>CM077151.1:152629614-153900199 GCA_039583875.1 Platanthera guangdongensis
TTTGAAGATCCTGAAAATGCTAATACAGCAAAAATGGCTAGATATCAGGAATTGATTGGATTATCTCTGATTAATAAAGCCAAGGCTGAAGGTAAAGATATCTCTGGATTATCAACCATGTCAAAGTATAGAAAGGAAGAGCTGAAAAGGTTTGACAAAGGAAATAAATTGTTTAATGTTGATTCCTATATGAAACTTCATCCAGAAGTAGTTGTCCCCAGAGCAACTTCATTGAATATTATTGGGGCAGCTGACATGACTATGATAATAGCTCTAGCTCGAGATCCAAAGAGAGAAATCATTTTCAAGAAGCCAGGAGAGCAAACATCCGAAGACAAACCTCAGTAGAAGAAGCCAAAGAAGTAATTTTCTTGTTGTTTCAATTTCTGTCTGTTTTTGTTTTTCAAACTATGTTATCTGTTAAACAAAGCTGTGTATATATCAAGCGGGCGAATATATCGAGAACGGGCGGAGCCCGTTCGAAGATGTTATATATATATATATATATGTTGCATGTGTTGGTAATTCTCTGCTAGATATATCTCTTTTCTTACTTTGTTTTTCTGTTTGGAGTATCATTTAGTGACCTCACCCAAATAGGGGGAGATTGTTGGATCCCTAGTTGATTTGTGACAGGTTCACTGACTTAGGATGTGACCCATCTTGTATAGCCAGGGTCAAGTTGTGTCCTAGAGTCTAGGCTAAGTCCTTAGGTTCAATTTCAGATGGACCAGCTATCAACAAGACCATCAGAGACTTCAGACTTAGAGGATTTCAAGGCTAAGTCAAATGAGTTCGATGTTCGTCGAACTCAGCTCGACGAAAGGAGTTCTGCGCTCGACGATCGTGAGATAATTCTTAGTGTTGAGCTCGACGAGCCGTGTTCTCTGTTTGACGAATGTTGAGGTTCTTCATCAAGCTAAATTCAGGACAACTTCAAGATTTTTCTAAGTCCAGCTTCAAGCTTTGCTCGACGAATTGGATTCTAAGCTCGACAAACTTGGACCTCAAGTTCTCAGCTTCTCAGGTCGACGAATGCTATACTCTCTCGACGATTCCTGAACTCAGAGTATTTATGTCGACACTTAGGGCATGTGTCGACACCAGACAATTCAATGTCGATACCAGAAGATTTGTGTCGACACCAGGATTTCATGTTGACAGCAGAAGTTTTGAGTCGACACCAAGTTCAATCAGTCGACACCAGGTTATGTCGACACTGGATACCAGCAGATGAGGAATATTTGGCTAAGTCCACAATCGTTCTTCGCTCGACGAATTTGGATCTCAGCTCGACGAATACTGCCTTATAATGAAGATTGTCTGTTCGACTAATGAAGATTGTCTGGTCGACGAATTCTCTCAAGCTCAGCTCGACGAACTCTCTCAATCTCAGCTCGACGAACTCAAGTTCAGCTCGACGAATTGTGTTCTCCGCTCGACGAATCCAGACTAGGTCTTCTTCAGGTTTCCCGTCCCGTTTCTTGGCAATGAATCCGGAGTTATTAATGCCAGATCTTCTCGGAATGTTACCGTTAGAACGCGCATTGATAATGGACGATTACATGTCGTTTTTCTATGGGACAGTTGGGGAAATCATTGATTGTCGCTTCCTTCCAAGGCCGACTGCAATTATTGCTCATTCATTAAAATTTTGAATATTCTCAGTCAGTCAAAAAGAGATAGAAAAAAAAAGAAAACACAACACAGTCAGTCAGACAGACATACAAAACAGCAAGTAATACAGACCTTTAGACAGACACTCTCAGATTGCACAGAAGAACAATAAACTGAAATCAAAAGTTCTCCTGCAATTAGCCTGACCAGAGAACATTTTCAAGGAGAAGAAAAACAATCAAATTCTATCAAGAGTCTTCTTCTTCCAACTCACAGGATAACTTCAAAGGACAACAATTATTCCATCTGTCAAAGGAGTTCCTGAAACAAATCCTGGTCCAGGCATTCTAGGTCTTTGAAGACCTATCACCCTGAAGTAGTGCTCCAGCTTTCCTGATTAATTCAAGATCTCAGGGGGAGCAAGATCTGCTACAATCAATCCACAAGTCTTCTCTCTGATTGTTGACAGAGAAGAAACCATCTCTTTTACTTCCAATTCCTATACAGGGTTTTGAATACCTTCAAAATTATTCTGGTTGCAAGTCTCCTTCCAGAAAACTTGAGGTTTTATTTTTTGAGCACCTGAACAAAAGCTCATTGGTGTCAGGCAGCTGATCAAAAACCTGAGTGGATTCCTACCAGGGTTGTAGAAGAGTGGATGTACCCAGGTTGGGGAACCACTATAAATTCTTGTGTCTTCTGGTTTCCCTTCTTTTTGTTTTGGCTGTGATGTGCTGTGTTGTTCTGTGATTGTTTAGGTTGCTGTGTTTATTTATTTTGTTTGCTTCCCTGTTCACTTAGGAATACAACAAAAGTTGTAAAAAGTTTTAAGAAAGCAAAATACTCTATTCACCCCCCTCTAGAGTATTTCAGATCTAACCTGCACTTTCAGAAGGATTCCTCTTAATGCCCGCAATATGCTAAGAACCCGGCTATTAGGTGGGGAACCCAATCTGGTATAGTTAGCGTGCCTCCTCTCTCGATGGTTAGTGTGAAACTCTCTTTACCCTGGGGTGATCAGTCCATACGCACGACCTCTCGGCTAGCTAGCGTATGGATAACGGAAATAGAGCCCACACATTAATATGTGGTTCTACGCGTCGTTAACCCGGGGTAAATCTTAAGTTTTTAATTAAATTGAAAAATAAGACCATTAGTGTAACGCCTCCGATTTTTCGATGATTTTATTTGTTTGGGCAACGTCAGATTTATGACGTCGTGGCGTTACTTTTAACGTCGATTTGACGGCGCAATGCCATTAAGGTAATTTCGCGTCCGTGCGGTCGAGTAGGCCGAATTCTTGTTGTAATGAGAAGATTTTGCATTTGGAATTTAAGTTAAGTAATTTTGGACTTCCTCGTCAATTTTCATCGCAATCCGAGCATTTTTGGAGTCTCGGCGCGCGATTGAAGTTTTGGATTGTTTATGTTCGCCGTATACTTCGAAGATTAATACCTCGGGAATGGCTCGTCGGATTCTGGCTTTGACTTTGATGTTGTGTCCGTAGCGTCAGTGTTCGCCTACGGTGCAAATTTCGTTTGATTCGGCGCGCATTCGGGCCTCCGTTTTGACCTCGAAGTTTCATTATTGAAAAATATATAAACATGAATATTTTAATATTAAAGTACTATTCAAAAATGTATTTTACTATTCATTGATATAGTTTAATCATAAGGTTATATTTGCAAAGAATTTGTTCTTCCTGCAAATTTACTCGAGCCTTCTGTATTTACTTACTCGAGTGATTCCTGAGTACTCGAGTGGTATGTTTTTAAGTACTCGAGTCATTTGCTTTTTATACACGAGTAGATCTCCTGTTCATGCAAGAAATTTTAATTGCTTACTCGAGTAATATTTCTTTCTGCCTCTCGAGTGCCTGATTATAACTACTCGAGTGAGTATTCTTCCTACACTAGTGTATTTCTCTGGACCTACTCGAGTAGTTTTGAACTACTCGAGTAGCCATTTTGAACTACTCGAGTAGCCATTTTGAACTACTGGAGTAGCCGTTTTCTACCTCTCCAGTACCCGTAAGCCTGTACTCGTGTTGTCCGCTGTAGTTTACGTTCGAAAGCACTTTTGAGCATCACAACGGCGTCGTATGGAAAACTAGTTAACATGAAATTTATTCGTCTCGACGAGATCTACAACTTTCATGTTGGGCACTTTGCGATTTGAAGACATCCTAAACCTTTATTTTTGACTTCCGCATAACCGAGCTTAAATTCTCGTTTTTGAACAGAACATTTTATAAATATATATATTTATTTGTATATTTATATATCTATTATATATATATATATGTATGTATATATACATACATAATTTTATCAGAGATATTTCCTTCATCTTCTCCGATTGTTTCCTCACGAACCAGAGCAGCGAGCGAGAGAGAGAAATATTTCGTGAACCTTCCGGAGGCCGCCGACGGTGCTCTGGTGCTCGAAATTTTCATCTGATCATAGATATGGAAAGCTCTCGCCAAGAGCTACGCCATCGTGGTAATTTTTTCCCCGATTCTTGAGATTCCTCATTAGGGTTTTTCGGCCCTAACCTCTATTTTGGCCATTTTTGTCTAGATTTCAACTTCTCCCGCATCCTTTTTGCCCCGATCTACGACGTGGAGTGATTCGGTGGACTTTCCCGGTAAAACCAAGGCAAGTGGTGGTTTCCTCTCGTTCTTCCTTGTCCGATTTAATGGTAACAACTAGGTTTTCATGTCTTTTAAATTTTCCGCACTTGTTTTCCAAGTTAGTGTTATGAATAATTGCTTCATTAATCACATGTTTTGATGCTTTGTCATAGTAAACTCGATTTTGTCTAGTTACGTTTCATCGTTCTTGAAGTGCTAGTGATGGCTTAAATACCTTAACTCTTGTTATCGAACGTATTAGAGTTTATCTAAGATTGTAAATCGTCCGTAGGGGTTGATCAACCATGTCCGGAATCTAGTAATGCCAAGTAGAGTTTGTCGAGCCAAATCCCGAGGTATTTGTGTTGTGGTTTTTTTTTTGTTTGGGTTTCTTGAATGCGGGTGTTAGTGGACGATTCCACCTCCGCAGTGTTTGTTACCTTCATTAGTGCCCTGTGGAAGTCTACCTGGTTTTTGGATGTCTGCGCTGTATGGTGTAGGGCATGAGACTCCCTCGCAGTTAGACGGATTGTATATCCGTTGTTTTGGGTGGTGTGTCCAAGAGCGACCACTTCGCCTGCGTTTTTTTTGGGTGGTGTGTCCAAGAGTGACCACTTTGCCGTGATTTTGGGTAGGGTCGACCACAGGTAACTAATGAAGGTTTTGTTTTTTTTTTCTTTCTGGGGAAATATTTATATAGTCACCTTATAGCCTTGTGCGTCTGGTGTACTCTTGTGGAACGTGGCAAGTCACGTAGGAGTTCTCTTCCTGTTGATGCCCTGTTTCTTTTGTACCTTGCTTTAGTACTTTTGGTCTTGGGTTGATACCCCTATTGACCATTGTTTATTTTGGCTTTTTTTCCCTGCCACTACTTGTACCTTCTTGCTGAGGTGTTCTGTCTTTGGAATGCCTCAGATTCAGAGTTGTAGCAGGTAGCAGTGCTGGTTTTGGAGTTTTCTAGCGGCAGTGTTGGCTGTGGTTGTTGCCTCGTCTTAGCGAGGTAGTTTGTTGGTTTTTTTAGTATTACTAGTTCAGACATACTTTTGTTCGTGGGTTCGTGTCAGTTTGTTGGCGCCCACTGATTTTGTTAGTTATTGATACTTGCTAGTTTCTCATTTATTTAAAAGTGGATGTGGTTTACTTGCACTCTGGGAGGATTTATGCTAGGAATGCAGGTTAGGTATTTTCAACTATAAAATCTACTACTATTACTTCATACATTACATGATTTAAAAGCTATCTTTCCTACTATAATAAATTTAGAGTTCTGCATGACATGAGTTGTCCTTTGGGGACGTTTATTCTTATGTAGGATGTTTGAGTTAATCTAATCAAGTATTTTTCCGCAGCGTATCTTATATTTTAATTCGTGGACTAGATGAGCCACTAAGCCGAGGGATACAGCTAACTTCTACTCGTGACTGATTTTCCTTAAAACAACTTAAAAAGGAACCTTTCTTCATTGTTAGTTGGTGTCTGCTTGAGCGTCCGCAGTTATCCCCTGCTGACGTGGCATCATGACGCGCATTTTCCCTTACTCTGATAAACTTTATTTGCGGTGAAAATGCGGGTTGTGACAGTTGGTATCAGAGTGAGGTTGCTTGACAATTTGTCGGGCAACCTTTCCTTGTTGGTATTAGGTGTTTAGCATCATATCATACGCACACCGATATGTCATCAGCACGTCTTGTCCGAAGCATGAACACTACACTCATAGCATAACATGAAGTATACGGGGCATATTTTGTAGTATGGGATGCATAATATGTGTCTGTATATGGATCCACCATAGGGGCAACATGTGAGGGTTATGTAGTATGGGATGCATAACCTCACCACATGAATGCGACTAGCATGTTTCTTTTTCGTTGCATGAGAATGTTATGTAGTATGAGATGCATAACATTTTCATGCGTACGCCGCTCATGGCATGCATTAGGGCCTTTTTAGAATGCATAGCACCATCATGCATAGCATAACATTGCATAAGCACAACGTGTCAAGCTAAAGATTTGCGGGATGACATATATACACACATGGTTTTAAATCAAAAAACGAATATAAAAACATGCATTCATGTCATAGGCACAAGAGTCAATAGGATGAGAGGATATCATCCTAAGTAGGACATAGCATCATTATAAAATCCCAGAGCAAGTTGCAGTGTAAGCAAGTGTCTTTTAAGTATGGTCTGAACTAGTTGTGTCGCTCTGTTGTAAGCTAGGATTTTGATGAGTTGTTCGTTTGATTTTTTTAGAAATGCCGCCAAAGCGTCCTGCGACGAGGTCGACTCCCCAGTCAGAGGGTGAGTCATCAGGTGCGCAAAGTGATGCGCTTATCGAGAGTCTGCGTCAGAGCAATGAGGCTCTGTCAAGGCAAGTAGTTGCGATGCAATCGCAAATTGAGTCCTTGTTGTTTGCCGCTCCCGCGCAGCAACCCTTAGTAAAAGAGCCTGCCTTCGGCCAAGCTGTGCCCGATTCCCCTACTCCTCTGGTGGCCCCGATGGTGATACCCCCAGAAATGAATTTCATATCGCACTTCCAACGATTGGGACCTCCCACCTACGACGGGAGTGCTGGCTTTATGATTTTAGATGATTGGATCATCTCCATCGAGGAGATGTTTTCATATTCCGAAATTCTAGAAGCCAAGCGAGTGATGATTGCAACCTATCAGTTAAAAGGTCTGGCGAAGAGTTGGTGGATTCGGGAAAGAGAGAGCCTGAAGAAAGGTTGTACTTGGGAATCTTTTAAGAAAATGTTGCTGAAAAAGTTTCTACCCTCGGTCGAGCAACACCGCCTGATGAATAACTTCCTGCATCTAAAGCAGAGACAGCTCACCGTGAGCGAGTACGAGATTGAGTTTAGCAAACTGAGCAGGTTTGCTCCGGATTTGGTAGCTTCTGAGGAGGGTAGAATGAAACGTTTCTTGGGAGGACTAAGAAGCGATGTCCAGCAGTTGGCATGCGCTTACCAAGCTGAAAGTATGCTGAAGCAGTGGAAGCCGCTTTAAAAGTGGAGGTGATTGAAAACGCCAAGAATCGCGGTGCTGCGGCAAGGAAGGAGAAAAGAATAGGTGTTGAGGATGGTAGATCCAGGACATTTGGTCCTTCTTCGAAGAAGAAAAGTAAGGATGTGTGTAGCTTCTGTGGTCAACCTGGCCACCCCTACGAAAGGTGCTTCAAGAGGACTGCAACCCTGAAGCAGGAACAAGTGCATGCCATCCAAGGTGCACCCAAGAGAGAGCTTGTGTGCTCGTTCTGTGCAAGGAAGGGTCACGATGTGAGTCGGTGATGGATGAAAGAAAGGATTTGCTTCCAGTGCGGGCAGAAGGGACACCAGAAGTCTGCGTGCCCCCAGGCTCAGCCCCCACTGCATCCTGCCCCACTTCGAGCTCTGCTACCGCCGCCAAGCCTGGATAACGGAAAGGGAAAGCTGAACGTGATGACCAGTGAGGAAGCCCAAACTTCTACGCAAGTGATATCAGGTTAGCCTCAGTTTAATTTATCCTTATTAATTATCCTTGTTGCCCTAGTTATTGTGCGTTTAGTTACGTATGTTACGGTTTTAGGGGAGTTTAAGGTGCGGAATAGGTGGGCTCGCGTCCTTTTGGACTCGGGTGCCACCAATTCCTTTGTGGCCCGAAGATCTGTTGATAAGCACCGTCTGAGTGTCGACCAATTAGGAGGCTCCTTCAATGTCAACCTCCCTTCCGGTGATTCGGTGATATCTAACCAAGGAGTTCTGAGATGCCCTATTCGTCTTGGCAATTTTCTGGCATATACGGATCTGATGATTTTGGATCTGTCTGATTTTGACGTGATTCTGGGCATGGACTGGCTGTCAAAATATGATGCGGTCATCCAGTGCAAGGCTAAGCGATTGGATTTCAGAATGGACGACGGACAACCTATGAGCGTCTATGGATTTCAGGGCAGAGTTTCTCCTGTCGTTTCTGCGGTACATGCTTATCGTGCTATAAAGTCTGGTTGCGAGGTGTTTTTGGTTTCTATTTCTGCTCTGGAAACAGCTTTTGTTACGCCACGTCTTGAGGATGTCTCGGTGGTGCGAGAGTTTCCAGATGTCTTTCCTGATAGTCTTCCAGGACTTCCTCCTGAAAGGGAGATAGAATTTGTGATAGACCTCGAACCGGGCACTCGTCCCATTGCTAAAGCACCGTACCGTATGGCTCCGCGTGAGTTGGACGAGTTGCGTACTCAGCTCGATGAGTTGCTGAGGTGTGGTTTTATTAGGCCAAGTACTTCTCCATGGGGTGCTCCTGTTTTGTTCGTCAAGAAGAAAGATGGATCGATGAGACTTTGCATCGATTATAGGGAATTGAACAAGGTAATAATTAAGAATAGATATCCCCTGCCAAGGATTGATGATTTGTTTGACCAATTGCGTGGTAGCTCGGTATTTTCAAAGATCGATCTTCGCTCAGGCTACCACCAGTTGAGGATTCGAGAGGCAGATATTCCTCGAACCGCTTTTCGTTCACGACATGGACATTATGAGTTTCTGGTGATGTCTTTTGGTTTAACCAATGCACCTTCTGCCTTCATGGATTTGATGAATCAGGTGTTTAAGGATTTCTTGGACCGATTTGTTATTGTGTTCATAGATGATGCCTTGGTGTATTCTCGCAATGTTGAGGAGCATACTCAGCATTTGCGTCTGGTTTTGTCGACCCTAAGGGAGCATAAGTTATATGCGAAGTTGAGCAAGTTTGAGTTTTGGCTATCTCAGGTGTCCTTTCTGGGTCATGTGGTAAGCAAGGACGGTATTTCTATAGACCCGACCAAGATTTCTGCGGTACTGGAGTGGGAGAGACCTTCTACGTCGAAGGAGATTAGGAGTTTCTTAGGCCTAGCTGTCTATTACAGAAGATTCGTGGAAGGATTTTCGGCGTTGTCTGCTCCTCTAACTAGACTTACTCAGAAGAATACTGCTTTCATTTGGAGTGATAAATGTCAAGAGGCTTTCCAAGAGCTAAAGAAGAGATTATGTACTGCTCCGATTTTAACCTTACCTACTGAAGGAGTTGAGTATGATGTGTATGTCGATGCGTCACATATCGGACTTGGTTGCGTTTTAATGCAAGATGGTAAGGTGATTGCGTATGGATCGAGACAACTAAAGATCCACGAGAGAAACTATCTGACGCATGATTTGGAGTTTGCTGCTGTAATTTATGGACTGAAGCTCTGGAGACACTTATTATATGGCGCGCTGTGTAAGATCTATACTGACCATAAGAGTTTGAAGTACGTCTTCACTCACAAAGAACTAAATCTGCTCCATCGTCGGTGGTTAGAATATGTGTCGGATTATGAAGTGGAAATTCTCTATCATCCAGGAAAGGCTAATGCAGTAGCCGATGCCTTGAGTAGGAAGACCGCTATGATTTTTAATCTATCGGTGCAGCCCTTGATAGAAGAATTTTTGTTGATGGATATTGAGGTTGGGAGTAGTACTGTGCCTGCTAGTCTAGAAGCAGAAGAGCCCTCTTGGATTTCCCTTACTCGAGCACATCAAAAGGATGATCTGGATTTGTTACATCTCCGGAATAGAATGGTGAAGGGAGAGCTACCCGATTTCTCTGTGGACGAGTTGGTCACCCTGAAGTATCGGGGTAGATTTTGCGTCCCCGCCTTTGGCGATATTCAAGCTAAGATCTGTGCTGAAGCTCATGGTTCCAGTGTGGCCTACCACCCTGGTTCCACAAAGACTTATAAAGATCTAAAACAAATTGTTTGGTGGTCAGGGATGAAGAATGACATCGCCAGGTTTGTAAGGGAATGTTATACATGTCAGCGTGTTAAGGCTGATCACGGAAGGCCTGGTGGTAAGCTGACACCTCTTGATATTCCAAGTTGGAAATGGGAAAGTATTTCAATGGATTTCATCACTGGTCTGCCAAAATCTCCCAGTGGGCATGACTCTGTTTGGGTGATAGTCGACAGATTGACAAAGTGTGCTAACTTTGTGCCATTTAAGATTGGGTACTCGATGAAGAAGATAGCTGAGTTATATCTGGAAGAGATCATCAGGTTGCATGGTGTGCCTATTAGCATCGTATCAGATCGGGACTCTAGATTTACGTCTCGTTTTTGGAAGAGTTTACAGGAGGGGTTGTGTAACGCCCCGAAACTCAAAAGAGCGATGGGGGACCTCTTGGGCCAGTTTTGGGTTCTGGCTGGAGGCACACGGCTTGGGACACGGGCGTGTCCCAGGGCGTGTCAAGACTGTGTAGACACTCAGCCAGTGAAGTCGATATTTTGCTCTCGATATTGTGTCGAGACTGGGCACACGGCCTGCGACACGGGCGTGTCGCAGGGCGTGTCGACCCGTGTCGACACTCAGCCCGTGAAGTCGACACTGCGCTCGACGAAGTGTCGAGACATGGCACACGGCCTACGACACGGGCGTGTCGCAGGGCGTGTCGACCCGTGTCGACACTCATCCCGGGGAGTCAACGAATTTTGCTCGACGATGCGTCGAGTGAAGGCACACGGCCTAGGACACGGGCGTGTCCAAAGCCGTGTCATCAGGTCGACGATCTTCGTTCGACGAAGTGTCGAGGGTCGAGACTGTGTACACGGCCTAGAGCCCAGGCGTATTGAGGTAGACACAGGCAAGGACACGGTAGTGTCCTAGAACCCGTGCAGTTCTCGGGTTGTTTTCTAGAGAAATCGATGGGGGTACACGACCGGCCACACGACCGTGTCAGGAGGAACACGGGCGTGTCAGGTCAAACACGAGCGTGTTCGATGCCCGTGTGTTGTTCCAGGCGAGTCGATTTTGGCGGCGAATGAGGCACACGGCCCTGGACACGGGCATGTGCCAGACCGTGTGCGGTCCAGATTGGACATTTTAGTCCCAAATCAAAGCCGTTCGTTTCTTTAACTGATGATCCAACGGCTGGGGGTTGTTCCTGATGGGATATACCCGGGATTGGGCCTTAGAAACCCTCACTTTTCATGAGTTATTATCTTTCTAAAGCTTAGAGAGAGAGGAGAGCCAAGGAAGGAAGAAGAAGAAGCTAGATCCGTCCATTGGAGGAGCTTCGAAGCTCCAAATCGCAAGCCGACTCTGTTGAAATTTCTGAAGTGGAAGTGGTTGACGGGATAGGCCGGGCGGCCTGGGCGGACAGCTTTGGCGGACAAGGCGGACTGGGCGGACTGTGATATGCGGCCTGGTGGAAGGTCTATTGGAAAGCCGGCTGTCGTCTGAGCGGGTTCTTGCATATAGTCCGCGGACTGTGCAGCCTGGTATCTGCGGATAGGACGTTGGCTTTGGTTTAGCCAAGGAGCGGCCTGAGCGGATAGAGGCTTGCGGACTGGTGCATTGCTCAATGGCCGCGAGTGCAAGCTTGTGCTGATAGGCGGTTTGGCTCATGTTCGCGGGAAGCTTGCGGACTGGTGTGTCCGCGGTGTGGGCTGTTGCGGACTGTGCTTAGAGCTTGGCTGAGGCCTTGTCGAGCTCTGGTGGCACAGCAGGTGCTTTGCTGTGGAGGTATTTGGCGTACTGGATTATGAAGTCCGGGAGATTGCTGCTGCGTTGGGCAGGAGTGCGAGGAACTTGCGGACTGCTGGCGGTCTGTGCTAAGGTGTTTGGCGGACGGGAGTTTGAGTTCGCCATGCTCGCATTGGCCTTTGATGGTTTTGGACTTGGTCACACTCTGTGCCAAGACCATGGTGTCCGCTGTATCCGTCAAGTTCGCTGTGACTGGGCGGACTGTTGTTGTCTGCCTTTGGTCGTGGATTTGTGGCGGATTGAGGTGTGTGTCTTGCGGACTGCCTCGGGTTGGTGCAGACAGCCATGGAAGGGAGTTTCTGTCCTGCAGTGGTTGGAGATTTGCGGGCTGATGCCTTGTCCGCATCGCTTGGGAGGATTGGTGAGAGTTTGATTGGCCCGCGAACAGACTCTTACTGTGGTTGGTTCGGTGAGTCGATCGCCGCGGGCTTGCTGGGGTAGGCAAGTGCACCTATCGCAAGTAGTACTCGATATTCGGGAGAATACCGAGGTCGTATTATTCCCGGGAACTGGTTGATTACCCCTACTCCTCCGAAAACACTATTATTTTACCGAAATAGAAGTTGAGGGTTTTAAGTAAAATAGGAACGAAAATAGATTTTAAGAAAGTAGTCGATGAAGAGATAACTCCCGGTATCGAATTGCGTTAGGATTAAAAATAGATTTGAATAACTAGATATCTAAAGTTTCAATTTAATTAATGCGGAAACTTGGCCGTGGAGGTTCAAAATAATGAGCTCACCTATCTCTAGGAATATCGCTCACCTAGACATTAAGGCTATTCGACCGGGCTCTCGTCCGACGAAGGATTCCCCTTAATGCCCGCAGTACGCTAAGAACCCCGCTATTAGGTGGGGAACCCGATCCGGTAGAGTTAGCGCGCCTCCTCTCTCGAGGGTTAGTGCGGAACTCTATCTACCCAGGGGTGATCTGTCCATATGCACGGCCTCTCGGCTAGCTAGCGTATGGATAACGGAAATAGAGCCCACACATCGATATGTGGGCCTACGCGTCGTTAACCCGGGGTAAACCTTAAGTTTTTAATTAAATTGAAAAATTAGACATTTGGTTATTTAAAACATTTTAGATCCCAAAGCTCTTCGATATCGAGGGCTAAAAGCAATTAGCCACTCATCGGAATGGGGATAGCTTATATGTTTAGTTATGCGAGCGTCCTAAACTATTCGCTGAAAGGTTATAAAGAAAATAAGAAGAAAAGCAAAATAACCTATTTTTAGAAAAGTTGTTACAAATAAACACACCCGCACTCATTCAAACATATAAAAGGAAGAAAAAATACTAATTTACACATAAGAGAAAATTGCATAATTGATATTTGCAGGTCCCACTCAAACGAGTGGGGGCGAGAAATAAAAGCTGAAAAGTGCATAATTGAAATTTGCAAGTCCCACTCAAACGAGTGGGGGCGAGAAATAAAAGCTGAAAAGTGCAAGTCCTACTCAAACGAGTAGGACTGAAATGAAAGCGAGTCCTACTCAAACGAGTAGGAGAAAATAAATGCGATTACAGGGCTTTCTTAAATATTTACATCAAAATAAAGTCCGACCATTAAACTCCTAGCGAGTAGGTGGAAAATCAAATCCAGCCATTTAACTCAAGTGAGTAGGCGGAAAAAAATAAAGATTGAAAATTACAAGTTCTACTCAAATGAGTAGGACTGAAAATACAGACCGGCCATTAAACTCAAGTGAGTAGGCGGAAAAATAAAAAATGAAAACACTTGCTTGAATAAAATCCAGCCAATTAACTCAAATGAGTAGGCGGAAAAATAAAAATTACACACGCACTCTACTTGAATAAAATCCAGCCAATTAACTCAAGTGAGTAGGCGGAAAAATAAAAACAACACACGCACTCTACTTGAATAAACACACACACTCTTGCATGAATTAACTAAGACGATAAAGATTATCTCATACAGTCACGCACTCGGGCTACAATAATTGCAAAAATCAAAGTTATCGAAAAATTAAAATGACTGCATTTCTACCGCTGGAATGCAGTAGAAATGCATAAAAAGACAAAATAAAAATTGTTTGAGGAAAAAGTTTTCAAATTAAAGAGAGAAAGGCAAGTGCCCGAAAAATTAAAACGTTTACATTTTTACCGTTAGATTTTGATAGAAATGCTTAAAAAGTGAAAATAAAAATTGTTCGAGCGAAAATATTTTTTGTAACTACTTAAAGTGAAAGTTGATGAAAAATATAAATAACAATTTATACATTACTATAGCCTTGTAAAATGGTTTAAAAAGAAGGAGTAAGCTAAAAAGAAGCAGTAGTTTTATGGTTAAAACAAGGTAAAGGCTAAGTTAAGATTAATGAAGACTACCTTTTTAATGTTTTACAAGTTCATAAAAACGCATTTTGAAGCATGAAAATCCTAAGTCTAACCAAATTTAAAGAGTTTGAGAATGAAAACGGCCATAATAACGGCTATAAATTTTGTTATAATTGAAAAGAAAACGTGAACATTTGCGTTTTAAAACATAATTTTTGCAATTTTAAGCTCATACACACACACACGCATTATGAAAATAAAAATGAAAGTATATAAGATTGATGAAAAGGAGGCTATTGGAGAAATTTCAAAGCATATAATGATGAAATAATAACGATTTTTATTACAAAAAAGGGTGATTACAAGAGTTCAAACATACAAACTTAAAAGGAGAGGGAGGGGGGATCCTTACATAGCACTAAAGCAACTCCAACAGTAGCCCTAATACATCAAAATGGTTCGGATTTTGGGAACCCTTAACTTATACAAGCAGCTGCCTTTTTATAGGCAAAAATTTCCAAGTACACGCCCTCCGACACGGGCGTGTCGGGGGGCGTGTCAGCACTATTTTACCGCGGGATTCGGCGATCTGATGGATTTGACGGAGATTTGACTTTCCGGCCGAAAATGCGGCGGTCACGCCCCAGGTCACGGGCGTGACGGTGGGCGTGTCGTTCGGCGCTTAAAGGCGATGTTGACTTTGGGATTCGCCGGCGGCAGTTTGTCGGGCGCACACGGGCGTGGCGCACATCGGACACGGGCGTGTCCCTCTTGGGTTCGACGAAGGTTGAGCGCGAAACATTGACCTGGCTGGCACGGGGCGTGTCGGGCTGCCACGGGCGTGTCGCATATCAGACACGGGCGTGGCCCTCTTGGGTCGACGAACGTTGAGTTGAAATCGTCGAGCGGGATGGACACGGCTTGGTCACGCCCCGTGTCAGATTGACACGGGCGTGTCGAATTATGGAACACGGGCGTGTCAGGCTTTCCTCTTCAAAATTGGCCTCTTTTCGGGTTTTTGAGCTGTCACGCCCTGGTCACGGGCGTGACCAATATGTCACGGGCGTGACATGTCATTTTTGCAGATTTTGACTTTTTTTTCCTGACAAATAAAATAAAGCAAGTTAGTATAATATTTACAAAAATAGGAGCATTTTATTGAAAAAAAACAAGTAGAAATGACAAAAATTAAATAAAATGACTTAAGTAATGTACATAAAATTAGGTATATTTACAATTCATCAAATACCCCCATACTTAAGCTTTTGTTATTCCAGAGCAAAAGTTGGAGATGAACTTATAAGGAATAAAAGAGATCCTAAGTTTACCTATCGCTTGAATTAATTAAAAGGAAGATCAAAATAAACATCCGGGGTTAAAGAATTAAATCCTAATTTATGAAATGTTATGAATAGAGGAAGAGTTTCAAAAAGACTTCTAGAAAAAATAAAATAGAAAGCAAAAATTTATTTTTGTTAGTTTAACAACGATGGATTGGATTTATATAAAAAACCTTAGCTTAAAAAGAAGTTAAAGGAAATAATGCAATTTAAAAATTATGCTCTCAAAAAAAATTTTAAATTAAGTCTAGAATCATTGAAATGAGATAAGTGGTTGGTGATTTATGAAGAAAGCTTGAATATTGAGGTGAGGTAATTTTTTTCTCGAACCTCCAAAATTTTTTTTTTGATAGTTAGGAAAATGAAATCTTATTTTCCTATCTTAACCCTTTTTTTTCTTTCTTCATAAGGATAAAATTAACCCAATGTATATTTGTAGGAGTAATGAATTTTATCCTCTTACTCCATATATAATCTTTTTAAATTATTGGGTGCCTATGTTTACGGAACGAAATCTTATTCCCATTGACATAGGATCTTTTAAGGGATAGGGGGTAATCACGTCAAGTAAGACATGAAAAAAAAAGAAGTGGGTTTATTATTATTTTTTTTTCAAAAATAAAACTAGATTTTAATAAAAAAGTTTTGAGAGCAACCTTTTTAAAATGAACGTTCCGATATTTCTAAAAGCATGAAGTAGAAATAATTGAAATCCATGGTTGTTATTTTCTAACATAAAAAACGAGCTTCTATTTATAAAATTAGAAGTGGTGGTGAAAAACAAGTTCCCTATTATAAGGAAAAGACATAAAAAATTCTTTAAGACTTAACCCCAGACACTTAAATCTATCAAACTTTAATTAATAAACGAATAGTAAGCAAAGAATAACTAAAATTCGCATATAAATTAACTCGAAACTAGATTTTTGGAAAGCAAAAAGTGTTAAGATATGGTATATTCGAATTATTTTGTTACATAATTTAACAAAACATTTTTTTTTGAATTGTTTAGGGATTTTATCATTTTTTGTGTTTTAATTATTATCTTTTTAGGATTTTTTAGATTTTTTATCTTTTTAGGGTTTTTGGGTTTTTCTAATTTTTGTGATTTTTAGTTTTTGAGGATAAATTATTTACAAGAATGAGGAGAGAAAGAAGAGTTATTTACAAAAATAGGTACACAGATTTTTACAAAATGAAACTAAAAATGTTTTTGGAATTTTGGTTTTATAATTTTTTTGGAATTTTGGTTTTATAATTTTTTTTTGGAATTTTGGTTTTATATTTTTTTTGGAATTTTGGTTTTATAATTTTTTTGGAATTTTGGTTTTATAATTTTTTTGGAATTTTGGTTTTATATTTTTTTTGGAATTTTGGTTTTATAATTTTTTTGGAATTTTGGTTTTATAATTTTTTTTGGGTTTTTAGAATTTTAGTTTTTTTTTTGTTCATAATTTTTTTATGTTTAAAGTGCAGAAAATAGAAAGACCGCGAAGAAAATAGAAAGACAGTGCAGAAAATAGAAATATGAAAAAGAAAGCGAGAAAACACCCCCATACTTAAATCCAACATTGTCCCCAATGTTGTAACGTAAGTATGCGGAACAAAACAGGTAAGATAATATAGACAAAGAAAAGAAAGAAAGGGGGGGGGGGTAGAAGCTTCCCTGATAGGAGGTGGGGAAGGCGCAGTTTAGGAACCCTGCATTAGGAAGAAAGAGAGCAATGAAAAAGGTAAAGAGATAGCGAAAAAGATAAACATGGGGTGCCTCCCAGGAGCGCTTTGTTTATAGTCACGTAGCTTGACTATGTTGGCGGTTTATATATCTAGGAGGGTTATGGATTCGAAGTTACCGCCCACAGGATCGCCTGCTATGTATAATTTTAAGCGATGACCGTTCACTTTAAACGAGCCTTTATCCGGGTGGGAGACGAGTACGGTCCCATAAGGCCAAACCTCTTCAACTTTGAAGGGGCCGGACCAACGTGATCTAAGTTTCCCGGGGAAAAGTCTAAGTCGTGAGTTATAAAGAAGGACAAGATCGCCCGGAGAAAAAGTTTTTGGGGGCTTGAGTTTTTGGTCGTGATAAAACTTAGAACGCTCCTTATAGAACTTATTGCTCTCGTATGCGTTGGCACGCCATTCATCGAGCTCGTTTAGTTGCAGTTTTCTATTTTGGGCGGCTAAGTTAGCGTCGAGATTTAAAAGTTTTAAAGCCCAAAGTGCGCGATGTTCTAATTCGACGGGTAGATGACACGCTTTGCCGTACACTAATCGATACGGCGTACAACAAATTGCGGTTTTGTATGCGGTACGATAAGCCCACAACGCATCGTCGAGCTTGATGGACCAATCTTTCCTATTAAGTGAAACGGTTTTCTCTAATATGCGCTTTATCTCCCGATTTACTACCTCTACTTGGCCACTAGTTTGCGGGTGGTAGGGGGTGGCAAGTTTGTGCGTGACGCCGTATCTAGCTAACGTCTTAGCCATCTGGATGTTGCAGAAATGCATCCCCCTATCACTTACAATAGCGCGCGGAGTGCCGAAGCGAGAAAATAGCTTTTTAAGAAATGTAACGACGACTCGCGCATCGTTGGTGTGGAGAGCTTGCGCTTCCGCCCATCTCGATACGTAGTCGACCGCTACTAAAATATACATATTTTTGAAAGACGGAGGTAGGGGGCCAACAAAATCTATGCCCCATAAATCGAAGACTTCGAATTCTAAAAACATGTTTTGGGGCATCTCGTCGCGACGAGAGATGTTACCCGACCGCTGACAGCTATCGCATGCGCGCACAAAATTGTGAGCGTCTTTGAATAGAGTGGGCCAAAAGAAGCCCGCTTCTAGCGCCTTCCGCGCGGTCCGGTTAGCTTGATAATGCCCACCAGCCGGACCCTCGTGGCAGTGCCTAAGGATTTGCGTGCACTCCACACCCGCAACACATCTTCGGACTGCTTGGTCCGCGCAGAGACGAAAAAGGAAAGGGTCCTCCCAAAAGAAATATTTCAAGTCAGAAAAGAATTTCTTCTTTTGCTGGCTTGAAAAGTCTTTTGGAAGTACCCTCGCAACTAAATAGTTTGCAAAATCTGCGAACCAAGGCGGGGAAGAAGAACTAGTAGTTATGGCTAGGAGGCGTTCCTCGGGGAATCTATCATTTATGTCAGATTCGACGAGCGCTTCCGCAGTGGGATTTTCTAAGCGGGAGAGGTGATCGGCGGCTAAATTTTCCGCGCCCTTCTTATCCCGGATCTCTAAATCGAACTCCTGCAAGAGGAGGATCCATCGAAGAAGGCGGGGTTTGGCGTCCGTTTTTGCTAACAAATATTTTAAGGCGGAATGGTCGGTAAATACGATAACTTTGGATAACGTTAGATACGAGCGAAACTTATCGAAGGCAAATACGACGGCTAAAAGTTCCTTTTCCGTTGTCGTATAATTTCCTTGTGCGGAAGTGAGGGTCTTGCTAGCGTAGTAAATAGGATGAAAATATTTGTTTATACGTTGGCCAAGAACGGCTCCTACAGCAATATCACTAGCGTCGCACATAATCTCGAACGGAAGGGTCCAATCGGGCGCCACTAAAATAGGTGAATTGATAAGTTTTTGTTTTATGAAATTAAATGCAGACTCGCATTCGCTATCAAAGACAAAATTTGATTCCTTTTCCAAGAGGCGAGTTAGCGGCTTTGTTATTTTTGAAAAATCTTGAATAAAACGTCTATAAAAGCCCGCGTGCCCTAAGAAACTCCTAATTGATTTAACGTTGGAAGGCGGGGGAAGTTTTTCTATAATTTCAACTTTGGCCTTATCGACCTCCATCCCCTTAGACGAAATCATATGGCCGAGAACCAAACCTTCTCGCACCATAAAGTTACATTTTTCCCAATTTAAAACAAGATGCGTGTCCTCGCATCGCTGAAGGACACGGTCTAAATTATGAAGACAGGATGGGAAAGAGCTTCCGAAAACAGAGAAGTCATCCATAAAGACTTCCATAATGTCTCCTACCAGCTCGCCAAAGATCGCCAGCATACATCTTTGGAATGTAGCGGGCGCGTTGCAAAGGCCAAATGGCATTCTTCGATATGCGAAGGTACCAAACGGGCAGGTAAAAGTTGTTTTCTCTTGGTCATCGGGGGAAATGGGGATTTGGAAAAACCCCGATAATCCATCGAGAAAACAAAAATACGGATGACCAGACAAACGCTCTAAAATTTGGTCTAAAAATGGTAGTGGGAAATGATCATTACGGGTGGCGTCATTTAGTTTTCTATAATCGATGCACACTCGCCAACCCGTAACAGTACGAGTTGGGACGAGTTCATTGTGCTCATTCTCCACTACGGTAAGACCGCCCTTTTTGGGCACCACGTGAATGGGACTAACCCACGTACTATCCGATATGGGATAAATAATCCCCGCATCTAATAATTTAATAATTTCGGCCTTAACGACGTCTTTCATGTTTGGGTTAAGACGTCGCTGCGGCTGAATAGTTTTGCGGCAATTATCTAGAAGAAAAATCTTATGGGTGCAGAAAGACGGGTTAATCCCTTTGAGATCAGAAATTTGCCAAGCAATTGCGTGGCGATGTTTAAGCAAAACTCCCAATAAATCGGAAGTCTCCGATTCGCTCAAACGCGAAGAAATGATAACAGGGAGTGTATCATCTTTCCCAAAAAGGCGTATTTGAGTGAATCGGGTAGGGGTTTGAGTTCAAGGCAGGGCGGTTCTTCTAACGAGGTTTTAATTCCTATGTCTTTCTTACCAATTGGTTCGAAAGGCAAGTCTATAGACGTATCCTCATCGCAGTTAAAATTTTCGAGCGCAAAAAGATCGTCGTTTAAAAACGTAGACTCAAAAATAGGGGAAGAACAATCTCCGAGATATGTGTCTAAATTATAACAAAAGTCATCGCTCGATGACGAGTCTCCTATGGAGGGATTAATAGAGAAAGTAACTTCGTCATCTCCTACCCGAAGGAGGAGACGACCGTTACTGACATCAATTAATGCGCGGGAGGTGGCGAGAAAAGGGCGACCGAGTATAATTGGTACATCAGTGTCCTCCTCGATGTCCAAGATGACGAAGTCTACCGGAAAGATAAACTTATCAACTCGGACAAGTACGTCCTCCACTACCCCGACGGGAAACTTAACCGAGCGATCCGCTAGTTGGATTCGCATTTTAGTAGGGGCCGGAGTGCCCAAACCTAATTTTTGAAAGAGCGAGAACGGCATCAAATTAATGCTCGCGCCTAAATCTGCAAGAGCGTATTTTACTAATATATTGCCAAAAAGGCACGGGATGGAGAACCGTCCCGGGTCATTTCTTTTTAGGGGCAATTTATTAGTAAGAGCCGCTGAGCAGTCAGCATTAAGAGAAATATGCAAAATATTTTCTAATTTTTGTTTATTGGAAAGAAGTTGTTTTAGGTATTTCGCATATTTAGGCATCTGAGAGAGTGCCTCGCAGAATGGAACATTAATATGAATTTGTTTTAATAATAAAATAAATTTTTCAAATTGCGCGTCCTTACGCTCACTATTAAGTTTATGCGGATACGGCAAGGGCGTTTTAATAATTTTTTCATTTAAAATTTGTAAAGGCGGCGAAATCAAAGAAGGGGGAAGAGGGGTCGGAGGTGAAATATGTACCTGAGGATCGGTCCGTTTTGGATCGATCACCTCCTTTCCGCTACGGAGGGTTATAGCGTTGATATTTTCCCGCGGATTGGGCTCCGTGTTTCCCGGCAGTGCCCCGAGCGCGCGCTCAGACATCATTCGCGCTAGCTGTCCAACCTGGAGTTCTAAGTTTTTTAGCGATCCGGTGATGTTCCGGATTTTTGACTCGTTGGAAGCTATATATTTAGAAAAATTATCCTCCATCGGGGAGGGTTTTGGAAGAGGGGGAGGCGGCAGAAATCCAGGCGCGAAAGAATTGGGGGGGCGCTGCGCATTATTCGGATTGCTCCATGAGAAGTTGGGGTGGTTCCTCCAACCCGGATTATAGTTATTGCTATAAGGGTTGTTATTGGGGTTGAAGGAAGGTCGCCCAGCATTTCCCACGTAGTCTACGAATTCATTTGCTACGCCGGCATTAGGGGGAATCGCCCAAGGAGGAGTGGTGGAGGCAACAGACATCTCCGCCACCTGCTTTGTCAGCCTTTCAACTTGAAGGGCTAAGTGGGCAGTGGCATCCACTTCGAAGAGGCCGGCCGCCTGCTTGGGACGTCCCCGAGGGACGTTCCATTGGTAGGCGTTCATAGCCATCTCTTCAATAAGAGCTTGGGCAGCCTCGGGGGTCTTATTATTCAAGGTACCCCAGGCAGCCGCGTCAATCATTTGACGCGTCTGATAATTAAGCCCATTGTAGAAGATTTGGACCTGCAACCACGCAGGCAGCGCGTGGTGCGGACACTTGCGGAGGAATTCCTTAAAGCGCTCCCAAGTCTCAAAGAGAGACTCAGAATCATTCTGCATGAACGAAGAAATGTCCGCCCGTAACTTTGCAGTTTTGGCGGGCGGAAAATACTTCGTTAAGAACCGCTCCGCAAGCTCGGCCCAGGTGGTGATACATCCTCGTGGGAGGGAATTCAACCACGCCTTAGCTTTGGATCTGAGGGAGAATGGAAAAAGGCGTAAACGAATGGCGTCATCAGTGACGCCATTAATCTTAAAAGTGTCGCAAATCTCCAAAAAACTATACAAATGAACGTTCGGGTCCTCATCCGGCTGTCCATCGAACTGCACGGCGTTTTGGATCATTTGGATAACACTCGATTTGATCTCAAAATTATTGTTCGCCACCGTCGGGCGGACAATACTGGACCCAGTATCGTCCAAATTTGGCCGGGCGTAATATGACATTGTACGCTCGAGGGCCGCGTTCGGATTGGGGTCGGCCATAGGAACGGCAGAGGGTTCTCCGATGGATTCTGCGGGATCCAAAGAGGGATTTCGGCGTTGAGACCGAATACGCGCAAGAGAGCGTTCGATCTCAGGATCGAAATCCAAATTTTCGGACTCCGAAGGCTGTCCATGGGTCATACACCCGAATGAAAAGTAGAAAAATTAACTCTCTTTTTTTTCGGATTTTGAAGAAAAGTTTTTTAAGTTTTTTTTTTAGTTTTTAGAAATAAAAGTAAAAGTAATAGAGTTCGGATTCGGAATAACAACTCAAAGAGAAGTCCCCGGCAACGGCGCCAAAAACTTGATTGGCCCGCGAACAGACTCTTACTGTGGTTGGTTCGGTGAGTCGATCGCCGCGGGCTTGCTGGGGTAGGCAAGTGCACCTATCGCAAGTAGTACTCGATATTCGGGAGAATACCGAGGTCGTATTATTCCCGGGAACGGGTTGATTACCCCTACTCCTCCGAAAACACTATTATTTTACCGAAATAGAAGTTGAGGGTTTTAAGTAAAATAGGAACGAAAATAGATTTTAAGAAAGTAGTCGATGAAGAGATAACTCCCGGTATCGAATTGCGTTAGGATTAAAAATAGATTTGAATAACTAGATATCTAAAGTTTCAATTTAATTAATGCGGAAACTTGGCCGTGGAGGTTCAAAATAATGAGCTCACCTATCTCTAGGAATATCGCTCACCTAGACATTAAGGCTATTCGACCGGGCTCTCGTCCGACGAAGGATTCCCCTTAATGCCCGCAATACGCTAAGAACCCCGCTATTAGGTGGGGAACCCGATCCGGTAGAGTTAGCACGCCTCCTCTCTCGAGGGTTAGTGCGGAACTCTATCTACCCAGGGGTGATCTGTCCATATGCACGGCCTCTCGGCTAGCTAGCGTATGGATAACGGAAATAGAGCCCACACATCGATATGTGGGCCTACGCGTCGTTAACCCGGGGTAAACCTTAAGTTTTTAATTAAATTGAAAAATTAGACATTTGGTTATTTAAAACATTTTAGATCCCAAAGCTCTTCGATACCGAGGGCTAAAAGCAATTAGCCACTCATCGGAATGGGGATAGCTTATATGTTTAGTTATGCGAGCGTCCTAAACTATTCGCTGAAAGGTTATAAAAAAAATAAGAAGAAAAGCAAAATAACCTATTTTTAGAAAAGTTGTTACAAATAAACACACCCGCACTCATTCAAACATATAAAAGGAAGAAATAAAACTAATTTACACATAAGAGAAAATTGCATAATTGACATTTGCAGGTCCCACTCAAACGAGTGGGGGCGAGAAATAAAAGCTGAAAAGTGCATAATTGAAATTTGCAAGTCCCACTCAAACGAGTGGGGGCGAGAAATAAAAGCTGAAAAGTGCAAGTCCTACTCAAACGAGTAGGACTGAAATGAAAGCGAGTCCTACTCAAACTAGTAGGAGAAAATAAATGCGATTACAGGGCTTTCTTAAATATTTACATCAAAATAAAGTCCGACCATTAAACTCCTGGCGAGTAGGCGGAAAATGAAATCCAGCCATTTAACTCAAGTGAGTAGGCGGAAAAAAATAAAGATTGAAAATTACAAGTTCTACTCAAACGAGTAGGACTGAAAATACAGACCGGCCATTAAACTCAAGTGAGTAGGCGGAAAAATAAAAAATGAAAACACTTGCTTGAATAAAATCCAGCCAATTAACTCAAATGAGTAGGCGGAAAAATAAAAATTACACACGCACTCTACTTGAATAAAATCCAGCCAATTAACTCAAGTGAGTAGGCGGAAAAATAAAAACAACACACGCACTCTACTTGAATAAACACACACACTCTTGCATGAATTAACTAAGACGATAAAGATTATCTCATACACTCACGCACTCGGGCTACAATAATTGCAAAAATCAAAGTTATCGAAAAATTAAAATGACTGCATTTCTACCGCTGGAATGCAGTAGAAATGCATAAAAAGGCAAAATAAAAATTGTTTGAGGAAAAAGTTTTCAAATTAAAGAGAGAAAGACAAGTGCCTGAAAAATTAAAACGTTTACATTTTTACCGTTAGATTTTGATAGAAATGCTTAAAAAGTGAAAATAAAAATTGTTCGAGCGAAAATATTTTTTGTAACTACTTAAAGTGAAAGTTGATGAAAAATATAAATAACAATTTATACATTACTATAGCCTTGTAAAATGGTTTAAAAAGAAGGAGTAAGCTAAAAAGAAGCAGTAGTTTTATGGTTAAAACAAGGTAAAGGCTAAGTTAAGATTAATGAAGACTACCTTTTTAATGTTTTACAAGTTCATAAAAACGCATTTTGAAGCATGAAAATCCTAAGTCTAACCAAATTTAAAGAGTTTTAGTATGAAAACGGCCATAATAACGGCTATAAATTTTGTTATAATTGAAAAGAAAGCGTGAACATTTGCGTTTTAAAACATAATTTTTGCAATTTTAAGCTCATACACACACACACGCATTATGAAAATAAAAATGAAAGTATATAAGATTGATGAAAAGGAGGCTATTGGAGAAATTTCAAAGCATATAATGATGAAATAATAACGATTTTTATTACAAAAAAGGGTGATTACAAGAGTTCAAACTTACAAACTTAAAAGGAGAGGGAGGGGGGATCCTTAAATAGCACTAAAGCAACTCCAACAGCAGCCCTAATACATCAAAATGGTTCGGATTTTGGGAACCCTTAACTCATACAGCAGCTGCCTTTTTATAGGCAAAAATTTCCAAGTACACGCCCTCCGACACGGGCGTGTCGGGGGGCGTGTCAGCACTATTTTACCGCGGGATTCGGCGATCTGATGGATTTGACGGAGATTTGACTTTCCGGCTGAAAACGCGGCGGTCACGCCCCAGGTCACGGGCGTGACGGTGGGCGTGTCGTTCGGCGCTTAAAGGCGATGTTGACTTCGGGATTCGCCGGCGGCAGTTTGTCGGGCACACACGGGCGTGACGCACATCGGACACGGGCGTGTCCCTCTTGGGTTCGATGAAGGTTGAGCGCGAAACATTGACCTGGCTGGCACGGGGCGTGTCGGGCTACCACGGGCGTGTCGCATATCAGACACTAGCGTGGCCCTCTTGGGTCGACGAACGTTGAGTTGAAATCGTCGAGCGGGATGGACACGGCTTGGTCACGCCCCGTGTCAGATTGACACGGGCGTGTCGAATTATGGAACACGGGCGTGTCAGGCTTTCCTCTTCAAAATTGGCCTCTTTTCGGGTTTTTGAGCTGTCACGCCCTGGTCACGGGCGTGACCAATATGTCACGGGCGTGACATGTCATTTTTGCAGATTTTGACTTTTTTTTCCTGACAAATAAAATAAAGCAAGTTAGTATAATATTTACAAAAATAGGAGCATTTTATTGAATAAAAACAAGTAGAAATGACAAAAATTAAATAAAACGACTTAAGTAATGTACATAAAATTAGGTATATTTACAATTCATCAGAGTTCACCAATGTTGCCTTGCTCCTGGCAGTTTTCCTTGGTATCCGGCTAAGTCCTTGCGGACTCGGCGGACGGTGTTTCGCTATCGCGCGGGGTGGGCGGTGTCTCTATCTCTAGGGCGGTGACCACACTCCTCACCTCGCCTATAAAAAGGACCCCCCCTGGCAGGTCTAAAGTAACTTGAGTGAACAGTAAGTTGGGTTGGGCAAGGAGCTGCGGGCTGAGTTTTTCTGTGTGCGAGGATTGATTCAGTGCTGACGTTTGCTGTGTGCAGGTCGCGCGGGTTGCTTCAAGGAGCCAGGAATTTGGCTGTGACTTCAGTCAAGTACTTGGAAGTGTGCGGTCTCTACGGACTCAGTAGGAGGTCGCTCTGCGGCTTGTCAGTTCTGTGTTATCTTTGCCAGCTTCAATAACCTGTCTGCCGGCTTCAGGCGGGTAAGGGGTGTTCCTCAGTTTAGCTTCAGCAGGAGACGAATAACGGTGTGTCCGCGCGGCCTCACGGCTTCGGCGGACTCCGTGCTATTCGGCGGATTGCAGCTAAGTTCGGGCGATCTTAGCGGACTCGATGACCTCGGCGACCTCGGCGGTCTCGGCGGACTCCGGTGCTGTCCGCCCGGCTTATTTTTTGGCGATTTCTATTTACAGCTGTTATACTAGCGAAATCATATCTCGCTATGTATGTCTCGTGTTGCAAAGAAGTGAATGCATAAAAGACCTGCTTGTGCTTCCATTGTTTGTTGGGTTTAACCTTTGTTCCTTGGTTTTCTGCTGGTTCAACGTGAGAACTGGGTAGTTCCGAAGATAATAATTTGGCGTTTGTGCTATCTTGCTGACCACGTTGAGAAAATTTAACATGGTATCATAGCGAGGTTCAGTTGTGTGAGCGGAAGTCAGCCAGTGTTGTTACTCAGGGATTGAGTGGTGATCAACCTGTGTTGTTGCTCGGAGCTTCTGAAAGGTTGCCAACAGGTGTTGCAATGGAAGGGAGTTTTGCAAGAGGTCTGGGTATTGAACTCTTAACGCCGACTAACTTCAAGAAGTGGAAGTCGTGCATGAAGAGTTATCTTCTTGGCGAGGAGCTGTGGGAAGTCGTCGGTTTTGATGACAGGCAGGAAGTCACTGCTGCTTTTGGTACTGCTGAGCAGGTTAGGCTCTGGAGAAGAACAAATGCTAAGGCGGAGTTCATTCTGAAGAGAGTCGTGTCTCCGGAACTGTTTGATCACATCGTTGGATGTGAGTCGGCTGCTGATATTTGGACAACCATTGATGAGTTGTTCAATAGGAAGAATATGGCGCGGCTTCAGTTCCTGGAGAATGAGTTGGCCAGGGCAACTCAGGGAGACCTTTCCATCTCCAAGTACTTCTTAAAGATGAAGAGCTTGTGTGCTGAGCTGTCGGCACTGGATCCTGATGAGCCTATCTCTGAGGCAAAGATGAAAAGGCACATTATCCGCGGCTTGCGGAAGGAGTATGTGGCCTTTGTCACATCTGTTCAAGGGTGGGCTACTCAGCTGTCTTTGCTGGAGCTAGAGAATCTGCTTGCCTCGCAGGAGAGCTTAGCAAGGTAGATGGCTGGAGTGAACCTGAATCAGGAAGGCATCGAAGCTCTCTTCTCAGGTAAGAAGAAAGGATAGGAAGGGAAGAAGAAGAAGAAGGTGCAGGTCGTTGGTGAGAAGGAGACTTCAACTTCATATCCGCCGGAGAGGAGCAATGCTCCTAAGGACTGGAAGAAGAACTTGAAGTGCTACCGTTGTCATCAGCGAGGGCACTTCATGCGGGACTGCAAGGTCAAACTGCAGCCTGGGCATGCTGCGGGAAAGGAGGAGGCTTCCTCGAGAAGTGAAGAAGCAGAATGGGGCAGAGCTTTCATGACGGGCACTTGTGTCCGGGCCTTCTCTGCTTAGGACTTCAACAGCGAGTGGATCATGGACTCCGGGTGTGGTCATCACCTCACCGGAGACAAATAGAAGTTCACCTCCATGTAGGCTTACTCAGGTAATGAAACTATTATCACTGCTGATAATACTGTTTATGCAGTAGAGAAAGAGGGGGTCGTTTCTTTGGGTAGTGATCAGGGGACACTCACGTTAAGGAGTGTGTATCACGTGCCGGGCATGAAGAAGAACCTCTTCTCGGTGACCAATGTTGTGGACGCTAGTTATCACGTTCTGTTTGGGCCAACAGACGTGAGGTTCCTTCGCAACGTATCAGCGGTGAAGGCTGATGTTGCTCATGTTGGGAGGAGGGTGAAGAACTTGTTTGTTCTTGCCACCAATTCTTACATTGATAGAATGAGGGCCAATGATAGCGCTGCTATCTGGCATGAGAGGCTGGGGCATGTTGGCATGGACAAGCTGAAGGCGATGATGAGTAGAAGTCTGGTGAAGGGGTTGCCGAAGTTGTCCTTCTTTGGTGATGGGCATGTTTACGCGGGCTGTCAATACGGTAAGGCGCATCGCCTTCCATTTGATAAATCACAAACAAGGAGCAAGAAACCACTGGAGTGCATTTATGGCGACCTGATGGGACCGACGGTTACTGCCAGCCTTGGTAGAAGCAAATACATGTTTGTCTTGGTTGATGACTACTCAAGGTATACTTGGGTGTACTTCTTAAAGGAGAAGTCGGAAGCCTTCCTTTTGTTTGTGGAGTTTAAGGAGTTGGTAGAAGGCCGGCTTGGCTTGCGGATTAAGAAGCTTAGAACTGATAACGGGGGTGAATTTGTTTCCTCCGAGTTTTCTAACTTCTGCAGGAAGCACGGGATCCAACGGGAGCTTACTTGTGCTCACACTCCACAACAAAATGGGGTAGCGGAGCGGAAGATCCGTCATTTGACGGAGACCTGCAAATGCTGGCTTCATGCGAAAGATATCCCAAGATCCTTTTGGGCGGAGGGGATGTCTTGTGCTGCTTACGTCATCAACCGGATGCCACTCAGTCCTATCAGCATGAAGACTCCTATTGAGCTGTTGCTGAAGGAGAAGCCGAGTGGGGGACACCTTCGGGTGTTCGGTTCAACTTGTTATGTGCATGTCCCAGATGCTTCACACACAAAGCTGGATGCGAAGGCAAGGAAGCTTGTCCTTGTTGGCTACGATGAGCGAAAGAAGGGATGGAAATACATGGACCCTGTGACGAAGAAGTTCGTGGTATCAGGAGACGTTGTCTTTGACGAGCTGACGTCATATGGAGGTGGCTCGGTTGAGCTATCCGGAAGTAGCAAGGTCGATGAAGCACCGGTGGCGTCTGCTGAAGGCTTGGAAGAGGAGCTTGCTGTTTCACCAGCAGCTCCTGTTGCTTCTAACTCCGAGCCTGAGCCTTCTGGCTCAGGAAGCAGGGGGAGCACTGCTCAATGCTTGCCCCAGGTAGGAGTGGAGCCCGAAGAAGCAACAGAAGCAGTAAGCAAGGAGACGTTTCTTCGGAGATCGAAGAGGGTGGTTAAGCCACCGGCTCGGTACTGTGATGGGAATGCAGTGAGCTTTGCCTCCTACTTCTTTGCAGGACCTCTGGAGAAGAATGAAACCTGGGACCTTGTGCCCAAGGTTGATGGCATTACTCCGGTTACTTGCAAGTGGGTATACAAGTTGAAGAAGAAGGCTGATGGGAGCATTGATCGATTCAAGTCTCGCCTGGTCACTAGAGGATTCTCACAGCAGTATGGAGAAGACTATGAGGAGACATTCAGTCTAGTTGCGAAGATGACTTCAGTAAGAGTGGTGATCACCTTGGCTGCTAGCAAGGGATGGAGGTTGTGGCAACTCGATGTGACGAATGCCTTTCTTTACGGAGAGATTGAAAAGGATATCTTCATGGATCAGCCGCTTGGTTTTGTCTCTGAAAAGCATCCGGACTAAGTCTATAAACTCAGGAAGGCTCCCTATGGGTTGAAGCAAGCTCCTAGAGCTTGGTATGGATAGATTGCAGAGTACTTGCAATTCTGTGGATACCTTGCTTCTAACTCGGATTCAAGCTTGTTCGTCAAGAAGAAGGGGGAGCTACAAGTCTTGGTCCTGCTATACGTGGATGACATGATCATCACCGGGAACTCGGAGGGGGAAGTAGCAAAGCTCAGGGATGAGCATGCTATATGCTTCGAGATGAAAGATTTGGGAGAGTTGCATCAGTTTCTCGGTCTTGAAGTGGAGAGGAAGGAGTGCGGGGTTCTCATTTGCCAGAAAGGGTATACTGATCGCATTGTGAAGCGGTTCGGCATAGGCGAAGTGAAGAAGTGCTCTACTCCACTGGAACCTGGGCTGAAGCTTCGACGAGATGAGGGAAGGGTTCTCCTTGATCCCTTGGTGTTCAGGGCTCTTGTTGGGAGCTTGATTTACCTGACGATTACAAGGCCGTACATTGCTTATGCTGTTGGCCGAGTAAGTCGGTATATGGCTGAACCAAGGCAATCTCATCTAGTGGCAGCGAAGAGTATTCTGAAGTATGTCAAGGCTTCTTCTGACATGAGACTCCTCTATAGAAGGGACTCGGAGTTTGAGTTGCTCGGGCACACGGATGCTAACTATGGCGGTGATTCGGATGATCGGAGGTCTACTTCAGGTTATGTGTTCACTTGCGGTTCAACTAGCATCTCATGGTGTAGCAAGAAGCAGGACTCGGTGTCGGTTTCAACCACGGAGGCGGAGTATAAGGCTTCGGCCTTGGCTGCTCGGGAAGCCGTTTGGTTGAGGAGGCTTGTAGAGGATGTTCATGAAGAAGTGCAAGGGCCTACTTTACTCCGGGGTGACAATGAGAGTGCTCTCAAACTGGTAAACAATCCAGTGTGTCACGCCAGGACCAAGCATATAGAGATTGATCACCATTTCATCAGGGAGAAGGTGTTGGAAGGATCTCTGCTGATCGGGCATGTTCAGAGTGAAGATAATCTTGCTGACATCTTCACGAAGCCACTATCGAAGGGGCCCTTTGAGCGCTTGCGCTGCTTGCTAGGTGAAAGATATGGTACCTAAACACCTAGAGGGGGGGGGGGGGTGAATAGGTGACCTAATCCTTTTTACACTTTAATGACAGCAAACAGTTCTATCACCAAATCTACTTTACTTTTGCACAGCAATAACACAGCATACACAGTCACAGCACAATCACAACACAGCATACAAAAGGTTTTATAGTGGTTCCCCAATCTTTGGGTACATCCACTTCCCCCTTCGCCTATCTAGCAGTGTACTAGATACGGCCAAACTCCTCCACTGTCTCAGAACCCAAATTGGTTCCAACACCTCAGGCCCAAAGCCTTACAACTCAGCTTTATCCCAAAGCCTACACTCAGCCAATCAAGGCCTATACTCAGCCAACCAAGGCCTACACTCAGCCAACCAAGGCCTACACTCAGAGATCTCAATCTCCTACACTCAGGCTCTCAAGCCCTACCCTCAGCCTTTATAATTATAGGCTTACAATTCACTCAGATCCAAAGGATCCTACAAGTTCAAAATGTATTACAAATATTAACTCAACAACTCAGAAATGAAAGAGGGGAGTTGAGAGTTTCTTGATGAGTTCTTGGAAGAACTCAGCTGGATTCACTCTGACTTAGCTTTTTTCAAAGCTTCTTGAGTAGAACTGAATAAGACTGAATCCTCCTGCAGTAGTTCCTTGACCTCTTCCACTTAAGATCCAGAATGAATCTGAATCTTTCTTCTCAGCCTAGTTCCAAAGGCTGATTTCTTGGATGGAGCCCTCTCTCTCCAACTTCTTAGATCTGCACTTGGACTGCAAGATCTTCTTGATTTGATACTCTGTGTACCACTTTGATGACTTGTTCTTCAACAATGTGATTCACTTGTTAATCATCAACAACAGTTTCTGTAGACTGTATGTGCCTATTTATAGGCCTTCTTCATGGTAACTGGCTGGTCCGGTCCATAACTGACTTCTGATATCTTTGACAGGTGCTGTAGACCGGCTAGAACGGCAGCTATCATGTCATCCAGTCATTTCTTGAAAATCTCTAACTGTTTGATAGTGTCGAGACTTTCTGTCTTTAAGTGTCGACACTTATAGTCCAAGTGTCGACACATGTTGTGTAAGTGTCGACACAAGTCTACAAGGTGTCGACATAACTCCTTGTATGTCTCGACACAGTTTCTTCTGCATGTGTCGACACTGAAATTGAGTGTCGACACAAGTACTTGTTCTTCTAGCTTTTGCTGAATTCTTCTAAGTGTCGACACATCACCTTTGTGTCGACACAACTTCTTGTGTTGAATCTGTCAAGTGTCGACACTACTTCTTGGTGTCGACACATAGTCTTCTATGTTGATACTTGCTGAGTGTCGACACAGCTCCTTGTGTCGACACACCTTCTTTTTGTTGAGACTTCAGCTAAGTGTCGACACATTCCTTTAGTGTCGACACCTGTACTTAGAATATTTTCGAGATAATTCTGTTCTTTGCTAAGTGTCGACACAGCTCCTTGTGTCGACACTTTCTTTAAGTGTTGAGTATTCAGCTGTGTGTCGACACATTGTTCTGGGTGTCGACACATACTTCAAATGCTGACTCTTCTGTTGAGTGTCGACACATTGTGCTGGGTGTCGACACTTACTTCAAGTGCTGACTCTTCTGCTTAGTGTCGACACATTGTGTTGAGTGTCGACACTTGTACTTAGTCTCTGCAGACTTTTGCTGAGTGTCGACACAGCTCCAAGTGTCGACACTTTCTGGTGTAGACTCAGCTTCACTGGGTGTCGACACAGCTCCTTGTGTCGACACTTTCTGTCTGCACTTTTCTTCATTAAGTGTCGACACAGCTCCAAGTGTCGACACTTTCTGTCTGGTGTCGACTCTGCATCCCAGGTGTCGACACAATGACTCCAAGTGTCGACACTGCTTGTCTGGGTGTCGACACAAGTCTTCTTAAGTGTCGACACTTTCCCTCTGGGTGTCGACACATGGACTTAGAAACTTTTTGCTTCAGTCCAGTGATTACTTAACCTGCACAAGTAAACTCAACATACATCAAATACATTATGATGTATATCATTGAGTTGGGTGAGGCTTCTTCAAATCAGGTACATTTAACCAATGTACCCAACAATCTCCCCCTATTTGGAGAAGTCATAACCCTTAGTCAATGATATACACCTGATGTGCCCGCGAACAGACTCTTACTGTGGTTGGTTCGGTGAGTCGATCGCCGCGGGCTTGCTCGGGTAGGCAAGTGCACCTATCGCAAGTAGTACTCGATATTCGGGGGAATACCGAGGTCGTATTGTTCTCGGGGTCGCGTTGACTATTCTTACTCCTCCGGGAGGACTATTATTTTACTGAAAATAAGGTGGATTTTTTACTTAATCAAAGACAGAAAAGCAAAGGAGCGAAAAAACGATTTATAAAATATTCGATGAAGGGTTAACGCTCGGCATCGAATCGGATTAAGACTAAAACAATTTTTAATAATAAAGAGACTTAGTTTTCAAATTAATAATAAGGCAACTTGGCCGTGGAGGTTCCACAAATGTGAGCTCACCTAGCTATAGGGATATCGCTCACCTAAACGTTAAGACTATTCGACCGAACGTTAGTCCGACGAAGGATTCCTCTTAACGCCCGCTTTACGCTAAGAACCCCGCTATTGGGTGGGGGACCCAATCCGGTAAAATTACGCTTGTCCTCTCTCGAGGGGGTGCACGCAACTCTATTTACCCAGGGGTGATCGGTCCATATGCACGGCCTCTCGGCTAGCTAGCATATGGACTACGGAAATAGGGCCCACACATCGATTATGTGGTCCTACGCGTCGTAAACCCGGGGTAAACCCTAAGTGCTTAAATTAAAATGAAAATAAAGAACTTTAATTATTATAAATCATTTTAAATGTCCCAATGCTCTTCGATGCCGAGGCTAATAGCGATTAGCCACACATCGGTATGGGGACGGCTTATAATTTAGTGAGGCGCGAGTTCGAAATTAAATGCTACACGATTATAAGAAAGGGACAAAAGAAAAATAACAATATTTAGAGAGCTAAAAAGTTAACTAAACGAGAACTCACGCACACTCCAAATTATAAATAAAAAAGGAACTAAGTTACACATGAAAGAAAATTTGCATAATTCAAATTTGCGAGTCCCACTCAAACGAGTGGGGGCGGTAAATAAAGGCTGAAAATTGCAAGTCCTACTCAAACGAGTAGGACTGAAATGAAAGCGAGTCCTACTCAAATGAGTAGGAGAAAATAAATGCGATTACAGGGCTAAAAAGTCCGGCCATTTAACTCAAGTGAGTAGGCGGAAAAAAATAAAGAAAGTAAAATTGCAAGTCCTACTCAAACGAGTAGGACTGAAATAAAGTCCGGCCATTTAAACTCAAGTGAGTAGGCGGAAAAATAAAGAAAGAAAAATTACAAGTCCTACTCAAACGAGTAGGACTGGAAATGAAAACGATGCGCCATTTAACTCTTGACGAGTAGGCGGAAATAAATGCACACAGACACACACACTCCATAAGAAATTCAAGAAAACAATAAAATTATACACCTACACTCACACACTCTACATAATTTGAATAAAGCATTAAAAGAAAGCATTAAAACAAAGCATGAAAATTTAACACCTACACTCACACACACTTCATGATGATTAAAGAAGAACAAAAGAAAGTTTATTCTCATACACTCACACACACTAATAACAAAGAAAAATTAAAGTTACCTAAAAATGAAAATAACAAGATTTCTACTCCTAAAACTTACCCAAAACACATAAAAGAACAAACAAAAAGAGAATGAGCAAAAAGTTTTACAAAATAAAGTCAAAATCAAAGGTGCTCAAAAATTAAAACTTTAACTTTTTCATGCTTAGGTTTTGCCAAAAATGAATAAAAAGAGAAAATTTCAATTTTTTGAAGACAAAAGTTTTTCAACACAAATTAAAAATCAAGGTTTTTGGAAAATTAAAATACCAACATTTTCATTCTTATGATGTTATGAAAGTGATAAAAAAGGTGAAAAAGAAGTTGAAAAGAACAAAAAAGGTTTTACAATTAAAAAAAAAACTAAGTAAAAAAAAAGAACAAAATCACCTTTTTTAAAATCTCTTTTATAAAATCATAAGGATGAAATCAAAATCTTAAGCATGAAGACAAGTTAAGGGGAAAAAAAGACAAGGAAAGAAAGGGGAAAACCTAACATTCCTAAGCATGAAAACAAGTAAAAAAAACATGTAAAGTAAGCAAATTACACTCATACACACACACACACTTTTCATAAATGAAGAACAAGTGAAGAACAAAGAATAAAAAGGAGAAGGAAAGTGGGCACAAGTGTTCATTCCAAAGCCATATATGAAGAGAAAATTTAACATTTTATTTGATCAAAATGAAACTATTACATGCTATTACAAGTGCTAAAACTAAAGCAAAACAAGTTATGAAATAAAAAGGGAAAAATTCTCCTTACATAGCCTTGAAAATCACGGATGCAGCCCACAAAAAGACACTAACTTGGCCCAAAAATCTGAACCCTTGGACCTTATAGAACTGGGCTATTTATAGGAAAAATTTCAAAGTACACGCCCTCGGTCACGGGCGTGTAGGGGGGCGTGACAGTACTATTCATGAAGGCGGCTGGCGATTGGACAGCAAAGTTGACTTCGGGCTGAGTTCGCAGCAGTCACGCCCTAGGTCACGGGCGTGACTATGGTCGTGTCGGGGGGGCGGTAGAACCGGGCGCGGGTTGCGTCAAATGTCCTCGGCAGCATCTTGTCGGGCCAGCTGGAAAGGTCACGCCACATGTCACGGGCGTGACTATGGGCGTGACAGTTGGGGTCGACACTCGACGAATGTCGAGCGGAAAGTGTCGAGTCGAAATCGTTGAGCTGAAATTGGGTCACGCCCTTGGTCACGGGCGTGACACTGGGCGTGACAGTTGGTGTCGACACTCGACGATCGTCGAGCAGAATTCGTCGAGAGGAGAGGACACGGGCTTGGGTCACGCCCCGTGTCGGGTGACACGGGCGTGTCGCCAGGCGTGTCAAGCCTTTTCTTCAGAAATTTTCCGATTTCACGGGAAATGCACAGTCACGGCTCGGTCACGGGCGTGACCCATGTGTCACGGGCGTGTACTTCCCAAATTTTGGCAGATTTTGGAATTTTTCTGCAAAATCAAATAAAACAAGTTAGGAGAAAATTTACAAGAATAGGAACATTTTATTGAACAAAAATAAGTAAAAACGACGAAAATAAATGAAGATGACTAAATTAATGTGCATAAAAATACGCATATTTACAGTTCATCAAATACCCCCATACTTAGGCTTTTGCTATTCCAGAGCAAAAGTTTGAGGTGAATCTATAAGGAATAAAAAAAACACTAAGTTTTGGCTATCGCTTAATCAATTATAAGAGAGATCGAAATAAATATACGGGGTGTAAGAGTTAAGTCCTAAAATTATGTAGATGATTTAAATAGCGCAAAAGTTTTGGCCAAAAGACTTCTTGATGTAATCAAATAGAAGGCAACATTTGTAATGGTTAGGTTAACGAAAATAGTTTGGAATTATAAGAACTCTAGCTTATATGAGTGCTACCGGAAATAATACAATTTACTAATTATGCTCTCAAAAAGATTTTTGAATTAATTCTAGAGTCGTGTAATTGGCTAAGGGGGAAGTGGGTTTATGAAGAGGGTTTTGAGATTTGAGGTGAGGTAATTTTTTCTCGAACCTCCATGCTTTTCTTCTTTTGTATTATTAGGAAAATGAAATCTTATTTTCCTAATATGATTTTTGTTTTTCAACTTCATAAGAAAAAATAACCCAATGTATATTTGTAGGAGTAATGAATTTTATCCTCTTACTCCCTATATAATCTTTTAAAATTATTGGGTGCCTATGTTTACGGAACGAAATCTTGTTCCCATTGACATAAGATCTTTTAAGGATAAAATTTTTCATGCCAAGTAGGTCATGAAAAGTAAGGGGAGAAAGGAAAACTAGATTGTAATCCTAAAAATTTTTGAGAGCAACCTTAATAATTTGTACGTTCCAATTTTTTTCAGAAAGCTAAAAGTAAGTATAATTGAATTCTATAGTCGTTATTTCCTAACATAATATACGTGCTCCTATTAATGAAAAATTAGAAGTAGTGCCTAAAACGAGTCCGCTAGTTTTAACAAAGCATAAAGAATTCTTTAAAACTTAACCCCGGCTATTTAAATGTTTCAATCAATAATTAATAAACGGGTAGCAAATAGAGAATTAATAGTATTCACATATAAATAAACTCAGAACAGAATTTTTGGATAGCAGAAAAGTTAAGTATGGAATATTTACTTTATTTATTTCAAAACATTTTTTTTTGATTTTGATTTTTATAGTTTTTGTTATCATTTTTTTGTTTGTTTTTCATTTATTATCTTTTTTTTTTGTATTTTTGTTGTTCTCAAATTTTTTTTTTTTTGAAAATTTTTTTTTTTGAAATTTTTTTTTTTGAACTATTATCTTTTTTGTATTTTTTTAAGAGAATTTTCATAATATGTACAAAAATAAGGGAGAAATAGAAAAATGTTTGTACAAGAATGAGGAAGGGGGAGAGAGAAAAAAATATAAAAAAATATTTACAAAGAGAAATTTTTTTTTGGATTTTTTTTTTCTTCATTTAAATTTTTTTGTTTTTTCATTTAAAAATTTTTTTTGTTTCATTTTAAGATGTTTTTTTTTTAATTTTTTTATTTTTGTTTTGTTGTTATATGTATTTTTTTGTATTTTCCTTTTTTTTTGAGATGCAGAAAAATTGAAGTGCAGAAAGTAAAGCACGAAAATACCCCCATACTTAAGTCCAACATTGTCCCCAATGTTGTATCGTAAGTATGCGGAACAGAAATGAAAGACAATATGTACAACGAAAAGAAAGGGAAGGGGGTAGAAGCTTCCCTGAAACGCAGAGGGGGAGGCCGATCAGAAACCCTGCGTTTATTAGAAAAAAAATAACGAAGATAATAAGGAAAGAGCGAAAAAGATAAGCGAGGGGTGCCTCCCAGGAGCGCTTTGTTTATAGTCGTGTAGCTTGACTATTTTGGCGGGTTTATAATGTGGAGGAAAGTTATGGTTTCGCTAAAACCGATCACTGGGTCGCCCGCGATGTAAGACTTTAACCGATGACCGTTTACTTTAAAAGAGCCTTTGTCCGGGTGGGAGACGAGTACGGTTCCATAGGGAAAAACTTCTTCAACTAGGAAGGGACCGGACCATCTAGATTTTAATTTACCTGGAAAAAGCCTAAGACGTGAATTGTAAAGAAGGACAAGATCGCCCGGAGAAAATAATTTTTGGGACTTGATTTTTCGATCGTGATATAACTTAGAGCGCTCCTTATAGAATTTATTGCTCTCGTAAGCGTTCGCACGCCATTCATCGAGCTCGTTTAGTTGCAGTTTTCTATTCTGAGCGGCTAAGTTGGAGTCGAGGTTTAAGAGTTTTAAAGCCCAAAGTGCGCGATGTTCTAATTCTACGGGTAAATGGCACGCTTTGCCGTAGACTAACCGGAACGGCGTACATCCAATAGCGGTTTTGTATGCCGTCCGATACGCCCACAACGCATCGTCGAGTTTAACGGACCAATCTTTCCTATTTAGCGAAACGGTTTTTTCTAAAATTCGCTTAATCTCTCGATTTACTACCTCGACTTGGCCACTTGTTTGCGGGTGGTAGGGGGTGGCAAGCTTGTGCGTGACTCCGTATTTAGCTAACGTCTTAGCCATAAGAGCGTTACAGAAATGCGTTCCCCTATCACTAACAATTGCGCGAGGCGTGCCGAAGCGAGAAAATAATTTTTTAAGAAATGTAACGACGACTCGCGCATCATTGGTGGGGAGAGCTTGCGCTTCCGCCCACCTCGATACGTAGTCGACCGCCACTAAAATATACATATTTTTGAAAGATGGAGGTAGGGGGCCAACAAAATCTATGCCCCACAAATCGAAGACTTCGCACTCTAAAAACATGTTTTGGGGCATCTCGTCGCGACGAGAGATGTTACCCGACCGCTGACAGCTATCGCATGCGCGCACAAAATTATGCGCGTCTTTGAAGAGAGTGGGCCAAAAGTAGCCCGCCTCTAGCGCCTTCCGAGCGGTCCGGTTGGCTTGATAATGCCCACCGGCTGGACCCTCGTGGCAGTGCTTAAGAATTTGTAAGCACTCCACACCCGCAACGCATCGTCGAACCGCTTGGTCCGCGCAGATACGAAAAAGAAATGGGTCCTCCCAAAAGAAATTTTTCAAGTCAGAAAAGAATTTCTTCTTTTGATGACTGGAAAACTCTTTTGGAAGGACCCGCGCTACTAAAAAATTTGCAAAATCTGCGAACCAAGGCGAAGATGACGAAGATTTATTAATGGCAAGAAGGCGTTCCTCGGGGAATCTGTCATTTATTTCAGATTCGACGAGCGCTTCCGCACCCGGATTTTCTAAACGGGAGAGGTGGTCTGCCGCTAGATTTTCCGCTCCCCGCTTATCTCGGATCTCCAAATCAAACTCTTGTAGGAGGAGAATCCATCGAAGAAGGCGGGGCTTCGCATCATTTTTAGCTAATAAATATTTAAGCGCGGAGTGATCGGTAAAAACGATAACTTTAGATAGCGTTATATACGAGCGAAACTTATCGAAAGCGAAAACGACGGCTAAGAGTTCCTTTTCCGTTGTCGTGTAATTTATTTGTGCGGAAGTGAGCGTCTTGCTAGCGTAATAAATAGGATGAAAATGTTTTTCTACGCGTTGGCCAAGAACGGCACCTAAGGCAATATCACTAGCGTCGCACATTATTTCGAACGGAAGGGACCAATTAGGGGCCACTAAAATTGGTGAAGAGATAAGTTTTTGTTTTATCAAATTAAAGGCGGACTCGCATTCGCTACTAAAGATGAAGCGTGATTCCTTTTCCAAGAGGTGAGTTAGCGGCTTTGTTATTTTTGAAAAATCTTGAATAAAGCGTCGATAAAAGCCCGCATGGCCTAAGAAACTCCTAATAGATTTGACGTTTGTTGGATGCGGAAGTTTTTCTATAATTTCTATCTTGGCCTTATCCACCTCTATCCCCTTAGACGAAATCATATGGCCGAGGACCAAACCTCCTCGAACCATAAAGTTGCATTTTTCCCAATTTAAAACAAGGCTTGTGTCCTCGCACCGTTGAAGGACACGATCTAAATTTTGAAGGCAATCGGGAAAAGAGCGTCCGAAAACAGAGAAGTCATCCATAAAGACTTCCATAATGTCTTCTACTAGCTCGCCAAAGATCGCTAGCATACATCTTTGGAATGTAGCTGGCGCGTTGCAGAGTCCAAATGGCATTCTTCGATAGGCGAAGGTGCCAAACGGGCAAGTAAAAGTTGTTTTCTCTTGATCATCGGGGGAAATGGGGATTTGGAAAAACCCCGATAAACCATCAAGAAAACAATAATTCGGATGACCGGATAAACGCTCTAAAATCTGGTCTAGAAATGGCAGAGGGAAATGGTCCTTGCGGGTGGCGTCGTTAAGTTTCCTATAGTCGATGCACACTCGCCAACCCGTAACAGTACGAGTTGGGACAAGCTCGTTATGCTCATTCGCCACTACGGTAAGACCGCCCTTCTTGGGCACGACATGCACGGGACTAACCCATGCACTGTCCGAAATAGGGTAGATAATCCCCGCATCTAATAACTTAATGATTTCGGCTTTAACGACGTCTTTCATGTTTGGGTTAAGACGACGTTGCGGCTGTATCGTTTTGCGGCAATTATCGTTTAGGAAAATCTTATGGGTGCAAAAGGAGGGGCTAATCCCCTTTAGGTCAGAGATTTGCCACGCAATTGCGTGGCGATGTTTAAATAAAACTTCCAATAAATCGGAAGTCTCCGAATCACTCAAGTCCGAAGAAATGATAACGGGGAGCGTATCACCTTTTCCCAAAAAAGCGTACTTGAGCGAGGCGGGTAAGGGTTTGAGGTCTAGGATGGGCGGTTCTTCTAGGGAGGTTTTAATGCCTATGTCTTTCTTACCAATTGGTTCGAAAGGCAAGTCTATAGACGTATCCTCATCGCAGTTAAAATTTTCGAGCGCATAAATATCGTCATTTAAAAATACGGACTCGAAAATGGGAGAAGAACGATCTCCGAAAAAGGTATCTAAAGAATAGCAGAAATCGTCGCTCGATGACAAATTGTCCATCGAGGGATTAATAGAGAAAGTAACTTGGTCATCGCCTACTCGGAGGAGAAGGCTACCATTACTAACATCTATTAGTGCGCGGGAGGTGGCGAGAAAAGGGCGACCGAGTATTATTGGTACCTCGGCGTCCTCCTCGATATCTAAGATGACGAAGTCTACCGGGAAGGTAAACTTGTCGACTCGGACAAGGACGTCCTCCACTACCCCGATAGGGAACTTAACCGAGCGATCCGCTAATTGGATGCGCATATTCGTAGGACTAGAAGTACCCAAACCTAAACGTGAAAAGAGCGAGAACGGCATCAGATTAATGCTAGCCCCTAAATCAGCTAAGGCGTACTTTACTAATATATCGCCAAAAAGGCACGGGATGGAAAACCGTCCCGGGTCGTTTTGTTTTGCGGGCAATTTATTAGTAAGGGCCGCCGAGCAGACAGCGTTGAGAGATACATGCGAAATATCCTCTAATTTGCGTTTATTAGAAAGTAGTTCTTTTAAAAATTTCGCATATTTGGGCATTTGCGAGATAGCCTCGCAAAAAGGAACATTAATGTGAATTTGTTTTAATAATAAAATAAATTTTTCATATTGCGCGTCCTTACGCTCGTTTTCTAACTTATGCGGATACCGAAGAGCCTTGTTTAAAATAATTTTTTCTTTTATAATAGGTAAAGGCGGCGTGAGCGAAGAAAGAGGAAGAGGGGTCGGAGGTGAAATATGTACCTGAGGGTCGGTCCGTTTTGGATCGACCACCTCCTTTCCGCTACGGAGGGTTATAGCGTTGGCGTTTTCCCGCGGATTGGGCTCCGTGTTTCCCGGCAGTGCCCCGAGCGCGCGCTCGGACATCATCCTCGCTAGCTGTCCAACCTGTTGTTCGAGTGTTTTTAGCGATCCGGTGATGTTCCGGATATTTGACTCGTTGGACGCAATGTACTTCGAAAAATTTTCCTCCATCGGGGAGGGTTTCGGAAGAGGAGGGGGAGGAAGAAATCCGGGCGCATAAGAAATAGGGGGACGCTGAGCATTATTCGGGTTGCTCCACGAGAAGTTGGGGTGATTCCTCCAACCCGGATTATAGTTATTACTATAAGGGTTGTTGTTGGGGTTGAAGGGAGGACGACCCGAATTTCCCATGATGTCCACGAACTCTTCAGCTACGCAGACGTTAGGGGGAATAAAACAAGGCGGAGTGGAGGAGGCAGCAGACATCTCCGCCACCTGCTTTGTTAACCTTTCAACTTGAAGGGTCAAGAGAGCAGTGGCATCCACTTCAAAAAGACCAGCCGCCGGCTTTGGCCGTCCCCGTGGGACGTTCCATTGATAGGCGTTCCTGCCATCTCTTCGAATAAAGCCTGGGCGGCCTCGGGGGTTTTGTTGTTAAGCGTACCCCCGGCAGCCGCGTCAATCATTTGACGCGTCTGAAAATTCAGCCCATTATAGAAAATTTGAACTTGCAACCACGTTGGCAGCGCGTGGTGCGGGCAACGGCGGAGGAATTCCTTAAATCGTTCCCAAGTCTCGTATAGAGACTCAGGATCGTTCTGCACAAACGAAGAAATGTCCGCCCGCAACTTTGCAGTTTTGGCGGGCGGAAAGTACTTCGTCAGGAACCGTTTCGTCAACTCAGCCCACGTGGTGATACATCCTCGCGGGAGGGCATTCAACCACGCCTTGGCTTTGGACTTAAGAGAAAAAGGAAATAAGCGCAAACGAATGGCGTCATCAGTGACGCCATTGATCTTGAAGGTGTCGCATATCTCCAAGAAATTGGACAAGTGGACATTCGGGTCCTCATCCGGCAGTCCATCGAACTGCACAGCGTTTTGGACCATTTGAATGACACTTGACTTTATTTCAAAATTATTATTGGCCACCGCAGGTCGAACAATACTCGACCCAGAATCATCCAGGTTAGGCCGGGCGTAATAAGACATAGTACGCTCGGCCGCCGGGGGAAGGTTAGGGGCGGCCATAACTACAACAGTGGGTTCGCCGATAGATTCCTCGGGATCTAAAGAAGGATTTCGGCGATGAGATCGGATACGCGCAAGAGAGCGTTCGATCTCAGGGTCGAAGTCTAAATCTTCAGACTCTGAGGGTTGTCCTCGAGTCATACACCCAAACAAAAATTAAACAAAAATAAACTCTTTTTTTTGTGTTTTTTTAAAATAAAGTTTTTAGTTTTTTTTTATAGAAAATAAGTAAAATTAATAGACTCCGGAATTCGAAATAGCAACTCGAAAAGAGACTCCCCGGCAACGGCGCCAAAAACTTGATGTGCCCGCGAACAGACTCTTACTGTGGTTGGTTCGGTGAGTCGATCGCCGCGGGCTTGCTCGGGTAGGCAAGTGCACCTATCGCAAGTAGTACTCGATATTCGGGGGAATACCGAGGTCATATTGTTCTCGGGGTCGCGTTGACTATTCTTACTCCTCCGGGAGGACTATTATTTTACTGAAAATAAGGTGGATTTTTTTACTTAATCAAAGACAGAAAAGCAAAGGAGCGAAAAAACGATTTATAAAATATTCGATGAAGGGTTAACGCTCGGCATCGAATCGGATTAAGACTAAAACAATTTTTAATAATAAAGAGACTTAGTTTTCAAATTAATAATAAGGCAACTTGGCCGTGGAGGTTCCACAAATATGAGCTCACCTAGCTATAGGGATATCGCTCACCTAAACGTTAAGACTATTCGACCGAACGTTAGTCCGACGAAGGATTCCTCTTAATGCCCGCTTTACGCTAAGAACCCCGCTATTGGGTGGGGGACCCAATCCGGTAGAATTACGCTTGTCCTCTCTCGAGGGGTGCACGCAACTCTATTTACCCAGGGGTGATCGGTCCATATGCACGGCCTCTCGGCTAGCTAGCATATGGACTACGGAAATAGGGCCCACACATCGATTATGTGGTCCTACGCGTCGTAAACCCGGGGTAAACCCTAAGTGCTTAAATTAAAATGAAAATAAAGAACGTTAATTATTATAAATCATTTTAAATGTCCCAATGCTCTTCGATGCCGAGGCTAATAGAGATTAGCCACACATCAGTATGGGGACGGCTTATAATTTAGTGAGGCGCGAGTTCGAAATTAAATGCTACACGATTATAAGAAAGGGACAAAAGAAAAATAACAATATTTAGAGAGCTAAAAAGTTAACTAAACGAGAACTCACGCACACTCCAAATTATAAATAAAAAGGAACTAAGTTACACATGAAAGAAAATTTGCATAATTCAAATTTGCGAGTCCCACTCAAACGAGTGGGGGCGGTAAATAAAGGCTGAAAATTGCAAGTCCTACTCAAACGAGTAGGACTGAAATGAAAGCGAGTCCTACTCAAATGAGTAGGAGAAAATAAATGCGATTACAGGGCTAAAAAGTCCGGCCATTTAACTCAAGTGAGTAGGCGGAAAAAAATAAAGAAAGTAAAATTGCAAGTCCTACTCAAACGAGTAGGACTGAAATAAAGTCCGGCCATTTAAACTCAAGTGAGTAGGCGGAAAAATAAAGAAAGAAAAATTACAAGTCCTACTCAAACGAGTAGGACTGGAAATGAAAACGATGCGCCATTTAACTCTTGACGAGTAGGCGGAAATAAATGCACACAGACACACACACTCCATAAGAAATTCAAGAAAGCAATAAAATTATACACCTACACTCACACACTCTACATAATTTGAATAAAGCATTAAAAGAAAGCATTAAAACAAAGCATGAAAATTTAACACCTACACTCACACACACTTCATGATGATTAAAGAAGAACAAAAGAAAGTTTATTCTCATACACTCACACACACTAATAACAAAGAAAAATTAAAGTTACCTAAAAATGAAAATAACAAGATTTCTACTCCTAAAACTTACCCAAAACACATAAAAGAACAAACAAAAAGAGAATGAGCAAAAAGTTTTACAAAATAAAGTCAAAATCAAAGGTGCTCAAAAATTAAAACTTTAACTTTTTCATGCTTAGGTTTTGCCAAAAATGAATAAAAAGAGAAAATTTCAATTTTTTGAAGACAAAAGTTTTTCAAAACAAATTAAAAATCAAGGTTTTTGGAAAATTAAAATACCAACATTTTCATTCTTATGATGTTATGAAAGTGATAAAAAAGGTGAAAAAGAAGTTGAAAAGAACAAAAAAGGTTTTACAATTAAAAAAAACTAAGTAAAAAAAAAGAACAAAATCACCTTTTTAAAATCTCTTTTATAAAATCATAAGGATGAAATCAAAATCTTAAGCATGAAGACAAGTTAAGGGGAAAAAAAAGACAAGGAAAGAAAGGGGAAAACCTAACATTCCTAAGCATGAAAACAAGTAAAAAAACATGTAAAGTAAGCAAATTACACTCATACACACACACACACTTTTCATAAATGAAGAACAAGTGAAGAACAAAGAATAAAAAGGAGAATGAAAGTGGGCACAAGTGTTCATTCCAAAGCCATATATGAAGAGAAAATTTAACATTTTATTTGATCAAAATGAAACTATTACAAGCTATTACAAGTGCTAAAACTAAAGCAAAACAAGTTATGAAATAAAAAGGGAAAAATTCTCCTTACATAGCCTTGAAAATCACGGATGCAGCCCACAAAAAGACACTAACTTGGCCCAAAAATCTGAACCCTTGGACCTTACAGAACTGGGCTATTTATAGGAAAAAATTTCAAAGTACACGCCCTCGGTCACGGGCGTGTAGGGGGGCGTGACAGTACTATTCATGAAGGCGGCTGGCGATTGGACAGCAAAGTTGACTTCGGGCTGAGTTCGCAGCAGTCACGCCCTAGGTCACGGGCGTGACTATGGGCGTGTTGGGGGGGCGGTAGAACCGGGCGCGGGTTGCGTCAAATGTCCTCGGTAGCATCTTGTCGGGCCAGCTGGAAAGGTCACGCCCCATGTCACGGGCGTGACTATGGGCGTGACAGTTGGGGTCGACACTCGACGAATGTCGAGCGGAAAGTGTCGAGTCGAAATCGTTGAGCTGAAATTGTGTCACGCCCTTGGTCACGGGCGTGACACTGGGCGTGACAGTTGGTGTCGACACTCGACGATCGTCGAGCAGAATTCGTCGAGAGGAGAGGACACGGGCTTGGGTCACGCCCCGTGTCGGGTGACACGGGCGTGTCGCCAGGCGTGTCAAGCCTTTTCTTCAGAAATTTTCCGATTTCACGGGAAATGCACAGTCACGGCTCGGTCACGGGCGTGACCCATGTGTCACGGGCGTGTACTTCCCAAATTTTGGCAGATTTTGGAATTTTTCTGCAAAATCAAATAAAACAAGTTAGGAGAAAATTTACAAGAATAGGAACATTTTATTGAACAAAAATAAGTAAAAACGACGAAAATAAATGAAGATGACTAAATTAATGTGCATAAAAATACGCATATTTACAGTTCATCAACACCATTCATAATTAAAAATTACAAAATGATGTAAAGCAAGTTATATTCAGTAGGGTAAACATAAACATGTATTAATTCACACATGTATACACATTCATCATTTCAGAACAAACAAGAAATAGACATATTCACAGAACAATCATGAAATATATTTATCATATATTGTTCTAACATTTTTCTTATACATCTTCAGTGGTTTACATAAATGTTTTACATTTAAAAGATTACAAAATAATCTTCAAGTAAAATCTTAATCTATTTCTGATCAGGTTCCTTAATAACTATTCCCTTTCCAGCTTGAACTTGAGCTTTGACAGGGGCTTCAACAGTTTCAGCATCAGCAGGCTTCTTGCCTTTTAGATCTTTCTTTTTAAGTTCATCTGCCTTGATCTTCTGCCTCTCAAAATAATGATATGGCTTAGGGAAGTACTTGCTAGGCTCCACTGCAGTAGGAGGTAGCTTTCCCATCTTAGCCTTCCTTCTATACTGAACTATTGCTTCCTGCCTGATCTCATGTTTTCTCCATTCTGCTTCAGAAAACTATTTGTTCCTGTCATGAGTATTGTCCTTGGCAGCTTTCCAGGCAGTTAAAATTATATTCCTTGAGGTAGGGCTCCACTGTTCAAAGTCTGGCCTTTGTTCTGCTTGTTCCCTAAACCTCTTTTTGGACAACCTTGTCTCTTCCTCTTTCTGTAGTGTCTCTTGCATGGCTTCAGATATAGGTTGAACAACCTTTTCAATATGGATATTGTCCTTGCCCCCAGATGGGCTGTACATGGTCTGTACCTCAGCATGAATCATTTCAAAGTCTGCAGGTGGATAAATGACCTGAGCTACTTCTGGTTGCTCACCTCCAAGATAGGCAGGGTTAATGCCTGATTCAGCAACATCTTGGTTATCACACAGAGGAGGATATCCAAGTGTAGCTCTGATGGAATTTGATATCCACTTAGCATGTTCAGAGCTTGCCTTGACTAGTACTCTCTCCCCCTTTATGACTTCTCTAGCCATGTGATCTCTGACATCATCCTTTTGAAATCTGATCTGACTATCCAAGTACCTGATTCCATCTTTAAAGTAAGGTTTTAGCTTTTGAAGTTGTTCAGATATGACCTTCTGGGAGGCTTGGATAGCAGTCTTTACATCAGAAATTTCCTCTTGAAATACTTTATCAAAATCAGCTTTAGCAGCAGCAGTAGATGTAGAAGGTTCAGCAGCCTTGTTCTTCAACTCAGTGACTATAGCATTATGGGAGGCAGTCAAATTGTCATTCATTCTTAATTGATTCTCAAGAACATATCCTTGTTTCAATGCTATGTCATCCACTTGTTCTTTGATCTTCTCTTGGTGTGTTGCCAAATACACCACTACATTTCCACCTTTATGGAAACAATCAGTCATTTCCTTTTTGTTAAGGTTCATTTCAAACCTTATAGACTTTATTTCCTGGGCCAGATCGAACTGAAGTGATTTCTGCCCTTCATCTACATACTTCTCTATGGCCTGCTTTTGCTCATCCAACTTTATCTGTAGTGTTACCATTAAAGCACTATAATCAGCAGTTGGAGCTTGCTGAACTATAGGCTGTGGTGCAATTGATTGCAGAGCCTTCTTATAACTTTGACTTCTTCTTTTGAAGACATACAGTTTCTTCTTCTTTGCCCGAGCACTCTCCTCATCTTCAGAGGCAGAAGTGCTGGCTATGTCAACCCTATCCTTAGGGCTTTGAGGCTTGTCAGCTTGCACATCTTGTGCCTTCTCAGTTTCTTGCCTTATAGGCTCTTCCAGAACTTGCATTTGCTCCCCCTCAGCAGCAGCATTCTCTCCTTCAGCAGCATCAATTTCCTTGTCAAAATCTGCTTGATCTAGATTGAGAAATAAATCTTCCATTGTGTATTCAGGGGGTGACTGTGCAGGAGAAGTTCTTAGTTCTTCAACCACAGGATCAGGGATAACTGGAACAGCAGATGTGTCTTCTAGAACAACATCTGGTTTTTGACTATGCAGCTGAGTTTGCTGAGGAACATCAGACACATCAACATCTTCTATAAGATATTCTAAAGAATTTAGGTCAGTGAGTACCTCTTATATGATGGTGGTGGCTTGCTCACTGTCCAGTGTAGATGGTTCTTCTACAACTGGAGGCTCCCCCGGGCTGTGATCCTTGTGGATGGGGCTAGCTTGAGGCAGCTCCCCCTGGATCTCAGCATTCTCTTGAGCAGCAGGAGTCTTCACTACAGGCTCTTCCTCTTGATCATCAGGAGTGAAAACAACATGTTCTTCACTCCCTGAACTGCTTGTGGAGACTTATTCCACAGGAGCTATCTTCCTTTTCTTCTTTGGAGGAGTATCTTTCTTAGTGATTGTCTTCTCAGGGGTTGGCATTTCCTTGGACAACACCCTGTCCCATCTTGAAAAGATCCTTAGATCCATCTTCCTCATATAATTTATCTTGCTGCCTGCAGCAGTACTCATGACCTCTGGTATCACACCAGCTAGGTATAGACTGATGATTCTGCCCAGATTGGGCTTCTTCAAGCTCTCCTTAATCTTCTCATAAACCACGATTGACCAGTCTGTTTTCAGAGTGAATATGATCCTTGTCATGATTCCAAACATATAGGTAGACACTCTGTCATGCCCTCCAGGTTTGCTGAGTAAGACCTTTCCCACAATCTCAGACATGAACTTTCCTTGATTATTCATGCCTTTCCTGTTGAAAACAGAACCTATCTTCATCTTTGGATCAAGTCCACACCAGGTAAGAGCTTCCCTGCTCTTTGAAGCAGTCATCTCTTCTTCATCTTGAGTTCTTGGTAATTGAAGAATCTTCCTCAGACTTTTTGGGGTTACCTTAACCTTTTCTCCATGAACTCTGGATTTGATTTTGTATCCAGATTCATCTACTACAGCTCCATTAAGGAATTCAAGCACCTCCTTCTTCCATATCTTAGTTGGTTCTGAAACTAAGTACTCTAACCCGGAATCGGCGACTAGGGTTACTATGGCCCTGATTTCTTGATCAACATCGTCGAAGGCGCCGCGCACAAGCTCATAGCCTTCGTTAACGTTCTCCTCAAGCTTAGGTGCCATTAGAGTTTGTAGAATTTGTCTTTAGAAAAGAGAGGTGTCGACACAGTAGTTTTGGTCTCGAAACTTTGAAAGCGTGTCGACAAACAAAGACAGAACCCTATTTATACCTTTCTAATTTTGAAGATGAACAGGCGGGACAGCTAACTTAAAATGTGTCGACACTGGCAGTAAGTGTCGACACTGACTTATAATGTCTCGACACATATGTGTCGACACAAGTTTAGTCAACAGATATTATGTGTCGACACTTGGTTATGTGTCGACACAACATAACTCGACACATTGTCGAGACTTTACTTAGAAAATTCTGAGTAAAACATAAGTGTCGACACCATATTGGATGTGTCGACACCTACTTGTCATATGTCGACACTAACATTCTGAAGTGTCGACACCAACATCCTGGATGTGTCGACACCTTTTTCCTGAAGTGTCGACACCACTATTCTGTGTCGACATAGACTTGTCTATGTGTCAACACCTTTTTACTTAGCCAATTTTAATTCTGTAAACTTACTCTAAGTTTATCATACCTAGTTCAATTTTGAATCTATTGAACTTAGCTTCTTCTAGGGGCTTAGTAAACATATCAGCTATTTGATAATCAGTTTTAACATATTCTAATAAAATATCTTCTCTTTCTACATGCTCCCTAAGAAAATGATATTTAATCTCAATATGTTTTGTTCTACTATAAGATACAGGGTTATTAGCTATTGAAATAGCACTTGTAGAATCACAGAAAAGTGGAGTTCTACTTACCTGAAATCCATAGTCCTCTAGCTGATGTTGAATCCACAGAAGTTGAACACAGCAACTTCCTGCAGTAACATACTCTGACTCTGCTGTGGAGATAGCCACACTGGTTTGCTTCTTGCTACTCCATGAAATTAGTCTCCCACCTAGGAATTGACAGGTTCCAGTAGTGCTCTTTCTATCCTCTTTGCATCCTGCAAAGTCTGCATCTGAATAACCTGTTAGATCAAAATCTCCATTCCTAGGTACCAGAGGCCTAGATAGGGAGTGCCTTTTAGATATCTCAATATTCTTTTGACTGCTGTCAAATGAGACTCTTTAGGGCAGGCTTGATACCTAACACAAACACATGTAGCATACATGATGTCAGGTCTGCTAGCAGTCAAGTATAATAGGGAGCCAACTATCCCTCTATACAAGGTTTCATCTACAGGTTTCCCTGCATCATCCTTGCTAAGAGACATACTTGACCCCATAGGAGTCTTCATGGTACTGGATGAATCCATACCATACTTCCTTATGAGTTCTAGGGTGAACTTTGACTGACAAATGGACAAACCACTCTCAGTCTGTTTAACTTGGAGACCCAAGAAAAACTTCAGCTCTCCCATACTACTCATCTCAAACTGACCTTGCATAAGTTTTGCAAACTTTTTGCAAAGGCTGCTTTCAGTAGACCCAAATATAATGTCATCTACATATATTTGGACTTGTTTAACTTTGCCTCTAGATTCCCTAAGGAATAGAGTCTTATCTATTTTCTCCCTTGAGAATTTGTTCTCAATGAGGAAACTAGATAGGGTTTCATACCAAGCCCTAGGGGCTTGCTTTAACCCATATAAAGCTTTCCTAAGTCTATAGACATGATGAGGTAGAGTTGGATCAACAAAACCTGAAGGCTGCTCCACATAGACTTCTTCTTTAAGATTACCATTTAGGAATGCTGACTTGACATCCATTTGGTAAACCTTGAATCCTTGATAGGTTGCATAGGCCAAGAACGTTCTTATGGCTTCCAGTCTGGCTACTGGAGCAAAGGTTTGATCAAAATCAATACCTTCTTCTTGCCTATATCCTTTAGCAACCAGTCTAGCCTTATTCTTAATGATGACCCCTTGTTCATCCATCTTATTCCTGTAGATCCACTTAGTTCCTATTACATTGTGGTCTTTAGGTTTAGGAACTAATTCCCAGACCTTGCACCTCTTGAACTGATTAAGCTCTTCTTGCATTGCTTCAGTCCATTGTGGATCTTGTATTGCTTCTTCAAACTTCTTAGGTTCAACTTGTGACAGAAAGCTGGAGTAGATTGCTGCATTCATGTTTCTACTCCTGGTTTGAACTCCTTGTCTTGGATCTCCAATAATCAGCTCTACTGGATGATCTCTAAGATGCCTGTGGGCTGGAGGCATCCTAACGTCTGGTTGAACCATTTCAGCATCTGCATCATGCTGTATTCCTTGTATTTCTTCAGCAATTGGCACATGTAGTTCTCCCCCTGGACAACAGCTACTGTCTTCTACTTGCTGTCTTGCAGCAGGCACTTCTTCTATAGCAAGCTTGTCCATTTTCTTTGTCAAATCTGTGGGGCTGCATACACTACTAGACAACTCATTATTAATAAGTTTAGTCTCATCAAAAACTACATGCACAGATTCTTCTACAACTTGTGTAGTCAAGTTGTAGACTCTATAAGCCTTACTGTTATTGCTGTACCCAACAAAAATTCCCTCTTGGGACTTGGCAGCAAACTTAGTTAAGTAAGACTTCCCATTGTTAAGTATGAAGCATTTACAACCAAAGATCCTGAAATAAGATAGGTTTGGTTTCCTGCATTTCACAACTTCATAGGGGGTCTTGTTTAGCCTTTTAGTGATGGTAGCCCTATTTATAACATGACATGCAGTATTAACTGCTTCAGCCCAGAAATATTCTGGCAGTGATGTATCACTTAGTAGGGTCCTACCAGCCTCTATCAAGGTTCTATTCTTCCTCTCAGCAATGCCATTTTGCTGAGGTGTTCTAGGTGAAGAGAATTCTTGAAATATCCCAAAGTCTTCACACAGTTTTGTCATGCTATCAGACTGAAATTCAGTTCCATGGTCACTTCTAATTTTGACCACTGTACTATTTAGTTCATTCTGAATTTACTTGACAAAGCTATAGAAGACACTAGGTGTTTCAGATTTCTGTCTTAAGAAGAACACCCAGGAAAACCTTGAGTAGTCATCTACAACTACAAAGGTATAGACCTTCCTACCTAAGCTGTGAACTGGCATTGGACCAAAGAGATCCATATGCAAGAGGTATAAACACCTCACAGCATCTTTGTTTTCTATGCTTCTAAAGGTGGATTTAGTCTGCTTTCCCTTTTGACAAGCTGAGCAAATACCATCTTTAACACACTTAACTTGAGGACCATTCCTCACTAACTCTTTGCTAAAGAGTTTGCTAATAGTCTTGTAGTTAAGATGGGCAAGCCTCTTGTGCCATTTGAGACAATGAGAGACTGTCTCATCAGCTACAAGACAAACTGGAGAACCATTGTTCTCAACCATAATGTCTAGGCAGTAGACATTCCTCTTCCTATAACCTGTCAAAATGATCTCTTGATCACTTGACCTCTTGATATGACAACCATTTTTTACAAATGAGATGTCATACCCTACGTCACTTAATTGACTTATACTTATTAGGTTGTGTTTCAACCCTTTAACATAAGCCACTTGAGTAATGGTAACTAAGTTTGTAGAAATGTTACCAAATCCTTTGATGATTCCTTTTTCAGAACCACCAAAGGTTACTTTTGGACCATCTTTTACTGGAATGCAGTCCTTTAGTAATCCTCTTGTTCCAGTCATATGTCTGGAACATCCACTGTCCAAGTACCATGTTGGGGTATGGCCACTTGGACTCACCTGCAAAACAGATTAATGAACCTTAGAACCCAAAGAATTCTTGGGTCCTTGTTACTTGTTAGTCTGCAATCTAACAAAGCTACCCACTGGCTTTCCGACAGGTAGTTTGGTACTCACTTTGGCACTAGCATTGTGCCAACAGTCCACTGCAAAATGGCCAACTTTGCCATAGCACCAACATTCAAACTTATTGTACCTTTGCTTAGGTATTGCCTTGGCTGACTTGTCTACAGTAGGCTTGTTGAATGTTGGGGCTTTGCCCTTGGACTTAGACTTGGACTGCTCAGTCCCTGCAGGTCTAATAAAGTCCAGTCCAGCCTTGCCTTTATGATGAACAAAATCATCAATTAAAGGTAACACTGACTTAGTTTTAGAAAACCTAGCAACTAAGTCCTTCTCCTTCTGAAGATTGATCTCCAGATTCTTAATTTGATCATTCTTAAATGATATAGTACCCATCTGAATCACTGTTATTTGTTTCAGCCTAGCTATCTCATTCAGCTTTTGATTAAATTGCTTCTCAAAATCTGTTGCAGCAGCTTTAAGAACAGCAATTTCCTTTGACTGACTTTTGGCTAGTGACTTGCTTTTCTTGTAAGCTTGCAACAGCACCTTATATTCATCTATAAGCTGATGAATATCATCCTCAGACTCAGAAGCACTTTCATCACTTGATGAAGATGAATCTAATTCTGAACTAGAACAAGAAACTGAATTTAAACTTGAACTTTGTACCTGACTGGGTCCTGACTGCTCCAGGATTTTGGCACTCTCTGTCAAAGCCATTAGCCCTTGGCCTTGACTGTCTTCTTGTTCATAAATAGACTCCATTAACTGCATGAATTCTTCCTCTTCTTCTTCAGCAAACAGCCCTATGTAGGCTTCAGCCTCAGACTCAGTTTCTGAAGAAGAGATATCAGATAGAGTCTTCTCTTTCTTGGCTACAAAAGACTTCTCTTTCTTGCCTTTGAAGTGAGCCTTTTTTCTGTCACCAGATTCTTTCCTCTTTCCAGGACAGTCTGCAATAACATGGCCCTGTCTATTGCAGTAATAGCACACTATCTTTGAACTAGTTGCCTTGCTAGATTTTGTCCTTTTCTTGTCATTCTTTGAAGACCTCTTTTTCTGATATGAGTCTTCCTTTCCATGTGATGTAGAAGGCCTTGACCTCCACTGTTTCTTTTTCAAAAACTTCTGAAAGTGTATAGTGAAAGCAGCAAAGTCTTCATCACTTTCACTGCTTTCTGACTTGGTGCTGACTGTTTCATCTGACTCTGATTCAGCAATCTTTGGAGGTGGAGTTGGTGATTTATTCCTGCACTTCCTGGGGATATCTGTCTTGAAAGCAACTGATCTTTCCTTGTGCTCAGTCCTTGTTGATTTCTCCTCCTCTTTTCTCACTGTCAACTGCATCTCATATGACAACAACTTGCCAAACAGTGTAGGAGGAGGAATTTCCCCCAACTTAGCCATTTCTCTAATGGCACAGATCTTTGTGTCCCAATCTTTGGTTAGGGACCTTAGGAACTTGTCATTTAGTTCATAGTTACTGAACTCTCTTCCATAAGACATGAGTTCATTAACTATTCTGTAGAACTTCTTGTAGCACTCTGTTATGCTATCACCTTTACCTTGTCTAAAACTCTCATACTCCTGATTTAGCAAGGATTTTCTATCTTGTCTTACTTCTTCAGATCCTTCCATATACACTATAAGAGTGTCCCACATTTCTTTGACTGTCTTACAGTGTATAAGATTCTGAAATGTTGCATCATCAATGGCACTCACTATTATGTTCTGTGCCCTCTTGTCCATTGTGGCTAGGACAATCTCATCCTTAGTCATCTCAGAGAAATCCTTTGGAGTTCTCTGATTTGCATCTAAAACTGAAATCTTCATGGGCACATAAGGCCCTTCCTTTACTGTGATGTAGATTCTAGGGTCTGAAGCCTCCAAAAATAGCATGACCCTTTCCTTCCAGATCCCAAAGATGTCTTTCCTGCATATGGGTAATTTCATGGAACCCAATTCCTTGTGATTCTCAGAGGAACCCATGTTTCTTGATTTTCTTGAATTTCTTGAATCTGTGTTTTGCCTAACACTGAATCTGCCAAACAGGATCTCCTCAGACTGTTAGTCCTTTTTGAGGAACCTCGCTTTGATACCACTTGAAAGATATGGTACCTAAACACCTAGAGGGGGGGGGGGGGTGAATAGGTGACCTAATCCTTTTTACACTTTAATGGCAGCAAACAGTTCTATCACCAAATCTACTTTACTTTTGCACAGCAATAACACAGCATACACAGTCACAGCACAATCACAGCACAGCATACACAAGGTTTTATAGTGGTTCCCCAATCTTTGGGTACATCCACTTTCCCCCTTCGCCTATCTAGCAGTGTACTAGATTCGGCCAAACTCCTCCACTGTCTCAGAACCCAAATTGGTTCCTACACCTCAGGCCCAAAGCCTTACAACTCAGCTTTATCCCAAAGCCTACACTCAGCCAATCAAGGCCTACACTCAGCCAACCAAGGCCTACACTCAGCCAACCAAGGCCTACACTCAGAGATCTCAATCTCCTACACTCAGGCTCTCAAGCCCTACCCTCAGCCTTTATAATTATAGGCTTACAATTCACTCAGATCCAAAGGATCCTACAAGTTAAAAATGTATTACAAATATTAACTCAACAACTCAGAAATGAAAGAGGGGAGTTGAGAGTTTCTTGATGAGTTCTTGGAAGAACTCAGCTGGATTCACTCTGACTTAGCTTTCTTCAAAGCTTCTTGAGTAGAACTGAATAAGACTGAATCCTCCTGCAGTAGTTCCTTGACCTCTGCCACTTAAGATCCAGAATGAATCTGAATCCTTCTTCTCAGCCTAGTTCCAAAGGCTGATTTCTTGGATGGAGCCCTCTCTCTCCAACTTCTTAGATCTACACTTGGACTGCAAGATCTTCTTGATTTGATACTCTGTGTACCACTTTGATGACTTGTTCTTCAACAATGTGATTCACTTGTTAATCATCAACAACAGTTTCTGTAGACTGTATGTGCCTATTTATAGGCCTTCTTCATGGTAACCGGCTGGTCCGGTCCATAACTGACTTCTGATATCTTTGACAGGTGCTGTAGACCGGCTGGAACGGCAGCTGTCATGTCATCCAGTCATTTCTTGAAAATCTCTAACTGTCTGATAGTGTCGAGACTTTCTGTCTTTAAGTGTCGACACTTATAGTCCAAGTGTCGACACATGTTGTGTAAGTGTCGACATAAGTCTACAAGGTGTCGACACAACTCATTGTATGTCTCGACATAGTTTCTTCTGCATGTGTCGACACTGAAATTGAGTGTCGACACAAGTACTTGTTCTTCTAGCTTTTGCTGAATTCTTCTAAGTGTCGACACATCACCTTTGTGTCGACACAACTTCTTGTGTTGAATCTGTCAAGTGTCGACACTACTTCTTGGTGTCGACACATAGTCTTCTATGTTGATACTTGCTGAGTGTCGACACAGCTCCTTGTGTCGACACACCTTCTTTTTGTTGAGACTTCAGCTAAGTGTCGACACATTCCTTTAGTGTCGACACTTGTACTTAGAATATTTTGGAGATAATTCTGTTCTTTGCTAAGTGTCGACACAGCTCCTTGTGTCGACACTTTCTTCAAGTGTTGAGTCTTCAGCTGTGTGTCGACACATTGTTCTGGGTGTCGACACATACTTCAAATGCTGACTCTTCTGTTGAGTGTCGACACATTGTGCTGGGTGTCGACACTTACTTCAAGTGCTGACTCTTCTGCTTAGTGTCGACACATTGTGTTGAGTGTCGACACTTGTACTTAGTCTCTGCAGACTTTTGCTGAGTGTCGACACAGCTCCAAGTGTCGACACTTTCTGGTGTAGACTCAGCTTCACTGGGTGTCAACACAGCTCCTTGTGTCGACACTTTCTGTCTGCACTTTTCTTCATTAAGTGTCGACACAGCTCCAAGTGTCGACACTTTCTGTCTGGTGTCGACACAATGACTCCAAGTGTCGACACTGCTTGTCTGGGTGTCGACACAAGTCTTCTTAAGTGTCGACACTTTCCCTCTGAGTGTCGACACATGGACTTAGAAACTTTTTGCTTCAGTCCAGTGATTACTTAACCTGCACAAGTAAACTCAACATACATCAAATACATTATGATGTATATCATTGAGTTGGGTGAGGCTTCTTCAAATCAGGTACATTTAACCAATGTACCCAACACTAGGCTTGGTCACCACTTCCCACTTCAAGGGGGAGTGTTGAAATTTGTGAAGTTGAAGTGGTTGACGGGACAGGCCAGGCGGCCTGGGCGGACAGCTTTGGCAGACTAGGCGGACTAGGCGGACTGTTATGTGCGGCCTGGTGGAAGGTCTAGTGGAAAGCCGGTTGTCGTCTGAGCGGGTTGTTGCATGGAGTCCGCGGACTGTGCGGCCTGGTATCTGCAGATAGGACATTGGCTTTGGTTTAGCCAAGGAGCGGCCTGAGCGGATAGAGGCTTGCAGACTGGTACATTGCTTAGTGGCCGCGGGTGCAAGCTTGTGCTGATAGGAGGTTTGGCTCATGTCTGCGGGAAGCTTGCGGACTGGTGTGACCGCAGTGTGGGCTATTGCGGACTGTGCTTATAGCTTGGCTGAGGCCTTGTCGAGCTCTGGTGGTACAGCAGGTGCTTTGCTGTGGAGGTCTTTGGCGGACTGGATTATGAAGTCCGGGAGATGGCTGCTGCGTTGGGCAGGAGTGCGAGGAACTTGCGGACTGCTGGCGGTCTGTACTAAGGTGTTTGGCGGACGGGAGTTTGAGTTTGCCATGCTCGCATTGGCCTTTGATGGTTTTGGACTTGGTCACACTCTGTGCCAAGACCATGGTGTCCGCCGTATCCGTCAAGTCCGCTGTGACCGGGCGGACGGTTGCTGTCTGCCTTTGGTCGTGGATTTGTGGCGGATTGAGGTGTGAGTCTTGCGGACTGCCTCGGGTTGGTGCGGACAGCCATTGAAGGGGGTTGCTGTCCTGCAGTGGTTGGAGCTTTGCGGGCTGATGCCTTGTCCGCATCGCTTGGGCGGACTGGTGAGAGTTCGCCAATGTTGCCTTGCTCCTAGCTGTTTTCCTTGGTATCCGGCTAAGTCCTTGCGGACTCGGCGGACGGTGTTTTGCTATCGCGCGGGCTGGGCGGTGTCTCTATCTCTATGGCGGTGACCACACTCCTCACCTCGCCTATAAATAGGACCCCCCTGGCTGGTCTACAATAACTTGAGTGAACAGTAAGTTGGGTTAGGCAAGGAGCTGCGGTCTGAGTTTGTCTGTCCGCGCGGATTGATTCAGTGCTGACGTTTGCTGTGTGCTGGTCACGCGGGTTGCTTCAAGGATCCAGGAGTTTGGCTGTGACTTCGGTCAAGTACTTGGAAGTGTGCGGTCTCTGCGGACTCAGCAAGAGGTCGCTCTGCGGCTTGTCAGTTCTGTGTTATCTTTGCCAGCTTCAATAACCTGTCCGTCGGCTTCAGGCGGGTAGGGGGTGTTCCTCAGTTCAGCTTCAGCAGGAGACGAATAACGGTGTGTCTGCGCGGCCTCGCGGCTTCGGCAGACTCCGTGATATTCGGCGGATTGAAGCTAAGTTCGGGCGATCTCAGCGGACTCGGTGACCTCGGCGACCTCGGCGGTCTCGACGGACTCCGGTGCTGTCCGCCCGGCTTATTTTTTGGTGCTTTCTATTTATAGCTGTTATACTAGCGAAATCATGTCTCGCTATGTATGCCTCGTGTTGTAAAGAAGTGAATGCATAAAAGACCTGCTTGTGCTTCCATTGTTTGTTGGGTTTAACCTTTGTGCCTTGGTTTTCCGCTGGTTCAACATGAGAACTGGGTAGTTCCGAAGATATTAATTTGGCGTTTGGGCTATCTTGCTGACCACGTTGAGAAAATTTAACAAACTCCGGATCCACGGAGGAAAAGCTAGTGCGGTGCTTTTCATCCGCTTACTTTTCCATGGCGCCAAAGAAGAATGCTAGGGTAACGATTCTCTTCTTGAGCATGAGTAGCTCTCCTTCTTTGCATAGGAAGCCCGCTCTCGCGAGTTTGCGGTGAGTTGGAGGCGTTCCTTCGGGTAGATATGTGAAGTCCCCGTTGTTTATAGTCCGTAAGCGAGAACGGACATAGGCATGATGTGTGAAGCCTACCCGGACATGTTGGTCTGGATCAGTGATGTTGCATTGCATAAATGACGGAGAAGACTCCGTGCGATTGGTTGTTTTTCGGGTTTTCTACACGGTAGATTGCAACAGTGAGCCTTGGGGACTAACCCTAAGGTGCACCCGAAAAACTAGGCTGATGTGTGATCTTGCCAACATGGAGGCCTGAGAGCCAACTTGAACATAACCGAGTTCTGTGAAATTGTGTGACGAAAATGGGACTCGGGAGAAGTTTGACCTGCGCAAATGGCTTAAATTGTCGCTGCGACGTGAGCACGGGTTAGATGGAACCGTACCCACTTCTATGTCGTTCGGGTTAAAGAGACCTAAAGTTACATGGCACTTGCCGTTGGCATAGATGAGAGTCTTCGGCGGTCCATGGATTAAATTGACGGACCTATGCCGGGAAGACAAATTGCTCATGTGTTTGGCCGTCAAAGTGGCGGTGGTGGGTCCGGAATGTCTATGGCTTTAACTGGCGTGACATCGACCGGTTCACCGAGAATGTGCCCTGAGTGCAAGGGGTGTGTGGCCGTGTGAGCGTACGTTTGTGATGAAATGAATATTATTATAATGCTCGCTTATGCTAATGAAATGCAGGGAAGGAGCATCGCCGCCCCGAGCTGGGGGTGGGATCGTTATAATTTGGTCAGCTTTGATGATCGTTGCCTTGTTTGCCACCGTGCGGTGGTTTTGTTGCTTGCAGGTGCTGCTGGACCAAGCGGTCAATAGCGGTCTAAAGCCCAAAATGCGAAGCCGGCCCTCGAAGGCCTAATTGGAGTGTTTACTGTTTTTATTCATGTATGACCGGCCTGCGTGCCGTAGTTTGTAAAACATGTAATATGAAGTGAACCATTTTGTAAGGCCTTAAGGCTTGTACTGGTGTATGTACAACATTCCTATTTTGTATTAGTGGACATTCATGCTTTAGTGCTGGGTTCTTTATTGCAACTTATATAAACTGCTTCCGCTAGAATGCTCTGTGTAGGACGTTATGATTGGTTGGATGGTTTCCATCAGTAACCACCCGGTCTGTCTGTGGCATACGGCGTCGGGCCCCCGCCGGACCTACTGCTATATGCTATGCGACGGATGGTGGTGTTACAATTTGGTATCAGACTACTGATTTTGGTCGGGCTTCCGCTGAATTCGTGGGCGAATTCTTTTTAAGGCGTGGTGAGCACATGTGTGTGCGTCATCGTTATAACAACAAAAGAACCCATGAATGTCCACTTAGGAATGAAAATACATGTGTTTGAGGAACCTGTGCGGTCCTATAATTGCTGTTTGCAATTTTATTTGGTCTCTTAATGGTGTTTTGTACCACTATAGGTGACCTGAAGCGGTGCTGGACCGCCAGAATGTCTGCTTTCTGAGGAGCATAGTGTACCCGGTGAGGTGTTTGAGACTCCTCCTTCGTATGAAACCATTAGAAGGATCGTAGAAGCGGTGTTCGCTGTGACGGGTGCACAGCTTGGAGGAAATGTACAACCCTGCGCCCCTGTTGTGGCTTCAACGCCGGTGGGCGTGATGCAGCAGATGACCTTTGGTAGACCATCGGGGCAGCAGCTGAATATGCATTTAGTGCAGGGAGCACACACAGTTGAGGAATATTTGCAAGCATTTCTTATGATAAGCCGCTACCCATGCTTTGAGTTGGATAATGAGCAAGCTACATTGGATAGATTTTATAATGGCCTGCGCCGAGTTACGAGTTCTACTGCTAGGACCAAAGTTATTGGGATTCCGAGCCTTGGTGGAATCAGCTGGAGCATTGGAGGCAGATTTGAGGAAGACCCTCCCGATGCCAGCGACTATGGTATCGAACTATGCAAGCCCCATAAGAGATGCATCAGTTGGAATGCTAGAAAAAGGGGCTATGACATCGACTAGCAAAGCTACTTACACATGTTTTACTTGTGGAAAGAAAGGGCACTTTGCCCGAGCCTGTTGGAAAGGTGCTAAGAAGGCCAAGAAAGCTATGTCAAGGGCAGTCAAGGACTCTAGTGCAAAGTAGACGACATTCAAAGTGCCGGGCACCTCAAAGTCTGTATATCGAAAATGGTATAAGAAGCATAGGACTTCGGGTCCAGCTCCTTCTAGTGCTTTTGGGGCGACTACGGGTCAGACCCCGGGCACATGTTTCAACTGTGGGGAGACGGGGCATTATGCCCATGAGTGCCTAAAGCCCTGGAGGAAGCACGCCGTCGTGACGGCAGGTATGGTTTAAATATAGTTTTGCCTTAAATACTTGTCACCCTTGTGCATGTTAGCTTAGAACTACTGGTGCTAAGCTTTGTTATGACTTTACTTTATCTGTGAGAGCACCGTTCGTTTAGAGAGCTTCGCATTCCTTTATTAGGAATTTAATTGTGCGTCGGAGTACCTCCTTCGACGGTAAGAGACAAATTGGATGCGTTATAGTCCAATGGTGCTCATTGTGCGCGGGTAGAATTTGTTGCGCTTAGTTTTGGATTGGGAATCAAGAGTTCGATCTACAAGCGTCGTTACCTCCGTTGGTGGAGTTCGACGTTATATTTGGCATGGACTGGCTCTCGGAGCAGTAAGCCTATATAGATTGCGGTAGCAAGGAAATCAAGCTGGGAGCAAGTCGTGAGACGACCTTTACGGGCTCAAAGAGGTCGAGCAAGACATTGGTGTCTGCTCTTCAGGTGGTGAAGGCGGTTCGTGCTGGTGCAGAGCTGTTCTGTACACTAGTGGCGGTTGCAAAGCCGAAGCCCGCGTTGGTTAATATTTCAGTGGTATCGGAGTATCCTGATGTGTTCCCTAGAGATCTTCCTGGAGCCCCGCCTCAACGGGAGATAGATTTTATGATTGAGCTAGTACCAGGTGCAAAGCCTGTGTCACGCTCTCCATATCGGCTAGCGCCTAAGGAAATGGCAGAGCTGAAGGTGCAACTGCTAAAAGTTGTTGGAGCTAGGGTATGTGCGTCCAATTCCTTCGCCTTGGAGTGCACCGACCCTCTTTATTAAGAAGAAGGACGGAAGCTTGAGGCTATGTATGGATTATGGGGAGCTCAACAAGTTAACGGAAAAGAACAAGTACCCAATCCCAAGGATCGATGATATATGTGATCAGTTTGTCGGGTCAACAGTGCACTCTAAACTAGATAAGGGAGAGTGTTATCCCTAAGATAATGTTCAGTACAGGATACAGGCGTTACGAGTTTACGGTCATGCCGTTTGGGCTGACTAATGCACCGTCAGTGTTCATGGATTTGATGAACAGGACCTTCCGGGAGTACTTGTACCATTTTGTGATCGTCTTCATCGACGATATTTTGGTGTACTCGCAGAGTAAGGAAGATCACTTCAAGCTTCTTCTTTTGGTTTTGGAGAGAAAAATGTTTGAAAGAGTAGTAGAGATAACCCATCATGGTTGTGAAAATTTTAGCAGAACTATAAAGTCCTTTGCCGGCTTAGAATAGTCTTCCAAGCATGCCCTCGTCATCGGCATCGAAGCATTGAATAGTTTTGTTAACAACAAGGAGAGGGGGTTCTTCAACTAGGCTAACTCCTCTTGAGCTGCAAGGAATGTCTGCAACGTTTTTGCCCTTTGAGGTTGATGGATCAGGGCTTTCATATTTGGGAAGCAGGTCACCCATCTTACCCTGCCGCAGCATCTTTTACACTAGTTGGCGGAGTGCTCGACAGTTCTCAGTTAGGTGGCCTGACTCTTTGTGGAATTCATAATATGGCTCTGAGTCTCTAGATCTTTGATCTGCTTGTCGATAAGGCCTTTTGTAGTTAGACCTATCTCTCATAACATGGATCACTTCTTGCATGGCCTTGTCGAGTTCAGACTCATGCAAGTCATCATCTTTCTATTGACGAACCACAGCTGTTTGCGAAAATGGATCTGGTGGTAGTATCAGGTTATCTTGAGCATGATCACGGCTTGGGAAGGGATATCGTTGGCGTTGAAATCTTCTTTCCCTCCTTGAGTGAGTTGGGAAATCTTTGCAAAGAGATCTCAGAGGCTGCTTGTGAGAAGGAGGATCCTTCTCTGATATAAGCCTGGAGACGAAGCTGGGGTTACTCTTTTCTCCTCGTATGTATGAGTTGGCTAAGGCAATCAACTCTTGGTATGTTCTTGGTGCACAGACATTGTCTTCAAACTTGAGAGGCCCTTCACGGAGACCGTGGATAAGAACCACTCAGTACATTTCTTGACCCACAATCTCGATGTCCAAGATTTCTCTCTGGAATCGATCAACGAACTAAGACCAAGTTTCATTCTCTAATTGCTTGATCTCAAAGAGGGCTTCTGGACCGCCCTTTCTCTTAGTTGAAGCGGAAAATCTGAGCAAGAACTCCCTTCGCAGATCAGCAAAGGAAGCGATGGACTGAGGGCGCAGTCCATATAACCAATCCCTCACTTCCCCATCAAAGGTAGTTACAAGGAGCTTGCTCTTGGTTGCATCTGAGAGAGTTTTGAGAGCAACAACGGATTCAAAAGCTTGAAGGTGCTTCACTGGATCAGCCTCTCCAGTGTATATTGGTAATCGTGGCTCTCTGAAGTTTGCTGGAGTAGGTTCATGACAAATATTCTCTGAAAATGGCAAAGGCTCTTCCTGCTCTCCTACAACATAAGGATAGAAGGAGCAAAGGTTGTGGACACAAAAGAATTAGGATGATAGAAGGGAGCAGCTGTTGTAGGAGGATCAAAGGCATGAGCTAATGGGTAAGGATGACTCCCCTTAAAGTTGAGAAATCTTCCAGGAATTCCCCGGGCTGCTTCCCGGAAGAAGTTTTGACGAGCCACAAACTCTTCATCCTGAGGTCGCAAAGGGCTGCAGGCCCTTGCAGAAAGGTTGGAGTGTAAGGAGGATAGAACGGTGGGCAAGTCGGAGGATAAGCTTGAGGAGTCTCAGATGCTGGATTGATTGGAGCAGGTGGAGCAACTGGAGCTGCTGCAGGAGGAGCGTCTAATCGCTGTGTGATTGCAATAAGAATTTGGTTGATTGCTTGGAACTGCTGAGCATTTTCACGACACGATTGCTCGAAGGACTCCTAGAGAGGATCTTCACTCAGTCTTGGAGCAAGGTTCTCAGCTGGTTGATGGTCTGTCACGACAAATTGTCAGTTTTCACCGTCTGTTCGGATATGAAGGTCGCGTGTTAACTGTTGATGCTCGGAAACGGAAGGGGGCTGTTGTTGCCGTCACCAACAGCTAACAGGGTGTGTTCGATCTCACATGCAAGGTGATTGAAGAAGGTTGTGGTGATAGAGGAGAGAAGGAAGCTTTTGAGTGCTCGAGAGATGGTTGGGAAGGTTGATCAGGAACTGTCGAGCAGACGGTTGGTCAGCGGAGAAGGCTGATGAGCAGAGGAGAAGCTTGATGAGAAGAGGAGAAGCTTGCAGAGCAGAGGGGAAGCTTGTTGAGCAGAGGAGAAGCTTGTTGAGCAGAGGAGAAGCTTGTTGAGCAGAGGAGAAGCTTGCTGAGCAGAGGAGAAGCTTGTTGAGCAGAGGAGAAGCTTGATGAGTAGAGGAGAAGCTTGATGAGCAGCGGAGGAGCTTGATGAGCAGCGAAGGAGCTTGATGAGTAGAATAGAAGCTTGCTGAGCAGAGGAGAAGCTTGCTGAGTAGAGGTGCTAAAGAGAGGGGCCTCTATCAGCGGCAATAGCAGACTTCGCCGGCCGTGGCTTAAATGCCACTCATGCGACGGGCTTTCCTTTAATCAAGAAACAAGATTACAGCTTGCTTAAAGTACCTTTACATGAGAAAGTAATAAAGAGTACAATGGGGGAAGCTGGCGGTTAAAGAAGGAGTTGCTAGAGGCTAAGGAAAAGAGGCTGCTGGCAGGCAGCACAACTTGCTGGCAAGCTGTGGAGGACTGGAAAACTGAGTCTGCAGGTCTTGTTGGCAAGCTGTGGAGGACTGGAAAACTGAGTCCACAGGGCTTGCTGGAAAGCTGTGGAGGACTGGAAAACTGAGACCGTAAGTCTTGCTGGCAAGCTGTGGAGGACTGGAAAACTAAGTCTGCAGGGCTTGCTGGAAGTGGCAGTTTTGCTCCTGCGTGTTGTCCCACTCAAAATGAGAGGTATCAGGGGCTATTTATAGGCCCGGGGAAGATATTTTAGAAGCGGGGCCCAGTGATGTCATCATGGAGTTTGGGCGTACTCGGCGAGCAAGCTGTCCGGTTGGGCAGACTGGGAGAAGGCACGCCGCCTCCTTTGGGCTACTGAGGCATAGGGGGCGGCCTGAGGAGCAGGAGGCCGCCCCTAGTGGGCGGCCTGAGACTGGAGGCCAACCCTGGTGGGCGGCCTGGGCCAGGAGGCCGCCCCTGGGGGCAGCCTGGGATAGGAGGCCGCCCGTGGTGGGCGGCCTGGGTCAGGAGGCCGCCCCTGGTGGGCGGCCTGGAATAGGAGGCCGCCCTAGGTGGGCGGCCTGGGCCAGGAGTCTGCCCCTGGTGTACAGCCTAGAATAGGAGGTCGTGCCTGGTGGGCGGCCTGGTCCAGGATGCCGCCCCTAGTGGGCGGCCTGAAATAGGAGGCCGCTCCTGGTGGGCGGCCTGGGCCAGGACGCCGCTCCTGGTGGACATCTTGGAACAGGGGGCCGCCCTTGGTGGGCGGCTTGGGCCAGGAGGCCGCCCCTGGTGGGCATCCTGGAATAGGGGGCCGCCATTGGTGGGCGGCCTGGGCCAGGAGGCCGCCCCTGGTGGGCGTCCTAGAACAGGAGGCCGCCCCTGGTGAGCGGCCTGGAACAGGAGGCAGCCCCTGCTGGGCTGCCTATGCCAGGAGGCCACCCCTGGTGGGCGGCCTGGAATAGGAGGCCGCCCCTAGTGGGCGGCCTGGGCCAGGAGGCTGCCCCTGGTGGGCCGCCTGGAACAGGAGGCTGCCCCTGGTGGGCGGCCTGGGCTAGGAGGCCACCCCTGGTGGGCGGCCTGGCTAGGTGGCCGCCCCTGGTGGGCGGCCTGGAACAGGAGGCCGCCCCTGGTGGGCGGACTGAGGAAGGAGGCCTCCCTTGGTGGGCGGCCTGAGGCTGGAGGCCGCCCCTGACATCGACCTAAGGCAACAGGCCCTCCCTATAGGGAAGAAGGAATCTCCCTTCTGGCAAGCTGAAGAATGAGTCCGCCGAGCCCGCGATGGTTGAGTCGGTCTAGGGTTGACGCCGGCTGGGCAACCTGGTAGACTGAAGACATAGATAGCGCAGATCATCTCCTGCTACTTTAGATTGCCTCCTGCAATAAAGTATGCTTCGCTGTTAGCAGGCCCAACCGCGTAGTCTGTGAGGGTGAGCCATGGAAATAGCCTGTCGTCCCGCAGTGCACGCGGTAGCTACGCGACCTGGGTGGACAGAGAAATCTGTCCGCCTACACTTGGACTTGTCGCGAACTCTAGGGAGAACCTGGAGTAGGGCGCGACTAGGCAGCTGGCTACCTTGGGAAGGATCGCTGATTTCTGGGTTAACACCCATACCGTTGCCATCGCTTCCTACATATCTGTGGTTGACGATACCTTGCTAGGCAAGGATTCATTTTTTGATAAGATGAGCGAGGACCATCGCCACTCCTCTTCTTATTTCTAATTTCCTCTACCTGTGTTGGGCAGGTTTTATTATTTAGGTAGAGGGGTAACTGTTTTATCTCTGTATAGGTACACGTTACCACAACGGATAATGGAACAGTTGTCTGTGCACTTTTCTTTCATAGGCCCATTAGCTAGTACTTTTCATTTTTCGAAAAAGTCGTGCTGGGATGACAATAACCCCAGGACTTATCTTATATTTTCTGCATTTTTATTTTTCATGTCTATTTTAGTTTTATTATTTCTTTGTATTTTGTATATTTTTCTTTTGTTTTTGCGGAGTTCACCCCTACAGGTATTCATGGCAAACTCGTATTGGCGGGGTTGTGATTCTTCGTATGGCGGAGCAGCTTCTGTTTTTCACCCGTCTTCTGGTATGCTCACTGGATGAGCATTGGGTAACCTCTTCCGTTGTCTCTATTTGATTTAAATTTCTATATCATATGTTGTGTAACTTGGTTTAAGTCTGGGGGTGAGCCAGCATTTGCTACCTTTTGCACGCGCACATTTCATGTGCATACTAAAAGATTTTATTACTTTATTTTGATTAGTTCATTGCATCGCACACCACTACACCCACATGAGCGCGTGCTTAACTATTAGCGTGCTGCGAGTTAAACTCGTTTCTTTTGTATGATTTCGGAAAATTATTGTGCTGACATAGGATTGTGAGATGGAGTAAAATGTTGACCTTGCTGTGCTCCTAGTCAAGTGCTCTCGTCTTGTTTAGAAATTGGAGTATATTTAATTTCTATGTATGCTTATAGTTTTATATTTTTCTATTTGTGTAAAGAGTTTTTATTCTACTCAAAAATTTGTGAATCCGGTGTGAATCGAATTGTAGTGTAGGGATATGTGTAGCCATCACTAGACTTGTTTTCCTCGAGTCGGGAGGAAGGATCATCTTTCTCGGTGGTTAAGAACTTGCCCCAAGCAACTTTCGAAGCATTGGTGCATGGTTAGTTTAGCGTGAGCTGTATGCCAATATTTTGGCTTGGTTGAGCTTTGTACTGTTCCTAACGTCTTATCCTCGCTAGCCCCATTGCGCCTACCCCTTCTTTTGATTCAGCTCCAGCATTACTTCACCAAAGACTCATAGCCAATCCTAGTCGCACACCCAAGTCGAGCTTTAGTGTTTTACATTTTCATGTTGGGGTGTTTATGTGGTGATATTCATTATGAATATATGGATGTGCTCAAAAGTTTATATTTGCTGAATTTGTTAAAATAGAAAGATGATTTGAAAAAAATAAATGAAAATGAATTGTGAAATAAAAAAAATGAAAAGAAAAAGTATAATTGAAAATCCTATTTGTGACGAGTTTGTATTTGGAGTAGGCGGTGCACACACCCATATTTTAAAAATTAAGTCTGGGGGTGTGGTGTACCGATATGTATTTTGGTTAGCAGTCTATTTCTTTTTATGATAGCTCATTTGAGTTAGGTGTGTAGCCTTCTTATTTATCTTTGTTTACCTCACCGAAACCCAAACCCCATGATTCGCCTAAAGTCCTACAGATTCACGCTTGAGTCGAACTAGTACTGTGGAGAGAGTGTGAACGGGAAAGCATATGGTCCCCGACATTGCTGGATTCCTTTGGAGATAATCCTGACCCCCAGTCTTTGGCAAAGCTCACCTTAGTGGTCTGCCTACTTTCTTCCTACACGTGACCAGAAGATTCACCGTGATTCCATTTTTGAGTAGTAATAAAATTTTGATATGCATTGTGAAAAGTATAAACTATTTTGCATACTTAGAAATTTTCTCTATTATATTTTTACGCCTGCGAGCATGCGACTTCGCTTGGTACTCTGTATCTTTATTTCTATGTTTGCTAGTTTATTTTCCTTATCTACATAGATTTTGTTTGCTCGAGTCGCGCAAACAGGTAAGTCTGGGGGTCTGATGAGTCCGATTTATATAGTGTTTTTCGGACTCATCTGGGCTAGTTTTCATGCACTTGCACTTCACTTTTAATATGTTATCATTGTTATTTCATTTATACAACTTTTCACGCTAAGTGCATTGTTTTGGCCTATGGGTGTGCAATTGCGCATTCTGTTGTTGGGGGTAAGCACATGGTGCTCCACAGGGGCTCTTTCCAGTTGCTTTTGTTGCATTTCTGCTTTGCTGGAGGGTCTTGTTTGCTTTTATTTATTTGTTTGCAGATGGTGCATTTTCCCCAAGGCTGGAATGCAGGTTTGAGAAAAATGCACGGTTGTGAGTTTTCTTAGCACATGGTTCTTTGCAATCGTGCGTTTTGTTTGTACAGGAGAAACGTCGAGTGGAGCTCGACGAATTTCATCGAACTGAGCCCGACGATCTTCATGCAGGGTTAACACATGGTTTCTTCAAAACCGTGTGCGAAGGAGATGGACGGTTTTCCTGTATCTTTCTTGTTTGTTCATTCTGTGGTTAATCATGTGATTTGTTCACGCACGGGCGGAAGCGCCCGTGTGCGAGTAAAATGCACGGTTCCCATTTATTTTCCTGATTTCCTGTGCCCTCTATTTACCTGTGCGATTTCCTTCACTCACGGTAGGATGCGCCCGTGCATGAGTAAAACGCATGGGTCAACACTTCTTCATTCGCAAGCATGGCCTGGAAGTTAATAACGCACGGTTAGCACACGGTCGTGCGCCAAACCGTGCGTGCCTATTTTTCTGACCTGCTTCTATTTAAATCGCGGATTTTCCTCCATTAAAGGAATTTTCTCCCCCGCTGTTTTCCTCCTCCGAGGAAGTGTTCTGCCATTTCCCTTCATCTTCCACCTTAGGGAGGTGCTCCGGGCAAGCTTTCAACGCCATATTCAAGCCCGAGCTTCCTCTCGGTCTCCTCCTTCATCCTTGAGCTTCAAGAAGAGTTAGATCTAGGTTTCTCCATCAAGCTAGGAGAAGTTTGTGCCATCCTCCACCGGATCGTGACACGAAGAAGTTGGGTCCATTGGGAGTTATTGACAGCCTCCTCTACCCCGGACGCAGTTGAGGACCGAGCTTGGATCCGGATTGACAACCTGGTGATTCCTACCGTGAATCCTTAGCAAGACTTCGGATCTGGTCGATTTCGCACAATTTTCTTCTCTTGTTGTAGATAGTGTAGTTGATCTCTTGTATATGATGAAGTTACTCTTATTTTGATAAACATATTTATGCAATCATGTCTATGTGATTTCATATTTATGTTATTTTCTTGAGATGCACCTTTATTTTCCATCCTCCACCACTTCCGGTTGTGCCACACTAGCAATTGCTAGTGGCGTGCATAGCGAAGAGGTGCTCACAACCCTCATTCTGCCGTTCTCACCACCTCATACGCATGCCTACTCGTCCATCTGCCTAGCGATTCGGTGCATAGCGGCCCTGTTGGAACACCCTATTAGTAATTTGGGTCAGGATCACTATGTCTTTAGGAAACCAGTTTTTGACCTCCTGTATAAATCTAAAGGTCAATTAGAATTGAGTCTAAGGGTTAGAAGTCTAGCTTTGGAAGCTGCCCTCAAGACCAAGAATTTTCAGTTTGAGACTAAGTCATATCGTCGAGCTCAGCACGACGATTCGTCGAGCTCCGATCGACGATCGTCTAGCTCAACTTCGACAGATCGTCGAACTCCATTCGACGATCGCTGAGCTCAACTTCAACAAATCGTCGAACTCCATTCGACGATCTGAGAGCTCAGTTCGACGATCTTGACTCAGTATTGGATCTCTATCTCTGAGCTCAGTTCGACGATCTTTGAGCTCATATCGACGATTTTTGTTGCTGTCTAAGTCCATATCGCTGAGCTCAGTTCGACGATAGCAGAGCTCAGTTCAATGTTTTCTGATGACTTCAAGGATTTTTCAAGATTCAAATTCAGATCAGTTAAGGAGTTATTCAGCAATTAATTCAGAAGATTTTCTAGCCGTTTTCATTTATTCTGGACCAAGTTTCAAGGGATTATCAAGGAATGTTTCTTTGGACTTTCCTCCAGAAGATATTTTGCAATTAAGGATGCAATTAATGACAGGCCAACGGCTATTCTTGACAGAGGATGTTTTTCTATTCAGTACCAGAGAATAAAAAATCAGATTTTTTGATCAGGTGTCTTTCCACCAATGAGCTTTTGACAAGGTGCTCAAAAACCAAACTCAAAGGTTGGTTAAACATACCACATCTTGGTGGTTGCACAGGCTAACAACTGAACCCAAAGATTCCTAGTTAGATCTGTTTTATTTTGAGTTTAGTATTAGGTTTTGTTGTCACAAATCATGGCCCAAAACAAAGATTATGCTAGCACTAGACCTCCAGTGTGCAATCTATCCAAGTTTGCACTTTGGAAAGCAAGGATCAGATTATACATGAATTCTATTGACGAGGACATTTTTAACTCTGTTTTGACAGTTTGTCCAAGACCTCCAGAGAACTCAAGTACAAATGTTGTTCCACCTCCATCAGGAACAGATGCTGACATCAAGAAATGGAAGGTAGCTGATGCCAAGGCTATGAACATCTTAGCCCAGACCATGTCTGATGATATCTTTCAAAAGGTGGCTGAATGCAATTCAGCAAAGAAAATCTGGGATAAACTCTCTGAAATAGTCTCAGGCTCAGCTGATGAGAGAAAGGACATGAGATCCCACCTCATATCCCAATATGAGAATTTCAAGAAGAGAGAAACTGAGTCAGTTGGAGATATGTACAACAGGCTCAGTCTAATAGTCAGTGAACTCAGGACCTTGGATAAAGAGATCTCACTAACTGAACTTAATGACAAAATTCTAATGTGCTTCCCTAGCACTTTGGATTCAAGAATCTGGCCAATCAAGGATGCCAGAAGTTTGAATGAGATCACCACTGAAGCTCTATTGGGTAAGCTCAAATCTTATGAGCTACTCATTAAGAATAGAGAAGAAGAACAGAAGGTTGCCTCACCAGCCACAGGAAAAGAGAAGACAATAGCCTTCAAGGCAACTGAAGATCAGCCTGAAGACAAAGTCACATGCAATGATGAACTGCTCAGTCTGTTGGCCAAAAGATTTTACAAGATGGCCAGAAAGGACTTCAGAAGGAGATCATACAAGGAACATGATAAGCCAAGGTATGATAAGTCAATTAATAATAAAGAAATTGTTTGCTTTGGTTGCAGGAAACCAGGGCACATTGTTCCTGACTGTCCAGAAAACAAAAACAAGGATAGAAGGGACAAGAAAGAAAGAAGAAAGGAGAAAGACTCCAAGAGGAATGGCAATGGCAAACCCTCCTCAAGAAAAAACAACACACAAGAAAGGGGTTTGTTGCTGAATCCTGGAGTGAGACTGAAGAGGAGTCAGAAGCCTCATCCAGCTCTAGTGATGATGAAGATGATGCAGAAGAGAAGGAGTTCTGCATGATGGCAATCAATGCCTCTCAACATAATTCAGATGAAGAAGAGTCAGAGTCAGATTCAGAGACTCAACTTGAAGAAGATCAGGTAATTAGTTCATTTGATTTCAATTCAGAGGACTTTAAATCTGAGTTTAAAGCTTTATGTTTAGACCTGCTAAAATCTGAGAAAGAAATTATCTCTCTTAGAAATCATTTATCTGAACATAATACCTTAAAGTCAGAAAACCTCAAACTCTCTCAGGAGTTGGAGTGCTGTAGGGAGCAGATAGCCTCACTGAAAGGTTAGCTATCTGAGGCCAAGAAGCTTGAAGAATCCCTTAATGGGAGAAGTATCAAGCTGATGGACATCACAAGCACAGTGAACTCCAGATTTAATAGTACACTGGGCTTGGGTGCTTCATCCAGCCAACCCATATTTCTAACAACTCCAATCAAGTTCATTTCTGATAAAGAAAAGGGAGTTGTAGAGGTAGCTAGGAAAAATTCTAATATGCCCAAGAAAACTAAGTCCCAGCAGAAATCGTCGAACGGAGATCGACGATCGCCGAACGCAGATCGACGATCTCAGGCAAAATCATCGAACTCAGGTCGACGATCTCAAGCTCCTAAACTCTGTCATAGTCGACCATCGAACGGAGCTCGACGATCTGACCCAAGATCGTCGAACGCAGCTCCACGATCGTCGAACAGAGGTTAGAGCTCTAGAAATTCTTTCAAGGGCAAATAAAAATCCAATCCTAGGGGTCCTTCATCACAAATCTTTAACCCTTATACTGAATGAATTATACCTCCAAGGAGATATCATCCTGAAGGTTATAAGAGTCCACCTGGGATGTCTTTTATTTCAGAGTTTAAAGGTTATCAACCTAGGCCCAAGGTAAACTGGGTCAAAAACAAATGAATTATCTTATGTGCAGGTGAAGACCTATCCAACATCTAACCAGCAATGGTACTTGGATAGTGGGTTCTCTAAGCACATGACAGGAAATAAGGACAACCTCACATCCTTTAGAGTCAAGCTTGGACCCAAAGTTATCATTGACGATTCAAACTTTGGACAAACCAAAGGATATGGTGCAGTCCATATTGGATCAGTAACATTCAAGAAGGTAGCTTATGTGGAAGGACTGAAGCACAACTTAATAAGCATCAGTCAGCTGTGTGATGAAGGCTACCAGAATCTTTGTAGGAACACTCTCTTGTTGAAGACTTGAACAAGTTACAGGTTACTCAAAAGGATGAAAGAAGTGAAGATGAAGAAAGTATTCAACATATTGATGAACAACCTGAAGAGCCAGTTATTGTACCAAAAGAGGAAACAACAACACAGGTTGTTGAACAATCAACACCCCCTGTTGATTTAGTAACATCAAGAGATCATCCAATTTCCCAAATAATTGGATACATCTCAGCTGGTGTGCAAACCAGAAATCAGGTCAACCAAAACCTGTTGCACACCTGCTTCCTATCTCAAATTGAACCTCAGTCCATTCAAGATGCAGAGCAAGATCCACACTGGATCATTGCAATGCAAGAAGAGTTGCATCAATTTGAAAGGAACAAAGTGTGGGAACTAGTGCCAAAGCCTAAGGATCACTCCATTGTTGGAACAAAGTGGGTGTTCCGAAACAAACAGGATGATTATGGAGTAATTGTAAGGAACAAGGCAAGGCTAGTTGCTCAGGGATATTCTCAAGAAGAAGGAATAGACTATGACCAGACTTTTGCACCAGTTGCAAGATTGGAAGCCATCAGAATCTTCTTAGCTTATGCAGCACATAAAGGATTCAAGGTATATCAGATGGATGTGAAAAGTGCATTTCTAAATGGAGACATCAAAGAAGAAGTATATGTCAGACAACCTCCTGGTTTTATCTCTCCAACATATCCTGATTATGTTTTTAAATTGAACAAAGCATTATATGGTCTCAAGCAAGCTCCTAGAGCATGGTATGAGACCCTAGCATGCTTTCTTTTGGAAAATGGATTTATAAGGGGTAGAGTAGACCAAACTCTTTTCATTAGAACCCATAAGTCCCATACCCTACTAGTACAGATCTATGTAGATGATATTATTTTTGGTTCTACTGACTCAAAATTGTGCAGAAGGTTTTCCAACCTAATGCATTCTAAATTTCAAATGAGTAGCATGGGTGAGCTATCCTTCTTCCTAAATCAGTTAGGAATGTTAGATGGAGGAAGTCTTAAATAATATCCAAGATTTTAAAAGTTTAAAAATTGACCAAGACTAGGCAAACATCTTGATTTTTTTTAATGTCTAGAGTTTTTTTCTGGTCTCTGAACTGCGCTCGACGATTTTCCCCAGATCGTCGAACGGAGATCGACGATTTCTGAAATCGTCGACCTGAGTTCAGCTTTTCTCAGATAGTATGAACTATCTCTTCCGGTCAGCGATCGTCGAACGGCGCTCGACGATTTTGTTCTCTGAACTATCGTCGAACGGAGCTCGATGCTTTCAAAATATCGTCGAACGGAGATCGACGATATTGAAGACTCTTCAGATTCCTTTAGAAGCCCCGATCGTCGAACTGAGTTCAACGATCTTTCCTTTTCTGCGTCGAACCCTAATATAAAATTCATTTTTCGCCGTCGTTCTCCTTTTGCGCTTTCGATTTCTATGCAAACACTTCCTTTCCCTCCAAACATTTATGCACTTAGTCGTTTTGTTTGTTGAATCTTTGCAGGTAACTATGGCTGTTTCTATTGCTGTTCGCGCCGCCATGAAATTTGATGCCCGCTTTGACATTGACATGGAGTCCTTCAGCACGATAGATCAGGTTTTCCAGGACATCTTGGGGTTGTTCAAAGAGCTGAAACTTGCTACAATCATGACCACCAGGATTAAACTTGCTGCTGATGAAATTAAAGAGTGGGTCTACACTACCAACAATCAGGATCAAAACACAATCGTTGGATCAATTTCTGGCACACAGGTACCCTTGACCCCAGCAATTCTGACAGAAGTTTTTTAGTTAAGTACTGGTGGAGATTCTGCTGATTTATCTGGAGAAGAATATGCAGACTTGCTTGCAAGAATGGGTCATTCTGAGGCTAACCCTAGCAAGCTGTTGAAGAAGAATCTGTCTGTGGAATATAGATTCCTGGCTGATGTAGTTGGGAAGGTCCTATTGGCTAAGCACTCTGCCCATGATACTATTTCCAGGTATCAGTTATGCTTAATGGGAGCCATAGTGGACAGGAAGAGTTTGAACTGGGGAGAGGTCTTCTTTGACCTAATTAAAAAGAAAATTAACAAGAGTTTTGTGAATTTTGCGAGAATTTTAGGCCTTTTTCTGCAGAACAGATGCCATGCATTGCTAGTATCTTCTGGGATACACATTAATGCTTCCAAGAGACTGTCCTATGCCCTATTTGGTAAATGGGACAGGCAGATCACCAAGCCTAGCAGGCCCTCTTCCAGCACACCTTCAGGCACCAGGACTGCCATAGTCACTTCCCCTCAGGTCTCTGCCCCTGCAGATGACCTGCCTGCTGCTGCCTCTCCTACTCCTCCTCCAATTCCATCTCTTCCAATTCCATCCACCATTCAAACTCCATCCACTATCATCATCTCCATCCCTTCTCCAACATCAACACCATCTCCAATTCCAACTGTCACAGAAGAACAATTCCATCCATTATATTCCTACCCTCAACCAGATATTGCCACATCACCCTCCATTCCCTCCTTCACTCTCATTGATGATTCCTTCATGGATGACTCACCATCCTCACCTCCTGAGCTACCCTCCTCATTAACCTCTTACCAAGACCTTCTGCAAGAGATCATTGATCAACCCACCTTCACACCATCTATCTCCATCCCACTGTCCTCCATCACCACTTTACCCACACCTCAACCATCTCTTCCCCAATACACCAGCTCTCCTCTACCATCTCCAGTAGCTCCACCTCCATCCTCTACCTCTGCTCCAGTCACTACTGAGTAAGTAGATCTTCCAGCCCTAGCTGACAGGATTTATGAATTGCTAGCCCCCAGGATATCTCTTCTCTTGGAGACCTCCCTGGCTCCTTTACTCCAGTCAGTGGCAGCTCTTTCTTCCAGGCTCTCCTCCTTTATTTCTCAGGCAATCCCTTCAGCAGTGTGCCTTGATCCAGCCTTGTCTGAATCTAGGCAGGGGGAGATGCCCTATGAAGTGAGCTTGCCTGCTATTTCTGCAGTTTTTGTTGCTGCTGCTGATGCTGTTCTTCCTCAAGATCCAGTTCCCCTTCCAGTTACAGTCTTTCCAGTGGACATCAGGTCCTTGCTCTCAGTATTTGATTCAATGTATTTCAGTTGTCTGCCAGAGAAAGCTTGTTTTCCAGAGAGGGTTGCTGTCTAGCACACAGAGGATTTGTCCAAGGCCCTTGTTCCCTTCTCATGCTGTGATACCAGCATTATAACTTCCTTTGTTAATTCAGTATATGCTGCTGCTATTCCTGCTGAAAGAATGGTTGCTGTTTCTGATGCTGCTGTCCCTCCTACTGAAGATAGTGTTGATGTATCTATTGGTATTAGTGTTGTCAGTTCTACTGCTACTGTTGTTCCAGTTTCTGCTGATATCCTTATGACAGAGGCACATGATTTTGAGCCTTCTGTGTTTTCTGATGATATTCCTGCTGCTGATATTGTTGTTTCTAAAAGTGAAACTGTTGCTGCCCCAACTACTGTTATTACTGCTCTAGAACCTTCAGTATATGCTGCTGTTGCTGCTGCTTCAACCTCTGCTTCTGCTTCAACTACAATTGCTACAAGTGTTGTATCTGCTGCTTCTCCATCCTCTGCTGCCTCATCTACTTCAACCCAACACAAGAAAGATTTGATGAAAAAGATTGATGCTCTTTATGATGAGCAAAGCTCTGAAAGTGATGAGTTCAAGACAGATTCTGATGATTCTTCTGCCACCATTGCCAGGAAGAGAAAGGCAAGGAGCAAAGCCATGAAGAGAGTACCTCCAGCCAAGGTCAAGGACAATAATGACATACCATATTATATTCTTCACGATTGCCCCATAACTGAGCACTGGATGCAATATTCAAAGAATCAACTCAAAGCAATGAAGAAAAAGAGGAAATATGAAAAAGGATCTTCCCAATTTCAACATCCTCATCCTCCTCCACCACCTCCTCCTGATGCAGGTGCAGGTGGAAGTTCAGCTGCTCAACCCTCTGCTAGAAGCCAATCCCCCTATCAGCCTCATGCCAGATCCTATCATAGGGGAAGCCAGTCCAATGGCTCTCAATCCAGAAGAGGAAACTATAGAGGCAATCAAAGAGAATTCCAGGTTTATTCTAAAGGATATTCAAGGTAACATCCCTACTCCAGGGAAGGACAAATCTCATCAGACACAACCTCTGGTCCTTTTCCCTATAAACTGAAGGAAGTAGTTTCATCCAGGCCTCCTCAGGACAATCCATCAAATAGATATGAGCCACCAGTGCCATTTGAAGATCCTGAAAATAATCCAACTGCTTGGACTGCAAGGATGAAAGAGCTTGCTGCACTGGATCAGATTAAGAAAGCTAGAGAGCAAGGCAAAGACTCCTCCAACATCACTACATTATCTGAACAGAGAAAGAAAGAGTTGGAAAGATATGGTTCAAGCAAATTCTTTGATTCTGATAGATACATGGAGCTGTATCCTGAAGCTGTAGTTCCAAGGCCCAGACAACAAACCTCTTTAGGTGCAGCAGATGATATAAGATCAAAGAAGGAAGCTCTCAACCCCAACAGAGAAATCAAACTCATTATGAGCAAGGAGAAGAAATGATTATGTAAGGTGACAATCACTCTGATTTCTGATTATTATCTGGGATGATATTTATCTATGGTTCTGCAATGCCCTGATTATTGCTTTTCTGTATTGTTGTTGTGTATGTTGTTATTTAATTTTTCCAAATTCTGTAAATAGTAATCCTAACCCAAATAGGGGGAGATTGTTGGAACACCCTATTACTAATTTGGGTCAGGATCACTATGTCTTTAGGAAACCAATTTTTGACCTCCTGTATAGATCTAAAGGTCAATTAGAATTGAGTCTAAGGGTTAGAAGTCTAGGTTTGGAAGCTGCCCTCAAGACCAAGAATTTTCAATTTGAGACTAAGTCATATCATCGAGCTCAGCATGACGATTCGTCAAGCTCCGATCGACGATCATCTAGCTCAACTTCGACAGATCGTCGAACTCCATTCGACGATCGCTGAGCTCAACTTCAACAAATCGTCGAACTCCATTCGACGATCTGCGAGCTCAGTTCAACAATCTTGGCTCAGTATTGGATCTCTATCTCTGAGCTCAGTTCGACGATATTTGAGCTCAGATCGACGATTTTTGTTGCTGTCTAAGTCCATATCGCTGAGCTCAGTTCGACGATAGCAGAGCTCAGTTCGACGTTTTCTGATGACTTCAAGGATTTTTCAAGATTCAAATTCAGATCAGTTAAGGAGTTATTCAGCAATTAATTCAGAAGATTTTCTGGCCGTTTTCATTTATTCCGGACCAAGTTTCAAGGGATTATCAAGAAATGTTTCTTTGGACTTTCCTCCAGAAGACATTTTGCAATTAAGGATGCAATTAATGATAGGCCAACGGCTATTCTTGACAGAGGATGTTTTTCTATTCAGTACCAGAGAATAAAAGATAAGATTTTTTGAATCTCTCAATAACTGAGCACTCAGAACACAGACAAGAAGAAGAAGAACAAAATATTCTCTGTCTCAAAGAATTCTCTCAGAACACACATCCAAGGAGATCAAACTTTCTGAAATCTTCTGATCTCTCTTGTCTCAAGTGTTCAAGGCCAACATCTTTTAAAGACTCCAGACACCTAACATTTCAGCTGTTGCTGAAATCATCATTTGCTGGAGATCAACTTCAGAAGGCCTATCACCCTACAGCAAAGCTTTATTTCCTGAACATCTCAAGGACTCAGGGGGAGCTTTGACACCATCAAATCCACATAGTCTTCTCAGCTGCTTTGAGAAAGAGAAGACTTCCATAACTCTCTAATCCTCATCTCTGTAAAGGGTTCCTCAAACTCCCTTCAAAAGTTTGAGTTTGGTTTTTGAGCACCTTGTCAAAAGATCATTGGTGGCAAGACACCTGATCAAAAAATCTGATTTGGTTTTTGAGCACCTTATCAAAAGCTCATTGGTGCCCAGGACACCTGATCAACTCATCCTGCAATGGATTCCTACCTAGGGTGGTAGAAGAGTGGATGTACCCAAGTTTAAGAGAACCACTATAGCTCCTTGTGTCTTCTGGCTTGCTTGTCTTTATCTTTTGTTTCTGGCTGTGATTGTTCTGTGATTGTTTTGTGATTAGTTTAGATCTGTGATTAATTTATATTGTAGGTTATTCTGTGATTAGATTTAATAATTGATTCCCTGTTCACTCAGATTATAACAATTGTTATAAAAAGTTTTCAAGCACCATATACTCTATTCACCCCTTCTAGAGTATATCAGATCTAGCTGCACTTTCAGGCCCGTGTAATCTTCCATCCCGCCTGGTGAAGAATCACATAGCGGCTTTGCATAGGAGTAGTTGATAGTGTTTTACTTTTTTTTCCACAACATACCAAAACCCACCTTCGTTAACTCTGACTTAAAGACTTCAATCTCAAGTCCTCCTCAAAATTAACTCCACCTTATTGTGTTCCTTGAAGAGATTGATACTTGGGGAAATTCACCCATTTTATATTACTTGTGCGACCGGTACACTTGCCGTTCAACCCATCAAGTCACTTGACGTGAAACAAGATTCCGTTGAGAAGAAACATGAGCTGAGCATGCCCGTTGATAGTGTGCAGAAAACTGAATTGAAATCTTCTATTTGTTCTAATAAAGTTTTTAAAACTATTAAATAAGTAACTTGGGTAGATCTTTCACCCGCTGCGGGTGAGGAAAGGATGCCCCCAGATGCGAAAGATAAACTTGTTGCTGAATTGGTGGGTATGATCATAACACCCTGGCGATCCCCTTCTATGGATCTAAAACGAAAGGAGCTGCTCCAGTGCAAGGTGCAGAATTTTGCCCGCCGGTGTGAGAAGGACAAGGTTAGGGGCACGGGAGACTCGTCTTCCCTAGGCCCTAAAGCCTTCGGCTCGCCCTCATCTCGCCTGATTGGGGGATATATCACAAGTCAGGGTTCAGTTGAGGAGTGAAGGATCTCCAGGGTTTTCCTTTGCTGCTTTTTCTAGTTTCATTTACTGCTTACTGCTTTGTGTATTTGTAGACCTTTATCATTATGTTTTGAACTTATTCCCTGAACGATATTTATATAACTACTAATACAGGTATTTGGTCCACCTTAAGGACGGTAAAGAAAAGGGCTTATGGGAGACAACCAAATTTTGCCTCTTTTAATTTGATCAATTTTGCTGCTGTTATTATATGCTTATATTATGCGTGGTTGGAGATATTCTCTTATGCAGGTGGAGTTTGTTTGGGCCATGGACTGTCTGCTGAAATTAACGCCAATCTTCTGGTATGCTCATTTCTGGGCATGGGTTAACCTCTTCCCTCAACTTTTATTTTTTTGTTTTTATTGCAAATCATGGATAAATTGTTTAGTATAAGTCTGGTGGGGGAAAGTTTCGTGAGTTACCTTTGTGCATGCAATTGCATACCACGAGAGTATTTTCATTTTCAGTTTTTATTTTATCATGACAGCATTGTGCACCTACACCGCATGAGCATGCACTTAAGCATGCTCTCGACCCAAGTTTAATTTATTTCTTTTGTGTTAAATTTAAGATAGTGGAGCCGGCTTAGGATTTTAGGATATAGTAGTGTGAAACTCGTGCAGTGCTCCTAATCGAGTACTTATGGTGTGTAGAAATAGTATAGATTTAAGTTTTCTTTATGCTCGTAGATTTATGCTTTTCTGCATTTATAAATAATGTTTGTACTACTCAAAACTGTGGAATCTGGAGGAATCGAACGGTAGTGTACGAATGTGTGTAGCAGCCACTAGCCTCGTATTGCTCGAGTCGGGACGAAGGGTTGTCTTTCTCGGTGGCCAAGAACTTGCCCCTAGCTACTCTCGAAGCTAGGGTACATGGTTAGTCAAGTGCGCACGTGATGTAGGCCGTCACTTTGTCTAGTTTGAGCGTTGCACCTTTCCCGACATCTATCCGTTGTTATCCCCGTTGATCCTGTCCCATCCTTTGACATCCCTACGCCTCGCTACCAAAGCCATATAGGCATTCCTACTCGCACATCTGAATGTGGTCGCTCGGTTAGCTTATTTTGTTGTAGTTTGTATCCGTTATGTGTGAGAAGTTATGTTGATGTTTGTGCAGATTGTGGTGTTGCCGTTTTTTCGGCTTGTTTTGGCTTTTTGGATAAAAAAAGGGAAGAAAGGAAAAATATATATAATAGTAAATGAAATGAAAATTCCCAATGTGGAATAAAAGAAGAAAAAAAAAGAAAAAATATTGTTGTTGACTTGAAAATTTTGTTGCATTCTGTTTGTTTTGGGCGTGAAAAGTCCAAGTCTGGTGGTGCGCCGCACGTATTTGTTCGTTGAGTTTAGGTGTGAGTGTTTTCCGGCGATCTCATTTTGGGTTTGCGTGTCCGTCTTGTTTGTCTTTGTATACCCCGCCTACGCCTAAGCCTATATTATACTCCAAGTCCTACGGATTCGTGCATGAGTCAAACTAGTGCCCTGAAGAGAGTGTGAATGGGCGAGCATATGGCTACCGACATTGGTGGATTCCTTTGGATATTTTCCCGAGCCCCAGTCTTTGGCAATGCTCAACTTAGTGGCATGCCTACTTTCTTCCTACACATGACTGAACGATTCTCCAGAATTCTATTTTTGAGTAGTTACAATACTTATTTAATCTTGTCGAAATTTATAAACTTCGTTGCTTAATTAAAAATTATATCTATTATATTTTTATGCCCATGCTGTTTTCGATTTCTTGCATTACTGTATTTCGAAATTACTAAGCTAGATAGCTGTTTTCTAGTTCACGGAGAGATGATTTGCTCGGGATGAGAAAATGTTTAAGTCTGGTGGTGTGATGAGTCCGATATTTATAGGGTTTTTCGGACTCATCTGGGCTTATTATATTGCATGTGCACTACTTTTTCAATTGGAAAAGTTATATTTTTGTTTAGATATTCATGTGACCATTTTGGCCCAAGGGTGTGCATTTGCGCATTCTGTTGTTGGGGGTAAGCACATGGTGCTCCCCAAGACTCTTTCCTGCTGTTATCTTTGCTGTATATTTGGTGCTGGAAGCTTGTGCTCCAGTTTTGGTTTTATTGTGTAGGTGGTGCGTTTTCCCCAAGACAGGAATTCTGTTTTGATGAAAACGCATGGTCGTGTGTTTTATTCACGCACGATTTGAGATCGGTCGTGCGTTTTGTTCAGCTGGAAGAACATCGAGTTGAGCTCGACGAATTTCATCGAGCAGAGTTCGACGATCCTCACGCATAGTTGACGCATGAGGTCATCGTAACCGTGCGTGAAGGAAACACACAGTTTTCCAGTAGCTTCCTAGTTTGTTCCATTCTGTGGTTAATCGTGTGATTTGTTCACGCACGGGCGGAAGCGCTCATGCACAAGTAAAACGCACGGTTCTCCTGTTTGTCCCTCCATTCTAGCTTTTTGTCTCTACCCGTGCAATTTCCCTCACGCACGGGAGGAATCGTCCGTGTGCGAGTAAAACGCACGGGCCAACGCTTCTCCTTCCGCAGGCTTGTTGTGAAAGTTAATATCGCACGGTTTGCGCACGGTCGTGCACCAAACCGTGCGTGCCTATTTTTCTCACCTGCTTCTATTTAAAGAACAGATTTCTTCTTCTTCCAGAGGATTCTGATACAGTCTTTCCCAGCCACCTTTTTCTGCTCCTTTGAGCGGGGAAATCTTCCCTCCAGCCACCTTTTTCTCTCTCCTCCTTGGAGAGTTGATCCGGCCACCATTTTTCCTCCAAGAGCTTGCAAAAGCTTCATCTCCGGCCCTCATTGTCATCTTCAAGCTCCGTTTCAAGCTCATAGGTTGTTGCATCTGTGGAGTTCTCCGGATAGATCCAACCCAGCGATTATTTATGAAGAAGACGGGTTATTGGAAGGAACTGACAACCCTTCTGGACCCCGGACTTCATCCGTAGACCGAGCCCGGATAAGGCCCGACAACCCTTGACTCCGGCCGTAAATCTCGGTAAGCCTTCGTGTGTTTGGCTGTTTCTCTTCCCCTTCACTTGTAGTATTTCTTTTTCTGCATATTTGGGAGTTGGAATGATGTGTAAGAATATTGATAGCTTGAATATTTCAGTATGTCTAAGTGTTGATATATTTTAGTTCTAGATATTATTGTGGAACTTCAGATTTTCTCTTTTTCAAGTTATGATAGTTCCGTTCTAGCGATTGCTAGAAACGTGCGTTGCGAAGAGGTAATCGCGACCCTCATTATATCATCCATCTTCCGTATTACTCTCTTGAGTAATCCACCAAAGAGACGCAGTGACGGTGACCCACAATAGTTTTCTTATTGTTGTTAACTTAGGAATCCAAACCAAAACCCCCTTTGTTTAAGTTAACGCTTGGAATCACCTTTTCAATAGCGAAATTACAATCCCTACTTGCACTCCTCGAGAGATCGATATCCGGGGATTCAACCCCTCAACTTTATTACTTGACAGCGATAGGCACAGTTGTCGTGAACGCATCAGCGACCTTAACCCTTGTTTTGTCCGAAAGGTTTCAAAAATCATAGACGGGGTATTCTTGCGGCCGATCCTTGCAATGGAGCTCTTAAAATGCCGGGTTTCGGAAGATTTTTAGGCAAGTGGTGATTTCTCGCTCCCTCTTGTTCTTGTTTCCATTCATTTCTTTCCATCATAGAGTATAGGAGAGGTGTAGGGTTCATCCATGTCTAAATTCGTTGAGTAGGGTAGAACTTATGTATGTCCTATTTTGTCGTGTATAATTCGTCGAGGTGTAGGGTACATCCATGTAAAGTTCAATTCGTCGGGTAAAATTTGTCGAGTATTCTCGACAAATTTGTCGAGTGAAACCATCAAGTGAATCCTGTGAGATAGAGTCCAATTCTTCGAGTATTCTAGACGAATACGTCGAGTGTCTTCAGTGTTTGGTGTCGAGTGTGCTGATTTCTCCATGTTTATTCGTCGAGTATTCTCGACGAATCCGTCGAGTATTCTCGATGAATCCGTCGAGTATTCTCGACGAATCCGTCGTGTATCCAGGGAATGTGTCGAGTGTTCATGAGAGGCCAAGTACAATTTATCAAGAAATCTCGACGAATTCGTCGAGTATCCTCGGGTTTGCTTGAATTCATCACGTTGATTTCCTCGAGTCTTTCTCGAATTTGTCGAGTATCGTTGAATGTATTAAAATTTTGTGGAGTCTTATTCATCGAGTTTATCCATCGAACCAAGTCATATTTGTTGAGTGAACCGTGAAATCGTAAAGTAATTTTGACGAATTGATGCTGACTTTGAAACTTTTTGATGAGTGACCTTCCAATTCGTCGAGTATGCCTTAGAGAATTTTTGTGAGTTTTCTTCCTCTTCGTCGTTGGAGAGTTTTGCTGCTTATTGTTGGGTATTGCATCCACAATAACCCAGATTTGTATGAAGTCATCGTTTAACTAAGATGAATTAAGTTTGTATTTGATGTCCTTTCTAGTTGATAGTTTGCAGGATATATTTGGAAAGTGTAGACCAATGTCAGTCTACAATGAGTCACCAAACACAAGACCATACAATGTAATCCCTCATTGTGCGATCCATTGTAACGACTCCATCCATTCATATAGTATATACTAGAAGGTCCATCCGGGGCCCCACAAAATATACCACAAAACATGCGGCGAAGTCACGGAGTTATACCAGAGTTGCGCATCCTAACTCATTTCATTTTAGCGGAAGCCTATAACACACCATGAAACTCACCAGTACACGCCCATGTGACACGCCCGTGTCACGGGCCGTGTCCCCTGACACGCCTTCAGACACGCCCGTGTCTGTGGCCGTGTACATCAGGCTGCACAAAACCAACTTCAACCCGATCGGGACACGGCCTGTGTCACGCCCGTGTCACAGGCCGTGTACCCTAAGAAACACACGTATCGTGCCCGTGTTCACCCGGCCTCAATGCCTTGGTCACATCCAGCAAAGGACACAGCCTGTGATACGCCCGTGTCCCAGGCTGTGTGCACATACATGGCAGCAGACATGCCCCAGCTCAACTTTGTCGAACTGACTTTGTCGACCAGAGGAGGACACGACCTCTGACACGCCCGTGTTAGATGGCGTGTTCCCTTATTTTTCGTAGAAACGAATTTTCGTCGAACACTCGCCAGCTGCTCACCCGAGCAGGACACGCCCTGGGACACCCCCGTGTCCCAGGCCGTGTCACCCAACATTTTCCCAATCCTGGGATTTAGGGTGTTAAAACCCTCCCCTCCTTACAAAAATTTCGTCCCCGAAATTTGCATACAGGAAGGAATGTAAACATTAGACGTTTTATTCCATAAATGTTTCATATAACTTGCTCCGCACTACATAACAGTTACACAAAGAGCTCGGGAAATTCAGCTCGCATGGTCTGCTCTCGCTCCCATGTTAGCTCCTCATGGCCACAGTTGTCCCACCGTATTTTGACCATCCCGATTGTCTTGTTCCACAACTGTTTATCGGCACGATCCTCGATCCGAATAGGCCTAACCTTCGTCGTTAGCACATACTCCACCGGCACACGATCACGCTCGATGACTTGAGCTGGATCTTTGACAGCTTTCACCGAGATGTGAAACACATCATGTAATCCACCTAAGTCTGCCGAAAGAGCTAGTCGATATGCAGCTTCCTCAATTCTCTCCACCACTTCAAATGGACCAAGATATATCGGACTCAACTTTTTCAGTCGCCGAATCTTTGACATGCCTTTGAAGGGTTTGATCTTCAAATATACCCAGTCGCCCACCGCGAACTCCACGTTCCGGTGCTTGGCGTTGTCGTCTTTTGCTTGTCAATCCTGGGCTATTAGTAGCCTCTCTCGGATAATGCGTATAGTCGAGTTCGCTTCATCGACTTCGTTACGCCTATACACTTTGGATTCGCTTGATTCTGCCCAAGCCAACGGTGTACGACACTTTCGACCATACAGAGCTTCATACGGTGCCATACCGATGCTCGCTTGGTAGCTGTTATTGTAGGCAAACTCCACCATATAGAGATGATCTTCTCATCTCTTTCCAAAGTCCAGGGCGCACATTCGGAGCATATCCTCCATTGTTCTGTTGGTTTTCTCAGTCTGGCCATCCGTTTGGGGGTGAAAGGTCGTACTGAATGTCAAGTTCGTGCCCAACAGCAGATGGATTAGCCTCCAATCATTCGATGTAAAGCGCCCATCCCGATCGCTCATGATGCTACAAGGAACACCATGTTGCCATACGATCTGCTCCACATAGATCTTTGCCAAACTCTCCACTGAATCGTCTCGTTTGTTTGGAAGGAAGTGTGCCACTTTCGTCAACAGGTCCACAATCACCCAGATTGAATCATTCCTGCATTGAAATCTCGGCAACCTGTGCACGAAATCCTTTGAAATATCATCGAACTTCCATTCCAGAATCGGTAAAGACTTCAAGAAACCGCCAGGCTTCTGGCATTCCGCCTTCACCAAAGCACAAGTTTGGCATTTGGCCATATAATGAGCGACATCATTCTTCATTCTTGGCCACCACAACAGCTTCTTCATGTCTCTGAACATCTTTGTGCTCACAGGGTGAATTGAGTACTTCGTATAGTGAGTTTTGTACATCAACTCTTCCCTCAACTTACCCAAACTTGGGACGCACAATCGGCTCTCTTTCCGCAAAAGGCCGTCATCCTAGGAGAATTTGCCCTCTGGCCCGTCCTTTGCATAGCATTGGAGACTTTCATCCAGCTCCGTTGCTCGTCGAACCCTGTCCGCAAGGTCATATTACACCTCCATCCAGTTTAGACGTGCATTGGCTGTGGAATTCTTGTCAACATAAGAAATCTCTAACGCTTCCAACACCTGGATTAGACGTTCATCGTGCTTCTGCAACCAATTCGCCCTTTTCCGAGCTCTCCGACTCAAGGCATCAGTGACCACATTTCCTTTCCCGGGAGTATAATGAATCACAAAGGAGTAGTCCCCAAGGAACTCCAGCCACCTTCATTGTCGCATATTCAGGTCCTTCTGCTCTAACAAGTACTTTAGGCTATTGTGGTCTGTATAAATATCCACTTTCACGCCATACAGATAATGTCGCCATAACTTTAATGCAAAGATCACCGCCGCCAACTCTAAGTCATGGATGGGATAATTTCGCTCGTGCACCTTCAACTGGCTTGAGCCATAAGCAATCACTTTCCCATTTTGTAGATGAACGCAGCCTAAACCACTTCCTGAAACATCACTATAGATCTTGTATCCTTCGGTACCACATTGCAATGTCAACACAGGTGTCGTGGTCAATCGACTCTTCAGCTCTTCAAAAGCTCTCGCGCACTCCGGCGTCCAATCGAACTTCTGGTCTTTTCTCGTCATTGTGGTCAGAGGCAAAGCAATCCGCGAGAAGTTTTCAACAAACTGTCTGTAGTAGCCCGCCAATCCGAGGAATCTCCTAACTTCGGCCACCGAAGACAACACCGGCCACTCCTGTATGGCCCTTATCTTCGACGGATCCACTGCGATGCCCTCTCCACTTACCACATGGCCTAGGAAAGCCACCGACGATAGCCAAAACTGGCACATCGAGAACTTGATATAGAGCCTATTCTTCCTCAAAGTATGAAACACCAACCACAAGTGGTTTTCATGATCGGCTTCAGATTTCGAGTACACCAAGATATCATCGATGAACACAATCACAAACAAGTCTAGATACTCTCGCAACGTCCGGTGCATCAATCCATGAATACCGATGGTGCATTGCACAGCCCAAACGGCATTACCGTGAACTCATAATGATCGTAATGTGTTCCAAATGCGGTCTTGGGAATGTCACCTTCCGAATCATCAACTAGTAATAACCGGACTTCAAATCCAATTTCGAGTTGACGGTTGATCCCACCAGCTGATCGAACAACTCATCAATCCGTGGGATAAGATACTTGTTCTTTTCTGTCAGCTTGTTAAGTTCACGGTAGTCAATACATAACCGCAAACCACCGTCTTTCTTTTTCACAAACAGAACAGGCGCGCTCCAGGGTGACATGCTTGGGCGTATATAACCCTGCTCCAGCAACTCTTGCAGTTAGATTTTCAATTCCGCCATTTCCTTTGGCACAACGCGATATGGCGAGCGGACCACAGGTTTCAGACCTGGCACCAACGCGATCGTGAAGTTAATTTCTCGCTGAGGTGGTAGCCTAGTGAGATCCTTGGGAAACACATCAGCAAATTCCGATACAACCGGAACATCGCTCACACTAGCCTTGGTCTCAACAACCTGAATCAGCATGAAGTATACCTCCGCGCCCTTCCGAACAGCCTTGACGACTTGGAGTGCAGACATCAACGTCCCGCCCACTCCTCGCATCGCTGCGAACTTAGTCTCCTGCTCGGTATTCTGGCCCAATGTGATCTCTTTGGCATTACAATCACTCAAGGCATGCTGCTCTGCGAGCCAATCCATACCAAAGATCACGTTGAATTCCGATATCGGCAATACAGATGCAGTCAGACAGAAATCCTGACTTCCTATTTGCACCGCCACATCGCAAGACTTATCAGCAAGCATCAAACAACCATTCGGTAACACCACCCTGACGTTATCTGTCTTCACACGACTAGGTATCACAAGTCGAACTATGAAATCTTTAGACAGAAAAGAATACGAACACCCGTATCCAACAGTGCTCATTCTAGCGTGTTCCATATCGTCACAAAGCCTGTGACAACCATGTCACACACACAAGCCGCATACAAATATGCAATAAACAAAGCATGCAATAAGCAAAGCAATGCAATAACTTAACTCGTACTTGTGATGACGTCACTCTGCTTAATGGCCTCCTGCAGGCCAAGGTTGTAGATTCGGGGCTGCGCCTGGGATGTAGATGACTCCACCACTGCCTTTACCTTCTCAGCATAAGACGCTCCCGCCTTCTTCTCACCCTTTATTGGACCACTTCGATAATGACTGGCGATATGCCCCACTTTGCCACACGTGAAGCAGGTACGAGTCTCCGACCTTGAAGAGGCCCCCGACGTTGCACCCGATGCAACCGTAGAAGGAGCTTGTCCAACTGACTTGGACCTCTTGCCCCATTTCTTTTTGTAATATGACTTCCCAAGTCTGGGCAATTTGAACTCCGGCTGTGTCACAGCCAATGCCCTCTTCCCTTGCACCCTCTTCATGTCCTTTTCCAGCGCGCATGCAGTGTCAACCAACGCCTGGAATCCTTTGTTCACTGAACTTGAAAGCAGGAATCACAACTCGTCCCGCAATCCTTTAAAGAACCTGTTCGTTTTCCACTGTTCATCGGCGAAGATTGAACACACATGCCGTCCCAACCTCATGAACTCATGCAGGTAAGTATCAACATTGCCTTGTCCTTGCATCAGCCTTTGGAACTCATTTTCCATGGCAATGCGTTGTGCCGCTGGTAGGTGCTTTGCCAGGAATAGGCGAGAGAATTCCTCTATCGACACTTGTGTTAACGGCCTGCCTGCCAAGTTGTGTTACTCCATCTCGTCCCACCATAACCGAGCCTCTCCTTCTAGTAAGAAGGTGGCTAAAGTGACCTTTTGATCTTCCTCCGTCCCGATCGCCGTCATTATCCGCTTGACGCGCGACAACCAATCCTCAGCCTGCGTAGGAGATCCTACTCCCGAAAACGTAGGCGAGTTAAAGCTCATGAACTGCTTCAACTGCCTCTCAGCTGCTCGAGGTGCCACAGCCGCAACATGTTCTGGCCTCGCCGTAACTTGTTCTGGCCGCAATGCCGGTTGCGCCTGCCCTTATGCCTGCCTAGTAGGCTGTGTTTGAATCATCACAAACAAGGCCTCAGCAACTAATTGCACAGTTTTCGCAGAAGGCGGAGGGGTAGGCACCTCAGCGGGTTCCGTACTTCCATCAGAACATTAGGGCTCTGATTGCCCAGCACCACTCCGCGTCACCTATAGGTGAACAAGACACGCACATTAGCGACCGCACATAAGAAATCACAATAAAATAGGAACGTAAAGGTTCCTCAAACACATGTATTTGCATTCCTAAAGTGGTCATTCAAGAGTTCCTTAGTGTTCACACGGTTCGCACGTACACGTGCTCGCCACCCCACAAAAGAATGCGACCACTAATTCGAAAGGGAAAGACCGAGACAGCTGATACCAAAAATGTAACGACTCCATCCGTTCATATAGTATATACTAGAAGGTCCAGCCGGGGCCCCACACTATATACCATAAAACAGGTGGCGAAGTCACGACGTGATGCCAGAGTTTAGCATCCTAACTCATTTCATTCTAGCAGAAGCCTATAACACACTACGGAACTCTAAACATGAATGTCCACCATATAAATATCCACATTTATATATAACAGGAATGTTCACCAAATATAAAGTCAGTTGGCCCTATGGACTTACAAGTCCTTTTACAATAGTGGCTTCCAAATATTGGCGCGCAGGCCAGCCACACATAAACAAAACATAGCATGTTAAGCTTAGCCTTCAAGGGCTAGCAGCATCAACAACAACATCAGCAGAGACTTCAGCCTTTATGTGTCCCGCTTGGTTCTCCAGCACCTGCACAGGGACAGCTCACCCAACGGTGGCAAATAAGACAACGATCAGCATTCAGCTGACCAAACTATAACGACCCTAACCCTTTCCCGGGGCAGTGGCATTCCTTCCCTGCAGGCATACCAATTCTCATGCATATATATATTCATCACATATTTTGCAGTCACGCAAAAATATTCCATCACAATCTCCAGACACGTGGCCCGACGATCCGTGCACTCAGGGCACATTCTTGGTGTACCGGCGAACCAGGGTCCCACCACCGTATCAGGGTCGCAACCCAATGGTAAAATAATTGAGCATTTACTCCATGGCGTGCAGCTAGAGATTTTAGTCTCAATGACCCGGGATTGGCCCGTAGCCCCCCATGGTGTCGTGGCGCGTAGGCCTAAGACTCTCGTATGTGTTTCTGCCAAATGCCAATTCATCCCGATACCCATGGCAGACAACCGTAATGCGGATATAGTTCAGCCTTTGCCCGTTGCTCAAATCGTTAGTTCTATAACCAGACTAATGTGGGTCGGCATCCCCTTGTCCATTCAGCAAATAGCCATAGTTTCCTCACAGGACAAGCTTCACAATCACAAGTTAGCTAGGTGCCACACTCAACAGTAGCAACATAACTCATTTTCCATCCCTAGCTTTAACCATTTGTGGGTATTTTCCTGGGCTTTACTACCAGTGCTTCTTGCTACTATCCTTCACAGGCACAACCCATGAACATCAAACATTACAAGGGTATTTACTGGACTTCCAATCCAGTACCTCCTGTTACTACCCTTCACAGGTACAACTCATTCAGCACAAGCATTATATGGGTATTTCCTGGACTACCACTCCAGTACTTCCTACTACTGCCCTTCACAGGTTTAACCCATCGACTCCTAAGCTACACGTTTCATAACGAAGTCTTCTACGGTGCGTATATGCAACATCACCAATCAAGACCAACCTGTCCAGATGGGCTTCACACAACATGCCTATTCCGTACTCTATTTCCGAATCTATATGCCAAATTAGTCGAGATTCCAAGAATCAACCCAAGGGAACCCTTCACAAGCCACCGTCTGGTGTGGGAATCCCATGTATATGCCAAAACAGAAGCCTTCACATGGCTAGGAAGAACGATCGTTACCCTTGACGATCGTTTTGGCGCAATGAGCTTCGAGTCGGCTGGACAACACCACAGCGGCCTTGCCTTCCACAATGCTAGCCTCAGATTGTGAACAGGAGCTCTGCACCTCCATCGGTGGCCGGCTCCTTCCCTCCTTCTCCTTCTTCCTCTCTCTAGATTTTAGAAAGTGTATGACCTAACTTAAATGAGAATTTCCTTCTCATTTTTCGGCCTTAAGGAAATAGGGAGGGCTCTCAGCCATCAGATCTTAGTTGAGGAAATGGACGACCACAATTTTGCCATAAAAGGATAAATCTTACCTGGCCCGGCCTATGAAATGCCCATGTCACAGGCCGTGTACCTTAAGCGGTATACAACCGACTCATCCAGACCAGTACACGCCCATGTGACACGCTCGTATCATGGGCCGTGTCACCTGACACGCCTTCAGACACGCCCGTGTCTGTAGCCGTGTACATCAGGATGCACAAACCAACTTCAAACCAATCGGGACACGGACAGTGACACGCCTGTGTCACAGGCTGTGTACCCTAAGACACACTCGTGTCGTGTATGTGTTCGCCCGACCTCAATGCCTTGGGCACATCCAGCAAAGGACACGACCTGTGACACGCCCGTGTCCTAGGCCGTGTACTCATACACGGTAGCAGACACGCCCCAGCTCAACTTCATCGAACTGACTTCGTCGACCAGAGGAGGACACGGCCTCTGACACGCCCGTATCAGATGGTGTGTTTCCTCATTTTTCGTAGAAATGAATTTTTATCGAACGCTCGCCAGCTGCTCATCCGAGCAGGACACACCCGGGGACACGCCCGTGTCCCAGGCCGTGTCTCCCAACTTTTTCCCAATCTTGGGATTTGGGGTGTTACATCCGTGGTGTTGAATCATGTGTACCCTCTCTATTGGGACACATTTTTTTTTCAAGCACTAAAGCCATGGGAGAAAGGATGGTTGCTGAATTTCTTGAAGAAAAAAAGTTTTCAGACTTACAAAAAATTTCTAAGTCTTTTTGTCGAGTAGGACCTTTTGTACTCGAGTAGAATTAAGTTTTATACACGGGTGAGATTAGTTATGTACTATAGTAGTAGAAGTAGTTCTCGTGAAATCCTACTGCTGTTCTCGAGAAAGCCTTGTGTACTCGAGTAGTCCATAGTTCTCCTTCTCGAGTTACCTCATTTCCATTCAAAATTTTTTTCTAAGTCTTTTTCTCGAGAAGCCACATGTTATTTCTCGAGAAGGTCAGTATTACTTCTCGAGAACCAAAGTCATTTCTCGATTAATAGTTTCTCTTCTCGAGTAACAAGTTTATTTTCTCGAGATGTATTATTCCTCTCGAATAACAAAATAATTTTCTAGAGAACAGAAGTTCATTTTTCTCGAGTACTTCTTCTCTTTCTCGAGATACCTAAATTCCACCTTTAAATTTTTACTAAGCCTTTTTCTCAAGAAGCCAAAGATTTTTCTCGAGATGGCCTTGTATAGTTCTCGAGAACTAGAAATCTTTTCTCGAGACCTTGAATACTCTTCTCGAGAGTCAGAACTCTTTTCTCGAGATGCTTCCTTGTTCTCGAGTACCCGGATACCTGTTCTCGAGAACAAAAAAATATTCTTCATGAGTACTTACTCTCATTCTCGAGATAGCCGGATTCCACCTCTACATTTTTCCTAAGTACTTTTCTCAAGAACTTCATAATTCTTCTCGAGAAACAGAAAACTTCTTCTCAAGTATAGTTGACTCTCTCGAGAAATGCAATACCGATTTCTGAATTTTTCTCATGTCCCGACAGAAGTAATTTCAAATATGATTAACACTTAATTGGTCCACGTGGCATGCATTTAATGTGATTATGACCATTAGACAAGCCCTATAAAAGGTCTTATCATTATCGAGCAACCCTAAGAAGAAAAACTTATGTATTATGAATCACAAATTCTCTTTCTAAATCGGGAGCCACCGTTGTTCATCGCCTTCATCGTCGATCTGCTTTTGATCCAGAGATTTAGAACAAGAGATTCAACAGATCAAGATTTTATACATTGACAGATTCTTTCCTTGATCTTGCTGAGTCCTAAGTTTTCAGATCTAGAGATTTAGTCGTGTCTTCTTCAATATATTTCTGACAGAGCTTCAAAGTATAAGAAGGAAGAAAGGCTGAAGATTCAGATCTGGAATAATAATGTTTGTATATTTTTCTGTAAATCATTTGATTCTTGTAGGAGATTCTTCTCCGAGTAGTAGGAGCATTGTTTTCCGAGATTTTTGTAGGAAGTTTCTCTTCCGAGTGTAGATCCTGTTTTGAGGGTTCGAGCTGTAAGAACTTTGTCCCGAGTGGTAGGATTGTTTTCAATCCGAGAATAGTGGAGTAGCCGAGTCTAGTGCGTTGCTAGATCGGTAAGGTGAAAAGTGGATGTACCCAAGGTTGAGAACCACTATAATTCTTGGTGTCATCTGTGTATGCTTGTTTATTTTCTATGCATCGCTCGCTCAAATTTTTATCCGCAAAAAGATGCAGAACTCACCTATTCACCCCCCTCTAGATGATTTAGGTAGGGAACTTAAACATTTTCAATTGGTATCAGAGGGAGGTTGTTCATCGAAAGGTTAACACCTTGAACAGATCTGCCCCTAGTTGTCTTTTGAGTGATACAAGCATGGACAGAGCCAAGGATTTTGCTAAGCTTCCTTTATGCACAAAGACAAACATTCCCATATGGAAGGAAATAATTAAATTTTTCATGGAAGTTGTGGATCCAAGAATCTTTATGATTGTGGAAGAAGGACCCTTTGTTCCTATGACGGTCTCCACTATTGATCCCACCAAGAAAGTCCCAAATAAACTGATGGATCTTGATAATGATGAGATTGCACTTGTCTCTTTAGAGAAGAAAGTCAAAAATATCATCGCAAGTGCAGTCGATGACTCTATGTTGCAGAATCTGATTCACTGCCAATCCACCCTGGAAATGTGGCAGTCTCATATCGTCTTGATGGAAGGTACTGAAGAGGTTAGGGATGACAAGAGATCCCTCCTGAATTAGAAATATGAGGCATTCAGATAAGGCCCCAAGGATTCAATTGCTGATACATTTGAAAGCTTCTTCAATGTTGTCAACGGCCTAAGAGTTTATGGTCGGGTCTTCACTAATGGAGAACTAATTGATAAATTTCTGAGGTCCCTGACTAAGGAATGGGACAACAAAGTCTGTGCAATCCGGGAGTTTGGTAAGCTGGTAGAGACTGACCCTCAGAATCTCTTTGGAAAGCTTATGTCCTATGAGCTGCAAATAAATTCAAGAAAAACTGAAGAAGAGAAGAGCCGGTCTTCATCCAAGGAGAAGTTTGTCGCTCTAAAGGCAGAAATTCCTAGGAAGTCAAAAGCTGTATCTCCTGCCCCCGCACATGAAGAGAGTGAAGAAGATGCTTCAAAGCCAAGTATCTCAGGCTCAGAGCTATCTGAGGAGAGTTTTCTCTTCTTTTAATGGAGTTCAAGAGGTTCTTAAACAAGAAGAAACAGTGGAGAGGCAAAGATGCCTCGTTCAGAAGATCACGTCATGATGGTCAATGTCACAAGAAAGGCTCAAGTAGCCAAGACAGGTATCATTCTAAACAGAACAAACATATTTCTTCTGACATTGTTTGTTATTGTTGCAATAAGGCAGGACACGTCATAGCTGAATGCCCTCACAAGAAGGAGGGTAGGAGAAGAGATGAGAAGAAATCTTCTTATAATAAGAAAAAAACTGAAAGAAGCCTGGTAGCCAATAAGGACAAGACTCTCAGCGACTCTGACTCATCTGAGTCAAGTGAGGAAGAGTAAGACTACTTTTGGCTAATGGCACAAGTAGACGAGGAAGAAGAGCCCCAGTACACTGGGAAGGTAAACTCTCACACCCCTCTCTTAGAATCAGATGCTTCTGACCATGATCATGACGACTGCTCTTCTGACAATGAGTCTGAACTCATGACTCAATACAAAGAGTAAATCAAGGCTTACGACAAATGCCAAAAAGTTGTGAAAACCCAGGCCAAGGAGATTAAATCTCTCGAGGCTGAAGAGAGCAGTTTGAGAGAGCAAGTCGCAAAGACGAACTCACTCAGAGAGAATTTCAATGCTACAATTGAAGAATATAATAAGGCTCTCGAGCACCTAGATCTGAAGGAGAAAATCATCAAGGAATTGGAAGAATAACTTGCAGCTGAAAATAAACTTGTTGAAAGTTTCTCCAAGACCAAGACAGACCTTCTGTTTGTTGCTGAGTTCTCTGCTCAGGCCAAAGGTGCTGGCTTAGGCCATGTGGATGCTCCTAGTAAATCATCTAGGAGAAATAAGGCTCTACAGAAGAATAATGCCGCCAAGAAAGCTTTGGCCAAGGAGAATGGGAATGCTCCTCAAGAGCAAACTTCGTTCAAAAAGGTTATCTTTCCAACTAAAGAGTTTGATTTTGATTCCTCCTACGGTCACTTTACTAGGCCTACTTATGTAGAGCCCAAGTCTCGGTACCAAGGATGGACCCTCCCCCGGAACTTTGGTGAAACTGTCTTCAAGGCACCTTATGAGGAGATCACTCTTCAGAGCTATGGCCCTTATAGTCATGGTCACAATATCAAGAAAGCTCCAAAAGTAAAACCCGTTATGGAAAAGCCTCTTAAGTAGAAGAAGTCATGTGAGTGCCATTAGCACGAAGCTTCTACCTCAAGGCCTGCTATCCCTACTAGACCACACTCTCAAAAGGTCAAGCAGGAGAACTTTAGGTAAAGATACAACTGGTTTGACTATTGGTGCTACGACAAAGTTGTTCACTTTGCTATAGATTGCTGGTTTAACCCCAGGTATTATGTAACTCCTCAAGTTAATAATTTGAGAAAGACCACTCACAATGTTAACACACGTAGGGGGAGTATGCTAACTAGAGACCAAGGACCCAAATGAGTTTGGGTTCCTAAGGCAAACTGATTTGTGAATGCAGGTATGCCCAAAGGCCACCAAAAATCCTATCTGATATTTGGACAGTGGACGCTCTCGGCATATGACCGAGACTAGAAGCCTACTCCAGAATTATTCTCCAGTCATGAATGGGCCAAAGGTCATATTTGGAGGTTCTGACAGAGGAATTACTAAACACTACGGTATGATTACTAATGATATTGTATCCTTCTCAGATGTGTCTTATGTAGAAGGATTGGAACACAATCTTATAAGCATAAGCCAGATCTGTGATAAAGGATACATAGTAGAATTTCATGCAGACAATGCTTGATAAAGTGGGTAGATAAATTGGAAATGATTCTATCAGGCGCTCATAGCAGAAATATATTTTGTCTAAATTTTATTTGTATAGACTTTTCCACTCCAGGTGCTTTTTGGCAAAGGATAGTGCGTCTCTTGGTGACCAATGACACAAGAGATTGTCACATATAAATTTCAAAACTATTAATAAATTATTTTCTCTTAATTTAGTACGTGATGCCTCAAATGTCAAGTGCGTTAAAGATAAACCTTGTCACGCATGTGTAAAAGGCAAGCAAACAAGGACAACTTTTAAAAGCATCATTGGCAAAAACACTAATAGGGGGTTTACACCTACTTCATATGGATTTATTCAGTCAATTACAAATTAGAAGTTTGGGAGGTAAGGATTATATATTGGTTATTGTTGATGATTACTCTCGCTTTGCGTGAGTATTCTTTCTAAAACACAAGTCAGATACTTTTGATATCTTTACTAATTTTGTCAGGCAGGTCCAGAATGAATATAGCTGTTCCGTAGTCAAAATCAGAACTGACAATGGAACAGAGTTCAAGTTTGGGGCCATGATAGAATTTTGTGAAAGCGTCGGTATCTTTCATTAGTTTTCCACTCCTCATACTCCTCAACAGAATGTAGTAGCGCAGAGAAGAAATAGAACACTCATAGTGGCCTGCAGAATCATGTTGAGTGATGCCTCACTACCGGAATATTTCTGGGCTGAAGCCGTCAACACTGCATGCCACGTGCAAAATCGAGTACTCATAAACAAGAACCATAATAAGACACCTTACGAACTACTAAAGGGAAGGAAACCGACTATTTCATATTTTAGAATCTTTGGTAGTAAATGCTCCGTCCTTAATAATGGTAAGTATCACACCACTAAATTTAGTGAAAAGAGATATGAAGGTATTTTCGTAGGTTATTGTAGCCATAATAAGATATATAGGATTTTTAATAAGAAAACCCTAGTTGTAGAATAATCTATTCAGGTTGTATTTGATGAGACGAGCTTGCTACAGGGCAGCTCTTCTAGTGTGTTTATTGAAGATGCAGGTTCAAGGATAATTGAATTAAACTTGGATGAGACAATTGAAGAAAAAGATCAAAAGTTCATCAAGATCACCACTCCAAACCCAATTAGAGAGGTTGATGACCATGATGAAGATATCATTCAAGTTGATGAAGTCACTCCAGTGGTTGAAGAAGCTCCAGATGCAAGGACTCTAGAGCTTAAACACTTAAAGGATCACCTAATGGATCAGATCATAGGAGATCCCCGGGATGGTGTCAGAACTCGTAGAGGTACAACTAATGAAAATCTATATTTAAATTTCCTCTCGTAGGTTGAACCAAAGAAGTTTGAGGAAGCAAACTCAGACGCATCTTGGATAATGGCAATGGTAGAAGAATTGAATCAATTCAAGCGTTGCCAAGTCTGGAAGATTTTTCCAAGAACCAAAGATAAGAACATTATCGGAATAAAGTGGGTCTACAAGAACAAGATGGATGAGGATATGACAATTATAAAGAATAAGGTCAGACTCATTACCAAGGGGTACAGAGAAGAAGAAGGAATTGACTTCGATCAGGCATATGCACTAGTGGCAAGGCTGGAGGCAATCAGGTTGTTCCTAGCATATGTAGTACTTAAGGGCTTCACTGTCTATCAGATGGACGTGAAGTCGGCCTTCCTTAATGGTGACATAAAGGAAGAGTTGTTTGTGGAACAACCTCCAGGTTTCGTTGATTCTAACTATCCTGAGTATGTTTATTTTTTATTTAAAGCTTTATATGGTTTGAAACAAGCACCTCGAGCTTGGTATGAGACGCTGTCTAACTTTCTTCTTGAGAACAAGTTCACAAGAGGAAAGATAGATAACACATTATTTCTTAGGGAAATAAAAGACAAGATTTTACTAGTGCAAATCTATGTCGATGATATTATATTTGGTTCTACTAATGACAACCTTTGCAAAAAGTTTTCCAAACTTATGTAAGGGAAGTTTGAAATGAGCATTATAGGAGAGCTGAAGCATTTCTTAGGACTTCAGTTGAAACAATCTGAAAATGGAATTTTCATCTCTCAGACGAAATTCACCAAGGAGTTAATTTAGAAATTTGAAATGCAGAACACAACCTCTATGAGGACGCCAATGTGTTCAACAATATCTCAAGACAAGCATGAGAAAGGGAAACCTTTTGATGAATCCAAGTACAGAAGCATAATTGGATCCTTGCTCTATCTTACTGCTAGTAGACATGGCATAATGTTTTCAACATATGTTTGTGCTAGATTTCAAGTGAACTCTAAGGCATCTCACTATGCAGCTGCAAAGAAGATTTTGAGATATCTTAAAGGTACACAAAATCTTGGCTTATGGTACCCAAGAAGTAATGATAACGAACTAATTGGTTTTTCAGATGCAGATTTTGCCGGAAGCAAAGATGATAGAAAGAGCACTTCCGGGACTTTCCAATTCCTTGGAAGGTCGCTCATTTCATGGAGCATCAAGAAGCAAAATTGTCTCGCAATCTCAACGACCGAGTCAGAATACATTTCTGCTGGCAGTTGTTGTGCACAATTGCTATGTATAAAGAATCAACTTGAAGATTACAACTTGAAGGTCAAGGACATTCTTCTGTTCTGCGGCTCCTCCAATGCAATTGCAATAGCCAACAACCCAGTCTCTCATAGCAAGACAAAGCACATAGAGCCGCAGTACCACTTCATCCGGGAGCATGTGGAGCAAGGAGACATCAATCTCCATTATGTTCCAACAGACAGACAAATTGCAGATATATATATACAAAGCCGCTGGACGAGGCCAAGTTTTCGTTCTTCAAAATAGAACTTGGCATGCTCAACAAGAAAGAATGAAGAAAAAGGTCTCAAGCAAGTTCAAGATCGGGTTATACTTCAGAATCCTAGAAAATTCAAAGTGTGGACTTCATTTCTCGAGTACATCATTTGTACTCGAGAACAAGGACTTACTTCTCGAGAATAAAAACTCTACTCGAGAACTTCGAAAGTTCTACTCTAGAACAAGAAGATTTCTACTCGAGTGCTAATCTTCTTCTTCTAGAGAACAATAATCCACTCGAGAAATCAGATTGGAAATTTCTCTTCAAGTTCAAATTTTTCATATTGGCACCCTGGCACTTCACTGCTATACTCCAGGTATTTTTAGCATTATTTATGTCATTTATCATCAAGATTAAAGGAAAATATAAATAAATTTAGGTCCAAGAATATTCTATTCCCGAATTTAAATCCCTCTCTCTCGATAAAAACACTTCAACTTCTCCGTCTCCGCCGAACTGTCTCAAACAAGCCTACTTCTCCATTCGCCGGCCAGCCAACATCACTTTCTCCAAATCAATGGCATCTTCATCCAAGTTAGGAATCGGCAGCAAACTCATCTCAACAGGAATCGACGAAATTTCTGATGATTTCAGGAATATTCTCATTTTACTTGACACAGCCGGATTATCGTTCATTCTTGAACATCCCTGCAAAGTACTCCTTTCTAATGTCGAAGAATTTTTCCAACATGCCAAGATTAAGCGCAATGGAAAAGTACTGAAATCAAGGGTTCGAAACATCAAGGTAAATATGACTTCCACCTCTGTTTCAAAATTCCTGCGGCTACCAGTGATTGACAAAGAAGACTACCTAATATAGACCGATTATGAAAGGGCTTACAATTTCTATGGCCTTCCCCAGTCAGTTCACACAGTTCGCAGATAGTTTATGAATGCTGAGAGTAAATTGCTGGTAGGTATCCTTGGAAAAGTACTTCTCTGCCACACAAGCTCTATAAGCTACATCACACCAGAGTTCTTCGATATAATGACTGTTTTGATCTACAGGAAGAAATTTCAGTGGGGCATGATGATCTTTGATAATATTAAGGCAAGTATTAAGAGCCCTAAATATGGTAGAATCCTACCTCTGTACCTAAAGCAGATGATGTCAGATGTCTTCCTTATGAATAACGGTATGGCCCTTCACCATATGAAGAAAGTCTCCATCACCTCCATCAGAGATGAGAAGTTAAGTTTCAGAAATTTGACCATGCACCAAAGAAAAATGAATATGTGGACAGGACTCCTTCTCCTTCTTCTCATCAAATAACTGATCCAGTTATTGAGGGGGAGCCTGCCCCATCTATCCCAGATCAACCCTCTCAAACTCCAACTCCTGCCCCAATTTCTACAGAAATCCCTGCCCAAGGCACTCCACTGCTGCTATTCATACATTTCAAGAAGATGGTACCTCTTCTCCTACAGCTGCCAATACTATTTTAGATGATAGTTCAACTCCATCTGCTGCTACCACAACAACTTTGCTTCATATAGATAATTCAGATTTTATTGCTGAAGATCTACGAATGCAGAAACCCTGACTGATGCTCAGGTTCATGAAAAGATCTTGTTTACAGATGATGATATCAACATGATGATAGAGGAACTCTCTTCTAAAGAGCCTCTATTAAATGTACCTGAAGAACATCCCTCTCCTCCAGCAAAGTCTCCAGAACATCCAGAACATCCCTCTTCTCCAGTAAAGTCTCCTCAAGAAAAATCCCCAGAACCTGAAAAATCTCCTGAACCTGAACCAGAAAAATCTTCACTTGAAGATTTACATGGTGAAGATGTTATCTCTATTCCTGACTCTGAAGATGAAACACCTACTGAAGATGCTGAACCTCCTCTTCCCAGTCTCCATTTCAACATTCCCTCCATTCTAGCCAAAGATGCTGAAGATGAAGAAAGTACAGTTAGCACAAAACAACCCTCTACCTCCACAGTCCTTATTGAAGAAATTGTACCATGGACTGCTCCAATTCTACCTACTACACCACTTTAAAATGAAGTATTTCCTGAAGGTACCATCTTAGGTAATATTGAAGCTATGCTAGCTGAACAAAGAAATTATTTTCATACTTCTATTAAAGCTATAACTGATAAAGTAACTACTCTGGAAAAAGTGATGAGTCGAGGATTTGCTGAAATTCAAAATAATACTGATGAATTTAAAAGGTTTTTACAAATAGGAGGCAAAGCAATAGATCACACTATGACCAACATTGGTACAGTAATGGAACAGTCAGTTACTCTTGCAAACAATCAAATTCAATTAGAAAAGAAAGCCCAAGAACGCAACTTCAAGTCTTTTGACGAAGTTGGGCAGTTCAAAGAAGCTGGAATAATCACCCTATCTCTAGAAGTCAGGTAGGGGAGGATAAAGTTAAAGAACAACTAGAAATACAAGTTCAAATAATAAAAGGTCATTGGGATGATCAAATGAAAGAGATTCAAGCATCAGTGCTCAAAGAAGTTAAATGTACAATGCTTTACACATATGATACTACAATTTGGATGCATAAATAGTTTTTCCCTGATCTATCAATCGACCCTTCTGCACCACCTCCTGCATGCCTGGATGTAAACAGACCTACATTCTCTCCACGGCCTGAATACTTTGAAGGACCACCTCCTGAAACCTATGAACAAGTATGGGAATCTGAACAAGCAAATATGCCTCCTCAAGTACCTCCTGAGATTCAGAAAGCTAAAAGAAGAAAGTATGGTGATGGTGCCTCTACTAGAAGATCCACTCCTTATCCTGAAGCTGAAAGAAGAAGAGCTCAAGAATTTTCTAAAGTATGGAGTCTAACCTCCAAATCCTTAATCATAGAAACACTTAAACTTGTTGTTGATTTCAATGAAGACAAAAATATTCATTTCAGATCATATGAATGAGATTTATATGAGAAATCTCTTACCAAGAGGAGATTGTATGACAGAGAGTATGGAAAGAACAATCCCAAGGCTCCACCCAAACCTCCTAAATACTTTCCCAAACCTTACAGTTATCAGAAAAGGCAACAAGAGAAGTAGGACAGACAACAACAACAGTAGAACTTGTAAAAATTGAAGATGATCAAAAATTTCATTTTTGAGATCTTTTGGAATTAAATTTTCTCTTGGACAATATCTATTAATATAAACTTTTCGATCTAATGATCTGATTTTTCCATATCACATCATTTCTTCTATTTTATTATGGTTATTGGTTTCTTTATTTGTTTATCTTGATGTAATTCACCTTAGTGTAGAGGGTTCTGACTTCTACAAATAGAGGGAGATTTTTTGGTATTGCATCCACAATAATCCATATTTTTATGAAGTCACCTTTGAACTAAGATGTATTAAGTTTGTATTTAATGTCCTTTCTAGTCGAGTGTTTGCAGGATATATTTGCCAAGTGTATACCAATGTCAGTCTACAATGAGTCACCTAACACGGGACCACACAATGTAATCCCTCATTGTGTGATCCATGGTGTTGACTCATGTGTAGCCTCTCTATTGGGATACACTTCTTTTTCAAGCACTAAAGCCTTGGAAGAAAGGATGGTTGCTGAATTTCTTGAAGAAAATAAGTTTTCAGACTTACAAAAAATTTCTAAGTCTTTTTCTCGACTAGGACCTTTTGTACTCGAGTAGAACTAATGTTTATACTCGAGTGAGATCAGTTATGTACTCGAGTTACAGAAGTAGTTCTCGAGAAAGCCTAGTGCTGTTCTCGAGAAAGCCTTGTGTACTCGAGTAGTCCATGATTCTCCTTCTCGAGTTACCTTATTTCCAGTCAAAATTTTTTTCTAAGTCCTTTTCTCGAGAAGCCACATGTTATTTCTCGAGAAGGTCAGTATTACTTCTCGAGAACCAGAAGTCATTTCTCGAGTAACAGTTTCTCTTCTCGAGTAACAAGTTTATTTTCTCGAGATGCATTATTCCTCTCGAGTAACAGAATAATTTTCTCGAGAACAGAAGTTCATTTTTCTCGAGTACTTATTCTCTTTCTCGAGATACCTAAATTGCACGTTTACATATTTACTAAGTATTTTTCTCGAGTAGCCAAAGATTTTTCTCGAGATGGCCTTGTATAGATCTCGTGAACCAGAAACCTTTTCTCGAGACCTTGAATACTGTTCTTGAGAGTCAGAACTCTTTTCTTGAGATGCTTCCTTGTTCTCGAGTACCAGGATACTTGTTCTCGAGAACAGAAATTTATTCTTCTTTAGTACTTACTGTCATTCTCGAGATAGCTGGATTCCACCTCTACATTTTTCCTAAGTACTTTTCTCGAGAACTTCATAATTCTTCTCGAGAAACAAAAACTTCTTCTCGAGTACAGTTGACTCTATCGAGAAATTCAGTACCGATTTCTGAATTTTTCTCAAGTCCCGACAGAAGTAATTTAAAATATGATTAGCACTTGATTGGTCCACATGGCATGTATTTAATGTGATTATGACCGTTAGGTAAGTCCTATAAAAGGTCTTATCATAATCGACCAACCCTAACAAGAAACCTAAATATTATGAATCGTAAATTCTCTTTCTAAATCGGGATCCGCCGCTGTTCATCGCCTTCATCGCCGATCTGCTTTCGATCTAGAGATTCAAAACAAGAGATTCAACAAATCAAGATTTTCTACGTCGATAGATTCTTTCCTTGATCATGCTGAGTCCAAAGTTTTCAGATCCATAGATTTAGCCTTGTCTTCTTCGATCTATTTCTGACGGAGCTTCAAAGTTTAAGAAGGAAGAAGGGCTGAAGATTCAGATCTAGAATAATATTGTTTGTATATTTTTCTGTAAATCATTTTATTCTTGTAGGAGATTCTTCTTCGAGTAGTAGGAGCTTTGTTCTCCGAGATTTTTGTAGGAAATTTCTCTTCCAAGTGTAGATCCTATTTTGAGGGATTGAGTTTTAGGAACTTTGTTCCGAGTGGTAGGATTGTTTTCAATCCGATAATAGTGGAGTAGCAGACTCTAGTGCGTTGATAGATCAGTGAGGTGAAAAGTGGAAGTACCCAAGGTTGGGGAACCACTATAATTCTTGGTGTCATCTGTGTATTCTTATTTATTTTTTGTGCATCGCTCGCTCAAATTTGTATTCCGCAAAAAGACGCAGAACTCACCTATTCACCCCCTCTAGGTGATTTAGGTAGATAACTTAAACATTTTCACTTAGATTTGGTTTTATTGGTGTTTTTAAGAGTTTCATTATGGCCTTTGAGTGGCAGTGGATAAAGGACCACCACCCTAGTGCCGGTTTGTGAATCATTATGCCTGGTGGATTTTTCTACTCTTTTTATGGATTGTCGGGTTGTGTTGGACAATGTGGCCGCCATTGCAGTGCCTTTTTGAGATGTTTGGTCTGATGATTTGTGTTGGATAATGTGGCCACCGACTCAGTACCATTTTTACCAGTGTTAATGATTCACATGTTTGAACTAATCAGTCTCTTTCTTTTTTACATGCATGCATATGTTCATTTGCATACTCTTGCCGATATTAATGAAGCATGGCTTTATACCGGACTTAGTGCATCTTCTCTTACTTATACCATGTAAAATCTTAATTACTTATTATTTTAGGATTTATGTTGCGGTTTGACAGCTATTCTGTCATGGGTTGGTTTCCCTTTGATTTCTCTGGTTTATTTACTTTTGTTCGTTATTGTTACTTGTTTATTTCTTACTGAGGTGTTCTTTCATTTGAATGCCTCGGGCTCGAAGCAGTAGCGGTCCGAGTATCTAGAGTTGGCGGTTCTTGGCATGGGCTTAGTAACCATGGTTTTCTTCACTCACCTTCATGAGGTAGTTCTGTCGTTCTTGTTTTTAGTTCCGACATACATTTGTTCTTGTGGGTTCGTGTCAGGTTGTTGGTGCCCATAGGGAATTGTTGTAGATGATAGACCATTTGGTAGTTTCTATGCTATTTAACTCTTGTTTGTTGTACTTACTTGCTCTCTATGATGGTTTTATGTCAGTTTTGCATGTTAGTTACTTTCATAGTACGAAAAAGATAAATACTTTTACCTTGCATTCATAGCATCTCTTTAAATCAAATAGTCACTTTATTCTTAACGAATGTAACAGTTCTTTTTGTACTTATAATAAATCTAGTGGGTGAATATCATGAATAGTCTGGTTGGATCTTCATACACATATAGGGTAATGAATGAAACAAACCAAGTATTTTTCACTGCGTATCTATATATAGACATACTAGCATCTTCGAACGGGCTTCGCCCCTTCTCGATGTGTCGTTGCGGGCTTTGCCCGCAACCAAGCGACAATGTTCAGGGCGGCGACCATGTTTGGGGAGGCGACAAAGTTCGGGGGCAGCGACAATGTTCAGGGGAGGCGACAATGTTTGGGGACGACGACATTGTTCGGGGGAGGCAACATTCGTTGGGAGTGCCCATTCTCAACACGGAGTTGCGGCTGCGCCCGCAAACCGAAGACATTGGTTGTGGGCGGCGATATTGGCCATGGTGATGACATTGGTCCTGGGTGTGGACATTGTGTATGGGCGACAACGTTTGTCGGGGGGGCGGCAATATTAGACGTGGCGGTGAGATTCATGGATTAAATGAGAAGTTTCTCAACATGGAACTCATGGATTAAATGAGAAGTCCCCCAAAATATGAAATGCTCTCATACACTCAATTGCAAATGTTGATTCTGAAAAAACATAAAATACATGAACAAAGACAATTTTAGAATACAAATTGTTTTGATATTTTGAGCACGTGATGTAATAAAAAAACCTAGATGAAATCAGAATCTATCAATAAATAAAAATATGCACCTTAATAAAGATAAGCTTAAAAAATACTCCAAGAAACTTCTTCAAAAGATTAACTAAAAATACTAATGTTTATAGATTATACCTTTGCAGTACAAAGTGTCCTTTCCGTGAAATATCAACACCAACTTCATTTTCTAAAATAATTGTATTATCCTATCGATACTCTAATAGGATGCCAAAGCCACAACAAAAATCTACATTTATAAGAAAAGAAATAATAAGAACCCCTATAAATTATAGGTACAAAGATGAAAATGGAGTGACCAAAAATACCAATCATGTAGCATGCACACTTTTAATCCCGCGTCTATTGGGCTTTACAACAAATAGATTGTGAGCATACAAAAGAATTGCTCGATTTTGTTTGATGTTGAACTTGGCTTATGCAACTATTTATTTACTTTAAGTGACGAGGTAAGTTGTACAATAAAAGATTGAGAAGCATTCATCTGATAAGAAAAAATGTAGCTACTTAACATAATAATTGCAAATGATATCTATCTACTTATATATGAGCTGAAAAAAGGAGTGCTATGGAGAGCTGATGAGAAAAAAGCCTACTTGTGTAGAAACTTGAATCATTTCGGCAACTTAAATAGGTTAAAATAAACGTAACTACCATGGCTCTTTAAACCAATAACTCATATAATCTCCCATGAACTCCTCCGTCAAAGCAATGAATACAATTAACTCAAATTGTGAGCATTTCCTGCACTCATCGATCTAAGAGGTTGACTTTATCCTCATATGTGGGTGGACAGCTTTTTGCACGGGCTACACAATTTTTGACGAAGCACACTATTATTTATGCTGCTGAAAATAGCTAAAATGTTGAGTTCAGAAAGAAATTGGAAACCATTTATTCATGATCAAATTTGAATATAATAATGTTGAAGTCGGCATTAATAAATACCACAATAACTGCATTTCCATGTACTAAACCTTACAAAATTGATGAAGCGCCATCAAGCATACCTGAGCCCCAAAATACGCCAGTTCAGCGGCTTCTTCAAATGTCAAAACACAAAGAGACATCACCTGCCATCGCTAATCTTTCTCCCAAGACCTGTTTGCGCGGTAGGGTAGCTGGGTAAATTTGGTATCAAACTAATAAGAAAACCTCTGTGTGCTTGCTTTAATCTGCCAAACAGAGAACCAAACATTTGGATTTCTACCATATTTATCATGTGTAAGCACTCTAACACGAACATTTTTGGAATAAAATTCAGAATCAGATTCACAATAATGGTTAATTAAGGCTCCGTTTGGGGGGACTTATTTTCACCAGTCAAACGGTTACGACCGCATGAACCGGACCTTAGTCGTAACCGCTTGACCGGTGAAAATAAGTCCCCCCAAACAAAGCCAAAGTGTCATAACTCAAAGAGACATCACCTACCATCATCAATCTTTCCATAAATATATTTTGTTAGAACACCCTATTACTAATTTGGGTCAGGATCACTATGTCTCTAGGAATCTTTGCTTGACCTCCTGTATAGCTCAATAGGTCAATTAGAATTGAGTCTAAGGGTTAGAAGTCTAGGTTTGGAAGCTGCCCTGAAGACCAAGATTTTGTATTTGGAGAGCAAGTCATATCGTCGAGCTCAGCACGACGATTCGTCGAACTCCGATCGACGATCGTCTAGCTCAACTTCGACAGATCGTCGAACTCCATTCGACGATCGCTGAGCTCAACTTCATTATATCGTCGAACTCCATTCGACGATCGGTGAGCTCAGGTCGACGATTTTGACTCTGCTTTGGATCTTTATCTCTGAGCTCAGTTCGACGATCTTTGAGCTCAGATCGACGATATTTTGCTGCTGTATATTTCCAGATCGCTGAGCTCAGCTCGACGATAGCAGAGCTCAGTTCGACGATTTCAGATAACTTCCAGGAGGTTTCTAAATTCAAATTCAAATCAGTTAGGAGTTATTCTGCAATTAATTCAGAGATTTCCTAGCCGTTTTCATTCATTTCTGGACCAAGTTTCAAGGGATTTTTAAAAGAATATTTCTGTGGACTTTCCTCCAGAAGAGATTATGCAATTAAGGATGCAATTAATGCAGGCCAACGGCTATTCTTCTCAGAGAGAATGTTCTATTCAGTACCAGAGAATAAAAGACAGGATTTTTTTTGAATTTCTCAGAGAGCACACACAATATATAGAGAGAATAGAGATTACAGAGACACATTCAAAAATCTTCTGTCACAAAGAATTCTCAAGAACACACATCCAAGGAGATCAAGCTTTCTCAAAATCTTCAGATCTCTGTAGTTTTCAAAGTGTTCAAGGCCAACATATTTCCAGACTCCAGACATTCAACATTTCAGCTATTGCTAAAATCATCTATTGCTGGAGTTCAATCTTTGAAGGCCTATCATCCTCAGCAAAGCTTTTCTTCCTGAAGATCTCAAGGATTCAGGGGGAGCTTTGACATCAACAATCCACATAGTCTTCTCAGTTGTTTGAGAAAGAGAAGATTTCCATCACTCTCTCACCCCCACTCTGTAAAGGGTTTCTCAAACTTCCTTCAAAAGTTTGAGCTTAGTTTTTGAGCACCTTATCAAAAGCTCATTGGTGGCAAGACACCTGATCAAAAAATCTACTTTGGTTTTTGAGCACCTTATCAAAAGCTCATTGGTGCCCAGGACACCTGATCAACTCATCCTGTAGTGGATTCCTACCTAGGGTGGTAGAAGAGTGGATGTACCCAAGTTTAGGGGAACCACTATATTTCCTTGTGTCTTCTGGTTTTGCTTGCTTTTATTTTTGTTTCTGGCCTTGATTTCTCTGTGCTTAGTTTTTGTTTAACTTAGTGCTGTAATTAGATTTATTATTGCTTCCCTGCTCACACATATTACAACAATAGTTGTAAAAGTTTTTAAAGCACCATATACTCTATTCACCCCCCTGTAGAGTATATCAGATCTAGTTGCACTTTCAATTGGTATCAGAGCCAGGTTGGTTAAACATACCATACCTGATTGGTTGTACAGGCTAACACCTGAACCCAAAGATCCCAAACTAGATTTGCCTTTCTTTGGTATTTTATTATTAGATTTTGTTTTCACAAATCATGGCCCAAAACAAAGATTATGCTAGCACCAGACCTCCAGTGTGCAATCTATCCAAGTTTGCACTTTGGAAAGCAAGGATTAGACTTTACATGAATTCTATTGACGAAGATATCTTTAATTCTGTTTTGACAGTGTGTCCAAGACCCCCAGAGAATAGAAGTACAAATGCTGTTCCACCTCCATCAGGAACAGATGCTGATATCAAGAGATGGAAAGTAGCTGATGCTAAGGCTATGAACATCCTAGCCCAAACAATGTCTGATGACATATTTCAAAAGGTAGCTGAATGTAATTCAGCCAAGGAAATTTGGGACAAGCTCTCAGAAATAGTCTCAGGCTCAGCTGATGAGAGAAAGGATAGAAGATCCCACCTCATCTCTCAATATGAGAATTTCAAGAAGGGAGAAACTGAGTCAGTGGGAGATATGTACAACAGACTAAGTCTAATTGTCAGTGAACTCAGAACATTGGACAAAGAGATCTCTCTAACAGAACTTAATGACAAGATCCTAATGTGCTTCCCCAGCACTTGGGATTCAAGAATCTGGCCAATTAAGGATGCCAGAAGTCTGAATGAGATCACCACTGAAGCTCTATTGGGTAAGCTCAAATCTTATGAGCTACTCATCAAAAATAGAGAGGAAGAACAGAAGGCTGCCTCACCAGCCACAAGAAAAGAGAAGACCATAGCATTCAAGGCAACTGAGGATCTGCCTGAAGACAAAGCCACAGGCAATGATGAACTACTCAGCTTGTTGTCCAAAAAATTCTACAAGATTGCCAGAAAGGAATTCAGAAGAAGATCATACAAGGAGCAGGATAAGCCAAGGTATGATAAGTCCAGTAGTAATAATAATAAAGACATTATTTGCTTTGGTTGCAGGAAACCAGGGCACATAGTTACTGACAGTTCAGAGAACAATAACAAGGACAGAAGGGACAGGAAAGAAAGAAGAAAGGAGAAAGTCTCCAAAAGGAATGGCAATGGCAAACCTTCTTCAAGCAAAAACAAGCATACAAGAAAAGGGTTTGTTGCTGAATCCTGGAGTGAGACAGAAGAAGAGTCAGAAGCCTCATCCAGCTCCAGTGATGATGAGGATGATGTAGAAGAAAAGGAGTTCTGCATGATGGCAATCAATGCCTCACAGCATAATTCAGAGGAAGAGGAGTCAGAGTCAGACTCAGAGACTCAACCTGAAGAAGATCAGGTAATTGGTTCTTTTGATTTTAGTTCAGAAGATTTTAAATCTGAATTTAAAGCACTGTGTTTAGACCTGCTAAAGTCTGAGAAAGAAATTATCTCTCTCAGAAATCAATTATCTGAACACAATACTTTAAAGTCAGAAAACCTCAAACTCTCTCAGGAGTTGGAGAGCTGTAGGGAACAGATAGCTTCACTGAAAAGTGAGCTCTCTGAGGCCAAGAAGCTTGAAGAATCCCTCAATGGGAGAAGCATCAAGCTGATGGATATCACAAGCACAGTGAACTCCAGATTCAACAGTACACTGGGCTTGGGTGCTTCATCCAGCCAACCTATAGTCCTAACAACTCCATTCAAATTCATTTCTGACAAAGGAAAGGGAGTTGTAGAGGTTGCTAGGAAAAATTCTGATCTGCCTCAGAAAACCAAGTCCCAGCAGAAATCGTCGAACGTAGGTCGACGATCGCCGAATGTAGATCGACGATCGCCGAACACAGCTCGACGATCTCAGGCAAAATCGTCGAACGCAGATCGACGATCTCAGCCAAAGTCGTCGAACGCAGGTCGACGATCTCAAATACCTGACCTCAGCCATAGTCGACCGTCGAACGGAGCTCGACGATCTGACCCAAGATCGTCGAACGCAGCTCCAAGATCGTCGAACAGAGGTCAGAACTCTGGAAAATTTTTCAAAGGCAAATCAAAATTGAATCCTAAGGGTCCTTCATCCCAAATATTTAACCCTTATACTGAATGGATTTTACCTCCAAGGAGATATCATCCTGAAGGATATAAGAGTCAAGCAGGGATGTCTTTCATTTCAGAATTTAAAGGTTATCAACTTAGGCCCAAGGTAAACTGTGTCAAAAACAAATGAATTGTCTTATGTGCAGGTGAAGACCTATCCAACATCTAACCAGCAATGGTATTTGGATAGTGGGTGCTCTAAGCACATGACAGGGAACAAGGACAACCTCACATCCTTCAGATCCAAGCTTGTACCCAAAGTTATCTTTGGTGATTCAAACTTTGGACAGAATAAAGGATATGGTGCAGTCCAGATTGGTTCAGTAACTTTCAAGAAGGTAGCTTATGTGGAAGGACTGAAGCACAACCTAATTAGCATCAGTCAGCTGTGTGATGAAGGCTACCAGGTGACCTTCAGCAAAGCCTTATGCAAAATCAAGTCAGAGGACAACACAACTGTGTTGACAGGTAAAAGGAAAGGTAACATCTATCTAGTAGATTTTCTTTCAACTGATGTAGATATCTACTTGTTTAATTCTGTCTGTAGACCCAATATTTTATGGCATAAGAGATTAGGACACCTAAACCTTAGAAATATTGCTAGGCTATCCAAGGACAACCTTGTTAGAGGACTACCTTCTGGCCCCTACAAGAAGGAAGGACTCTGCAGGGCTTGTCAATTAGGCAAGCAAACTAAAAATAGCTTTAAGTCACTTAATAAGAGTGATTCACCTAGGATATTGTATCTTTTACACATGGATCTCTTTGGACCCATTACAGTACAAAGCCTAGGAGGGAAATCCTACACTTTAGTAGTTGTAGATGACTTCTCTAGATTCACTTGGGTGTTCTTTCTAAAGAAGAAGTCTGATAACTTTAAGTGTCTGACAGAGTTTCTCAAATGTATACAGATTGAGTTCAATACTCACATTGCCCTGATCAGAAGTGATCATGGGACAGAGTTTGATTCTCTTCTTATGCAAGAGTTCTGTCAGAGTGAAGGGATCAGGCATACTTTCTCAGCTCCTAGAACTCCTCAACAAAATGGGGTAGCTGAAAGGAAAAATAGAACCCTTATTGAATCTGCCACCACATTGTTGTCAGATGCTCATCTACCTCTATCCTTCTGGGCAGAGGCAGTGAACACCTCCAACTATGTGCTGAACAGAAGTCTGATACATAAACTAAAGGAAAAGAATCCCTATGAATTACTCAAAGGGAAGAAACCTAAAGTTGACTATTTTAGAGTCTTTGGTTGTATTTGCTACATTCACAATAATGACAAGAAATATTTAGCAAAATTTCAAGCCAAAGCTGATGAAGGAGTGTTTCTGGGATACTCCATGATCAGCAAGGCCTATAGGGTCTATAACAAATCATCTTTGAAAATTGAGGAATCTGTTCACATTTCTTTTGATGAATCTAACATGTCTTTCCAGGAGAAGAATTCTTCTACCATAGAACCTTTGCAGGAACATTCTCTAGTTGAAGACTTGAACAAGTTACAGGTTACTCAAGAGGATGAAAGCAGTGAAGATGAAGGGAATGCTCAACATAATGAAGAACAACTTGAAGATGCAGTTGTTGTACCACAAGAGGAAACAACAACACAGGTTGATGAACAATCAACACCCCCTGTTGATTTAGTAACATCAAGAGACCATCCAATTTCCCAAATAATTGGAGAAATCTCAGCTGGTGTGCAAACCAGAAATCAGGTCAACCAAAACCTATTGCACACCTGCTTCCTATCCCAAATTGAACCTCAGTCCATTCAAGATGCAGAGCAAGATCCACACTGGATCATTGCAATGCAAGAGGAGTTGCATCAATTTGAGAGGAAAAAGTATGGGAACTAGTGCCAAAGCCCAAGGATCACTCCATTGTTGGAACAAAATAGGTATTCAGAAACAAATGGGATGATCAAGGAGTAATTATAAGGAACAAGGTAGGACTAGTTGCTCAGGGATACTCTCAAGAGGAAGGAATAGACTACGACCAGACTTTTGCACCTGTTGCAAGACTAGAAGCCATCAGAATATTTCTAGCTTATGCAGCTCACAAAGTCTTCAAAGTATATCAGATGGATGTCAAAAGTGCTTTCTTGAATGGAGACATCAAAGAGGAAGTTTATGTCAGACAACCTCCAGGTTTTATCTCTCCAACTTTTCCTGATTATGTTTTTAGACTGAACAAGGCATTATATGGTCTCAAGCAAGCTCCTAGAGCATGGTATGAGACCCTAGCATGCTTTCTCTTGGAAAATGGTTTTATAAGGGGTAGAGTAGACCAAACTCTTTTCATTCGAACCCATAAGTCCCATACCCTACTAGTACTGATTTATGTAGACGATATCATTTTTGGTTCTACTGACTCCAAATTGTGCAGAAGGTTTTCTAACCTGATGCATTCTAAATTTGAGATGAGTAGCATGGGTGAGCTATCCTTCTTCCTAGGATTGTAAGTCAAGCAACATGCTGAAGGCATCTTTATTTCTCAAACCAAATATGCAAATGAACTGGTTAAGAAATTTGGTATGTCTGAGGCATCTTGTATGAAAACACCCATGTATACTAATGCTATATTGGATGCTGATGAATATGGGAAACCTGTTGATCAGACAATATATAGAGCAATGATTGGCTCTTTATTGTATCTTACAGCTAGTAGACCAGATATAATGTTTGCTACATGTATATGTGCTAGGTTCCAAGTTAGCCCTAGAGAGTCACACCTAACATTAGTAAAGAGGATTCTCAGGTATGTTAAAAGTTGTCCAAATCTAGGTCTCTGGTATCCAAAAGATTCAGCATTTGAGTTAACTGGATTCTCTGATGCTGATTATGCTGGATGCAGAATTGACAGGAAGAGCACCAGTGGAACTTGTCAGTTCCTTGGTGACAGACTTGTCTCTTGGTTTTGTAAGAAAAAAACATCTGTATCAACTTCAACTGTTGAAGCTGAATATATGGCTGCAGGCAGTTGTTGTTCACAAATCTTGTGGATTCAAAACCAACTCCTAGACTATGGCTACAACTTAGAGAAGTCTAAAATCTTTTGTGACAATACAAGTGCTATTTCCATAGCTCAAAATCCAGTCCTCCATAGTAGGACAAAACACATAGAGATTAGGCATCATTTCTTAAGGGATAATGTTGAAAAGAATAAAATTGAATTACAATATAACCCAACTGATCTACAAAGGGGAGATATTTTCACCAAGCCATTGGATGAAAAGAAACACACCTTCTTCCTAAATCAGTTAGGAATGTTAGATGGAGGAAGTCTTAAATAATATCTAAGATTTTGAAAGTTTAAAAATTGACCAAGACTAGGCAACACTCTGATTTTTCTTAGTGTCTAGAATTTTTCTGATCTCTAAACTGCGCTCGACAATTTTCCCCAAGATCGTCGAACGGAGATCGACGATTTCCAAAAATCGTCGAACTGAGTTCAGCGTCTATTAGATAGTATGAACTATCTCTTCCGGTCAACGATCATCGAACGACGCTCGACGATTATGCGCTCTGAACGATCGTCGAACGGAGCTCGACGCTCTCCAATATCGTCGAACGGAGATCGACGATGTTGAAGACTCTTCAGATTCCTTTAGAAGCCTCGATCGTCGAACTGAGTTCAACGATCTTTCCAATTCTGCGTCGAACCCTAATATAAAACTCTTGTTTCGCCGTCGTTCTCATTTGCGCTTTCGATTTCTCTGCAAGAATTTTCTTTCCCTCCAAATAGTTCTACACTTGGTCGTTTTGTTTGTTGAATTTCTGCAGGTACCCATGGCTGTGTCAGTTGCTGTTCTTGCTGCAATGAAGTTTGATGCCGGTTTTGACATTGATATAGAATCCTTCAGCACGACTGACCAGATTTTTCAAGATATACTGGGTTTTTTCAAGGACCAGAATCTGACTGCCATATTGACCACCAGGATCAAGCTGGCTTCTGATGAGATAAAGGAGTGGGTTTATACTGCCCATAATCAAGATAACTCTACCATTGTTGGGTCCATTTCTGGAAATCAGGTACCCTTGACCCCAACCATTCTATCAGAAATTTTTGAGTTGAGGAATGGAGAAGATTCTGCTGAGTTATCTAGAGAAGAATATTCTGAACTGCTTGCCAGGATGGGTCATCCAGAGGGAAACCCTAGCAAGCTCTTCAAAAGGAACCTGTCTGTAAAAATACAGGTTCATGGCAGATGTGGTGGGGAAAGTGCTACTGGCAAAGCACTCTGCCCATGATACAATATCAAGATATCAGCTCTGCCTCATGGGAGCTCTTGTGGACAAGAAGAATCTGAATTGGGGAGAGGTTTTCTTTGACCTCATCAAAAAGAAAATCAACAAAAGTTTTGTAAATTTTGGGAGAATTATTGGAGTATTTCTGCAGCACAGGTGCCCTGCCTTGCTGGTCTCCTCTGGAGTTCATATTAATGCCTCCAAGAGATTGTCTTGTGCCCTCTTTGGAAAGTGGGACAGACAAATAAGCAAGCCTAGTAGGCCCTCCTCCAGTGCTCCTTTAGGCACAAGGACTCTAAGAGTCACTCCTCCACAGGTCTCTGCCCCTGCACATGACCTGCCTGCTGTAGTTGCCTCTCCTCCTCCTCCTCCAATTCCATCCACCATTTCAGCTCCATCCACCATCATCATATCCAGCCCATCTCCAACATCAACACCTTCTCCAGAACCCATTCCACCTCCACCACAAGAACAATTCCACCCACTATTCTCCTATCCTCCACCACATGTCACCTCTTCACCCTCTCTTCTATCCTTCACCCTACTTGATGATTCCTTTATGGATGATTCCCCATCATCTCCTCCTGAGTTACCTTCCTCCTCCACTTCATTTCAAGACCTCCTACACCAGATCATTGATCAACCAACATTCACCCCATCCATCTCCATTCCCCTATCCTCCATTTCCACCTTGCCAACACTTGAGCCATCCCTTCCACCATTCTCCAGCTCTCCACTTCCAGAACCTTCAGCTGCTCCCATACCTTCTACCTCTGCTCCAGCTCTTGAGCAAGTAGACCTCCCAGCCCTTGCTGACAGGCTGTATGAGCTGCTTGCCCCAGGCTCTCTCTAATGTTGTAGACCTCCTTGGCTCCTCTACACCTGTCAGTGGCAGCCCTTTCTGCCAGGCTCTCTTCTCTCTTCCCTCAGGCAGCACCTACAGCAGTGTGCCTTGATCCAGACATGTCTGCATCTAGGCAGGGGGAGATTCCATATGAAGTGAATCTTCATGCTGCTGCTGCTGCTGCTGTTTCTGCAAGCTGTCTGTCTGCTGCTGTTGTTAGTTCTGCTACTTCTGCTGCTCCTCCTGTTGCTGTTGTTGTGCCTCCAGAAAGTCAGATTTCAACTGCAGTCCTTGCAATAGACCTCAGGTCTTTGCGATCAGCTTTTGATTCTGCTTTCTTCAGCTGTCTGCCAGAGGTTAATGCTGTCCAGCCTCCAGAAGACTTATCCAAGGCACTTGTGCCATTTTCTTACTGTGACCCTAGCATTATCACCTCTTTTGTAAATTCAGTAACTGCTGCTGCTGCAAATATTGATACTGCTGTTGAAGTTCCTATTGTTGCTGATGAACCATCTTCCAAGGACATTCTGATGTCAGAGGCCACTGAATTTGAGCCTTCTGCAGTCGTTGATGATGTTCCTGCTGTTTCTGCTATTGTCAGTGAAGTTGTTGCTGCTATCACCTCTCCAGAGCCTGTTGCTGATAGTGAATCTGCTATTTCTACTGTTGTTAGTGAAGTTGCTGTTGTTGTCACCTCTCCAGAGCCTGCTGCTGCTGCTGCTATTGTTGTTTCTACTTCTACTCCATCTGCTGCTTCACCATCAATATCTACTGCTGTTTCTTCTGTCACTGTTTCAACACCTGCTGCTACAACCTCTGCCTCATCTGCTTCTGCTCAACTTAAGAAGGATCTAACGAATAAAATAGATGCTCTCTATGATGACCAGAGTTCTGAATCTGATGAATTTAAAACAGACTCTGATGACTCTTCTGCTACCATTGCCAGGAAAAGGAAGGCAAGGAGCAAAGCAATGAAGAGGGTACCTCCTGCTAAAGTTAAAGATAACAATGATATCCCATATTACATCTTACATGACTGCCCAATTACTGAACACTGGATGCAATACTCTAAAAATCAGCTGAAAGTAATGAAGAAAAAGAGAAAATATGAGAAGGGTTCATCCCAATTCCAGCACTCTCATCCTCCTCCACCACCTCCTCCTGATGCAGGTGCAGGTGGAAGCTCTGCAAGTCAACCCCCAGCCAGAAGTCAGGCTACCTATTAACCTCATGCCAGATCTTACCACAGGGAAAGCCAATCCAGGGATTCACATTCTAGGAGAGGAGGATATAGAGGTAGTCAAAGAGATATTCAAGTCTATTCCAAAGGTTACTCCAGGCAGCACCCATACTCTAGGGGAGGACAAATTTCTTCTGATACAACTTCTGGTCCTTTCCCTTACAAGCTGAAAGAGACTGTGTCTGCCAGGCCTCCTCATGACAATCCCTCCAACAGGTATGAGCCACCTGTACCTTTTGAGGATCTTGAAAACAATCCAGCTGCTTGGACTGCAAGGTTAAAGGAATTAGCTACACTGGACCAAATTAAAAAGGCCAGAGAACAAGGATTAGACTCTTCCAACATTTCTACAATGTCTGAACAGAGACAGAAAGAACTAGAGAGATATGCTTCAAGTAAATTCTTTGATGCTGGCAGATACATGGAATTATATCCTGAAGCTGTGGTTCCCAGGCCTAAAAAGCAAACATATTTGGGTGCAGCAGAAGATACCAGATCCAACAAGGAATCCCTCAATCCTAACAGAGAAATTAAACTTGTTAAAGGCAAAGAGAAGAAATAATTTTGTAAGGTGACAATTTCTGTGATTTCTGACTGCTATCTGGATGATATATATCTCTGTGATTTCGCTATGTCTAGCTGTTGTTTTTCTGTTTTTCTGATTGTATGTTGTTATTTAAATTTTATCCAAAGTCTGTAAATAGTAATCCTAACCCAAATAGGGGGGAGATTGTTGGAACACCCTATTACTAATTTGGTTCAGGATCACTATGTCTCTAGGAATCTTTGCTTGACCTCCTGTATAGCTCAATAGGTCAATTAGAATTGAGTCTAAGGGTTAGAAGTCTAGGTTTGGAAGCTGCCCTGAAGACCAAGATTTTGTATTTGGAGACCAAGTCATATCGTCGAGCTCAGTACGACGATTCGTCAAACTCCGATTGACGATCGTCTAGCTCAACTTCGATAGATCGTCGAACTCCATTCGACGATCGCTGAGCTCAACTTCATTATATCGTCGAACTCCATTCGACGATCGGTGAGCTCAGGTCGACGATTTTGACTCTGCTTTGGATCTTTATCTCTGAGCTCAGTTCGACGATCTTTGAGCTCAGATCGACGATATTTTGCTGCTGTATATTTCCAGATCGCTGAGCTCAGCTCGACGATAGCAGAGCTCAGTTCGACGATTTCAGATAACTTCCAGGATGTTTCTAAATTCAAATTCAAATCAGTTAGGAGTTATTCTGCAATTAATTCAGAGATTTCCTAGCCGTTTTCATTCATTTCTGGACCAAGTTTCAAGGGATTTTTAAAGGAATATTTCTGTGGACTTTCCTCCATAAGAGATTATGCAATTAAGGATGCAATTAATGCAGGCCAACGGCTATTCTTCTCAGAGAGAATGTTCTATTCAGTACCAGAGAATAAAAGACAGGATTTTTTTTTGAATTTCTCAGAGAGCACACACAATACAGAGAGAGAATAGAGATTACAGAGACACATTCAAAAATCCTCTGTCACAAAGAATTCTCAAGAACACACATCCAAGGAGATCAAGCTTTCTCAAAATCTTCAGATCTCTGTAGTTTTCAAAGTGTTCAAGACCAACATATTTACAGACTCCAGACATTCAACATTTCAGCTATTGCTGAAATCATCTATTGCTGGAGTTCAATCTTTGAAGGCCTATCACCCTCAGCAAAGCTTTTCTTCCTGAAAATCTCAAGGATTCAGGGGGAGCTTTGACATCAACAATCCACATAGTCTTCTCAGTTGTTTGAGAAAGAGAAGATTTCCATCACTCTCTCACCCCCACTCTGTAAAGGGTTTCTCAAACTCCCTTCAAAAGTTTGAGCTTGGTTTTTGAGCACCTTGTCAAAAGCTCATTGGTGGTAAGACACCTGATCAAAAAATCTGCTTTGGTTTTTGAGCACCTTATCAAAAGCTCATTGGTGCCCAGGATACCTGATCAACTCATCCTGCAGTGGATTCCTACCTAGGGTGGTTGAAGAGTGGATGTACCCAAGTTTAGGGGAACCACTATATTTCCTTGTGTCTTCTGGTTTTGCTTGCTTTCATTTTTGTTTCTGGCCTTGATTTCTCTGTGCTTAGTTTTTCTTTAACTTAGTGCTGTGATTAGATTTATTATTGCTTCCCTGCTCACACATATTACAACAATAGTTGTAAAAGTTTTTAAAGCACCATATACTCTATTCACCCTCCCTCTAGAGTATATCAAATCTAGTTGCACTATCATATTTCCTAACAGTTTTAAGTTTCATGGATTGAACACTCTAGCCCAGCAACTTCTTCCTTTAAGTCTTCTTAATACCTATAAAAATTTTCAACTTATCTACTATTAAAGCTACTAATTTAAGTAAAACAACCACAGTTGCATTAAATGAAATGATAAGTGACTAATAAACAGTCAACATTTCGGAGAAGAAGAAGTAGAGGGAGAGGTTGCCTGGATTTTTAGAATGAGGTTTTCTCAACTATGCATTATTAAAAAATAACAAATAATTATTAAAGAAGAGTAGGGATATGTTGCATAACATTTGTTGGCGATGCCTCTTATAGATATGATTACTCACCTCCTCAGTATAATTTTGCTATGATTATAATGCTGCAAGAATGCTTTAAGCATAATATTGAATTCCCAGGAATGCACTCACACTTCTCTGGAGCAAATTTCCACTAATACCCAACAATCTAAGCACCAAAAGCATATGGTAAGTTAAACATTGCTTAATTCATGACAGTACATGCAACATTGCATAATTTATTATAAAAAATTGAACTAAAGAAATAGAATATAATTTCAAAATACTCAAACGAAAAGATAATATTTGTAGAATCGCATGTTATGAAGAACATAAAAGAGCATTGTAAATAACATAATAACTCATAAATTTCTGGTTGCATAAGTTAATCCTTAAGCTTGATAAAATATGAAAATATCTGCTTCAAATGTCATTTTAGAACCATCAAAAAAGGAACATAATGAAAATAAGGATTTCAATTCATAAGGAGTTAAATTGTGTTACTCTACTCTACAAAAAACACAAACATAATAGGATTTTTAGACATTCAGAAACAGCTTAAAAATAAACATTTTGTTGGATTAGGAATTTCAATTCAGGCAGTCAAAAAAATAGATGTTAGAGGATACTATATAGCATGGATATTACGCGCAGCTCATGAAGGAAAACAAACAGTCCATAATAAATAGGAACAAAGTGCAGTTTTCTCTCCGAACCCTAAACCCTAATCTTTGGTTAAGAACAAAATTTAGGAAGAGTGTAAAGTGAGCTCGGAGAACTAACCCCTTGAGAGGCTTTAGCCTTGTCTCTTTTTGATATGACCACAATGCCTTGAAATTGTGATCGATCTCCTCCAGCGTCTGATCCATGGTAACAGTACTGATCACAGTTGAAATCACATCTCCCAGTAACGCTGAGGGTTTCATCTACAACAACACAACATGCAAAACCCTAAATTCAAGAATCAAAGAGGAGCCAAACCATAGACGACCAAGAAACTCGTGTAGCGAGAGAAGACCAACCCGATCATTAGTGATCTGCATCTCAAGACAGGCCTTGAGATCATCATAGCTGAGGAGGGAGGAATTGTTTGGCCACTCGCTGGATAGAATCCCCTTTGGGTTATCATCAATCTCAGTCCGGAGATCATCGGAGGGGGAAGAAGATAAGACTAAAGCTCGAAAAACCCTTGCGTAATGAAACCAAGAAAAGAGATTCGAATTTACCATTGGCGGCATCGCCACGCGAGGGGCGAGCTCCGAATCTACCTGAGATAGACGACGAACTAGGGTTTTGGCACTGCGGTTGAGGAGGAAACTGCCGGGAAGATCGCTGATGGTCGTCGTCATCATCGCTGATGATAAGCAGAAAGTCTTAGGAGAGATGTCTGAGGGAGCATGAGTGATGGGAGTGTGTTAACCTTGAATGTAGCAAGAGAACCCTGACTTGCCCGTTCTTTATCTTTTTGCACGGCGGGGCAAGCAAATGCGGTAATTAGTAAAGCTGCTCTCCTTTCGGCGGATCATGCGGTTATTAGTATTCCATCAAATAGAAAATGGACGGTGCACGTGAATTTTCTAAGAGGATCCGTGGTTTTTTGCCTGAGACAATCCGTGGCTTTTTCATAAGTTCATCCATGTCCTTTGATTAATGGATGATCGTACAGATAATATTGAAAGTATGGTGTGCCTTTGAGATATGCATATCAATTTATATAATAAAGATATATATATATATATATATATATATATATATATATATATATATATATATATATATATATATATATATATATATATATATTCCCTTTGGACTAGTTGATCCACGGAGTCGAGGGACACAACCATAAAACCTGAATTCAAACTATATTTTCGTCATAATAAACATGAGAAATTTCATGAAAAGTGTTAGGAGTAGGTTCTTTCCTGAGCGTCTGCATTTATCCCTTGCATGGTGTGGCATTACAGCGCATATTTTCTCTTATTCTGGTATATTAGTAAATGCTGAGAAAATGCGGGTTATGACAGTTGGTATCAGAGGGAGGTTGGTTTGACAAATTGGTTGAACGACTATCTCTGGTAAGGTTTTAATTGTCTTGTCTCATTGCATACACACACTTGTGTGTCATCAGTATGTTTTGGCCAAAGTATCAGCACTGCACTCATAAGCATTAAACAAAGTATATAGGGCATATTATGTAGTATGGGATGCATAATATGCATTTTTATATGAATCTTAAAAGGAAGCAATTCGTGATTGTTATGTAGTATGGGATGCATAACAATCATCACATGGATGCCCATTAGATTTTGTTTTTTCATTACATGCGATATTATGTAGTATGTGTGTTGGGAATTGTGCCCTGCGATGTTCCTCAGGATTTGAAGTGGCATCACCAATCATGATAAGAGGCATAATGTATTTAATGTGTGATTTAGTTCATGCATGCAGGTAGTCCATGATTGGACAAGCGAAGAAAAATGAGTTGGGCAGTAAACTCAAATTTTGTCAAACTCAGCTCAGAGTTCATTGAACTCAGCTCGCTGATCGTCGAGCTCAAATAAGAATAAGCTTAAGAACTCAGGATACAAAATTTGTCGAACTTAGCTAGAAGTTCATCGAGCTCAAGTTACAGTTCGTCAAGCTCAGCCCAACGCTTGTCAAGCTAAAGCAAGAGACAAATTGACTAATTCTAACCGAGCTGAGACCGCTGAGAATATCAAATTTCGTCGAGCTAAGTTTACGGTTCGTCGAGCTTTGCTCAAAACTTGTCAAGCTAAAGCCAGAAAATCTGTCTAAGGCAAAAGCACTGAGACTGCTGAGAAGAAGGCATTGGGACCACTGAGACAGCTGAGACAGCTGGGTAGATAACGTTGAGACAATTGAAGACAACTTAGATGATAGCGCTGAGAGCCAAGGTTGATGGCGTTGAGTGTCTTAACACCACTCAACGCTTGATGGCATTCTGGAATATTTTCTAAGTCCAGATGTTGATGACCACTGCTGATGTCATCAATGTCAAAATTGTAGGAAGCCGTTGCTGGAATGCTACTATAGCGCCGAATGATGTTTTGTCCCTTTCTGATGGAGTTGGCGCTCACCAATCCTTGGTGGGCCCACATACTATGGTGCTATTGATTCAAATCAACTCATATAAAAAGGGGAAATAGAAATGGTATTAGGGTTTAGGAATCAGACAAACAGAAAGAGAAATTGATAGAGGCGGCTAGACATTTACTTTCGATCAAGCTTAAAAGCTGAAGTCCAGCAAAGATAGCCTAATGGAAAAGAAGGATAACAGAAGCTCTTCAAGCTCAGTAAGGTTGTTCTCAACGTAACAGTTTAGCTGATTCATCTCATCATCAAGGTGGAAGCTGCACATCATAGCTACAGTATAAAGTGATAGCTGTAGAAGAAATCTGATTCCTTCTACAACAGGTGAGTTGGACTGAAATCTGCACAGTACAGCAAAGTTGACTCAGAGTTATTTCTATGAGTCAGTTATTTTATCTTCTTCAACTTACTATTTTATTTCCCATAGGATTCAGGTTACTTGATTCTGAGTGTAGGGCACTTTGTTCCTGAGCTGTAGGTGACAAATTTATCACTGAGGTAGGTGCCCTGTTAGGGTACTGAGGTAGGATCCAAGTGAGGATCTGAGCTATAGGGCTTAAGTGCCTGAGGTAGGAGAGTGCTGCTCTCTAAGTGTAGGGCCTTTGTGCTTGAGATAGTTGACAAGCTTGTCACTGAGCTGAAGGTGCCTGGAGGAGCACTGAGGTAGGTACCTGTAGGGGTACTGACTTGTAGGAGTGCTGCAACACTCTAAGAGTAGGGCCTTGCGCCTGAAGTTGTATGGATGAAAAGCCTGAGTTGTAGGCCTTAGAGATAAGGCTGAGGTAGGTGGCTTGCGGGTCACGTAGTGTCAGAGCTCTATAGAGCTCTGAGGTAGGATACTTTGGGATCTGAGGTAGGGCTGTCCTCCCAGCCTGAGTGTAGGGCTTAACAACCTGAGGTAGGTGGTCTGCTGACCACTGAGTGTAGGCCTATGTGGCTGAGAAGTAAGTCTTAGAGGAGACTTGAAGTTCCTGCGGGATCTAAGGTGTGAGCTCTTAGGAGCAGTTTGGAGGAGTTTGTGCCGAGTCCAATAAATGAGTTGGATAGGTGGAGAGGGAAAGTGGATATACCCAATTAGGGAACCACTATAAATTCTGGTGTTTGCTGTGTGTGCTTGTTTTTCTTTGTGATTGTAGGATTTAAGGACAAGCTCTTGATAGAACAAGTTGAAAATAACAAAAGATATAATAAAAGTTCAAATACCTATTCACCCCCCCCCCCCTATAGGTGATTAGCTAACCTTCAGTTAAGAAACTTTCAAGTGATATCAGAGGGAGGTTACTCAAAAAAGGAATTAACAATCTGAGTATACCTCCAAGGTTAGATAAAAGGGTTACACTTGTGGGTTCAAAAGAGAACCATAAGGAATGGAGCTTCAAGTATGCAACAAGGAGAACTTTAAGACTTGGAAAGAAAGGGTCAAGCAAATCATGGAAGACTCTGATCCAAGGATCCTTACAACAGTTCAAGAAGGACCTTTCATCCCCATGAAGGTCTCAACATCAGATGCAAGAATCCAGACTCCAAAGAGTTATGCAGAGATGTCATAAGAAGAAATCAACCTTCATCTATGGATAAGATGGCACAACACATCATGGTGAGTGCCATTAATGACTCAACCCTCATGAGAGTGGTTCACTGCAAGTCAGCCAAAGAGATGTGGGATTCTCTCACTGGATATATGGAAGGGACAGAGAAAGTCAATATATCTGACAGTGGTTTAGAGTCTGAAGATGAGAAGAAGAAAAAGTCCTTCGTGGCTAAGAAGGAGAGAAGATGGACAGATTCTTCATCCTCAGATTCTGAAGATAAAGAGGAAGAAGCCTATATAGGGCTGATATCTATTACTGCATATCAAAGAGCAGAGGAGGAATATCCTGCAGCTAGGATAGGAATCAGGGCCCCTCTGTCACACTCAGACAGTGACAATTAGGAGGATGAAGAAAACTATGGATGTCATGGGTTGATGGCAATGTCTGCAGATGAAAGAAGTCAGGAAGAATCAGAATCAATCAAGGTACAATCTCTCTCAAATTCTGCATCTTTCTCTGACTTTAAATCCAGTCCAGATACTGGTACATCTTCATCCTGTGATGAATATTGCTATGAATCTATGACTGATGTCAATCAATTAATTGACAGGGTTGCAATACTCCTAATTGATCTAAAGGAGAGCAGAATACTTGCCAAAAGGCAAGCCAAGGAAATAGAGGTCCTAAAGCCTTATAAAACTCTCTATAACAAAATTTATTGAGTTTTATAAGAAAAGTCATGAGATGTCTAAGATCAAAAAAAATCATGAGTGTCACACCGTGCTTCTAGAAGAAAAGAAGAAGCACATCAGATATCTGGAACAAAAGTTCTCAGAGAGGTTGGGGATTGTGATTAACCCTTCTTAGTCACAGGGTCAAATGCCAAAAGCTGTAACTTGCCAAGTCCACGAGAAGCTGGGTATTGACCACATCAATCACAACTTCAAATATGATTTCCCTAAGAAGAGGACAGTGTTTCAGAAGGCAAATACACCATCCAAAACTGTCAAGTTTACAGCACTCCAGAAGGATCAATCAAATATGTGCTCCACCAGTGGGGTGAAGGCACATGATCCAAGAAAGAGTGACACAGTCCACTCTAGCCACAAAGTTCAGGAGATGATCTTTAGATTTGGATTCAAGTATCCTCTATCTAAGGAAATGAGAATGTCCACTAGATGGAAGGCTCCAAAAATACATCAGGCCCATTTTGGACCAGCTATACTTAGTTCCTCTGCACCTTCACTAAGGAAGAAGGGGCAGCATCATGCAATGCTCATCCAGCAAAGTCTGGTGTTGCTCACATCTCTCGTGGACAGCAAGTTTGTGCTGTCCTAAAGAGAAGGTACAACATTCATAAGTGTTGTTGCTGTGGAAAAGTGGGTCACTTTGCCATTGACTGTTGGCATAACCTGAATGTGACTAGTGGACAGAAAGGTGCTCAACCTAGGTAGAGAGTTGGGCAGATATTTTATGATGCTAACAAGAACCTAGGACCCAATTATCATTGTGTGCCTAAGGGAAAATGAATTCTGTTTTGCAGGTTAGTCCAAGTGCCTGTCCACTTAAGACTTGGTATTTGGACAATGAGTGTTCCAGGGAAATGACTGGGACATGATAGTTGCTCTTGGAATATGCTCCAAAAAACCAACAAGTTAAGCTTGAGGTTGCCAAGTAAGTAATCCTCAAAAGCTAGAGGAAGTAGGCCTCAAGGTATGTCACTCTCTATTATATAGAGATTTAGTTTGCTATATTTTAAGTTATGTTAATTATGCTCAAGATGAATCCAATCAAATTATTAGTAATCTTTAGGGATAAAAACAATGCATAAATTGAGTGCCAATAGAACTAGCCCATTAACATGTTAGGTCCCCTTCTACTTTACTAGACAATTTACTAAGACAAGTAAATTGTACAACCAATCAATAAGGGAAACCACAAATTAAACATTTATGGAACAGATAAAAGAAAAGCTGAGGATATAGTAAAAGCACTAAGTGCCCTGTATCATAAAAGGAATCGTTAAGTAAGCCGTAAAGTCTAAAAAACTTAATTTAATAGTCAAATGAAATATTTAATTAAATTAATTAAACCTTTTTATTACATATATAAAGGAGACAAGAAATGAAAAGCCACATTGCTCTCTAAAGCCTTAACCCTAGCAGTTGAGACCGAATCCGTCTCAGTGTCTTGCCACTCTATTACAATGGCGCCAAATGTAATCAAGGAGCTTCAGGATGGATACGAAATAGTGAGGGATGGATTTAATCATGCCTCTCCTGATATTAAAGCCGTGTTAAGGATGATTGAGGACGCAGGCTTAGAATACACCCTTTTTGAACCCTCCACCATTCTTAGAAATGAGGTTGTGGAATTCTTCGCAAACATTAAGATGGACCCATATCAAAACTCTCTCAGGTCTAAGAGTGAAGATATCAAAATAAAGGTAACCCTAAGAGGTTAGGAAAGGCACATCATATTCCAACTATCAACCCTACCGAGGAAGAAGGGCTTGCCGACACGGACAGAGACAGTGCTATCTCATGGTGTTGATATAATGTGGACAAATCTGGGTCTCTAAAAAGGAAATTCTTCAATCAAAGAGGAAAATTGCTAGCAAACATTGTAGGGAAAGCCCTTATCTGGAAACCTGGATCGCATGACACCATCTCCATGTTCATGTTTGAAATTATGACCAGAATCATCCTGAATAGAAAGACCTCATTGTCTTCTCTCATCTATCAGAGAATAGTAGATTGCATATCCTCTCCAAACATGGGAAAAATTATTTCCTTATACCTAGTGAACACCTATTCTAACACTTTCACACAGGAACAGGCGATGAAGATTCACTACTTGAAAAGAATGGACATAAAAACATTGGATAGATTCTTTAGAGTCCTACCAATGAGCCAACCTATAGGAGTAAAGGAATCCTCCAAGGGTACAAGGAAGAAACCCACCGAGGAAGAAAGAACTTCTAGCCCTGAACCAGTGCTTGGATCGTCCTCTCCAGCTGATGATGGTCTGCAGGTTGACTTATCTCTCAGTCAATCCTCTACCAACATTCAACTCCAGGTTGTTGCTTTGCATGTTGATAAAATCCTTGCCAGCCCAAGATCAGGACAGGTGTCACAGAATGCTACTGAAGAAGAGGTTGCTGCTGAAGATAATAGTGAGCCTCCTGAGACTTTAGATACTAATCTTAATAGGTCAAGTCAAGAGAAGGATGCTCAGTCTGAGGGGGAGCATGATCAGATGGATTTGACAGACTTGGATCAAGTTGTTAATAAGATAGTTGAGACTGCACCCACTACAGGTAAAATTCACTCCCACTTTTAATTAACTTAATTAATAATGTTTAAAACAGCTTAAGCTAAGGAAATGTTTCCTTCTATAGGTGCTGTAGTTGAGGGGGAGCCTTCACAAATCTCTATTTAGAATGCTATACCTCCTCCTATGGGCCACTCCCAATCTACCCTCATCTCCAATGAGGAATTTTTTAACCAAATTAAAGTCCTCTTGCATAATCAGACCACAACCCTCAAGGAGTATGTTGATCAATCTGTTGCCAAACTAAGGGATGAAATGTCAGCTAAAATAAATGAAACTAAAGAAGAAAATTCACACTTAAACAAACAGGTCACCACCTGGTTTGACAAGGCTAGAACTGCTGGAATCAAGCTGACCGCCCTCATGAAATCTTTGGACACAAGCCAAAAACTCACTACAGCTGACATAGGATATATAAAGAATTATGTGAGTACAACTGATGAAGTGATCAAGGGTGAAACAGACAATATCAATCAGCATGTCACCAAGGATGATCTCCACTCCATGGAGGAGGCAATTCGCTTGAGGAATGAGCTGCTTACTGATAATGAGAGAATACTCCAATCTTTATCAAACAAAACTGAAGCCAACACCTCAGTACTGCAAAAGACAATATCTGAAGTAGGTAGAAAAGGGGAGAGTAGCCATGCTAAGATAGCATCACTCATTGAAGATCAAGCATTCAATGTAATTCAAGGCACCAGGGTGGCACTACACCTACCCCTCCTGGATAGAAAGAGGCCAGAGGACCTAGACTTCCCTGCATAAGCCAGAATTGCACAGGATGCACAACTTGTTGCCAGAAGAAAGGGGGAAGGAACTCAAATGGCTGAAGAGTTCATGGCAAAGAAGAGAGCTGAGAACAGAGATGACCAAGACTATGAACAGCTAAGTGAGGCCTCTGAATCAATCATTATCAATGCCCAAGTAAGTCATGGACAAATCTTGAAGAACATTAAGAGTGTATATCCATATGAGGAATGGATAAAGCATCTGGAAAGAAATTTTCTAAGGGAAAGAATATTCAAGGAGAATTTGGTAAGGAAGAGCAACCCCAAGAAGATTCCTCCCAAATATATTCCAAAGCCATTCCTTTACTTCAAGAGATAGAGGAACAAAGCTGAAAACTTGAAGAAAATTGCTGGAACCAAGGATGCTTGTGCAAGTTCATTAAAGATTGACTGATAGAAGACTGTAAGACATAAGCTTATTTAGAAAAAAAAATTATTGTCTGATCTATGTCTTGTAATGAATGTCAACAATGTAAAAATTTCAAATCTTTATCAATGAAATTAATATGAGATGACCCTGACTATATTGATGTGATAAATGTATATCTGTGATAAACAAATATGTTGTTCCTTCATATATATATCCTGAAATCACAAGTTTGTTACTGTTTGGTAAAGTTAATGATTAGGTTCATCTTGATCATAATGTTTATCTTGTAAATGATTTCTAAAGTTCTTATTGTTAATCATATTTTCACATTATCAATGATTGTTAATTCACATGTACAATTAGTCTATCAATCATAGTGTTAAGCCATCTCATCTAGGGGGAGTTATGTTGTACTAGGATGGCTAATTGTCATGATAATGTTTCATTAAACCTATCATGATATTTTTCTGTCTTGATGGACCTTAGCATGGATGTGTGTTCTGCCTTCTTCAAATAGAGGAAAATTGTTAGGAATTGTGCCCTACAATGTTCCTTAGGATTTGAAGTAGCATCACCAATCATGCTAAGGGGCATAATATATTTGATGTGTGATTTAGTTCATGCAGGCAGGTAGTCCATGATTTGACAAGTGAAGAAAAATGAGTTGGGGAGTAAACTCAAATTTCGTCGAACTCAGCTCAGAGTTCGTCAAACTCAGCACACTGATCATCGAGCTCTACTAAGCATAAGCTTAAGAACACAGGATAGAAAATTCGTTGAACTTAGCTAGAAGATCGTTGAGCTCAGGTTACAGTTCGTCGAGCTCAGCCCAATGCTTGTTAAACTAAAGCAAGAGAAAAATTGACTAAGGCTAACAGAGCTGAGACCGCTGAGAATATCAAAATTCGTCGAGCTCAGTTTGCGGATCGTCGAGCTCAGCTTAAAGCTTGTTAAGCTAAAGCCAGAAAATCTATCTAAGGAAAAAGTACTGACACCGCTAAGAAGAAGTCATTGAGACCGCTGAGACAGCTGAGACAACTGGGAAGATAGCGTTGAGACAGTTGAAGACAATTGACATGATAGCGCTGAGAGCCAAGGCTGATGGCGTTGAGTGTCTTAACACCACTCTACGTTTGATGGGATTCTAAAATATTTTCTAAGTCCAGATATTGATGACCACTGCTGACGTCATCAAAGTCAAAATTGCAGGAAGCTATTGCATTAAAGCTGCTACAGCGCCGAATGATGTTTTGTCCCTTTCTGATGAAATTGAAGCTCACTAACCCTTAGTGGGCCCACATACTCTGGTGCTGTTGATTCAAATCAACACATATAAAAAGGGGAAACAAAAATGGGATTAGGGTTTACGAATCAAACAAACAGAAAGAGAAATTGATAGAGGAGGCTAGACATTTACTTTCGATCAAGCTTGTAAGTTGATGTCCAGCCAAGATAGCGTAAAGGCAAAGAAGGATAGCTGAAGCTCTTCAAGCTCAGCAAGGTTGTTCTCTACAAAACAGTTTAGCTGATTCATCTCATCAGCAAGGTGGAAGCTGCTCATCAGTGCAGCAGTATAAAGTGATAGTTGTAGAAGAAGGCTGATTCCTTCTACAACAGGTGAGCTGGACTGAAATCTGCTCAGTCCAGCAAAGATGACTCAGAGTTATTTCTCTGAGTCAGTTATTTTATCTTCTTCAACTTACTGTTTTATTTCCTGTAGGATTCAAGTTACCTGAATCTGAGTGTAGGGCACTTTATGCCTGAGCTATAGGTGACAAATTTGTCACTGAGGTAGGTGCCCTGTTGGGGCACTGAGGTAGGATCCAAGTGAGGATCTGAGTTGTAGGGCTTAAGTGCCTGAGGTAGGAGAGTGCTGTTCTCTGAGTGTAGGGCCGTTATGCCTAAGGTAGCTGACATGTTTGTCACTAAGTTGTAGGTTCCTGGAGGGGCACTAAGGTAGGTACCTGGAGGGGTACTGAGTTGTAGGAGTGTTGCAGCACTCTGAAAGAAAGGCCTTGTGCCTGAAGTTGTATGGCTGAAAAGCTTGAGCTGTAGGCCTTAGAGATAAGGCTGAGGTAGGTGGCTTGCGGGTCACTGGGTGTAGGAGCTCTATAGAGCTCTGAGGTAGGATCCATTGGTATCTAAGGTAGGGCTGTCCTCCCAGCCTGAGTGTAGGGCTTAATAGCCCGTGGTAGGTGGTCTGCTGACCACTGAGGATAGGCCCTTGTGTCTGAGAAGTGAGTCTTGGAGGAGACTTGAAGATCCTACAAGATCTGAGGTGTAAGCTCTTAGGAGTAGTTTGGAGGAGTTTGTGCCGAGTCTAACAAATAAGTTGGATAGGTGGAGAGGGAAAGTGGATGTACCCAATTGGGGAACCACTATGAATTCTGGTGTTTGCTATGTGTGCTTGTTTTTTTTGTGATTGCAGTATTTAAGGAAAAGCTCTAGATAGAACAAGTTGAAAACAGCAAAAGATATAATAAAAATTTGAAGACCTATTCACCCCCCTCTAGGTGATTAGCTAACCTTCAATTAAGTAACTTTCAATGTGCTTCATAATATTTCATGTGTTAGCCGGTCATAACATGCATTAAGGCCTTTACTAGAATGCATAACACATCATGCATAACATAACATAGCATTAACACGCATGATTTGGAGTTTGCGGCAGTAATTTATGCACTGAAGCTTTGGCGACACTTGTTGTATGGCGCATTGAAGGTGTTTACTTGTCTACCTAAATCACCTAGAGGGGGGTGAATTGGTGAGTTGTGCATCTTTTTGCGGAATAAAAAATTAGCGATCTATGCACAAAAATCTACCAAACATTCACAGACAACAAGAGATTTATAGTGGTTCCCCAACCTTATGTACATCAACTTTCCACTCACTGATCTAGCAAAGCACTAAACTCGACTACTCTACTATCTCGGATTGAAACCAATCCTATGCCTCGGAACAAAGTTCCTATAACTCGATCCACAACACATATCTACACTCGGAAGATGAAAACTTCCTACAACTTGGAGAACTAAGCTCCTATACTCGGAGAGTAATGTCCTACAAGAATAAATTGAGAAAATGAAATACAAACAATATATCTTTCTCAGATATGGAAATTTCGGCCAAGGTCTTCTTCTTGAACTTTACGGCTTTATAAGAAATTGTTGAAGAATATGCTCGGTTAGATCTGGATCTGAAACTTCTAGACTCACAAGATCAAAGAGAAGATATATAGATGGAAGAGTATCTTGATCTGCAATTCAACCATTCTGAATCGTCTTGGATCGACAGCCCATGGCGATGAGGAAGATGAGCGACGGGGGCGTCCGATTTATGAAAGAGAAATTGGTCAATTCATAATTCTTAGAATGCTTCGTTAACGTGCTTAGGGTAAGTCGAAATGACAAGACCTTTTAGAAGATCTCCCTAACGGTCATAATTAGCATTAATGACGTCCACGTGGACCAATCACGTCGAGGCATTTGAAAATCCCGTCGGTTCTGGACTTAGCAAATTTTCTGGAAAAATTATCTGCATTACTAGAGTGAAGAAGAAGTTACTCGAATACTACTGCAGGTTCTCGAGTAGATAATAACAGACTACTCGAGAAGAAGTTCTTCAAGGGATTCAGAACAAAAACTATAATCACTCGAGTGAACTGAAGATTACTCGAGTGCCAGAAATATTACTCGAGCGGTAGAAGGATTACTCGAGAAAAGGACTTAGAAAAATTCTGAGAGTTTAAAAATTGATTACTCGAGTATTTGATCCCGACAACTCGAGAAGTAGAAAGACTACTCGAGTACAGGAACTTAACTACTTGAGTGAGATAGAATCTTCACGAGAACTGTCCTTCTATAACTTGAGACAAATGGCTTATCTACTCTAGTGGTTAACATGACTAATCGAGTAAAGTACATAGAATATTTCCTAAGAGGCAAAAACTGTTAACTCGAGAATAAGAAGAAGTCGACTCGAGTAATGGACTTGGGCACTCGAGAGCTATGTTCATACTACTCGAAAACCATTTCCCTTACTCAAATTCAGACAGACTTACTCGAGTATTTACTAAGAGTTCAACTCGAGTACTTAAACTTCAAATCAAGTGAAATACTTAGAAAACTTGAGTTTATGAGAACTTTTCCTTTCTGCAATAAAATCAGCAACACGTCTTTCTCCAACAGTCCTAGTGCTTGAAAAATTATGTGTATCCCAATAGAGAGGCTACACATGAGTCAACACCGTGGATCACACAATGAGGGATTACATTGTATGGTCCTGTATTTGGTGACACATTATAGACTGACATTGGTCTACACTTGGCAAATTAGTCCTGCAAACACATAACTCAAACAATACATCAAATACAATTTAATTCATCATAGTTCAAGGGTGACTTCACACAAATTTAGGTTATTATGGGTACAAAACCCAACAATCTCCTCCTATTTGCAGAAGTCAGAACCCTCTACACTAAGGTGAATAATATATGCAAATAAAGAGCTAGATATGCAAGAGAGAAAACACAGTAACAAGCATAAAGGTTATAAGTAAAGAGTAGATAATCAAAATTAAGGATGTATATAAGTAGAATTGTCCAAAAATCATTTCTACACAATTCATATCCACACTCTCATTACTTTCTTCATTCTTAGACTTGATGTTGTTGTTGTTGTTGTCTATCCTTCATTTCTTGTTGTCTCCTTTGATAACTGAAAGACTTTGGGTAGTACTTGGGAGGTTTTGGAGGAGCAGCAGGATTGTTTCTTCCATGTTCTCTATCAAATAGTCTTCTCTTGGTCATAGACTTCTCATACAAGTCCCATTCTTGGGGGCTGTAGTGATCATGTCTATTTTCATTAAAGTCCAAGACTAACTTTAGAGTATCTAGTATAAGGGACTTTGATGTTGGAGACCAAATTTCTGTAAACTCAGGAGCTTTCCTTTTCTCTACTTCTGGAACTGGAATAGATCTACTGGCGGAAGCTCCATCACCATTCTTCCTTTTCCTAGGAATGTGAATTTCAGGAAGAGCTTGTTGAAATATATCTGCTGGATCAGATTCCCAAACCTGAGAATAAAATTCTGGAGGAGGGGCTTCAAAGCCTTTAGGTCTTGGAGAGAAGGTAGGATGTTGGACTGGAACTGGAGCTATGTGATTCAAATGATGAGGAATAATGTTTGGATATGCTTGAAAATCAGGGAATATCTGGTTGTACATCCATATAGCTGTATCATAAGTATGGAATTTTACACTGTGAATTTGATTCTGCACATCATCATGAATTTCCTTAAGCTTTTCTTCCCAGAGGGTTTGCTTGGCAGCATCTGATTTCTCTAAGTATTCTTTGACTAGATTCTCCCACTTTTTGACTTCTACAGTTAGAGTATTGATAGCATCTTCTTTGAAGGTACCTACCTCTTCACAGATCTTGAAAGTGTGAGCTTGGGCTGACTTTTCTAACTGAATCTGGTTATTTGCATAAGTAATAGCTTGGTCCATTACATGACCAATACTTGTGATTGTGTAGTCTAGAGATTTTCCACCTATCTTGAATTGCTGTCGTAATTCATCAGTGTTGTGCTGAATTTCAGCAAATCCTCTGCTCATCTCTTTCTCAAGAGCAGTAACTTTATCTTGCACAACTTTTAGAGAGTCATCAAAATAGTTTCTTTGTTCAAGTAGCATCTGTTCAATCTTACCTATGAGATCATTTACAGTAGGAGGAAGAGTTGCAGTAGAACAACTGGAGGAGGAGGAACAGTCCATTGAATAATTTCTTTGATAATGACTGTGCTCTTAGCCCTAGTCATGTGAATCGGAACATCTCCTTCTTTACTGATGATGGTGGGGATAATGAAGTCCAGGCTCTTCAAAGCAGCTTCAACTGGTTCTGGGGACCATTCTTTCTCATTAAAAATTTATATAGTCTCAACCTGCTCTTTGTCAGCAGTAGGAGAGTGGTGTACAGGGGATACAGGAGATGGAGTATGAGTAGGTGAAGGTACTGGTGTTGGTTGCTTTGATGGTTCAGTAGGTTGGTCTGATTGGAGTGGAGGAAGAGGTTCATCAGTACTTAACTCTTCAATCATTTGATTTATGACATCTTCTATAGAAAGAATGGAGTCTTGTACCTGAGCATCAGAGGGTGTTTCTTCAGGAGTGGTTGGAAGGAAAGAAGTAATAGGTGGAGTAGGTACTCTATCTTCTGAAACAGAAGGAGGAGGCTCCCCCTTAGCAGTTGCACCAGATGTGCTGGGAATGTGAGGTGGAGAGGGACATGGGGTCTTGTCCTCTGCAGCAGGATGGTTATGGGCTTTGGCGGACTGGGCAGGATTCAGCAGTTTCCATTCCCATATCTGAATAGAGGAAATGGATACTTTCTTCATGTGTTGTAGTGTTGTACCTTTGGAGAAATTGAAAACTTCAGGATTGATCTCATGCAATATCAAAGAGATGATCTTGGCATAGTTTGGAGCCTTGGTGCTCTCCCTGATCTTGTTAAGAATCAACATACTAAATTGAAATTTCTTTCTGCAGATGATGGCTCTCATGATGTCAAATAAATTAAGAGAAATGTCTCTTATAGAACTGGTTTTGCACAGGAGAATCTTTCCAATGATATCCACTAGGAATTTGCTTTTTGGATTAAGATTTGATCGTCGAATGGTGAGAACTTCTGGTGAAAGACCACAGAACATACATGCTCGGTCAGAATCTTCATGAGAGAGATGTTCTTCTTCATCGACTACAGGTAGCCGAAGAAGGTTGGAGACAGAGGTTTTGGTGAGTTTAATCTTGATACCCTTGACTGTGGACTTGAGGAACTTGCCATTTCTTCTTACCTTGATGTTTGCAAAGAACTCTTCGACCTCTGGAAATATGATTTTGCATGGTTGCTGAAGAACGAACGTCAACTGGGCGGTGTCGAGGAGAATATGTAGATTCCTGAAATCATATGACAAATCGGCAATACCGGCGGTGACGAGTTCAGAACCGATTCCAATCTTTGACGGTGGTGCCATGATCGAGAGAGTTGAGAAAAATTCGATGCGGGGAAGAAGACGGCGCGGGCTCTGTGATAGTCGGCGGAAGATGAAGAGACTTCTCTTTTTCTCGAGTGAAAGGATTTTGAATTCGTGTAGAAAGTAAATTCGGACTTTTCCTATTTATATAACCCTAATTTATTCATGATTAAGATGGAAAGTAAGATAACATACCTTTGAAAGTGGCGGTATAAGCCTCGGGTTGCGAATAAAGAAATTTGAATAGAAGTGAGAAAAAGTCTTCCAGATACTCGAGTGGATCGGCAGTACTCGATTGTAATAATGAAGATACTCGAGTGTCGTCGTCATTCTTCTCGAGTGGGAACTTAAGTACTCGAGTAGTGTTACTCGAGTGACTTGCGGTGTACTCGAGTGGTCTGAGGAAGTACTCGAGTGGGTTGAAGAAGTACTCGAGTGGTCTTCATCTTACTCGAGTCATTAAGTCAGAATTTGAGAAATTTCAACTTTTGATGCATTCCTTTGTTTCTGAGCTTTGTTGTTAGTCCACCTTCTCTAATATTCTTTGTTGAGTATTCCAAGTTCTGTTTTGAAGAACGAGAACTTGGCCTCATCTAGCGGCTTCGTGAATATGTCTGCAATCTGCCTGTTTGTTGGGACATATTTTAGATCAATGTTCCCATGCTCCACATGCTCCCAGATGAAGTGGTACCGCAGCTCTATGTGCATTGTCCGACTGTGAGAGACTGGGTTGTTGTCTATTGCAATTGCGCTGGAGGAGTCACAAAGCAAAGGGATGTTTTGGACTTTGATATTGTAATCTTCCTATTGATGTGCGAAAACGGCACCGCCTAGTTAACACGGAGGAGTGTTCGATCTCACGGGCAAGGTGAAGAAGAGGATGAAGGTTGCGGAGTTGAGGAGGTTGAGAGGAAGATTCTGAGTGCTCGAGAGTGGAGCGAATGCTTATTCAAGGGTTGCGGAGATAAAAGAGAGGTTTGATGAGCAGCGAAGAAGCTTGATGAGCATAGGAGAAGCTTGATGAGCAGAGGAGAAGCTTGATGAGCAGAGGAGAAGCTTGATGAGTAGAGGAGAAGCTTGATGAGCAGAGGAGAAGCTTGATGAGCAGAGGAGAAGCTTGATGAGCATAGGAGAATCTTGATGAGCAGAGGAGAAGCTTGATCTGGAGCTGTCGAGCAGACGACTTGATGGTTGTGCTTGCAGGTTGATGCCGAGAGAGCTAAGCTAAGCTGAGAGGAAGAGAGGGGGCTACTAGCAACGTCAACAACAAACTTCGCTCGCTGCGGCTTGAATGCCACTCTTGTGACGGGCTTTCATTTAATTAATTTTGAGAGTTACAGCTTGCAATTACACCTTTACAAGAAAGCAAATAAAGGGATACAAAGGGGAAGCTGGCGGCTAAGGAAGGAGTTGCCAGAGACTAAGTAAAAGAGGCTGCAAGCATGCTGCAGAGCTTGATGGTCAGCTTGCTGGCAGCGGCGGAGGACTGGAAAACTGTGCCTGCAAGCCTTGTTGATCTGTAACGCCCCCGGTTTCTTGGTGATTTTATTCGAATGGGCATTGTCATATTTATGACGTCGTGGCGTTACTTTTAACGTCGAATTGACGGCGCAATGCCGTTAAGGCATTTTCGTGTTCGTGTGGTCGAGTCGGCCGAATTCTTGTTGAAATTGGAAAATTTTGCTTTTGGAATTTAAGTTAAGTAATTTTGGACTTGCTCGTCAAGTTTCGTCGCAATCCGAGCATTTTTGGAGTCTCGGCGTGCGATTGAAGTTTTGGATTGTTTATGTTCGCCGTATACTTTGAAGATTTATATCTCGAGAATGTCTCGTCGGATTTTGGTTTTGACTTCGCCATTGTGTTCGTATCGTCAGTGTTCGCCTACGGTGCGATTTTCGTTTGATTCGGCACGCGTTCGGGCTTCCGTTTTGAACTCGTGTTTCCTTATTCAAAAAATAATTAAAAAATATAAATATGATTATTTTAATATTATAGTACTATTCAAAAATGTCTTTTACTATTTATTCATATAGTTTGACAAAAGGGTATATTTGCAAAAAAATTGTTTTTCCTGCAATTATACTCGAGTGATTTCTATATGAACTCGTGTAGGTCTTTCTGCAACTCGAGTAAGTCAATTCTGGTACTCGAGTAGGTCTTTCTGCAACTCGAGTAGGTCAATTCTGCTACTCGAGTAGGTCTTTCTGCAACTCGAGCAGGTCATTCTGTAACTCGACTAGGTCAATTCTGCTACTCGACTAGGTCATTCTGCAACTCGAGTAGGTCAATTCTGCTACTCGAGTAGGTCATTCTGCAACTCGAGTATGTCAATTTTGCTACTCGAGTAGGTCATTCTGCTACTCGAGTAGGTCATTCTGCAACTCGAGTAGGTCATTCTACAACTCGAGTAGGTCAATTCTGCTACTCGAGTAGGTCATTCTGCAACTCGAGTAGGTCAATTCTGCTACTCGAGTAGGTCATTCTGCAACTCGAGTAGGTCAATTCTGCTAATCGACTAGGTCATTCTGCAACTCGAGTAGGTCAATTCTGCTACTCGTGTAGGTCATTCTGCTACTCGAGTAGGTCATTCTACAACTCGAGTAGGTCAATTGTATTTACGTTAGGATGCCTTTTTGAGGGTCAAAACGGCATCGTATAGACAAATAGTCAACGTAAACTCTGTTCGTCTCGACGATATGTACAATGTTTATGTTGGGCACTTTTTGATTCGAAGCAATCTTAAACCTCAATTTTCAATTTTCCCGAAACTGCTCATAGATAACCTGTTCGATTGATCTACTCGAGTTCTATGAATTCTATCTCGAGTAGACCTGATCTACTCGAGTTCAATGCCTTTTATCTCGAGTCCCTATGACTAGCTCGAGTTCCCCAAGCCTCCAACTCGAGTCTCCATCTCGAGTAAGCCCCTCCAACTCGAGTAAACCCCTCCATCTCGAGTAAATCAATTTCCTCTCGAGTAGTCTGTGCAGCTTGTGTTCAGGCACCATTTCGAGGGTCAAAACTATGTCGTACGAAAACATGGTCAACATAAATTTGTTCGTCTCGACGAGATATACAACTTGCATGTTGGACACTTTTCGATTTGGAGTCATCCTAGATCTCTATTTTGGATTCCCACGAAACCGCTCGAAATATCCCGTTTTTGACAAAACGTTTTATAAACATATGTATATATATATATATATATATATATATATATATATATATATATATATATATATATATATATATATATATATATATATATATATATATATATATTCTTAGACTTAGGTTTCAGAATCGAACTTCATCTTCTCCGATATGTTTCTCCGGAACCAGAGCAGCGAGTGAGAGAGAGTTTCTATTTTGTGAACCTTCGGTGGCCGCCGACGGTGCTCCGGTGCTCAAAATCTTCAACCGATCATAGATCTGGAAAGCTCTCGCCAAGAGCTACGCCATCGTGGTAATACCTTCCCCGTTTCTTGAGATTTCTCGTTAGAGTTTTTCGGCCCTAACCTTTTTTCGGTCGTTCTTCTTCAGATTTTAACTCCTCCCGCATCCATTTTGCCGCGATCTACGATGTGGGGTGATTCAGAGGACTTTTCTGGTAAAACCAAGGCAAGTGGTGTTTTCCTCTCGTTTCTCCTTGTCCGATTTGATGGTAACGACTATGTTTTCATGTTCCTTAAATTTTTCTACACTAGTTCTTCCAAATTATTGTAATGATTAACCTACTCAATGGTCACATGATGTTGTAACGTGTTGTCATGGTGAACTCGATTTTGACCGGATATGTTTAATCGTTCTTGAAGTGTCTTATTGATGGTTTTAAACGCCTTAGATTTTGTTATTGAACGGATTAGTGTTATCTAGGATTTTAAATCATTCATAAGGGTTGATCAACCGTGTCTTGAAACTAGAAGTGTCAAGTAGAATCTGACAAGCCAAATCTCGAGACATATGTGTTGTGGTTTCTTTGGGTTTCTTAATTGTGGGAGTTAGTGGACGAAACCACCTCCGCAATGTTTGTTGTCTTTATTAGTACCTTGTTGAAGTCTACCAGGTTTTTGGGCATCTGCGGTGTATGGTGGAGAGTATGAGACTCCCTCGCAGTTAGACGGATTTTATATTCGTGAGGGTGCGTCCACGAGTGACCACCGCGCCCGTGTTTTTGGGTAGAGTCGACCACAGGTGCCTAATAAAGGTTTTGTATTTCTTGCTTATGAATTGTTCATGTAGTCACCTTATGGCCTTGTGCATCTGGTGTACTCTTGTTGAACGTGACGAATCACGTAAGAGTTCTTTTTCCCTGTTGATGCCCCGTTTTCTTTTTGTACTCTACTTTGGTGCTTTTGGTCTTGGGTTGGTACCCCCTTTTGACCTTTGTTTAGTTTGACTTATTAATTTTCTATCACCATTTGTACCTTCTTGGTGAGGTGTTCTGCCTTTGAAATACCTCAGGTTCAGAGCAGTAGCAGATAGCAGAGATAGTTTTGGAGTTTCTCGGCGGTAGTGTTGATCGTGGTTGTTACCTCATCTCATCAAGGTAGTTTGGGGTTTATTTAGTTACTAGTTCAGACTTACTTTTCTGTCAGTGGGTTCGTGTCAGTTTGTTGGAGACCATATAATTGTTACTTTTAGATACTTGCTAGCTGCTTATTGCTCTATATGTGGATGTGAATTACTTGCTCTCTGGGAGGATTTATGCTAGGAATGCATGTTAGGTATTTTTAAGAATAAAATCTACTACTATTACTTCATGCACTGCATCATTTAAAAAATCTAACTTGTTATATTTAGGAACCGTAAAAGCTATCCTTACTACTATTATAAATTTAGGGTCTTGCATAGCATGAGTTGTCCTTTGAGGACGTTTATACTCATCTAGGATGTTGGAGTCAACCTAAATAAGTATGTTTCCACAACGTATAATTATATTTTGATTCGTGGAGTAGATGAGCCACTAAGTCGAGGGATACGGCTAACTACTGCACTTAACTGATTTTTCTTTAAAATAACTTAAAGAATCTTTCTTCATGTTTAAGTAAGTATCTGCCTGAGCGTCTGCAGTTATCCCCTACTGACGTGGCATCATGAAGCGCATTTTCCCTTAGTCTGCTAAGTAATTTTATGAGGTGAAAATGTGGGTTGTGACATGATCAGCTGTGGAGGACTAGAAAACTGAGTTCGCAGGCCTTGATGATCAGGTGCGGAGGACTGGAAAACTGAGTCCGCAGGCCTTGATGATCAGCTGTGGAGGACTGGAAAACTGAGTCCGCAGGATTTGATGATCAGCTGTAGAGGACTGAAAAACTGAGTCCGCAGGCCTTGATGGCAGCGGCAGTTTTCCTCCTGCACGTCGTCCTCTCCCCTAAATGAGTGGTATCAGGGACTATTTATAGGCCCAGGGAAGATCTTCTAGAAGCGGGGCACAGTGACGTCATCATGGAGCTTGGGCGGACTCGGCAAGCAAAAGTGGGCGACCTAAGGAGCAGGCCACCCCTTGTGGGCGGCTTGAGGCTGGAGGCAGCCCGTGGTGGGCGGCCTGCGGCTGGAGGCCGCCCCTGGTGGGCGGCATGCGGCTGGAGGCTGCCCCTGGTGGGCGGCCTGAGGCTGGAGGCCGCCCCTGGTGGGCGGCCTGCGGTTGGAGGCCGCCCCTGGTGGGCGGCCTGCAGCTGGAGGCCCCCCTGGTGGGCGGCCTGAGGCTGGAGGCCGCCCCTGGTGGGCGGCCTGAGGCTAGAGGCTACCCCTGGTGAGAGGCCTGAGGCTGGAGGCTGCCCTTGTTGGGCGGCCTGAGGCTGGAGGCCGCCCCTGGTGGGCGGCCTGAGGATGGAGGCCGCCCCTGGTGGGAGACCTAGGCAACAGGACCTCCCTATAGGGGAGATGGAATCTGTCTCTTCTACCGAGCCAGAGAGTGAGTCCGTCGAGCCCACGACAGTTGAGTTGGTCTAGGGTTGATGCCGGCTGGGCGACCTAGCGGACTGAAGGCATAGATCACGCAGATCACCTCCTGCTGCTTTAGATTGCCTCCTACAAGGAAGTATGCTGCGCGGTTAGCATGCCTAACCGTACTGCCTACGAGGGTGAGCTATGGGAACAACCTGCCGTCCCGCAGGGCACGCGGTAGCTATGCAACCCAGGAGGACAGAGAAATCTGTCCTCCTACGTTTGGACTTGTCGCAAATTCCAGGGAGAACCTAGAGCAAGGCGCGACTAGCCAGCTGGCTACCATGGGAAATTTCGCCGATTTCTGGGTTAACACTTCCAGCTGATTCTTTATCCATAGAAACTGTGCACAATAACTTCCTGCAGAGATATACTCTGACTCGGCTATTGAGATTGCAACACAGTTCTACTTCTTACTACTCCAGGAAATGAGCCTTCTTCCAAGGAATTGGCAAGTCCCGATAGTTCTCTTCCTATCGTCTTTGCTACCTACAAAATCTGCAACTAAAAAACCAATTAGCTCGCTATCATTACTTCTTGGGTACCATAAGCCATGATTTGGTGTACCTTTGAGGTATCTCAAAATCCGCTTTACAACAGCGTAGTGAGATTCCTTAGAGTTCACTTGAAATCTAGCACATACACATGTTAAGAACATTATGTCTGGTCTACTGGCAGTAAGGTAGAGCAAGGATCCAATTATGCTACTGTACTTGGTTTCATCAAAAGGTTTCCCTTTCTCATCCTTGTCCAGAGACACAACTGAACCCATTGGAGTCCTCATAGAGGTTGCGTTCTCCATTTCGAATTTCTTAATTAGCTTTTTGGTGAACTTTGTCTGTGAGATAAAAATTCCATCTTCAGATTGTTTCACCTGAAGCCCTAAGAAATACTTCAGCTCACCCATACTTCTCATTTCGAACTTCCCTTGCATAAGGTTAGAGAACTTCTTGTAGAGGTTGTCGTCAGTAGAGCCAAAAATAATGTCGTCGACATAGATTTGCACTAGAAAAATCTTTCCTTTTATTTCCCTAAGAAATAATGTCTTATCTATCTTTTCTCTTGTGAACTTGTTCTCAAGAAAAAAGATAGACAGTGTCTCATACCAAGCTCGAGGAGCATGTTTCAAACCATATAAAGTATTAGATAATAGATAAACATAATCAGGAAAGTTAGAATCAATGAAACCTGGAGGTTGTTCCACATACACCTCTTCCTTTATGTCACCATTAAGGAAGGCAGACTTCACGTCCATCTGGTAGATAGTGAAGCCCTTAAGAGCGGCATATGCTATGAATAACTTGATTGCCTCCAGCCTTGCCACTGGAGCGTACGTTTGGTTGAAGTCGATTCCTTTTTCTTGACGATATCCTTTGGTGATGAGTCTGGCCTTGTTCTTTATAATCGTTCCATCCTCATCCATCTTATTCCTGTAGACCCACTTTATCCCAATAACATTCTTAACTTTGGGTCTTGGAACAAGTTTCCAGACTTGACAATGCTTGAACTGATTTAGTTCTTCTTCCATCGCCATTAACCACGATTCCTCTGAGTTCGCTTCCTCAAACTTTTTCGGTTCAACCTGAGAGAGAAAACTCAAATATAAATTCTCATTAGTTATACCTCTACGAGTTCTGACACCATCCCAAAGATCTCCTATGATTTGGTCCATTGAGTGATCCTTCAGATGTCTGAGCTCAAGAGTTCTTACATCTGGAACTTCTTCTTCAATCACCGGAGTGACTTCATCAACTTGGACGATTTCTTCATCTTGATCATCAACCTCTCCAATCAGGGTTGGAGTGGTGATCTTAATTAACTTTTAACCTTTTTCTTCAGTCGGCTCATCCAAGTTTAGTTATTTCATCTTTGAACCTGCATCTTCAATAAACATAATAGAAGAGTTGCTTTGCAACAAGCTCATCTCATCAAATACAACATGTATGGATTCTTTTACGACCAGAGTTTTTCTATTTAATATCCTATATGCTTTACTATGTCTACTATACCCTACAAAAATACCTTCAAAACTCTTTTCGCTAAATTTGGTAGTATGATTCTTGCCATTGTTAAGGACGAAGCACTTACATCCAAAAATTCTATAGTATGTAATAGTTGGTTTCCTGCCCTTTAGAAGTTCGTAAGGTGTCTTATTGTGGTTCTTGTTTATGAGTGCTCGATTTTGCACGTGGCATGCAGTGTTGAAGGATTCAGCCCAGAAGTATTCCGGAAGTGAGGCATCACTCAACATGGTCCTGCAAGCCTTTATGAGTGTTCTATTCCTTCTCTAACCTATTATGTTTTTTTGAGGAGTACGAGGAGAGTAAAACTCATGGAAGATACCCAAGATTTCGCAGAATTCTGTTATGCCCCCAGACTTGAACTCTATTCCATTGTCACTTCTGATCTTGACTACAGAACAGTTGTATTCATTCTGGACCTGCCTGATAAAATTTGTAAAGATGTCAAAGGTATCTGACTTGTATTTTAGAAAGAACACCCACGCAAAATACGAGTAATCATCAACAATAACCAACATATAATCCTTACCTCCCAAAATTCTAACTTGTAGTGGACCGAACAAGTCCATATGAAGCAGATGTATACATCTGTTAGAATCTTTTCCAATAACGCTTTTAAAGGCAGCCCTTATTTGCTTTCCTTTTACGCATGCATGACAAGATCTATCTTTGATGTACTTGACATTTGAGGTATCACGTACTAAATTCTGTGAATATAATTTATTAATTGTTTTGAAATTAATATGTGCTAGTCTCTTGTGTCATTGGTCATCAAGAGACGCACTATCTTTGGCCATAAAACACACTGGTGTAGAAGAGTTTATACAAATGAAATTCAAACAAAATATATTTCTGCTTCGAGTGCCCGATAGAATCATTTCCATATTGTCAACCGATTTTATCAAGCACTTACCAGCATGAAATTCAACAATATATCCTTTATCGTAGAGTTGGCTTATGCTTATGAGATTGTGTTTCAATCCTTCAACATAAGCCACATTTGAGAATGATACTCTACCGTTAGAGATCATACCATAGCCTTTAGTAATTCCTCGGTCTGAACCTCCAAAGATGACCTTTGGTCTGTTCAAGACTGTAGAATAGTGCTGAAGAAGGCTTATTGCCCCGGTCATGTGAGAAGAGCATCCACTGTCCAAATACAAGATAGGAGTTTTGTTGGCCTTTGGATATACCTGCAATTACAAATCAATTTGCCTTAGAAACCCAAACACGTTTGGGTCCTTAGTCTCTTGTTAGAATACTCCCCCTACGAGTATTAGCATTATGAGAGGTCTTTATCATATTGCCAACTTGATGAGTTGCAAAATTTCTGGAATTAAACCACCAGTCAATGGCAAAGTGACCAATTTTGCTGCAGCACAAATAGTCAAACTTGTTGTATCTTTGCCTTGAATTCTCTTGCTTGACCTCTTGAGATGGTGGTATAGTAGGGGCAGCATTCTTGGAGGAAGAAGCTTCATGGTGATGGCAATCACATGATTTCTTCTCCTTCAGAGGCTTTTCTACAATGGGCTTTACCTTTGGTGCCTTCTTAATGTTATGACCATGATTATAAGGGCCATAGCTCTGAAGAATTACTTCTTCATAAAGTGCCTTAAAGACACTCTCACAAAAGTTTCGGTGGCGAGTCCATCCTTGGTAACGAGACTTGGGTTCTACATAAGTAGGCCTAGTCAAGTGACCGTAGGACGAGTCAAGATCAAACTCGTTTGTTGGAAATATGACCTTCTTGAAGGAAGTTTGATCTTGAAGGGCTTTCCCCTTCTCTTTTGCCAATGCCTTCTTGCCCGCCTTATTCTTTCTCTGAGCCTTATTCCTCCTAGAAGATTTACTAGGAGCTTCAACATAGCCTAGCCCACCACCCTTGGCCTTAGCTAAGAATTCAACAATGAAAGGAAGAATAGTCTTGGGATTTGAGAAACTTTCAACAAGTTTCTTTTCAGATTCAAGTTGTGCTTCTAGTTCTTTTATGATTTTCTCCTTAAGGTCTAGGTGCTCGAGAGCCTTGTTATATTCTTCAATTGCAGCATTCAAGTTCTCTCTGAGTGAGTCAGTCTTAGCGACTTCCTCTCTCAAAGTGCTCTCTTCAGCCTTCAAAGACATTATCTCTTTAGCTTGAGTTTTCACGACTCGTCGACATTTGTCGTAAGCCTTGATTAACTCCTTGTACTGGGCCATGAGTTCAGACTCATTGTCAAAAGAGCTGTCCTCATGATTATGTTCAGAAACATCAGATTCAGAGAGCGGAGTATGAGAATTTACCTTCCCAGTCAACTGGGGTTCTTGTTCATCATCTGCCTGAGCCATAAGCTCGAAGTAGGCTTCTTCTTCTTCTTCACTCGACTCAGATGATTCAGACTCGCTAAGAGTCTTGCCCTTCTTGGCCATTAAGCTCTTTTCTGTTCTCTTCTTATTATAAGAAAATTTCTTTTCTTCTCTTTTTCCACCCTCCTTCTTCTTGTGGGGACAGTCAATGATGACATGACCAGGCTTATTATAGCAATAACAAATGATGTCAGTAGAAATATGTTTGTTCGGTTTAGTAGTATACCTGCCATGGCTGCATATACCTTTTCTGTGTCGATCGTCATCATGGCATGATCTTCTGTAAGAGGCATCCTTGACTTTTCATTGCTTCTTTTTGTTCAAGAATTTCTTGCACTATCTTGAGAGTAGTGAGAACTCTCCTTCAGATAATTCTGAAATAGAAGTACTTGGCTCCGAGGTTTCTTCTTCACTTACTTCTTGAGTCGAGGCAGGAGTGGCAGCCTTGGACTTCCTTGAGGAGTCTGCCTTGAGAGCAACAGACTTCTCCTTGGATGAAGACCTGTTCTTCTCTTCTTCAGCTTTTCTTGAATTAATTTGTAGCTCATATGACATAAGCTTTCCAAAGAGATTCTGTGGGTTTGTCTCAGCTGGCTTTCCAAATTCCTGAATGACACAAACCTTGTTATCCCATTCATTAGTTAGGGATCTCAAGAACTTATCATTCACTTCTCCGTTGGTGAAGACTCGACCATATACTCTTAGGCCGTTCACTATCTTGAAGAAGTTTTCAAACGTATCTGCAATGGTATCCTTGGGTATTTGTTGGAAGGCTTCATATTTTTGATTAAGAAGGGATGTTCTATCATCCCTAACCTCTTTTGTGCCTTCCATCAAAGTGACGAGGGACAGCCACATTTCTTTAGCGGACTGGCAGTGGATCAGGTTCTGCAACATGGAGTCATCAACTGCACTTGTTATAATATTCTTGGCCTTCTTGTCTAAAGACACAAGTGCAATCTCATCTTTGTTAAGATCCATCAATTTCTTAGGAACCTTCTTTGTTGGATCTATAGTGGAGATGGTCATCGGAATGTAAGGAACTTCTTTAACAATCATGAAGATCCTTGGATCCACAGCTTCCATGAAAAATCTAATTCTCTCTTTCTACATGGGAAAGGTGTTCTTTGGGCACAAGGGAAGCTTGGAAAAATCTTTGGCCTTGTCCATGCTTGGATAATCTCAAAAGACAACTAGGTACGGATCTGATCAAGGTGTTAACCTTTTAATGATCAACATCCCTCTGATACCAATTGAAAGTGTTCAGTTATCTACCTAAATCACCTAGAGGTGGGTGAATAGGTGAGTTGTGTGTCATTTTGCGGAAAAAAAGTTAGTGAACTTTGCACAAAAATCTACCAAGCATTCACAGACGATAAGAGATTTATAGTGGTTCCACAACCTTGGGTACATCCACTTTACACTCACCGATCAAGCAAAGCACTAGACTCGGCTACTCCACTATCTTGGATTGAAACCAATCCTACGCCTCGGAACAAAGTTCCTACAACTCGATCCACAACACGGACCTACACTCGGAAGATGAAAACTTCCTACAACTCGGAGAACTAAGCTCCTCCACTCGGAGAGTAATCTCCTACAAGAATAAATTGAGAAAATGAAATACAAACAATATATCTTTCTTAGATCTGGAGATTTCGGCCAAGGTCTTCTTCTTGAACTTTGAGGCTTTATTAGAAATTGTTGAAGAAGATGCTTGGCTAGATCTGGATCTGAAACTTCTTGACTCACAAGATCAAAGAGAAGATCTGTAGATGGAAGACTATCATGATCTGCAAGTCAACCTTTCTGAATGTCCTGGATCGACAGCCCTTGGTGTAGAAAGTTTGAAGTCAAGGCTACAATGAGAATTTTTCTAGGATATTCCCAAGTTAGTAAGTCATATAGGGTATATAATAATTCTACTATAAAATGAAAGAGACTGTACATATATCATTTGATGAAGCTAACATGTTTTGCAAGAAGAAAAATCCTTCTACCAGTAAAACTTTTCACGTTCCACAATTGTGTGAGAAGTTGGATGAGTTGACCCTCACAAATGAGAATGTTGCACATTGCTCTCCACATATAATTGAAGATAATGAAGATGAATCAACTAAAGAAGATGGTGAACCAATAATAGCTCCCAAAATTCCACAAGAGGAATTAATTCCCCAAGCTATTGCTGAACAAACTCCATCTACTAAGTTTGTCACACTTAGAGATCATCTTGTATCTCAAATGATTGGAGACATGTCAGTAGGTGTGCAGACCAGGCATCAACTCAATAAAGACTTGATGCATGCCTGCTTCATATTTCAAACTGAGCCCCAATACATAACAAATTCTGAGAAAGATCCACACTTGATTATTGCAATGCAAGAGGAGCTCCATCAGTTTGAGAGATATAGAGTTTGGGATTTAGTTCTAAGACCCAAAGACTACCCAGTCATTGGAACTAAATGGGTATTCAAAAATAAACTAGATGCCCAAGGTATTATCATCAGGAACAAGGCAAGGCTAGTTGCTCAAGGATATAAAAAAGATGAAGGAATTGACTATGACCAGACAATTACAACTATTGCAAGGCTGGAAGAAATCAGAATCTTCCTTGCTTATACTGCCTACAAGAAGTTTAAGGTATATCAAATGTATGTCAAGAGTGCATTCTTAAATGGTGAACTTAAAGAAGAGATTTATTTGGAGCAACAACCAGGTTTTATTTCTCCAACCCATCCTAGTTATGTTTTTAAATTGCATAAGACTCTCTATGGTCTAAAGCAAGCTCCAAGAGCTTGGTATGAAATCTTAGCTAGCTTTCTTCTACAGCATAAATTCTCTAGGAGCATAGTAGATAGGACATTGTTCACTAGACATCATAAGGATCAAATCTTATTAGTACAAAGTTATGTAGATGACATTATTTTTGGCTCTACTGATTCCAAAGAATGCAAGAGGTTCTCTGACCTAATGCATTCCAATTTTGAAATGAATAGCATGGGTGAGCTCTCTTACTTCCTTGGCCTCCAAGTGAAGAACTACCAGATGGAATCTTCATATCCCAGTCCAATTATGCTAAGGAGCTAATCAAAAAGTTTGGGACATCAAATGATTCAATAAAGAAAACACCCATGGATTCTAATGTTGTGATTGACTCTGATGAACATGGTAAGCCTGTTGATCAGAAACTATATAGGGGAATTATTGGGTCCCTGTTATATCTCACAGCAAGTAGGCCAGACATAATGTTTACTCATGCCTTTATGCCAGGTTCCAGGTGAACCCTAAAGAATCCCACCTTATTTTTCTAAAAAGGATTTTATGATATATAAAGGGTTGTCCTAGTTTTGGACTCTGGTATCCATCTGAGTCAGAGTTTGAGTTGACTGGATACTAAGATGTTGACTTTACTGGACATAGAGTGGACAAAAAAAGTACCTCAGGGACATGCCAGTTTCTTGGTGCTAGACTAGTATCCTGGTTTTGCAAGAAGCAGTCATCTGTGTCTACTTCAACTACAAAAGCAGAATACATAGCTGATGACAGTTGTTGTTCCCAGATACTGTGGATTCAGAACCAACTCCTAGATTATGGTTTCAACTTAAATAATACAACCTTACTATGTGATAATACAATTGCAATTTCCATTGCACAAAATCCAGTGCATCATAGTAGAACTAAGCATATAGACATAAGACATCATTTCATTAGAGAGTGTGTGGACAAAAATAAAATTAAGCTTGTCTATATCTACACTGATTTTCAAAGAGCAGACATCTTCACCAAACCCTTGGATGAGAGGAACCATCAGTTCTTTATAAATTAGCTAGGAATGATAAATGGAGAGACTTTAATTTAAATTTCTGTCTGTGCTCGAAGAATTTATCAAAGTTCGTCGAACGGAGATAGACGATCTGAGATTAGTTCTTGAGAAAACTCGCCGACCTAAGATTGACAAACTCTCCATGTGAAGTTATTTTCATCGAACTGAGATCGACGATCTTGCTTCACAAAATTTTTCGTCGAACTGAGAACGACGAAATGTTTTCCCCCCTTCCAACTGATATCGATGATATTATTTCTTCGTGAAATTTTTCGTCAACCTGAGATCGAAGATTTGTTTTCATTTTGCAAGACAGAGTCTGCCGCTTCACATTCTGAAAACTTTATAACTAGGTTTTCTTCGAGTTCCGTCCCGTGCTTTCTGTTTTTTTGCACTTGATCTCTCTTTCTTTTTGCAGGAAACCATGGCGATTTTAACGATCTCTCTATCCGGGATGAAATATCACACAGGGTTCGGTATCGACTTTGAGTCCTTCAGTCATTCAGACAAGATCTTCACGAATATTCTGAAACTATTTGAAGATCAAAAGTTGAAAAAGTTTATGACAACCAGAATCAAACTACCAGCGGCTGAGATCAAAGAATGGGTATATTCTTCAACCACTTCTGATGCTGAGAAGATGACAGAAATAGTTTCAGGAACTCAGGTCTCTCTAACTCCTTCCGTCTTATCTGAGATTTTTGGTTTTGTGAATGGGGAAGAATACATTGAAATAGATAGTTATGAATTTAATGAGATGTTGCTGAAAATGGGTCACTCTGAAGGAAACCCAAACAAGTTATTGAAGAAGAATTTATCGGCTGAATATAAATTCTTGGCTGATGTAGTCAGCAAAGTCCTGCTGGGAAAGCACACCGCTCACGACTATATCACGAGGCACCAGTTTCTGGTTATGAGTGCCCTGGTGGATAAGAAAAAGGTTAACTGGGGTCAGATTTTATTTGACTTAATCAGGAATAAGAACTCCAAGAAGCAAATTTGTTTTGCAAGGATACTTGGAATTTTTCTGTAGGAGAAGGCAAATGATTTACTGGTCTCTCAGATAGTTTTCATTAATGCTTCTAAAAGGTTAACCTTTGCCCTCTTTGGCAGATGGGAGAGGACTATTATCAAGACATCCATGGCTTCCTCCTCCATAAGACCTTCTGAGAGCACAAGGGCTGTACCAGCCACTTTCTAACCTGTAGAAGAAGTTTCCATTCCACCTCCTCATTCAATAACACTTCTTCCAACAACAACAAAAATTACTTCTTCCCCTCAACAACCACCTGCTTCACCAATGCATCAACAAACACCCACTGCATCTCTAGAACACATCACACCACCTTCATCTCCATTACCACCTCATCTTATTGATATACATCCTCATACATTCATGTCATCTCCAACATTTGATTTGGTAACCTCCATACCATCTACATGAAATTCACCTCAATATGACATCTCAACTCCTATTCCATCTCCTCCTATCACCTTCTCAGGATGACATCATGCAAGATGTTATTTCATCTGATGTCATTCCTCCCTTTCCTCCATCTATATCAACTCAGATCCCACTTGAGTCTATACATTTAGTTAGTCCCTCCATCTCCATCCATACATCTGTATCCACTCAGACTCCTCCTGAGTTTATGGATATGGAATCTCATTCCATTACCACCCTCCTGGAGCACATCACTCCAGTCATCAGACAACTCTTTGCAGAGGCAATCACACCTCTTGCTGCCTCCATCGCATCTCTTGCTGCCCTCTTTGCTGCCTTCTCCGTTCCTCCTTATTCTATCAGAGGCCTGTTTCCAGTTACCACTGAAACCAGGCAGGGGGAGATGCTCTATGAAGAAGCAGCTCCAGCAGCAGTAGTTCTAACAGTTACATCAGTTACAGCAGCAGCAGTTTCAGATGCAGTAGAAGCACCAGTCCCAGCAGTAGCTGTTCCTGCAGTAGTTGAGATTAAAATGGTTTGTACAGATGAACCAGAAGATCTACTAGAGATCATAACTGTTGGTGATTATGTGATTAATCCCACAGTTGATTTGTTTTATTTATTGAATTATATCAATTCAGCATTCTTTAATTTTCTTCCAGACTTGATCCAAGATCAGTCTAAAGATTTGGTTTGCTATACTCCTCCCATAAGCCCTGAGGTTGTAAAGTAACTAAAGGCAATCTTTGAAGTACCAGTTATCACAAAAGCTACTACAGAGCCAGTTGTATCTATTATTGAACCACTCACAGAATCAGCTCCCAAGGCTATCTCTCCTCCAACTTACAAAATGGATGAAAGTCTTATACCAAACACGGATGATATAATGCTTGCAGATATAGAAGAAGAAATTTTTTTGGCAGTTACTGAAAGTGTTGTAGAGCTAGAAATTCCAGATCAACCTCAACCTGAGAAGCAGATCTCTAAAGAAATTCTTAAAGAGATTGATGATCTATATGCCAATCCTCCTGGTTCATCTGATGATGATGATGATGATTATGATGAATCAAATTCCAAAAAGGCAAAATCTAAGAAGAGGAAAGCTCCTGCTAAGGTTGTTCCTAGGCCTAATCCCAATGCAGACACTCCCTATTACATTTTGAACAAAATAACTCCATATAAAGGGATGCCTAACTGGATGTGGTTTTTTAAAGAATGAGCGAAAAGCAAGGAAGAAGTGCAGAAGGTACTCTCCTCCTCCTCTTTATAAAAGGAACTGGAGAGGTCCTCCTCCTGCTCCTCTAGCAGCAGATGCATCAGGAAATGTGTCACAGAGATCTACCTCATTCACCCAAACATACCAATGGTAAGATAGATTTTCAAGATCTTATTTTCAAGGAAGCAGTCAGCATCAACATCCTAAATCCTCAAGAAGCAGTTCTCTTCTTCCTCCAAAACCAACAAGTCCTCCAAAAGCTCCAGTTGAACCTGAAAAGGATAATAGTTCTGAAGGGCATGAATCTTCACCAATTCCATTTGTTGATCCTGAACTAGTAGGACACTGCCAAAATGGATAGATTTCATGAACTAGTTGGACTGTTTATGATCAATAAAGCTAAAGCAGAAGGGAAGGATCCCTCTTAATACTCTACCATGTCTTCCTATAGGAAAGAAGAGTTAAAAATATATGATAATGCTAATCAGTTTTTCAATATTGATGCTTACATGAGTCTTCACCCAGAAGTTGTTATCCCAAGAGCAATCTCTTGCAACATCATTGGAGAATCTGATATGACAATGTCCAAGAGAGAAGCTGGTAATCCTAACAAGGAAATCATATTCAGACAACCCTCTAAGAAAGCTGATAAAGACAAATCCAAGAAGCCTAAATAACTTTTTGATTAGTATATTTTTTGAACTATATATGTTAATTCATCATAAAGCACTTGTATATATCTGCTAGATTTTTATTCTCTACCAGATATCTATTGTTTCGCTTTGTGATTGTATTGTATTTTATATTTTGTTTAGTGACCTCACCCAAATAGGGGGAGATTGTTGGATCCCTAGTTTGGATTTGTGCTAAGGATCGTTATTAGGATGTTTGACCCACCTTGTATAACCACAGTTAAGTCTGTCAGTCCTAGAGTTTAGGCTAGTCATTAGAACAACCTTCATGGACCAGCCTGCAGTGGACTTCAGGAGACTCAAGTCTTAGAAGAATTTTAGAGATCAAATTATTAGTTCGAAGTTCTTTGAACTCAGCTCGACGATCGTCGATCGCAGATCGACGAACTCAGAGATCTTTCTCTGAGTTGAGCTCGATGATATTCAAGCTCAGGTCGATGATTTCTTCCTCAAGACAGATTCTCTGATCAACGAACTTGGCGACCAAAATTAATAAGATATTTCCAGATTGTGGTTCGCTGATCTCAGGTCGACAAACTCTGATCCACATAGATTTCTCAGTTCAACAAACTTGGATCACATAGAATGTCAGTTATTCTTAAGAACTTGAATCGCTGAGCTCAGGTCGATGAAGGGGATTTCTCAGCTCGACGAACATGGAGTCCAGGTCAATGAAATCTGCCCTGAGGTTGATGAAATCTGTCCAGAGCCTAAATACTAAGTTTTCCTTATCTGTCCTTCTCTTCATCCCATCCTAGGTCAATAATTCTCTAAGTAATTAATGCTTAAATTCCCTAAGAATATAACCATTGAAGGCAGCATTAATTATAGTTTTCATCAGAGTAATTACTTGACTAATTCTCGGGACAGTTGGGGAAATACAATTAAAGTCAGATATTCCAGCCATTCTCGTTCCCAGATTTCCAGCAGTAATTAATGGAGTCATTTCAAATTCTGAAGAAAAATTGCAGCAACATATATAAAGAAAATTTCTTTTCTTTTGGGATACATACTGAGAAAAACAAATACATCACACAGAATAGAGGGAGTCGAATAACAAAGAGATACTAAGATTCTAATCTTCTCTCTGAAAAGAAATTCTGTTTGCTCTTGCACATTCAAAACAAATTAAAGAAGAACATCATCTACAAAATCAATAGTCTTCTTAAACTTTTGATCTAGGATTCTTCAGAGTCAATTATTCAACATTAGTCTACAAGTTCCTGGACATCTTCAAGACAAGGCTGAAGACTTACACCTTGAGTAAAGCTCCAGTCTTCCTGAACATTTCAACATCTCAGGGGGAGCTTTGACACTAACAATCAACAGAAGTCTTCTCTGTTTCTTAGAGAAAAAGAAGACAATATCACCTTCTTAACCTCCTGTATAAAGAGTTTATTAACTCTCTTCTAAAGTTTTTGTTGGTTTTTGGGAACCTGATCAAAAGACTAAAGGGTTGTCAGATCTCCCTGCAAATAGATCTTGTGGTGACAGGACACCTGAGCAAAAACCTGTGGTGGCAGTCACCTAATCAAAAAACTGCTAGTGGATTCCTACCAGGGTGGTAGAAGAGTGGATGTACCCAGATTGGGGGAACCACTATAAATTCTCGTATTGTTTGTGTGCTCATTCTTCTTTGTTTTATTGTGTAGTTTAGTCTAGATTCTATTTCATTTTATACTACTACTACTATAACTAATTTCTCTGATAAATTACAAAAACAGCTAAAAGATTTTAAATCACTCTATTCACCCCCCTCTAGAGTATATTAGATCTATTCCCTATCTTTCACTATTTTCTTTCAGCCAAACTATTTCCTTTTATAGACAAGTTATTAACGACTCTTTGTACTGTGGGCGCACCCTTGAGGAACAGGTCACCACCTTCCTTTTGTAGAAAATGACAATAGCTGGCCCTATGTGCCATTAAAAGCATGCTGTATCTTTCCCGTAAAGAATTTGAAATGAGTTGACTTTGTGGATCTTTGCTGATTTCAGCCATTCTGGACTTAGAAAATTTCTCAGAATCACACTGGCGTTGAGTGGAGTTGAGTGAAAGGACTTCACTCAATGATTCTGGACTTATTCACACAGCTGCTTCCTTAGGCATTGAGTGGCATTGAGTGAATATCCTTCACTCAATGCCTTTATAATTGGCTTATCATTTTGCCCTTTCCACAACATGGGTGTTGAGAGAGTTCAGTGAATGGGCTTTACTCAAAGTTTTTTGCCTTTCTCGCTTCTTTAATTTCTGCCTTCTGCTGAGGCATTGAGTGAACAGGCTTCACTCAATGCTTCTGTACTTGGAACAATTATGTTCTGCATGAAGGTGTTGAGTGTGTTGTCTTCACTCAATGCTATCTTCCATTTGCCTCAACATTTCACTATGTGTTGAGAGAACTGGCTTCACTCTATGCTTTTAGACTTAGTCAACAACCTATTTCTTCTTAGGCTTTGAGTGCAGTAACATGACTCAACTCTTCCTTTCTTTGGCGTTGAGTGAACTGGCTTGTTTCAGCGCTTTTGTACTTAGACAGATTTTTTTGTCATTCTACCAAGGCTTCGACAGAATCAGCATGGTGTTGAGTGAATTGTCTTCACTCAACGTTCTTGGACTTAGAAACTTTTCCTTTGATAGAATCTCTCTGGCTTTGAGTAAGGCAGCTTTACTCAACGAATTTGCTGCCTGGCATTGAGTGATTTGTCGTACTCAATGCCTGGGGTCTTGGTCACTTTTCTGTCTTCCATTGATGAGGTTTCTATATATCCTGCTGTATTCTATTCCTTTTCTGCTATGGACATTGAGTGAATGGCATTTACTCAACGACTGTGGACTTAGGAACTTTTTTGTCTATCCATCCCACAACTTTGTGTCCACCTGTCCAATCAATATGAGAAGGACAAACCTGCATGCATGAACTTATAGACACCTCAAATACAACTATGTGTATGCCATTGACTTGTTTGACTTCTTACAAACCCGAGACATTAGGATCAATGGACCCAACAGTGAGCAATCTTAACTCAACGCCAAAATACTTAGACAGTTATTCTGTCACTAGGCATTGAGTGAACAAACTTTACTCAATGCCAAAACACTTAGATTGATTTTCTGTCACTATGCGTTGAGTGACCAAGCTTTACTCAATGCCAAAACACAAACAGTTATTCTATCACTAGGCATTGAGTGACCCTTCATCACTCAATGCCAAAACACTTAGTTGCATTCCTGAATGAATGCGTTGAGTATAACTTCTTCCCTCGATGCTTTCTTCTTTAACCTATTATTTTGATGAGGCGTAGCGTGTGTTGAGTGAGCTTTCATCACTCAACACAATTTATACTTTTTTAGTCTTAACTGTTTAGGCATCGAGTGAGCATTCATCACTCGACTCTTCTGTACTTAACCATATTTCTTCAGTGTTAAAGCTAAATCTTTGACTATCTAAGCTTTAATCAACTCTTTTGCTTGTATGGCATTGATTGAACTGTCATCACATAATGCCTGTGGACTTGGCAACTTTTCTTCCTTGAAAAAAGTCAGGCTTTGATTGACTTGACTTTACTCAAACCGTCTTATTATATGGCGTTGAGTGAACTAGCTTCACTCAACGCATATGGACTGAGACAGATTTCTATCTCTCCACCTTTCTTCCTTGTGACCACCTGTCACAATCACTTAGATAACCTGTCTAAACTTGTTCCAAGGAACATCCTGCACATATTTAACTCGAACAATATCAAATACAATTATGATCTTAGTATTGATTGTGATGCATCTTCAAATCTAGGGAACATTGAGGGAAATATTCCCAACAAAAGCATTGTATGGGTTGAAGCATGCCCCAATGACATGGTATGAGACCCTCTCTAGCTTTCTCATTAATAACAAATTCTCAAGGGGAAAGATAGACAAGACTCTATTCCTAAGGGAATCAAAGGATAAGATCATCATAGTCAAGATTTGTGTAGATGACATAATCTTTGGGTCTATTAATGATAATATCTACAAGAAGTTTGCCAAATTTTTTCAATTGAAGTTTGAGATGAGCAGTATGAGTGAGCTTAAGTTATTTTTGTGCCTCGAAGTAAGACAGTCTGAGGTGGATTGTCCATTTCTTAGTCTAAGTTCACCAGGGAGTTAGTTAGAAATTTTGGTTTGGAGAGTGCCTCCATAATGAGAACTCCCATGGGTCATGTATGTCAATAGACAATGATGAGACAAGGTAACCTGTTGATGAATCCTTATATAGCGACATAATTGTCCCCATCGTCTAGCTTACTGCTTATAGGCCAGACATCATGTATTCTACATATGTTTGGGTTGGATAACAGGCTTGCTCTATGGAGTCTCATTAATTTATTGCAAAACGAATTCTAAGATTTCTTAAGGGCACACAAGATCTTGGCCTATAGTACCCTAGGAATATTGATTTTGAGCTGATTGGGTATTCAGATGCAGATTTTATAGGCTGTAGAGAAGATAGGAAAAGCACATCTAACTCCTATCAATTCTTGGGAGGAAGACTTGTATCATGGTGCACCAAGAAGTAGACTAGTGTTACAATGTCAACAGTTGAATAAAAATACATATTAGCAGGGAGTTGCCATGCTCAGCAGATGTAGATCCAGCGCCAACTCGAGGACTACAACCTAAAGCTAAGTAACACTCGAATGTATTGTGATTCTAATAGTGCAATCTCTTTTGCTAGGAATAATGTCTCTTACAGCAGTGAAAGTCCACCTAGTGTCAACTATGTGCACCTATGGGGGGGGGGGGAATAGGTGACGTGTGGTTCTTTTGCGGAATTTACGGATGTACCTGCACAATAAAAACAAAAAGCACAGCACACAGAATACACAGCAAATTTATAGTGGTTCCCCGACTTGGGTACATCCACTTTCCCCCTTCGACCTATCTCCCCAACAAGGGACGACTCGGTCACTTCTCCAACGGGATTGAAATCCAATCCCTTCACTAACGGAAGGAGCCCTTCCACACGTGAGAGTCAACACTCCCACAAAACGGGTTGCACCCAACCCTTACAACACGGAACAAAAGTTCCTTTACAACGAAATTAAATATAGAGTGTACACGTGATACAAACTTCTTTTGGAGACTACGGTGTTCCTCTTCGTTCGACGACGTGTTCTTGAAGTCGATGAAGAGTCTACAACCTTGTTCTCTCTTGGAGAGGATCTTCCCGGAACCGGCGGCGGCACACGAGCGGCGGGTAGCTTCGGGATCGGCGGCTACGATAATGAGCGGCTGCTGAACTTGGAGATCCAAACTTCGTAGCGAAGCAAGCTCGGTCTACCAACGGTCACACGAGGATCGGTCGTCTCGATCGATTCGGAGGGAAGTTTTTCCCGATCAACAAATCGAGAGACAAGGGATCTCTGGATAGACGCGTGAGACCCAAGCCTTGCTAGGCTTCTGTCGCCGGAGATCGGGAAGAAGAACGATCAGCGGCGGCGACGGACTTGCGCGAGCGGCGACGGAGGCGGCGGAGAGATTTCGCGATATTAGGGTTTCCGCTCGCTCGGCTTCTTTCTGTGTCGGTATTCCGTTCAAAATACCTGTATATAAATACTGTAGAAGTTTTCTAATATGACCGTTTGTGGGACCCACAATAGAAATCCCCAAATCCCGGTCCAGGAATTTAACAGCGGCAGAATCCGGTTCAGGAATTTCCAGAAAAATGCCAAGTCAAAATCGGTGAGAATCAAAAGTGATTCTCGCCGAGTCGCCGAGAATCAAAGGTGATTCTCGACGATTCGGAGAGAATCAAAGATGATTCTCGTCGAATTTGCCTTGGTTGCACGCACTACTTTAAGCCAGGTCGAGACGGCGAGAATCAACCAGTGATTCTCGTCGATTCGACGAGAATCACTAGTGATTCTCGCCGAATCGGCGAGAATCACTAAGTGATTCTCGTCGATTCTTACTTAGACGCAGAGGCGCTTGCTTAGAAGTTGCTGGATCGAGTTCGGCGAGAGTCAACTTCTGATTCTCGACGAATCGGCGAGAATCCCAAGTGATTCTCGCCGAATCGGCGAGAATCACTTGGTGATTCTCGTCGATTCTAACTTAGACGAATTTTCGTCTTTCCACCTGTGAGATGCTCCTTGACCCATCCTTGCTCCTTGTCTGCTCCTGCATATTTATAGCCCTGTGCTTGAAAATAAGTGCACTCCAATAGAGAGAGTACACGTAGGCCAACACACTGATCTGCTCAACGAGGGATTACGTCGTGCAGACCCGTGTATATTGACCTACTGCACCCTGACATTGGTGTGCACTTAGCGTGGAAAAACTGCAAGCACAACTCGAAGGTTTTTATCAAATACATAGTCTATTGACCTTAGCTTGTCCAGAGGCTTCTTCAAATCAGGTACATTGTGGATACAATACCCAACAATCTCCCCCTATTTGAAGAAGCCTAAACCTTACAAGCTAAGGTGAATAGAACAAATGAGAATGAAAACCATAAACTGAAAAGAGAGTTAAGTGAGTTATCCATTACCAATACCAATTTCTTGGGAGCAAGCTTGGAGCCACCTTAGCCTTAGCCGAGAGGGTAATCTCCCCCTTTTCGGCTTCTACAAATCGGGGTCTGTAGCGTTTTACCCTTTGCTCCCCCTCAGTTCTTGCACAGGCCTGGAGCCTCTGTAGTCTTCATTCCTCATAATTGAGCATCCCCAATTCAGTCTTGAAAAGATTGAACTTGGCCTCGTCTAGGGGCTTTGTGAATATATCAGCAATCTGCTTGTCCGTGGGGACATAACAGAGAGAGATATCTTTGTTCTCCACGTGCTCCCGAATGAAGTGGTAGCGTACTTCGATATGCTTCGTTCTGCTGTGCGACACCGGATTGTTGGCAATGGCAATTGCACTTGAGGAGTCGCAGTACATGGGTACTTCCTTGAACTGAAGGTCGTAGTCGGCTAGCTGGTTTCTGATCCATAGAAGTTGTGCGCAACAGCTTCCTGCCGAGATGTACTCTGACTCTGCTGTAGAGGTTGCAACACAATTCTGTTTCTTGCTGTTCCATGAGATAAGCCTCCTGCCGAGGAATTGACACGTCCCGGAGGTGCTTTTCCTGTCATCCCTGCTCCCTGCAAAATCAGCATCTGAAAAGCCTATTAGCTCGACATCATTGTTTCTCGGGTACCACAAGCCAAGATTAGGAGTACCTTTAAGGTATCTCAGAATTCGCTTTGCAGCGACATAGTGAGATTCCTTAGTGTTCACCTGATATCGGGCACAGACACATGTGGAGAACATAATATCCGGTCGACTGGCAGTAAGGTAGAGCAGGGATCCAATGATGCTTCTGTATTTGGTTTCATCGAAAGGTTTACCTTTCTCATCCTTATCCAGAGACATGGTGGATCCCATTGGAGTCCTCATAGAGGTTGCACTCTCCATACCGAATTTCTTAAGGAGTTCATTTGTGAACTTCGTCTGAGAGATGAAGATTCCATCCTCAGACTGTTTCACTTGAAGTCCTAAGAAATACTTGAGCTCTCCCATACTGCTCATTTCAAACTTTCCTTGCATAAGTCTAGAGAACTTTTTGCAAAGATTGTTGTCCGTTGAGCCGAATATTATGTCATCGACATAGATTTGCACCAGCAAAATCTTGCCTTTGACTTCCCTGAGAAACAATGTTTTATCTATTTTACCTCTGGAGAACTTGTTCTCAAGAAGAAAACTAGATAATGTCTCATACCAAGCTCGTGGAGCTTGTTTCAACCCATATAAGGCCTTATTAAGAGAATAAACGTGATTAGGATAAGTAGGATCGACAAAACCTGGGGTTGAGCGACGTATACTTCCTCTTTCAGGTCTCCGTTCAGGAATGCCGATTTCACATCCATTTGATAGACTGTGAATCCTTTGTGTGAAGCATACGCCAGGAACAACCTGATTGCCTCGAGCCTTGCTATTGGTGCGAAGGTCTGGTCGAAGTCAATCCCTTCCTCCTGTCTGTAACCTTGAGCCACCAGCCTGGCCTTGTTCTTTACGATGACACCATGTTCATCCAGCTTGTTTCTGAAGATCCACTTCGTGCCAATCACATTCTGCTTGTATGGTCTGGGAACCAGCGTCCAAACCTTGCAACGTTCGAATTGATGTAGTTCCTCTTGCATGGCCAGAATCCATGCCGCATCCTTGTTCGCCTCGTCGAACTTCTTTGGCTCAACCTGTGACAGGAAGCTAAGATGCAATACTTCGTTAACTGTACCTCTTCGAGTTCTGACACCAGCACGAGGATCCCCTTTGATCTGATCTCTAGGATGATCTCTCACGTGCCGGAGCTCTAGAAGTCTGGCGTCTGGAGCTTCAACTACTTCTTGGGCTTCTCTTTCTTCTAAGAGATTTGTCCCATCTTGATCTTCAACATTTTCAGATGACGTGGAGGTGGAAACTTTGACGTACTTGGGAGCGTCATCTTTAGCGGTCTCATCCAGACTCAGCTGTTCAAGTCTAGCACCTGCATCTTCAAGAATACTACTGGAAGAATTGCTGTTAAGCAAACTTCCTTCATCAAAAACAACATTTATTGATTCTTCTACCACTAGGGTTTTCTTACTGAAGACCCTATATGCCCGACTATGGGAACTATAGCCCACGAATATGCCTTCGAAGCATTTTTCACCGAATTTAGTACGCGGGTACTTCCCATTATTCAGTACATAGCATCTGCAACCAAAATCCTCAAGTAGGACATGGTTGGTTTCCTGCCTTTCAGTAGCTCGTAGGGCGTCTTACGATGATGTTTGTTGATCAATGCTCGGTTTTGTACATGACATGCAGTATTGACACCCTCTGCCCAGAAGTATTCCGGGAGAGAAGCGTCTTTCAACATTGTCGTGCAGGCTTCAATGAGAGTTCTATTTCTCCTCTCCGCAACTCCATTTTGCTGAGGAGTGCGCGGGGAGGAAAACTCATGAAAGATACCTTGTTCTTCACAAACTTCTGTCATTGCACCAGATTCGAATTCTGTTCCATGGTCACTTCTGATTTTGACCACGGAGCAGTTAAATTCGTTCTGAACCTGCTTGACAAAATTAGTGAAGATGTCAAACGTATCTGACTTTCGTTTCAAAAAGAACACCCATGTAAACCGAGAATGATCATCAACTATCACTAGCGTATATGACTTGCCTCCCAAGCTATGAACTTGCATTGGACCAAACAAGTCCATATGCAAAAGGTAAAGACATCGGGAAGAGTCTTTGTCAGCGATGCTCTTAAAGGTAGCCCGAGTCTGTTTGCCCATCTGGCATGCAGGACATGGGCTATCTTTGATGCACTTGATACTGGGAGCATCCCTTACCAAGTCCTTAGAAAACAGCATACTAATTGTCTTGAAATTAATATGTGCCAATCTCTTGTGCCATTGTTCACAAAGAGATGCACTGCCTGTTGCCACAAGGCATACGGGGGTAGATGAATCTAAGCTGAGAAAATCTAAACAAAAGATATTTCTGCTCCTAATGCCTGATAATACCGTTTCAGAAGAGATACGTGAATTATCAGACATTTATCCTTGCAGAACTTAACGTCATAACCTTTATCACATAACTGACTTACACTGATCAGGTTATGGTTTAACCCTTCAACATAAGCCACGTCGGTGATAGAGATTATACCGTTGGAAATCATACCATAACCTCTGGTGACTCCTCGATCTGAGCCTCCAAAGATGCCTTTGGGTCCATTCTCGACTGGAGTGTAATCACGCAGCAGGCTTCTTGTCCCGGTCATATGCCGGGAGCATCCACTGTCCAAATACCAGATTGGCGTTTTGGTGGCCTTTGGACATTCCTGCAAAACAAAATTAATTTGCCTTAGGAACCCAATCGAACTTGGGTCCTAGATTCCTGGTTAGCACACTCCCCCTCGGTTGGTTAACCCTACGAGTGGTCGGTCTCGCATTGCTAACATGGGGAGTCTCGTAGTTCCTTGGATTAAACCAACAATCCACGGCAAAGTGACTGACTTTGCCACAGCACCAACAGTCAAATCTGTTGTACCTCTTCCTAGGCTCCTGCCTTACCCTGGGAACGGTGGGTACTGCTGGGGCCTTGGATCTGGAGGCGGAGGCCTCATGGTGACAACAGTCGCATGACTTTGTCACCTTCTGTATAACAGGCTTGGCTTTTGGTGCCTGCTTTCCATTATGGCCGCTAGAGAACGAACCATAATGTCCTATGTGGATTTCCTCATAAGGTGCCTTGAAGGCACTCTCACTGAAGTTCCGGGGAAAGTTCCAACCGTCATACCGGCTCTTTGGCTTTGCAACCGAGGGCCGGAAATGATGCCCAAATGTTGACTCAAAGTCGTGTTGGTTGCAAGGAAAGCCAGGCTTTCTGAACGCAACAGGACTAAGAGGAGCCTTACCCTTTTCATCAGCAGAGGCCTTCTTGGCGGCCTTATTCTTCCTCTGGTTCTTGTTTCTCCTAGATGAAGAACGAGGTACCCCTATATGCCCCAAGCCAGCTCCTTTGGCCTGAGCAGAGAAGGTATCAACGACTGGAAGAACTGTTTTTGGCATAGAGAAGCTCTTGACGATCTTCCTTTCTGCCGCAAGTAGTTCTTCCAACTTGTCGACTTCCTCCTGCTTTAGATCAAGGAGCTTCAAAGACTCTGAATGCTTGGAAGTCAGGTCAAGGTGTTCCTGTCGGAGAGAAATCAAGCTAGTGACCTCTTCCCTTAGGGATACACATTCACCCTTAAGGAATTTTACTTCCTTCTTCTCAGCCTTCAGTCTCTTTCGGCACTCATCGAAAGTGTTGAGCAGAAGCTCATACTTCTCGAGGAGCTCAGCTTCACGGGCTGAAGGGCCATCCTCAGGTTCATCATCCTGAGACTCAGGATCAGAGTCGTAGTCGGAGAGAGGGGTGTGAGCTTTTACCTTCCCAGTAAATGGGGGGCATTCTCCTTCTGAGTCCGAGCGACCCACCAGCCCGAAGTAGGCTTCCTCATCATCACTGGAGTCTGAGGAATCAGACTCACTTAGTGTCTTTGGTCTTCTTGCGATGTAGCTCCGCTCCTTCTTCTTATCTCTGGAGGATTTGAGCTCCTCTCCTTTCCCTTTATCTCTTTTGCTTTGATGGCAGTCGGCCACGACGTGACCTGGCTTATTACATCCAAAGCAAATAATATCAGAAGAACGATGTTTGTTAGGTTTAGATGCATACCTGTCAGAAGAATAATTTTTCTTCTGATGCCTGGAGGAGGAGCTGTCTTTCTTTCTTTGATTCCTCATCTTGAGGAACTTCTTGAACTCTCGGGTGATGAGGGAGAAATCCTCCTCCGACAATTCAGAGCCGGAGGAGCATGGTTCAGAGTCCTCCTCCTCTTCCTTACTCCTCGCACGGTATGACATCGCACCCTTGCCCTTTCTGGAGTAACTGGCTTTTAGGGCCACAGTCTTTTCTTTTGCAGCAACCTTCTCTGCTTCTTCCTCTACCTTCCTGGTGTTCAGCTGAAGTTCATAGGACATCAGCTTCCCAAACAGGATTTGTGGATCAGTTTCTGCTAGTCTGCCAAATTCTCTGATGGCGCAGATCTTTGTGTCCCATTCCTTAGTGAGGGACCTAAGGAATTTGTCATTGAGTTCACCATTGGTGAACACTCTTCCGTAGCCCTTGAGGGCGTTGACAATCTTCAGGAAGTTCTCGTATGTGACCCCAATCTCTTCCTTAGGCCCTTGCCTGAAGGCCTCATATTTTTGGTTCAGGAGGGATCTCCGATCATCCCTCACTTCATCCGTACCCTCCATGAGGATGATCAGGCACTGCCAGATCTCCTGAGCTGTCCTGCAGTTGCTGAAGTTTTGCATCATAGAATCATCAACTGCGCTCACCAGAATGTTTCGTGCCTTCTTGTCCAGTCCCACCAGCACCATCTCGTCTTTGTCCATTTCAGAAAGTGTCTTCGGCACCTTCTTGGTGGGATCGATGGTGGAGGCCTTAGTGGGGACATAAGGTCCCTCCTCCACAATCATGAAGAGTCGAGGATCGACTGCTTCCATGTAAAACCTGATTCTTTCCTTCCAGATCGGAAAGTTGAGTCTGTTGCACACTGGGATCTTGCCGGAGTACTTGAGCCCGTCCATAGTAGATGAATGTCTCCTTGTTGACACTAGTGGCAGGATTCAACTCAAGGTGTTAACCTTTTTGTTGAGTAACCTCGCTTTGATACCACTTGAAAGTCCACCTAGTGTCAATTATGTGCACCTATGGGGGAGGGGGAATAGGTGACGTGTGGTTCTTTTGCGGAATTTACGGATGTACCTGCACAATAAAAACAAAAAGCACAGCACACAGAATACACAGCAAATTTATAGTGGTTCCCCGACTTGGGTACATCCACTTTCCCCCTTCGACCTATCTCCCCAACAAGGGACGACTCGGTCACTTCTCCAAAGGGATTGAAATCCAATCCCTTCACTAACGGAAGGAGCCCTTCCACACGTGAGAGTCAACACTCCCACAAAATGGGTTGCACCCAACCCTTACAACACGGAACAAAAGTTCCTTTACAACGAAATTAAATATAGAGTGTACACGTGATACAAACTTCTTTTGGAGACTACGGTGTTCCTCTTCGTTCGACGACGTGTTCTTGAAGTCGATGAAGAGTCTACAACCTTGGTCTCTCTTGGAGAGGATCTTCCCGGAACCGGCGGCGGCACACGAGCGGCGGGTAGCTTCGGGATCGGCGGCTACGATGATGAGCAGCTGCTGAACTTGGAGATCCAAACTTCGTAGCGAAGCAAGCTCGGTCTACCAACGGTCACACGAGGATCGGTCGTCTCGATCGATTCGGAGGGGAAGTTTTTCCCGATCAACAAATCGAGAGACAAGGGATCTCTGGATAGACGCGTGAGACCCAAGCCTTGCTAGTCTTCTGTGGCCGGAGATCGGGAAGAAGAACGATCAGCGGCGGCGACGGACTTGCGCGAGCGGCGACGGAGGCGGCGGAGAGATTTCGCGATATTAGGGTTTCCGCTCGCTCGGCTTCTTTCTGTGTCGGTATTCCGTTCAAAATACCTGTATATAAATACTGTAGAAGTTTTCTAATATGACCGTTTGTGGGACCCACAATAGAAATCCCCAAATCCCGGTCCAGGAATTTAACAGCGGCAGAATCCGGTTCAGGAATTTCCAGAAAAATGCCAAGTCAAAATCGGTGAGAATCAAAAGTGATTCTCGCCGAGTCGCCGAGAATCAAAGGTGATTCTCGACGATTAGGAGAGAATAAAGATGATTCTCGTCGAATTTGCCTTGGTTGCAACGCACTACTTTAAGCCAGGTCGAGACGGCGAGAATCAACCAGTGATTCTTCTCCGTCTAGTGATTTCGCCGAACGAGAATCACTAGTGATTCTCGCCGAATCGGCGAGAATCACTAAGTGATTCTCGTCGATTCTTACTTAGACGCAGAGGTGCTTGCTTAGAAGTTGCTGGATCGAGTTCGGCGAGAGTCAACTTCTGATTCTCGACGAATCGGCGAGAATCCCAAGTGATTCTCGCCGAATCGCGAGAATCACTTGGTGATTCTCGTCGATTCTAACTTAGACGAATTTTCGTCTTTCCACCTGTGAGATGCTCCTTGACCCATCCTTGCTCCTTGTCTGCTCCTGCATATTTACTGCCCTGTGCTTGAAAATAAGTGCACTCCAATAGAGAGAGAACACGTAGGCCAACACACTGATCTGCTCAACGAGGGATTACGTACGTGCAGACCCGTGTATATTGACCTACTGCACCCTGACATTGGTGTGCACTAAGCGTGGAAAAACTGCAAGCACAACTAGAAGGATTTATACAAGTACATAGTCTATTGACCTTAGCTTGTCCAGGGGCTTCTTCAAATCAGGTACATTGTGGATACAATACCCAACAAGCAAGACTAAGCAAATTGAGATTAGGTATCAATTTATTAGAGAACATGTGAAATATGAAGACATCAGTCTTGAATTTGGCCCAACTGACAAGCAAGTAGCCGATATCTTTACAAAACTACTAGATGAAGCCAAGTTAAACACCTTCAAATATGAATTAGGTATGTTGAATTTAGTTCAGCTTCAGTAGCTCTCCATATATTTTTGTTTGGTACAGGTTGTGTTAATCTCTACAGGATAAACAAAGGAGAAATGGACTAAGTGTGCAGATGTTGAGTGCATTGAGACAAGATGAAGTGTCGAGTGCGCTGAGTCTGAGTGCAAGCGTCGAGACTGTTGAGTGTGTTGAGTGTACTCAATGTGTGCTCCCAGTGACATATATATGCGGCTAATTATTGGTATCAACTCCATCCATTGATCACTTCTTGATCATAAACAGGTACGTGCCTCTCCATATTCTACAATAGAAACTACTATAAATAGAAGGCTGTGTGCGCAAAATAAAATACATTGTTCCTCGCCTTTCTTTACCATTGCGACGAAATGACCAAAGATTACAAAATCAACACCAACTCATAGAAGAAATGGCGCCAAGAGAATTCGATTTCCTATTCGAGGGTTCAGAGCTGATCAAAAATTGATTCAAGGATGCGCCTGAGGTAGTTCATTTAGTTCTCCATCTGCTACAGGTCGCTGACCTAGAATATTTTCTCTCCGAGCCCAGTCTACTTTGGAAGAGAGAAGTTTTTGAGTTACACTCAACTGCCAAGGTCGACTTGTCACCTAAAGGATGGTAAAAGCTTTACCACCTGAGGGGATAAATCTATTTAACTCTACGGGGGGGGGGGGGGGGGTGGGTGAATAGAGTGTTTTAAAAACTTAATTGTTTTTTTATAGCGGAATTAAAAATAATAAATATATCTTAAGAAAGTGTAGGAAAGAAAAGCTAATTAACACAATACACAACACAGAACAATAAGAAAACAACAAGCAACTAGACGCCACAAGAAATTTATAGTGGTTCCCCTAAACTTGGGTACATCCACTCTTCTACCACCCTGTTAGGAATCCACTATAGGTTTTTGATCAAGTGCCCTACCACCAACAGGTTTTTGCTCAAGTGCCCTATCACCACAAGATCAATTTAAAGCAAAATCTCACAACCCTTTAGGCTTTTGATTAGGTGCCCAAAAACCAAGATAAGTCATTTGTTAAGGAGAAATAAGAACCAGGTGGTTAATTTTTGAAGGGAGTTAAAACATTGTGTACAGTGGGGTGAAAAATATGATATTGTCTTCTCTTTCTCAAACAACTGAGAAGACTTTAGTGGATTGCTTAATGTTGTCAAAGCTCCCCCTGAGATGATTATTGTTCAGGAATTTGCAGGAAGCTTTCCAGGGTGTAGGTCTTCTTTGATGAACTCCAGAAGCTTTTAGACTGATTGTGTTTTGATGTCTATTAAAAGCTTGGTGAAGAGCTACAGATGATGAAGACTGTATGCGTATGCAGACTGAATATATTTCCTTCTCTGTATGCCTGTGACACTTAGTCAATTCTTTTCTGTTACTCATACCTTTTTTAAAACTCCTTTTATGTCTCATTCAGAAATTTTATCTCTGAATTTGAATTCTACTCGATGATTAACTGCTGAAATCTTGGAACTCGGACAAATGGCTAGAAGGGCAATTAATTGATTCCTTAACTGTCCAATTATTAAGCCGAATATTAACTCTCTGAAATCTAGTAATTAATGCTGCCAATGAACGGCTATATTCATAAGAATATATGCAATTAATTACTCAGAGCAATATAGGCAATAATATATTATACAAACCTTGGTCAATCTGGAAATAAACTACAGAGAAAAGAAAATGATGAACTGACAGATTTCATCGATCAGAGATCCAAGATCGTTGAACTCAATTCCGATTTCGTCGAACGACTTCTTCAACATAGAAATATTTTGTCTTGTTCTGAAGTCTTCAGTCTTCTAAGTCTTCTGAGGGATTGGTCCACTCAAACTGACTTGTTGACCTACCATACGATCCAATAAAGACCTATGACCCTAGACTATACTTTGTGGGTCAATCTATACAATCCTAATAGTGAACGTAGCCCAAATCAACCCTAAAAGAGGTGTGGTTCCAACAATCTCCACCTATTTGGGTGAGGTCACTATGTACAATGCATTAAAACAATAAATTACAATCACAAATCATAATAACAAGTATCTGCCAGAAAGTAAAAGTCTAGCAGATATATATACATCAAGTGCTTTGTGACAAAATAACCAAAACAAATAGTTCAGAGGGAAAATAAGCTAATCAAGAAACTATTTAGATTTCTTAGACTTTTCTTTCTTTGATGGTTGCCTGAAAATGATTTGCCCGTTGGGATTTGCTGCTTCTCTTTTAGACATAGTCATATCTGCTATTCCAATGATATTGCCTAAAGTTGCTCTTGGAATAACTGCATCTGGATGTAAGCTCATATAAGCATCAACATTGAGAAAGTGTTTAGCTTTGTCATACCTTTTTAATTCTTCTATTCTGTAAGAAGACATTGTAGTATATTGAGAAGCATCTTTGCCTTCTTTTTTAGCTTTATTTATTTGAGAAAGTCCAACCAGCTCGTGAAATATAGCCATTTTAGAAATGTTTTCCTGTTCTGGATCAACAAAAGCAACTGTTGGAGACTAATGTCTTCCCTTATATTCAGATTTAGAAGATAGCTGCCATCCACTGCTGCTGTGGCTGCTTTTGTAGTCAGTCTTGGCAGATTTGTCATATTTATGATAAGAAGATTGCCTTGAGTGCTGAGAAGATATGGTTCTTGAGGCTAGATTGCCTGAAGAACCTGCAGCTGGTGGAGGAGGAGGAGGTAGTGGATCCTTTCTGAATTTCTTAGTGGGAGCAGATCCAAACTTCTTATTATTCTTTTGTGCTTTCATCTGATTCTTTGAAAGCTTCATCCAGTGGGGAGTAGTTGGAATTAGAGGAATATTATGCAAGATATAATATGGAATGTCATTCTTGGGATTAGGTGGTTGCCCTGTTGTTGCCTGAGAAACTACCTTCTATTTCTGAAACTTTCTCTTCTTAGACATAGTATCCTTTGAATCATCGGAATCATCTAATTCATCTTCAATGGATTCACTTACAGGATTGTTATACAAAGCATTAATCATCTTCAGTTGATTTGCAGGCAGGCTCTCTCTGAGAGATACACTCTATAATCATATCTTCCTCAAAAAGAAGATCCAAATTTGGAAGAGGAGATTCTGCACAACCAAATGTTGGACGAGAGAAAGCCTTTGGCTTATCCTCTAGGTCTGAAGGGGAAACTGAAGGTTCTGCAAAACTGCATATAATTTGAGCTATAATCTCTGAGCTGATAGGGGCAGTATAACAAACTATAGCCTTAGAAAGAATTTGCTCTTGAATAGGAAGAGAATGATAAAGAATGTCAAAATCTTTTAACAAATTAGCTATGTCCGCAGAAGGGGCAAGGAAAAAGAATGGTGCTTCCTGAGGCTCTACAATCTCAATATCAAACTCTAAAAAATCTGTCTCAAGAAAAGCTGACAACTCTGTATCTGTATTTACATGCTCTGTAACTGCTGTATCCATATATACTACTGCTGCTGCTCCTTCACAAACTGCTACTGCCACTGTTGGAGAGGGGACCTCATCATAGAACATCTCCCCCTGCGTGGTATTAGGAAATCCTGAGGCCAGGCCATTGAATGATGAGGGACCAGTAGAGGTAGCAAGTTGAGAAGAGAGAGCATTGATGGAAGAAATTAGAGGTGCAATGGCAGCCTCTATAAGAGATCTGATGGTGGAAGTTAGTAGAGGAATGATTTTGGATGTGGAATCAGATGATGATGGAAAAGAGGTTATTGTGTTACCATAAGAAGTGCATATGTTGAAGATAGTAGATGGAGTTGGAGGTATAGATGGTGGTAAGAAAGGTGTGGTGATGACTGGAGGGATGTCAATTGGAATGTCATCATGATGTGGAGATGATGGTGGAGTGTGGGTTGGAGATGGAGATGGGGTAGGTGTTGGGATAAGAGTGAAAGAGGGTGATATCTGGTTGGAAACAGATGTTATGGATGGAATTCCAATTAAAGGAATTTCAGTGGTAGAAGTAGGAACTGTGGTAGTGGGCGTGGAGGTGGGTTCCTGAACTGGAGAGGGATGTGTAGATGGTTGAGGAAGAGACAGTAGATTGGAAGTAGGTTGTGAGGAGGTAGATGGAATGTCAGATACATGTGTTTGAGGAGGAGGGACTGGAGCCTCTATAACAGGTTGGGGAGTGACTGTTTCAGTCCTTGTGTTCTCAGAGGTCCTAGAGGAAGAGGATGCCCTGGAAGGCTTGACAATGGTCCTCTCCCATTTTCTAAAGACGGCTGATGTTAACCTCTTTGAAGCATTAATAAAAAATGGTAGGGGAGACCAGCAGCTGAGGGAACTTTTCCTGGAGGAAAAGCATTAGTACCCATCCAAAACTAACTTCTCTTTTAGTATTTTTCTTCTTTATAAAATCAAATAACAAACTACTCTAGTTGAGTTATTTTCTTTTCACCAATGCACTCATCACAAGAAACTGATGCCTTGTGATATAGTCATGTGCAGTGTGCTTGCCCAACTAGACTTTACCAACAATTTCAGCACGAAACTTATATTCAACAGATAAGTCATTCTTCAATAGCTTGCTCGGGTTTCCAGCGGAGTGACCCATCGCAGTCAGCATATTGGACAATTCATCACTGTTCATCTCTATATCATCTTCCCAATTAATAAAACCAAAAAATTCAGACAAAATTATAGGGGTGAGAGTGACATGTTGTCCTGCAATGGTGCTAATTGTCCTACAATGGTGCTGATGAGGGTTTGGGCGTCAGGAGATGAAACGAATAAACCCATTCCTTGATTTCGAGCACTGGAAGTTTGATTCATGTTGTAATGAACTTCTGTAAATGCGGCTCCTCAAATAATTTCAGTATATCTTGGAAGACTTGATTAGTGTGACAGAATGATTCCAAATCGATGACAAAACCTGCATCAAATTTCATTGCGGAGAGAACGGCTGCCAGAATCGCTATGGAGGTTTTCCTGCAAAGAAAGAAACAACGATCAAGTGTTAAGAGAACTGAAAGCGCGGGATAGATTTAGTCAAAAAGACCTATTAATAAGGTTTTTAGAAGATGAAAAGACGATCTCAGTCCAACGAAAAAGAAAAATCTTCGATCTGAGTTCGACAAAATATTTTTTTATAAATGAGTTCGTCGATCACAGTCTGAAGAACGAGAATCAATCGCCGATCAGCATTCGATGAGGTACTCATTGAAGCAGGGATCGTCGATCTCCGTTTGACGAAATCTGATTCACTAAGAAGTGTTCGTCGATCTCCGTTCGACGAACTCTTCACGAAGAGTTCACAGATCGTCGATCTCCGTTCGACGAACTGTGCCAAATCGTCGAACATAGACAAAAATTAAGTTGAATATTCCCCATTTATCATACCTAGCTGATTTAAGAAGAACAAATGTTTCTTCTCATCCAATAGCTTGGTGAAGATGTCTGCTCTTTGTAAATCAGTAGAGATAAAGACAAGATTAATTTTCTTTTTGTCTACATAATATCTAATGAAATGATCTCTAATTTCTATATGCTTGGTCCTACTATGATGCACTGGATTTTGTGCAATAAATATTGCACTTGTACTGTCACAAAATATATTTGAATTATTTAAGTTGAAATCAAAATCCAACAATTGATTTTGTATCCACAAAAACTATGAATAGCAGTTGCCTGCAGCTATGTATTGAGCTTTAGCAGTTGATGTAGACACAGAGGATTGCTTCTTATAAAACCAGGACACAAGCCTATCACCGAGAAACTGGCAAGTTCCTTATGTGCTCTTCCTATCCACCCTACATCCAGCATAGTCAGCATTAGAAAATCCAGTTAAATCAAATTCTGACTCTGATGGATATAGGAGTCCTAGATTTGGAAAACCCTTTATATATCTCAAAATCCTTTTTAATAAAATATAGTGAGATTCTTTAGGGTTCACTTGGAACCTAACACAAATACATGTGACAAACATTATGTCAGGCCTACTTGCTGTGAGATATAATAGAGACCCAACAATTGACCTATAAGTTTTTTGATCAACAGGCTTGCCATACTCATCAGAATCAATCAAAGCATTAGCAACCATAGGTGTTTTCATTGCTGAGGCATCACACATCCCAAACCTTTTAAAAAGCTCGTTAGCATACTTGGATTGGGAGATGAAGAAAACATCAGGAGATTGCTTCACTTGGAGACCAAGGAAGTATGAAATTTCACCTATGCTTCTCATCTCAAACTTTGAATGCATTAGATCAGAAAAACTTTTGCATAGTTTGGGATCAGTAGAGCAAAAAATAATATCATCTACATATATTTGAACTAACAAAATTTTATTTTTGTGATGCCTAATAAAAAGAGTCTTATCTACTATGCTCCTAGAAAACTTAAGTTCTAAAAGAAAGCTAGCTAAGGTCTCATACCAAACTCTTGGAGCTTGTTTTAAACCATAGAGAGCTTTATGCAATCTAAAGACATAAGAAGGATGAGTTGGAGGGGTAAAACCTGGTGGTTTCTCCACAAACACTTCCTCTTTTAATTCTCGATTTAGAAAAGCACTATTTACATCCATCTGGTACACTTTGAATCTTTTATAGGCTGCAAAGGCTAAGAAAATCCTTATAGCCTCAAGCCTTGCCACTGGAGCAAAGGTCTGATCATAGTCTATTACTTCCTCCTATAAATAACCTTGAGCTACTAGCCTTGCTTTGTTCCTTATAATATTTCCTTCAACATCCAGTTTGTTTCTGAAGACCCATTTGGTTCCAATGACTGGATAGTCTTTGTGTCTACCAACCAAATCCCAACTCTACACCTCTCATACTGATTGAGCTCCTCTTGCATTGCTTTGATCCAGTGGGGATCTTGCTCTGCATCTTTGATGGTGTAGGGCTCAAGTTGAGAAATAAAACAAGCATGCATCACATCATTGTTGAGTTGATGCCTTGTTTGCACACCAACTGAAATGTCTCCAATGACTTGAGATATAGGGTGATCTCTACGTGTGACAAGATCAATGGGAGGAGTTGGTTCAGCAACAGCTTGTGGAATTAATTCCTCTTATGGAATTATACTAGCTATTGGAGGAAGTTCAGCCACTTCCAAACTTTTTTCTTCACTTTATTCTTCAACATATGGAGAAGGATGTGATGGAACCTCTTGGGTGAGGTTTAGATCATCCAATATCTCACACAAGTGAGGTACCTGCAAAATGTTATTGGTAGAAACTTCTTTCTCCTTATAAAACATGTTAGCCTCATCAAATGTAACATGAACAGATTCCTCAATTTTTAAAGTAGATTTGTTAAACACCATATAAGCTTTGCTGACTTGACAATATCTTAGAAAAATTCCCTCTGCAGCTTTTGCTTCAAAGTTCTAGTGCATTTCTTGTCATTATTGTGAATATAACATAGACATCCAAATACTTTAAAATAGGTGATTTTAGGTTTCTTCCCTTTAAGTAGATCATAAGGAGTCTTATTCTTAAGCTTGTGTATCAGACTTCTGTTCAGTACACTGTTTGCTGTGCACACAGCCTCTGCCCAAAAAGATAGGGGCATGTAAGCATCTGCAAGTAATGTGCCTGTAGATTCAATTAGGATTTTATTTTTCATTTCTGTGACCCAATTATGTTGAGGAGTTCTAGGAGCTGAGTAGTAGTGCCTGACAACTTCCTTCTCACAGAACTCTTGCATAAGAAGAGACTCAAACTCAGTACCATGATCACTTCTGATCAATGCAACTGGAGTAAGGCACTCAATCTCTATGTTCTTGTGAAAATCGTTAAGAACCTTGAAGTTATCTGACTTAGATCTCAGAAAGAACACCCAAGTGAATCTTGAGAAGTCATCTACAATAACCTAAGTATAAGATTTCCCTTCTAGGCTTTGTACAACAATAGGGCCAAAAAGGTCCATGTGTGGCAAATATAATATCCTAGGTGAGTCACCTTTATTTATAGATTTAAATATATTTATAGTTTGCTTGCCTAACTGATAAGCCTTGTAGAGGCCTTCCTTTTTGTAGGGGCCAGAAGGCAATCCTCTAATAAGGTTATCCTTAGATAACTTAGAAATTTTTTAAGATTTACATGTCCTAATCTCTTATGCCAAAGTTCATTTTGATTGCCAACCTGATTAAATAAACAAAGTTCTGAACTAGCTGATTGAAAATTTACTACATATATATAACCTTTTCTATGTCCAGTTAAAACATGTTTGTTTTCTTTACAAGAAATAATACAGGAAGATGAGTTAAAAGATGCCTGATAACCTTCATAACATAATTGACTTATGGATATTAGGTTATGCTTTAATCCACTCACATAGGCATCTTTCCTGAAGGTGACTTCTCCAACTTTAACATCTCTATAGCCTTTAGTTTGGCAATAGTTGGAGTCACCAAAGATCACCTTTGGACCTAGCTTGTACTTGTAGTTTGTTAGATTGTCCTTACAGCCAGTCGTATGCTTCGAGCATCCACTATCCAGATACCATTGTTGATTAATGACTGGACAGTCCTTCACCTGCATAGAATGGGATTAGGTGTTCTTGACACAGGGTACCTTGGGTCCTTGTATATTTTGATAAGAGAAAATGTAAATAACAGAAAATTCTGGTTGATTTTTATATCCTAAGGGATGATATCTTCTAGGTGGTATTTCACATTGAGTAAAAGGATTAGTAGATTCTCTGAATTGATTGAAGTTTATAACATAGTTATAGTTTTTATTAAACCTGACTGGGTTCGACGAATTATTTTAAGTTCGTGGATCTGCGTTCGATGAATATGGATGAGTTCGTTGAACTCTGCTCAGAGAATTAACATAGTCATTTTCTGTGCCCCAAGTTCATCGATCGGTGCTCGAAGAACAATATATAGTTCGTCGATTACTGTAAGACGAATTATTATAGTTATAATTGGCATTCGTAGATCGTCGATCTGGGTTTGACAAACTATACACATTTTGTCGATCTATGTTCGACGAATTCTGCTGAACATAGTTTTTATTCAGATTCTTTTTCATCTTCTTCTTAATTACAGATTTCTGAGAGACATTTGGTTGAGTAGTCTCTCCAATTTTCTCTTTGCCCTTTTCAGAGATAAATTTAATTAGGGTTGAAAAAATATTTTTCTTTAATATAGGGGGTAATCTTGATGAAGGACCTATGCCCAGTTAGCTATTTAATCTAGAATTGACTGTGCTTGTGATGTCCATCAGCTTAAGGCTTCTCCCATTGAGATATTACTCAAGTTGCTTTGCCTCACATAATTCAGTTTTTAGTGAAATGATTTGTTCATTAGCTAAGTATAAATCATTTTCCAGTTTGATATTTTCAGCAAATAGGTTATCAAATTGAAACTGTCTATCTTTAAGAATTTTTATTTCCTTCTCTGACTTGATTAAATCATTGCACAAGGATTTAAATTCAATTTTAAAATCTTCTGAATTAAAATCAAATGAAGAAATTACCTGATCTTCTTCAGATTCAAATTCCTCTTCTGATTATTCAGCTTGTTCCTCAGCATCAGATTTGCTGCTGGAGGCATTAATAGCCATAAGGCAAACTTCCCTTGCCTTTGCCTCCTCTTCATCTTCAATAGATCTGGAAGATGATGATTTTTCATCAGTGTCACTCCAGGTATCCGCAATGAATCCTTTCTCCTTTCCCTTGTGTTTGTTGGAGGAGTGCTTACTATAGTGCTTGCTTGATTGTCTCCTATTCTCCTTTTCTTTTCTTCTGTCTTTCTTCTGTGCCTCTGGGCATTCAGGTAGAATGTGCCCTGGTTTTCTGCATCTAAAACAAACAATCTCCTTGGGAGGTGTCTTGTCATATCTTGGCTTATCATCATTCTTGGATGACCTTGTTCTAAAGTCTTTCTTGGCCAATTTATAGAATCTTTTAGCCAACAAGCTCAGTAGTTCTTCATTAGCTGAGAGAGCTTCTGATTATTATGTTTCTTTGAAAGCAATACTGTGCTCCTTCCTTGAAGATGTAGAAGCCTTCTGTTCAGTAGCCTCCCTTGTCTTGATAAACTACTCAAAAGACTTGAGCTTGCCATGGAGAGATTCTATATAAATCTCAATTAAACTCCTGGTCTCCGTAATTGGCCATATCCTGGAATCCCAAGTACTGGCGAAGCACATTATGATTTTGTCATTTATATAAGTTATTTAGATGTCCTTGTCCAGTGTTCTCACTTCATTTATGATGACACTGAATCTGTTATACATCTCAGCAACAGTCTCTGATTCATCCTTCTTGAAATTCTCATACTCTGATATGAGGAGGGATCTCCTATCTTTTCTTTCATCTGATGAGCCAACAACTATTTGGTTCAGTGAGTCCCAAATGGCCTATGCAGAGGTGTACTCAGCCACCTTCTGAAAGATGTCATTTGACAATGTCTATGCTAGAATATTCATTACTTTAGCATCAGCCATCTTGGCTTTCTTTTATGCATCAGTCCAGTCAGGTGGTGGAACTTCATCTGTATTTGTAGTTGTAGTAGCAGCTGTAGGTTGAGGGGGACCTATCAAAATAGAGTTAAAAATGTCCTCATCAATAGAGTTCATGTAGAGTTTTACTTTTGCCTTCCAGAGTGCAAATTTATTTAAGTTTCACACAGGAGGTCTAGTGCTAGAATATTCCTTATAATGTGCCATGCTGTAATCAAGAGGCTAGAAAGAAAAAGATCTATGAAAGGATCTTTGTTAAGATATAAGTCTGTGAAACAAAAGCAACCTTACACTTTGATACCAATTGAAGGATGGTAATAGCTTTACCACCTGAGGGGATAGATCTATTTTAATCTAGGGGGGGAATAGAGTGTCTTAAAAACTTAATTAGTTTTTATAGTTAAATTAAAAATAGTAATATATATATTAAGAAAGTGCAGGAAAGAAAAGCTAACTAACACAACACACATCACACAACAATAAGAAAAAAAAAAGCAACCAGATGACACAAGAAATTTATAGTGGTTCCACTAAACTTGGTTACATCCACTCTTCTACCACCATGGTAGGAATCCACTACAGATTTTTGATCTGGTGCCCTGCCACCAACATGTTTTTGCTCAGGTTCCCTGTCACCGCAAGATCTATTTGAAGGGAGATCTCACAACCCTTTAGGCTTTTGATCAGGTGCCCCAAAACCAAGCTAAGTCTTTTGTTAAGGAGACTTAAGAACCAGGTGGTTAACTTTTGAAGGTAGTTAAACCCATGTGTATAGTGGGGTGAAAAATATGATATTTTCTTCTCTTTCTCAAACAACTGAGAAGACTTTAGTGGATTGCTTGATGTTGTCAAAGCACCCCCTGAGATGATTATTGTTCAGGAATTTGCAGGATGCTTTACAGGGTGTAGGTCTTCTTTGATGAACTCCAGAATATTTTAGACGAATTGTGTTTTGATGTCTCTTGAAAGCTTGGTGAAGAGTTGCAGATGATGAAAACTGTATGAGTATGCAGACTGAATATATTTTCTTCTCTATCTGCCTGTGACACTTAGTCAATTCTTTTCTGTTATTCATTCCTTTTTAAAAACTCCTTTTATGTTTACTGTAGAAATTTTGTCTCTGAATTTGAATTCTACTCCATGATTAACTGTTGAAATCTTGGAACTCGGACAAACAGCTAGAAGGGAAATAAATTGATTGCTTAACTATCCCAGTTATTAAGCCGAATATTAACTCTGTGAAATCCAGTTATTAATGTTGTCAATGAACGGCTATATTCATAAGAATATATACAATTAATTACTCAGAGAAATATAGATAATAATATATTATATAAACCTTGGTCAATCTGGAAATAAACTACAGAGAATAGAAAATGATGAATTGACAGATTTTGTCGATCAGAGATCCAAGATCGTCGAACTCAATACTCTCTTTCGTCGAGCTGAGCCCTAAGAACTTTGAACTGAGTTAATGTTGTCCATTCTGGGCTCCAAGTTCGTCGAACTGAGATAGTTGTTCGTCGAACTCAAAAACTGATAGGCGATCATAGTTCATCGAACTCATTTATACTTTCGTCGATCTCAACTTCAGAGAAGAAACTTTGAGATCGTTGAACTGAGAACGAAGGTCGTTGAACTCCATTCAGATTTCGTAGAATGACTTCTTCAATATAGAAAGAATCTTTCTTGTTCTGAAATCTTTAGTCTTCTAAGTCTTCCGAGAGATTGGTCCAATCAAACTGACTTGTTGACCAACCCTAAGATCCAATAAAGACCTATGACCCTAGACTATACATTGTGGATCAATCTATGCAATCCTAGTAGTGAACCTAGCCCAAATCAACCCTAAAATAGGTGAGGTTCCAACATCATCCATTAAAATCAGGTCCTTAATCAGTGGAAATAAGGTTAAGATTATCCACAAGTGACTGAGCAAGGCACTGCAACTGCTGAGGTTCAAAGTGTTAGATGAAGAATATGAAATGGATCAAACTAATTTCAAAGCTGCCCTAAAGTGATGTGGATTATCAAAGCACTCCACTGGCTCGATCTTGAGAAGAGAAATGAACCTGAAAGGAAAATTCCATGCAGATGTCATTGGGAAGGCATTATTGTACAAGTCTGGCTCCCATGTAAAAATTTCCAAGAGGATATTTGAGTTAATGACAAGGGTGATTCTTTCTAAAAGTACAGATTGCAGGAGAGTACACTTTGACAAAATTGTAGAGTGTATCCTAGAGCCAAACTTGTGTTGAATTCTGTCTTTGTTTCTCCACAATAGTGTTCCAAGGATCCTTATTATTAGGCTAGGAACAAGAATCCATCACATGAGAATGATGGATTCAAAAATTTCTTAATTGATGGGAAAGTGTTCTTCAACCACACCAATAGTCAACTGAGAAGAAGAAGAAGGCAGTTACAGTTCTAGAAAATAATACTGACAGTAGTTCATCTGAAAAGAGGAAAAGTCTCACGAGCCACAGCTTTGTCAATCTACTGAAGTGAGTAGGAAAGATAAAAGTGCTTAGGTATCATTTTCTTCTGAACTTGTCACAAGGATTCAAGTGAGTAGAACTCAGTCTGAAGAAAATCAAGCTAATGTTATGTATATACCTCCAGTTGAGGTTATTGAAAGGGATGCTGAAGGGATGGTCAACAAGATTTCTGTAGAGATGGAGGGGGAGTCCTCCAAGTCTCCAGTTCCACCTAAAAACGTAGCTGCACCTATAGACCAAGATCTATACGGTGGATACAGTCCTCAAAGTGAGGGGGAGCAACTCCTTGAGCAAGTCATGGAAGATGCTTTTGTTGAGGGGGAGAAATCCCAGCTCTTGCAGGAGGATATTCAGATTCCTCTTGAGAATGAACAACCTACTGAAATAATGGAGGAAAAAAATGAAAACATCATTGCTGAAGAAATGACGAGTAGGACTTGTCATTTCCTGCCTACTCGTTTTAGTAGGACTTGCAATTTACCGCTTTAATTTCCTGCCCACTCATTTGAGTAGGACTTGTCATGTCCCTCCTACTCGTTCGAGTAGGACTTGTCATTTCCCTCCTACTCATTTGAGTAGGACTTGCAATTTTCAGCTTTATTTTTCACCTACTCATTTGAGCAGGATTTGTCATTTCAATTATGCAATATTTCATTTTTGTAACTTAGCTTTTTTTTCTTTATTATGAGTTTGGTTGAGTGCATGCGTTTTCCTTTTATTATTAGCTTTTCTCTTTCTAATGTTAGGTTTTCTTATTTCATCCTATTTTTTTAACTATTCAGCGCCTATTTTAGAACTTACGCATAATCAAACTCATAAGCCATCTCCATTCCGATGAGTCTCTAATAGCTTTTAGCCCTTGGTATCGAAGTGCATTGGGATATAAAATTTTTTTAAATAATTAAAGGTCTTGTTTTTATATTTAATTAAGAACTTAAGATTTACCCCAGGTTTATGATGCGTAGAACCACATATTGATGTGTGGGCTCTATTTGCATTATCCATATGCTAGCTAGGCGAGAGGCTGTGCATATGGACTGATCACCCTTGGGCAAAGAATGTTTCGAACAAATCCTTGAGAGAGGAGGTACGTAATTCTTCCGGATTGGGTTCCCCCAGCCAATAGTGGGGTTCTTTGCGTAATGCAGGCATTAAGAGGAATCCTTCATCGGATGAGAGCCCGATCGAATAGTCTTAATGTTCAGGTGAGCGATAGTTCTAGAGATAGGTGAGCTTATTCTTTTGGAACCTCCACGACCATGTTTCCCCTTTAATTGAATTGAAACCTAGGATCTCTAATAATTTAAATCTATTTAGTCCTAACGTAATTCAATACTGGGTGTTATTTCTTCAACGACCATTTTCTATATATATTTTTAGCTCTTTCTTATAACCGCTTTAATTTGTTAAATCTGACAACATAACTTTTTCGGTAAGATAATAGTCCTTCCGGGAGGAGTCGAGATAATCAACCCATTCCCGGAAAATTTACGATCTCGATAATCACCCAAATATCATATATTACTTGCGATAGGTACACTTACCTACCATTCGTCGCGCGAAATCCGGATCTGTCATGCTCCCTAGATAATTCAGAGACGAGCTTTGCGTGTATCAAGTTTTTGGCGCCATTGCCTCATAATCCCCAAGTTGTTATTTTGAATTCTGGAGTCTATTACTTTTACCTAGTTTTCTAAAAATTAAAAAAAAATACTTAAAACCCTACTTAAAAATCCAAAAAACGTTAACTAGTTAGTTTATATTTTCGGGTGTATGACACGTGGACAACCTTCAGAGTCTAAAAATTTGGATTTCGGTCATGAGATCGAACACTCACTTGCGTTTGTTTGATCTCAACCCTTAAATTCCTCTTTGGATCTCGAAGAATCCGTTACAGAAGCCTATACCGTTGTTATGGCCAACCCAATCCGAACGCGGCCGCGGAGCGTACAATGTCTTATCATGCCCGACCGAATTTGGATGTTACTGGGTCGAGTATTGTTCGCCATACGGTGGCGAACAATAATTTTGAAATAAAATTGAGCGTTATCCAAATGATCCAAAATGTCGTGCAGTTCGATGGATAGCCGGATGAGGACTCGAACGTTCATTTATCAAGTTTTTTTGGAAATTTGCGATACTTTTAAGATTAATGGAGTCACTGATGACGCCATTCATTTGCGCCTTTTTCCTTTTACCTTAAGATCCAAAGCTAAGACGTGATTGAATTCCCTCCCACCAAGATGTATCACCACCTGGGATGAGCTTGCAGAATGGTTCTTAACGAAGTATTTTTCGACTGCCAAAACTGCAAAGTTGCGGGCAAACATTTCTTCGTTTGTACAGAATGATTCCATGTATCTATTTGAGAAATGGGAAAAGATTAAATAATTCCTCCACAGGTCTCCCCACTACACGCTTCCAGCATGGTTGCTGTTCCAAATTTTCTACAATGGGATTAACTATCAGATGCGTCAAATGATTGATGCGGCTGTCGGGGGTACCCTAAATAATAAGACCCCGGGGCTCCCCAAGCTCTTATCGAAGAGATGGCCATGAACACCTACTAGTCGAACGTCCCGTGGGGACGTCCCAAGCAGGAGGCCAGCCTCTTCGAAGTGGATGCCACTGTCCACTTAGCCCTTTAAGTTGAAAGGCTCACGAAGCAGGTGGCAGGGATATATGCTTTCTCCTAAACTCTGACATGGTCGATTCCCCTAGAAGTGGTTTTATCATGACTAGGCCATGACAAAACCCTTGGAACACCAAGTGAACCTAGGAATGTAGGTGAGATCATTATCGTCTGCAAATAGTAAATTTCTAAGCATTATGTTAGGATGATCATGGGGCTTCACCCTGACTCCAAGAACTCACCACAACCTCACCAACCTATTGGAAGGTCCATTAGAGACCTAAGGGTCCAATGGAGTCAACTCTGGGAGGCTAGGTTGACGTAGGATCATCCTAGTCCTAAATTGGGCAAGGTACCCAAACTACGGGCAATGTGCCCCTAAGGAGCCCAGCCAGCCCTACCTAGGTCTTCCTAGACCTATGGTGAAGTCAATGAGTCAACAAAGATCCCTTGGGGTCAACCCAAATGGTCATGTAGACCAAAGCCAACTATAGCCCTAATTTGGTCAAAGTACCCTTCCTAAGGGTCAAGTGACCCCCAATGTGCCAAGTCAACTCCACCCAGCCCTACCTAGACCATGGGTAGGCCAATGGGTCACCAAGGACCCATTGTGGTCAAACCAAAAGGTCAAATTGACCAAGGTCAACCCTAGTCTAGGTTAAGTCAAACTTAGCTCAAATGGGCTAACCCAAGCTCAAGCCCATTTTTTGGGCTAAATTATATGATGGTATGATTTATTTGGCTGCAAATAGGCTAAAGGGATGAGCAAGTCAGCCTTGATGACTAGGAGAGAAAGAAAGCTCAATTCTCTTTAATGGAGGAGAGAGAAAGGGGGAAGGAAGAAGCCGTTCACGGCATAAGGAGGCCAAGGGCCATCTTTGATGGCTGGATACAACTCCTCTGGGGAAGAAGATGAGTTTCCAGCCGTTTTCTGGACAATCCAAGCCAGGTTCACCCCATCCCCAACCACTTGGCCGAAAGCTTCATTGAAGTCCATTAATGGCCATTGGTGCTTGGCCCTTCCTCTTCCCCATTTGGTGATCTTAAAAGCACCATTAGACTCAGGGGTGTTGTTTACACACTTCACCTGAAGGAGACAAGGCATTCCACTGTGTTGTTGCAGAAACCCGATCGGCGGCACCACCACCATGACAACCCGGCAATCAACGTAACTTCAAGCCTCCAATAAGGTCCTCCCTTGCTCCTTCTATTGGTAGATCATAGGAATAAATAGGGATAAGAATCAGGCTCAATTGAGCCCGATCGGGTGAAGGAAATTCCTGGTTTTTGGGTGAATTTTGACTGGTCAGGTTCGCCAGAATAGGCCCCTCCGGCGGCTGTACCGCCGCCCAATAACTGCCACCACCTCGACGGAGGTGGTGGTGGCGATGGCCGGCCAGGGAGGTGGCCGGGTGGCTGTGAAAATGGGCTGGAACCTGCTTGAGGACAGTGAGATCTGGGCTATCGGCTAGAGGAAGAAGAAACCCACAACCCGTTGGATGATACTTTAAGATCTGTGCAAGATCAAGTTTTATATATTTATTAAATGGATTTTCTTCCTCCTTTTATCAGTCAACTTAAGAATTTAATTAAAAATATTAGAGTCTTGTACAGGTAGGGTGGTCAACATGAAGTTTATAGACTGGATGTCTAGTTTATTTTAAATTTATTTGAGTCAATTTGGAGCCCTGGTTTTACCAGGGCACTCATTTTGGTGGGGTCTATACCTAGGGTTAGTCAGAGACTAAAATAAGTGCCCGCATTTCATCTCTTGTCCAAAAGACCTGAAATATGGGAAGGGAGTCATTCTAACTATACCTAGGACCTGACAAAAATGGGAATTTTTGGAGATACGTTTTCAATAGTTTTTGGAAAACTTGAATAAATCACGTAAAAATTAATTAAGTGTCTTAAACACCTCAAAACCCCCAAAATTGTGGACGCTGATCTTGAGGAATATTATAATGCTCTGACAAAAATTTCACACCTTTTGGTTTTGATTTGATAGGGCAATTGTGTAGCCCAAGGTTGACCCCTTTTAGGTCAGATTTGGGCTAAGTGCCCTGTTGGAACACCCTATTATAATTTGGGTAAGGATCACTATGTCCTTAGGAAAATTGTTTTGACCTCATTGTATAGTTTTTAAGATCAATTAGATTGAGTCTAAGGGTTAGAATTTAGTATTGAAAGCTGCCCCAAAGTCCCTCAGATCAGATATTCAAATTCAAGAGACTAAGACATTTTCGTCGAGCTCAGGTCGACGAATCGTCGAACTCAGTTCGACTATCTCTGAGCTCAGTTCAACGAGTCGTCGAACGTCGTTCTACGATCTTCGAGCTCAGATCGACGTTTCTGTATCTAGTTGTTTTCCCAGTCTCTGAGCTCAGGTCGACAATAGTTGAGCTCAGATCGACGATTTCTATTTCCAGTCTAGTTCCAGTCTCCAAGCTCAGGTCGACGGTAGTTGAGCTCAGGTCGACGATTTTCTGGAGAGGTCGACGATTCTCAAGATTCAAATTCAGACAGTTATGGAATTCTATCTTATTTATTCCCAGCATTTATTTCAAGGATCTTGCAGCCGTTTCAATTAATCTGGAGCAAGTTTCAAGGGAGATTTAAAGAAATGTTTTCTAGGACTTTCCTCCAGAGACAAAATTCATTTAAGGAAGTCATTAATGAGTGGCTAACGGATATCTTGGAGACAGAAAATCAATTCATTCTTTTCAGATCTAAGGAATAAAAGAGGATTTTATTCTGCTACTCCTAACAGTTACAAACAAAAAGACAACAGTCACAGACAGACACACAGACAGAATTTATTCAGAACACTCACCACTGATGGAGATCAACATATAAAAAAGAAGATTTTCTAGATCTCTTTTGACTCAAGTGTTCAGAGGCTTCATCCATCAAGACTCCAGACACTACACATTTCAGCAACTGCTGGAATCATCCTTTGTTGGAGATCTCATCTACTAAAGTCTTATCACCCTAGTGCAAAGCTTCTTTTCCTGAACAACTTCCAGATCTCAGGGGGAGCTTTGACAACATCATCCACTAGTCTTCTCTCTGATTATTGACAGAGAAGAACATCTCACCTTTTTTCCTTTTCTGCTGTAAAAGGGTTTCTCGAAACTCCCTTCAAAAGTTTTGTGCTGGTTTCTGAGATGTTGTCAAAACTCAGTGGTGGCAAGACACCTGATCAAAAAATCTAGTTTGATTTTTGAGCACCTTATCAAAAGCTCATTGGTGCCCAGGACACCTGATCAACTCATCCTGCAGTGGATTCCTACCTAGGGTGGTAGAAGAGTGGATGTACCCAGATTGATTGCGGAACCACTATAGCTCCTTGTGTCTTCTGGTTGCTATATTTTGTTTGCTGTGTGCTGTGTTTTTATTTCTTGCTTTCATAATTTTTATTTACTGCAAGCACCTTACACATATATTTAAATTAAGTCTTCCACTACAAAATAATTTAAACTTGAAAATTATTTTAATATACTCTATTCATCCCCCCTCTAGAGTTAAGGTAGATCTTATCCCCACTTTCAATTGGTATCAGAGGCAGGTTGGTTAAACTACCACACCTGAGAGGTTGGTTAAAATACCATACCTTAGTTGGTTGTTATTCAACTAAATCTTCATCAGATTAGTTCTTCCTACAGGCTAAGACCTGAACCAAAAGATCTCAGATAAGATCAATCTTTTATAGAGGGATTTTATTTTTATTATTTGTATTATATTTATCTTTATATAAAACAATGACACAGAATAAAGATTATGCTAGCACCAGACCTCCAGTGTGCAATCTATCTAAGTTTGCACTTTGGAAGGCAAGGATAATATTGTACATGAATTCTATTGATGAAGATATCTTCAATTCTGTTTTGACAGTGTGTCCAAGACCCCCAGCAAATACAAGTACAAGTGTTGTTCCACCTCCTTCAGGAACAGATGCAGAAATCAAAAAATGGAAAGTTGCAGATGCCAAAGCAATGAACATTTTGGCACAAACCATGTCTGATGAAATATTTCAAAAAGTAGCTGAATGCAACTCATCAAAAGAGATATGGGACAAACTATCTGAAATATTGTCAGGATCTGCAGATGAAAGGAAAGATAAAAGATCCCATCTCATAACTCAGTATGAGAACTTCAAGAAAGGAGAAACTGAGTCAGTTGCTGATATGTATAACAGACTCAGTCTTATAGTCAATGAACTGAAAACCTTGGACAAGGAGATCTCATTGACTGAACTCAATGACAAAATCCTAATGTGCTTCCCCAGCACTTGGGACTCAAGGATCTGGCCAAACAAGGATGCCAGAAGCCTAAATGAGATCACCACTGAGGCTCTTTTGGGCAAGCTCAAGTCTTATAAGCTATTCATCAAGAACAGAGAAGAAGAGCAGAAGGCTGCTTCAGCAGCAATCAGAAAAGAGAAATCAATAGCATCCAAAGCTATTGAAGATCAGCCTGAAGACAAGGTCACAGGCAATGAAGAGCTGCTAAGCTTACTGGCCAAAAAGTTTTATAAAATTGCCAGGAAGGACTTCAGGAAAAAGTCATTCAGATGGCATGAGAAGCCAAGGTATGATAAGTCCAATAACAAAGAAATTATTTGTTTTGGATGCAGGAAACCAGGCCACATTGTGGCTGACTGTCCAGAAAATCAGAATAAGGACAAGAAGGACAGGAAAGAAAGGAGAAGAGACAAATACTTCAGGAAAAACAGCAATGACAAACCCTCCTCCGGCAAAAACAAACATACCAGGAAGGGGTTTGTAGCTGAAACCTGGAGTGAAATAGAAGAAGAATCAGAAGCTTCATCCAGCTCAAGTGATGATGAAGATGATGCTGAAGAAAAGGAGTTCTGCATGATGGCTATTAATGCCTCTCAACACAATACTGATGCAGAACAAGAGTCAGAGTCTGAATCAGAAACTCAATCTGAAGAGAATCAAGTAATAGACTCATTTGATTTTAATTTAGAGGACTTCAAATGTGAATTTAAGGAACTTTGTTTAGATCTATTAAGATCTGAGAAAGAAATTATTTCTCTCAAAAATCAACTGTCTGAACAAAGCACCTTAAAATCAGATAACCTCAAACTCTATGAGGAGTTGGAATGCTGTAGGGAGCAGATAGCCTCACTGAAAAGTGAACTATCAGAGGCCAAGAAGTTTGAAGAATCCCTCAATGGGAGAAGTATCAAAGTAATGGACATCACAAGCACAGTGAACTCAAGATTCAATAGTATACTGGGCTTGGGTGCTTCATCCAGCCAACCTATTGTATTAACAACCCCAATCAAGTTTATCTCAGATAAAGGTAAGGGAGTTGTAGAGGTGGCTAGGAAGAATTCTGATTTACCTAAGAAAACAAAAGTTCAACAGAAAACGTCGAACGGAGCTCGACGATCGCCGAATGGAGCTCAACGATCTCAGGATGAATCGTCGAACTCAGGTCGATGATCTCTGAACCCTGAAATCTGGCATAGTCGATCTTCGAACGGAGCATGACGATCTAACCCAAGATCGTCGAACTCAGCTCAGAGATCGTCGAAAAAGCTCAGAGTTTTGAAAAATCTTTCAAAGGTAAATCAAACTTCAATCCTAGAGGTCCTACATCTCTGAGGTTTAACCCTTATACTGAATGCATAATACCTCCTAGGAGATATCATCCTGAAGGCTATAAGAGTCAACCTGGGATGTCTTTTATTTCAGAATTTAAAGATTATCAACATAGGCCCAAGGTAAACTGGGTCAAAAACAAATAAATTGTTTTATGTGCCGGTGAAGACCTATCCAACATCAAACTAGCAATGGTATCTGGATAGTGGGTGCTCAAAGCACATGACAGGAAACAAGGAGAATTTCACATCCTTCAAAGCCAAACTTGGACCCAATGTAATATTTGGTGATTCAAACTTTGGACTAACAAAAGGATATGGTGTAGTCCAGATTGGCTCAGTCACATTCAAGAAAGTAGCTTATGTGGAAGGACTGAAGCACAACTTAATCAGCATCAGTCAACTGTGTGATGAAGGCTACCAAGTGAATTTTAACAAATCCTCATGCAAAATCAAATTAGAGGACAACACAACTGTGTTGACAGGTAAAAGGGAAGGTAACATTTCTCTTGTAGATTTTCTTTCAACTAAGGTAGATATATGCTTGTTCAATTCCATTTGTAGACCTAATGAACTATGGCATAAAAGATTAGGACATATAAATCTTAGAACCATTGCTAGGCTATCCAAGGATAACCTTGTTAGAGGACTACCTTCTGGCCCCTATAAGAAGGAAGGACTTTGCAGGGCTTGTCAATTAGACAAGCAAACCAAAAATAGCTTCAAGTCACTTAATAATAGTGATTCACCTAGGATTTTGTATCTGTTACACATGGATCTCTTTGGACCCATTACAGTACAAAGCTTAGGAGGGAAATCTTATACTTTAGTAGTTGTAGATGACTTCTCTAGATTCACATGGGTGTTCTTTCTGAGGAAGAAGTCTGATAACTTTAAGTGTTTGACAGAGTTTCTCAAATTCATACAGAGTGAGTTCAATACTCACATTACACTGATCAGAAGTGATCATGGGACAGAGTTTGATTCTCTTCTTATGCAAGAGTTCTGTCAGAGTGAAGGGATCAGGCACACTTTCTCAGCTCCTAGAACTCCTCAACAAAATGGGGTAGCTGAAAGGAAAAATAGAACCCTTATTGAATCTGCTACTATATTGTTGTCAGATGCTCACCTTCCTCTATTCGTTTGGGCAGAGGCAGTGAACACCTCCAACTATGTGTTGAAAAGATGTTTGAAACATAAGCTGAAGGGCAAGACTCCCTATGAATTACTCAAATGGAAGAAACCTAAAGTAGATTATTTTAAAATTTTTGGTTGCATTTGTTACATTCACAATAATGACAAGAAATACATAGCAAAATTTCAAGCTAATGCTGATGAAGGAGTGTTTCTGGGATACTCCATGATCAGTAAAGCTTATAGGGTGTATAACAAGTCTACTCTTAAAATTGAAGAATCTGTTCATGTATCCTTTGATGAATCTAATATGTCTTTTAAGGAGAAGAATGCTTCTAGCATAGAATCTTTGCAGGTACACTCTCTTGCTGAAAATTTGGACAGGTTACATATTATACAAAAGGATGAAAGCAGTGAAGATGAAGAAGATATTCAACATCTTGGAGAGAATCTTCTTGAAGAGCCATTTGTTGTTCCACAAGAGGAAACAACAATACAGGTTGGTGAACAATCAACACCCCCTGTTGATTTAGTAACATCAAGAGACCATCCAATCTCCCAAGTGATTGGAGACATCTCAGCTTGTGTGCAAGGCAGAAAACAGGTCAACAAAAACCTGATGCACACCTGCTTTCTTTTTCAAATTGAGCCTCAATCAATTCAAGATGCAGAACAAGATCCACACTGGATCATTACAATGCAAGAGGAATTACATCAATTTGAAAGGAACAAAGTTTGGGAACTAGTGCCGAGGCCAAAGGATCACTCCATTGTTGGAACAAAATGGGTGTTCAGAAATAAATTGGATGATCAAGGAGTCATTGTAAGGAACAAGGCAAGGCTAGTTGCTCAAGGATACTCTCAAAAAGAAGGGATAGACTATGACCAGACCTTTGCACCAGTTGCAAGGTTAGAGGCCATAAGAATCTTCTTAGCTTATGCAGCACACAAAGGATTCAAAGTATATCAAATGGATGTAAAGAGTGCTTTTCTCAATGGAGACATCAAGGAAGAAGTCTATGTTAGACAACCCCTAGGTTTTATTTCTCCAACTCATCCTGATTATATATTCAAATTGCATAAAGCATTATGTGGTTTAAAGCAAGCTCCGAGAGCATGGTATGAGACTCTAGCATGCTTTCTTCTGAAAAATGATTTTATAAGGGGTAGAGTAGACCAAACTCTTTTTATTAGAACCCATAAGTCCAATACCTTACTAGTACAAATCTATGTAGATGACATTATCTTTGGTTCTACTGATTCAAATCTGTGCAAAAGGTTTTCCAACCTAATGCATTCTAAATTTGAAATGAGTAGCATGGGTGAGGTTTCCTTCTTTCTAGGATTGCAAGTCAAACAACATGCTGAAGGCATATTCATCTCTCAAACCAAGTATGGAAAAGAACTGGTTAAGAAATTTGGTATGTCTGAAGCATCATGTATGAAAACACCTATGCCTACTAATGCTGTATTAGATGCTGATGAACATGGGAAACCTGTTGATCAGACAACATATAGAGCAATGATTGGCTCTTTATTGTACCTTATAGCTTGTAGACCTGACATAATGTTTGCTACATGCATATGTGCTAGATTTCAAGTGAGCCCTAGAGAGTCACACTTAACCTTAGTAAAAAGGATTCTTAGGTATGTGAAAAGTTGTCCAAATCTAGGTCTCTGGTATCCAAAAGACTCAGCATTTGACTTAACTGGATTTTCAGATGCTGATTATGCTGGATGCAGAATAGACAGGAAAAGCACCAGTGGAACTTGCCAGTTTCTTGGTGACAGACTTGTCTCCTGGTTTTACATGAAACAAACATCTATGTCCACATCAACTGCTGAAGCTGAATATATGGCAGCAGGTAGTTGTTGCTCACAGATCTTGTGGATTCAAAATTTGCTCCTATACTATGCCTACAACTTAGAGAAGTCAAAAATATTCTGTGATAACACTAGTGCTATTTCTATAGCACAAAATCCAGTCCTCCATAGTAGGACAAAACATATAGAAATTAGGCATCACTTTTTAGGGGACGATGTTGAGAAAAATAAAATTGAACTTCAATATATCTCAACTGACTTGCAAAGGGGAGATATTTTCACCAAACCATTGGATGAAAAGAAACATACATTCATCCTGAATCAGTTATGAATGTTAGATGGAGGAAGTTTAAAATAAGATCCAAGACTTTAAAACTCTAAAATTGACCAAGACTAGGCAAACAATTTGATTTTTTTCTAGTGTCTATAGGTTGTTTCTGGTCTCTGAACTGCACTCGACGTTTTTCCCAAAGATCGTCGAACGGAGATCAACATTCTTAGAAATCGTCGACTGGAGTTCACCGCTTTTCAGATAGTGCTAAGCTATCTTCTTCCGGTCAGAGATCGTCGAACGGAGCTTGACGCTCTCCAATATCCTCGAATGGAGATCTACGATGTTGAAGACCTTTCAGATTCCTTTAGAAGCCCAGATCGTCGAACGGAGTTCAACGATCTTTCCTTTTCTACGTGGAACCCTATATAAAATTCATTTTTCAGCCGTCGTTCTCCCTTTGCGCTTTCATACTCTCTGCAGAATTTCCCTTTCCCTCCAAACTTTTCTACACTTGGTCTTTTGTTTGTTCATTTTTGCAGGTAAAAATGGCCGTTTCTGTTGCAGTTTTGGCAGCAATGAAATTTGACACTGGATTCGCTATCGATATGGACTCGTTTGAGAACAGTGATCAGATCTTCAAGGATATTCTGGATTTATTCAAAGATCAACAGCTAGTACACATCATGACCACAAGGATAAAACTGGCTGCAGATGAAATCAAAGAATGGGTGTATACTGCTCATAATCAAGATCAAAATACAGTGATTGGAACTATATCAGGAAATCCGGTATCTCTTACTCCTGCTATATTAACAGAAGTTTTTCAATTAAGTGCTGGTCAAGATTCTCTTGAGTTGTCTGGAGAAGAGTTTGCAAGTATGCTTGATAGGATGGGTCATTCAGCAGCAAACCCTAACAAGCTGCTTAAGAAAAATCTGTCCGTGGAATACAGGTTTCTAGCGGATGTTGTTGGAAAGGTCCTGTTAGCAAAACATTCTGCCCATGATACCATATCCAAGTATCAATTCTGTTTAATGGGTGCTTTGGTGGATAAGAAATAGTTGAATTGGGGAGAAGTTTTCTTTGACCTAATTAAGAAGAAAGTGAATAAGAACTTTGTCAATTTTGGAAGGATTATAGGGCTATTTCTTCATAGCAGATGCCCTGAGCTGCTTGTTTCAAGTGGGATGCATATCAATGCCTCTAAGAGGTTAACCTGTGCCCTTTTTGGCAAATGGGACAGGCAAATTACAAATCCAAGCAGAGCCTCTGCAGTCATCTCATCTTCAGGCACCAGGACTGATCCAGTCACTTCCCCCAGGCAACTGCCCCATCAGCAGAACTGCCTGCATCCTCATCTCCACCTTCTCCACCTACTGTTCCTTCGACAAGTATCACATCCACCATAACCATGTCAATTTCATCCCCCATATCCATTCTATCTCCAAACTCAATTCCTTCACCAACACCAATATCCACTGAAGATCTTTTCCATACATTACATCATTATCCACACATAACCATTGACTCATCATCTCACCTTCCATCCTTCACTCTCTTAGATGATTCCTATATGGATGATTATCACTCCTCACCCCTTGAGCCACCATCTTCTTCTACATCATATCAACAACTACTATAAGAAATCATTGCTTAACCATCATTCACTCCATCTATCTCCATTCCATTAACTTCCATCTCCACCATTCCTATATCTCAACCATCAATTCTACCATCCACATTAACACTTTCTCCAACCACATCTACAGCTCCTCCTACATCCATCTTTGCCACACTCATCTCTACCTCTACTCAAGCACCACTTGAGCAAGTAGATCTCTCAGCCATAGGAGATAAGCTCTATGAGATGTTAGCTCCAAGGCTATCACTCCTGTTGGACACCTCCCTGGCTCCACATCTGAAATCAGTTCAGGAGTTATCTGACAGGCTTTCTTCCCTATATCCTCCTCAGGTAATCCCTTCTGTTGGGTGCCTTGATCCAGTAACTACTGAATCTAGGCAGGGGGAGATGCCATATGAAGTAGAGAGATTGCCTGCTTCAGAGATTCCAGTTCCAGCTCCAGTTCCAGTTATAACAGTTGACCTAAGGTCACTGCTGTCAGAGTTTGATACTGTTTACCTCAGCTGTCTTCCAGATCAGAAAAGTGAAGGTCTTACTAAGGCCATTGTGCATATTTCTAGCTGTGAGCCCAGTATAATATCTTCTTATATAAATTCTTTCAAGGCTGTGGACAGTGCTCCTTCAGTTTCTGTTGTTCCTGCTGCTGCTGATGATGCTGTTTTGGTTTCTAACGATGTGCTTATGACAGAGGCTAATGACTCTGAGCCTGCTGTTTCTGTTGTTATTATTTCTGAATCTATTGTTCCAGTTACATCTATTAGTGCTGTTTTTATTACTGCTGCTGCTGCTGTTGTTTCTTCTGTTTAATCCTAACAACAAAGAGATTACATCAAAAGGGTTGATGAACTATATGACAATCCTCAGAGCTCAGATAGTGATTAATTTAGACTGATTCTAATGATTCCTCTGCAACCATTGCAAGGAAGAGGAAAGCTAGAAGTAAGGCCCTAAAGAAAGTTCCCCGGGAGAAAATTAAAGATGTAAATGATATTCCATACTATATTTTGCATGATTGTCCAATTTCAGAACCATGGATGCAGTTTTCCAGGAATCAACTAAAGGCAATGAAGAAAAAGATGAAATATGATAAAGGATCATCTCACTTCAATCCTCCTCCTCCTCCTCCTTCACCAGATGCAGGTACTAGTGGAAGTTCTACTTATCAGTAATCTTTTGCTAAAAGTCAAAGCACCTCTCAGTTTCAAGGAAGATCTCAATCAAGAGGATGCCAATCAAGAGGCTACCAGTCCAGAATAGGACAGTATAGGGGAAATCAAAGAGAATTCAGAGTTTATTCCAAAGGTTATTCTAGGCAGCATCCTTATCATAGGGAAGGACAAGGTCCCACTAACACTACATCTGGTCCTTTCCCTTATAAGTTAAAAGATCTAGTTTCTTCCAGAGCTACTTCTGATGATTCATCAAACAGATATGAAACTCATGTTCCATTTGAAGACCCAGAGAATAATCCTACTTCTTGGACAGTAAGAATGAAAGAGTTGGTTGCACTAGATCAAATTAGAAAGGCAAGAGAACAAGGAAGAGATACATCAAATTTCACCACTCTATCAGAACAGAGGAAGAAAGAACTTGAAAGATATTCTTCCAGCAAATTCTTTGACTCAGAAAGCTATATGAAGCTGAACCCAAAAGCTGTAGTCCCCAGGACAAAATATCAAACTTCTCTATGTGCAGGTGATGACAGAAGATCCAAGAAAGAAGCTCTTAACCCTAACAGAGAAATAGTTCTCAAAAAGAGCAAGGAAAAGGAATGATCATGTAAGCTGACAGTGTTATCTATTTTGACTTTCTGATGTGATTTTATTTGTGTTTCTGCAATGATTGTTTTTGATTTTATATCTGCATTGTATGCTTTTATTTTCTATGTCATGTAAATAGTAAGCATAACCCAAATTGGGGGAGATTGTTGGAACACCCTATTACTGATTTGGGCAAGGAACACTATGTCCTTAGGAAAATTGTTTTGACCTCCTTACATAGTTTTTAAGGTCAATTAGATTGAGTCTAAGGGTTAGAATTTAGGCTTGAAAGCTGCCCCCAAGTCCCTCAGATTAGATATTCAAATTCAGGAGACTAAGTCATTTTCGTCGAGCTCAGGTCGACGAATCGTCGAACTCAGTTCGACTATCTCTGAGCTCAGTTCAACGAGTCGTCGAACGCCGTTCGACGATCTTCGAGCTCAGATAGACGTTTCTATCTCTAGCTGTTTTCCCAGTCTCTGAGCTCAGGTCGACGATAATTGATCTCAGATCGATGATTTCTATTTCCAGTCTAGTTCCAGTCTCTGAGCTCAGGTCGTCGGTAGTTGAGCTCAGGTCGACGATTTTCTGGAGAGATCGACGATTCTCAAGATTCAAATTCAGACAGTTATGGAATTCTATCTTATTTATTCCCAGTATTTATTTCAAGGATCTTGTAGCTGTTTCAATTAATCTGGAGCATGTTTCAAGGGAGATTTAAAAGAATGTTTTCTAGGACTTTCTCTAGAGACAAAATTCATTTAAGGAAGTCATTAATGAGTGGCTAACGGCTATCTTGGAGACAGAGAATCAATTCATTCTTTTCAGATCTAAGGAATAAAAGAGGATTTTATTCTGCTACTCCGAACAGTTACAAATAGAAAGAGAACAGTCACAGACAGACACACAGATAGAATTCATTCAGAACACTCACCACTGAAGGAGATCAACATACAGAAAAAAAGATTTCTATATCTCTTTTGACTCAAGTGTTCAGAGGCTTCATCCATCAAGAATCCAGACACTACACATTTCAGCAACTGCTGGAATCATCCTTTGCTGGAGATCTCATTTACTGAAGGCCTATCACCCTAGTGCAAAGCTTCTTTTCCTGAACAACTTCCAGATCTCAGGGGGAGCTTTGACAACATCATCCACTAGTCTTCTCTCTGATTGTTGACAGAGAAGAACATCTCACCTCTTTCCTTTTCTGCTGTAAAAGGGTTTCTCAAAACTCCCTTCAAAAGTTTTGTGCTGGTTTCTGAGACCTTGTCAAAAACTCAGTGGTGGCAAGTCACCTGATAAAAAAATCTAATTTGGTTTTTGAGCACCTTAACAAAAGCTCATTGGTTCCCAGGACACCGAATCAACTCATCCTGCAGTGGATTCCTACCTAGGGTGGTAGAAGAGTGGATGTACCCAGATTGATTGGGGAACCACTATAGCTCCTTGTGTCTTCTGGTTGTTATATTTTGTTTGTTGTGTGCTGTGTTTTTATTCCTTGCTTTCATAATTTTTATTTACTGCAAGCACCTTACACATATATTTAAATTAAGTCTTCCGCTGCAAAATAATTTTAAACTTGAAAATTATTTTAATATACTCTATTCACCCCCCCCCCCCCCTCTAGAGATAAGGTAGATCTTATCCCCACTTTCATGCCCTAAGTGCTCATGAGCTGGCCAACCTCATCCAAGGTGATGGATCTTGGCACTCAGCCATAATAGCACACAAAATACCACCTCCACTGATTTTGGGTGGAAGTTGAAGGGAGGAGCCCTAGAATACTAGGGTAGGTCCTATGTGTACAAACCTAGGGTTTGATGTACAAGGGGGCAAGTGAACTTGAAATGACCTGAAACTTGGTGGAGAGGACTCTAGGGTAGGCAAGGTCCTCTGGTAGAAATATTATGGAATTTAGAGGTTGTTGAACACCTCAAAAACCTAACCCTAGTTTAGGGCACAAAATTGTACATGTAAGTTAGGTAATTAAAACACTGTGAAAAGTGCTGAAACTTGTGTTGTGTAGTCCTAGGGTTTACATGAGACTCTGGAAATTTTATTGGAAGTTTTGGAATAATAATTTTAGTACCTCCTTTGTAGTAAATGGATTAGCCCTTGGTAGACATTTGTTTATTATGATCTTAATATTCTCTAGAAAATTATAAAAATTGGGAAGATGAAGTTTTAGATCATTATGCTCATACCTGAATTTTATTATAATTTTTAAGTGTACATTTTCAGTACTTACCTCACAAACTTATAAATATACAAATATATTCAATAATAGATTCAGAGCACAATGCTTGTTAGAAAATTGTGAAACTTATTCAGTGGAGTTCTTAGGTCAATATGCTCATGTGGAAATTTTATTATAATTTTTGGGTGTAAAACTTATGAAGTTATTTCTTTAATTTATGAAAATGGATTATTAATCATAATTAAAATTAGAGATCATTATTCACTGGAAAATTTTGAAACTGGGCCAGGAGTCTTCTTAGAACATTTCAGTCATGCTTGATTTTCTCATAATTTTTGGATGACTATTTGCAGCACTTGTTTCTTTAATTGATAAATATATATTTACATTTAAAATTTTGGATCAGAGGCCTAAACCTTACAAAACAAAATTGGGAGATTTGAATTTACTGCCTATTGGTTGCCTAGTATTTATCATAATTTTGTGGAGCATTTTGCATGACTATAAAAGCCACTTCATATTCAAAACTAGGGCATTTCGATTTTTAGGGAAAATAAATAAAATATCTGTTTAATTAGGAAAATTCCAAGTTTCTGGATTTAGACTAAATATATCATGATAGGGCCCAAATAATTATCTTAGGGTTATTGGATGAAGATTTGGAGTACCTCCTATCATGTACGTCATATAGCATCGGCTGTCTACATGTAGTAAGACTGCAGGAAGTCGGATAGCAATTGATTTGAGCTTATGGATTTAGGTTTGTGGCTTGTTGGTCTGGGTGAAGAGAAATTGAGTATGTCAATGGAAGTTGGGATGAGCAGAGTGCTTGGTAGACTAGGTTTAGGTGGTGCTCGGGATCGATGGAAGATCGTCTTTCCTGTATAGAGAGAGAGAGGGTCAAAACACACTAGGGTTAGATCCAGAGTAATATAAAAGGGATCGAGAATCAGGTATTGAACAATAATAGTAAGTGTCTTGAGAAAGAGATCTTTGTGCTTCAGCCCATCATAGTTCCTAGTGCCCTCGAGAACCCTTCACAGGGTTTGCCTTGGCAGTCCTAGGCTAACCCAAACTGTAGCAAAAAATAAACTGCAAGAGTAACTAGTACAACTAGGGGTTCACTTTCACTCACCCCGGTGTCTCGGGAAGTTAGGTTGGGTCACACAAGCAGTAGGTTCGGTGGTGGTTTTGCTGATGGATTGGTTAGCCCGGTGAGACGATGGCTCGGATTATTCTGAGACAGACGGGATAGTATGGGGAGTTTTAGCTCGATAGATATTTGTGATGGACGGGATAGCCCGGGGAGCTTTAGCTCGGTAGATTTTTGTGATGGACGGGATAGTCTGGGAAGCTTTAGCTCGGTAGATATTTGTGACGGATAGGTTAGTTCGGGGAGCTTTAGCTCGGTGGTGTTACATCAAGATTGCATGTGCATAAATTATAAGGTGGTCGGTCATCGGTGTTGGAGTGTCGATGCACCGACGCTAATGCGTTGACTCGGCAAGTGTGGTTTAGCAGTTTGCCAATTAAGTATGCTGGACCAGCCGGCAAAGAGTACGCAGGAGCTCCGCTTAGTGCACCAGCGTTGAGGCGTACAATAGGTCTGACTGGTAGTGCAATTACCGGTTTAGAGGTGGGCGAGGACCAACCCACCGCTTCCGTTTGCCACTACGGAGGTATCCTGGGAGGTTAGGCTCTAGAAAGGAGGAACTAAAGGTTTATGTGCACAGAGTCAATTGGTTGTGTTGCACTTGCGTGATTCATGGCATAACATGGCTTAACATAACTAATTGCATATAACCCTTGACACCTATTGTATAAAGTTGTATGGGACACTTTATACAATAGGCCCTACAAAATGACCCCTTAGTTTATAAGCTTGTGTGAGCGTGCTTATAAGCTAAGGTTATTATTCTATGGATATATATGTTGCTTGCTTAAAAACAGACACCCAAATGTATAAATCGGTATGGGACTTTTTATACGATGGGATCCTTGCAAAAGATCCCGTAACTTATAAGTTTGTATGAGCATTCTTATAAGCTAAGGTTACATGATTCTTTTACCTCTCTCATACTTACAACTTTACTTACTTGTTTATATAGAACTGCTAGACTAGTTCTGTCGTCACCTGCTACTTTGTTACTCTCCAACTTCATTACCTTTCCTTTTCTTCTCCCCGCTCGGTGCCTAGGAGCCATGAGGGGAGGGTGGGGGATGATATGACTTAGTCTTTTAGACTAACGGTTTTCAGACCAAATCATTTAGGGGATCATGGAGTCTAGCTTGGAGGTGCAGCCCCGACAGTCGGCACGCTTAGAGACGGGACAGTCTAGCACCGGAGTTCAGACAGCTGGGACAGTGAGTGCCGTTCGCTAGTAGTTATTATAGATTTTCTTCCGCGATGGGAGACTTGTAGTGAGGACTTTGATGTATCAGACATGAGCCATATTTCCAGTACTTTTATTATTATTGCTAGGGACTCTCCTTTCGTGGAGGATTATTACTATATATGTGATCATCGTGGACATGTGTTAGTGTTTTATTTCATGTACTCTCATACTTTCGCTACTATTTTGTGATCGATATGGCCGGCATGATCTGCATTTTGTAGTGATGACCTTCCTGGGCATGATGGTGTCACCACAAATCGGCGGTTCTGGGCCTTGGACCTCGTGGTTTAAAAGAAAAAAAGGGGAGGGGGGCCTTACAAGTGGTATCAGAGGGGACCTCGATCGAAAAAGTAGTAGTCCAAAAACACTGGGTAACCCCCGCACGACTTAGTTTGGGGACAAACTAAGCAGCGGAAGCAGTGGTGTTCACATACGGGGGATCACATATAAATCTTTCACTTTTAATTAGGTTTGGGTCAATTACTTACAATGGTATTTGTTATGCAGCCTCCAGCACATCCCACGCCACAGGGCGAAGTCCAGCAAACTCCAAATATTGCACCACCTCCCCCGTCTCCCACTCCGTTTCTACAATCAGAGATGGGGCAGACCCTGACAGCCATTTTGTAGGCTTTCAGGTCCCAGCAGGTTCCGGCTCTACAGCCAAACCCGGGGGCCAATTGGTTGAGCACCTTCCGAGGACTATCTCCCCCATCTTACTTGGGGATAGAGTTGGATGTATGGATAGAGGAGTGGCTCGACATCATGTATGAGATGCTGACCGGGATACGATGCCCATGGGAGGAGAGGGTGTCATTGGTGGTCTCTTGCTTGGATTCCTATGCCAAGAGATGGTGGAACACACTACTATACACGACATTTACGGATAGGGAGGTTGCTGATATTACTTGGGAGGAGTTCAGGGCCGCTTTGTTGGAGCACTTCGTTCCACAATCAGCAAGAGATGAGTTAGAAGACTGGTTCATGCAGTTGAGGCAGGGCAACAAGATGGTGGTGGGGTACCACCGGGAATTCAATCATTTAGCATGATTTGCGGACTCCTATCAGCTGGATGAGGCCAAATACACCAAGAGGTTCTATAAGGGCTAGCGAGAGGATCTGAGAGAGGCTCTTTTGTTCGTATTCGATGCACCTATACCTCAAATATAGGAGATGGAAAAGAGTATTGAGGCAGATTGGCACACGACTCGAGGCCGGAAGAGGACAATGGAGGATCAGGGCCGGGGAGCCAGAAGTGATCAGCGAAGGGGCTGCATTACTGATGGGAGAGATGGGAGAAGAGAAAAGAACCAACCTCATTAAGAGGTGAGGCAGGAGCGGAGGGAACCATTGGTAATGGCTCCTCAACATCTTTAGATGCGGGAGATACAGAGACCCGGGGGTATGGCATATCCCCCGCCTGAGTGCTATAACTATCATCAGTTTGGGCATATCCGGAGAAACTGCCCCATGAGGGGGGCACCAGCACCACCGGCTGCCCCGCCTGCTCAGCAGTTTGGAGGCCGAGGACATGGCCGAGGGAATGGATTCCATGGCAGAGACTGCAGGCAGGATATGGAGCAAGTGTAAGCCCTGGATCTGGCTCAACCTCGGAACCCGGAGCAAGTGATAATAGGTACACCGACAATTTTAAGTTCTTTCTTTCCTAAAAAGCTAGACTCATGGATATAGGTTTGTTAGAACTAGGAAGGAAAACCATAACTAGATTTCTAAAATATTTAACCACCCCGGGCATAGTCTTCATCGGCGGTAAGCCTGCTTATACACTTTTCCGTACGGGTGATTCACACTCATTCGTGTCAGAAGCCATCGTGGAAGGACTAGAAGGTGTGGAGCGATGCACAAGCTTGATGATGAGGGTGTGACTACCCAACGGATCAGAGTTATTCACCTCTGCCCACTGTAACATGGAGGCGGTGATAGGCGGAAAGGCATTCGAAGCACCAGCGATGATCATAAGGATGCTAGCCTATGATCTGATCCTGGGCATGACATGGTTGCATTAGAACCATTCCTAGATCAACTGCCTGTCAAAGAGGATCACCTTGAGGTATGGGGATTCCTATGTCGTCATCGAAGGTATTACACCTACCACCACTTTCTTGTTATCATCTGTGCAGGCCGTCAAGGACCACTTGCAGGGAGAAGAGGTCTATGAAGTGCTGTTTGAGATGGTCGAGGCCAAGGATTCCATCTCTAGTATTCTGGTGGTGCGGGATTTTGCTGATAAATTCCTAGAGAAGCTGCCATGGCTACCACCGTGCCGGGAGAAGGACTTCAAGATACAGCTCGTGCAGGGGGCTAAGCCGGCATCTGGAGCTCCTTACCGGATGGCCTCGAAGGAGTTGGTAGAGTTTCGAAGCCACCTGTAGGAGCTAGTGGAATTCGGATTTGTCCGGCTGAGCTCTTCGTCGTGGGGAGCCCCGGTGCTGTTCGTCAAGAAGAAGGACGAGACACTCAGATTGTGCATCGACTATCGAGCACTGAATAGACTAACAGTCCAGAATACCTACCCACTACCAAAGGTAGATGAGATGTTTGACCAACTGGAGGGGGAACATTTCTGTTCGAAATTAGATTTGAGGTCGGGCTACTACCAGCTGTGAATTCAGGAGGAGGACATTCCGAAGACTGCCTTCAGTAGCAGATATGGGTTGTTCAAGTTTACCGTGATGCCCTTCGGGAATACGAATGCACCGTCGGCATTCATGAGCCTCATGAACCGGGTGTTCGAGGCTTATCTGGATGTGTTCGTCATCGTGTTTATTGATGACATCCTCATTTATTAGAGAACAGAGGAGGTGCACGTGCGACATCTAACACAGACTCTAGAGAGACTGTGGGAGCACCGCCTTTATGCGAAGTTCAGCAAGTACTAGTTTTGGTTGAAGGAGGTGGCCTTCCTAGGCCACATTATTAGTGGAGCCAGGTTGGCAATGGACCCGATAAAGATTCAGGTTGTTCGGGATTGGCTGCCGCTGAAGACAGCCACAAACGTGTGGAGTTTTCTAGGACTTGCCGGTTATTACTGGAAGTTTGTGGAGGGATTCTCTCGAATTTCCCTCCTACTCACATCCCTGACGAGGAAGGATATGCCCTTTGTCTGGACCCCACAGTGAGAGAAGGATTTCTAGGATCTGAAGGATCGACTCACCTCGGCTTCTATCCTTGCCCTTCCTTCGGGGAAAGAAGGATTCCTGGTCTACACCGATGCTTCCTACCAGGGCATGGGTATAGTGCTGATGTAGAAAGTCCACGTGATTGCTTATGCTTCCAGCCAGCTGAAGAAGAATGAGCAAAACTACTATGTTCATGACTTGGAGATGTGAGCGATCGTGTTTGCCCTGAAGATCTGGCGGCACTACCTCTATGGTGTCCACTGCGACATATACTTTGATCACAAAAATTTGAGGTACGTGGACACGCAGAATGAGCTCAATATCAGGCATAGGCAATGGGTGGAGTTTCTAGCAGATTACTAGTACGAGATGCACTACCACCCAGGGAAGGTGAACGTGGTAGCCGATGCGCTGAGTCGGAGAGCCGCTACCTCCAAAGCGGAACCCTAGATTTTGTCCATGGAGCTGCTGTAGAGATTAGAAGATATGCACATCACGCTGGTATTGTCTGATGATTCCGAGCTCTATGAGGAGTATTTAGCAGCGATGAGCGCAACAGATGGCATTTGAGACCGAGTCAGAGATGGGCAGAGGCAGGATGCCAAGCTGGAGGCAATATTCCCGGCATTGGAGGCAGGCACTGCTGGAGATTACACACTGAGGGATGGCATGGTATTCTTCAGAGGAAGAGTTTATATACCAGAGGGAGGCCAGGTCCAGGAGGATATCATGACGGAAGCCTACTGTGGTCAGTACTCGGTACACCCGGGAGTTACGAAGATGACTGCGGATCTGAAGAAGACCATGTACTGGCCAGGAATGAAGAAAGAGATCACCTACTTCATGACCCACTGCAAGATATGCCAGCTGGTGAAGGCGGAGTGCAGGAACCCCGCAGGATTGTTGCAACCACTCCCGGTGCCGGAGTGGAAGTTTGATGATATCCCGATGGACTTAATACATGGGCTTCCCCGATTGCGGATGGGGAATGATTCGATCTGGGTAATCATCGACTGGCTGATGAAGGTAGCCAGATTTCACCCGATCAGGAAGGATGACTTGGTTGGTGTGCTGGTGCGGAAGTTTGTGAAGAAGTTCGTTCATTATCATGGCATGCCCAGGTTGATTGTGTCGGATCGGGATGGACGGCTTATGTCCAGGGAGTGGCGATTAGTGCAGCCCTACTTGGCACTCAGCTGACATTCAGTACAACCTTCCACCCTCAGACAGACAGGCAGACGGAGTGCACCAATCGGACTTTGGAAGATTTACTTCGTCTATGTATACTGGACTGCGGAGAGCCTTGCGAGAAGTTGTTTCCACTGGTCGAGTTCTCTTATAACAACAGCTACTAGTCCAGCATAGGGATGACCCCTTATGAGGCTCTATATAGACGAAGGTATAGGACTCCACTGTCATGGATACAGGACGAGGACCCGAAGGTATTGGGTTCAGAGTTTTTTGAGGACACCGAGGCTTAGGTGAGGCTGATATGGGATCAGATGCTGGAGGCGCAGAGCAGGCAGGACAAGTATTACGATGCGAGACACCATCAGGTGAGTTCCAGGTAGGAGACCGGGTATTCTTAAAGATTCGACCAATGCATGGAGTTTCACAGGTGCGTGGTCGGATGAAGAAGCTCAGCCTGAGATATATGGGGCCTTATAGGATCCTGGAGCGGATCGCTACCTTAGTATAGAGGCTGGAGCTGCCATTGGAACTGGAGGGCCTGCATGACGTTTTCCACGTCTCCTCCCTGAGGAGAGCTCTACTTCGGCCGGAGCAGTAGATTATGACTACAGATGGGCATATAGCTTCCGATCGATCGGTGCACCTGGAGCATATTCAGATAGAGGATACTAGGATGCGGGTCTTGCGACGCAAGGTCCCATTGGTCAAGGTCTTGTCGAGGAATCATGGGCAAGAGGAGCACACATGGGAGCCACATGACTTGATGCAACAAAGGTACACGGAACCTTTCAGTCATGTATTCCTTACAACCTCTCGGGATGTTAAATTTTATTTTTTATACTTGAAACCCCGTAGGCCTAACTCGAATTTCGAGGACGGAATTTTTTGTTTAAGTATTGTGATTTGTAACATCCCTAAGACAACTAGACCCTTAGGAGTGGTTTTGTCATGACCAGGTCATGACAAAACCCTAGGAAAACCAAGTGAACCTAGGAATGTACATGAGATCACTATGGTCTGCAAATAGTAGATTTCTAAGTAGTAGGTTAGGATGATCATGGGGCTTCACCATGACTCCAAGACCTCACCACAACCTCACCAACCTATTCGAAGGTCCATTAGTGCCTTAAGGGTCCATTGGACTCAACTCTAGGAGGCCAAGTTGACCTAGATCATACTAGTCCTAAACAGGGCAAGGTACCCTAACTAAGGGAAATGTGCCCCTATGGAGCCCAACCAACCCTACCTAGGTCTTCCTAGACCTAAGGTGAAGTCAATTAGTCACCAAAGATCTCTTCGGGTCAACCCAAATGGTCATGTAGACTAAAGCCAACTGTAGCCATAATTTGGTGAAAGTACCCTTCCTAAGGGTCAAGTAACCCCCAAAGTGCCAAGTCAACTCTACCCAGCCCTACCTAGACCTTAGGGGAGGCCAATAGGTCACCAAGGAACCATTAGGGTCAACCCAAAATGTTAAATTGACCAAGGTCAACCCTAGTCTAGGTTATGTCAAACTTAGCTCAAATGGGCTAACCCAAGCTCAAGCCCTTTTCTATTTGGGCTAACAACCTCGTAATTATATGATGGTATGATTTATTGGGCTGCAAATAGGCTAAAGGGATGAGCACGTCAGCCTTGATGACTAGGAGTGAGAGAAAGCTCATTTCCATTTAATGGAGGAACGAGAAAGGGGGAGGAAGAAGCTATTCATGGCATAAGGAGGCCAAGGGCCACCTTTGATGGCTGGATCCAACTCCTCCAGGGAAGAGGAGGAGTTTCCAGCCATTTTCTGGCCACTCCAAGCCAGGTTCATCCCGCCCGACCACTTGGCCGAAAGCTTCATTGAAGGCCATTAATGGCCATTGGTGTTTGGCCCATCCTCTTCCCCCATTGGTGATCTTAAAAGCACCATTGGACTCAGGGGTGTCATTTACACACTTCACCAGAAGGTGATGAGGCATTCCACTGTGTTGATGTAGAAAACTGATCAGCAGCACCACCACCATGACAACCCGGCGATCAACGCGACTTCAAGCCTCCAATAAGGTCCTCCCTTGCTCCTTCTTCCGTGGGTAGATCATAGGAGTCAATAGGGATAAGCATCGGTCTCAATTGAGCCCGATCGAGTGAAGGAAATTCCTGGTTTTGTGGTGAATTTCGACTTGTCGGGTTCACCGGAATAGGCCCCTCCGGCGGCTGTGCCGCCGCCGAGCGACTGCCACCACCTCGACGAAGGTGGTGGAGGCAGTGGCCGCCCAGGGAGGTGGCCGTTTGGCAGGGAAAACGGGATGGAACCTGCTCCAAGATGGTGTGAGCGGGGCCGTCGGCTAGAGGAAGAAGTAACCCAGGACCCATTGGATGATGATTTAAGATCTATGCAAGATCAAGTTTTAAAAATTTATTAAATAGAATTTCTACCCCTTTTATCTGTCACACTAGGAATTTAATTAAAAATACTTAGATGCTTGTACAGGCAAAGTGGTCAACATGAAGTTTGTAGGAGTAGATGTCTAGTTTATTTTAAAATTTATTCGAGTCAACTTGGAGCACTGGTTTGACCAGGGCACTCATTTTGGTGGGGTCTATACCTAGGGTTAGTCAGAGACTAAAATGTGTGCCCTTACTTTATTTCTTGTCCAAAAGACCTGAAATTTGGGCAGGGAGTCATTCTAAACTATGCCTAGTTCATGACCAAAATTGGGAATTTTTGGATATAACGTTTCTATAGTTTTGGAAATTTTTAATAAATAATGTATAAATTAATTAGGTTTCTTAAGCACCTCAGAAACCCCCGAAATTTTGGTGGTTGATCTTGGGGAATATTATAGGGCTCTGGTAAAAATTTCACCCCTTTTGGATTTAATTTGATAGGGTAATTGTGTAGCCCAATGTTGACCCCTTTTAGGTCAGATTAGGGCTAAGTGCCCTAAGTGCTCTTGAGCTGGCCAACCTCATCCAAGGTGATGGATCTTGGCATTCAACCATAATAGCACACAAAATACCCCCTCCACTGATATTGGTTGGAAGTTGAAGGGAGGAGCCCTAGAACACTAGGATAGGTCCTATGTGTGCAAACAAAGGGTTTGAAAATCAAGGGGGCAAGTGTCCTTGAAATGACTTGAAACTTGGTGGAGAGGACTGTAGTGTAGGCAAGGTCCTCTGGTAGAAATATTATGGAATTTAGAGGTTTTTGAACCCCTCAAAACCCTAACACTAATTTAGGGCACAAAATTATACATGTAAGTTAGGTCATCAAAACTCAATGAAAAGTGGTGAAACTTGGGTAGTGTAGTCCTAGGGTTATGATGAGACTCTGGTAATTTTATTGGAACTTTTGGAACAATAAGTTTAGTACCTCCTTTGTATTACATTGATTAGCCCTTGGTAGACATTTGTTTATTATGATGTTACTGTTCTATGGAAAATTATAAAAATTGGGAAGAGGAAGTTTTAGATCATTATTCTCATACTTGAATTTTATTATAATTTTTAGCTATATATTTTTTGTACTTACCTCACAAGCTTATAAATATGCAAATATGTTCAATAATAGATTCAGAGTTCATTGCTTGTTAGAAAATTATGAAACTTATTCAGTGGAGTTCTTAGGTCAATATGCACATGTGGAAATTTTATTATAATTTTTGGGTGTATAACTTCTGTAGTTATTTCTTTAATTTATGAAAGAGAGTTATTGATCAAAATTAAAATTAGAGTTCATTATTCATTGGAAAATTTTGAAACTTGGCCAGGAGTGTTTTCAGGACATTTCAATCATGCTTGAATTTTCTCATAATTTTTGGATGTCTATTTGCAGCACTTGTTTCTTTAATTGATAAATATGGGTTTACATTTAAAATTTTGGATTAGAGGCCTAATCCTTGCAAACAAATCGGGAGAATTGCATTTACTGCCTATTAGTTGCCTAGTATTTATCATAATTTTGTGGGGCATTTTGCATGAATATAAAAGCCACTTCATATTCAAAACTAGGGCATTTGGATTATTTGGGAAAATAAATAAAATATCTGTTTAATTAGGAAACTTCCATGTTTCTGGATTTGGACTAAATATGTCATGATAGGCCCCCATAAATTATCTTTGGGTTATTGGATGAGGATTTGGTGTACCTCCTATCATGTACGTCATATAGCATAGGTTGTCTACATGTAGTAAGACTGCAGGAAGTCGGATATCAATTGATTTGAGCATATGGATTGGGGTTAGTGGCATGATGGTCTAGGAAAAGCGAAATTGAGTATGTCGATGAAAGTTGGGATGAACAGAGTGTTGGGTCGACTAGGTTTAGGTGGTGCTCGGGATCGACGAAAGATCATCTTTCCTGTGGAGGGAGAGAGAGGGTCAAAACACACTAGGGTTAGATCCAGAGTAATATAAAATGGATCGGGAATCGCGTATTGAACAATAATAGTAAGTACCTTGCAAAAGGGACCTTTGAGCTTCTGCCCATCGTAGTTCCTAGTACCCTCGAGAACCCTTCACGGTGTATGCCTTGGGCAGTCCTAGGCTAACCAAAACTGTATGCAAAATAAACTGCAAGTGTAACTAGTATAACTAGGGGTTCACTTTCACTCACCATGGTGTATCGGGAAGTTAGGTTGGGCCGTACGAGCAGTAGGCTCGGTGGTGGTTTTGGTGATTGGCAGGTTAGCCGGGTGAGCCGATGGCTCGGATGGTTCTGAGATGGATGGGATAGTCCGGGGAGCTTTAGATCGGTAGATATTTATGACGGACGATCTATTTAGGGGAGCTTTAGCTCTGTAGATATTTGTGACGGACGGGATAGTTCGGGGAGCTTTAGCTCGATAGATATTTGTGATGGATGGGTTAGTCCGAGGAGCTTTAGCTCGGTGGACTTGCATCCTGATTGCATGTGCATAAATTATAATGTGATGGGTGATCGGTGTTGGACTGTCGATGCACCGACATAAATATGTTGACTCGGGAAGTGTGGTTTAGCACTTCGACAATTAAGTCTGGTGGACTAGCCGACAAAGAGTACGCAGAAGCTCCACTTAGTGCACCAGTGTTGAGGCATAGGATAGGTCTGACTGGTAGTGCAATTACCGGTTTAGTGGTGGGCGAGGGACAACCCACTACTTCTGTTTGCCACTACGGAGGTATCCTGGGAGGTTAGGCTCCAGAAAGGGGAAACTGAAGGTCTGTGTGCATAAAGTCGAGTGGGTGTATTGCACTTGCGTGATTCATGGCATAACATGGCATATCATAACTCATTGCAGATAACCCTTGACACCTGTTGTATAAAGTGGTATGAGACTCTTTTTACAATAGGCCCTGCAAAATGACTCCTTAGTTTATATGCTTGTGTGAGCGTGCTTATAAGCTAAGGTTATAGATCCCTTAACTTGTAAGATTGTATGAGCATTCTTATAAGTTAAGATTACATGTTTCTTTTACCTCTCTCATACTTACAGCTTTACTTACCTATTTATATAGAACTGTTAGACTAGTTCCGCCGTCACCTGCTACTTTATTACTCTACACCTTCATTACCTTTTCATTCCTTCTCCCCGCTCGGTGCCTAGGAGCCACAGGAGGAGGGTGGGGGATGATAGGACATAGTCTTTTAGACTAATGATTTTCGGACCAAATCATTTAGCGGAACGTGGAGCCCAGCTTGGAGGTGCAGCCCCGAAGGTCTGCACGCATGTAGACGGGAAAGTCTAGCACCAGAGTTCAGACAGTTGGGACAGTGAGTCCCGTTCGGTAGTAGTTGTTATAGATTTGCTTCCGCGATGAGTGACTTGTAGTGAGGACTTTGATCTATTGGGCATGAGCCCTATTTCCAGTATTTTTATTATTATTGCTGGGGACTCTCCTTTCGTGGAGGATTATTACTATATATGTGATCATTATGGACATGTGTTAGAGTTCTATTTCATGTACTCTCATACTGTTGCAACTATTCTGTGCTCGATATGGCCGGCAGGATCGTTGTTTTGTACTGACGACCTTCCCGGGCGTGATGGTGTCACCACAAAGCGGCGGTTCTGGGCCTAGGACCCCGTGGTTTAAAAGAAAAAAAGGGGGCTTACATCAATGTAGTCGAAGAGTTCATAAACTACGCGGGAAATCCTGGCAACCTTCCTTCAACCCTAACAACAACCCTTTAGTAATCACTATAATCCGGGTTGGAGGAACCGCCCGACCTTCTCATGGAGCAACGCGAACAATGTGAAGCGCCCACCAAATTCTTTTGCCCCCGGATTTCTTCCCCCCCCCCCCCTCTTACAAAACCTTCCCCGATGGAGTAAAATTTATCTAAATACATAGCGTCCAACGAATCAAATATTCGGAATATCACCAGATCGCTAAAAAACATAGAACTCTAGGTTGGATAGCTGTCGCGAATGATGTCTGAGTACTCGCTCGGGGCACTTGCTGGAAACACGGAGCCCAATCCGCTGGAGAATATCATTGCTATAACCCTCCGTAGCGGAAAGCGGGTGGTCGATCCAAAACGGATCGATCCGCAGGTACATATTTCACCTCTGACCCATGTTCCCCCTTCTTCAGTTTCACCGCCTTTTCAAATTTTAAACGAAAAAATTATTAAAATGGTCTTGTCGTATCCACTTAAGTTAGATAGTGAGCATAAGGACGCGCAGTACAAAAAAATTATTTTATTATTAAAATAAATTCATATTAATGTTCCCTTCTGCGAGGCAATCTCGCAGATGCCTAAGTATGCGAAATATTTAAAAGAACTTCTTTCTAACAAACAAAAATTATAAAATATTTCGCATATCTCTCTCAACGTGATGTTCTCAGCGACTATTACTAATAAATTGCCCCTTAAAAGAAATGACCTGGGACGGTTTTCCATCCTGTTTCTTTTTGGCAATATATTAGTAAAATATGCACTTGCAGATTTATGCGCGAGCACTAATTTGATGTCGTTCTTGATCTTTAAAAAATTAGGTTTGGGCACTCCTGCCCCTACTAAAATACAAATCTAACTATCGGATTGCTCGTTTGAGTTTCCCGTCGGGGTAGTGGAGGACGTTCTTGTCCGAGTTGATAAGTTTATCTTTCTGGTAAACTTCATCATCTTAGACATCAAGGAGGACACCAATGTACCAATTATACTTGGTCAACCTTTTCTCGCCACCTCCCACGCATTAATTGATGTAACTGTCGTCTCCTCCTTCGGGTAGGAGATGATGAAGTTACTTTCTCTTTTAAACCCTCCATAGGAGACTCGTCATCAAGCGATTACTTTTGTTATTATTTAGATACATATCTTGGAGATTGTTCTTCCCCCATTTTCGAATCTACGCTTTTAAATGACCATATTTTTGCGCTCAAAAACTTTAGTTGCAAAGAGGATAACTCTAAAATTTGCCTTTCGAAGCTTTTGGATCGAAAGACATTAAAAGTAAAAGCTCGTTATAAGAACCGCCCTGCCTTGAGCTCAAACCCCTACCCGAATCACTTAAATATGCCTTTTTGGAAAAGATGATACCCTTTCCGTTATCATTTCTTCGCATTTGAGTGATTCAGAGACTTCCGATTTATTGGGTGTTTTGCTTAAACATCGCCATGCAATTGCGTGGCAAATTTCTGACTTAAAAGGGATTAACCCCTCTTTCTGCACCCATAAAAGTTTCTTTAACGATAATTGCCGCAAAACTATTCAGGCGCAGCGATGTCTTAACCCACACATGAAAGATGTCATTAAAGCCGAAATTATAAAATTATTAGATGCGGGGATTATTTATCTTATATCGAATAGTGCATGGGTTAGTCCCGTTCATGTCGTGCCCAAAAAGGGCGGTCCTACCATAGTGGAAAATGAGCATAATGAACTCGTCACAACTTGTACTGTTACGGGTTTGCCGGCGTGCATCGCTTATAGAAAACTATATGATGCCACCCGTAAGGACCATTTCCTACTACCGTTCTTAGACAAAATTCTGAAGCGTTTATCCGGTCATCCATACTTTTGTTTTCTTGATGGCCTATCAGGGTTTTTCCAAATATCCATTTCCCGTGATGACCAAGATAAAACAACTTTTACCTGCCCGTTTGGCACCTTCGCATATCGAAGAATGCCATTTGGCCTCTGTAATGCATCAGCTATTTTCCAAAGATGTATGTTGGGTATCTTTGGCGAGCTGGTAGGAGACATTATGGAAGTCTTTAAGGATGAGTTCTCTATTTTTGGATAGTCTTTCCCGTCTTGTCTTCGCAATCTAGATTGTGTCCTTTAGCGATGCGAGGAACACATCTTGTTTTGAATTTGGAAAAATATAACTTTATGGTAAGAGAAGGTTTGGTTCTCGGCCATAAGATTTCGTCTACGAGGATGGATGTCGATAAGGCCAAAGTTGAAATTATAGAAAAACTTCACCCTCCTTCTAACATTAAATCTATTACGAGTATCTTAGGCCACTCGGGCTTTATTAGACGTTTCATTCATGATTTTTCAAAAATCACAAAGCCGCTTACTCGGCTCTTGGAAAAGGAATCAAATTTTGTATTTAGTAGCGAATGCGAGTCCGCTTTTAATTTTATAAAACAAAAACTTATTAATTCACCCATTTTAGTGGCGTCCGATTGGACCCTTCCGTTCGAGATTATGTGCAATGCTAGTGATACTATCGTTGGTGTCGTTCTTGGCCAACGTATAAATAAATATTTTCAGCCTATTTATTACGCAAACAAGATGCTTACTTCCGTACAAGAAAATTATACAACAATGGAAAAGCAACTTTTAGCCGTCTTTTTTTTCATTTGATAAGTTTTGCTCGTATATAACGCATTCTAAACTTATCGTCTTTACCAACCACTCCGTCTTAAAATATTTGTTAGCAAAAACGGATGCCAAGCCCCGCCTTCTTCGATATATCCTCCTCCTGCAAGAATTTAATTTGGAGATCCGGGATAAGAAGGGCGCAGAAAATTTAGCCGCCAATCACCTCTCCCGCTTACAAAATCCTGGTGCAGAAGCACTCGTCGAATATTACATAAATGACTGATTCCTAGTGGAACGCCTCCTTACCATAAATATTAGTGCATCTTCCCCGCCTTGGTTCGCAGAATTTGTGAACTATTTAGTTGTGCGGGTGCTCCAAAAAGACTTTTCGACCAACAAAAGAAGAAATTATTTTCTGACGTGAAATATTTCTTTTGGGAGGACCCTTTTCTTTTTTGAATATGCACGGACAAAGCGGTCCGAAGATGCATCGCGGGTGTGGAGTGCACACAAATACATAGGCACTGCCACGAGGGTCAGACTGGTGGGCATTATCAAGCTAACCGGACCGCGCAAAAGACGCTGTATGCGGGTTTCTTTTGGCCCGCTCTATTCAAAGACACTCACAATTTTGTGCGCTACTGTGATATCTGCCACTGGTTGGGTAACATCTCTCATTGCGACGAGATGCCCCAAAATTTGTTTTTAGAATGCGAAGTCTTCGATTTATGGACCATCGATTTTGTTGGCCCCCTACCTCTGTGTTTTAAAAGTAATTATATTTTAGTGGCGGTCGACTACGTATCAAGGTGGGAAGAAGCGCAAGCTCTCCCCACCAACGCTACGCGAGTCATCTTTACCTTTCTTAAAAAACTATTTTGCTGCTTCTGCACACCTCGCACTATTGTGAGCGATCGGGGAACGTATTTCTGCAAGACCCAAATGTCTATGACATTAGATAAATACGGCGTCACTCACAAACTTGCCACCCCTACCACCCGCAAACTAGTGGCCAAGTTGAGGTAGTCAATCGAGAGATTAAGCATATACTAGAGAAAAGCATTTCAATTAATAGGAAAGATTGGTCCATAAAACTCGACGGGGCGTTGTGGGTATATCGTATGACATACAAAACCGCAATTGGTTGTACGTCGTATCGATTAGTCTATGGCAAAGCGTGCCATCTCCCCGTAGAATTAGAACATCACGCTCTTTGGGCTTTAAAACTCTTAAATCTCGACACAAACTTAGCCATTCAAAATAGAAAATTGCAACTAAACGAGCTCGATGAATGGCGTGCAAACGGTTATGAGAGCAATAAGTTCTATAAGGAGCGTTCTAAGTTTTATCACGATCGAAAAATCAAGCCCCAAAAAACTTTTTTTCTGTACAATCTTGTCCTTCTTTATAATTCACGACTTAGACTTTTTCCTGGTAAACTAAAATCACGATGGTCCAGCCCTTCACATTGAAGAGGTTGGGCCATATGGGACCGTACTCGTCTCCCACCCGAAAAAGGCTCGTTTAAAGTAAACGGTCATCACTTAAAATTATATATAGCAGGCGATCCAGTGGGCGGTAATATTGAATCCATAACCCTACTCGACGTATAAACGCACCAAAATAGTCAAGCTACACGACTATAAATAAAGCACTCCCGTGAGGCACCCCAAGTTTATCTTTTTTCGCTATTTATTTACTTTTTCTTTGCTATTTTTTTCTTAATAATGCAGGGTTCCTAAACTGGGCCTCCCCGAGCACGTTTCAGGGAAGCTTCTACTCCCCCCTTTTATTTTGTTTGTACATATTGCATTTTATTTTCTTTTTTGTTCCGCATACTTACGTTGCAACATTGGGGCCAATTTTGGCCTTAAGTATGAGGGTATTTTTGTGCCTTATTTTTTGCACTACTAAAATTTTAAAAAATATATATACGAAAAATTATAAAAACAAAATAAAAAAAATATAAAATGAAAACTCAAAAATATTTTTGTTTTATCATCTAAAATTTCAAAAAAATTATAAAATACAAATTCCAAAATTATTTAGTTTTACTTTGTAAATATTCTTTGTAAATATTTTCTGCATATATCTTTTTGTAAATATTTTTGTAAATATTATTTTCTCTTTCCCCTCTTTCTTTCTTTCCCTTCTTTGTAAATAACTTTTCCCTCTTTCCTTATTTTGTAAATATTTAATTATAAAATACAAAAACACAAAAAAGTTTGAAAAGAAAAATAGTTCAAAAAAATATATTTTTTTGCATTTTAGTATGTATATAATAACAAAAATAAACACAAAACACAAAAAAAAAGATAATAAGTCAAAAATTCAGAAAAATGTTAAGCAAACAAAAACAAAAATTCCAAAAAAAGATAATAAATTAAAAACACCAAAAAATGAGAACTCTAAAGATTCCCCAAAAAAAAACTTTTTATGAAACAAATAAATCGAATATTTCATTCTTAACCCTTTTTGCTCTCCAAAAATATAGTTGCGAGTTTGTTTATAAGCAAATTCCATTAATTCTTTTTTACTATTCGATTATTAATTAGAGATTGACAGATTTAAATATTTGGGGTTATGTTTTAAAGAATTTTTTATGCTTTGTTCTTAAGATATGGGGACTTGTTTAAGGCACTACTTCTAATTTATCTAAAATAGAGGCATGTGTATTATGTTAAAAAAAATAACTATCGACTTCAATTATTTTTACTTCAAGCTGTTAGAAACACATGAACATTCAATTTATAAAGGTTGCTCTCAAAATTGTTTTTATTAAAATATAGTTTTATTTTTGAAAAAACCCATCTCCCTACATTTATCATGTCTTACCAGGCATGATAAAAATTTTATTCTTAAAAGAACTTATGTCAATGGGAATAAGATTTTGTTCCGTAAACATAGGCATCCAATATTTGAAAAGATTATATGTTATGGAGTAAGGGGATAAAATTCATTACTCCTATACATATACATTGGGTTATATGAAGTTTTACAAAAAAAAAATATTATTGCATGTTACGGAAAATAAGATTTCATTTTCCTAGACATCCACAATCAAAAAAATTGTCTTCGAGGTTTGAGAAAAAAATATACCTCACCTCATCCAAAGCCCTCTTCATAAATCAAAACAACCCCTTCGCCATATTCAATGATTGTAGACTTAATATAAAATCTTTTTGGTAGTATAATTTTTAAATTGCATTATTTTCTTTAAACTCTTAAGCTAAAGTTTCAATAATTACAACCTATTTTTGCTAGCTAACGATTACAATTTTTGCTTGTTATTTGACTACTTCAAGAAGTCTTTTGGCCGAAACTTTTCCTCTATTTAAATCAATTTCATGATTTAGGACTTAACTCTTATACCCCTGATAATTATTTTGATCTCTCTTTTAATTAATTCAAGCGGTAGCTAAATTTTGTATTTCTTTTAATCCTTATAAGTCATCTCCAACTTTTGCTCTGGAAAATCAAAAGCTTAACTATAGGGGTATTTGATAAGTTGTAAATATACGTATTTTTACGTACTTTATTTTGGTCATTTTATTTCATTTTCATTATTTTTAGTTAGTTTTATTCAATAAAATGTTCCTTTTTTGTATATAATTTTCTAACTTTATTTTATTTTATTTTTTTAGAAATTTTCAGAAAAAGTCGAAAAAATCAAAGTACACTCCCTTGTACTTCTCGGTCATGGCCATGACCTGGGCGTGTTACTTTGATTACACCAAAAATCAGTCGCCTGCAATTCGAAAGTCAAGTCACGCCCGTGTCCCGAATCGACACTCCCGTGACACGCTTCCGCCACTCAACGCTTCGGCCACTCAACGTTTCTGCCACTCAACGGTTCCACCACTCAACGCTTCCGCCGCTCAATGTCTCCGTCACTCAATGCCTCCGCCACTCGATGCCTTCCCAATTACATCCTCCAGATACGCCCATGGTGATTCAGAACACGCACATGACTGTCTCGATTTTCCAGACAAGATGGGCCAGCACGATATGGATTCGATGTTTTGGCCAGTCACGCTCATGCTACATGCCCGTGACCGCAGGGTTACACCCATGACTTCTACGTGGATAGTCCCAAAGTCAACTGACAATAAATGTTGGGCTTCACCTCAGTGCTAGTACTGACACGCCACCCTACATGCCCGTGACCAGGGCGTGTAATCTGATTTTTTTTCCCTATAAATAGAACCTTGCTGTAAGAGCCAGCGGTTCAAAATTTGGGCCATTTTGCTATTTGGCATGCTTCTAGAAGTCTTTTTGTGCTTTGTAAGGATTATTTTCCCGCCTCCTCTTTGTGTTTGTTTTAGCTTTTGTAATCAAACATTTTTCTTAATAAAATTTGTTAGTTTTCATCCTTATATTGTACTGGAATGTCTCTGAGTGCCTCTTTTTCAACAATCTTATGTATCTTTATTTTTATTTTTTATATGGGTGTGGGTGTGTATGAGTTAGCTTTGTGGAATTTATGCTTTCAAATCATCAAATCGCTTAGCTTTATTTTAGATTTTCTCAAATTTACTAGTCGTTATTATAGCCCTTTTTTTCTTATCATATTCCTTAGATTGGTTTAGATTTAGGATATTTGTGCTTTTTTTATTCATCCTTATGGATTTTTAAAATGGTTTCAAAGTGGTTTTATTTCTCTTTAACTTAGATTTTGCATTTTTAGCTTGTAAAACTTTTACTTCTTTTTCACTTTCTTCCACTTTTTAAACATTTTTACTAAGTTATAAGAATGAATTAGATGTTATTTCAATTTTTCAAACCCTTTGATTTTCGCATTTATTAAAAACTCTTTTGCTCCAACAATTTTTATTTCTACTTTTTATGCATTTCCAGCAAATTTTAACGCTAAAAACGTAATCGTTTTAATATTTCATTCACTTTTTTTTCTCTTTTTTGCTTGTGTGTGTGAGTGTATGAGTTAGCTTTTTCTTGCTTTCCTTCAAGTTGTGTGTGTGTTTATGAGTTAGCTTTTACCGCTTTAATTTTCGGCCTACTTGTTTGACTAGGACTTGTCATTTCCCTCCTACTCGTTTGATTAGGACTTGCAATTTACCGCTTTAATTTCTAATCTATTCGTTTGAGTAGGAATTATCATTTCCCGCCTACATGTTTGACTAAAACTTGCAATTCTCAGCTTTAATTTCCCTCCTAGTCGTTTGAGTAGAACTTGTCATTTCAATTATGCAATCTTTCTTTTTTGTAACTTAGCCATTTTTTTTCTTTATTATGAGTTTTGTTGAGTGCGTGCATTTTTCTTTTTTTTAGTATCCTTTTTCTTTCTAATGTTAGTTTATCTTATTTCTTCTTATTTTTTTGTAACACTTCTGTGCCTAGTTTAGAACTCATGCCTAACCAAACTCATAAGCCATCCCCATTCTGATGAGTGCCTAATCGCTTTTAGCCCTCGGTATCGGAGAGCATTGGGATATAAAATATTTCTAAATAATTAAAGGGCTTGTTTTTCTATTTAATTAAGAACTTAATGTTTAGACCAGGTTTACGATGCGTAGAACCATATATCAATGTGTGGGCTCCATTTCGGTTATCCATACGCTTGCTAGCTGAGAGGCCGTGCGTATGGACTGATCACCCTTGGGTAAAGAGAGTTTTGCACTAACCCTCGAGAGATGAGGAACGTAATTCTTCCAGATTGGGTCCCCGTCCCCAATAGCGTGGTTCTTCGCGTAATGCGGGCATTAAGAGGAATCCTTCGTCGGACAAGAGCCCGGTCTAATAGTCCTAATGTTCAGATGAGCGGTAGTCTTAGAGATTGGTGAGCTCTTTCTTTTGAAACCTCCACGGCCAAGTTTCCCCTTTAATTGAATTGAAACCTACGATCTCTAATTATTTAAATCTATTTTAGTCCTAACATAATTCGATACTGTGTGATATTTCTTCATCGACATTTTCTAAATATATTTTCAGCTCTTTCTTATAAAAGCTTTAATTAGTTAAATCCGATAACATAACTTTTTCGATAAGATAATAGTCCTTCTGAGAGGAGTAGAGATAATAATCCCATTCCCGGGAAATTTACGATCTCGATATTCCCCCGAATATCCTATATTACTTGCGATAGGTGCACTTTCTTACCATTTGTCGTGCGAAATCTGGACCCTCCATGCTCCCTAGATAATTCAGAGCCGGCCTCCGCGCGCATCACAAATGTTCTCGAAAATATTTTCATGATAACTATTATTCTACATGCATATATGCATGCCTCTCATCTCTTTGTTTTCACGACACATACTTGGTAATCCCTGGCCCTTTTAATAATATAAAAGGGGGAGGTTTGAGAGTTCATGTGTTTATCCTATACCCCAGGGAAGATCTTGTGTAGGAGCAGACATGTAAGGGGAGCACACATGTAGGAGGAGCCGCATTGAATAATTCAACTTGCTATATTTCATGTTAACTGATAAGATTACGCTATACCTTACTATTACCTTTTATATCCCATGGATGGGATTTAATATTATCAAAAGGGTAAATTTGTTGGAACCTATGGTATACATCTCTTGGGTTTGACAATATCAAAATCTCGAGTTGTGTTTGATCATAATAGTGTTGGGTATAGTGTGCAGGTTTTTAGGTACAAAGAGACAAATAAAACCTATTTTTGTTACCTGTCGCCAGTCACTAGCATCTTACTGCTAGGTGTTAGCCCCTAAGAATTGAAGAACAGCTGCTCTGTGACCTATCGCATCTTACCACACCGTAGTATCATAAAAGATGAAAAATATATTATTTTGATATTTTTTTCAAATTTGCTTGGTAGTTGTCACCATCACATGAATCGACCTACCGTCGGGCGCTAGCCTAACAAACTATAGTAGATTATTTTTCCAATAGGTACAAAAGTGAGCGTTTAAATTTCTGCAGACAACACGAAAGATAATATTTCATTCTAGGGTTTGGCCGCCAACTGGAGGAGGACGAACATTTATCTCCATTAAAGGAAAAGCACTATTTCTTCCTCCTACTCGTGATCGACAAACTCCGACGAATGAAATCTCTAGCGACCATTAATAACTGATCGACTGCAACAAGAATGATTTTCAAGAGCATCGATCGCATAACATTCCTCGGAGTTATACGTTTGTGGGAGAAATAATTCTAAAACTTTAAAAAAAAATTTTGAATTTTTTCTTTGTTTTTATCTGATCTTGGTATAAGGGTAATCGACATGGGAGGTTTTCAGATTCATGGGAGGATCCTAATGGAACTCTTCCCGGGGGACGTTTAGATCTCAGAGATCTAGTGGGACTGTAAGACCCTTCTAGGGTGGAAGGTGAAGAGTCAGCTCATGAAACTTCTTGGGAAGAAAAGCGAGAGCCAACCGGTCCCGGGAGGGTCGGTATAGAAACCAAAACAAATTTCTATTCATCGTCTCCGATCTCTGGAGTCACGGAGATCCATTTTTTCTATTGTAAATAACTGTTCTTATTTTGAATAAAATAATATTTTGTTTATTTCTTTTTAGAATCATAGTTGTATGTTACTAGAGGTTTGAGTGTCGTGTGGCAAATCAGAATTGAAGTTTTACAAGGGAATCAATCTTTGTGGCCACCACCATATGGTAGTGGTCTACCGCCCCGCGGTAGCTTCCAGAACTTGTGTTCTGGGAAAAATTAGTTTCAATTTCGAGCTATCTTTGAAAACCATATTCACACCTATAACACCGCAATTTTCCTGAAATGAAAACAACAAAGAGTTGGTCTTTGTAACTATCACTACTATTATCTTAATATCGCCAAGCGATAGTGTGACACGTGGTAGATGCACACATATCAGCAGGCATCGAAGAGGTCATTGAGCGGCACAGATTGGGTCAAGCACCCAACGCTGGAGCTGCTATGAGAGTGGAATATCACCCGGTAATAGCATTAAAAAAATTGCAGATGAAATTGTAGCCCATCATTCCTTTTGATGAAATGATTTTGTGGCTTGGTTTAACCCCGTGTCCACTTAGTTAGAGGAGTGGGGGACAGAAATTCATTTCTTTTTCTCTTACTCTCACACTCTTCAAATCTTGAAAGAAAATAAGAAAGGAAGATGAGGGATGGAGGAAGATCTTTGGAGAGCTATTAAAGGAGTTCTTATTATTGGATTTGCAAGCTAAGGCGAGATTCGCAAAGATAAAGGCAAGGTGATCCTTTACATACAAACAAAATCCTTGTTCATGGCTCCTAAGCAATCTACTAGGGTAATGACCTTCCTTTTTGGGAAAGTGAAGTCCTTAGTTGGCATGTGCATGGAAACCCTCACCAATTGGTGTATAATGATAGTTTTCTTACGGGTTGATCGATGATATCCCCGGTATTAAACTTGCATATAGAGTCCAGAATCGAATTACGAAAGAGGCATTCTGTGTGAAGCCCATCCGGACAGGTTGGTCTGGATTGGTGATGTTTGATTTGCATGCCAGAGAAGTCTTCGTTGTCAAATGAGTAGGTTACGTTGTCAGGGGTGTTGCAGATTGCTGCGTGATATACTAGAGTTATTCTCCTGAAAAACACCCATGACTGTAGCATTATCAAAGTTCTGTTAGTATCGCCCAACGGTAGTGATACCGCTGGAAATAACACGATTGGCAGAGAACAATGAACAATTGATTATGCTGGGTGTGGACCCTAGCCTAAGGAAGACATGTGGTTTTATTTGGTACTGCCGGGCAGAAAGTGCTATCGCTAGTGATTGCATCCAGAGAGCTACATTTGTGAGGGCTTCCTCTTGGAGACTCGGGGTAATATGATCTTATATGTTCTTAAAGTGACAGCTATGGTGGCCTTGAGTGCCAGCTTTGAAACTTAATGCAGTTATGTATGTGAACGGGCAAGGGGAGGCTGCCCCGCGTCGCGACATGTTGCTTCTAGCGACTTGAGCAACGGGCTGTGGATGAAATGTACCATCCCTATGTCTTACGACTTGGAGTGAGTGACTAGATTGTATCTCAAGTTGATAAAGCTCCTTTCACTTTTTCGTAGAATAGAGGAGAGTCTTAAGAATTGGTCCAAAAAGACTATAAAATGCTCAAATAGGTGGGGCTTGAATCTCAACACATAGAAATAGAATGCTCAAATAGGTGGGGCTTGAATCTCGTCACACCGAAAGAGAATGCTCAAATGTGGACCATCACATTGTACGGTGGTGGGGCTTGAATATCAGCACACCGATAATGTCCACTAAGTATACGGTGAGTGTTGTCATATGTGACAATGTCTGTGGCGAATGATGCCATTATATATACATGTTGTTTACCTACAGGAAAGGAGCATCACATCCCCTAGTGTGGGGTGGGGTCGTTGTAACGTCTCGTTTCATGCTAAGCCCCTCGTACGTGTTTGAGTTAAGAGACTTGACGCAGGCTCGGGGTGGACAGGCAATAGGTGCCACATCCATTGACTGGAAGGCTAGGACTGGGTAATGTCTAACAAATTTTGGGGGAAGAGAGTTCAGATAAAATGTCCAAGGGAAATTCATAGTATATTGTCAGGGATATCTGACGAATCCGTCGAGTATGATTATCATTCGTCAAGTATCGTTGGGTGATACTCGACGCACTCGACACTTGGCTGAGGGCAACAACCAAGTAAAATTTGTCGGATATCGCGAGTAATATCCTACGAAATCGTCGAATATGGTTCAGAAGGACTCGACGAGATGAAGAATGGAGATATATGCCAAGAAAAATTTATCGGATATCGCCAAGGATATCTGACGAATTCGTCGAATATGGTTGGGAGGAATTCCGAAGGATTTAAACATGGGAATTTTGTTAAGGGCATTTCGTCGAATATCACCAAGGATATCCAAGAAATTCATCGTGAATCATTTAATCGATTTGTCGATATTATACAACGGGGCTCACCGATTCGTCGAGTATAAGGAATGATACCCGACAAATTTACCTTAGGTGATTCACGACATGGACCGAATTCGCTGTCTTGTGTAGATTTACTGAACCGAACCTCGAGATTCATGTGGATGGATTCCTTGGACCGGTCTTTTCAATAAGACATAATTTAAGTAATAATAAGTGGCGGTAGAATGAGGCGATGACACATGGCAGAGTGAATTAACCCTAATACGTATTATAAAAATTAATAAACCAAAACCCTAGCCATCACTCTTACTGATCGATTCTTGCCGAGCAATTATCGTTGCCAAACTCGACGGAAATGAACCATTTGCCGGAGCCGATCTTCTCTTTACATGAAGGGTGACACCAACGAAGAAGAACCATGCTACAAAGGAGAGTGACGAGATCTATGGCCAGAAATGTCGGAAATGAGGTGAGCTTCCTACGCTCTCTCTTGGTGCTAGATCTTTAGTTATATTCTAGGAGAGACATCGACTCAAAATGGGTTGGACTTGCGAAATTAAGATTTCCTAGGGAGAAACCATGCTAGGACTCCAATAACTTAGGCACTCAAGTTAGACAACCATAACGGGGATACAGTTCAGCCCTTGCCCGTTGCTCAAATTGCCAGTTCAATATCTAGACAAACACGTGTCGGCTTACCCTTGTCTGTTTGGCTCACTGGCCTTTAAGAGTGTATAGCTCACAATAGCCACATTGTCCTCCAAGGACTGGCTTTCACAATCACAGGTTAGCTGGGAGCTATCGCCATCGACAACCACTATCACCTAGCATTAGCGATAAAACACTCTTTCTATACCCAGCCCAAACCATAACTGGACCAACTATCCAAAAAACCCTGCAGCCACCTGTAGAGATAGAAACACTGGACTTTCATAGCATACAACATATGAATTTCAAGAGTATTTTCCTAGAACTCCACTCCAGTACTTCCTGTTACACCACTTCACAGGCACAACCCACCGACTCCACCAAATACTCGTTTATACGCGGAGTCTTCTCCAGCGCACAAAATAAAGCATAACCAATGCAGACCAACCTATCCAGATGGGCTTCACACAACATGCCTATTCAGTACTACACCTTTCCGGATCTATATGCAAGACTATTTGGGCATTTCATGAATCAACCGAACAGAAATCCCTTGACACTCCACCTTTTGGTGGGGGATTCCATGTATATACTAAAATAAGGACTTCACATGTCCAAGGACGATGATCGTTACCCTTGGAGTTCTCTTCGAAACCATGACAATGCGTTTCTACATAGATGGAAATAAGTGCCTCACTTTCACCTTCGCGATTCTAGCTTCAGATCTTGATTCCAGCTACAAGATCTTATCCAGTAATTTCAACAAGCTCCACCCAAACCCTTGCTCTAGCCGTGAGTTCTCTGCTCCGGAACTAGGATGCAATGAAGAGAGAGAGATATAGAAAAGGGAATAATGATTTCCTCATTCCAAGCCCTCTGCATATATTGCCTCGGGTTTCACCCCAGCCACACGATCTCTTTTCATCTTACCGCAACAGTCACGATTTGAGTTGAAATGTCAACTCACCTCTTTGACCCGGCAGCCGACGCCGCTAGTACTTTGAAATGAACTTTTTGAAAGCACTATGTTCATCAAAACTACATTCGTCGAACGCAGTTCGATGCTCGTCTAATTCTGGTCAACATTCTTCGAACGCACTGGAAGCCATTCAACGTCCACCGAAAGAAGACAAGCCCATTCATGGAACTCCGGTTCGGCGTTCGTGGAATGCCGGTTCAGCGTTCGTGGAACGCCGGTTCGGCGTTCGTCGAACGCCTGTTCGGCGTTCGTCGAATGCCCGTTCGGCGTTCGACATACGACCGTTCGACATTCGTCGTAAACCCGTTCGGCGTTCGTCGAACGCCCGTTCGACAGTTTTGCCTTCTTACTCCTTTTTGGGTATTACAAGCAGCCCCTTCGGTGATTTGGTTTCTTCTACTCTAGTTCTAGAGGGATTCAAGGAGCCGGAGATGTCTTACTATACCGGGAGGGATGACCCGGTGCAGCACATCAAGTGGTTCGAGGATGTGGTCTCAATTAGGCAGATGTCTGATGCCTTCATATGCAGACTCTTCGCCATCACCCTCAAGAAGAAGGCGAGAGAGTAGTTCCACCAGCTACCGGCCAATCCATCTACTGCTTTGAGGACCTATGTAGGGGGTTCATGTTGATGTTCTCCACCTCTAAGAAGAAGAATAAAGAGTCAGAGTCCATATTCCACATCAAGCAATAGGTTAACGAGACCTTGGGGAATTACGTAGACTGATTCTAGGAGGAGGTCACCCAGGTCCAGGAAATGACAGGGCACACCCTGAATATGGCCTTCACATTGGAGCTGTAATAGGGGTTCTTCAGGATGGAGCTGAAGAGGGTGTCGCACCTCTCATACGAGGCGATGATGGAGAGGGCGGCATGGGAAGTCGACGGTGAGGTGTCGAACCCGGAGTTTGCCCGGATGCTGTCTAGGTGGGACGTGGAGGAGGAGAAGGAGCCAAGAGGTGCTATAGTTCAGGAGGAGAGGAGAGCTGAACTCCGCCAAAAGGAACATCAACAACAACACCCTAGGTGGGGAAGCTAGGAGCCGAACCATTAGCTAAGATGGAGGCCAGAGTGGCAGTAGCAAGGGCCGCGGAGAGGATTCCATGAATGAGATAACTACTAGGGGGCCGGGGTTATTTTCACACTCCAGGTTGGAGGATAGCCCAGAGAACCCCTCTCCTTGATCAGAATCAGGCTATGGCTATAGCCCTGGGGGAAAGGAGGAGAGGTGGACAAAGGAGGAGAAGGGAAGGCAGGGTGGATTTACCCTACTATGAGTTCCACCAGGTGGAGGGGCACGCTACAGCCGCGTGCTTGGAGTTCCTTGACGTAAGAGGAAATATGGAGAAATGATAGCAGTGGGACCGTCAGGAGGTGCTGATCAAGGAGGTCCTACATCAGACAATAGAGGATAGGTTTGTGGACCGGGCGGATGTCAGAGCCCGAGGAGGGATCAGAGTTATCGATGTGGGGTAGGGTTAAGGCTTCCCGAAAGTAAAGCCTCCATACCATGTACCGAAGGAGCGTTGGCTCTATAACCCAGACCCCGCCAACGGAGAAGAGGATCACCTTCTCCAGAAGTGACAGGCCAAATCATGAGGAGCCCTTCTGTGACGCATTGGTCATCCAGACTACGGTCGAGGACTTCACCATCTCTCGGATCCTCATCGACAATGGGAGTTCGATCAACATCATCTTTAAGAAGCCATTTGATGTGATAAAGCTGAAGGACAAGAGGTTGCTGGACTCGGATGGGCCTCTATTTGGATTTTCTAGGGAGAGGATGGAAGTGGAAGGAGTAGGGTTCCATGTTACTCTGGGGGGTGGGGGGTGGGGGTGGGGGGGGGGGGGGGGGGGGGGGGTAGTCCCAAAACTACAGGTTAGTCATCGTGGACGCCCCCAGTAGATAAAATGCCATTTTCGGACAGCCCCTCATTAGCGTCTTCCACTGTGTAATCTCATCATTCCAGCAATGCTTGAAGTTGAATGCCTACGGGATCCAGGTCCGGGTCTGAGGTGACCCCGTGCTGGCGATGGAATGCTACATCATCACCGTGAATTCCATATCTTGGCAGGAGGGAGCTGAGGAGATGGAGTGGAGGATGGAGGAGGTGGAGTAGGATGCTAGTGGAGAGGAGATGGAGGTGGAGAGCTACACCCGGGTGGAGGTGGTAAGAGTATTTTAGGAGGAGCTAGCCGCGACGATGGCCATGGAGGAAGTGGTGGAAGCTGAGGAGGTTCTTGTCCCAGAGGAGGGGGGCAATGGAGAATGGTGGGAGAAGTCACGCTTGGAGGCTGCAGAGGAGGTAGTGGAGATGGAGGTTCTCACCCTTGGAGGTAGGTTGGAGAAGGTGCGAATCAGCAGGGGGTTGACACTAATACACCAGGAGAGGATGCTGGCATGCATCCAGAAGAATATGGACATCTTCGCTTGGAGATCAGCAGAGATGGCAGGGATAGATGTGGATATTTCCTGCCACCGCCTCAACCAGGACCCATTAGCTCGCCCCGTACAACAGAATAAGAGGTCGATTGTAGACAAGCTGGCCGAGCCAATCAGGGAGGAGGTGTCCATGCTTCTCGAGGCTTGTTTTGTATCTGAAATACAATACCCCGGCTGGGTCTCCAATGTAGTCATGGTTATAAATGGAGATGGCCGGTGGCGTATGTGTGTTGATTTCTAATTCCTTAATAAATAATGCCCTCAGGACAGTTATCCCTTCCCTCGATTCGATGCGCTGGTTGGCTCAGCAGTCGGTTTTCTTGTAATGAGGTTTTTAGATGCATTTTCAGGTTACCACCAAATCAGGATGCACCCCCCCCCCCCCTCGACATAAAAGATGTCTCCTTCATCACAGGGGATGGGTGTTACAGCTAGAAAATGATGCCCTTTGGTCTGAAAAATGCAGGGGCGACATACCAAAAGATAATGGACATGGTCTTCCGAAAACAAAAGTTAAGGAACCTGGAGGTGTATATAGATGATCTTATGATCAAGAGTCGAGATGCGGACTCTTACCTCCAGGACCTGGAGGAAACTATCACCAACTTGCGCGAGTAAAGGATGCGGCTGAACAACTTGAAATGTGTCTTCGGGGACACCAGGGGCAAGTTCTTGGGCCACCTTCTCACCCACGCGGGGGTGGCACCGAATCCAAACAAGGTCAAGGCGATCATGGTATAGGGTCGCCTTAGAATGCTAAGGGGTTGCAACGGCTGATAGGAAATGAAAGTGAAAGCTAGATCTGATATACTCTAGAGAGGGGGGTGAATAGAGTATGGTGCTTGAAAACTTTTTACAACAGTTGTTGTAATCTGAGTGAACAGGGAAGCAAATATTAAATCTAATCACATAACCTATCTAATCACAAACTACAAAAGAAACAAATCACAGATCCTAACTAATCATAGATCAATCACAGCCAGAAACAAAAATAAAGACAAGCAAGCCAGAAGACACAAGGAGCTATAGTGGTTCCCCTAAACTTGGATACATCCACTCTTCTACCACCCTAGGTAGGAATCCACTGCAAGATGAGTTGATCAGGTGTCTTGGGCACCAATGAGCTTTTGATAAGGTGCTCAAAAACCAAATCAGATTTTTTGATCAGGTGTCTTGCCACCAATGAGCTTTTGATAAGATGCTCAAAAACCAAGCACAAACTTTTGAAGGGAGTTTGAAAAATCCTTTACAGAGATGGGGATGAGAGAGTTATTGGAAGTCTTCTCTTTCTTAAAGCAGCTGAGAAGACTATGTGGATTTTGATGTTGTCAAAGCTCCCCCTGAGTTCTTGAGATGTTCAGGAAATGAAGCTTTGTTGTAGGGTGATAGGCCTTCAGAAATTTGATCTCCAGCAATTGTTGGTTTCAGCAACAGCTGAAATGTTAGGTGTCTGGAGTCTTGAATGATGTTGGCCTTGAACACTTGAATCAAAAGAGATCTGAAGATTTCAGTTGGTTGATCTCCTTGGATGTGTGTTCTTGTATGAATTATTTTAGACAGAGAATGTCTACAACTCTTTTTCTTTCTCTTGAGAGATTGTTGTTGAGAAAGATGTTGTTCCAGAGAAAAAAAATTGTTCTTCTTCTTGTTCACTCTCTACAGATTGCTTCTTGTTCTCTTGTGAGTGATTCAAAAATCTTATCTTTTATTCCTCTTTGTTCTGAATAGAAATGATCCTCTGTTAAGAATAGTCGTTGGCCTATCATTAATTACATCCTTAATTGCCTTTATCTTCTGGGGGAAATTCCAAAGAAACATTCCTTGATAATCCCTTGAAACTTGGTCCAGAATAAATGAAAACGGCTACAAAATCTTCTGAATTTATTGCTGACAATAACTCCTTAACTGTTCTGAATTTGAATCTTGAAAACCATTTAACTCTTCAGAAAAACGCCGAACTGAGCTCCACTATCGTCGAACTGAGCTAGACGATCCGTCGAAGTGAGCTAGACGATCGTCGATTGGAGTTCGACGATTCGTCATACTGACCTCGACGAAATGACTTAGTCTCCAAACTGAAAAACCTTGGTCTTGAGGGCAGCTTCCAGACCTAACTACTAACCCTTACACTCAATTCTAATTGACCTTTAGATCTATACAATGAGGTCAAAAACAGGTTTCCTAGAGACATAGTGATCCTGACCCAAATTAGTAATAGGCTGTTCCAACAATCTCCCCCTATTTGGGTTAGGATTACTATTTACAGAACTTGGAAAAATTAAAAACATCATACAAAGCAACAATACAGAAATGCAATAAACAAGACATTGTAGAAGCACAGATATATTATCTCAGACAGAAATCAGAAATCAGAATGATTGTCACATTACAGAATTATTCTTTCTCCTTGCTCTTTATAGGCTTAATTTCTCGATTGGGGTTAAGAGCTTCTTTCTTTGACCTTCTGTCATCAGCTGCACCTAAGGAAGTTTGTTGTTTAGGCCTTGGTACCACAGCTTCAGGATGCAGCTACATATATCTTTTAGAATCAAAGAATTTGCTTGAGGCATATCTTTCAAGTTCCTTATTTCTTTGTTCAGACAGTGTAGTAATGCTTGAGGTGTCCTTGCCTTGCTCTCTGGCTTTCTTGATTTGATCCAAGGCAGCTAATTCTTTCATCCTGGCAGTCCATGCAGTAGGGTTATTCTCTGGAGCTTCAAAGGGCACTGGAGGCTCATATCTTTTGGAAGGATTATCTGGAGGAGCTCTGGATGAGACTACTTCTTTCAACTTGTAGGGAAAAGGACCTGAAGTTGTGTCTGATGAAGCTTGTCCTTCCCTAGTGTATGGATGTTGCCTTGAATAGCCTTTGGAGTATACTTGGAATTCCCTTTGGCTTCCTCTATAACTTCCTCTTCTTGATTGAGAACCTCTGGACTGGCTTCCCCTATATTGAGATCTTGCATGAGGCTGATAGGGGGTTGGCTTCTAGCAGAAGGATGAGTAGCTGAGCTTCAACCTGCACCTGCATCAGGAGGAGGTGGTGGAGAAGGATGAGGATGATTAAAATGAGAAGATCCTTTCTCATACTTCCTCTTCTTCTTCATAGCCTTAAGTTGGTTCTTGGAATACTGCATCCAATGTTCAGTAATGGGGAAGTCATGAAGAATGTAGTAGGGAATGTCATTGGCCGAAATCACCCAAGGAGGGGGAAAGGATGTTGGCCGAATTCGTCAAGGAGAGGAGTTCTTTGATTTGTTACTCGTAGTGGAGAGGAGAAAGTATTTTGTGGAGAAGATGAGAGGAGGGAGGAGAGGGGAAGAAGATGAGGCCGGCGGCCAAGAGAGGAGGAGAAACAAGGAGGGGGCAAAATTTGCCTTAGAGGGAAAGAGAAAAGAGGGGGAAAATTCAAAACTTGAATTCTAGATTTTTTCTTTTCATTCTTCCCTTAAATCCTTCATAAACATGGCCTTTTATAGCCTACACCACTCAATCTCCTCCATTCAAATAAAATAAACACATGATGGTTATATGCACCCATCATAAACATGATATAACAAATACAATAACTAAATGCATGAAATAAAAACTATCAAATTAAAACAATGCAACAAGAAAATTAATAAATATAATATAATACTATAATTATTAGATTATTGTCGCGACGATGGCGTTGTAGCGGCGATGACGTTGCAGCGAAATTATTGTCACGACGATGGCGTTATAGCAGCAATGGTGTTGTAGCAAAATAATTGTCATGGTGATGGCGTTGTAGTGGCAATGGTGTTCATCAAAATTATTATTGCGGCATCGTCCATCCGAGTCTTCAAACGTACGGTTGCGGCGACGATCAACATAATGCATGGACCCGGCGTCGCAATAGAGCTCGCCAAAGAACTCGTTAGCACCATCTGCAACGTCATCACGAACAAATGACGGGACATCATCGCCACCAATCGAACGGTCACGATCATCACGAGCAAATGGCGGGACAACATCGCCATCAATCCTCCCCCACTCAAAATTACTCATCTCCGATGAGTGGCCCGTGAGGGGAGAACAGTCAAAAGCAGCAGCAACATGGGGCAAATCTGGCCCCACAATCCAATTGGTGGTAGCAGGATCATGCCACATCAAATAGCACCTGTCAGGCAAAATGAAGGTCTTCGGGAACCTTGGAAAAGCATTAGTCAAAGAAGGTGGAAAAGTTTCGACATCAACATTCAACATACCTCCAGTGGTGTAAGACCCCCCCTTTTTTTTTTCTTTTTCGACACCGGGGTCTTAGGCCCAGAACCGCCGTTTTGCGGTGACTCCTTCACGCCTTGAAGGGTCATCACCACAAGCGCCGATTCTGCCGGGCAATTCGATCACAGAAAAGTAGCAGAATAATGAAGGAAACAGAAACTGCAGTCCACAGAGAAGCACATGTCATAAGTAAATATAACTCCACGAAGGGAGTGTCCACAGAAAATAACATCAGAGTAGCAAAAGCGGGCTTATGCCCGGTACATCATAGCCTCACTACAAGATCTCTCATGCAGAAACAAAAGTAGAAAACTACTCAAGGTCGAGACTCACGGTCCCGGCTGTATGAACTCCGGAGCTAGACTGCCCACCTCCAAGCGCACCGGTCTCTGGGGCTGCTCCTCCATGCTGGTCTCCACGATCCCCTAAATGATGCGGTTCGAAAACCGTTAGTCTAAAAGACTAAGTCCTATCATCCCCCGCCCCTTCCCCCACGGCTCCTAGGCACCGAGCGGAGAGGAAGAAAAGGGAGGACTTGAAGGTGGAGAAAAACCAAAAAGCAAGTGACAGCGGACCTATACTAGCAATCCTATAGACATAAGCTGAAGTATGAAATGTAACCTTCACTTATGTGAAAAACACATAAGCCAAGGGGTCTTCTGCAAGGCTCCCATCGTATAAAAAGTCCCATACCAATTTATACGATGGGGTGTCGGTTATCAAACAGCAGCAAATATATATATCCAAATTTAACCTTAATTTATAAACTTGCCCACACAAGCTTATAGACCAAGGGGTCGTGTAGCAGGTCCTAAAGTATAAGCGTCCCATTCCACTTATACTTTAGGTGTCAAGGTTAAAGGTAACGAATATGCTATGACATGCAAGTGGGTATGATGGACATGCAAGTGCAACACACACACCCGACTCTGTGCACACAGACCTTTAGTTCCCCCTTTTTGGAGCCGTAACCTCCCAGGATACCTCCGTAGTGGCAGACGGAAGCGGTGGGTTGGGCCTCGCCCACCTCTAAACCAGTAAAGCACTACCGGTCAGACCTATTGTACGCCTCAATGCTTGGTTCACGAAGCGGACTCCTGCGTACTCTTGCCGGCTGGCGCACTGGACTTCTGTTGGCAAAGTGCTAACCACACTTGCCGAGTCCACGTATTGGCGTCGGTGCATCGACCCTCCAATACCGAAGACCCACCACCTTAATTTCCTTTCCTGTTATGCACATGCAAATTAGCGTAATCAAGAATCGAGCCGAAGCTCCCCGGTCCAACACGTCCGACTCAAGCAATCGAGCCAAAGCTCCCCGGACCCAAAGTCCGCCTTTTAACCATCCGAGCCGAAGCTCCTAACCAACATCTGGTGCCATCAGTGTTGTGGAATGTGCAACCCTAATTACTAAGTTACTCTTTTCAGCTTGTTAAACAGTTTACGTTAACCCAGGACTGCCCCCGGTATTCCCTGTGAAGGGCTCTCAAGGGGCACTAGGAACTGTGTTGGGATTACGCCCAGCGTTCCCTTTCGCAAGGTTCTTATTTTATTATTGGTTGATTCCCTTACCCATTATTTTCTCATATTTCGATATGCTAATCGTAGGGTGATTTGACTCCAACTCTCCTTGGGTGGGACGATCTTCGTCGGATCCGAACGCCTATAAACCCTAGACAAAACCACACCCTACTCACTCATCTTCCATAGATACAGCCACTTCCACTTGTCCTTACAACAAACCACCAAGACCCATCATACGTGCCCTAATTCACATCCAAATGAAATCCTGCAGTTTTGCTATATGCAGACCACTTAAGCTACATGACCCGTAAAAAAGGGAAGTACATGAAATATTCATCCAGTACCGTTATGATAATTATTAGAGATCTAAAAAGACATTTGAAGCATAAATCCAGAAATCCATAATTTTCCTAATTTGTCTGATAATTAATTTATTTATTCTAGTGTCCCAAAAGGCCCAGGTTTGAACATGAAGTACCATTTTCAGACAAGATAATAATCCACTAAATTTATGATAATTATAAAATGCCTAATCAACTCTAAATCCTAAGTCTTCCAATTTTTCAGCAAGGTTTAGGCCTTTAAATTTAATTTCAAAGATGCCCCATAAAAAGTCATTTTAAAAGATTCTATAGTAATAACACCTCCAAAAATTCAGAGAAAATTCAGGGATGATTGTGATGGCCTACAAGTACCCTAGACAAAGTTTCATAATTTACCATTTGGAAATAAGGCTATATTTGATTTTCTTATGAACTTTCTAATTTCAGGGTTAATGAACAAAGTATGCTAATCAGTCATCAAATATTTCCACAAAAATTCCCATGTGATAACATTGAGCTAAAAAAACACTATGTCAGCAAGTTTCATGATTTTTCAGTAAGTAATGGGCTCTGACAAGAATTATTTAATATGTAATCAAAATAAAGCACTTGTGAAGTAGATGCCCTAAATAGATATCCAAAAATTCTAACAAAATTCATACAAGATTATTATAGCCTAAAACTGACTCTGCCCATGTTTCATACCCTCTCTATGGGCAGTGAGACCACAATAGCCAAAATATTAATTAGGGCATTACTATTGATTATAAATGAAGTGCTATAAATATTATCCAAAATTCCTCAAGTAAATTATCAGAGGCTCAAAATACCCTAATCCCCTCACTCCCCAAATTTGGTTAAGTTTCAAGATGTTTAGCTAACCTAAACCTACACTACAATTTTTAGGACCTAAGCTAGGGTTAGGGTTTTGGGGGCCCTACCATTTTCAAAGTTAGCTAATATTTTTAACAGAGGGTTATATATATCCTAGGAACCTCCTTGCAAAATTTGGAGTTCATCCAAGGTGTTTAGGACTCATACCCTTCACAAGGCGAAAAGGTCCCTCCTTAGGGTTTGACCTAGGAACTTAGGGCAAATCTATTCCTCCCTACCCCATATTCCATGGGGAGGTGATAAGTGCTATAACAAGACAGTGGCCCAAATCTCAGCCTCTGTTGAGGTGATTTGGTCACTCAAAACCAAAAGTGCAACTTTTGACCAAAATGCCCTTATAAAGGTGTAGTTAGGGTTGGGTCAAAACCTATTCAAAACACATCCAAATTGAATGAAATTTTATACAGGTACCTAATTGGAAACCAGGGACCACTCACCAAAATTTGGGAGGGGTTGGAGGTGTTTAGGGCACCTATTTAATTTACCTAATAATTATTAAGTATTTACAAAAACTATAGAAATATTTTCTCCAAAAATTCCCATTTTTGGGCAGGCCCTAGGTATTTCTAGTATAGACTCTCTTCCAAAATGTCAGCTAATTTGGGCTAGGGGTGAAGAGTGGGCACTCAATTTAATGACTGCCTAGCCCTAAGGGTATGTCCCACCAAAATGGGTGCCCTGGTCAGACCTTACACCCAAATGGGTTCAAACTAATTTTAAAATAAAGTAGACTCAAGGGACTACAACTTTCATGTTCAAGTATTTTCCACCAGAAGAACCTAAGTATTTTTAAAGTTTAAAACCAATAATATCAAAAACTGTGACAAAATTGCATTAATATAACATATTTCCTATAGTTTAATATCAGGCCCGCACGAATCTTGAAGCAAAAGGGACGGAATCCCTTCATCTTCTTCCTTGAGCCGACGGCCAGGATTCATCCCGCCTGGAGCCACTTCCAAGCCCTGCCGCCGGCGATCCAGCCCCTTCCCCGGCTGGCCACCGCCACCAACACCTCCGTTGAGGTGGTGGCTACCGCCAGGCGGCGGCTCTGCCGCCGGAGAGGCATTTTCCAGCGGTTGTAGCAAGAAGATTTCTTGCCGAAACATGGAGAAATCCTGGATTCGATCGAGCTCAATTGAGCCCGAAACTTAAATCTTAAGAGTCCTAAGATCTACCCGCGAGTCAAGGAGAGGAGGAGGACCTTCCTGGCGGCTTGGATGCGAGAGGAGCGGCGGGATGCCATTGACGACGGCGGCGGCGCTCGGCTTCTGCAACTGTACAGTGCAATGGCTCGTCTCCTCCAGGTAAACGCTCTAAAATGATCCCCTCGGCTCCCTGAAGGTGTTTAAATGGCAAATGGGGGAGAGGGGGGGCTGGTTCTTCAATGGCCATTAACACCATTAAAGGTGTGGCTCGGGTTGTGTGGAAGGGGGCTGAACCCACCCCTTGGTGGCCGGGAAACGGCTGGAATCAACTCCTCTCTCCTAGAGGAGTTGATTGCAGCCATAATTGGTGGCTGTTAGCCTTCCTTGGCCGGCCTCTCACTTCCCCTTCTTCTTCCTCATTTTCTCTCTCCTCCATTATCATGGAGGGGGGCTCCTTTCTCTCTCCTAGTCACCCCTGGTTGACTAGTCAACCTCACAAGCTAAATGCAGCCCACTTGATTATGATGGTCATGGGAATGGGTTTAGCCTAAGGGAGAAGTGGCTTGGGCTTGGGTTAGCCCTTTTGAGTTAAGTTTGACTTGACCTAAATGAGGGTTGACCTGGTCAATTTGAACATCTGGGTTGACCCCATTGGGTTTTTAGTGGCCCATTGGGCTCCCTTGAGGTCTAGGGTTACTTGAATAGGGTTGGTTGGGCATCTTGGGGGTCACATGTCCCTTGGCAAGGGCACTTTGACCATTTTAGGGCTAGAGTTGACTTGGGTCAACATGACCAATTGGGTTGACCCCTATGGGTCCTGGGTGACCCTTTGGCTTCCTTTAGGGTCTAGGTAGGGTTATGTAGTGTTACCCTGTACTTTGGAGGTCACATACCCTTAGTAAGGGTACTTTGACCAGGTTAGGGCTTGAGTTGACCTGGGTCAACCTGGCCTCTAGGGCTGACCCCAATGTGTCCTTAGTGACCCATTGACCTCACTTTAGGGTTAGGAGGGCATAGGAGGGGTCCTTTAGGCTAGGAGTAGGTCAGTTGGCCCTAAGTAGGCTAGTTTGACCCATTTAGGGCTAGGGTTGACCTTGGTCAACTGGGCCTCTTGGGTTGACCCTAATGGGTCCTTTTGGCTCTAATGGGTCTCCCAAGTATTAGGGGTGTTTTGGTAGGGTCTTGGTGTTAAGGTGTAGCCCATGGTCATCCTAAGCCATTGTTTAGAGTTCTACTATCTGCAGACCATGATGGTCTCCCACCTTTTTGTCCCTATCTCCTGGCCCATTTCTGGCTTCCTAGGGTTTGTCATGACCTAGTCATGGCTAAAACCATTCTTAGGGGTCTAGTTGGAAATGGGATGTTACAAGTGGAAACCGTAAGAGAGAGCGATCCAGGACCCAGCTTACCCCTCAACCCATTAGAAAACATAGTGGACAAAATAAACGGAGAGGCAGATAATTCAAGTGGTGGAGAAACATAAGGCGTTAAATCCGAAACATTGAAAATGGGGTATATACCCCAATCGGTGGGTATCTCCAAAAGAAAAGCATTTTCTCGTAACCTCTTTAAAATTCGGAAAGGACTAGCTCGCCAATTCGCTAACTTTTTTAGGGAGCCCGAAGGCAACCGTTCAGGAATGAGACTGAAAGATATGGTACCTAAACACCTAGAGGGGGGGGGGGTGAATAGGTGACCTAATCCTTTTTGAACTTAAATGGCAGCAATCAGTTATATCACAGAATACTAACTATTTTATCACAGCAAACACACAGCATGCACAGCAACAATCACAGCACAGCACAGCATACACAGTGGTTTATAGTGGTTCCCCAAGATATGGGTACATCCACTTTCCCCCTTCGCCTATCTAGCAGTGTACTAGATTCGGCCAAACTCCTCCACTGTCTCAGAACCCAAATTGGTTCCTACACCTCAGGCCCAAAGCCTTACAACTCAGCTTTATCCCAAAGCCTACACTCAGCCAATCAAGGCCTACACTCAGCCAACCAAGGCCTACACTCAGCCAACTAAGGCCTACACTCAGAGATCTCAATCACCTACACTCAGGCTCTCAAGCCCTACCCTCAGTCTTTATAATTATAGGCTTACAATTCACTTAGATCCAAAGGATCCTACAAGATAAAAATGTATTACAAATATTAACTCAACAACTCAGAAATAAAAGAGGGGAGTTGAGAGTTTCTTGATGAGTTCTTGGAAGAACTCAGCTGGATTGAATCTGACTTAGCTTTCTTCAAAGCTTCTTGAGTAGAACTGAATAAGACTGAATCCTCCTGCAGTAGTTCCTTGACCTCTGCCACTTAAGATCCAGAATGAATCTGAATCCTTCTTCTCAGCCTAGTTCCAGAGGCTGATTTCTTGGATGGGCCCTCTCTCTCCAACTTCTTAGATCTACACTTGGACTGCAAGATCTTCTTGTGTTGATACTCTGTGTACCACTTTAATAACTTGTTCTTCAATAATGTGATCAACCTTAACAACTCTGTTTCTATAAACTGTATGAGCCTATTTATAGGCCTTCTTCATGGTAACCGGCTGGTCCGGTCCATAACTGACTTCTGATATCTCTGACAGGTGCTGTAGACCGGCTGGAACGGCAGCTGTCAAGTCATCCAATCATTTCTTGAAAATCTCTAACTGTCTGAAAGTGTCGAGACTTTCTGTCTTTAAGTGTCGACACTTATAGACCAAGTGTCGACACATGCTGTGTAAGTGTCGACACAAGTCTACAAGGTGTCGACACAACTCCTTGTATGTCTCGACACAGATTCTTCTTCAGGTGTCGACACTGAAATTGAGTGTCGACACAAGTACTTTATCTTCTATCTGTACTGAATTCTTCTAAGTGTCGACACATCACCTTTGTGTCGACACAACTTCTTGTGTTGAATTTGTCAAGTGTCGACACTACTTCTTGGTGTCGACACATAGTCTTCTATGTTGATACTTGCTGAGTGTCGACACAGCTCCTTGTATCGACACACCTTCTTCTTATTGAGACTTCAGCTGAGTGTCGACACATTCCCTTAGTGTCGACACTTGTACTTAGAATAATTTTGTTGATCTTTCTGATCTTTGCTAAGTGTCGACACAGCTCCTTGTGTCTACACTTTCTTCAAGTGTAGAGTCTTTAGCTGAGTGTCGACACATTGTGCTGGGTGTCGACACATACTTCAAGTGTTGACTCTTCTGGTTGTGTGTCGACACATTGTGTTGGGTGTCGACACATACTTCAAGTGCTGACTCTTCTGTTGAGTGTCGACACATTGTGCTGAGTGTCGACACTTGTACTTAGTCTCTGCAGACCTTTGCTGAGTGTCGACACAGCTCCAAGTGTCAACACTTTCTGGTGTAGACACAGCTTCACTGGGTGTCGACACAGCTCCTTGTGTCGACACTTTCTGTCTGCACTTTTCTTCACTGAGTGTTGACACAACTCCAAGTGTCGACACTTACTGTCTGGTGTTGACTCTGCATCACAGGTGTCGACACAATGACTCCAAGTGTCGACACTGCTTGTCTGGGTGTCGACACAAGTCTTCTTAAGTGTCGACACTTTCCCTCTGGGTGTCGACACATGGACTTAGAAACTTTTTGCTTCAGTCTAGTGATTACATAACCTGCACAAGTAAACTCAACATACATCAAATACATTATGATGTATATCATTGAGTTGGGTGAGGCTTCTTCAAATCAGGTACATTTGACCAATGTATCCAACAATCTCCCCCTATTTGGAGAAGTCATAACCCTTAGTCAATGATATACACCATTCATAATTAAAAATTACAAAATGATGTAAAGCAGGTTATATTCAGCAGGGTAAACATAAACATGTATACACATACATCAACACAGAACAAATAAGAAATAGACACATTCACAGAACAACCATGAAATATATTGATCATATATTGTTCTAACATTTGTCTTATACATTTTCAGTAGTTTACAAAAATGTTTTACATTTAAAAGATGACAAAATAATCTTCAAGTAAATTCTTAATCTATTTCTGGTCTGGTTCCTTGATAACTATTCCCTTGCCAGCTTGAACTTGAGCTTTGACAGGGGCATCAATAGTTTCAGCATCAGCAGGCTTCTTGCCTTTTAGATCTTTCTTTTTGAGTTCTTCTGCCTTGATCTTCTGCCTCTCAAAATAGTGATATGGCTTAGGGAAGTACTTGCTAGGCTCCACTGCAATAGGAGGTAGCTTTCCCATCTTTGCCTTCCTTCTGTATTGAACTATTGCTTCCTGCCTGATCTCATGTTTTCTCCATTCAGCTTCGGAAAACCATTTGTTCCTGTCATGAGTATTGTCCTTCGCACCTTTCCAGGCAGTTAATATTATATTCCTAGAGGTAGGGCTCCACTGTTCAAAGTCTGGCCTTTGTTCTGCTTGTTCCCTAAACCTCTTTTTGGACAACCTTGTCTCTTCCTCTTTCTGAAGAGCCTCTTGCATGGCTTCAGATATAGGTTGAACAACCTTTTCAATATGGACATTGTCCTTGCCCTCAGGTGGGCTATACATTGTGCTCACATCTGCTTGAATCATTTCAAAGTCTGGAGGTGGATAAATGACCTGAGCTACTTCTGGTTGCTCACCTCCAAAATAAGCAGGATTTAGTCCAGATTCAGCAACCTCATTGTCATCACACAGAGGAGGATATCCAAGTGTAGCTCTGATGGAATTTGATATCCACTTAGCATGTTCAGAGCTTGCCTTGACTAGTACTCTCTCCCCCTTTATGACTTCTCTAGCCATGTGATCTCTGACATCATCCTTCTGAAATCTGATTTGACTATCCAAGTTTCTGATGCCATCTTTAAAGAAAGGTTTAAGCTTTTGAAGTTGATCAGATATAGCTTTCTGGGAGGCTTGGATTGCAGTCTTTACAGCAAAAATTTCTTCTTGAAATACTTTATCAAAATCAGCTTTAGCAGCAGCAGTAGATGTAGAAGGTTCAACAGCCTTGTTCTTCAACTCAGTGACTATAGCATTATGGGAGGCAGTCAAATTGTCATTCATTCTTAATTGATTCTCAAGAACATATCCTTGTTTCAATGCTATATCATCCACCTGTGCCTTGATCTTCTCTTGGTGTGTTGCCAAATACACCACTGTATTTCCACCTTTGTGGAAGCATTCAGTCATCTCTTTCTTGTTAAGGTTCATTTCAAACCTTATAGACTTTATATCTTGGGCCAGATCAAACTGCAAAGCTTTGTGCCCTTCATCTACATAAGCCTCTATAGCGTTTCTCTATTCATCCAGTTTTATCTGCATTGCAATCATTAATGCACTATAATCAACAGTTGGAGCTTGTTGAACTATAGGCTGTGGGGCTATAGATTGCAGAGCTTTCTTATAACTCTGACTTCTCCTTTTAAAGACATACAGTTTCTTCTTCTTTTCCCTAGCACTCTCCTCATCTTCAGAGGCAGAAGTGCTGGCTATGTCAACCCTATCCTTAGGGCTTGGAGGTCTGTCAGCTTGCACATCAGGTGCCTTCTCAGTTTCTGGCCTTAAAGGCTCTTCCAGAACTTGCACTTGCTCCCCCTCAGCAGCAGTATTATCTCTTCCAGCAGCTTCCTTGTCCAGGTCAAAATCTTGTTGGTCGAGATTGAGGAATAAATCTTCCATGGTGAACTCTTGTGGAGACTGTGCAGGAGAAGTTCTTAGTTCTTCAACTACTGGATCAGGAATCACTTCTTGTACAGCAGATGTGTCTTTTCTAACAATATCTGGAACTGGACTATTCAGCTGAGTATGCTGATTAACATCAGACAGATCAGCATCTTCTATAATAAAATCTAAGGTGTGGAGTTCAGTGAGTACCTCTTGTATGATGGTGGTGGCTTGCTCACTGGCCAGTGTAGAGGGTTCTTATACAACTGGAGGCTCCCCCTGGCTGTGATCCTTGTGGAAGGGGCTAGCTTCAGGCAGCTCCCCTGGATCTCAGCAATCTCTTGAGCAGCAGGAGATTTCACTGCAAGTTCTTCCTCATGCTCATCTGGAGTGAAGACAACATGTTCTTCACTCCCAGAACTGCTAGTGGACACTTGTTCCACAGGAGCTGTTTTCCTTTTCTTCTTTGGAGGAGTGTCTTTCTCAGTAACTGTCTTCTCTGGGGTTGGCATTTCCTTGGACAATACCCTGTCCCATCTTGAAAAGATCCTTAGATCCATTTTCCTCATGTGGTTTATCTTGCTTCCTGCAGCAGTACTCATTACCTCTGGTATCACACCAGCTAGGTATAGACTAATGATTCTGCCCAGATTGGGCTTCTTCAAGCTCTCCTTAATCTTCTCATAAACCACTATAGACCAGTCTGTTTTCAGAGTGAAGATTATCCTTGTCATGATTCCAAATATATAGGCAGACACTCTGTCATGCCCTCCAGGCTTGCTTAAGATCACCTTGCCAACTATCTCAGACATGAACTTTCCTTGATTATTCATGCCTTTTCTGTTAAACACAGAGCCCAGCTTCATCTTTGGATCAAGACCACACCAGGTTAGAGCTTCCCTGGTCTTGGATGCAGTAATTTCTTCTTCATCTTGAGTTTTTGGTAGCTGGAGCACCTTCCTCAGATTTTTAGGTGAAACCTTGACCTTAGTTCCATGAACTCTGGATTTGATTCTGTATCCAGATTCATCTACTGCAGCTCCATTAAGGAATTCAAGAACCTCTTTCTTCCATATCTTAGTAGGTTCGGAAACTAAGTACTCTAACCCAGAGTCGGCGACTAGGGTTACTACTGCCTGAATTTCTTGATCGGCATCGTCAAACGCGCCGCGCACAAGCTCATATCCTTCGTTAACGTTCTCCTCAAGCTTAGGTGCCATTAGGGTTTGTAGAATTTGTCTTTAGAAAAGAGAGGTGTCGACACAGTAGTTTTGGTCTCGAAACTTTGAAAGCGTGTCGACAAACAAAGACAGAACACTATTTATACCTTTCTAATTTTGAAGATGAACAGGCGGGACAGCTAACTTAAAATGTGTCAACACTGGCAATAAGTGTCGACACTGACTTATAATGTCTCGACACATATGTGTCGACACAAGTTTAGTCAACAGATTTGTTGTGTCGACACTTGGTTTTGTGTCGACACAACATAACTCGATACATTGTTGAGACTTTACTTAGAAAATTCTGAGTAAAACATAAGTGTCGACACCATATTGGATGTGTCGACACCTACTTGTCATGTGTCGACACTAACATTCTGAAGTGTCGACACCAACATCCTGGATGTGTCGACACCTTTTTCCTGAAGTGTCGACACCACTATTCTGTGTCGACATAGACTTGTCTATGTGTCGACACATTTTTACTTAGCCAATTTTAATTCTGTAAACTTACTCTAAGTTTAACATTCCTAGTTCAATTTTGAATCTATTGAACTTAGCTTCTTCTAGGGGCTTAGTAAACATATCAGCTATTTGGTTATCAGTTTTAACATATTCAAGTAAAATATCTTCTCTTTCTACATGCTCCCTAAGAAAATGATATTTAATTTCAATATGTTTAGTTCTACTATGTGATACAGGGTTATTAGCTATTGAAATAGCACTTGTAGAATCACAGAAAAGTGGAGTTCTACTTACCTGAAATCCATAGTCCTCTAGCTGATGTTGTATCCATAGAAGTTGAGCACAGCAACTTCCTGCAGCCACATACTCTGACTCTGCAGTGGAGATAGCCACACTGGTTTGCTTCTTGCTACTCCATGAAATTAGTCTCCCACCTAGGAATTGACAGGTTCCAGTAGTGCTCTTTCTATCCTCTTTGCATCCTGCAAAGTCTGCATCTGAATAACCTGTTAGATCAAAATATCCATTCCTAGGGTACCAGAGGCCTAGATAGGGAGTGCCCTTTAGATATCTCAATATTCTTTTGACTGATGTCAAATGAGACTCTTTAGGGTAGGCTTGATACCTGGCACAAACACATGTAGCATACATGATGTCAGGTCTACTAGCAGTCAAGTATAATAGGGAGCCAACTATCCCTCTATACAAGGTTTCATCTACAGGTTTCCCTGCATCATCCTTGCTAAGAGACATACTTGACCCCATAGGAGTCTTCATGGTACTGGATGAATCCATACCATACTTCCTTATGAGTTCTAGGCTGAACTTGGACTGACATATGGATAGACCACTTTCAGTCTGTTTAACTTGGAGACCCAAGAAAAACTTCAGCTCTCCCATACTACTCATCTCAAACTGACCTTGCATAAGTTTTGCAAACTTTTTGCAAAGGCTGCTTTCAGTAGACCCAAATATAATGTCATCTACATATATTTGGACTAGTATAACTTTGCCTCTAGATTCCCTAAGGAATAGAGTCTTATCTATTTTCCCCCTGAGAACTTGCTCTCAATGAGGAAACTAGATAGGGTTTCATACCAAGCCCTAGGGGCTTGCTTTAACCCATATAAAGCTTTCCTAAGTCTATAAACATGATGAGGTAGAGTTGGATCAACAAAACTTGAAGGCTGCTCCACATAGACTTCTTCTTTAAGATTACCATTTAGGAATGCTGACTTGACATCCATTTGGTATACCTTGAATCCTTGATAGGTTGCATAGGCCAAGAACATTCTTATGGCTTCCAGTCTGGCTACTGGAGCAAAGGTTTGATCAAAATCAATACCTTCTTCTTGCCTATATCCTTTAGCAACCATTCTAGCCTTATTCTTAATGATGACCCCTTGTTCATCCACCTTATTCCTGTAGATCCACTTAGTTCCTATTATATTATGGTCTTTAGGTTTAGGAACAAGTTCCCAGACCTTGCACCTCTTGAACTAATTAAGCTCTTCTTGCATTGCTTCAGTCCATTGTGGATCTTGTATTGCTTCTTCAAACTTCTTAGGTTCAACTTGTGACAGAAAGCTGGAGTAGATTGCTGCATTCATGTTTCTACTCCTGGTTTGAAGTCCTAGTCTTGGATCTCCAATAATCAGCTCTACTGGATGATCTCTAAGATGCCTGTGGGCTGGAGGCATCCTAACTTCTGGTTGAACCACTTCAGTATCTGCATCATGCTGTATTCCTTGTATTTCTTCAGCAATTGGCACATGTAGTTCTCCCCTGGACAACAGCTACTTCTTCTATTTGCTGTCTTGCAGCAGGCACTTCTTATATAGTAAGCTTGTCCATTTTCTTTGTCAAACATGTGGGGCTGCATACACTGCTAGACAACTCATTATTAATAAGTTTAGTCTCATCAAAAACTACATGCACTGATTCTTCTACAACTTGTGTAGTCAAGTTGTAGACTCTATAAGCCTTACTATTATTGTTGTACCCAACAAAAATTCCCTCTTGGGACTTGGCAACAAACTTAGTTAAGTAAGACTTCCCATTGTTAAGTATGAAGCATTTACAACCAAAGATCCTAAAATAGGATAGTTTTGGTTTCCTGCCTTTCACAACTTCATAGGGGGTCTTGTTTAGCGTTTTAGTGATGGTAGCCCTATTTATAACATGGCATGCAGTATTAACTACTTCAGCCCAGAAAAATTCTGGCAGTGATGTATCACTTAGTAGGGTCCTACCAGCCTCTATCAAGGTTCTATTCTTCCTCTCAGCAATGCCATTTTGCTGAGGTGTTCTAGGTGAAGAGAATTCTTGAAATATCCCAAAGTCTTCACACAGTTTTGTCATGCTATCAGACTGAAATTCAGTACCATGGTCACTTCTAATTTTGACCACTGTACTATTTAGTTCATTCTGAATTTGCTTGACAAAGCTATAGAAGACACTATGTGTTTCAGATTTCTGTCTTAAGAAGAACACCCAGGAAAACCTTGAGTAGTCATCTACAACTACAAAGGTATAGACCTTCCTACCTAAGCTGTGCACTGGTATTGGACCAAAGAGATCCATATGCAAGAGGTATAAACACCTCATAGCATCTTTGTTTTCTATGCTTCTAAAGGTGGATTTAGTCTGCTTGCCCTTTTGACAAGCTGAGCAAATACCATCTTTAACACACTTAACTTGAGGACCATTCCTCACTAACTCTTTGCTAAAGAGTTTGCTAATAGTCTTTTAGTTAAGATGGGCAAGCCACTTGTGCCATTTGACACAATGAGAGACTGTCTCATCAGCTACAAGACAAACTGGAGAACCATTGTTCTCAACCATAATGTCTAGGCAGTAGACATTCCTCTTCCTATAACCTGTCAAAATGATCTCTTGATCACTTGACCTCTTGATATGACAACCATTTTTGACAAATGAGATGCCATACCCTACATCACTTAATTGACTTATACTTATTAGGTTGTGTTTCAACCCTTTAACATAAGCCACTTGAGTAATGGTAACTAAGTTTGTAGAAATGTTACCAAATCCTTGATGATTCCTTTTTCAGAACCACCAAAGGTTACTTTTGGACCATCTTTTACTGGAATGTATGTAACAACCCCATCCGTTCATATGATATATTCTAGAAGGTCGGCCGGGGCCCCACAGGATATACCACAAAACAGTCGGTGAAGGTAAGGATGATACCAGAGTAGCGCATCGCACCTATCACATGCATTCTAGCGGAAGCCTAAACTACTTGAACTCCTCATGAATGCCCAAACATAAAACTCCACATTTTATATACATATAGGAATGTCTTACAATAAGAACAAGTGTTGGCCTTATGGCCTTACATAGCTTTCATACAGTGGCTACAACTATGGGCGCGCAGGCCGGCCACAACAAAAGAAAACACACATCTCAAACATAGCCTTCGAGGGCTAAACAGCAGCAGCAGCAACACCAGCAGGAGCATCAACCTCTATGCGTCCCGCTCGGCTCTCCAGCACCTGTGCAAGGACAATCCACCCACCGGTGGCAAACAAAAGCAACGGTCAGCGTTCAGCTGACCAAATTATAACGACCCTACCCCTTCTCTCGGGGCAGCGGTATTTATCCCTGCAGGCATATCATAAGTATGGCAATATATCAAAATGTGCTTTCACGCACACAAGCCATCACAACCGTTCGCCACCCGGCCCAACGGTCCGTGCACTCAGGGCACATTCTTGGTGTTCTGGCAACCTCTTGCCCACCACCGTATAAGGGTTATCACCCAACGGTTAAATCTCTTGAGCATTTACTCCATGGCGTGCAGCCGGAGTTAGTCCTCGGACACCGGGATGGCCCGTAGCCCCCCATTGTGTCATGGCGCGCAGGCCAAAGACTCTTGCTATGCGCTCCAACAGACCGTACCTTTGGTCTCACATCGGACGGACATAGCGCAGGTCGGATCCTCCACCCCCCGTTGCTCAAATCGCCATGCCTTCTCCGAGTACAGCGTACTCATGGCTATATCAAAGGCGCGGGTCGGTCTCACCAATCCTGTTCCTGGCATTTAAGCCTGGGCATAAGCCTTACACCATTTTCTCACAACAACAGCGGTGTCTTTCCTGGGCACACCAGTACTTCCTGTTACTCTCTTCACAGGTGGACACCGCACAAGCACAAATGTCAGGGGTCTTTCCTGGGCATGCCAGTACTTCCTGTGACTCGCTTCCAGGTGGACACCCTATGACATCAAGCATCACAAAAAGGGCCTTTCCTGGTCTCACCAGTACTACCTGTGCCTCATTCACAGGTTGGACCCAAAACCATCACAAGGCTATTTTCCTGGGCTACCACCCCAGTACTTCCTGCTACTCCTTTTCGCAGGTATAACCCGAGACTCCTTACACTACACGGTATCACGGAGACTTCTCCGGTTCGTATGCAACATCACCAATCCAGACCAACCTGTCCAGATGGGCTTCACACAGCATGCCTATTCCGTACTCCATTTCCGGATCTATATGCACAACAAAAGGGGATTTCAAGAATCACTCAAATGACTCCAAAAGCAGCCACCTCTTGGTGGGGGAATCAAAAGATATGCCAAAATAGAAGCCTTCACATGGCTAGGAAGAAAAGTCGTTACCTTGACGATCGCTTCGGTGCCATGGCTTGAAAGCTTGCTTGCAAGACTCGCAAGAGCGTTTCCTCCGCAACGCTGGCTTCGGATCTCTCGCCGGTAAACCGCAGCACACCAACAGCAGCCCCCTTCCCTTCTTCCTCCTCCTTTCTCTCACTCTTTCTCTCTCTCTTGAAGAAAGATGAAGGCCATCAAAGTGAGGATTCTTTTCTGAATTCGGCCCTTAAGGAAAAAGAAGAAGAGCTTCAGCCCTTGGATTCAGACTGAAGAAATGGACGGCCACGATTCTGCCAAAAACACACATTTTGACCCGACACGGCTCGAACACAGCCGTGTGCCTGGCCGTGTGCCTCAAGCGGTGGTCAACCGACCTATCCAAACCAGTGACACGCCCATGGGACACGCCCGTGTCATGGGCCGTGTCACCAACACGCCTTCAGACACGCCCGTGTCTGTGGCCGTGTACCTGGGTGAAAAAAATCCCAAATCATCCCGAGACTTCACACGGCCTGGGACACGCCCGTGTCCCGGCCGTGTGCCCAGACATGGCACCCAGACACGCCCTGTCAAAATCATTCGGCGGGCTGAGCTCGTCGTTCCGATTTGACACGCCCTGTGACACGCCCGTGTCACAGGCCGTGCTCACCTATCTCGACACTCGACACTCGAACACTCGACGATCTCGACACTCGACGATCTCGACACTCGACACTCAATGACACGGCCATGGACACGCCCGTGTCCTAGGCCGTGTGCCTCCTCTCAACGTTCGTCCTCGAGCGAAAATCGTCGACACCTAAGTCGACTGTCGACACTGCCTTGACACGCCCTGCGACACGCCCGTGTCGCAGGCCGTGTCCACCTGACACGCCCTGGGACACGCCCGTGTCCCAGGCCGTGTCACCCAAATTTTCCCGTTTCAGAACTTTGGGCTGTTACAATCCTCCCCTCCTACAGGAAATTTCGTCCTCGAAATTTGGAGACAGGAAAGCCAACAGAAACCAGCAAGAAAAAGGTTACAACATTATAAAATTTTAATGTTACAACTTTTTCGCTCCAATTACACAAACAGCTCAGGGGAACTCTTCTCGCATGGTCTGCTCACGCTCCCATGTCAGTTCTTCACGGCCGCAGTTGTCCCACCGGACTTTTACCATATCGACCGTCTTGTTCCGCAACTGTTTCTCGGCTCGATCTTCGATCTGAATGGGTCTAAACTCTCGTTGTTAGCCCATACTCCACCGGCACCGATCATCCGCGATCACTTGAGCTGGATCTTTCACGGCTTTTCCGCAGTACCGAGATGTGAAAAAACATCATGTAATCCACCCAAGTCCGCCGACAGAGCTAGCCGATAAGCCGCTTCGCCAATTCGCTCAACCCACTTTCAAAAGGACCTAAATATCTTGGACTCAACTTTTTCAATCGTCGAATCCTGGAGACACCTTTGAATGGCTTGATCTTCAAGTAGAACCCAATCGCCAACCGCAAATTCGACATTCCGGTGCTTGGCGTTGTAGTACTTCGCTTGTCGATCTTGAGCAATCAGCAATCTCTCTCGAATAGTCCGAATGGTTGAGTTTGCTTCATCCACCTCATTTGGTTTAACAATCCGAGCTTCACCGCTTCTACCCAAGCCAAGGGAGTACGACACTTCCTGCCATATAGAGCTTCATATGGTGCCATCCCAATGCTTGCTTGGTAGCTATTATTATATGCAAACTCGACCATATAGAGATGATTTTCCCATTTCTTTCCGAAATCAAGGGCGCACATTCGGAGCATGTCCTCCATTGTTCTGTTGGTACGTTCAGTTTGGCCATCCGTTTGGGGATGAAAGGCCGTACTGAAAGTCAATTTCGTGCCCAACAGTCGGTGAACTAGCCTCCAATCATTTGACGTAAACCGCCCATCTCGATCAACTTACGATGCTCCGAGGAAACACCGTGAAGCCGCACAATTTGATCAACATATAACTTGGCCAAATATTCAACTGAATCATCCCGTCTGTTCGGGAGAAAATGTGCTACTTTGGTTAGCCGGTCAACTATCACCCAAATGGAATCATTTCCTCGCTGCGATCTTGGCAACCCATGCACAAAATCCATGGAAATATCATCAAATTTCCACACTGGGATCGGGTCAGTGACTTCAAATATCCGCCCGGCTTTTGGCATTCCGCCTTCACCATCGCACATGTTTTGGCATTTGGCCACGTAAAGGGCAACATCTTTCTTAAGCCCTGGCCACCAGAAAAAGCTTCTTCATATCGTTGAACATCTTTGTGCTCCCGGGGTGAATGGAATACTTCGTATAATGTGCTTCATACATCAGTTCTTCCCTCAGTTTCCCCACATTTGGGATGCACAATCGGCCTTCTTTTCGCAACAGATCGTCAATCCAGGTAAATGTGCCCTCTGGCCCTTCATTCACATAGCGTAAGAGATCTTCATCCAACTCCGTTGCCCGTCGAACTCGGTCCGCAAGGTCACATTGCACCTCGGTCCAGTTCAAAAATACAATGGCAGTGGAATTTTTGTCAACACAATAGATCTCCAATGCCTCCAACTCCTGGATCAGACGTTCATCATGCCTTTGTAACCAATTTCGCTCTAGCCGGAACTCGCCGACTCAAGGCATCCGCGACAACATTTCCCTTCCCGGGTGTATAGTGAATCTCGAAAGTGTAGTCCCCAAGGAACTCCAACCCACCTTCGTTGTCGCATGTTCAACTCTTTCTGCTCCAAAAGGTACTTGAGGCTCTTATGATCCGTATAGATCTCCACCTTCACGCCATAAAGGTAGTGTCGCCACAGCTTCAGTGCAAAAATCACCGCCGCTAGTTCCAAAATCATGGACGGGATAATTTCGCTCGTGCACCTTCAGTTGGCGTGAGCCATAAGCAATAACCTTTCCAGTCTGCAGAAGAACGCAGCCTAAGCCGCTCCCTGAGGCATCACTATAAATAACAAAACCATCGGTCCCACATGGCGAAGACAACACCGGCGCCGTGGTCAACCGAATCTTCAGCTCTTCAAAAGCTCGTGCACACTCTGGCGTCCAAACGAACTTCTGATCCTTCCGTGTCAGTGTGGTTAGCGGCAAAGCGATCCGCGAGAAGTTCTCCACAAATCTTCTATAGTAGCCCGCAAGTCCAAGGAAACTCCTGACTTCGGCCACGGAAGATAATATTGGCCATTCTTGTATGGCTCTTATCTTCGCTGGATCCACTGCAATGCCCGCTCCACTTCACCACATGGCCCAAAAATGCTACTGACGATAGCCAAAACTCGCACTTCGAGAACTTGGCATAGAGCTGATTTTGCCTCAACGTGTTCAACACCAAACCGCAAGTGAATCTCATGTTCAGCTTTCGACTTTGAGTACACCAGGATATCATCAATGAACACTATCACAAACAGATCCAGGTACTCACGGAAAATGCGGTGCATCAAATCCATAAACACAGAGGGCGCATTGCACAGTCCAAAGGGCATGACTGTGAACTCATAGTGCCCATAGCGTGTTCCAAATGCAGTTTTGGGAATATCACCTTCCCGAATCTTTAACTGGTAATAACCAGACTTCAGGTCCAACTTCGAATAGACGTGTAGAACCTACCAGCTGATCAAATAACTCATCAATCCGGGAATCGGATATTTATTCTTCTCGGTCAACTTATTCAGTTCACGGTAGTCGATGCACAATCGCAATCCACCGTCTTTCTTCTTTACAAAAAGCACAGGCGCGCTCCAAGGTGACATACTTGGGCGTATATACCTTGCTCTAGCATTTCTTGCAGTTGAATCTTTCAATTCCGCCATCTCTTTTGGCGCGACGCGATATGGCGAGCGGGCCACAGGTTTCGCACCTGGCACCAACTCGATCGTGAAGTCAATCTCCGCTGGGGTGGTAGCCCAGGGAGATTCGGGAAACACATCTGTAAATTCTGCCACAATCGGAACCTCGCACACACTGGCCTTAGGCTCAACAGCCTGAATTAGTGCAAAGTAACACTCCGCACCCTTCCGAACAGCCTTGACTACCTGGAGTGCAGACATCAATGTCCCGCCCACTCCTCGCATACCCGCGAACTTTGTCTCCTGTTCGGTATTCTGGCCAACGTGATTTCTTTGGACTGACAATCAATCATAGCATGCTGTTCCGCAAGCCAATCCATCCCAAAAATCACATCGAATTTCGATATTGGCAAAACAAATGCGGTTAAACAAAAATCCCGACTTCCTAGCTGAACCGCCACATCGCAAGCTTGATCCGCAAGCATCCAACAGCCATTCGGCAACACCACTCTGACCTTATCTGTCTTTGCACGACTGGGTATCCCAAGCCGCGTTATAAAATCACAGACAGAAAAGAATGTGATGCACCTGTATCAAACAGTGCTCGCGCCAGCGTGTCCCGAATCATCACAAAACCTATGACAACCATGTCACACATACAATCGCAAACAAAGAGGTACTAAGCTAAACATACAAACATTAGCATAAGCAAAACTAAACTCATACCTGTGACCACGTCACTCTGCTTGATGGCCTCCTGCAGGCCAAGATTGTAGACCCGGGGTTGCGCTTGCGAGGCAGAGGAATCCACCACCGCCTTTCTTTTCCGCATACGATGCTCCCGCCTTCTTTTCACTCTTCGGCGGCATCCGACAATCTCGCGCAATATGCCCCATGCGGCCACAATTGTAGCAGACCCGAGTATCTGGCTTGGAAGTAGCCCCTGACGTTGCTCCCGTTGCAACTGATGAAGGAGCTTGTCCACTCGGCTTGGACTTCTTACCCCATTTCTTCTTATAGAATGGTTTCCAGATCGGGGTGCCTTCCACTCCGGTTGCGTCACAGTCAAAGCTCTTTTTCCTGCACCCTTTTCATATCCTTTTCCAACGTGGTTGCAGTGTCAACCAACGCTTGGAAACCTTGGTTCACAGAACTTGACACAAGGAACCGCAACTCGTCCCTCAGGCCTTCATAGAACTATTGGTCTTCCGCTGCTCATCAGCAAATATCGAACCCGCATACCGCCCCAAGCGCGTAAATTCATGCAGGTACGCGTCAACACTGCCCTCACCTTGAGTCAACCGTTGGAATTCATTTTCCATGGCTATCCGCTGAGCCACAGGAAGGTGCTTTGCTAGGAACAATCGAGAGAATTCATCCATGGAGACTTGAGCTAACGGACGACCCGCCAAATGATGTAACTCTATCTCATCCCACCACAAGCGAGCTTCTCCTTCAAGCAAGAATGTAGCTAAGGTAAACCTTCTGACGCTCCGCCGTGCCAATCGCCGCCATACTCTCTTGACGCGCGATAACCAATCCTCTGCCTGCGTCGGAGTACCCGCTCCCGAAAATGTAGGCGGATGGAAACTCATGAACCGTGTTAGTTGCTTCTCAGCTGCTCGAGGAGCCACATTCACTACAGGTTCCGGCCTTGCCTCCACCTGTTCTGGCTAACATCCACTTGTTCCTGCCTAAGTGGCTGGCCTTGGATCATGGTAAATAATGCCTCCGCAACTAACCGCACATGCTCGGCAGACGGTGGAGGTGTAGGCACCTCAGCTGGTGCCCTACTCTCATCAGAACGCTGGGGCTCATACGGCCCAGCTCCACTCGTGTCACCTAAAGGTGGACAAGACACATACATTAGCGGTCGTACCCAAGCAAACAACACAAAATAGGAACACGCAGGTTCCTCAAACAAACCAACTTGCATTCCTATCATGGACATTCAGGAGTTCATTCGTAGACTTTGGGTGCACAAACACGTGCTCGCCACCCCACAAAAGAAGTCGACACGACTTCGAGAGGGAAAGACCAAAACAACCGATACCAAAAATGTAACAACCCATCCGTTCATATGATAGATTCTAGAAGGTCCCGGCCGGGGGCCCCCACAGGATATACCACAAAACAGTCGGTGAAGGTACAGGATGATACCAGAGTAGCGCATCGCACCTATCACATGCATTCTAGCGGAAGCCTAAACTACTTGAACTCCTCATGAATGCCCAAACATAAAACTCCACATTTTATATACATATTAGAATGTCTTACAATAAGAACAAGTGTTGGCCTTATGGCCTTACATAGCTTTCATACAGTGGCTACAACTATGGGCGCGCAGGCCGGCCACAACAAAAGAAAAACACATCTCAAACATAGCCTTCGAGGGGCTAAAGCAGCAGCAGCAAGCAACACCAGCAGGAGCATCAACCTCTATGCGTCCCGCTCGGCTCTCCAGCACCTGTGCAAGGGACAATCCACCCACCGGTGGCAAACAAAAGCAACGGTCAGCGTTCAGCTGACCAAATTATAACGACCCTACCCTTCTCTCGGGGCAGCGGTATTTATCCCTGCAGGCATATCATAAGTATGGCAATATATCAAAATGTGCTTTCACGCACACAAGCATCACAACCGTTCGCCACCCGGCCCAACGGTCCGTGCACTCAGGGCACATTCTTGGTGTTCTGGCAACCTCTTGCCCACCACCGTATCAGGGTTATCACCCAACGGTAAATCTCTTGAGCATTTACTCCATGGCGTGCAGCCGGAGTTAGTCCTCGAAACCGGGATGGCCCGTTAGCCCCCCATTGTGTCATGGCGCGCAGGCCGAAGACTCTTGCTATGCGCTCCAACAGACCGTACCTTTGGTCTCACATCGGACGGACATAGCGCAGGTCGGATCCTCCACCCCCCGTTGCTCAAATCGCCTTGCCTTCTCCGAGTACAGCGTACTCATGGCTATATCAAAGGCGCGGTCGGTCTCACCAATCCTGTTCCTGGCATTTAAGCCTGGGCATAAGCCTTACACCCATTTTCTCACAACAATAGCGGGTCTTTCCTGGGCACACCAGTACTTCCTGTTACTCTCTTCACAGGTGGACACCGCACAAGCACAAATGTCAGGGGTCTTTCCTGGGCATGCCAGTACTCCTGTGACTCGCTTCACAGGTGGACACCCTATGACATCAAGCATCACAAAAAGGGCCTTTCCTGGTCTCACCAGTACTACCGTGCCTCATTCAAGGTTGGACCCAAAACCATCACAAGGCTATTTTCCTGGGCTACCACCCCAGTACTTCCTGCTACTCCTTTTCGCAGGTATAACCCGAGACTCTTACACTACACGGTATCACGGAGTCTTCTCCGGTTCGTATGCAACATCACCAATCCAGACCAACCTGTCCAGATGGGCTTCACACAGCATGCCTATTCCGTACTCCATTTCCGGATCTATATGCACAACAAAAGGGGATTTCAAGAATCACCCAATGACTCCCAAAAGCAGCCACCTCTTGGTGGGGGAATCAAAAGATATGCCAAAATAGAAGCCTTCACATGGCTAGGAAGAAAAGTCGTTACCCTTGACGATCGCTTCGGTGCCATGCTTGAAAGCTTGCTTGCAAGACTCGCAAGAGCGTTTCCTCCGCAACGCTGGCTTCGGATCTCTCGCCGGTAAACCGCAGCACCACCAACAGCAGCCCCCTTCCCTTCTTCCTCCCCTTTCTCTCACTCTTTCTCTCTCTCTTGAAGAAAGATGAAGGCCAATTCAAAGTGAGGATTCTTTTCTGAATTCGGCCCTAAGGAAAAAGAAGAAGAGCTTTCAGCCCTTGGATTCAGACTGAAGAAATGGACGGCCACGATTCTGCCAAAAACACACATTTTGACCCGACACGGCCTCGAACACGGCCGTGTGCCTGGCCGTGTGCCTCAAGCGGTGGTCAACCGACCTATCCAAACCAGTGACACGCCCATGGGACACGCCGTGTCATGGGCCGTGTCACCAACACGCCTTCAGACACGACCGTGTCTGTGGCCGTGTACCTGGGTGAAAAAAATCCCAAATCATCCCGAGACTTCACACGGCCTGGGACACGCCCGTGTCTCCGGCCGTGTGCCCAGAACGGCACCCAGAAATCCCTGTCAAAATTATTCGGCGGGCTGAGCTCGCGTTCGATTTGACACGCCCTGTGACACGCCCGTGTCACAGGCCGTGTCACCTATCTCGACACTGACACTCGGACACTCGACGATCTCGACAACTCGACGATCTCGACACTCGACACTCAACGACACGGCCATGGACACGCCGTGTCCTAGGCCGTGTGCCTCCTCTCAAACATCGTCGAGCGAAATCGCGACACCTAAGTCGACTGTCGACACTGCCTTGACATGCCCTGCGACACGCCCGTTGTCTTAGGCCGTGTCCACCCTGACACGCCCTGGGACACGGCCCGGTTATCCCAGGCCGTGTACCCAAATTTTCCCGTTTCAGGAACTTTGGACCATCTTTACTGGAATGTAGTCCTTTAGTAATCTTCTAGTTCCAGTCATATGTCTGGAACATCCACTGTCCAAGTACCATGTTGGGGTATGGCCACTTGGACTCACCTGCAAAACAGATTAATGAACCTTAGAACCCAAAGAATTCTTGGGTCCTTGGTACTTGTTAGTCTCAACTTGACAAAACTACCTACTGGCTTTCCACCAGGTAGCTTACTACTCACTTTGGCACTAACATTGTGCCAACAGTCCACTGCAAAGTGGCCAACCTTGCCACAGCACCAACATTCAAACTTGTTGTACCTTTGCTTAGGTACAGCCTTTGCTGTCTTATCTACAGCAGACTTGTTGAATGTTGGGGCTTTGCCCTTGGACTTGGACTTGGACTGCTCAGTCCTTGCAGGTCTAGTAAAGCCCAGTCCAGCCTTGCCTTTATGATGAACAAAATCATCAATTAAAGGTAACACTGACTTAGGTTTAGAAAACCTAGCAACTAAGTCCTTCTCCTTCTGAAGATTGATCTCCAGACTCTTAATTTGATCATTCTTAAAGGTGATAGTCCCCATCTGAATCACTATTATGTGTTTCAGTCTGGCTATCTCATTCAGCTTTTGATCAAATTGCTTCTCAAAATCTGTTGTAGCAGCTTTAAGATCAGCAATTTCCTTTGCCTGACTTTTGGCTAGGGACTTGCTTTTCTTGTAAGCTTGCAACAGCACATTATATTCATCTATAAGCTGATGAATATCATCCTCAGACTCAGATGCACTTTCATCACTTGATGAAGATGAATCTGATTCTGAACTAGAACAAGAAACTGAATTTAAACTTGAACTTTGTACCTGACTGGGTCCTGGCTGCTCCAGGATTTTGGCACTCTCTGTCAAAGCCATTAGCTCTTGGCCTTGACTGTCTTCTTGTTCATAAATAGACTCCATTAACTGCATGAATTCTTCCTCTTCTTCTTCAGCAAACAGCCCTATGTAGGCTTCAGCCTCAGACTCAGTTTCTGCAGAAGAGATATCAGATAGAGTCTTCTCCTTCTTGGCAACAAAAGACTTCTCTTTCTTGCCTTTGAAGTGAGCCTTTTTCCTGTCACCAGATTCCTTTCTCTTCTCTGGACAATCTGCAATAACATGACCCTGTCTATTACAGCAATAGCACACTATCTTTGAACCAGTTGCCTTGCTTGACTTTGTCCTCTTCCTGTCTTTCTTTGAAGGCTTTTTCTCCTGATAAAAGACTTCCTTTCCCTTTGAAGAAGAAGGTCTTGACCTCCACTGTTTCTTCTTCAAGAATTTCTGAAAGTGTCTAGTGAAGGCAGCAAAGTCTTCATCACTTTCACTGCTCTCAGTCTTTGTGCTGACTGACTCATCTGATTCTGATTCAACTACCTCTGGAGGTGGAGTTGATGACTTATTCCTGCACTTTCTGTGAACTTCTGTCTTGAAAGCAACAGTTCTTTCCTTGTGCTCAGTCCTTGTTGATTTCTCCTCCTCCTTCCTCACTGTCAATTGCATTTCATATGACAACAACATGCCAAACAGTGTAGGAGGAGGAATTTCCCCCAACTTAGCCATTTCTCTAATGGCACAGATCTTTGTGTCCCAATCTTTGGTTAGGGACCTTAGGAACTTGTCATTTAGTTCATAGTTACTAAACTCTCTTCCATAAGACATGAGTTCATTAACTATTCTGTAGAACTTCTTGTAGCACTCAGTTATGCTATCACCTTTACCTTGTCTAAAACTCTCATACTCCTGATTTAGCAAGGATTTTCTATCTGCTCTTACTTCTTCAGATCCTTCCATATACACTATAAGAGTGTCCCACATCTCCTTGGCTGTCTTACAGTGTATAAGATTCTGAAATGTTGCATCATCAATGGCACTCACTATAATGTTTTGTGCCCTCTTGTCCATTGTGGCTAGGACAATCTCATCCTTAGTCATCTCAGAGAAATCCTTTGGAGTTCTCTGATTTGCATCTAAAACTGAAATCATCATGGGCACATAAGGCCCTTCCTTTACTGTGATGTAGATTCTAGGGTCTGAGGCCTCCATAAACAGACTTACCCTTTCCTTCCAGATTCCAAAGATCTCTTTCCTGCATATGGGTAATTTCATGGAACCCAATTCCTTGTGATTCTCAGAGGAACCCATGTTTCTTGATTTTCTTGAATTTCTTGAATCTGTGTTTTGCCTTACACTGAATCTGCCAAACAGGATCTCCTCAGACTGTTAGTCCTTTTTGAGGAACCTGGCTCTGATACCACTTGAAAGATATGGTACCTAAACACCTAGAGGGGGGGGGGTGAATAGGTGACCTAATCCTTTTTGAACTTAAATGGCAGCAATCAGTTATATCACAGAATACTAACTATTTTATCACAGCAAACACACAGCATGCACAGCAACAATCACAGCACAGCACAGCATACACAATGGTTTATAGTGGTTCCCCAAGATATGGGTACATCCACTTTCCCCCTTTGCCTATCTAGCAGTGTACTAGATTCGGCCAAACTCCTCCACTATCTCAGAACCCAAATTGGTTCCTACACCTCAGGCCCAAAGCCTTACAACTCAGCTTTATCCTAAAGCCTACACTCAGCCAATCAAGGCCTACACTCAGCCAACCAAGGCCTACACTCAGCCAACCAAGGCCTACACTCAGAGATCTCAATCTCCTACACTCAGGCTCTCAAGCCCTACCCTCAGCCTTTATAATTATAGGCTTACAATTCACTCAGATCCAAAGGATCCTACAAGATAAAAATGTATTACAAATATTAAATCAACAACTCAGAAATAAAAGAGGGGAGTTGAGAGTTTCTTGATGAGTTCTTGGAAGAACTCAGCTGGATTCAATCTGACTTAGGTTTCTTCAAAGCTTCTTGAGTAGAACTGAATAAGACTGAATCCTCCTACAGTAGTTCCTTGACCTCTGCCACTTAAGATCCAGAATGAATCTGAATCCTTCTTCTCAGCCTAGTTCCAGAGGCTGATTTCTTGGATGGAGCCCTCTCTCTCCAACTTCTTAGATCTGCACTTGGACTGCAAGATCTTCTTGTGTTGATACTCTGTGTACCACTTTAATAACTTGTTCTTCAATAATGTGATCAACCTTAACAACTCTGTTTCTGTAAACTGTATGAGCCTATTTATAGGCCTTCTTCATGGTAACCGGCTGGTCCGCTCCATAACTGACTTCTGATATCTCTGACAGGTGCTGTAGACCGGCTGGAATGGCAGCTGTCAAGTCATCCAGTCATTTCTTGAAAATCTCTAACTGTCTGAAAGTGTCGAGACTTTCTGTGTTTAAGTGTCGACACTTATAGACCAAGTGTCGACACATGCTGTGTAAGTGTCGACACAAGTCTACAAGGTGTCGACACAACTCCTTGTATGTCTCGACATAGATTCTTCTTCAGGTGTCGACACTGAAATTGAGTGTCGACACAGGTACTTTATCTTCTATCTGCACTGAATTCTTCTAAGTGTCGACACATCACCTTTGTGTCGACACAACTTCTTGTGTTGAATTTGTCAAGTGTCGACACTACTTCTTGGTGTCGACACATAGTCTTCTATGTGATACTTGCTGAGTGTCAACACAGCTCCTTGTGTCGACACATCTTCTTCTTGTTGAGACTTCAGCTGAGTGTCGACACATTCCCTTAGTGTCGACACTTGTACTTAGAATAATTTTGTTGATCTTTCCGATCTTTGCTAAGTGTCGACACAGCTCCTTGTGTCGACACTTTCTTCAAGTGTAGAGTCTTTAGCTGAGTGTCGACACATTGTGCTGGGTGTCGACACATACTTCATGTGTTGACTCTTCTGGTTGTGTGTCGACACATTGTGCTGGGTGTCGACACATACTTCAAGTGCTGACTCTTCTGTTGAGTGTCGACACATTGTGCTGAGTGTCGACACTTGTACTTAGTCTCTGCAGACCTTTGCTGAGTGTCGACACAGCTCCAAGTGTCGACACTTTCTGGTGTAGACACAGCTTCACTGGGTGTCGACACAGCTCCTTGTGTCGACACTTTCTGTCTGCACTTTTCTTCACTGAGTGTCAACACAGCTCCAAGTGTCGACACTTACTGTCTGGTGTCGACTCTGCATCCCAGGTGTCGACACAATGACTCCAAGTGTCGACACTGCTTGTCTGGGTGTCGACACAAGTCTTCTTAAGTGTCGACACTTTCCCTCTGGGTGTCGACACATGGACTTAGAAACTTTTTGCTTCAGTCCAGTGATTACATAACCTGCACAAGTAAACTCAACATACATCAAATACATTATGATGTATATCATTGAGTTGGGTGAGGCTTCTTCAAATCAGGTACATTTGACCAATGTACCCAACAGAGACGCGCCAAGACCAAATCATCAACATTAAAGTGAGATACTCTTCTATGTACGTTAGCATTAGATTTATAAAATGCATGTTGGGCGGTTAACGTTTCATGAATGTGCTTATGTAAATTGTGAATTTGGAGCCTGAATTCTTGTGCAAAATCACTTGATTTATACGCTGGACGTAACGAAACTAAATCAGGTGGCATCAGTGCTAAATAGTTTAATTGATTTAATTTATATTGAAAGTTTAGCGGACACAAACCAATGGGAACACCCATCACGAAATCTTAAATGGGCACAATAGACGACCTCATCGTAAGCATAAAATCAGAGAATTGATTATTCATAGGACGTCTGAAACTATTCCTATGTGAATCACTCTTATTAAGTGATTTGAAACTATTTTTAGTTTGTTTGCCTAATTGACAAGCCCTGCACAGTTCTTCCTTCTTGTAGGTGCCAGAAGGTAGTCCTCTAACAAGGTTGTCCTTGGATAGCCTAGCAATGGTTCTAAGGTTTAAGTGTCCTAGACTCTTATGCCATAAAATATTAGGTCTACAGACAGAATTAAACAAACAAATATCTACATCTGTTGAAAGAGAATCTACTAGATAGATGTTACCTTTCCTTTTACCTGTCAATACAGTTGTGTTGTCCTCTGACTTGATCTTGCATAAGACTTTGCTGAAAGTCACCTGGTAGCCTTCATCACATAGCTGACTGATGCTGATCAAACTGTGCTTCAGTCCTTCCACATAGGCTACCTTCTTGAATGTTACTGTCCCAATCTGGACTGCACCATATCCTTTAGTTTGTCCAAAGTTTGAATCACCAAATATGACTGTGGGTCCAAGCTTGGCTTTAAAGGATGCGAGGTTGTCCTTGTTTCCTATCATGTGCTTTGAGCACCCACTATCCAAGTACCATTGTTGGTTTGATGTTGGATAGGTCTTCACCTGCACATAAAATAATTCACTTGTTTTTGACCCAGTTTACCTTGGGCCTAGGTTGATAACCTTTAAACTCAGAAATGAAAGACATCCCAGGTTGACTCTTATAACCTTCAGGATGATATCTCCTTAGAGGTATTATCCATTCAGTATAAGGGTTAAAGCTGTGGGATGAAGGACCCCTAGGATTGGATTTTAATTTGACCTTGAAAGAATTTCCAGAGCTCTGATCTCTGTTCGACGATCGTGGAGCTGCGTTCGATGATCTTGGGTCAGATCGTCGAGCTCCGTTCGACGGTCGACTGTGGAAGAGTTCAGGAATTTGAGATCGTCGACCTGAGTTCGACGATTTTGCCTGAGATCATCGATCTGCGTTCGACGAACGTCGAGCTCCGTTCGACGATGTCTGCTGGAACTTGGTTTTCTTAGGCAGATCAGAATTTTTCCTAGCTACCTCTACAACTCCCTTCCCTTTATCAGAAATAAACTTGATTGGGTTATTAGAACTATAGGTTGGCTGGATGAAGCACCCAGGCCCAGTGTACTATTGAATCTGGAGTTCACTGTGCTTGTGATGTCCATCAGCTTGATACTTCTCCCATTAAGGGATTCTTCAAGCTTCTTGGCCTCAGATAGCTCACCTTTCAGTGAAGCTATCTGCTCCCTACAACACTCCAACTCATCAGAGAGTTTGAGGTTTTCTGATTTTAAGGAACTATGTTCAGACAATTGATTTCTGAGAGAAATAATTTCCTTCTCAGATTTTAGTAGGTCTAAACATAATGCTTTAAACTCAGACTTAAAGTCCTCAGAATTAAAATCAAAAGAACTAATTACCTGGTCCTCTTCAAGTTCAGTCTCTGAGTCTGACTCTTCTGCATCTAAATTGTGTTGAGAGGCATTGATTGCCATCATGCAGAACTCCTTCTCTTCAACATCATCTTCATCATCACTAGAGCTGGATGATGCTTCTGATTCCTCTTCAGTTTTACTCCAAGATTCAGCAACAGATCCCTTCATTGTGTGTTTGTTCTTGCTGAAGGAAGGTTTGCCATTGCCATTCTTCTTGAAGTCTTTGTCCTTTCTTCTTTCTTTCTTATCCTTTCTGTCCTTGTTTTTGTTCTCTGGACAGTCAGGTACAATGTTCCCTGGTTTCCTGCAACCAAAGCTAAAAATTTCTTTATTATTTGACTTGTCATACATTAGCTTATCATGCTCTTTATATGATCTCCTTCTGAAGTCCTTTCTGGCCATCTTGTAAAATCTTTTGGCCAATAGACTGAGCAGCTCATCATTGCCTGTGACTTTGTCTTTAGGCTGATCTTCAGTTGCTTTGAAAGCTATTGTCTTTTCTTTCCTTGTGGCTGGTGAGGCAGCCTTCTGCTCTTCTTCTCTATTTTTGATGAGCAGCTCATAAGATTTGAGCTTATCCAAAAGAGCTTCTGTGGTGATCTCATTCAGACTTCTGGCATCCTTGATTGGACAGATCCTTGAGTTCCAAGTGCTTGGGAAGCACATTAGGATTTTATCATTAAGTTCAGTCTGTGAGATCTCCTTATCCAGAGTCTTCAGTTCATTTACTATCACACTGAGTCTATTATACATATCTCCAACTGACTCAGCTTCTCCCTTCTTGAAATTCCCATATTGGGATATGAGGTGGGATCTCCTGTCCTTTCTTTCATCAGCTGATCCTGAGACTATTTCAGTGAGCTTATCCCAGATTTCCTTTGCTGAATTACATTCAGCCACCTTTTGAAAGATATCAGCAGACATAGTCTGGGCTAAGATATTCATAGCCTTTGCATCTGTAACATTCCACTTCTTGATATCAGCATCAATTCCTGATGGAGGTGGAACAGCATTTGTACTTGTGTTCTCTGGAGGTCTTGGACAAACTGTCAAAACAGAATTAAAAATGTCCTCGTCAATAGAATTCATGTATAATCTAATCCTTGCTTTCTAAAGTGCAAACTTAGACAGATTGCACACTGGAGGTCTGGTGCTAGCATAATCTTTGTTTTGGGCCATGATTGGTGAAAACAAAATCTAATAATAAAATCAAAAGAAAACAGATCTAACTAGGAATCTTTGGGTTCAGGTGTTAGCCTGTGCAACCACCAAGGTGTGGTATATTTAACCAACCTGGCTTTGATACCAATTGAAAGTGCAATCTAGATCTGATATACTCTAGAGGGGGGGTGAATAGAGTATGGTGCTTAAAAACTTTTTACAACAGTTGTTGTAATCTGAGTGAACAGGGAAGCAAATATTAAATCTAATCACAGAACCTATCTAATCACAAACTATAAAAGAAACTAATCACAGATCCTAACTAATCACAGATCAATGACAGCCAGAAACAAAAATAAAGACAAGCAAGCCAGAAGACACAAGGAGCTATAGTGGTTCCCCTAAACTTGGGTACATCCACTCTTCTACCACCCTAGGTAGGAATCTACTGCAGGATGAGTTGATCAGTTGTCCTGGGAACCAATGAGCTTTTAATAAGGTGCATCAAAACCAAATCAGATTTTTTGATCAGGAGTTTTGCCACCAATGAGCTTTTGATAAGGTGGTCAAAAACCAAGCACAAACTTTTGAAGGGGGTTTGAAAAACCCTTTATAGAGATGGGGATGAGAGAGTTATGGAAGTCTTCTCTTTCTCAAAGCAGCTGAGAAGACTATGTGGATTTTGATGTTGTCAAAGCTCCCCCTGAGTTCTTGAGATGTTCAGGAAATGAAGCTTTGCTGTAGGGTGATAGGCCTTCAGAAAGTTGATCTCCAGCAATTGATTGTTTCAGCAACAGCTGAAATGTTAGGTGTTTGGAGTCTTGAATGATATTGGCCTTGAACACTTGAATAAAAAGAGATCTGAAGATTTCAGTTGGTTGATCTCCTTGGATGTGTGTTCTTGTATGATTTCTTTTAGACAGAGAATGTCTACAGCTCTTTTTCTTTCTCTTGAGAGATTGTTGTTGAGAAAGATGTTGTACTAGAGAAAAAAAATTGTTCTTCTTCATGTTCACTCTCTACAGATTGCTTGTTGTTCTCTTGTGAGTGATTCAAAAATCTTGTCTTTTATTCCTCTTTGTTCTGAATAGAAATGATCCTTTGTCAAGAATAGACGTTGGCCTGTCATTAATTACATCCTTAATTGCCTTTGTCTTCTGGGGGAAAGTCCAAAGAAACATTCTTTGATAATCCTGTGAAACTTGGTCAAGAATAAATGAAAATTGCTACAAAATCTTCTGAATTAATTGCTGACAATAACTCCTTAACTGTTCTGAATTTGAATCTTGAAAACCATTTAACTCTTCAGAAAAACGTCGAACTGAGCTCCACTATCGTCGAACTGAGCTCAGCGATTTGGACTTAGACAACAACAGAGATCGTCGATCTGAGCTCAACTATTGTCGAACTGAGCTCAGAGATAGAGAATCAACACTGGAGTCAAGATCGTCGAACTGAGCTCGAAGATCGTCGAATGGAGTTCGACGATTTGTTGAAGTTGAGCTCAGCGATCGTCGAATAGAGTTCGACGATCCGTCGAAGTGAGCTAGACGATCGTCGATTGGAGTTCGACGATTCATCGTACTGAGCTCGACGAAATGACTTAGTCTCCAAACTGAAAAACCTTGGTCTTGAGGGCAGCTTCCAAACCTAACTACTAACCCTTACACTCAATTCTAATTGACCTTTCGATCTATACAATGAGTTCAAAAACAGGTTTCCTAGAGACATAGTGATCCTGACCCAAATTAGTAATAGGGTGTTCCAACAGGAAAGTTAGAAGGCATGAGCATGTTCCTTTCCCGTGTTGGGGAGAAGTGCTCTCCCTTCTTCAAAGAGTTGAGGGGAGGCAAGACGTTCGAGTGGACTGGGGAATGCGAGGAGGCGTTCCAGGCCTTCAAGAGGATGTTAACTCAGGCCCCCTTGCTTTAATGGTAGAAATAGGGGGAGAACCTCTCTTTGTATATCAGGGTCGGAGCAGAGGCTTTGATCTCTGTCCTCGCTCGACAAGAGGTCAAGAAGCAGCTGCCCATGTATTATGTAAATCGTGTCCTGAGTAAGGCAGAGCTTCATTATCCCATCTTAGAGAAGCTATACTTTGCTCTGGTCATCTGGTCTCGGAAGCTTCGACCCTATTTCCAGGCACACTCCATCTGAGTGGTGACTGACCACCCCCTCCGCAACAACTTCGACGGGGTCGAGCATTTGGGAAGGCTGGCCAATCAGTCGGTAGTGCTACGTAAGTTCAATATCTCCTTCGTCTCATGCCTCTCAATCAAGGCCCAGATGATGGCCGACTTTCTGGATGACTTTTTGGTTGAGGTGGCAGAAGCAGAACTCACTCGCCCAGTTCCCTAGAGGGTGATGGAAGATGGCGCTTCAGGAATGCATTCTGTGGGGGTGGGCTTGATCTTGGAGAGCCTCCGGGGAACGAGAATCGAATAAATGGTGGTGGTTCACTTTCCTATCACTATCAACCTGGCCGAATATGAGGCCATGATAGCAGGGTTGCAGCTGGACTTGAAGTTGGGCGTGCAAGATATGGAGGTCCTCACTAAGTCCATGGTGGTAGACTCCCAGATCAATGGGGAGTTCGAGGTAAGGGGACCAACTCTTTAATTATAATTGACGAAAGTGAAGGGGTCATCAGCATGTTCTAGACCTTCTCTATCTGACATGTGCCACGAGAGGAGAATGAGAAATTTGATTAACTGGCAAAGCCTAGTCCCCGTGTGGGGGGTACTGTCACCAACCTATTTCGTCCATCCATCTAAGAAGGGGAGCTGATGGAGGTGGACTGGTGGTTAAAAATCACGGCGCCCAGCGTGGTGTTATTTATGAAAGCATATGTTTTATTTTGGAAGGACGGGGCGCACAGATTTATTATCTATAAAAAAGTTGAAACTGAGTTTTAACGAAAGGAGGCAAGTGCACCTATCGCGTGTAGTACAAGATATTCCGGAGGGGAATATCGGGGTCGTATTGTCCTCTAGGACGGTTGATTATTTCTACTCTTCCCGAGAGGGACTATTATTTTACCGAAGATAACATATCCGGTTATTATTTATATAAAAATAGAAAAATAAACTTAAAAAGCCGATGAAGAAATAGCGCAATAGTACCGAAATGAATTTGAACTAAAATAACTTTTAGTAATTAAAGGTCCTAAATTTCAAATTAATTAAGGCGGAGACTTGGCTGTGGAGGTTCCATAAAAATGAGCTCACATATCTGTAGGACTATCGCTCACCTAAACATTAAGACTATTCTACCAGGCTCTCGTCCGACGAAAGATTCCTCTTAATGACCGAATTACGCTAAGAACCCTACTATTGTGTGGGGAACCCAATCTGGTAGAATTCCGTGACTCCTATCTTGAGGGTTAGTGCGGAACTCCATTTACCCAAGGGTGATAGGTCCATACACACGAGCTCTCAGCTAGCTAGCGTATGGATAATGGAAATAGAGCCCACACATCGTTATGTGGTTCTACACATCGTAAACCCAGGTCAAACCTTAAGTTAATTTAATTAATGAGAAAAGGAGGACCTTTAATTATTTAAAGCGATATTATCTGTCCCAAAGCTCCTCTATATTGAGAGCTAAGAGTGATTAGCTACACATCGGAATGGGGATGGCTTACGAAAAGAAAATTGCATAATTGAAAGTGCGAGTCCTACTCAAACGAGTAGGAGAGAAATGAAAGCAGTAAATGAAAGCTGTAAAGAAAGCAGTAAATTATGAGTTCTACTCAAACGAGTATGCGGAAAATGAAAGCAGTAAAAGTGCGAGTCCTACTCAAATGAGTAGGCGGGAAAAGACAAGTCCTACTCAAACAAGTAGGTGGGAAATTAAAGCGGAAAATGACAAGTCCTGCTCAATCGAGTAGATGGGTAATTGAAGCTGAAAAAGCTATCTCCTACACGCACGCACTCTACAGGAAAGAATGAAAGCAATAAAATCTAACTCATACACTCACCCACACAAGCAAAAATAAGAAAAACAAAGTGACTAAAAAATTAAAACAACTATATTTTTACCGCTAGAATATGCTAGAAATGCATAAAAAGAGAAAATAAAAATTAGAAGGGCAAAAGTTTTGAAAATTTAAAATAAAAAGCAAAGTGCTCGATAATTAAAATGATTATAAATCCATTCTTATAACTTCATAAAAGTGCGTAAAAAGTGGAAATAAAATAAAACAAGAACAAAAACTTTTACAACCTATAAGAGAAAATCTAAGATAAAGAAAAATAAAAACCACTTTGAATCCACTTTTATAAATTTATAAGGATGAATTGAAATCACAAAATCAACATAAAAGCCATAAAAAGCTAAGGGGCAATAGAAGAAAAAGCTATTATAACAACTACTTAAAAGAGAACCTAAATCTAAACTAAACAAAATAATAACTTGAAAACTTAAAAAGAAGATACAAAAGATCACTTAGAGTAGGGCGCTCAAATGCATTCCAAAACGATATAAGGACAGAAAATCTACAAATTTTATTAAGTTAAAAAAGAGTTACAAAGAAAAATAAAACAAATACTAAAGAGAGGTGGAGAAAATTCCCTTATATAGCTTGGAAATCACCTAAGCAGCACCTACCCTAAGAAAAATGGTTCAAAAAGAGAGACCCTTAGAACTTACAGCCGAGTCCTATTTATAGACAAAAAAGTTCAGATTATACGCCCTGGTCACGGGCTTGTAGGGGGGCGTGTAGCTACAGTAGCTGAGTTGAAATAGAAACAGTATTGTGGGTTGACTTTGGGGCTATCCACATGGAATTCACGGGCATGATCCTGCGGTCATGAGCATGTAGCATGGGCGTGAGAGGCCAAAACATTGAATCAATGCATCGCTGGCGAATCTTGTTAGGAAAATCGAGGCAGTCACGGGCGTGTTCTGAATCGACACGGCCATGTCCAGAAGGTTTAACTGGCGAAGGCATCGAGTTGTTGCCACGCTGTTGACTTCTTGTCCGGGATAGGTGGCGTGATGGTCACGACCGTGCTTCTGACTTGACACGGGTATGACGGGAAGTTTGACGAACGTTGAATGCCGAATCGTCGAGCTGGAGGCATTGAGTGGTGAGGGAGTCGAGTGGCAGAGGCATTGAGTGGCGATGGTGTCAAGTGGCGATGGCATTGAGTGGCGGCTGACGTGTCACAGGCGTGTCATGGGCATGCTGAACCAGGACACGGGTGTGTCAGTCAATTCGACAAACATCGAATGTCGAATGACGTGCTGGCGACAACTTTTTGTTGTGATCAAAGTAACACGCATAGGTCACGGGCGTAATCGAGAAGTATACGGGCGTGTACTTTGATTTTTCGACTTTTTTTTAAATTTTAAAAAATAAAATTAAGCTAAGTTAGAGGACTATATAAAAAAGGAACATTTTATTGAACAAAACTAACTAAAAATAACGAAAATAAACTAAAATCACTTAATTAATGTACATAAAATATGTATATTTATAATTTATAAAATATGCCCATACTTAAGCTTTTGTTATTGCAGAGCAAAAGTTGGAGATGTACTTATATGGAATTAAAGAAATCGTAAGTTTAGCTGCCACTTGAATTAATCGAAAGAAAGATCAAAATAATTATCAGAGGTATAAGAGTTAAGTCCAAAAATATGAAAAAATTTAAATAGAGAAAGAGTTTCAGCTAAAAGCTTCTGGATATAATCAAATAGAAAGCAAAAAATTAATTTGTTAGGTTAACAAAAATAGATTGGAATTATAGAAACTTTAACTTATAAGAATTAAAGAAAATAATGCAATTTAAAAATTATGCTCTCAAAAATATTTTAAATTAAATCTAGAATCATTTGAATATAGCGGAGGGGGTATTGGTTTTTGAAGAGGGCTTTGATTTAGAGGTGAGCTTTAGTTTTTCGCTCAAACCTCAAATGAAATTTTTTGGTTAAATGTTGATGTTTAGGAAAACGAAATCTTATTTTCCATAGCATATATTATTTTTTGAACAACTTCATATAACCAAATATATATGTATAGGAGTAATGAATTTTATCCTCTTACTCTGTAACATATAATCTTTTAAAAATATTGGATGCCTATGTTTACGGAAAGAAATCTTATTCTCATTGACATAGGTTTTTTTAAGGATCAAAAAAATCATGCCAAGTTAGACATGAAAAAATAGGAAAAAAGGTTTTTTTCAAAAAGAAAACTAGATTTAATAGAAAAAATTTTGAAAGCAACCTTTATAAATTGAACGTTCCTATATTTTAAAAAAAGTTTGGAGTAAACATAATTGAAATCTAAGGTTGTTATTTTTTAACAAAATACACGTGCAACTGTTTATATAAATTAGAAGTGGTGCTAAAAACAAGTCCCTTATCTAAACAAAAAAATAAGCATAATAAATTCTTTAAAACGTAACCCCAGATATCTAAATCTATCAATCTTCAATTAATAAACGAATAGTAAACAAAGAATTAATAAAATTCGCTTATAAATAAACTCGCAACAAGATTTTTTGAGAGCGAAAAAGGTTAAGAATGAGATATTTGATTTATTTGTTTTGTAATTTTTTTGAGATTTTAGGGTAATTATCTTTTTTGTATTTTTGATTTTTCTAAATTTATTGATTTTTCTGATGATTTTTTTAATATTTTTATCAATTTATTTATAAGAAAGGGAAGAGAAAGAGATGTTATTTAAAAATAAGAGAGGTGGAAAGAGAAAGATCTTTTTTTACAAAAAGATTAAGAAAGTATTTTTTGGAATTTTTGTTTTATAATTTTTTTGAAATTTTTGTTTTATGGTTTTTTTTAGTTTTTGATATAAAAAAATATTTTTTGAATTTTAATTAATCTTTTTTTTTTGCATTTTTTGTAAGTCTTTTATTAGTACAAAATATACAAGTGCAAAATAAGAAAACACCCCCATACTTAAATCCAACATTATCCCCAATGTTGTGATGTAAGTATGAAGAATAAAAATAGATAAAATGTCGTATTTACAAACAAAATAGAAAAGGGAGGGTAGAAACTTCCCTGAGACGAGGTCGGGGAGGCCCATTTAGATCCATGTATTATTTAGAAAAAAGGAAAAAAAAACAATTTTGTTATATGGAATCTATTCGGTGACGCGAGATTTTTATTTCAAATATGCGCCTTATTTATCTATTTACGATATCGACTTGGTCATATGGTTCCGGGTGGTAGGGGGAGGCAAGTGTAGGTGACTCGGAAGTACCTAACGTCATAGCTACACGAGCATGATAGAAATGTGTGATTGATGCGTTCGATGGCAAGTGTACCGGTTGCACAATTAATATAAAATGGGTGTGTTGGAACACCCTATTACTAATTTGGGTCAGGATCACTATGTCTCTAGGAATCTGTGTTTGACCTTCTGTATAGCTTAATAGGTCAATTAGAATTGAGTCTAAGGGATCAGGAGTCTAGGTTTGGAAGCTGCCCTGAAGACCAAAGTTTTTTTGGAGACTAAGTCAAATCGTCGAGCTCAGCACGACGTTTCGTCGAACTCCGGTCGACGATCGTCTAGCTCAACTTCGACAGATCGTCGAGCTCCGTTCGACGATCGCTGAGCTCAAACCTCATAATATCGTCGAACTCCATTCGACAATCGCTGAGCTCAGGTCGACGATTTTGACTCTGCACTGGATCCTTATCTCTGAGCTCAGTTCAACGATCTTTGAGCTCAGATCGACGATTATGTTGCTTCTTGCATTTTCCAGGTCGCTGAGCTCAGCTCGACGATAGCAGAGCTCAGTTCGACGATTTCAGTTATCTTTCAGAATTCAAATTTAAATCAGATAGAAGTTATTCTGCATTTAATTCAGAAGATCTGCCAGCCGTTTTCATTTACTTCTGGAGCAAGTTTCAAGGGATTTTTCAAGGAACAATTCAGTGGACTTTCCTTCAGAACAAATTATGCAATTAAGGTTGTAATCAATACAGACCAACGACTATCTTTGACAGAGTAATATCCTATTCAGACACAGAGAATAAAAGAGAATGTTTTTGAATCAAGAAAAGAGATTGACAAGAATAGAAAACACAACTCAATATACAGAGACTCTTTGAAAATATTCTGTCAACAAGAATTCTGAAGAACACTCATCAGAGAGATCAAGCTTTCAAAAATCTTCAGATCTCTCCAGCTCTTAAAGTGTTCAAGGCCAACATCATTTCAAGACTCCAGACACTCAACATTTCAGCTTGCTGAAATCATCTTTTGCTGGAGATCTATCTTTGAAGGCCTATCACCCTCAGCAAAGCTCATCTTCCTGAAGATCAAGGACTCAGGGGGAGCTTTGAAATCAATCCACTTAGTCTTCTCAGTTGTTTGAGAAAAGAGAAGACTGCCATCACTCTCTCACCCCCACTATGTAAAGGGTTTTTCAAACTCCCTTCAAAAGTTTGAATCTGGTTTTTGAGCACCTTGTCAAAAGCTCATTGGTGGCAAGACAACTGATCAAAAAATCTGTTTTGGTTTTTGAGCACCTTATCAAAAGCTCATTGGTGCCCAGGACACCTGATCAACTCATCCTGCAGTGGATTCCTACCTAGGGTGGTAGAAGAGTGGATGTACCCAAGTTTGGGGAACCACTATAATTCCTTGTGTCATCTGGTTTTGCATGTTTTCTTTCTGTTTCTGGCCTAGATTTTCTTGTGCTTAGTTTCTGCATAGCTTGGTTTTGTGATTAATTTTATTTCTGCTTCCCTGCTTACACTCATTACAGCAATTGTTGTAAAGCTTTGCAAAAGTTTTTCTTTGTGTTTTAAAAAGCACCATATACTCTATTCACCCCCCTCTAGAGTATATCTGATCTAGTTTCCCCTTTCAGGGTGGCTTGCATAAGTATCGATCTCTTCAAGGAACACAGTAAGGGGGGAGTTAATATCGAGGAGGACTTGATATTGAAGACCTTAAGTCGGAGTTAACTATGGTGGTTTTGATGGTTGCGAAAACAGAAAAAAAATGCTAAGAACTACTCCTATGCTATGTCGTTATGCAATGCTTTGCTAGGTGGGATGGAAGAGTACACGGGCCGTTATACACTGAATTGCAAGCCGGATGGACGAGTAGGCTTGCGGATGAGGTGGTTAGAATGACATAATGAGGGTCGTGAGCACCTCTTCGCTATGCATGCCACTAGCAATTGCTAGTACGGTAAGACTGGATGCGGTGGAGGATGGAAAATAAAGGCGCACCTCAAGCAAATAACATAAATATGAGATCACATAGACATGATTGTATAAATATATTTTACAAAACTAAGCACAATTCATCAAATACAAGTGTTTAGGCTACACTATCAACAAGAAAAGAAGAAAAGTGTGTGAAATCGACTGAATCCGAAGTCTTGTCCAGGATTCACGGTAGGATTCATCGGGTTGTCATTTCATGTCCTAGCTCGGTCCTCAACTGCGTCTGGGGTAGAGGAGGCTGTCACTCACTCCCAATGGACCCGTCTTCTTCGTGTCATGAGCCGGTGGAGGATGGCACAACTTCTCTAGCTTGGTGGAGAAAGCTATATAAAACCCTTCTTGAATCTCAAGGATGAAGGAGGAGTCCGAGAGGAAGCTCGGCTCGGATTTGGCATTGAATGCTTGCCCAGATCTTCTCCCCTTTGTGGAACGGCAGATTTTTCTCGAAAAATGCGGAGGAGTTGGCGTAGAAGAAGTTTGTCCAAAAAATGATCTAAAAGGGAAGAAAATCTGCTCTTAAATAGAAAAAGATCAGAAAATTAGTCGCGTACGGTCTGGCGCACGACTGTTTGTGAACCGTGCGATATTTGCCCGCAGATAATGCTTGAGGAAGAAGAAGAATTGACTTGTACGTTCTAATCGCGCATGGGCGATTCCGCCCGTGCGTGATGGTAATCGCACGGGTAAACACAGAGCGCAAGAATGCAGGAGAAAAGAGTGGAACCGTGCGTTTTACTCGCGCACGGTCACTGTTTCCAGTGCATGAAGGAAACACATGATTAACCATAGATCACTGGAAAGCTCGGCAAAAGGCGCAGGTCGTGCGATTCTTTCTCGCACGATTTGGCCGAAACTTTGCGGGAACAAATCGCACGGGTAGAAACAAATGCCCCAGGAAAGATGTGTAAAACGCACGATTGGACTGGAACCATGCACGAAGAAATGCGCACGACCGTCCATTTTACATAGAAACTGGAAATGGAATTCAGGACATTCCGACTACCTGCACAACAATAAAACTAGGCTGGAGCACAAGCTTCAAGCACCAAAATACAAACAAAACTAAACAAAAAGATAATGAGGAGCACCATGTGCATACCCCCAATAATAGAATGCGCAATTGCACACCCACGAGCCTAAAACAATACACTTAGCGTGAAAAATGGTATAAATGAAATATCAACGAAACCATACCAAAAGTGAAGTGCAGGTGCGTGAAAACTAGCCCAGATGAGTCTGAAAAATCCTATATAAATCGTACTCATCACACCACAGAACTTAAACATTTGCTCGTCCCGAGCAAATCATCACTAAGCGGAGTTAAAGAAGGCTAGTTGAATAAGAAATTGCATAAATGGTGTACCATGCGAAATCATACCCTCATGTACAAAAAGTAATAGTAGAAAACTCTTCTATGCATGCAAAATAATTTCTAATTCCTATAAATGTAAAGAAGATATTACAAATACTGCTAAAGTGAATCACGGTGAATCATTTGGTTGTGCATAGAATGAAAGCAGGCGAACAATGAGGTGAGCATTGCCAAAGATCAGGTCTCATGAAAATCTCTAAAAGAATCCACTAAGGTTAGTAACCATATGCTCGCTTGTTCACGCTCTCTCCATGGCACTAGTTTGACTCAAGTACGAATCAGTAGGACTTGAAATATAATATAGGCTTAGGCGAAGGTGGGGTAAACAAAGCTAAACAGGACAGACACACACACCCGAAATAAGATCGCCCGAAAACACTCACAGCTGAACTCAACGGACAAACACGTGTGGCGCACCACCGGACTTGGACTTTTGACGGTGCGTGCACGCCCATAATGACACAATACAACAAAATTTCAAAACTCAGCAACAATATAAAGTCTTTTCTTTTATTCCATATTGGGAATTTTCTTTTTATTTACTATCATATTTGTTTTTCTTTTCTTTCCTCTTTTTTTATATTGCAAAAACAAAATAAGAAAACACGGCAACACCACAAGCTGCACAAACACCAACATAACTGCCCACACATAACGATATAGACTATAACAAAACAAACTAATCGAGCGACCACATTCAGATGTGCGAGTAGGAAAGGCTATATGGATTTGGTAGCGAGGCGTATGGATGTTAAAGGAAGAGATAGGCTCAATGGGGATAGCAACGGATTGACGTCGGGAATGGTACAAGGCTCAAACTAGATAAAGTGACGGCCTACATCACGCGCGCGCTTATCTAACCATGTACCCATGCTTCGAGAGTAGCTAGTGGCAAGTTCTTAGCCACCGAGAAAGATAATTCTTCCTCCCTACTCGAGCAATACAAGGCTATTGAACTACCACACACAATCCTACACTACCGTTTGATTCATATCCGGATTCACAACTTGAGTACTGTAAAAAAAATCTAATCCAATAGATAAATAGAAACTATAAGCATTTAAAGAATCTTAATCTACACAGACTCTAAGTGATCACGAGTGCACGCCTAGGAACACTCTTGGAGTCAACATTTTACTCCATCACGCAGTCCTAAACCTACACATCATTCTTTATTCTACGCACAAGTGATAAACAACCTCGGGGCATGCAAGTGCTGAAGTAAACGCTCTCAAGTGGGTGTTGTGAGTGCAAAGCAAATGTAAATGATATAACAATAAAAGCTTCTAGTATGCAAATTAAATGTTGGCATGAGCGGATAAAAACTCGAGTCTCTCCCCCACCAGACTTAATCCATGCAGCCTGTCACAAGATATGTAACAAAAATAATGAAACATAAGTCAGAGGAGAGGTTACCCCATGCTCAGGCAGTGAGCATACCAGAAGACGGTTGAAAAACATAGAAGCAGCTCCGCCATACGAAGAATCACAACCCGCCAATACGATTTGCCATGAATACCTGCACTGGTGAGCTCCGCAAAAACAAAAGAAAAATATACAAAATAAAAAAATACTAAAACTAAAATAGAGATGAACAATAAATATACAAGAAATGAAAGATAAGTACTTGGGTTATTGTCATCCCAACAAGACTTATTCGGCTAAGGAAAAGGTTCTAGCTAATGGGCCTATGAAATAAAAAGTGCACAGGTAACTATTCCATTATCCGTTGCGGTAACGGGTACCTATACGGAGATAAAACAGTTACCCCTCTACCTCCATAATAATACTTGCCCAATATAGGTAGAGGAAATAGAAAATAAGAAGAGGAGGAGCGCTGGCACTCGCTCATCTTATCACAAAACATATCCTCGCCTAGCAAGGCATTGTCAACCACAGATGTGTAGGAAGTGATGGAAACGACATGAAAACCAGGCTCATCATCATCCCAGCATACCCATGGAGACTCAGCCTGCACAGGCTCAGATAGAGAAGGGGGACCAAGTAATAAAAGAGAGGAAGAACTAAAATAATTAGGAAAAGGGAGAGTGATCCTGGTATCCCTCTTAGCGATATCCTAGCAGCGATCATCGTCGGTATCATATGAGTCGTATCGTGGAGAATCCGAGAGCTTGATGTCCACGATGGTAAGGGGGAACAGCCTCATCCAATAAGGAAGTGCAAACCTCAGCATCGGAAAGAGGATATTCCTCATCCCACTGGGGAGCGTAAAACTGCTCCGAAGATCCACATTCTCCATCGGAGATAGAAGAATCCTCATCCCAATTCGGCGCAACCTCAGGCACCGAATCATCCAAAATTACGGCATCATCAGCCGACTCACAAGAAAAAGGAGTAGCAAACTCAGGCAAAAATTGCGGAGGGGCGGAACTGCTCTAAAAATCAAGCACTGAATGAGCAGGCCCCATCGCAAAATCAATCGCAGACGCCATCCCGTCGACAGGAATAATCACTACACCCCATACAGGAGCGCCCATGAATTCTTGGTGCTCTTTTTACTGGCTACCACTAGAGTGATCGTCATCACTCAAGGGAAGCTCGTAAAATGTGAGTGAGGGACCCATGAAGGATTTGTATGCAGCGACAGATTCTACCGTAATCTCAACGGGTAAAGAATGAGCAAGTTGTGCTATGTCAGTGTATGGGCGAAGAAACACCCTGGTAGGCCTGTCCACAACAGTCTTGCTCAAACTGGAGGCTGTTACACGCACGCCCTCAGAGGGGAAAGGGTCGCACAAGCGAGGGAAATCCTCCACCATGTGGCTTACACCTTGACATAACAAACATGTAATGCAATGCCCGGCTTTCAAATCAACCATAACATCGATGCATCGGCGCAAAGCATCATAAAGATGGCACTCTGCAACAGAATACATCGCGAACAAAATTTTTTTTACCAAAGAGTGCTACACAACTAAAATAAAAATAGCATGGATCTGCTAACTAACACCAAAAATCAGAAAAGGGAAAAAAGAAATAAGCAAAATAAAAATTATAACAACTAAAACAAAGAAGAACAATGCAATGCACAAATGGAAAGTACTTCGATCTACTATCTCCCTCTCCAAAAACTCACATGACTGTGTTCCCCAGCACCGGCCCCGAAAAATTGATGCATTGGACGACAAGTGTACCGGTCGCACAAGTAATATAAAATGGGTGGCTTTCCCAATTACCAATCTCTTCAAGGAACACAGTAAGGGGGGGAGTTAATATCGAGGAGGAATTGAGATTGAAGTCTTTAGGTCAGAGTTAACCATGGGGGTTTGGATGGTTACGAAAATAGAAAATAAAATGCAAAGAACTACTCCTATGCAATGCTTCGCCAGGCGGGATGGAAGACTACACAGGCCTCTATGCACCAAATTGCTATGCGGATGGATGAGTAGGCTTGCGAATGAGGTGGTTAGAACAGCAGAATGAAGGTCGTGAGCACCTCTTCGCTATGCACGCCACTAGCAATTGCTAGTGCGACAAGACTGGCTGTGGTGGAGGATGGAAAATAAAGGCGCACCTCAAGCAAATAACATAAATATGAAATCACATAGACATGATTGTATAAATATGTTTTACAAAACTAAGCACACTTCATCAAATACAAGAGTTTAGGCTACACTATCAACAACAAAAGAAGAAAAGTGTGCTAAATCGACTGAATCCGAAGTCTTGTCGAGGATTCATGGTATGATTCCTCGGGTTGTCATTCCGCGTCCTAGCTCGGTCCTCAACTGCGTCTGGGGTAGAGGAGGCTGTCACTCACTGCCAATGGACCCGTCTTTTTCGTGTCACGAGCCGGTGGAGGATGGCACAACTTCTTTAGATTGGTGGAGAATGCTAGATAAAACCCTTCTTGAAGCTCAAGGATGAAGGAGGAGACCGAGAGGAATCTCCAGCTCGGATTTGTCATTGAATGTTTGCCCGGATCTTCAACACTTGGTGGAACGGCGGATTTCACCCTAAAAATGCGGAGGAGTTGGACGTAGAAGAAGTTTGTCCCAAAAATGTTCTCAAATGGAAGAAAATCTGCTCTTAAATGGAAAAAAAGATCAGAAAATTGGTCACACATGGTCTGGCTCACGACCGTGGTGAACCGTGCAATATTCTCGTGCAGATAATGCTTGAGGAAGAAGAAGCTTTGACCCGTGCGTTGTAATCGCGCAAGGGAGATTCCGCCCGCGCATGAAGGAAATCGCACGGGTAAACACAGAGCGCAGGAATGCAGGAGAAAACATTGGAACTGTTCATTTTACTCGTGCACGGGCGCTGTTGCTCGTGCGTGAAGGAAACGCACGATTAACCACAGATCACTGGAAAGCTCGGCAAAAGGTGCAGGCCGTGCGATTCCTTCTCGCACTGTTTGGCCAAAACCGTGCGGAAACAAATCGCACGGGTAGAAACAGATGCCCCAGGAAAGCTGTGTAAAACGCACGATTGGACTGGAACCGTGCTCGACGAAATGCACACGATCATGTGTTTTACACAAACTGGAAATGCAATTCGGGACCTCCATTCTCCCTGCACAACAATAAAACCAGGCTGGAGCACAAGCTTCCAGCATCAAAATACAAAAAAAACTAAACACTAAGATAACGAGGAGCAGCATGTGCATACCCCCGACAATAGAATGTGCAATTGCGCACCCACGGACTAGAAAAGTCCACCAAACGTGAAACGCAGAAGGAACGAAATATCAATGAAAACAACCAAAAAGTGAAGTGCATAGTCATGAAAACCAGCCCAGATGAGTCCGCAAAACACTATATAAATGGGACTCATTAGTGATAGACTCGGAAGTACCTAAAATAATTGTTAATAATAAAAAAAATTTGTTTGGTTTTTTGAAAATGTTAAAATAATATATATATACGAGAAATTTTTTTGTGGTTTTAGTAGTTTTTTTAGTGTTTTTGTTTTCTGTTTTTTTTTTATTTTTTTAGTTTTTTTAGATTTTTTTTATTTTTTAGACTTTAAAGTTTTTGGTTTTTTAGTTCTTTAGATTTTTTGGTTTATTAGTTTTTAGATTTTTTTGGTTTTTTAGTTGTTTTATACTTTTTTTAGTTTTTTTAGATTTTTTAGTTTTTTAGTTTTTTTAAAATTTCTTTAGTTTTTTAGAGTTTTAATTTTTAAGTTTTTTTTTAGTTTTTTACTTTTTTTACATTCTTTTAGTTTTTAAAATTTTTTAGGAAACGAGGCTATTTCATTTTTTTATAGATAAATATATGAAATAATAAAGTATAAAAAATTAAGTTTAAGTTTTTTTAAGTAGTTTTATTATTATTATTATTATTTTGTTGACCATTTTTTATTATAAATATAAATAAAAATAGGTAAAAGAAATAGTTTTCCAGAGTTTAAAATAACCCCCGACAATGGTTCCAAAACTTGGTGGTTAAAACTCGCGGCGACAGGCGTGGTTTTATTTATGAAAGCGGATGGTTTATTTTGGAAGGACGGGGCGTGCAGATTTATTATCTATAAAAAAGTTGAAACCGAGTTTTAACGAAAGGAGGCATGTGCACCTATCGTGTATAGTACAAGATATTACTGTGGGGAATATCAGGGTCGTATTGTTCTCGGGGACGATTAATTATTTCTAATCCTCCCTATAGGGATTATTATTTTACCGAAGATAACATGTCGGGTTATTATTTATATAAAAATATAAAAATAGACTTAAAAAGACGATGAAGAAATGCCGCAATAGTACCGAAATGAATTTGAACTAAAATAACTTTTAGTAATTAGATATCCTAAAATTCAAATTAATTAAAGTGGAGACTTGGCCGTATAGGTTCCATAAAAATGAGCTCACCTATCTATAGAACTATCGCACACCTGAATATTAAGACTATTCGACCGGGCTCTCTCCTGACGAAAGATTTCTCTCAATGTCCGCATTACGCTAAGAACCCCGTTATTGGGCGGGGAACCAAATTCGGTAGAATTCTACGCCTCCTCTCTTGAGGGTTAGTGCGGAACTCCATTTACCCAAGGGTGATCGGTCAATACGCACGTCCTCTCAGCTAGCTAGCGTATGGGTAATGGAAATAGAGCCCCCACATCGATATGTGATTTTACGCGTTGTAAACCAGGGGAAAACCTTAAGTTAATTTAATTAACGAGAAAAGAAGATCTTTAATTATTTAAAGCGATTTTATCAGTCCCAAAGTTCTTCGATATTGAGGCCTAACAACGATTAGCCACTCATCAGAATGGGGACGACTTACGAAAAGAAAATTGCATAATTGAAAATGCGAGTCCTGCTCAAACGACTAGGAGGGAAATGAAAGCTGTAAATGAATGCAGTAAATGAAAGCAGTAAAGAAAGCAGTAAATTGCGAGTCCTACTAAAATGACTAGGCGGAAAATGAAAGTAGTAAAAGTGTGAGTCCTACTCAAATGAGTAGGCGGGTAATGACAAGTCCTACTCATACAAGTAGGCGCGAAATTAAAGCGGAAAATGACAAGTCCTACTTAAAAGAGTAGGCGGCAAATTGAAGCTGAAAAAGCTATCTCATACAGGCACCCACTCTGCAGGAAAGAATGAAAGCAATAAAATCTAACTCATGCACTCACCCACACAAGCAAAAATAAGAAAAATAAAGTGACTAAAAAATTAAAACAACTATATTTCTACCGTTAGAATACGCTAGAAATGCATAAAAAGAGAAAACAAAAATTAGAAGAGAAAAGTTTTGAAATTAAAAATAAAAAGCGAGGTGTTCGAAAATTAAAACTATTATAAATCCATTGTTATAACTTCATAAAATTGCGTAGAAAGTGGAAATAAAATAAAACAAGAACAAAAACTTTTACAACCTAAAAGGGAAAATCAAAGTTAAAGAAAAATAAAACCACTTTGAATACACTTTTATAAATTTATAAGGATGAATTGAAAGCACAAAATCAATATAAAAGCTATAAAAACCTAAGTGGCATGAGAAGAAAAAGCTATTATGACAACTACTTATAAGAGAACCTAAAACTAAACTAAACAAAATAATATCTTGAAAACTTAAAAAGAAGATACAAAAGATCACATAGAGTAGGGTGCTCAGATGCATTCTAAAACGATATATGGAGATAAAATCTACAAATTGTATTAAGTTAAAAAGGAGTTACAAAAAAAAATAAAACAAATATAAAAGAGGGGGAGAAAATTCCCTTACATAGCTTGGAAATCACAAAAGCAACACCTACCCTAAGCAAAATGGTTCAAAAAGAGGAACCCTTAGAAGTTACAGCTCAGTCCTATTTATAGACAAAACATTTCAGATTACATGCCTTAGGAAAGAGCGCATAGAGGGGCTTGTGCTATTGGCGCTGAGTTGAAAAAGAAACTTTATTATCGGTTGACTTTGGGGCTGTCCGCGTGGAAGTCTCGGGCGTGACCCTGCGGTCACGGTCGTGTAGCATGGGCGTGACAGGCCAAAATGTCGAATCAATTCATCGCTGGCGAATCTTGTCTGGAAAATCAAGGCAGTCACGGGCATGTTCTGAACCGACACGGGCTTGTCCATAAGGTTTAACTGGAAAAGGCGTCGAGTTTTTGCCGCGCTGGCGATGTCTTGTCTAGGACAAGTGGCTTGATTGTCACGGGCGTGCTTTTGACTTAACACGGGCGTGAAGGCAGTTCGACGAATGTTGTGTGCCGAATCATTGAGATGGAGGCGTTGAGTGGCGATGGCGTCGAGTGGTGGAGGTGTTGAGTGGCGTTGGCTTTGAGTGGCGGATGACATGTCATGGGCGTGTCACAGTCATGTCGTACCGGGACACGGGCATGCCGGTCAGTTTGACGAATGTCGAACGCTGAACGTTGAGCTGACTGTAACATTCTGTTGGGTTCAATGTAACATGCCTAGGTCATGGGCTTCGCCGTGAAGTACACCGGCGTGTACTTTGATTTTTCGACTTTTTCTGAAAAATTTTAGAACATAAAATTTAGCTAAGTTAGAGGAGTATATAAAAAAGGAACATTTTATTGAACAAAACTAACTAAAAAATGAAAATAAACTAAAATGACTTAATTAACGTACATAAAAATACCTATATTTACATCTTATCATGGACCAACACCCCTCATGGATGTACCCTCTCGCAGCGTTGATATCCACAAGGGACTTCCCGGAAGGGATGGATAAGAAGAAGTTCAAGCATAAGTCAACATATTATCTTATGCGCGACGGGCAGTTGTATGGGAAGACTCTCTCAGGGATGTTGGCACATTGCGTGGCCCAGAGGGAGGTCTGGAGAATCTTGGAGGAGGCCCATTCAAGAGAGTGTGGAGGACACTCGGGGAGCAGAACTTTGGATTGAAGGATAGTCCGACAAGGGTACTTCTGGCCGACCCTAAGCCGGGATGCCGCATAATACACAAAGAAATCTCACAAGTATCAACTATTTTCCCCCTTGAAACTTCAACCAGCTCAGTGGCTCAGGAGTATCATGGCCCCTTATCCCTTCGCCATCTGATGTATGGATTTGGTAGGGCCTTTCCCCCAGGCCAGCAGACAGAGGAGGTTCTTTCTTGTCATGATAGACTATTTTTCTAAGTGGTTGGAGGTGAAGGAGTTGTCCATGGTGACCTCCCTGGTCATCAGGAACTTTGTTTGGGGGGAGATCATCTACTATCATGGGTTGCCGTCGGCCATCGTCACGAATAATGGGCCCCAGTTTTCCAGCGCTGAATTCATCAGATTCTGCGGACAGCTCGGGATTGACTTCAGGTTTGCCTCAGACCACCACCTCAAGAGTAATGGGTAGGTGGAGGCATCGAACAAGATCTTTATGAACCTCCTGAATAAGAAAGTTGAAAACTTGAAGGGGAGCTGGGTATAGCAGCTTACCTTGGTCCTTTGGTCTCTGAGGACCACCCCCAACACTGCCACAGGGGAGACCCCCTTCAAGCTCTCCCATGGGTATGAGGCAGTGCTTCAAATAGAGCTTGAGGTCCGGACACCTCGGGTGGTCGAGGCAGAGGAAGGCAAGGAAGAATAGCAGGCTGAAATCGAGGAGCTACGACTCTTACTTGACATGGTGGAGGAGCTGCATGATCTCTCTGTCATCCAACAGAAAGTATTGAAAATAAGAATGGTTAAGTACTTTGACAAGCACATCAGGGTCAAACTGTTAGTCGAAGGGGACTTGCACCTAAAAAAGGTGGATGTAGCAGGAAGATCTACTACCTTGGGCAAACTCAACCCCAACTGGGAGGGTCCATACATTATGAAAGAAGCATTGAAATTAGGAGGGTATCGCATCTGGAATGTGCAGGGCGAGAACCTAAGTCACACCTAGAGCGGTGAGGACTTGAAGCATTTTTACCGTTGAGCCATGTAAGTGATGTCCATTTTCTAATAAAGCTTCATGATATTCTAATTCTCCTACAATGATTCATATGAGGTGGGGAATAGTTCACTTAGCAGACCCTGATCAGATCTCGCTGCCAGGCTAACATTTAGCTGGCAGGGCTGGATGTCACTCGAAATAGTCTACCTACACACAGAGCAGATTCTGCTCCCAAACTTTCATCTAGCTGGCAGGGCTGGTTTTCACTCAAGACATTCTACCCAGACCCCAAGTAGATCTCATTATCATGCTCTCATCTAGCTAATAGGGCTGGATATCACTCGAGAGAGTCTACCCAGACCTCAAGCAGATCTCATTGTCAGGTTTTCATCTAGCTGGCATGGATGTATGTCGCTCGAGAGATTCTACCCAGACCCAAAGTAGATCCCGCTGTCAGGCTTTCATCTAGCTGGTAGAGCTGGATGTCAATCGAAAGAGTCTACGCAGACCCCGAGCAGATCCCCCTGCCAGGCATTCATCAAGCTGGCAGGGCTGGATTTCACTCAAGACAGTCTTTCTAGACCCCGAGCAGATCCCGCTGCCAGGCTCTCATCTAGCTGGAAGCGATGGATGTCACTCGAGAGATTCTACCATGACCCGAACAGATTCTGCTGCCAGGTTTTCATCTAGCTGGCAGGGCCGAATGTCACTCGAGATAGCCTACTCAACACTGAGATGCTCCTGCTATTTTCTTCCTAACTGGCTGTTATGGTAGGGTCTCGGTGAATATGATGATATATAAAGCCAGGACACAGACACTCGAACTTCGGAGGCAAGAATCGCAGGGTTGACAGGATGATCTCGGCAGGTCGACAAGCCGGAAGTGCCGAGTGGAGACCCTAGAAAGTCGTTGAGCCGAGAGTACGGTTCACAAAGGCGAGTTCTCGGGAAGCAATGTAATCTCCCCGCACCCAAAGAGTGACCGAGGTCATGAGATCTAAGGCTGAGTTGCGACCTCTTGGGGCCCAGCTCGCGCTAAGCCAGGCGGATCGAGTGCGAGCTGAGCCAGCTCAGCACCTCTATCTCGCGAGCAGTGTGGAGAATGTGGAATGAAGAGACTAGTCACCGCTCGTGGTTCAGCAAACTAAGACACCTATATTTCCTAAGCTAAGTCCTGAATGGACGCATGATCTCGCATACTTGACATGGGTCTGGAGGCAGCGAGCAGGAGGGACTAACTTGGTCGCGGGGGCATAGAGGAAACAATGGGAACACTTTGAATAAACAGTATCACAAACAAAGACATGATCACTTCAGGAAAGCAAGTTACATTAATTACATAAGTTATAAGTTATGTACTCAACCCGCGTGTACGTTAAAACATAAACAGAAAATATAAAAGAAGCTCAGCACGGGTATTCAGCGAGTTGAGCTCGTGGGTGGCAAGTCCTCCTAGAGGGGCTGGAAGGACTTGTTTCCTGGCTTCGATACCAGAAGGAATATTTTTGGTACCACCTCTCTCACCGAAAGACCCGCACCTTCACTCATGATGAGTCCTGCTCGCTGCAGTGTTTGGATAGTATACTTCGTAGCCTTGGCAGCATTCTTCTACATCATATCCTCCAGCTCGTATTCGGTGTAGTGCGCGAGCTCTGCTAGTGGGCGGTAAAGCAGCGGCTGCGACATCCAGCACCTGCACCCGTTCTTGTAAATCCTCATTTTCCTTCTCAATGGTGGCGATCTGGAGGGCTAGATGCTTGGTCGTCACCTCGTCCTGTGAGATGGGATAAAATGAACTTGAGAAAATAAGAAGCAATCTCAAAGTAATAAGTGCGAGTCATAGGAGTTATCAACCCTCCCGGGTACCCGGAAAGGACGGCATCTGCCGCGTCCGCCGCGTCCGCCCTCTTCTTCTGGTGCTCTGCTTCATCTTGGGAGAAATGGCAGGCCTTCTCCTTCTCATCAACAAGCATCTACAGCGAGGGGGCTTTCCGCTCTAAATTCGTATAACGCTTGCCCGCAATGTGTGTCAACTCCATGCTGCAGAGCTGAGCCCGCACCCTCTCATGAATAAGCACAAGCATGCCCTCCTCATCATAAATCGTTACGTCTTCCCATGTATAAAGGCCGAACGAGAAGTTATAGGCCTCCCAACTGATGGTTTCCAGTTCTAACCAGCTCGACAGCAAGGTAGAGATGGTGGCCTGGTTCACCTCCTTATCCCACTAAAGGAGGGGAATGCCGAGCTTATCCAAGCGCCGCTTGCCGAAGCAAAAGTTGCAGTGCCCTCTCGGCACCGACATAACAACGGGCTGCTCCTCTCCTTGTGACGTGGAGGTGTCGTACGCCTCATCAAGGGAGCCACCGGTTGAGGCGATCGTGGGGGCGGGGTCTTCGATTTGCTGGAACACCGGAGCCTTGCCTTTCCTCTAGGCAGCGGTAGGTGCATCGTTTGCGGTCTTTGGCTTCTTGGGCGGCGTTTGTAGTAGAGGCTATTCGCGACTAGGATGCTTCTGGATAGCAGAGGCTGGGGTCTCGCGAGGGGCTGCGGTCATGACCTCAGCGCGGGCGAGCATGCTGGAAGCTACTCGCGCACTCTTATAAGGAGGGTGTAGGTGAATGTCCCGCTCGCCTGTAGGGAGAGATTTATGACAGGAAAATAATGAAGAAATAATAAAATAGTGCAAGTAGCTTATATCCCACGGGTTGGATGGAGGAGTGGTTGTCAAAATTCCTGCGCATAAATGCAACTTCAATGTTCTTTACTTCGAAGAACCCGCACAACTCGGCTTCATGGCCCCCCAGGCTAGGGGGCGGTAGCTCGCCTCGCTAAGCTGGACCAGCGAGAAGGGGACATTGCTGAAGTCCCCATTAACCAAAATGAACTTCTTCAGCCAGTTGTGAGTCTTGTTAACTGTCTCCCGCACTTTGACGTGATTGCTGGAGAAGTAAGCGGTCCCATCTTTGTTCGCTCGGAAGGAGAACATTTTGCGGAAGACCGCGAGGCTGAACTCGATCCGCTCTTACTGCAGGAAGCAGACAAACCCGACTACGACCACAATAGAGTTAGGGGTCATCTGCCCAAGGACGACCCCGAAGTATTTAAGTATTTGGCGGTCCTCAGGCAATAGGGGAAGGCGGAGGCCGCATCGAAGTGCGCTATGGAGATGGCAAGTTCCTCTCCTGAGAGGTCATTGATTTTTTCACCCTCCCCGGGTGGCCTTGCCGCGAAGCCTGGCGAGATGAAATCGCCGATCTCATTAAATAATTCGTCTTCAAAAATGGTAGCATGGGAGAAGTTGTGTTCGGATAAGAATAGGCGCACTTGCTTCGCTCATCATCGTCGCCACCACAACCTCCCATCTCACAGACAGATTACTAAGCGGGACGTTATCGTTCTCGCATGGAGCGGGTGACTTGGGACTCATGGGAAGTGGAGAAGGAACGAAAATCTTAAATGCAGTAGGTAATAAAGTGTCGGTAAGGCCTATTTATAGGAAGAAAAAAGGGTGGAAAATGTCTCGTCGGCAGGAAAGGTGCAAATAGCAAAAATATGCCCTGACGCTTCGACTTCCGGGCCCGTCAACGATTCCTACCAACTCGCTACTATGTTAGAAAAGTTATTCGACCACGAGCTGTATTCACTCGCATCAACACAAGAGGTGGGTGAGTCGTGATTCCCACCAGCCAATAGCAGCAAGCGGGCCGCTTCGACATGCATTTGGCGGATGCCCGCTCACTCCCGCCAAGACTATGTAGGCGGTCTAGGCGAGCCGGTACAACAACCTAGAGCCAGCTTAAAGAATGGGTAGGTGGGCAAGATAATCTCGTCCATAGTCACCCAAATAAAACTAAGCAGCGAAATCATAAAAGTAATATGCAGCGAACATAAGCCCATTGGCGAGCGAGAGGTCTCAAATAATTACAAACAAGAGTGAGATGTCCTGAGAAAGAGAAACTTTGTGGCCCTTTTACGCAAGTCGGTCCAGGATACAGGTGCGAACCGAGCCTGGTGATCGGTAGCGGGGTAGGGGCTGGTGACTCAGTACTGGATCCACTTCCACCTGCCCTGCCCTCGCATCCCGAAACGAGGCAGCACGGGAGGATAGAAGTACCTATGAACCGCCGTTAATTCGCGCTGGGCCAAGTCGACCTACTCCGTGGCATGCCTAAGCCGATCCTCCACCTGCGTGATGTGCACCCTCGAAGAAGTATTTCCATCCCCGTATGTTAGGCGCCTCATGCCCTCCAGAACTGTGAACCGCTCCTCCACCTCGGCCTTGTCTTAAACTACCCTGTTGCAGACCACCTGTAACAGTAGGGATTTCTTTTGAAATAGACGCATCACCGGCTTATTCATCCCCTCAGCATCCTACAGGTCACCCAGATATTCCGAGATATGATCCATAGAATGGGGAGTCGAATACCCCGCGCAGATGTCGACGTCAGACGGGGAGATCGCGTTAAAGCCTACAGAGGGAGACATTAGAAAAAGCAAGGAGTCATAAAGAGGAAAAAATACAAACTCACAGTGGATCAGCACGTATCTCATGCCAGCAGATGGCCAGGAAGTGCCCGACAGGTCCTAAAAGAGCTCTACTTAGAGAGCTACGAAAGATTTCCCCATCCTACGGGGAATTGGAGACTGGGAAATCGCAGGAGGGGCATGCCCCTGGGCCGAAAGGCTGGCGGCCCGCTCAGTTATCAGTGGGAGGGAATGACCCCACTCCCATCCATCAGCTCCATCTTTACGATGCGTCTCCTGTAGAAAATGAAATTAGAGGCATAATGGAAAATCAGACAGGAGGTCCACATACCTCATGGGCGACCTCAGCACCGGCTGCCGAGCTCGACCCCGGGGGGTCGTTCGCAAGAGAATGCCTGACTATCTTCCCTTTCTTTGGCATAAAGAGGGAGCCGATCAATCCATGCGCCAGCAATGTGGTGGCATCAAGAACTTGCTTCAGCGTCCCCTCCCTCATGGACGCTTGGCGCGTTCGCATCTCTTCGGATACAGGAATCGTTCAACTATAGTTCGCAAGGGAGGTTAAAGAAAGGCAGCATTTTTCCCGAAGGCCCGGTGGCATATATATAGCATACTGTTGGGACCCACCAAAATTTTCTCTCAAGTTCAGAAAAGCACTCTCCGAACACTTGGGGTTGGATAATTCTTTTCGGGCTTTGGCATGCTCAAAAAGAGCGGGGATAGTGTACAACCCAGAGTTTGCCGAGTTGGTTCATCAAGCCAAGCAAGTAAGCCAGAGCAACCGGCCCACATCAGAATATCATGTGGGCGAATCCAAACGGTCGGCTCGCTCTCGCCAAAGCTAGGCAGGCGAGCTGCCCCAGCCAGCCCATCCAGCCCGCTCTCGCATAGTCGACCTTATATCCAGCCCTCCTACGAATAGGGCAAGCGAGCCACGGTGGTCCAACTCCCACATGGCTAGGGATGGAAGGCGAGTTGTAGTAGCTAGGCCGCATCCCCCCATCAGGGTGGCGATTTGACCTCGTGTTTGAGAAACACGCCCCGTGGGGTTCACATGCAAAATTACCTGGATGCCCTTACTGGGGGTGCAAATAGCTTTCCAGAATAACGGAGTCACTCTATTGGCATGCCACTTTTGGCTACATATAGCTATTTAGAACAGCGGAGGTTCGCTATTTGCATGCCGTTTTCAAAAACTATAAATAAACCCAATGGGGTACCTTATAAGGCACGATTTACTTCTGCCCCAATCTTCTTGCACTTTCTAAGGTATCCCTAGCTCGACATTTGGCTAAGGTGGGGAAGCACTCTAATATCTTCTGGGTGTGTGGTGGGACCTCCATGTCGAGCCGTTAGGTCTGTTCCCTATTCCATTTCCTTCATCGTTTGACTCACGGTAGAGAAGTAAGTGTGCAATCACCCCTTCCCCAAAGGTTAACTCCACAGAGACCGAATTCTCAGTTTCAACATTCTGGGCATAAAACTCCCCTCAGCCATGTTGTGCTTCTGGAGGGGGAGGGGGTCTTATAGGGTCGTTATAATTTTATCAGCTACAACTATCTATTGCCTTATTTTGTCACTTCTTGGAGGATTGTCCCTATGCAAGTATTGGAGAGCTGAGCAGGAAATAGCGGGTTGAAGCCCTTTGAGCTATTCATTCCCTCGAAGGTCAAGCAAAGAATGTTTTACTATTTTCATGTGTGGCAGTCTTGTATGCCGATGTTTGAAATATAGTTTTGTGAAGAGAATTGTTTGTAAGTTCTTAAGGCCAACACACTTTGTGTATGTTATTATCACTCCATTGGTATTGTTAGTGGACATTTTTTGTGTTGGGTTCTTATTAACTTAAAAACATCCGCTAAAATGCAACTCTGAGTTAGGATACATTAATGGTTTGGTTTTAATGTGTAACTCCACTGACTATATATGGAAAATAGTGTGGGGCCCCAGCTGGACCATCTATTATATTCTAAGTGACAGATATGTATATTACACCCCCTTCTAAAGTTGGCTGTCAGATTCAACATCGTGTTGAGTTGATGCTAAGAGTGCGATCAACCACAACGTTCGAACTAGAGGGATGATTGTTGAGTAGCTGGTTACTGTGGTTAAGAGAATACAGAGAGAAAGCCTGGTTACAATAACAACAATAGACATTAACTGCTGCGTCAAATGCCTTTCCTACAACGAGCTTTCCCATGAATGAAAAAAGATTACAATAGTTTATAAAGGAGAGCTTAAGAAAATAAGAAACCATTAGGCATTAGATTTGAGACTGCTATCATGACTAACTTGATGATTTGAATTAGCATGCTAATACTGTACTGTTCACCCTTATTTATAGGTTCAGAAATCTGCCTGAGCGGGCATGTCTAAGATTACCGGCTGCCTGGGGTACATGAGAAATGAGCAGCCATGATGAGATACATGGGTGCAAAAACAAAAGGTTGCAACCTGACCATATGGTTAAGCGGTCAGCTGTGAGTCTGATAGTCCTCTCATCCACAACTTTAAGCTTGACGAGCTCTGTAGCTAGGTGGCTAAAGAGAAGCTAACTGCGTGAACTTTTGAAAAAACCTTTTGAGTGGGTTTTCGAGTAAACAAGTCAGTGTGGCACTCACTCGGTAGCTAAAACTTTGGAGAAGAGAATCCTTATGCAAGGATATTTATGACCTCAATTACTGAAGGATGCAAAGTTGTATGCAAGGATGTGTGTGTAGTGCCAAATATTTGCCCCTCTTAAGCATTAGCCGGTTCAGCAGCTCAATTTAATAGTAATGCCTTGGCCAATTGTAGTTTGGGGAACAGACCTTCTCGGACCTTTCCCAATCACAAATGGATAGCGTCATTTTATCATTGTCATGATCGACTACTTCTGAAAGTTGGTTGAGGCTAAGGCATTAGCCATGACTACAACTCAGAATATCAGGACTTTTATTTGGGAGAGACAGTTTGTTAGAATAGTATTCCCAAGTTTATTATCACTAACAACGGACCTCAATTTAACAATGCAGAGATGATCCATTTTTGTATTTAGATTGTGATAGAGCTGTGGTTTTTGTCCGTGCATCATCCAAGAAAAAATGGTTTGGTCGAAGTTATTAATATGTTGATTCTTAGTCTCCTCAAGAATAGGGTTGTCAATTCCAAAGGTAACTCGGTAGAGAAACTTCCTTCTATTCTCAAGAATCTCAGTAGTACACCTTCCTTGGCTACCGGGGAGGCGCTCTTTAAGATATCACAAGAGTTAGAACCTTTTATTTCGAAAAAAATTTTGGTGCCTAGTCTTTGGGTCATGCTTGTTAAATTGTGAGATGAAAACTGGATAGATATCAACAATGAAGAGATATAATGCAATCTTGATTTGATCAAAGAGCTCCGGGTAATGTAACCATTATGCAAGAAGAAATCATTAGAGTGGTGGCTAAATATTTTGACAAGTATGTTAGGAACAATTATTTTTTGGTTCGTGATCCTGTCTTGAAGAAAGGTGATGTTGTGGCTAGAGCCAGGTCAGTTGGGAACCTCAACCCTAACTAGGCGGGACTCTACATCGTCAGGGTATTTTTATAGAATGGTGTGTTGGGTGAAAGTTAGGGTTAGACCTGATATGCTCTAGAGGGGGGGGGTGAATAGAGTATCGATAAACTTTAATGTCTTTTGTTGTTAATAAAAACTGCTAAGTTAGGGAGCTATTTGATACCAAACTATACTGTAAGTAAAGAATAGTCCTAAGATAAGCTAATCTATCACAGGCACAGCAGGGATTACATTAAATAACACAGGCACAACAAACCTAACTAGCACAGGCACAACAAGAACAAAAGAAAATGATGGCAACCAGACAACACAAGAATTTTATAGTGGTTCCCCAACCTGAGTACATCCACTCTTCTACCACCCCAGTAGGAATCCACTCAGTTTTTTGATTAGGTGACTGCCACCGATGAGCTTTTGATCAGGTGCTCAAAAACTAATCCCAAGTCTTTTGATCAGGTGGCTTGTAACCAGGAATAACTTTTTAAGGGAGTTAAAGAAACCTTTTTACAGTGAGGGGTGTGAGAGAGTGATGGTGTCCTCTCTTTCTCAAATACAACTGAGAAGACTTAGTGGATCTTTGATGTTAATAAGGCTACCCCTGAGATATTGATTTGTTCAGGAAGGTTGGAGCTTTGATGTAGGGTGAGTAGGTCTTCAATCCTTTAGCCTTGACCAGAAGATGTCCATTAACTTCTTGACTGATAGAGTTTTTGTTGTCCTTGAAGAATCCTGGAATGATGAAGGAAGAAGACTCTTGATTTGAATGGATGTTCTTCTTCTTCTTCATCTTGCTGTTATTTCTCTAGTCTAGGGCTTCTAGTTTCTTGACTGTTGTATTGCCTTGAGTATTGCTTTTTCTCTTTCAAAATCCTTCATCTCTGACTATGTATGTCTGTCTCTCTATATCTGGAGAAGGAAGAAGAAAATTCCTTTTATATTTTCCATGAAGTCTTCCTTCTGAATTTTGAATTTCTTTCCTACATTGATTACTGATGGCCTCGAGAATATCTGCATTGATTGATTTCCCCAACCGTCCCATTGAAAAATGGCAAGTAACAATCCTGATGAAGGCCATAATCAATGCTGCGTCTAACAGTAATATTCAGAGAATGTTAAGTATTGATTACTCAGTAATTATTGCAATAAAATAAGGAGAGATGGAGGGAAAATATCCAAGTGTGGATCTGCACAGAAATCGTCGAGCAAAGAATAGAATTCGTCGACCTGGGTACAGAGTTTGTCGAGCTAAGAAGTTATGTTCGCCGACCAGATAATTGTTGTTCGTCGAGCTGAGATCCAAGATCGTCAAACTAAGAATAGATAATTGCTTTCTCCAAAACCTTGCTAATTCGGTGTATCACGATCGTTGAGCTGAGAATATAATTTAGTCAACTGGAGTTCAGTTTCTGGACTTAGAATATTGAGATGTTTCTGGACTAGAATGTTGAAGTAGAGCATCAAGAAATCGTCGACCTGAGAACTAAGTTCGTCGAGCTGATATTCTTACTTCGTCGACTGGAGTTCAGTGAAAGGAATTCTAGACTTGGAATGTTGAAGTATACTATCTGGAAATCATCGACCTGAGAACCATGTTCGTCGAGCTCAGCTCAGAGAATTGTCTCTGAGTTCGTCGAGCTGAGCACGACTTTCGTCGACCTGAGTTCGACGAACGTCGAACTCATTTTCCCGAGTCTTTGAAATTTCTCTAAGTCTTGAGTCTTCTGCAGTCTGTTGATGGCTGGTCTATGTAGTGTTGATTGTAAGGACATGGCCTAAACTCTAGGACTCAAACATGACCCGGACTATACATGTTGGGTCAAACATCCTAATTTAGTGAACCTAGCACAAATCCAACTAGTGACCCAACAATCTCCCCCTATTTTGGTGAGGTCACTAAATACAGACACAAGATATTCACAAAGAAAGAAAAAATATATATCTGGAAGGAAAAATTTAAAATATGCAGCAGATATATATATACAGAAAGCTTTGTATCAGGGCATAAATATGCAGTTTTAAGATAACAGAAGGACTAAAATAGTTCAAAATTTATTTCTTCTTCTTTTGTTCTTTGTGTTTCTCCTCTTTAGCTTTTTCACGAGGTTGAGTCAACTTGATCTCCATCTTTAGATTGGCTGCTTGTGTCTTTGACATTGTCATATCAGCAGCTCTAATGATATTAATGGAGGTAGCCCTTGGCACTACAGCTTCTGGATGCAGTTTCATATAATCATCAACATTAAAGAACTTGTTAGCTTTTGCAAACCTGTTGAGTTCTTCCTTCTTGTATTTGGACATGGTTGAGTATTGAGAGGGATCCTTTACTTCAGCTTTTGCTTTGTTGATCATGGATAGGCCAACCAATTCCTAGTACCTGGTCATCCTTGCTGTTGTAGCTGTTTCTATGTCCTCAAAAGGTAGAGGAGGGGAGGCAGGTTTTGTTGGGCTTTCAGCTTTCTGATGTTCAGTGATTTGTTGCTGTTGATGTTGATGTTACTGTTGTTGTTGTTGCTTGCCTGATGAATGGTGCCTATCCTGGCTGCTTTCAGAAGAGGAGGAGGACCTACCCTGATGTCTCTAATATGTTTGATATTGGGTAGTCCTTTGAACTGAAGAACCTGAAGCACTAGCAGCAGGTGTAGGTGGAGGAGGGTCCTTTCTATATCTCTGACGAGGAGATGAGTACTTCCTGCTTCTCTTTCTCTCTTTCTACTAGTTCTAGGACAGCCACATCCATGCTGGCATGCCCTTATATGGTGTGATTTTTTGAAGTATATAATAGGGAGTATCATTTGTTGGATTGTGTTTTGGGGCAGGAGGTGGAGGGGCTTTCCTCTTCTTGGAGACTTTCTTCTTAGGCTCATCATCAGAATCCTCTTCATCATCTTCATCATAAGAAGAGTCTTGAGAAGTATCATATAATGAATTTATTTCTTTCAGAGCCTCTACAGATATCAAGGGTTTCTCTGCCTGGGAAGAAGCTGGAGGAGGAGCTGGAGCTGGAGAACTGTACACATCAGTGCTTTCAGCAACTAATTTATTCTCTTCTTCTATATCTGCCATGATCAATTCATCAAGATCAGAGATTGGGGAGTCATCTATAATAAAATTTGGAGCATAAATGTCTCTGGGAGGGGATGTAGTAATTATGGAATCAGATTTTGGTGGAGATTGAATGGTTGGAGCCTCTGTAATGGCAAGACTAGCCTTGAGTTTCTTGGCAACCTTGATGCTTATTGGTGAGGTGTTGGGGACTATAGCCAAGGATGGCTTTATGTTGTACTCTGGAAGTTCATTCAAATAAACTATATCAAAAAGATTCAACAACTTCAAAAGATTTACTGTGGTATTTATAATATAATCACCAGTAGTTGTTATTTCCTCTGTTACTGTGTCATCCAAATCCATGTCAGACATCTGCATCTGATGTTGCTTCTGCTTCTGCTGCTGCTTTTTCTGCTGCTACTATTATTTCTGTTGCCACTACTGTTTCTGCTGATACTTCTTCATAGAGTATCTCCCCCTCCCTGGTTTCAGTGGGTACTAGAGCCAGGCCCCTGACTGAAGAGGGAGTAGCAGAGAGAGCAGAGATTTTATCAGCAAGGGAATAGATGGAGGAGGCAAGAGGTGAAATAGCCTCTGCTATAAGGGTTTTGAGGAGGGGAGTGAGAAGTGCTATAAGAGGTGGAGTGATGGAGTGTTCTAGTGGAAGGAATGCAGAAGGTGTCTTAGTGGAGACAGAAGTGGGGATGGTAGTGGATGATGGAGGAGGAAGTAAGGAATCTTGCATTGGTTCATCTGGAGGAGAAGGAGTATGAAGGGGGGATGTAAGCAGATTGAATGATGGTAGGGAGGACAGTTTAGAGAGGGGAATTTCAGCCAAATATGGTGGTAGTGGAGATGAGGGTGGTGATGGAACTGGTGTGCCACCTGGGGATTGAGTGGATGTATGAAAGTGAATATGATTTCTTGATTGAGGTACTGGAGATGATGGAGTTTGTGTACCATGGCGGGATGGAGGTGCGGTATGAAAGTGAATATGAGTTGAGGATGTATGTATTGGAGAGGAGGGAGGTGTAGGAGTATGGACTATGTTGTGAACTGTGGAGGGGAGTTATTGTACCATCTGAGGATGAGTTTGAATGACTAGAGGTGATAGAGGTGGAGGAGGGATATCTTCGGCAGGGTGGGAAGTGGGTGGATCAGCCCTGGTACTCTCAGAAGGCCTGGACGAAGAGGATGAAGCCTTGGAGGGATTAGTGATGGTCCTCTACCACCTGCCAAAGATGGCACGGGTGAGCCTCTTGGTGGCATTTATGAATATGGTCAGGGTGACCAGGGATTCTGCTGCCTTTTCCTTAAGGAATAGTCCTAGAATCCTTCCAAAGCAAACCTCCATTTTAGTGTTCTTTTTTTTAATCAGTTCAAACAGAATCTGAGCCCAATTCACTGGCTTATTATTCACCACTGCACACATCACCAGGAATTGATGCCTGGTGTTGTAGTCATGGGTTGTGTGCTTACCCAACAACACCTGGCCCACAACATCTGCTAGAAACTAATACTCAGCAGATAGATGTTTCTTCAGCAATTTATCGGGGGTTTCTCCAGAATAACCCATCTTATTCAGCATCCCATCAAATTACTCATTATTAATTTCCAATTCTTCTGTGTCATTTGCTAATCCAAAAATTTTAGTCAGGACGGCGGGGGTAAGAGAGACGGCATTACTCAATATTGTGCCGGTCATGGTGTCTTCAACTGTTCTGGAGGTGTAAACCCTTTCCCTGATCTATGCACTATCTAACTTGATTCTGGTGGACATTAGATTCTTTAACTGCTGATCTTCAAGTAGTTTCAGGATGTCAAGAAAGATTGGATCTGATTGTTGAAACGACTCGAAGTCTACATCAAATCCAGTATCAAATTTCATTGCTGCAAGACTGCCCGCTGGAATCGCCATAGTGCACCTGCAAGAGAGAAACATAGATCAAGTGCCATGGAAGCGTGGGACGGAGGTCGAAGAAAAACTTAGATATATGATTTTTTAGAATATGAATAGACAAACTCTGTTCCATGAAAAATAAAGAATTCTTTGATCTGTGGTCAACGAAATAATTTGTAGGTAAATAATTTGTCAAGCTTAGTTTGAAGATTTAAGAACATTTTGTCGAGCTCTGTTCGACGAAAGTTTTCTGAAGCAGATTCGTCGATCTTCGTTCGACGAAAATAACTTCACTCAGAGAGAGTTCGTCGAGCTCCGTTTGACGAAAATCTCTAGAACTATTCTCTGTTCGTCGAACTCCGTTCCCCGAACTTTAAAAAATTCATTGAGCATAGACAGAAATCAAACTTAGGCTTCTTCATTGATCATTCCAAGCTGATTTATAAATAATAAGTGATTTCTTTCATCCAAGGGTTTGGTGAAAATATCTGCTCTTTGTAAATCAGTGTTGATATAGACAAGTTTAATTTTATTTTTGTCTACACACTCTCTAATGAAATGATGCCTAATATCTATATGCTCAGTCCTACTGTGATGGACTGGATTATGTGCTATGGATATAGCACTTGTGTTATAACATAAGATAGTTGAATTATTTAAGTTGAACCCATAGTCCAGGAGTTGATTCTGAATCCACAGCATCTGGGAACAGCAACTGCGAGATGCAATGTATTCTGCTTCTACAGTTGATGTAGACATAGATGACTGTTTCTTGTAGAACCAAGACACTAATCTCATACCAAGGAACTGACATGTTCCTGAAGTACTTTTCTTGTCTACCCTGCATCCAACAAAGTCAGCATCTGAGTATCAAGTTAACTCAAATTCTGACTCAGTAGGATACCAGAGTCCTAGACTAGGACCACTCTTTATATATCTCAAAATTCTTTTTAGAAAAACTAGATGAGATTCTTTAGGGTTCACATGGAACCTAGTATAAAGATATGTGGCAAATATTATTTCAGGTCTGCTTGCTATAAGATATAGTAGGGACCCAACAATTCCCCTATATAATTTATGATCAACAGGTTTCCCATGTGCATCAGAATCTATTAAAGCATTAGTGGCCATAGGTGTTTTCTTTGCTGAGGCATCAACCATACCAAACTTTTTAATAAGCTCCTTAGCATACTTAGCCTGGGATATGAAAATTTCATCAGGTAGCTGCTTCACTTGGAGACCAAGGAAGTAGGAGAGCTCACACATGCTACTCATTTCAGACTTTGAATGCATGGGGTTACAGAACCTCTTGCATAGTTTGGAATCAGTAGACCCAAATATAATATCATCTACATATATTTGTACTAACAGAGTTTGATCCTTATGGTGCCTAGTGAACAATGTTTTATCTACAATGCCTCTAGTGAATTTATACTCTATCAGGAAGCTAGCTAGGGTCTCATACCAAGCTCTTGGAGCTTGCTTTAAACCATAGAAAGCTTTATGCGATCTAAAGACATATGATGGATGGGTTGAAGAGATAAAACCTGGAGGTTGTTCAACATAAACCTCTTCTTTAAGTATTCCATTCAGAAAGGCACTCTTGACATCCATCTGATAGACTTTAAACTTCTTGTGGGCAGCATAAACAAGGAAAATTATAATTGCTTCTAATCGTGCAACTGGTGCAAAGGTTTGGTCATAGTCTATTGCTTCTTCTTGCCTATAACTTTGAGCAATAAGCCTATCCTTATTCCTTACAATTACACCATGGGCATCTAGTTTGTTTCTGTATACCTATTTAGTTCCAATGACTTGGTATTCTTTGGGTCTTGGAACAAAATCCCAAACTCTACATCTCTCAAATTGGTTGAGTTTATCTTGCATTGCAATGATCCAGTGGGGATCTTGATCAGCATCTTTTATGGATTGAGGTTCAACTTGAGAGAGGAAATAGACATGCATCACATCTTGGTTGAGTTGATTCCTTGTCTATACACCTACTGTTATGTCTCCTATCACTTGAGATCTTGGGTGATCCCTTAGTGTGACAAGATCAGTGGGTGGAGTTGGTTCAGCAACAGTATTTGGATTTAATTCCTCTTGTGGAATAATGGTTGCTGTTGAATGAAGTTTAGTCTCTCCCAATAGTTCTTCTTCAATGTCTTCTTCAGCTTATGTAGGAGTTGATGTAACCTATTGTGGAAGGTTTAACTCTCTCAATTTCTCACAAAAGTGAGGCACCTGCAAGGTGCCATTGGTAGAAATTTCTTTCTCCTTGTAAGAAAAGTTAGCTTCATCAAAGGTCACTTGTATTGATTCTTCAATTTTCCAAGAAGATTTATTAAACACCCTATAAGATTTGCTTACTTTGGAATATCCTAGAAAAATTCCCTCTTCATCCTTAGCTTCAAACTTTCTAACATATTTCTTGTTATTATTATGTATATAACATATGCAGCCAAATACTTTAAAATAGGTGATTTTAGGTTTCTTCCCTTTGAGTAATTCATAGGGAGTCCTATTCTAAAGTTTATGTATTAAACTCCTGTTCAGTACATAGTTTGTTGTGCCTACAGCCTCTGCCCAAAAGGATATGGACATGTAAGCATCTGCAAGTAATGTGCCTGTAGCTTCAATTAGGATTCTATTCTTCCTTTCAGCTACCCCATTTTGTTGAGGAGTTCTAGGAGATGAGAAGCAGTGCATGATACCTTCCTTCTCACAGAACTCATACATAAGAAGAGACTCAAACTCTGTACCATGATCACTTCTGATCAATGCAATGTGAGTAGAGTACTCAATCTGTATGGTCCTGAGAAAATCTATAAGAACTTTGAATGTGTCTGACTTAGATCTCAGAAAGAACACCAAAGTGAATCTTGAGAAGTCATCTACAATAACTAGAGTATAGGATTTCCCTCCTAGACTTTATACAGCAATAGGCCCAAAAAGGTCCATGTGTAGCAAGCACAAGATCCTAGGTGAATCACTCTTGTTTACTGATTTATAGCTAGATTTAGTTTGTTTGCCTAGTTGACAAGTCCTGCAGAGGCCTTCCTTCTTGTAGGGACCAGATGGAAAACTTCTCACAAGGATGTCTTTAGATAGCCTAACAATGTTTTTCATATTAACATGTCCTAGTCTTTTATGTCATAGTTCATTTTGATTGCTAACTATATTAAGTAAACAGATATCTGAAGGTGCAGAATGAAAATCTACTATGTATATGTTATCTTGTCTATTTCCAATTAAAATAGTTTTTTTTCTTTATTAGAAATTATACAAGATGTTGAGTTAAAGTGTACCTGATAACTTTCATCACATATTTGACTTATGGAGATAAGGTTATGCTTGAGTCCACTTACATAGGTCACCTTTTTGAAGTTGACTGCTCCAATCTTTACTTGTCCAAAGCCTTCAGACTGTCCCCAAATTGAATCACCAAAGATCACCTTTGATCCTAGCTTGGACTTGTAGTTAATTAAGTTGTCCTTGCTGCCAATCATATGCTTGGAGCATCCACTGTACAGGTACCATTTTTTATTAATAGCTGGACAGCACATTTCCTGTAATGAAAACAGTTAGTTGTTCTTGACCCAGGTTACCTTGGGTCCTTTATATTGTTGATAAGAAAAGCTTGATATTACTGAGAATTCAGGTTGAGATTTATATCCTAAGGGGTGATATCTTCTAGGAGGAATTATCCAATCAGCAAGTGCATTAAAAGGTTTCCTAATTTGATTTGATTTCCTGTTATAAGAATGACTTTTATTAAGTCTGTCTGGGATCAATTGAAAAGTTGTGAGTTCGTCGACCAGAGTTCGACGAAACGGGATGAGATCGTCGATCTTTGCTCAGACAATGAACATATTCATTTTTGTGCCCCAAGTTCGTCGATCTCTGCTTGACGAACTATACACAGTTTGTCGATCGTAGTAAGACGAATAATTATTATATAGATCTGCATTCAGAGTTCGTCGACATGAGTTCGACGAAATGGACACATTTCATCGATCTGAGTTCTACGAAATCTGCTGAACTTTGTTTTTATCTAAGGTTTTCTGGTTTCTGTTTTTGTGATTTTTAAAGTTCGGTAATTCTTCTGTGGTTTGTTTGTTGTTCATTACCTCTTTATCCTTAGTTGACACAAATCTAATGGGGGTTGATAATATGTTTTTGTTGAGAATGGAGGGTAAACTTGATGATGCACCCAAGCCCAGTTTGCCATTCAGTCAGGCATTGACTGTGCTTGTGATGTCCATCAGCTTAAGGCTTCTCCCATTGAGAGATTCCTCAAGTTGTTTGAACTCACATAGCTCTGTTTTTAGAGAGTTGATTTGTTCATTAGCTAGAGTTGGTTCTTCTCTTAACTTGGTGTTTTCAGAAATCAGATTTTCTTGATTTGATATTTTTTCCCTAAGTGTTTTGATTTCCTTTTCTGAGTTAATTAAATCAATGCACAAGGTTTTAAACTCAGTTTTGAAAGTATCAGAACTATAATCAAAAGTTAAAAGTACTTGATCAGCTTCTTATTCTGAAGTTACTTCATTGTCAGATTCTTATTCATCTGATTGACTTCTAGAGGCATCAATGTCCATGAGGCAGACTTTCTTGGCCCTTGCCTCTTCTTCCTCTTCACTGGAACTAGAAGATGTGGATTCATCTTCAGTATCACTCCAGTTTTCAGCTACAATGCCCTTCTCCTACTTTTTGTATTTGCTGGAGGAAGGCCTGTTGTTTTGCTGTCTTTTGGATTCCTTCTCTCTTCTTCTCTCTTTCTTTTGATTCTCTGGACACTCTGAGATAAAGTGTCCAGGTTTCTTGCAGCCAAAGCACACTACTTCTTTAGTAGTGGTTTTGTCATACCTTGGCTTATCACCCTGCCTGGATGATTTTCTTCTGAAATCTATCCTTGCTATTTTGTAAAATATTTTTGCAAATAGACTCATTAGCTCTTTATTTATTATTGAAGCTTCTGTCTATTCAGCAGCCTTGAATGCCAGTTTGTGCTCCTTTCTTGTTGGTGGAGGAGTTCTTTGTTCAGCTGCTTCTCTGGACTTTATAAGCTCCTCATAAGACTTGAGCTTTCCTAATAGAGATTCTGTGGAAATCTCATTTAAGCTCCTGGCCTCCTTGATTGGCCAGATCCTTGAATCCCATGAGATTGGGAAGCACATGAGGATTTTATCGTTGACTTCAGTAAGTGTGATGTCCTTATCCAAAGTCTTCAGCTCATTGATGATTGAGCTCAGTTTGTTCTACATGTCCGCAACAGATTCAGCTTCCTCCTTCTTGAAATTCTTATACTGGGATATGAGATTTGATCTTCTGTCTTTTCTCTCATCAGCAGAGCCAGCCACCATTTGGTTGAGAGAATCCCAAATGGCCTTGGCTGAAGTGCATTCAACCACCTTCTAGAAAATGTCATCAGACATTGTTTGGGCCAGAATGTTCATGGCTTTAGCATCAACAACCTTGGCTTTCTTCTGAGCATCAGTCCACTCAGGTGGTGGAACTGCATGAATGCTGGAAGTTGCTTAGAGGTAGATGGTTGAGGAGGACCTGTCAAGATAGAATGGTAGATGTCATCATCAATAAAATTGATATAAAGTTTTATTCTTGCCTTCCAGATGGCAAACTTATTTAGGTTGCACAATGGAGGTCTGGTGCTTGTATAGTCTTTGTTTTATGCCATACTGTGAATATAATCATAATAGAAATAAAAAATCAGATCTAACAAAGGATCTTTTGTTTCAAGGGTTAGCTTGTACAACCAAAGGAACCTTGCTCTAATACCAATTGAAAGATAGGGTTAGACCTGATATACTCTAGAGAGGGGAGGGGGAGGGTGAATAGAGTATCTAGAAACTTTAATGCTTTTTGCTGTAAATAAAAACTGCTGAGTTAGGAAGTTATTAGATACCAAACTATGTTGTAAGTAAAGAATAGTCCTAAGATAAGCGAATCTATCACAGGAACTGCAAGGATTAAATTAAATAACCCAGGCACATCAAACCTAACTTGCACAGGAACAACAAGAACAAAAGAAAAGATGGCAACCAGACAACACAAGAATTTTATAGTGGTTCCCCAACATAGGTACATCCACTCTTCTACCACCCTAGTAGGAATCCACTCAGGTTTTTGATCAAGTGACTGCCACCAATGAGCTTTTGATCAGGTGCTCAAAAACCAATCCGAAGTCTTTTGATTCAGGTGACTTGCAACCAAGAATAACTTTTGAAGGGAGTTAACGAACCTTTTTTACAGTGAGGGGGGGGGGGTGAGAGAGTGATGGTGTCTTCTCTTTCTCAAATACAACTGAGAAGACTTAGTGGATCTTTGATGTTAACAAAGCTCCCCCTGAGATATTGATTTGTTCAGGAAGGTTGGAGCTTTGCTGCAGGGTGAGTAGGTCTTCAATCCTTTAGCCTTGACCAGAAGATGTCCAGGAACTTCTTGACTGATAGAGTTTTTGTTGTCCTTGAAGAATCCTGGAATGAGGAAGGAAGAAGACTCTTGATTTGAATGAATGTTCTTCTTCTTCTTCAGCTTGCTGTTATTTCTCTGGTCAAGGGCTTCTAGTTTTTTGACTGTTGTATTGCCCTGAGTATTGCTTGTTCTCTTTCAAAATCCTTGATCTCTGACTATGTATGTCTGTCTCTCTATATCCGGAGAAGGAATAAGAAAAATTCCTTTTATATTTTACATGAAGTCTTCCTTCTGAATTTTGAATTTCTTTCCAGCATTGATTACTGACGGCCTGGAGAATATCTGCATTAATTGATTTCCCCAACTATCCCATTGAAAAACGGCAAGTAATAATCATGATGAAAGCCATAATCAATGTTGCATCTAACGGTAATATTCAGAGAATGTTAAGCATTGATTACTCAGGAATTATTACAATAAAATAATGACAGATGGAGGGAAAACATCCAAGTCTGGATCTGCACAGAAATCGTCGAGCAAAGAACAGAATTCGTCAACCTGGGTACAGAGTTCGTCGAGCTGAGAAGTTATGTTCGTCGACCAGATGATTGTTGTTCGTCGAGCTGAGATCCAAGATCGTCTAACTAAGAACAGATAACTGCTTTCTCCAGAACCTTGCCAATTCTGGGTATCAAGATCGTCGAGCTAAGAATCTAAGTTCGTCGACTGGAGTTCAGTTTCTGGACTTAGAATATTGAGATGTTTCTGGACTAGAATGTTAAAGTAGAGCATCCAGAAATCGTCGACCTGAGAACTAAGTTCGTCGAGCTGATATTCCAACTTCGTCGACTGGATTTCAGTGAAAGGAATTCTGGACTTGGAATGTTGAGGTATAGTATCTGGAAATCGTCAACCTGAGAACCAAGTTCGTCGAGCTCAGCTCAGAGAATTATCTCTGAGTTCATCGAGCTGAGCACGACTTTCGTCGACCTGAGTTCGACGAACGTCGACCTCATTTTCCTGAGTCTTTGAAATTTCTCTAAGTCTTGAGTCTTCTGCAGTCTGTTGATCGTTGGTCCATGCATTGTTGATTCTAAGGACATGGCCTAAACTCTAGGACTCAAACATGACCCTGGCTATACATGTTGGGTCAGACATCCTAGTTTAGTGAACCTAGCCCAAATCCAACTAGGGATCCAACATTAGGAATACTTCCATCAATGTTCCCTATATTTGAAGAGGCATCACCATCAATACTGAGAGCATAATTGTATTTGATGTTGTTCAAGTTCATTATGTGCAGGATGTTCCTTGGAAAAGTTTAGACAAGTTGTCTAAGTTATTGTGATAAGTGGTCACAAGGAATGAAGTTGGAGAGATAGAAATTTGTCTAAGTCCACATGCATCAAGTGAAGCTAGTTTATTCCTTGGAACAAGTTTAGATAGGTTGTCTAAGTGACTGTGACAGGTGGTCACAAGGAATGAAGTTAGAGAGATAGAAATATTTCTATGTCCACATGAATCAAGTTAAGCTAGTTCACTCAATGCTTGATATCAAGGAATAAGGGTGGAAAGATAGAAATTTATCTAAGTCCACAGGCATTGAGTGAAGCCACATCACTCAACTCTAGATGCAAAAAAGTGCTGAGTAAAGCATGGATAATCAAATCCCATAGTTTACAAAGCAGAATTACGGCTAAGTCCACAGACGTCGTGTTAAGGCAGTTCACTTGACGCCATATAACATGAGGTGTCGAGTAAAGCTCGGTCTGTCAAATCTTCAGCATTGTCAAGGATGAAATTCAACTAAGTCCAGAATCGTTGAGTGAGGATACCTCACTCAACTCCGAAAGAAAGAAGCGTTGAGTCACGCTCAAGAAATCAAAGCCTTTGAAGAATTTTCCAAGAATTCTGGCTAAGTCCAGAAGCGTTGAGTCAGGACAGCCCACTCAATGACCAAAGAAGAAAGTGTCGACAGACCAGTGTTCATTCAATGCTTAAGAAGATATAGACAGAAAAATTAGTCTAAGTTCAGATGCATTGAGTGAGGACAACTCACTCAACGCAATCTCACCAAGAAAATCAGCAAAGTATAGAAGCGTTGAGTGAAGGCAGTTCACTCAACGCCTCATCAAGATGTCAGGCAAAGGTAGAAGCATTGAGTGATGAAGGCTCAGTCAACGCATTCATGAAGAAGAAAATCGGCCAAGTACAGAAGCATTGAGTAAAGGGATTTCACTCAACGCCTCAGCATTATGGTCGACATTCAAAGAAGCGGCTAAGTCTGGAAGCATTGAGTGATAAAGGCTCACTCAATGCACTTAACCACTAAAATAGCAGGAAGATTGTATAAGGACAAAAGCATTGTGTGAAGGCCGTTCACTCAATGCACTCAACGCCTAGAAGTGTAGAAGTATTGGCTAAGTCCAAATTGGTTCAGCAATGAATGTTCAATCAATGCACTCAATGCCTGACAGTGCTGATTATTTAACTAAGGATTCTTGCACAGAGTGAAGGCTATTCACTTAACGGACTTAAAGTCTGGGATGAACTAGATGAATTTGTCTAAGTCCACAGATGTTGACATCTACAAATGTCAGCAAAGTTCAAAATATTGCGGGAAGTCTACAGTACACGACAAATGGCGCAGCAGGCCTACTGTATGACTTTTCCTGTAAAAAGCAAAGTTACAACCAACAACTTCAGGTCGGCCCACGGGTCAAATTGTTGTTGGACGGCGGAAGATAAAAGTATTGAGATCGAAAAAAGCAAAGCAACTTTTAGGGTTTACCTTTTCACAAAGAGGCAGAACTTGATATTCTTCCTCTCATCATTATTGCAGAGCTTGAAGCTAAAGTTCAAACACAATGATCTATTAGTTCAATCTACTAGCTATAGTGATCTTCTCTTGCTATAGCAAGTTCAAAAGAGTTTTCTGAGTAAGAAGAAAAAGCAGAGCTATCTGGGTTTTGCAGTCAAGGTTAGCTGAGTGAAGAACACAAAGAACTACCAATCTATTTATCTTCATCAGCAAGATCAGAAACAGTGTTTATGAGTTACTTCCAGCACAAGCAGCAGTTTACTGAAGATCATTTTTCTTGTTGCTATGAAGAAATTTAGGGCAGAGTTCATCTCAACTCAAGAAGAAGAAAACATAGAGAAACTTCTTTGGAGTCAAATCAACACAGACTCTTTCATATTGTAGGATCCATTGGATCTGTGTTGTAGGCCTATTTTATAAATGTCGATTGTAGGATCAATTTTTTGATTTGAGGTAGGATCCTTTGTGGATCTGAGGTAGGGCAATTTTCCTGAGGTAGGAGAGTCATTCTCGCTGAGGTAGGGCCTTTGTGCTTGAGTTGTAGGATCCAACTGTGTATCAGAGGTATGGCCTTTTTCCTGAGCTGCAGGAGATTCATCCTCTCTGAGTTGTATGGTTAACCTCCTAGCCTGAGTTGTAGAATTATTAATTTAGTTTGAGGTAAATGATCTTTGGATCACTGAGTTGTAGGAGCAAGCTTGCTCTGAGGTAGGGCTTTGTTCCTATGGTAAGTCTTGGAGGAGACTGGGAGATCCTGAGGGATCTGTGTTGTATGCTCTTAGGAGGCGAGTTTTTGAGAACTGCCTTGTCTAACACACTGTTAGAAAGGTGGGAGGGAAAGTGGATGTATCCCAAATCTGGGGAACCACTATAAATTTTGTGTGTGCTTTTGTGGTGTGTCTTGAAAGCAAAATATAACTAACTCACAACACACTTAAAGTAGGAAAATCCAAAAGAGACCAAAAACCTATTCACCCCCCCCCCCCTCTAAGTGTTTATCTATCCTTGAAACTAAATACTTTCAAGTGGTATTCGAGGGAGGTTGCTCAAAGGGCACTTAACATTCTTTGTATATCTCAAAGGGTAGCCATAAGAAGTATACTTATGGGTTTAGGAGAGAAACATAAGGAGGTGGGTTCCATGAAGCTTCCTATCTGCAAGAAGGAGAGCTTTGGAATTTTGAATGAGAGGGTCAGGCTTTTCATGGATGTATCTAACCAAAGGATATTTATTACAGTCAAAAAGGGACCTTTCAACCCTATGAAAGTCTCAGTATTGGATGCAATAGACCAAACATCAAATAAATATTCAGAGATGACCAATAATGAAGTCATCTTGGCGACCATGGATAAGAAGGCATAGAACATCATTGTTAGTGTCATAGATGACTCAACCTTCCAGAACTTAGTTCACTGCCAGACCGCCAAGGAGATGTGGGACACTTTTGTGGTTTACATGGAGGGCACAGAGGAATTCAGAGATGATAGAATGTCCTTAGTCAATCAAGAGTATGAGGCTTTCAGGCAGTCCAAGAATGAGTGCATAGTTGGACGCTATGAAAGATTTTTTAGAATTGTGAATAATTTGAGGACCATTGGAGGGTATCAGCCATTATGAGCTTAAAGAAAAGTTCCTAAGGTATCTAACTAAAGACTGAGACACCAAGATATGTGCCATCAAAGAGGTATCAAAGCTGGCTGATACTCCCCGTCACACTCTACTTGGCAAGCTACTCTCATATGAGATGCAGCTATGTGTAAGGAAGGAGGAGGAGACCATCAGCAAATCCCAGGGAAAGGAAACGTCTTTGGCCTTCAGAGCTGTTATCACCAAGAAGAGAAAGGAGATGATTGCCTCTCCTCCATGGAGGCTTGTTGATTTAAATAACATAGGGCCAAGCTCATTAGACTACAGTAGCTTTAATGAAGAATTTGTTTCCTTCTCCAGGCAGTTTCATAAGTTGATGAAAATGAAGCAGTGGAGGAGTAGACCTTCCTCCACCTCTCATCACAGGAAGAGCAACTCCAATGGAGACAGGTATGACTCAAAACCTTATAAACATATTTCCTCTAAAGTTGTCTGCTATTATTGCAGCAAGATAGGGCATGTGATTACTGAATTCCTAGTCAAGAGAAGAGAGCCTGGTGAGAAAATGGTCTACAAGCACAAGGGAAGAAGGAAAAGTCCTTAATTGCAAAGAAGGAAAAGTGCTGGAGTCAGTCTGACTCAACATCTTCTAATTCTGAAGAAGAAGCCTACAGAGGGCTATTTATTACTGAAGAAGGAGTGGCAGAAGAAGCTGAAGACTATCCTCCTACCAGGGTAGGTATCAGGGCCCCTATGTGACACTCAGATAGTGACTCATAGAAGGTTGATGGTGAAGAATATGCAATAGCTGTTATGGGTTGATGGCCTGGTCAGATGAAGAATCCAGCCAGGGTCAGCCTAGTCTAGAAAAGGTATTCTCTCTATCCAGCTCATCTTATCACTCAGATTATGAGACTAGACCAAATTCTGATGCATCATCCAGTGATTAAGGAGGGTCAGAATCTGAAGAAGATGTCAATTAATTGATTGACAAGTATGGTGCCCTTCTAGATGATTTTAGAATAAGTAAGAAGCTACCTAAGAAGCAAGCTGAGGAGATTATCTACCTTCAGCTAGTTGCTTCCCAGTAGGCTGAGATAGCATCCTTGCTGGATGAGAAGGCTTAAGAAATCAGTCAGTTAAAAAACATTTCACTCATTCAGATTGGAACCATCAGATTCAAGAATAGTCTCATTAGGGATCTTGAAGAGAACCTCCAGAGGGAGAAAAGGATAGAGGCTAGTTATTCTTAGCCAAGTACCGTGTTGCACTTGATAGACTACTTCTTCTCTTAAATGGTTAAGAAGGGGTTGGGATTCAAGGGAAGCACAAGAGGTTCCTATTCAAAAGGGAAAGACAAATCTCCTATTCAGCCTCCAACATTCAAATCTCTCATTCCTTTTAGGAAAGTATAGTTGCCTTCAAACTGGTATGACCTAGAAAGTATTTATGGTCACTGGAAGAATGGTAGATCTAATGGTGTGAACAAAGATGTTCACAGCTATGGTGGAATATATAGTAGGGGAATGAGTGTCTTTAAGGCTCCCAATGAGGAAGTTCAAATGGCCCATCATGAAGCATTTATATTTGGTGCACCAGCCCCTCACTCAAAAAAGTAGTAGTGGCCTTCACTCAAGACCTTCAAGCAAAGACTCGGACCAAGGGTAAGTTAATCAGTTGGCCAAATCTAGCTATCTCTGATGTTATAAATATCCTGACCTAAGAAAAGAAGACTGCTGTAAAAGGCATTCAGAGCAAACCAAGAAAGTCTGCTGAAAGACTCACCTTCTGTCAGATCGTTGTTGAAAGGAACTTGAAGAAGGTTGTTGCTCCTCTTCCTTTTATACAGTCAATAGTTAACAAACTTCAGGACATGCTTAGAAAAGAAGATTTAACATTCATGAGTGTTGGTGTTGTGGTAAGGTGGGACATTTTGCCCTAGATTGCTGGCACAATCCAAGTATGCCCAGAGCAAATGGTAGTCTTCCTGTCAGAAATTATGCAGGAAGATAATTTCTGTTTCAGACTAATTATAACCTAGGATCTAATAACTGTTGGGTTCCTGTGGTAAGATAATTTACGTGCTGCATGTTAGTCCTAGTGCCCATGCCCCTATATGGCACTTCGATAGTGGTTGTTCCAAACACATGACTGGAATAAGGAGCAATCTAAAGGTGTACAGTTTAGAGAAGGATAGAACCAAAGTTATCTTTGGTGGTTCAGATAGAGGATTGACAAGAGGCTACGGTAAGATTACCAATGACATAGTAACCATCTCAAAAGTTGCTATTGTTGAATGGTTGCAGCATAACCTCATAAGTATAAGTCAACTCTGTGATCTTGGCTATGTCATTGAATTCCACAAGGATCAGTGCCAAATTAAGAGGTCAAGTGACCAAAAGTTCATCTTGACAGGCACTACGAGTGGAAATGTTTATTGCTTAAAATTTCTATATCTTAATAAAGACTCTCCTATATGTCGAGTTGCAAATGAGGAAGTCTTATATTGTGTAAAATGGCACATGAGACTATCTCATTTGAACTATAAGACCATTGTCAAGCTCTTTAGTGAAGAGCTAGTTAGAAATGGTCCCAAGATGAAATGCACCAGGGAAGGAATTTGCTCAGCATGCCAAAAGGCCAAGTAGACCAAAGATTCCTTCAAGAGTATTAGGAAAAAAGACATTGTGAGGTGCTTATACCTCCTGCATATGGACTTGTTTGGTCCAATGCCTATTAATAGTCTAGGTAGGAAAGTCTACACCTTTGGGGTGGTTGATGAATATTCTAGTTTTCTTGGGTTTTCGTTGTTAAGAAAAAGTCTGAACCCTTGATGTGAAGGATCAAGCGCATAACCAACTGTTCCAAAAGCCTGGACTGTTGGAAAGGGTGCTACTTAATTTCTTAAATAAGTAGAAGAGCGCCACGGGTCAAGTGAAGGAACGCCGGAGCCAACAATCCCCCCCCCCCTCGGCATCCAACACAACCCGTCGGCTCAGAGGTGGAGTTACCACATGGCCCACATGGCTCAGAGGTGGGGTTACCACATGGCCCACACAGCTCAGAGGTGGGGTTACCATATGTCCACGGTTGCACGGCTCAGAGGTGGGGTTACCACATGTCCACGGTTGCCTGACCCGCCGGACCCACACTGATAGAAGGGAAAAATCAGGATTTAATAGCGCTCCCCCGGTCTTGAACCCCTGACCTGCTCTGATACCAATTGAAGGAACAAGCGCATAACCAACTGTTCCAAAAGCCCGGAATGTTGGAAAGCGTGCTACTTAATTTCTTAAATAAGTAGAAGAGCGCCACGGGTCAAGTGAAGGAATGTCGGACCCAACATGATGTCTTCAAGATTTTTGTTAAGAAAATTCAGAATAACCTAGACAACACAGTGGTCAAAAGCAGAAGTGACCATGTATCTGAATTTCAATTTGAAAGCATGACAAGGTTCTGTGAAGAGTAAGGGATTCATCAAGAATTTTCTTCTCCAAGAACACCCCAGAAAAATGGTATTGCTGAGAGGAAGAATATAGAAGCTAGTAGGACCTTGCTAAGTGACACATCTTTCCCAAAATATTTCTTGGCTGAGGCAGTAAACACTGAATGCCAAGTCCTAAATAGAGCTTCTATCACCAAGAGCCACAAGAAGACTCCCTATGAGATTATGAAGAGAAGAAAACAAAACCTGGCCTATCTAAATATCTTTGGTAAAAAGTGTTATATGCTGAATAATGGGAAGTCCCATGTGACTAAGTTTGCTCCCAAGTCCTATGATGAGATTTTTGTTGTGTACAACAATCATAGTATTTCCTATAGGATCTATAACTTGACAAGTCAAGTTGTAGAACAGTCAGTTAATATAGTGTTTGATGAGTCAACATGATTAATAGTGAGTTGTCAAGCTCCTCTTCTAGAACTGCAGTTATAATGCTGATGATCGATAAGCTAACCAACAATGATGTTGCTCCAAATGCACAAGATAAAAGTGAAGGAGTGTGCATTCCATAAGAAGGGCAAAGCACACATGATATGGATGAATATCAATAAGCTCCAGTCACTGAAGCTCAAGATGTTGAAGGAAGATTGCCTCCAATTGTCAGGCATCTAAGGGATCATCCAAGACAATAGATTATTGGAGATGTTAACCAAGGAGTGGTGACAAGGAGAAGAAGTCTTAATACAGCCTTGTATTCAAGTTTCCTATCACAGGTTGAGCCAAAGAGATTTGAAGAGGCCAACCTAGATCAGTTCTAGATTGTAACAATGTACGAGGAACTGAACCAGTTTAAGAGTAAAAATGTCTGAAAGGCAGTTCCCAAACCACAAGTACATAAGATCATGGCAAACAAGTGGATCTACAGGAATAATCTTGACGAAAATGTCATTATAATCAAGAACAAGGCTAGGCTGGTAGCTAAGGGGTACATATAAGAAGAAGGTATTGACTTTGATCAAACTTTTGCCCCTGTAGCAAGATTGGAAGACATCAGACATTTTCTTGCTTATAATGCATACAAAGGATTTAAAGTCTACCAGATGGATATGAAGTCAGCCTTCCTGAATGGTGACTTAAAGAAGAAGTCTATGTTGAATAGCCTTTAGGTTTTGTTGATTCTAACTCTCCTGATTTTGTTTATAGACTTATGAAAGGTTTATATGGGTTGAAGAAATCCCCTAGCGCATGTTATGAGACATTGCCTAGCTTCCTCATTGAGAATAAATTCTCAAGGAGGAATGTTGACATGACCCTATTCTTAAGGGAATCTAAGGGCAATATCTTCCTAGTCCAAATTTATCTAGATGACATAATTTTTGGCTAAACTGATGACAACCTTTGTAGGAAGTTTGCCAAACTTATACAAGGGAAGTTTGAGAAGAGGAGTATGGGTGAGCTTAAGTACTTCTTGGGCTTCCAAGTAAGGCAGATTGAAGATGGATTGTCCATCTCACAGTCTAAGTTCATAAGGGAGTTGATAAAAAAGTTTGGTATTGATAATGCCTCAACCATGAAAACTACCATGGGGTCAAGTATGCCTATAGACAAAGATGAGGCAGGGAAACCTGTTGATGGAACATTGTATAGAGGGATAATTGGATCCCTTCTATATCTTACTGCAAGTAGGCGAGACATCATTTATGCTACATGTGTTTGTGCTAGGTATCAGGCTAGACGTAAAGAATCTCACTATTCTACTACTACGAGAATTTTGAGTTATCGTAAGGACACAACAGATCTTGGCTTATGGTACCCTGGAAATAGGGATTTTGAACTAACATGCTATTTATATTAAAATTTCATATGCTGCAAAGAGGACAGGAAGATCACATCAGGCACCTATCAGTTCTTGGGAGGAAGACTTCGGTCTTGGAGCAGAAAGAAGCAGACCAGTGTAGCTATTTCCACAGCTTAATTAGAGTATATCTCAGCAGGAAGTTGCTATGCACTGTTGCTTTGGATCTATCATCAGCTCTAGGACTACAACATCCATATAAGTAACACTCCCATATACTTTAATTCAACTAGTGCAATCTCTATCGCTAGGAATCATGTCTCACACAACAGGATTAAGCACATAGCCATTAGGTATCATTTTATTTAGAAGCATGTGAAAAAGGAAGACATTTGTCTTGAGTTTGTTCCAACAGAAAAGCAAGTGGCTGACATCTTTACTAAGCCACTAGATGAAGTCAAGTTCAACACCTTCAAGTTTGAGTTCGGTATGTTTTAATTGAAATAACTTCAGTTCCTCAATGTGTTGTTTTTATTGCAAGATTTACTTTGCTTGCAGTTTGATAAGTCTTTCAAGTAATATAAAGACTATCAAGTGTTTCAATTGGTATCAAGACTTATATGGACTCAAGTGTCTAGTAAACAGAATGATAATAGATGCTCCAATTAAGGAGGAGCAAGTCAAGATGTTCATTTTAAGGGGGAGCAAGTACAGTAGCTGCAACACTGGATCAAAGAATAACACTATTGATCAGTATGTCCTCAGGACAATGCAAAAAATGAGGTGGAGATCAACACTAGTGGATTGATGATACTGAGAAGACAAAGCTGCTCCAGGAGAAGTCGAAAAGGCAACACCTCCCTGACTACAACTGCATTATGTAGAAGTTTTAAGTGGTATGAGGAGTGACAATAGCTCAAGTGGATCACTGATAGTAACTAGCTCAAGTGTATAAATGGACCACTCAAGTGTCAAGTGGCTCCAGTGAAGTGTTGTATCAGTGGTATCAACACAAGATGTATGTTCTCTAGCCAAGTAGTTTGATCACTAGTGTAGTGTAATAAGGCTAGGGTCATGAGATGAATTATCCATGATTAATTCACCTGCCTCATTAGATTACTTTTTTGAAGAAGCCAGAAAGAGGGAGATGTGGAAGCAATACTTGTAAAAAAGTGCATATTACTTGAAAAAAATTCATGTAGTTTGAGGTGTGCAATGACTACATGTTGAGCCATTACATATTACCACTCCAAGTAGTATGATGAAAATGCTTCAGGTGGTATAAGGAAAGTGCTCCATTTATGTGTTATATGGTATGAGGAAAGTGTATATTACTTGAGAAAATTCTCAAGTGCTATGTGAAAGCAATGACTTGACATGTTAAGTCAATGCATTTAAATGGAGAACATTGAATTATTATACTTGTAATTCAAGTGGCATGAGAAGGCTACATATATGATGAGTACAATTATATAAGTCCTTTTTACTATCATATTTGTAATCATGTCCACTATTTTCTACCTCCATTCGTTATAATTGCATGAAAAGAGTTAAGAATTTGAATTATCATGAATAGAAGAGAACAATATAGATTTTCCCTTATTCCCTTTATTAAGTTATTTATTTATTTATTCATTAATCTTCTTAATTCAAGTATTGCAAATCCTTGGAACTAAAAGTCTTTGAGCAAATAGAGGTGTTCACAGATCCAACATGACTGATGGCAAATGTCTTGGATTCGGAACACGCGGGTAGGGACATGCCCATGTCACTACCCATGTCCTTCTCTGCTGATATGATCACAAAGCTTGGATGAAAAGGTGTCAAAATTTACAAGATCACCACACGGGTAGGGACATGCCCGTGTCACTACCTGTGTCCTTATTAGGAAGAATCTGTGTGGCGCCATGAAGAACACACGTCCGTGTTACCAGCCATGTCAAATAACACGGCTCACGACCAGGCGCACCATTTCATGCCAAACTGCCCAAACGCAGCATTTCATAACCTACACGGCCTGTGGCACGACCGTGTTTGAACCCGTGTTCGATATTTGTTTGCAAGAAGGTTATAAAAAGCTACACATCAAATAGAAGAGGGACTTTTTTGGATTGAAGTACTTTGAGAATTTCTGGAGGACGAAAGTAGAGCACTCAAGCGAAGGGGAAGTCGAAGGAGATAATCCATATTGTTTTAATTTATGAATCTCTTTTAATTTCCCAATTCTCTTAGTGGATCTAAACTTCATTTTACATTTCGCATGAGGCTTATTTTTCTGAATCAATTCAGTAATCATGTATGTTGGTTTTCATGTCGGATTTATGGTATTTTATTCGTTTGTGTGGTTTCAAACAAAGAGATTGAACATAGATTTGAAGTTAGTATTTGTTTTATATGAATCCCAAACTTCTAGATTGAGAAATTGGAAGGTTGTGATGATGGTTTATAATTTAATTCTCTGGTGTTCTTTCTCTTTGTATTTATAATTTCATGATCGAGAGAAATGTTGTTTGGATACTGGCAATACAGATAATGGATTCATGGTATCTTAGATATAGGATTTCATGAATTTTTATATTGTACAGGGTTACTTTATATTAATGCAAATTTGAGTGTTGTGAATTGTTCGAGGGAAAATTTACTCAACTTAACTTTAGGTATCGAATTACTCGAGAGAGAACTCGATAAAGATTGAACTCTTACAATACAACGAATTTCATATTATTGTTAATATGTGGTTACATAGAATTGAATTAATGAGTGAATATTCTCATGTGATTACTCTTAGACTATCTTTTTTTTACCATCCTTAATCCTCCAATGTCAGTTTACCCAATTAGTCATAGTAATGTTTATTTAGAGTAACAAGCAATTTTAAATATTGGTATTATAATAGAGTGAGAGTGAGTATGAGTACTTGAAAAGACCCTAAGGAATACGACACGAGATATAGATTTCTCCTATACTATGATTGATAGGTGCACTTGCCTGAGATTAAAATCAAGTTAGCTTATACCTATCTACATAGTTTATACTAGAGCAAAAAAATTCGCATCATGTTTTAGGCGTCATTGTCGGGGACTTGTTTTCAATATTTTGAAACCTTAAACTCTATTATTCTAACAATTTTTGATTACTGACATATAATTGTAAATTAGTTTATTGCATAATTATATCACATAATCTCAGTTTTGTAGTCTGTTAGTCTATGACCAGGGGAGAAATTCTAGGATAACACCATTTCATCCTGACCCGGAACGGATTCTTTGCAACACCTCACAAAGGGACTTGAGAACTGATAACAAACTATATTGTGGCCCCTTATACAAATATAAATACTGGATATCCGTGGTTTGCCGACTATGCAAACTATATTGTGGCTAAGGTGCTTCTAAAAGATTTTTCATATCAGCAGAAAAACAAATTTTTCTCTTACTTGAAATATTACTTTTGGGAGGACCCCTATCTAATTCAGATATGTGCAGATTCTATTATACGTAAATGTGCATCAGTGGAGGAGGGCTGGAAAATCTTGGAGCAGTGTCATTCAGGCCTTACAGGTGGTCACTTTGGAGCAAACCGCACAGCTAAAAAGGTTCTTGATTCTGGTCTTTATTAGCCCCTTATATTCAAGGATGCCCAATGGCATGTACTTTCATGTGATTCTTGTCAAAAATCAGGTCATATCTCTAAATTACATGAAATGCAACAAAATTTTATTCTTGAATGGGAAGTGTTTGATGTGTGGTAGATTGACTTTATGGGACCATTTCCTATTTCTTATGGGAATAAATATATTTTGGTAGCTTTAGATTATGTATTGAAGTGTGTAGAGGTGCAAGCTTTCCCTACTAATGATAGTAGAGTAGTAATTCAATTTCTGAAATCCTTATTTGCATGATTTTGCACACCACGTGCGCTTATTAGCGATAGGGGTAGACATTTTTATAATCTATAGTTAGATAAAGTCTTACAAAAATATGGGTCACACATCACTGCAAGAAAGGAGGATGAGAAAAATAGCAAGTCTGTGGATAAATAAAAATTTATGGCCTTCAAAGCCGAAGCCTTAGGGAGGAGAAGAAGGAAGTCTCCTTCTCCATCAAGGAGGGATGCTAAGTCAGAATCAGATAACTCAGAGTCAAGCACATCAGACTGCCACATGTTTGATGAGAACTTTGATATTTTCTCCAGACAGTTCCAGAAATTCATGAAGAAGAAGCATTGGAAGAGTAGTCCTTCCACCTCCTCTCACCAAAGGAAGAAATCCTCCATGAAAGATTGGTATGGTTCTAAACCTAGTAAATAGTGTTCTGCTAATGTCATCTATTATTGCTGCAGCAAGGCAGGGAATGTTTTAGTTGACTGCCTAGTAAAGAGAAGAGAGGATGGAGAGAAGCACCATCACTAGTACAAGGGCAAGAAGGAGAAATCCTTCATTGCTAAGAAAAAGAAGAGCTGGTCTGACTCCTCCTCATCAGAATCAGAAGAAGCAAAAGAAGAGAAAGCCTACTTTGGGCTAGCTGATGTTGTAGAAGATGAAGTCTATCATGCTTGTAGAATGGAAATCAGGGCCACTCTATCACAGCCAGATAGTGACACAGAGGTTGATAGAGAAGTGGAAGAGGATAGTTGTTGTTATGGGCTGATGGCTCGGACTGATGAAGAATCCAGCCTGGATCAGCCTAGTCAACAAGAGGTATAATTTCTGTTTATATCCTCTTTTGAGTCAGGATATCAGACCAGCCTAGATTTTGAAGTTCATTCATCAATAGATGAAGTAGATTCTGAATCTGAGGTAGATGTCAATTTTGTAATTGAAAAATATTATGTCCTCTTGAGTTCCTTCAGGAAATACAGGTTGCTGGCTAAGAAGCAAGCTAAGGGAATTTCCACCCTTCAACTTGTTGCTTCCCAACAAGCAGATTCAGCTTCACTGCTTGATCAAAAAATGAAAGAAATCAGTGATCTAGAAATAATTTCCTTCATTTAGATAGGCACCATATAGTACCAGGAAAACAGAAAAAGAGACCTGGAAGAGCTGTTGGAGAGGGAGAAGAGGATAGTGGATAGTTATTCAAAGAATAGTTCAGTGCTACCCTTGATAAACTCCTTCTACTCCCAAAAGGGTATGCAGGGGTTGGGATTCAAGGGTAACACATGCATTGCCAATCCCAAAGGAAAAGGCAAAGCTCCAGTGCAGCCACTAACCTTCAAGCGTCCTATTCCATTTAAGAGAGGACTACTACCTTCAAATAAGTATGACCAAGAAAGTATCTTTGGTCAATGGATGAATGGTAGATCCACCAAAGGGAACATACATGTTCACCATAATGGTGGAAGATATAACAAGGGTGCAAGTTCCTTCAAGGCATCCCATGAGGAAATGAAAATGGCAGATCCTGGACAATTTCTATTCAGTGCACTAGCCCCAACACTCAAGAACAAGGCAGCTGCCTGTTCTCAGGATCTTGCTACCCAAAATCAGAACTGGTTCAAGTCTTTCAGCAAGACAGATGTGGGCATATCTGAGTCCATCAAGAGTACATTCTTTGAAAAGAATACTACTACTGGTAGGGCTAGAGATATACTAAGTACTTCTACTGCCAGACATATCCCAAGTCAGACTCTGGATGGAATATATAAGAAAAAGGTTGTTATTGTACCATCTGGACTGAGAGTTGCTGACAGTAGTACTACAAGACCAGCTCCTAAAAGAAGGTACAACATTTATGAGTGCTGGTGCTCTGAAAAAGTGGGACACTATCCTATAGATTGCTAGCATAATACAAGTGTGTCAAGTGCAAGAGAGAGCTTACCTGTCAGAAGAGATGCAGGTAGGTATAGTTATCAACAGACTAACATGCACCAAGGACCCAATAATAATTAGGTTCCTAAGGTTAGCTGATTTATGTCCTGCAGGTTAGTCCAAGTGGTCATAACCCTACATGGTACTTGGACATTGGATGTTCCAAACACATGACTGGAACAACGAGCATGCTGAAGGCGTACACTCCAGTAAAGAATTGACTGAAAGTCATCTTTGGTGGTTCAGATAGGGGAGTAACTAAAGAGTATGGTAACATATCAAATAGCATAACCACTATCACACAGGTAGCTTATGTGAAAGGTTTGCAACACAACCTCATAAGCATAAGCTAACTGTGTGATCTTGGCTATTATATTTCTATCCTCAAGGATGAGTGCCAAATTAGGAGGTCAAGTGACCAAGGGTTCATCTTGACAGACACTAGGAGAGTAAATGTTTATTGTATTAATTTTGTATGTGAAAGTAGGGACTCTACCATAAGACAAGTTGAAAATGAGAAAGTCTCATATTGTGTCCAATGGCAAAAGAGGCTGGCTCATCTGAATTACAAGACCAATGGCAAACTATTTAGTGAAGAGTTAGTTAGAAATGGCGGTAAGTTGAAATGCGCTAAGGAGGGTATCTGCTCTGCATGCCAAAAGGGCAAATAGACCAAGACCTCTTTCAAGAGCATTGAGGTCAAAGACTCAGTGAGGTGTCTATACCTCCTACATATGGACTTGTTTGGTGCTATGCCAGTTCAATGTCTAAGTAGGAAAGTCTAAACCCTTGTGGTTGCTGATGACTTTTCTAGATTTGCTTTGTTGTTCTTTCTTAGAAAGAAATCTGAAACCCCTGATGTATTCAAGACATGTGTCATGAAAATTCAAAATGAACTTGGCAGTACTGTAGTCAAAATCAAAAGTTACCACTGGACTTAATTTTTGTCTTAATGCATAACAAGGTTCTGTGACGAGCAAAGGATTCACCAAGAATTCTCATCTCCCAAGACACCCCAGCAATATGGGATTGTTGAAATGAAAAATTGAATTCTTATAGGGAGTAGTAGGACCTTATTATGTGACGCATCTCTCCCAGAATATTTCGAGGCTGAGGCTGCGAATACTGTATGTCATGTCCTTAACAGGGATTCCATTACCAAAAGCAACAAGAACACTCCCTATGAGATCTTAAACGGCAGTAAACCAAACTTATCCTACTTCAGTATTTTTGGTAGAAAGTGCTATGTGCTGAATAATGGAAAGTCCTATGTGACTAACTTTGTTTTCAAGTCCTATGAAGGGATCTTTGTTTGGTACAACAACCACAGTAGGGCAAATAGAATCTACAACATGACAAGTCAATTTGTTGAATAGTCAGTTCATGTTGTATTTGATGAATCAAACATGATTAATAATGAGCTTCCGAGTTCCTCTTCTAGTTCTGCAGGCATAGAGAGGGTGATGAACAAGCTTGGCATCATGAAAGTTAATCCAGCAGTCTAGGATGATGATGATAATTTGTGCTGTCCAGAGGATGCATAAGACACAGAAGTGGTCGATGACGTTCTGCCAAATGGAGCCACTGATGCTCAAGAAGGTGAATCAAGGTTGCCTCCAGCTGTAGGGCATCCGTGGGATCACCCGGTACACCAGATCATTGGTGATGCAAGCCAAGGAGTGATGACAAGGAGCAGAAGCCTGAATACAATCTTATACTCAAGCATTCTATCACAAGTAGAGTCAAAGAAGATTGAAGAGGAAATCAATGACCAATTCTTGATTGGAGCAATGTAGGAAGAATTGAACCAGTTCAAGAGATGTAAGTTTGGAAGCTGGTTCCCAGGCCTAAGAGACATAATATCATAGGAACTAATTGTATCTATAGAAATAAGTTAGATGAGAATGACATTATTATCAAGAACAAGGATAGACTGGTGGTTAAAGGTTACAAGCAAAAATAAGGGATTGATTTTGATCATACATTTGCCCTTGTAGCCAGATTGGAAGCCATAACACTGTTCCTTGCATTTGTTGCCCACCAAGTATTCAAAGACTTCAAGATGGATGTGAAGTCAGCCTTTCTGAATGGGGACTTCAAAGAGGAAGTCAATGTAGAATATCCATCTTGTTTTGTTAACTCTAACTCTCCTGCATTTGTGTATAGACTTAGGAAAGCTCTATATGCATTAAAGTAAGCACCTAGAGAATTGATGCAGGACAACGATTCCAACGGGATAAATACTACGCTCTCTTAGGTACGGAAAATTAAACAAATACGTAGCATGCGGTATCTCTCTTTAACACTACCGATGAATTCAACAATTTAATGACACATCGTTTAGCAATACACAAAGAAAAGTGTCGCTACCCCTTTTAGAGATTAATCAAAGTCTATATGCCAATGTTCCCTCAAGAGAATAGGACCTACACGATCTGGACAACTAGCTAATCAAATTAATATTATCCATAGGCATTCACAAACCTAAAAAGAGAAGATTCAGACAAAAATAACGATTTCAACAAAGTCCGAAATCAATCCCAAATTAATTAATATGAAGTAGGCCAAAACACTTGAACTCAAGGAGAATTCAAGGGTTAATGAACACGATTTCTACTAGCATTCACGAGATCTACCCGATCAAACTTATACGAAAATATTCGGATAAAATAAATGCTTGAAATTCATATTTTATTAATGCACTAGTTTCAATATAAATCCGGACAAATTACTAGAATTCTAAACAACCAAATCTCACAATAAAATAGAGGAATCACACAAGATGAGGATTAAAAACCGTTACACATTCCCAACCAATAGATTTGCAAATCCGTCCACAAAGTTGAGTGGAGGAAAACACAATGAAGGCGGAAGGATATACCTCCACATAATTCCACGAAACCACACCAGACGATGAAGACACAAGCCGATTTCAATTCAATCACTAGGGAGGTAATATATCGTCGGAGTCATTGTCCTTAGCAAAAAACAACCAAGGAAGTGTTACAGATGATGGATGACCCTAGTATGGAAAACTCTAGGTGGCTGGATTTTTCAAGGAGGAGAGAGGGAAGGTGGTGGCCGAATATTGTCAAGGAGAGGGGAAGGAAGGGGGCGACCGAACTAGCCATGGAAGAGGGATGAAAAGGGTGGCCAAATTTTGCAAAGGAGGAGAAGGGGGAAGGAGGGTGGCCTAACTAGCTAAGGAGGGGGAGAAGGGAGGGGGAAGCCATAATTGGGGGAGGGAAAAATTCTATAATAAGAATTAGGTTTTATTTTTTAATCCAAACTTAATAAAATCTTCAACATCAAGGCATTGTATAGGATACACCACTCAATCTCCACCATTCAATATTAAATTAACATTAGATGGTTATAAGCAACCCATTACAAACATTAAATAGAAATAACAATAGTAAAATGCATAAAAATAAAAATGCATAAAAATAAAATGCTTAAAGATAAAATACTTAAAAATATATAATTATAAATATATAATCTATAACCTTATATTTTTATATGAAGGTAATAGTGGACGACGTGCATAACATGTACCGAAGATTTGCACGGCATTGGCGTTGGATGTCGCGGTAAAAAATCCAAACTTCAAGGTTGCGGTAATGATCATCCCAATCAACAAGCTCTCTATATTGGGGATCAATGGTCGCATCAGCAACGTCATCATGAACCAGTAGTGGGACTTCATAGCCATCAGCTGAATAGTCATGATCATCCCTAACACGTGGCAGGACATCTTCACCATCAATCCTCCCCCGCTCAAAATCACTCATCACTAATGAGTGTCCCATGAGGGGAAAATAGACGAAGATGGCAGCAACAGGGGCAAATCTAGCCCCACAATCCAAGTCATAGTAGTGTGGTCATCCCACATCAAAGAAATCCTGTCAGACATATGAATAACAAAACTTTCGATGAACCTCGAAAGGGTGTCAAGAAGAAGAAAAATAACTTAAATATTATCATCTGATTCAAGTACCAAGGAATACACGTGGAAAATAGACACGGTAGAACTAACACTCCCCAACCCAAGAGAACGTTTTGTGGGAGAGAGAAATGACGAAGAAAGCCACTCAGGTGGAAAAGGGACGTACAGTAAAAAGTCTGGAAACTTAAAAAAATGTGAAACACCATGTGCATTATAAAAATTTGAAAGAAAAGCATCAAATCTGAAGTTCTTCATAACCATGTATGGGTCGGCATTCCTACGTATTAAATTATTGACGGAGCTAGTAAACATCCGCTTTGGGACTGACAAAACTAAACCCAAATCACCAACTCTAGAGTAGGATGGTCTCGAAAGGGAGCAGACGAGCGTGCTCCAAAAATCAAAATGGCTAGCTAATGTCCTAGATACATGTAAGAATAGGTCGTAAATAGGAGGAGGGAAAATATGTGCCACTGGATTGGAAGAATAAATATGGAGGATAAGACTAAATCTAGGGTCACAGTCGTCGTGGAATCATATGTTGTCACAAATGTAATCATATTCATAGACGAACAGTCAGAAAAACTGTCACTCATAGGTAATGGACAATTAGACGTACGAAGCGTGGTGAATAGACCGAATATGAAAGTTAACAACTCATTCAATCCTATCCACCGAGACATGTCCAATAGAGGGACTAATAGCGTAGGTAAGATAAACAGACTCGGACCAGGAATAACAGAAGCGCTTCCTAAAGTAGGTGTTACTCGGGTTAATGTAGAAGGAGTGAGGGTCGGTAAAATCACACACGATGACAAAATAAAATCGGATTGATCAGCATGACATGTTAAGATCATCAAGGGGTGGTCATCAAGGACTTCACCACTAAAGTAATCAAAAAACTCCTCTCCCTCATATGGTACATATTTCAACATTTTAGGTTCTTCTACTAACTCTGAATCATCGAGAAACTCCTAAACTACCATGGGTGTTGGACAAAGAATATGGTCGAGGATTTGTCTGATAATCATTTGGGGTGGAACTTCAGTGGAGAGCTCCTCTTCTATATCACTATTGTAACCGAACTCCTCAATATCACTAAGCTCATCAATGATGCCGACATCACCCTAAGCGGTGGGATCAGTCAATAGTACTAACTCTGAGTCAACGGAAGGTTCACATATGGGCTAAGTAAGCTCGGGGGGAGACTTAGAGAGGACCACAGCAGTAGGCAAAATGGTGTACTCAACGGCATCAGGACTAGCGACTCCACTAGCATTGCATGTAATATTCGTCTGACATCTCATATTGAAAAGAATACACTCACCATGAGGGATCATGGCATCCCTAGTCATAACACCTTTTGAGTCTGGCACATATGACCTATGTGGTAGGGTTTACCTAAAGGTGGTAGTAGGCACACTATATGCAGGCCGACCTTTGGGGGAAATTTTTAGCATTGGGTACATAATAATTCATATAGGAAGGTATGAGACTAGTGCCATAACGATACTCACTCACAAGCTTGGTGTCAGCAGTGCGGAGGTAGGAACAATCAAATTGATACGACAATAGGTTACACATGCGGTGCCAAACATTTAGATAGCTACTAACACGATGGGAAAATCGTCGAACGGCGTTCGACGACTTTTCCCGTGAACTGTGATCGATGAAAGGCAAATCGTCGAACGGAGTTCGACGATTTCCCGTGTCCTGTTATTCGACAAACATCGTCGAGCTGCGTTCGACGATTTTCCTGAGTTCGACGATGTTTCCCGCGCTCGACGAAAATCGTCGAGCTGCGTTCGATGATTCCTGTAGGCAGAAATTTATTTCTTTTCAATTACTTTTCTTCCCGAGTGATTACCTCCTAGGGGAAATGTCTTGTTGGCCTTTCATTCTTCCTTTATTTTGAGGGCCGAATCGTGGGTTATGGCAGGTAGTGGTGTTTTGACGCTCTAAAGGAGCGGGATGTTTTGGGTGCGAGCCGTGGCCGCCACTTTTTAGTCCCGGGTACGGGCTGGGCATTTCATATGGCCGCCACCCTTTTTGTCCCAGGTACGGGCTGGGTTTGTGGCGGTTTTGTGCCGACACAGTGAAATTTTATTTTAGTTGAAACTGCCTTGTTTGGGGGACTATTTTTGGTCACCAACTCAGGTCAATGCTGTTTACTACTGCCATTAACTCACAAACTAGGATTGTTAGGTATTTCTTCCTTGTTAAACGCAACATATAATGACAAGTTTTTCTTGTCTTTTGCCTTGTAGCCTCTGCAGGATTTGAGCAGGGCTTGGTGTTGTTGCTTGGTACTTGGTGTACTTTTGCTTCTTTGGGCAGTGTTTGTTTTCACTGTCATGTTTACTTACCCTCTTTGTTCCATTTTAATTTAATTCCCTAATTCATATTTTATTGATTTACTTGCTGAGGTGTTCTTTTTTTTCTGAATGCCTCAGGTTCTGACTAGTAGCCGAGTAGACGGCTAGATTTGTTGTGGTGTTGCTGGTGGTCCCTTGAGTTATAGGGATCTTTCTCTTACTGTTGTGAGGTAGTTTTCCTATTTTCTTACAGACATACATACTTGCCGGTGGGTTCGTGTAAGTTTGTTGGCGCCCACTGGTAGTTTTACCTTTTGATACTAGATATGTTTCTTTTACTGCTACGTTTCCTGGAGATAGTCTACTTGCTCTTGGGAAGTTTTATGCTCGGTTGCTAGTTACTTTAAAACCTAACAAACACTATTATGTATATATATCTCATGATCAGCATGTTTTATAAAGCTCATACATTACTTTCCAAGAAACGTAAAAAGATCATTTTCCTACTTATAATATAATATAAATCTATAGTCCTGCATAGTATAAGTTGACCTCGGGGGTCACTTATGCACTCTCATAGGATGTCAAAAATAAATAAGGTATTTTCCGCTGCGTATAAGTATAGTTTTTAAACCGTGGACTAGATAATCCACCGAGCCGAGGGATACGGCCCTTAAAAATTATATCCGGTTTTCTAATCATTAAACTTAAGAAATTTTCATAATCTAGTTAGATGGTGTTCGCCTAAGCGTCGATAGTTATCCTCTGCTCGATGTGGCATCACGACGTGTGTTTTTCTCATACTCTGATACTTCTTGAATTCGGAGAAAAATGCGGGTTGTGACAGTTGGTATCAGAGGGAGGTTGCTTGACAATTTGTCGGGCAACCTTTCCTTGTAGGCATTAGGTGTTTAGCATCATATCATACACACACCGATATGTCATCAGCACGTCTTTGCTGAAGCACAAACACTACACTCATAGCATTACATGAAGTATACGAGGCATATTATGTAGTATGGGATGCATAATATGTGTCTGTATATGGATCCACCGTAGGGCAACATGTGAGGGTTATGCAGTATGGGATGCATAACCTCACCACATGAATGTGACTAACATGTTTCTTTTTTGTTGCATGGGAATGTTATGTAGTATGGGATGCATAACATTTTCATGCATACGCCGCCCATTGATGAATTGTAAATATACCTAGTTTTATGTACATTATATCAGTCGTTTTACTTTATTTTTGTCATTTTTACTTATTTTTGTTCAATAAAATGTTTCTTTTATTGTAAATATTTTGCGAATTTATTTTATTTTATTTTGCAGATAAAAAGCAAATAATCTGCCCAAAATACACATGTTACGCCCGTGTAATGATGGTCACGCCCGTGACGAGGGCGTGACCCTTCAAATGCCAGTGAAATCAAAGATTTTTGAAGAGAAAAGCCTGACACGCTCGGCCACACGCCCGTGTCAATCCGATACGGGGCGTGACCAGGCCCGTGCTAGTAAGGTCGACATTTTGCGTTGAACGTTCGTCGAAGCCAACAGGGACACGCCCGTGTTCAATGATTCGACACACCCGTGTCAGCCCAACAAACTGCCGCCGGCGACTCCCGAAGTCAACAATGCCTTTAATCTCCGCACGACATGGCCACCGTCACGCCCGTGACCGAGGGCGTGACCGCCGTGTTTTCAGCCGCAATGTCAAATCCGTCACTTCACCGAATTCTGCTGTTTAAATAGTGCTGACACGCCCACCGACATGCCCGTGTCGGAGGTCGTGTACTTGGAAAGTTTTGCCTATTTAAGGGCAGCTGCTGTATGAGTTCAGGGTTCCAAATTTTTGAACCGTTTTGATGCTAAGGGCTGCCGTTTGGAGCTAGTTTTGGGGCTATGTAAAGATCTTTCCCCATCCTTTTCAAGTTGTTTTAAGCTTTGTAATCAACCTTTTTTGTTAATAAATTCTTTTCTTTTGATCCTTTTAATGCTTTGAAAAATCTCTGAAGGCCTCCTTTTCATCAATCCTAAGTACTTTTAATTTCATTTTCATATGCGTGTGTGTATGAGTTAAACATTGCAAAATTTATGTTTTAAAACGAAAAAAAATTTGTGTTACTACCATAATAACAAAATTTATAGCTGTTATTATAGCCGATTTCATTCTCAAATTCTTAAAAATTGGTTAGACTTAGGATTTTTATGCTTTAAAATTCGTTCTTATAAACTTGTAAAACGTTAAAAAGGTGGTTTTCATCCCTCTTAACTTAGCTTTTACTTTCTTTTAATTATAAAATCGTTGCTTCTTTTTAGCTTACTCCCACTTTTTAAACCATTTTGCAATGCTATAAGAATGTATAAATTATTATTTTTATGTTTCATCAACTTTCATTTTAAGTAATTACAAAAAAAATATTTTCGCTCGAACAATTTTTATTTCCACTTTTTAAGCATTTCTATCAAAATCTAACGGTAAAAATGTAAACGTTTTAATTTTTCGGGAACTTGCCTTTCTCACTTTAATTTGAAAACTTTTTGCTCAAACAATTTTTATTTTGCCTTTTTATGCATTTCTACTGCATTCCAGCGGTAGAAATGCAGTCATTTTAATTTTTCGATAACTTTGTTTTTCTTATTTCTCGCCCGAGTGCGTGAGTGTATGAGGTAATCTTTATCGTCTTAGTTAATTCATGCAAGTGTGTGTGTGTTTATTTATGTCGAGTGCGTGAGTAGCTATATTCAAGTATAGTGCGGGTATTGTTTTTATTTTTTCGCCTACTCATTTGAGTTAATTGGCTGGATTTTATTCAAGTAGAGTGCGTGTGTTGTTTTTTATTTTTCCGCCTACTCATTTGAGTTAAATGGCTGGATTTTATTCAAGCAAGTGTTTGTAGCTTTTATTTTTCCGCCTACTCACTTGAGTTAAATGGCTGAACTGTATTTTCAGTCCTACTCGTTTGAGTAGGATTTGTAATTTTCATTCTTTATTTTTCCGCCTACTCACTTGAGTTAAATGGCTGGATTTGATTTTCCGCCTACTCGCTAGGAGTTAAATGGTCGGACTTTATTTTGATATAAATATTTAAGAAAGCCTTGTAATCGCATTTATTTTCTCCTACTCGTTTAAGTAGGACTCGCTTTCATTTCAGTCTTACTCGTTTAAGTAGGAGATACAATTTTCAGCTTTTATTTCCCGCCCCCACTCGTTTGAGTGGGACCTGCAAATTTCAATTATGTAATTTTCAGCTTTTATGTGTAACTTAGTTTTATTTTTGTCTCTTGTTATATGTTTGAATGAGTGCGGTTGTGTTTAATCGTAATAACTTTTCTAATGTTAGGGTATTTTACTTTTCTTCTTATTTTCTTTATAACTTTTCAGCGAATAGTTTAGAACGCTCGCATAACCAAACATATAAGCTATCCTCATTCCGATGAGTGGCTAATTGCTTTTAGCCCTCCGTATCAAAGAGCTTTGGGATATAAAATGTTTTAAATAACCAAATGTCTAATTTTTCGATTTAATTAAAAAACCTAAGGTTTACCCCAGGTTAACGACGCATAGAACCACATATCGATGTGTGGGATCTATTTCCGTTATCCATACGCTAGCTAGCCGAGAGGCCGTGCATATGGACAGATCACCCCTGGGTAAATAGAGTTCCGCACTAACCCTCGAGAGAGGAGGCGTGCTAACTCTACTGGATTGGGTTCCCCACCCAATAGCGGGCTTCTTAGCGTACTGCGGGCATTAAGTGGAATCCTTCATCGGACGAGAGCCCGGTCGAATAGCCTTAATGTCCAGGTGAGCGATATTCCTAGAGATAGGTGAGCTCATTATTTTGAACCTCCACGGCCAAGTTTTTGCTTTAATTAAATTTAAACTTTAGATATGTAGTTATTCAAATCTACTTTTAATCCTAATGTAATTCGATACCGGGAGTTATCTCTTCATCGACTATTTTCTTAAATCTATTTTCGTCCTATTTTAATTAAAACCCTCAACTTAATATTTAGGTAAAATAATAGTGTTTTCGGAGCAGTAGGGGTAATCAACCCATTCCCGAGAATAATACGACCTCGGTATTCTCCCGAATATCGAGTACTACTTGCGATAGGTGCACTTGCCTCATCTAGCAAGCCCGCGGCGATCGACTCACCGAACAAACCACAGTAAGAGTATGTTCGCGGGCCAATCAAGTTTTTGGCGCCGTTGCCGGGGAAATCTCTTTGAGTTGTTATTCGAAATCCGAAGTCTATTACTTTTACCTTTATTTCAAAAACTAAAAAAAAGCTGGAAAACTTTTCTTCAAAATCCAATCCAAAAAAAGAAGTTAATTTTCTACTTTCTATTTTATGGTGTATGACCCGTGGACAGCCTTCAGAGTCCGAAAATTTGGATTTCGATCCTGAGATCGAACGCTCGCTTGTGCGTATTCGGTCTCAACGCCGAAATCCCTCTTTGGATCTCGAAGAATCCATCGGAGAACCCTCTGCCGTTGCTATGGCCGACCCCAATCCGAACGCGATCGTCGAGCGTACAATGTCATATTACGCCCGACCTAATTTGGACGATACTGGGTCCAGTATTGTTCGCCCGACGGTGGCGAACAATAATTTTGATTGTGCACGCAGCGGAGAGAAAAACATCAAGAAAAAACCCAAAGAGATGTGGATCGGGCCATGAACGTTGAATCAAGAAGTTAGCAAAAACTAGGCAAAAATTACCTCCGTGGCGTTGAGTCACAACTCAACGGAGATGCTCCAAACTTTGTCTTCTTGCTAGTGGCGAGTTCTACGTGGAATAATATCCACGTTTCTGCAGAAGTCCACATGAGCGGGAGAACACCGAGCTTTCCGTCGCACGGAAGATCGGGAAGAACGATGACCGCACCTTGCTGTTCCACGGACTGCTAGGTCCGCGCAAGGAAGAGCAACACCAGCGACGATCGCTGGAGATGAGGAGGTCAACGGTGCGAACACGGCGGCGGCGGAACCCTTCCGTCGACGGCGGGATTCGGGATCGGCGGAACGATCGCGGAATGGCAGAACGCTTCCGTCGATTTCGATCGGCTGCCAAAAGCTAAGAGCATGAAGCCCGAAAACCCTAAGTGTTCTATTTATACTCAAAGTATAAAATAAACTTAGGAAAATCGCTATCCGCAGACCACCCCGAAAATAGGGTACCAGAATCGGTGAGTATCAGTCGGTGAGAATCGGCGAGAATCGGCGAGAGTCGATCAGAGAGCAACACCATGGATCGGCGAGAATCAGAGTACAATACTCGACGATTCTCGCCGATCGTCGTGCCTTACTTGACGATATATGTCGAATCTCGTCGACCGTCGAACCGCGATCGACGATACTTGTCGAATTCGTCGATCGTCGAGAATCAGCATATTGATTCTCGACGATTCTCGTCGATCGGCGAGAATCAGAGAGACGATTCTCGTCGATCGGCGAGAATCAGAGAGACGATTCTCGTCGATCGGCGGGAATCAGAGAGACGATTCTCGACAATTGTTATCGACCCTCGGACGACAAACCTTACCAGCCCTCCAAGGCAACATTTGCCCAAACCCGACGATCCTTTAAGGCAACACTTTGCCCACAACCTCATTCAGGTCGGTGATTGGCAACCTTTACCAACACAGTCAATCATCCAACTTCTCCACATCTCTTATGTGCGACCCTGCAGGCTCATATCGCGTTGGCAGTGAGATTACATGTTTGATCACTTCCAGATCACAATGGTAACTCCAACAGACTCCCACTTGATCCTGAAAGTATCAAATCAAAAACCTCACAAACAATGAGCGGCATCTAGCAATGCATCACTGCTCCCCAAGCAATAAGAGTTAATAACTCATAAGCCTATATGACCAATGTATCAGCGTTGTCTTTGTCCCATTGTCCCTTACATCCGGAAAGAACTAGATGCATGGACCGTGTCACCCTCGTAATAGCTCAATCCAAGTTTCTTGATCCAGGACAGACTTCCAGAGAATGGTGAGTCCAATATCACATATTGACTCAACCAAGCATGGCCATGCATTTCTCAGTCCAGTTCCATCAAGGGGCCCATGGATGCAACTCCTGTCATACAGGAGGACAAATCCCATATCTGCTCACACACAAACACCCAAATGATTCGTAACATGCCCAACAACTACCCTTATCATCAACCTTTCTCAAGGAAGACTTTAGATGGCATTAAAGCACGCTCTTCCTCACTTGATGAATGTTGTGACTTCAGGTCAAAGGATCACAACACCATTGTCAATTGAGACCTACTCATGACACGATTGGATGACAATCCACAAAGTAGTCTCAGGTTGGGTCTGTCCAGTACAACTTGTTCACTAACAAGTACCCACGTGATGACTTGATATCACAATATCATGACCTGTGAGAACCGGTCATCAGTCAACACACATGCTAGTCTTCATGTACCATCATCACCCTTAGCTTCTATGATGATACTAGACCAGGGACCTTTAAGAATGAAGCTTCAAATAAAACATGGGCTCTCACATTCAAGTCACGTACTTGATGTCCCATGGAAGCGAACATTCTAAGGGTATCTATTATGTTAACATTTAACTATCATATAGAAAAAGACACAATAAAAGAACTTGCCATTAATTATAAGAGAAAAATTAGGTACAATGTTCATCATATGAACAAAAAGCCAACAAAATACAAGATTGTTGGGTACATTGTTTAAATGTACCTGATTTGAAGAAGCCTCACCCAACTCAATGATATACATCAAAATGTATTTGATGTGTTTTTGAGTTACTTGTGCAGGTTAAGTATTTGCAGGACTGAAGCAAAAATTTCTAAGTCCATGTGTCGACACCTAGAGGGAAAGTGTCGACACTTAAGAAGACTTGTGTCGACACCCAGACAAGCAGTGTCGACACTTGGAGTCATTGTGTCGACACTTGGGATGTAGAGTCGACACCAGACACAAAGTGTCGACACAAGGAGCTATGTCGACACTCAATGAAGAAAGTACAGTAAAGCAGTGTCGACACTTAACAGCAGTGTCGACACCCAGTGAAGCTGTGTCTACACCAGAAAGTGTCGACACTTGGAGCTGTGTCAACACTCAGCAAAAGTCAGCAGACACTAAGTATAAGTGTCGACACTCAGAACAATGTGTAGACACTCAACAGAAGAGTCAGCACTTGAAGTAAGTGTCGACACCCAGAACAATGTGTCGACACTCAACAGAAGAGTCAGCACTTGAAATAAGTGTCGACACCCAAAACAATGTGTCGATACTCAGCTGAAGACTCAACACTTGAAGAAAGTGTCAACACATGGAGCTGTGTCGACACTTAGCAAAGAACAGCAAGATCGACAAAATATTCTAAGTACAAGTGTCGACACTATGGGAATGTGTCGACACTCAGCTGAAGTCTCAACAAGCAGAAGAATGTATCGACACAAGGAGCTGTGTCGACACTCAACAAGTATCAACATGAAGATGTGTCGACACCAAGAAGCAGTATCGACACTTAACAGTTTCAACACATGAAGATGTGTCGACACAAAGGAGATGTGTCGACACTTAGAAGAATTCAACAAAGATACTGAAGTACAAGTACTTGTGTCGACACTCAATCTCAGTGTCGACACATGAAGAAGAAGCAGTGTCGAGATAAAGAATCAACAACACAAGGAGTTGTGTCGACACCTTGTAGACTAGTGTCGACACTTAGACAACATGTGTCGACACTTGGTCTATAAGTGTCGACACTTAAAGGCAGAAAGTCTCGACACTATCAGACAGTTAAAGAATTTTCAAGAACTGACTGGATGACTTTACAGCTGCCATTCCAGCCGGTCTACAACACCTGTCAGAGTTGTCAGAATTCAGTTATGGACCGGACCAGCCGGTTACCATGAAGAAGGCCTATAAATAGGCCTATGCTGTCTACAGATATTGATTGATGAAGTGATCATTCACTAGAGTAACACAGAAGAAGATCTAGCTGTCCAAGTGCAGATCTAAGAAGTTGGAGAGAGAGGGCTCCATCCAAGAAATCAGCCGTCGGAACTAGGCTGAGAAGAAGGGTTCAGATATATTCTGGATCTTAAGAAGCAGAGGTCAAGGATCAACTGCAGAAGGAGTCAATCTTATTCAGTTCTACTTTCAAGAAGCTTTGAAGAAAGATAAGTCAGATTGAATCCAGCTGAGTTCTTCCAAGAATTCATCAAGAAACTCTCAACTGCCCTCTGTTGTTTCTGAGTTGCTGAGTTATCATTTCTATAAACATTTTTATCTTGTAGGATCCTTTGGATCTGAGTGAATTGTAAGCCTGTAATTATAAAGGCTGAGGGTAGGGCTTGAGAGCCTGAGTGTAGGAGATTGTAATCTCTGAGTGTAGGCCTTGTTGGCCGAGTGTAGGCCTTGTTGGCTGAGTGTAGGCCTTTGTGGCTGAGTGTAGGCTTTGGGATAAAGCTGAGTTGTAGGGCTTTGGGCCTGAGGTGTAGGAACCAGTTTGGGTTCTGAGCTAGTGGAGAAGTTTGGCCGAATCTAGTACACTGCTAGATAGGCGAAGGGGGAAAGTGGATGTACCCAAAGCTTGGGGAACCACTATAAAACTCTGTGTATTCTGTGATTGTGATTTGTTGTGTATGCTGTGTGTTTGCTGTGATAAAATAGTTAGAATTCAGTGATATTAACTGATTGCTGCCATTAAAGTCTAAAAAGAATTTGGTCACCTATTCACCCCCCCCCCCTCTAGGTGTTTAGGTACTATATCTTTCAAGTGGTATCAGAGGGAGGTTCCTTAAAAAGGACTAACAGTCTAAGGAGATCCTGATTGGCAGATTCAGTCTAAGGAACATTACAGATTCAAGAAAATCAAGAAACATGGGTTCCTCTGAGAATCACAAGGAATTGGGTTCCATGAAATTACCCATATGCAGGAAAGAGATCTTTGGGATCTGGAAGGAAAGGGTAAGGCTGTTTATGGAGGCCTCAGACCCTAGGATCTACATCACAGTAAAAGAGGGGCCATATGTGCCCATGAAGATATCAGTTCTGGATGCAAATCAGAGAACTCCAAAGGATTTCTCTGAAATGACTAAGGATGAGATTGTCCTAGCCACCATGGACAAGAGGGCACAAAACATTATAGTGAGTGTCATAGATGATGCAACATTTCAGAATCTTATACACTGTAAGACAGCCAAAGAGATGTGGGACACTCTTATTGTGTATATGGAGGGTTCTGAAGAAGTTAGATAAGATAGAAAATCCTTGCTAAATCAAGAGTATGAGAGTTTTAGACAAGGAAAGGGTGATAGCATAACTGAGTGCTATAAGAAGTTCTACAGAATAGTGAATGAACTCATGTCTTATGGAAGAGAGTTCAGCAATTATGAACTAAATGACAAGTTCCTAAGGTCCCTAACTAAAGATTGGGACACCAAGATCTGTGCCATTAGAGAAATGGCTAAGTTGGGAGAAATTCCTCCCCCTACACTGTTTGGCAAATTACTGTCATATGAAATGCAATTGACAGTGAGGAAAGAGGAGGAAAAATCAACAAGAACTGAACACAAGGAAAGAACAGTAGCTTTCAAGACAGAAGCCTCCAGAAAGTGCAGGAATAAGTCATCAACTCCACCTCCAAAGGTAGTTGAATCAGAGACAGATGAGTTAGTCAGCATAAAATCTGCAAGCAGTGAAAGTGATGAAGACTTTGCTGCCTTCAGTAGACATTTTCATAAATTCTTGAAGAAGAAACAGTGGAGGTCAAGGCCTTCTACTTCAAAAGGAAAAGAAGATTTTTATCAGGATAAAAAGGCTTCAAAGAAGGACAGGAAGAGGACTAAATCTAGCAAGGCAACTAGTTCAAAAATAGTGTACTATTGCTGCAATAGACAAGGCCATGTTGTTGCAGATTGTCCTGAAAAGAGAAAGGAGTCTAGTGACAAGAAGAAGACTCATTTCAAAGGCAAGAAAGAGAAGTCTCTTGTTGCCAAGAAAGAGAAGACTCTATCAGATATCTCTTCTTCAGAAACTGAGTCTGATGCTGAGGCATACATAGGGTTGTTTGCTGGAGAAGAAGAAGAAGAATTCATGCAGATAATGGAGTCTATTTATGAACAAGAAGACAGTCAATGCCAAGGGCTAATGGCTTTGACAGAGCATGACAAAATCCTGGAGCATCCAGGACCTAGTAAGGTACAAAGTTCAACTTTAAGTTCAGTTTCTTATTCTAGTACAGAATCAGATTCATCATCATCTAGTGATGAGAGTGTATCTGAGTCTGAGGAAGTTATTCATCAGCTTATAGATGAATATAAAGTACTGTTGCAAGCTTACAAGAAAAGCAAGTCCCTAGCCAAAAGTCAAGCAAAGGAAATCGCTGATCTTAAAGCTGCTGCAACAGATTCTGAGAAGCTATTTGATCAAAAGCTTAATGAGATAGCCAGGCTGAAACACATAACAGTGATTCAGATGGGGACTATCACCTTTAAGAATGATCAAATCAAGAGTCTGGAGATTAATCTTCAGAAGGAGAAGGACTTAGTTGCTAGGTTTTCTAAACCTAAGTCAGTGTTACCCATAATTGATGAATTTGTTCATCACAAGGGTAAAGCTGGACTGGGCTTTACTAGACCTGCAAGAACTGAGCAGTCCAAGTCCAAGTCCAAGGGCAAAGCCCCAACATTCAACAAGTCTGTTGTAGATAAGACAGCAAAGACAGTACCTAAGCAAAGGTACAATAAATTTGAATGTTGGTGCTGTGGCAAAGTTGGCCATTTTGCAATGGACTGTTGGCACAATGTTAGTGCCAAAGTGAGTTGCAAATTACCTGTTGGAAAGCCAGTAGGTAGTTTTGTCAAGTTGCAAACTAACAAGTACCAAGGACCCAAGAATTCTTTGGGTTCTAAGGTTCATTAATCTGTTTTGCAGGTGAGTCCAAGTGGCCATACCCCAACATGGTACTTGGACAGTGGGTGTTCCAGACATATGACTGGAACTAGGGGACTACTAAAGGAGTACATTCCAATCAAAGATGGTCCAAAAGTAACCTTTGGTGGTTCTGAAAAAGGAATCATCAAAGGATTTGGTAACATTTCTAGCAACTTGGTTACCATTACTCAAGTGGCTTATGTTAAAGGGTTGAAACATAACCTAATAAGTATAAGTAAATTAAGTGATGTAGGGTATGACATCTCATTTGTTAAAAATGGCTGTCATATCAAGAGGTCAAGTGATCAAGAGATCATTTTGACAGGTTATAGGAAGAGGAATGTCTACTGCCTAGACATTATGGTTGAGAACAATTGTTCTCCAGTGTGTCTTGTACCTGATGAGACAGTCTCTCATTGTGTCAAATGGCACATGAGGCTTGCCCATCTTAACTACAAGAATATTGGCAAACTCTTTAGCAAAGAGTTAGTGAGGAATGGTCCTCAAGTTAAGTGTGTTAAAGATGGTATTTGCTCAGCTTGTCAAAAGGGCAAGCAGACTAAATCCACCTTTAGAAGCATAGAAAACAAAGATGCTGTGAGGTGTTTATACCTCTTGCACTTGGATCTCTTTGGTCCAATGCCAGTTCACAGCTTAGGTAGGAAGGTCTATACCCTTGTAGTTGTAGATGACTACTCAAGGTTTTCCTGGGTGTTCTTCTTAAGACAGAAATCTGAAACACCTAGTGTCTTCCATAGCTTTGCCAAGCAAATTCAGAATGAACTAAATAGTACAGTGGTCAAGATTAGAAGTGACCATGGTACTGAATTTCAGTCTGAAAGCATGACAAAACTATGTGAAGAATTTGGGATATTTCAAGAATTCTCTTCACCTAGAACACCTCAGCAAAATGGCATTGCTGAGAGGAAGAATAGAACCTTGATAGAGGCTGGTAGGACCCTATTAACTGATACATCACTGCCAGAGTATTTCTGGGCTGAAGCAGTTAATACTGCATGTCATGTTATAAATAGGGCTACCATCACTAAAGGGCTCAACAAGACCCCCTATGAAGTTGTGAAAGGCAGGAAACCAAACCAATCCTATTCCAGGATCTTTGGTTGCAAATGCTTCATACTTAACAATGGGAAGTCTTACTTGACTAAGTTTGCTGCCAAGTCCCAAGAGGGAATTTTTGTTGGGTACAGCAATAATAGTAAGGCTTATAGAGTCTACAACTTGACTACACAAGTTGTAGAAGAATCTGTGCATGTAGTTTTTGATGAGACTAAACTTATTAATAATGAGTTGTCTAGTAGTATATGCAGCCCCACAGGTTTAACAAAGAAGATGGACAAGCTTACAATAGAAGAAGTACCAGCTGCAAGACATCAAGTAGAATACAGTAGTTGTTGTCCAGGGGGAGAACTACATGTACCAATTGCAGAAGAAGTACAAGGAGTACAGTATGATGGAGATCCTGAAGAGGTTCAACCAGAAGTTAGGATGCCTCCAGCCAACAGGCATCTTAGAGATCATCCAGTAGAGCAGATTATTGGAGATCCAAGACAAGGAGTACAAACCAGGAGCAGATACATGAATGCAGCAATCTACTCCAGTTTTCTATCTCAAGTTGAACCTAAGAAGTTTGAAGAAGCAATACAAGATCCACAATGGACTGAAGCAATGCAAGAAGATCTTAATCAGTTCAAAAGGTGCAAGGTCTGGGAACTTGTTCCTAAACCTAAAGACCACAATATAATAGGAACCAAGTGGATCTACACAAATAAGATGGATGAACAAGGGGTCAACATTAAGAATAAAGCTAGATTGGTTGCTAAAGGATATAGGCAAGAAGAAGGTATTGACTTTGATCAAACCTTTGCTCCAGTAGCCAGACTGGAAGCCATAAGGATGTTCTTGGCCTATGCAACCTATCAAGGATTCAAGGTTTACCAAATGGATGTCAAGTCAGCATTCCTGAATGGTAATCTTAAGGAAGAAGTCTATGTGGAACAGCCTTCAGGTTTTGTTGATCCAACTTTACCTCATCATGTCTATAGACTTAGGAAAGCTTTATATGGGTTAAAGCAAGCCCCTAGGGCTTGGTATGAAACCCTATCTAGTTTCCTCATTGAGAACAAGTTCTCAAGGGGGAGAATAGATAAGACTCTATTCCTTAGGGAATCTAGAGGCAAAGTTATACTAGTCCAAATATATGTAGATGACATTATATTTGGGTCTACTGAAAGCAGCCTTTGCAAAAAGTTTGCAAAACTTATGCAAGGTCAATTTGAGATGAGTAGTATGGGAGAGCTGAAGTTTTTCTTGGGTCTCCAAGTTAAACAGACTGAGAGTGGTTTATCCATATGTCAGTCCAAGTTCACCCTAGAACTCATAAGGAAGTATGGTATGGATTCATCCAGTACCATGAAGACTCCTATGGGGTCAAGTATGTCTCTTAGCAAGGATGATGTAGGGAAACCTGTAGATGAAACCATGTATAGAGGGATAGTTGGCTCCCTATTATACTTGACTGCTAGTAGACCAGATATCATGTATGCTACATGTGTCTGTGCAAGGTATCAAGCCTGCCCTAAAGAGTCTCATTTGACAGCAGTCAAAAGAATATTGAGATATCTAAAGGGCACTCCCTATCTAGGCCTCTGGTACCCTAGGAATGGAGATTTTGAACTAACAGGTTATTCAGATGCAGACTTTGCAGGATGCAAAGAAGATAGAAAAAGCACTACTGAAACCTGTCAATTACTAGGTGGGAGACTAATTTCATGGAGTAGCAAAAAGCAGACAAGTGTGGCTATCTCCACTGTAGAGTCAGAGTATGTGGCTGCAGGAAGTTGCTGTGCTCAACTTCTGTGGATACAACATCAGCTAGAGGACTATGGATTTCAGGTAAGTAGAACTCCACTCTTCTGTGATTCTACAAGTGCTATTTCAATAGCTAATAATCCTGTATCTCATAGTAGAACAAAACATATTGAAATTAAGTATCATTTTCTTAGGGAGCATGTAGAAAGAGAAGATATTTTACTTGAATATGTTAAAACAGATGAACAATTAGCTGATATGTATACTAAGCCCCTAGAAGAAGCTAAGTTCAATAGATTTAAAATTGAACTAGGAATGATAAACTTTGAGTAAGTTTACAGAATTGAAATTGACTAAGTAAAAAGGTGTCGATACATAGACAAGTCTATGTCGACACAGAATAGTGGTGTCGACACTTCAGGAAATAGGTGTCGACACATCTAGGAAGTTGGTGTCGACACTTCAAAATATTAGTGTCGACACATGCCAAGTAGGTGTCGACACATCCAAAGTGGTGTCGACACTTAGTATTTACTCAGAATTTTCTAAGTAAAGTCTCGACTATGTGTCGAGTTATGTTGTGTCGACACATAACCAAGTGTCGACACATAAAATCTGTTGACTAAACTTGTGTCGACACATATGTGTCGAGACATTATAAGTCAGTGTCGACACTTATTGCCAGTGTCGACACATTTTAAGTTAGCTGTCCCGCCTGTTCATCTTAAAAATCAGAAAGGTATAAATAGGGTTTTGTCTTTGTTTGTCGACACGCTTTCAAAGTTTCGAGACCAATCTTCTGTGTCGACACCTCTCTTCTCTCAAGACAAATTCTACAAACCCTAATGGCGCCTAAGCTAGAGGAGAACGTCAACGAAGGATATGACCTGGTGCGCAGCGCTTTCGAAGATGCTGATCAAGAAATCAAGTCTGTCGTAACCCTAGTAGCCGATTCTGGGTTAGAATATTTAGTTTCTGAATCTACAAAGATATGGAAGAAAGAGGTACTCGAATTCCTCAATGGAGCCAAGGTGGATGAATCTGCATACAAAATCAAATCCAGAGTTCATGGAACAAAGGTTAAGATTTCGCCAAAGAGCTTGAGGAAGGTGCTTCAATTGCCAAGAACTCAAGAGGAAGATGAGGTTACTGCTTCAAGGACCAGGGAAGCTCTAACCTGGTGTGGACGTGATTCTACAATGAAGATTGGTTCTGTTTTGAACAGAAAAGGCATGAACAATCAAGGCAAATTCTTGTCTGAGATTGTTGGAAAAGTACTACTTAGTAAGCCAGGAGGGCATGACAGAGTGTCTGCCTCTATGTTCAATATAATGACCAGGATTATCTTCACTTTAAGAACTGATTGGTCAGTTATAGTGTTTGAGAAGATTAAGGAAAGTCTGAAGAAGCCCAACCTGGGCAGAATCATAAGTCTTTATCTTGCAGGAACCATACCTGAGGTAATGCACCAATCTGCTGGAACTAAAATCAATCACATGAGAAAAATGGATCTGAGAATTTTCTCTAGATGGGACAGGGTGTTGTCAAAGGAGATGCCAACCCCTGAGAAGACAGTTACTGAGAAAGAAATTCAACCAAAGATTAAAAGGAAGACTGCTCCAGTGGCTCAAGTGTCCACTAGCAGCTCTGATAGTGAAGAACAGGTTGCCTTCACTCCAGATGAGCATGAGAAAGAGCCTGCTGTAAAGACTCCTGCTCCTCAAGAGGTTGCTTAGATCCAGGGGGAGCTACCTCAAGCTAGCCCCATCCACAAGGATCACAGCCAGGGGGAGCTTCCAGTTGTAGAAGAACCAACTACACTGTAAAGTGAACAAGCAACCACCATTATACTAGAGGTAATCACTGAACTAAACACTTTAGAATTTTCTATGGAAGATACTGATTTGTCTGATGATCATCAGCAAACTCAGCTGAATAGTCAAGTTTCAGATGTTGTTATAGAAGACACATCTGCTGTTGTACTAGTAGTGGTTCCTGATTCAGTGGTTGAAGAGCCTAGAATTTCTCCAGCTCCTTCACCACAAGAATACACCATGGAAGATTTATTCCTAAATCTAGACCAACAAGATTTTGACATGGACAAGGATGCTGCTGAAAGAGATCATGCTGTTGTTGAGGGGGAGCAAGTGCAAGTTCATGAAGAGCCTATAAGGCAAGAAACTGAGAAAGCTCCAAATGTGCAAGCTGAAAAGCCTCCAAGCCCTAAGGAGAGGGTTGACATAGCCAGCTCCTCAGAATCTGAAGATGAGGAGGCTACAAGGGCCATGCAAAAGAAACTTTATGTATTCAAGAGAAGAAGTCAAAGTTATAAAAAGGCTTTACAATCTATTGCACCACAGCCTATAGTTCAGCAAGCTCCAACTGTTGATTATAGTGCTTTAATGGTTGCACTGCAGATCAAACTGGATGAACATAGAAAAGCAATAGAGAAGTATGTGGATGAAGGGCAGAAATCATTGCAATTTGATCTGGCCCAAGATATCAAGTCTATAAGGTTTGAAATGAACTTTAACAAGAAAGAGATGACAGACTGCTTCCACAAGGGTGGAAATGCAGTGGTGTACTTGACAACACACCAAGAGAAGATAAAAGCACAAGTGGATGACATAGCATTAAAGCAAGGGTATGTTCTTGAAAATCAGCTAAGGATGAATGACAATCTTACTGTTTACCATAATGCTATTTTCACAGAATTAAAGAACCAGGCTGCTGCACCTTCTACCTCTACTGCTGCTGTTAAAGCTGAATTTGATAAAGTATTTCAAGAAGAAATCAATGCTGTTAAGACTGCCATTGAAGACTCCCAGAAGGCCATATCTGAACAACTTAAAAAGCTCAAACCTTTCTTTAAAGATGGAGTCAGATACTTGGATAATCAAATCAGATTTCAGAAGGATGATGTCAGAGATCACATGGCTAGAGAAGTCATAAAGGGGGAGAGAGTGTTAGTCAAGGCAAGCTCTGACCATGCTAAGTGGATATCAAATTCTATCAGAGCAACTCTTGGATATCCTCCTCTGTGTGATTACAATGATGTTGCTGAATCTGGAATTAACCCTGCATATCTAGGAGGTGAGCAACCAGAAGTAGCTCAAGTCATTTATCCTCCTCCAGATTTTGAAATGGTGCATGCTGATGTACAGACCATGTACAGCCCACCTGGGGGCAAGGACAATGTTATTATTGAAAAGGTTGTTCAGCCTATATCTGAAGCTATGCAAGAGGCATTGCAGAAAGAAGAAGAGACAAGACTGTCAAAGAAGAGGTTTAGGGAACAAGCTGAACAAAGGCCAGACTTTGAACAGTGGAGCCCTACCTCAAGAAATATCTTTTTGACTGCCTGGAAAGCTGCCAAGGATAACATTCAAGACATGAACAAATGGTTCTCTGAGGCTGAATGGAGAAAATATGAGACTAGACAGGAGGCCATAGTTCAACATAGAAGGAAGGCAAAGATGGGAAAGCTACCTCCTACTGCTCTGGAGCCTAGCAAGTACTTTCCTAAGCCATACCATTATTTTGAAAGATAGAAGATCAAAGCTGAAGAGCTTAAGAAGAAAGATCTGAAAGGCAAGAAGCCTGCTGATGCTGAAACTACTGATGCTCCTGTCCAAGCTAAAGTTCAAGCTGGCAAAGGGATAGTTATTAAAGAGCCTGAACAAAAATAGATTTAGAATTTTCTTGAATTTTATGCTGTAATCTTTTGGATGTAAAACATTTTGTGAACTTCTGAAAATGTATAAGACAGATTTTAGAACAATATGTTATATGATTAATCTATTTCATGTTTGTTCTGTGATAATGTCTATGTCTATTTCTTATTTGTTCTGAGATGATGAATTTGTATACATGTGAAATTAATACATGTTTATGTTTACCCTGCTGTACATTATCCTGCTTTACATCATTTTGTAATCTTAATTATGAATGGTGTATATCATTGACTAAGGGTTATGACTTCTCCAAATAGGGGGAGATTGTTGGGTACATTGGTTAAATGTACCTGATTTGAAGAAGCCTCACCCAACTCAATGATATACATCAAAATGTATTTGATGTGTTTTTGAGTTACTTGTGCAGGTTAAGTATTTGCAGGACTGAAGCAAAAATTTCTAAGTCCATGTGTCGACACCCAGAGGGAAAGTGTCGACACTTAAGAAGACTTGTGTCGACACCCAGACAAGCAGTGTCGACACTTGGAGTCATTGTGTCGACACCTGGGATGCAGAGTCGACACCAGACACAAAGTGTCGACACAAGGAGCTGTGTCGACACTCAATGAAGAAAGTACAGTAAAGCAGTGTCGACACTTAACAGCAGTGTCGACACCCAGTGAAGCTGTGTCTACACCAGAAAGTGTCGATACTTGGAGCTGTGTCAACACTCAGCAAAAGTCAGCAGAGACTAAGTATAAGTGTCGACACTCAGAACAATGTGTCGACACTCAACAGAAGAGTCAGCACTTGAAGTAAGTGTCGACACCAAGAACAATGTGTCGACACTCAACAGAAGAGTCAGCACTTGAAGTAAGTGTCGACACCCAAAACAATGTGTCGACACTCAGCTGAAGACTCAACACTTGAAGAAAGTGTCGACACATGGAGCTGTGTCGACACTTAGCAAAGAACAGCAAGATCGACAAAATATTCTAAGTACAAGTGTCGACACTATGGGAATGTGTCGACACTCAGCTGAAGTCTCAACAAGAAGAAGAATGTGTCGACACAAGGAGCTGTGTCGACACTCAACAAGTATCAACATGAAGATGTGTCGACACCAAGAAGCAGTGTCGACACTTAACTGTTTCAACACATGAAGATGTGTCGACAAAAGGAGATGTTTCGACACTTAGAAGAATTCAACAAAGATACTGAAGTACAAGTACTTATGTCGACACTCAATCTCAGTGTCGACACATGAAGAAGAAGCAGTGTCGAGATAAAGAATCAACAACACAAGGAGTTGTGTCGACACCTTGTAGACCAGTGTCGACACTTAGACAACATGTGTCGACACTTGGTCTATAAGTGTCGACACTTAAAGACAGAAAGTCTCGACACTATCAGACAGTTAAAGAATTTTCAAGAACTGACTGGATGACTTGACAGCTGCCATTCCAGCCGGTCTACAGCACCTGTCAGAGTTGTCAGAATTCAGTTATGGACCGGACCAGCCGGTTACCATGAAGAAGGCCTATAAATAGGCCTATGCTGTCTACAGAGATTGATTGATGAAGTGATCATTCACTAGAGTAACACACAAGAAGATCTAGCTGTCCAAGTGCAGATCTAAGAAGTTGGAGAGAGAGGGCTACATCCAAGAAATCAGCCGTCGGAACTAGGCTGAGAAGAAGGGTTCAGATATATTCTGGATCTTAAGAAGCAGAGGTCAAGGATCAACTGCAGAAGGAGTCAATCTTATTCAGTTCTACTTTCAAGAAGCTTTGAAGAAAGCTAAGTCAGATTGAAGCCAGCTGAGTTCTTCCAAGAATTCATCAAGAAACTCTCAACTCCCCTCTCTTGTTTCTGAGTTGCTGAGTTATCATTTCTATAAACATTTTTATCTTGTAGGATCCTTTGGATCTGAGTGAATTGTAAGCCTGTAATTATAAAGGCTGAGGGTAGGGCTTGAGAGCCTGAGTGTAGGAGATTGTAATCTCTGAGTGTAGGCCTTGTTGGCCGAGTGTAGGCCTTGTTGGCTGAGTGTAGGCCTTTGTGGCTGAGTGTAGGCTTTGGGATAAAGCTGAGTTGTAGGGCTTTGGGCCTGAGGTGTAGGAACCAGTTTGGGTTCTGAGCTAGTGGAGAAGTTTGGCCGAATCTAGTACACTGCTAGATAGGCGAAGGGGGAAAGTGGATGTACCCAAAGCTTGGGGAACCACTATAAAACTCTGTGTATGCTGTGATTGTGATTTGCTGTGTATGCTGTGTGTTTGTTGTGATAAAATAGTTAGAATTCAGTGATATTAACTGATTGTTGCCATTAAAGTCTAAAAAGAATTTGGTCACCTATTCACCCCCCCTCTAGGTGTTTAGGTACTATATCTTTCAAAGATTACATGCAACCCACAAGATTCTCGCTAGAGTTGATCATTTAGGTATCCTATACCCATCGATCTAGTATGACCATCATGCTTTCTCTGCGCGAGAGGCTTTGTCAGTGGATCCGCAATATTTTCCTCAGTCGGCACTCTGCAAATGTTTACATCTCTTCGTTCGACAATCTCACGAATAAGATGAAACCGCCGAAGTATGTGCTTGGAGCGCTGATGAGATCTAGGTTCCTTAGATTGTGCAATTGCACCATTGTTATCACAGTAGAGAACTACGGGACCAACAATGCTAGGAAGTACATCAAGCTCGCCGATGAATTTCCTAATCCATACAGCCTCCTTCGCCTCATTAGCTGCTGCGATATACTCGGCCTCTGTTGTAGAATCAGCAACTGTCTCTTGCTTGGAACTCTTCCAGCTCACAGCTCCTCCATTCAGGCAAAACACAAAACCTGACTGAGACTTGGAGTCGTCTCTATCAGTTTGGAAGCTAGCATCCGTGTAACCACTTACAACGAGCTCTTCCTCTCCACCATACACCAAGAACACATCCTTAGTCCTTCTCAAGTACTTCAGGACATTCTTGATTGCAATCCAGTGACACTCATCGGGGTCTGACTGATACCTGCTAGTCATGCTCAAAGCAAAGGAGACGTCGGGTCGAGTACATAACATCGCGTACATGATTGATCCAATTGCCGAAGCATATGGAATCAACTTCATGCGGTCCTTATCTTCACAAGATTTTGGACACTGGTCCTTAGAGAGATTCACACCATGAGACATGGGCAAAAATCCTTTCTTGGACTCAAGCATGTTGAACCGCTTCAACACCTTTTCGATGTACGTACTCTGGGTAAAACCCAGCAACTTCTTCGATCTATCTCTATAGATCTTAATACCGAGTATATAAGTCTCTTCACCCAAATCCTTCATTGAAAAGCAGTTCCCTAGGTTGTTCTTAACAACTTTCAGGGTAGGAATGTCATTCCCAATCAACAGTATGTCATCTACATACAATATCAGGAAGACAACAATGCTCCCACTGATTCGCTTGTAAACATAAGGCTCATGTTCATTCTAGATGAAACCAAACTCTTTGATTTTCTCATCAAAACGAAGATTCCAACTTCGAGAGGCCTGTTTCAGTCCATAAATGGACTTATTCAGCTTGCATATTTTAGTGGCTTCATCTGGGGATACAAAACCCTCGGGTTGTGTCATGTACACTTCCTCAAGGAGGTTTCCATTAAGGAAAGCTGTTTTGACATCCATCTGCCAGATCTCGTAGTCATAATACGCAGCAATAGCAAGCAATATCCTAATGGACTTTACCATGGCAACAGGGGAAAAAGTCTCATCATAGTCAATACCATGAATTTGCTTGAAACCCTTAGCCACCAGTCGCCCTTTGAATGTCTGTACATTCCCATCCATGTCGGTCTTCTTCTTGAAGACCCACTTGCACCCTATGGGTCGTACACCTTCAGGTGGTTCCACCAAGTTCCAAACTTGGTTTACATACATGGAGTCCATTTCGGATTTCATAGCCTCAAGCCATTTGTCGGAGTCCGGTCCATTCACAGCCTCTTGGTAGGTTGCTGGTTCATCATCATGATCCATAAGCAACACATTACCTATTTGAGACACGATAAATCCATATCTCTCAGGCTCAAACCTCGGTCTACCAGATCTGCGTAGGACTTGTGTTCCCTGAACAGGTTCTCTAGCTACAACATCTTGTAGTCCTCTCTCAGAATCCAATTCCGGTTCATTCATTACATGTGGTTCTTGAACTTCTTCAAGCTCTACCTTTTCAGTCTTTCTTGATAAGAACTCTTTCTCCAAGAAGACACCAGTCCTTGCGACAAACACTTTGCCCACAGACGGTAGGTAAAAGTAATACCCTTTTGTTTCCTTAGGATATCCCACCAGATAACATTTATCCGATTTGGGTTCTAGCTTGTCAGGCATTTGACGTCTCACGTATGCCTTACAGCCCCAAATTTTAATGAACGACATACTAGGACGCTTCCCAGTCCATATCTCATATGGTGTCTTCAGAACCGTTTTCGTTGGAGCGCGATTCAATGTCATTGCAGCAGTCTCTAAAGCAAAACCCAAAAGGAAACAGGCAAGTCTGCATGACTCATCATCGAACGTACCATGTCTAACAGAGTACGATTTCTCCTCTCAGACACACCATTATGTTGTGGTGTTCTAGGTGGAGTGAGCTGTGATACAATACCACACTCTTTCAGATGATCACGGAACTCATGACTCAGGTATTCGCCACCTCGATCATATCGGAGTGCTTTAACCCTTTTACCCAACTGGTTTTCTACTTCATTCTTGAACTCTTTGAACTTTTCAAAGGTCTCGGATTTGCACTTCATAAGTGAAAGATATGGTACCTAAACACCTAGAGGGGGGGGGGGTGAATAGGTGACCTAAACCTTTTTGAAACTTTGTTGGCAGCACAACAATTATTACAGCTAACAGCAATTACAGAAATCAAACAAGTAATCCACAGCACAGCACAGCAGACACACTAATTTATAGTGGTTCCCCAATCTTTGGGTACATCCACTTTCCCCTTCGCCTATCTAGCAGTGTACTAGATTCGACCAAACTTCTCCACTAACTCAGAACCAAACTAGGTTCCTACCTCAGGCCCAAAGCCTTACACTCAGCCAAAAGGCCTACACTCAGCCACCCAGGCCTACACTCAGCCAATTAAGGCCTACACTCAGAGTTCTCCAACTCCTACACTCAGGCAACCAAGCCCTACCCTCAGCCTTTATAAAATAGGCTTACAATTCTCTCAGATCCAATGGATCCTACAAGTTAAAATAGAAAGTACAATAGTTAACTCTACAACTCAGAAAATAGGAGAGGAGTTGAGAGATTCTTGAAGAGTTCTTGGAAGAACTCAGTTAGATCCAAACTGACTTAGCTTCCTTCAAAGCTTCTTGATTAGAACTGAATTAGTCTGAATCTTCTGCAGTTGTTCCTTGACCTCTGCTTCTTGAAATCCAGATGACTCTGAATTCTTCTTCTCAGCCTTAGTTCCAAAGACTGAATACTTGGTTGGAGCTCTCTCTCTCCAACTTCTTAGATCTGCTGATGCACTGCAAGATCTTCTTGTGTTGATACTCAATATACCACTTTTACAAAGATCTGAACTCTCTCTGTAAAAACTTTTTCAACCACTTCTATATTATCTCAACAATCTTTTCAACAAACGTTTCTGTAAACTATAGTGCCTATTTATAGGCTTCCTTTATGGTAACCGGCTGGTCCGGTTCATAACAGACTTCTGATATCACTGACAGTTGATGTAGACCGGCTGGATCGGCAGCTGTCTTGTCAACCAGTCACTTCTTGAAATTCCTCTAACTGTCAGATAGTGTCGAGACTTTCTGTTCTTAAGTGTCGACACTTATAGGCCAAGTGTCGACACATGTTGTGTAAGTGTCGACACAAGTCTACAAGGTGTCGACACAATTCCCTGTATGTCTCGACACAGTTTCTTCTGCATGTGTCGACACTGAAATTGAGTGTCGACACAAGTACTTGTACTTCATTCTTTAACTGTATTCTTCTAAGTGTCGACACATCTCCTTTGTGTCGACACATCTTCATGTGTTGAAACTGTCAAGTGTCGACACTGCTTCTTGGTGTCGACACAAGTCTTCACTTTTGTTTCTTCAGCTGAGTGTCGACACATTCCTTTAGTGTCGACACTTGTACTTAGAATATTTTGTAACTTTTCTGATCTTTGCTAAGTGTCGACACAGCTCCTTGTGTCGACACTTTCTTCAAGTGTAGAGTCTTCAACTAAGTGTCGACACATTGTGCTGAGTGTCGACACTTTCTTCAAGTGTTGACTCCTCTGGTTGTGTGTCGACACATTGTGCTGAGTGTCGACACTTACTTCAAATACTGAGTCTTTAGCTAAGTGTCGACACATTGTGCTGGTGTCGACACTTACTTCAAGTGCTGACTCTTCTGCATAGTGTCGACACATTGTGTTGAGTGTCGACACTTGTACTTAGATTTTGCAGACTTTTGCTGAGTGTCGACACTTACTTCAAGTGTCGACACTTTCTGGTGTTGACTCAGCTCTTCTAGGTGTCGACACTTCTGCTAAGTGTCGACACAGCTTTTCTGCATTCTTCTACACTGAGTGTCGACACAGCTCCAAGTGTCGACACTTTCTGACTGGTGTCGACTCTTCTTCCCAGGTGTCGACACAATGACTCCAAGTGTCGACACTGCTTGTCTGGGTGTCGACACAAGCTTTCTCAAGTGTCGACACTTTCCCTCTGGGTGTCGACACATGGACTTAGAATTTTTAGCTTCAGTCCAGTGTATTCCTAACCTGCACAAGTAACTCAAACAAACATCAAATACACTATGATGTATATCATTGAGTTAGGTGAGGCTTCTTCAAATCAGGTACATTTGACCAATGTACCCAACAATCTCCCCCTATTTGGAGAAGTCATAACCCTTAGTCAATGATATACATCACTCATAATTAAAAATTATAAAATGAAGTAAAACAGATATATGACAACAGAGTTAAACTTAAACATGTAATAAAGCACACATGTATACTCATTCAGCATTACAGAACAAACAAGAATTAGACACATTCTACTGAACAATCATGAAATATATATTTATCAAAAATTGTTCATACATTGTTGTTAATACATTTTCAATGATTTACACAAAATGTTTGATTACAACATTCTTCAGTTTAATCTTAGTCTAATTCTGCTCTGGTTCTTTAATGACTATGCCTTTTCCAGCTTGCACTTTGGCTTTCACAGCAGCAGCAGCAGCAGGCTCAGCTTCAGCAGTCTTCTTCCCTTTGGAGTCCTTCTTCTTCTGTTCTTCAGCCTTGATCTTTTGCCTTTCAAAATAATGATAGGGCTTAGGAAAGTACTTGCTAGGCTCCACAGCTGTAGGAGGTAGCTTTCCTAACTTAGCCTTCCTTCTATGTTGGACAATGGCTTCCTGCCTACTTTCATGTTTCCTCCATTCTGCCTCTGAGAACCACTTGTTCCTCTCATGGGCATTGTCCTTGGCTGCTTTCCATGCAGTGAGAATGATGTTCCTAGAAGTAGGGCTCCACTGTTCAAAATCTGGTTTTTGCTCAGCAAGTTCCCTGAACTTCTTCTTTGACAGCCTAGTCTCTTCTTCTTTGTCCAAAGCCTCTTGCATAGCAGCTGTGATAGGTTGAACAACCTTTTCCAGAATAATATTAGGCTTGCCAGCAGTTGGACTATACATTGTGCTTACATCAGCATGAACCATTTCAAAATCTGGAGGTGGATAGATTACATCAGCCACTGCCTGTTGCTCACCTCCAAGATATGTTCCTTGAATACCAGATTCAGCTACATTGTCATCATCACACAGGGGAGGATAGCCCAGTGTAGCCCTGATGGAATTGGATATCCATTTTGCATGGTCAGAACTGGCTTTGACTAACACCCTCTCCCCCTTTATGACTTCTTGTGCCACATGATCTCTCACATCATCTTTCTGGAACCTGATTTGGCTGTCCAAATACCTTATGCCCTCTTTAAAGAAAGGTCTAAGCTTGGTAAGCTGTTCAGAAATGACCTTTTGTGAGTCTGTAATGGCATTCTTTACAGCAGCAAGTTCTGCTTGAAATATTTTATCAAAGTCAGCCTTGGCAGCAGCAGAGGAGGTTGATGGTTCATCAGACTTTTCTTGAGTTCAGTGACTATGGCATTGTGAGATGCAGTCAAGTTATCATTCATCCTGAGTTGATTCTCCAGCACATAGCCTTGCTTTAGTGCTATATCTTCTACTTTCTCTTTGATTGTTTCTTGATGTTTAGCCAGAAGACTACTGCATTTCCACCCTTGTGGAAGCATTCATTCATTTCCTTCTTATTCATGTTCATTTCAAACCTTATTGATTTGATATCTTGAGCTAGATCAAATTGTAGAGATTTTTGGCCCTCATCAATATATTTCTCTATGGCCCTTCTTTGCTCATCCAGCTTTACTTGCATTGCCACCATTAGGCTACTGTAATCAGTTGATGGAGCTTGTTGGACCAGTGAGTGTTGAGCAACAGTTTGGAGAGCCTTCTTGTAGCTCTGGCTTCTTCTTTTGAAAACAAAAAATTGCTTTTTCTTAGCTTGCTCAGCTTCATCATCTTCAGATTCTGATGTACTGGCTATATCCACCCTATCCTTAGGGCTGGATGGTTTTTCAGTGTGCACATCTTGTGCCTTCTCAGTATCTAGCCTTATAGGCTCTTCTTGAATATCCAAGTTCTCCCCCTCAGCAGCAGCATCCTTCTCTGCATCAGCAGCATTCTTTTCCATATCAAAATCATCCTGATCTAAATTCAGAAATAGATCTTCCATTGTGTATTCTGCTGGAGACTGTGCAGGAGATGTACTGGTTTCATCAGCTACAACAGATGTGTCTTGGAGAACAACATCTGGTTCTTGAGTTGCTGGCTGATTTTGCTGATGGTCATCAGACAAATCAGAATTTATTATAGAAAAATTCAAAGTATTAAGGTCAACAAGTACCTCTTGAATGAGGAGGGTGGCTTGCTCACTCTCCAGTGTAGATGGTTCTGCTACACCTGGAAGCTCCCCCTGGATGTCAGCTGGCTCCTGAGGAGCAGGTGACTTTTCTGCAGCCTTATCCATTGGACTATCAGGAGTGAAAACCACATGTTCTTCACTGCCTGAGCTGCTGGAGGACTCTTGAGGCACAGCAGCAGTCTTCCTCTTCTTCCTGGGAGGAGAGTCTTTCTTAGAAGCTTGCTTTTCTGGGGTGGTCAATTCCTTGGACAGCACCCTTTCCCACCTGGAGAAGATTCTCATGTCCATCCTTCTCATGTGGTTGATTTTACTACCTGCAGCAGAGCTCATTACCTCTGGAATTGATCCAGCCAGGTAGAGACTTATTATCCTGCCCAGATTGGGCTTCTTCAGACTTTCCTTCACTTTATCAAATACAATCATAGACCAGTCTGTCTTAAGGTTGAAGATGATTCTGGTCATGATACTGAACATAGAGGCTGACACCCTGTCATGCCCTCCTGGTTTGCTTAGAATAACCTTGCCTACAACTTCAGACAGGAATTTGCCTTGATTATTCATCCCCTTCCTGTTGAAAACTGATCCTATTTTCATCTTAGGATCAAGACCACACCAGTCCAAAGCTTCTTGGTCTTTAGATGTTGTGACTTCCTCTTCTTCTTGAACTTTAGGTAGCTGAAGTACCTTTCTCAGACTTTTGGGTGATACTTTGACCTTGGTGCCATGCACCCTTGACTTAATTCTGTAGCCTGAGTCATCTACAGACGCTCCAGTAAGAAATTCAAGCACTTCTTTCTTCCATATCTTGGTTGGTTCTGAAACCAAGAACTCCAATCCTGAATTGCTGACTAGGGTTATCACTGATTTGATTTCACGATCTCCGTCGTCGAATGCGCCTCGCACGAGCTCATAGCCTTCGTTTACGTTCTCTTCCAGCTTGGGAGCCATTAGGGTTTTGAGAATTAGTCTTTAGAGAAGAGAAATGTCGACACAGGAGTTTTAGTCTCGAAACTCTGAAAGCGTGTCGACAAACACAAACAGAACCCTATTTATACCTTTCTTGTTTGAAGACGAACAGGCGGGATGAATTTCTAAAGATGTGTCGACACTGTCAATAAGTGTCGACACTGACTTATAATGTCTCGACACACATGTGTCGACACAAGTTTAGTCAACAGATTTTATGTGTCGACACTTGGTTAAGTGTCGACACCACTATACTCGACATGTAGTCGAGACTTTACTTAGAAAAATTCTGAGTAAAACTTAAGTGTCGACACTTTATTGGATGTGTCGACACCTACTCGACATGTGTCGACACTAACATTCTGAAGTGTCGACACTAACTTCCTAGATGTGTCGACACCATTTTCCTGAAGTGTCGACACTTACTATTCTGTGTCGACATAGACTTGTCTATGTGTCGACACCTTTTTACTTAGCCAATTTTTGTTCTGTATACTTAATCTAAGTTTATCATACCTAGTTCAATTTTGAACCTATTAAACTTAGCTTCATCTAAGGGCTTAGTGAACATATCAGCTATCTGATTATCAGTTCTAACATATTCAAGTGCAATATCATTTCTTTCTACATGCTCCCTAAGAAAGTGATATTTAATCTCAATATGTTTAGTTCTACTATGTGATACAGGGTTGTTAGCTATTGAAATAGCACTAGTAGAATCACAATAAAGTGGAGTTCTACTTACCTGACATCCATAGTCTTCTAGCTGATGTTGAATCCACAGAAGTTGAGCACAGCAACTTCCTGCAGCTACATATTCTGACTCAGCTGTGGAGATGGCCACACTGGTTTGCTTCTTACTACTCCATGAAATGAGTCTTCCACCTAGGAACTGACAGGATCCAGTTGTGCTCTTTCTATCTTCTTTGCATCCTGCAAAGTCTGCATCTGAATAGCCTGTTAGATCAAAATCTCCATTCCTAGGGTACCAGAGGCCTAGATAGGGTGTGCCCTTTAGATATCTCAAGATTCTCTTGACTGCAGTCAAGTGAGATTCTTTGGGGCAGGCTTGATACCTGGCACAAACACATGTAGCATACATAATGTCAGGCCTACTTGCAGTCAAGTATAGTAGAGAGCCAACTATCCCTCTATACAAGGTTTCATCTACAGGTTTCCCTGCATCATCCTTGCTTAGAGACATACTTGACCCCATAGGAGTCTTCATGGTACTGGAGGAATCCATACCATATTTCCTTATGAGTTCTAGGGTGAACTTAGACTGACATATGGATAGACCACTTTCAGTCTGTTTAACTTGGAGACCCAAGAAAAACTTCAGTTCTCCCATACTACTCATTTCAAATTGACTCTGCATAAGCTTTGCAAACTTTTTGCAAAGGCTACTTTCAGTAGACCCAAATATAATGTCATCTACATATATTTGGACAAGTATTACTTTGCCTCTAGATTCCCTAAGGAATAGAGTCTTATCTATTTTCCCCCTTGTGAACTTGTTCTCAATGAGGAAACTAGATAGGGTTTCATACCAAGCTCTAGGAGCTTGCTTTAACCCATACAATGCTTTCCTAAGTCTATAGACATAATGTGGAAGAGTAGGATCAACAAAACCTGAAGGCTGCTCCACATATACTTCTTCTTTTAAATTACCATTAAGGAATGCTGACTTCACATCCATTTGGTATACTTTGAATCCTTGGTAGGTTGCATAGGCCAAGAACATCCTTATGGCTTCCAGTCTGGCTACTGGAGCAAAGGTTTGATCAAAATCAATACCTTCTTCTTGCCTATATCCTTTTGCAACCAGTCTTGCCTTATTCTTAATGATGACACCTTGTTCATCTAACTTGTTCCTGTAGATCCACTTTGTTCCTATCACATTGTGATCTTTAGGCTTAGGAACCAGATCCCACACCTTGCATCTTTTGAACTGATTAAGCTCCTCCTGCATTGCTTCAGTCCACTGTGGATCTTGTATAGCTTCTTCAAATTTCTTTGGTTCTATTTGAGACAGAAAACTTGAATATACTACAGCATTCTGATTTCTGCTCCTTGTCTGAACACCTTGTCTTGGATCTCCAATGATCAGCTCTACTGGATGATCTCTTAGATGCCTGTTGGCTGGAGGCATCCTTACTTCTGGTTGAACTTCTTCAGCATCTTCATCAAGCTGAGTTCCTTGTACTTCTACAGCTCCTTGTACATGTAGTTCTCCCCCTGGACATAAGCCATCTTCTTCTACTTGCTGTCTTGCAGCAGGTACATCTTCTATGGTTAGCTTGTCCATCTTCTTAGTAAGACCTGTAGGGCTGCACACACTACTAGACAACTCATTGTTAATTAGTTGTGTTTCATCAAAAACTACATGCACAGACTCCTCTACAACTTGTGTGGTCAAGTTGTAGACTCTATAAGCCTTACTATTATTGCTGTACCCAACAAACACTCCCTCTTGGGACTTGGCAGCAAACTTAGTTAAGTAAGACTTCCCATTGTTAAGTATGAAGCATTTACAACCAAAGATCCTAAAATAGGACAGATTTGGTTTCCTGCCTTTCACTACTTCATAGGGGGTCTTGTTTAACCTTTTAGTGATGGTAGCCCTATTTATCACATGGCATGCAGTGTTAACTGCTTCAGCCCAGAAATATTCTGGCAGTGATGAATCACTTAATAGGGTTCTACCAGCCTCTATCAAGGTCCTATTTTTCCTTTCAGCAATGCCATTTTGCTGAGGTGTTCTAGGTGAAGAGAATTCTTGAAATATCCCATAGTCTTCACACAGCTTTGTCATGCTTTCAGACTGAAACTCAGTACCATGGTCACTTCTAATTTTGACCACTGTACAGTTCAATTCATTCTGAATTTGCTTAACAAAACTATAGAAGACACTAGGTGTTTCAGATTTCTGCTTTAAGAAGAACACCCAGGAAAACCTTGAGTAGTCATCAACAACTACAAAGGTGTAGACCTTCCTACCTAAGCTGTGAACTGGCATTGGACCAAATAGATCCATATGCAAGAGGTATAAACACCTCACAGCATCTTTGTTGTCTAAGCTTCTAAAGGTGGATTTAGTCTGCTTGCCCTTTTGACAAGCTGAGCAAATGCCATCTTTGACACACTTAACTTGAGGACCATTCCTCACTAACTCTTTACTAAAGAGTTTGCCAATAGTCTTGTAATTAAGATGAGCAAGCCTCTTGTGCCATTTGACACATTGAGAGACTGTCTCATCAGCTACAAGACAGACTGGAGAACAATTGTTCTCAACCATAATGTCTAAGCAGTAGACATTTCTCTTTCTATATCCAGTCAAAATGATCTCTTGATCACTTGACCTCTTGATATGACAACCATTTTTAACAAATGAGATGTCATACCCTACATCACTTAATTGACTTATACTAATGAGGTTGTGTTTCAAACCTTTAACATAAGCCACTTGAGTAATGGTAACAAGGTTAGAAGAAATGTTACCAAACCCTTTGATGATTCCTTTTTCAGAACCACCAAAGGTCACCTTTGGACCATTTTTGATTGGGATGTAGTCCTTCAGTAGTCCCCTAGTTCCAGTCATGTGTCTGGAACAACCACTATCCAAGTACCATGTAGGGGTATGGTCACTTGGATTCACCTGCAAAACAAATTAATGAACCTTAGAACCCAAAGTAAACTTGGGTCCTTGGTGATTGTTAGTTTGCAATTTGACATAGCTACCTGCTGGCTTTCCAACAGGTAACTTGCTACTCAACTTGGCACTGGCATTGTGCCAACAATCCAAGGCAAAGTGGCCAACCTTGCCACAACACCAGCATTCAAACTTGTTGTACCTTTGCTTAGGTACAACCTTTGCTGTCTTGACCACAGCAGCCTTGTTGAATGTTGGGGCTTTGCCCTTGGACTTGGACTGATCCTGAACAGTCCTCACAGGCATAACAAAACCCAATCCAGCCTTTCCTTTATGATGAACAAATTCATCAATCAAGGGTAGCACTGATTTAGGTTTTGAAAACCTAGCAACTACTCTTTTTCCTTCTGGAGATTGATCTCCAGCAACTTAATTTGATCATTTTTAAATGTAATAGTACCCATCTGAATCACAGTAATGTGTTTCAGCCTGGCTACTTCATTCAGTTTTTGATCATACTCCTTCTCAAAATCTGTTGCAGCTGCCTTGAGATCAGCAATCTCCTTTGCCTGACTTTTGGCTAGGATCTTGCTTTTCTTATAGGCTTGCAACAGTACTTGGTATTCATCTAAGAGCTGATGAATATCTCCCTCAGATTCAGAATCACTTCCATCACTTGATGAAGATGATTCTGACTCTGAACTAGAACTGGAATCTGAACTTAAGGTTAGACTTTGTACCTGACTAGGTCCTGGCTGCTCCAGGATTTTGGTACTTTCAGTCAATGCCATCAGTCCTTGGCACTGAACCTCTTCTTGTTCATAGATTGATTCCATGATCTGCATAAACTCTTCTTCTTCTTCAGCAAATAGCCCTATATAGGCTTCAGCATCTGTCTCAGTGTCTGAAGAAGAAATATCTGAAAGAGTCTTCTCATTCTTTGCAACAAAGGACTTCTCCTTCTTTCCTTTGAAGTGAGTCTTCTTTTTGTCACTGGATTCTTTCCTTCTTTCAGGACAATCTGCAATTACATGACCCTGTCTATTGCAGCAGTAACACACAATCTTAGACCCAGTTGCCTTGCTAGTCTTTGTCCTTTTCTTGTCCTTCTTTGAAGGCTTCTTCTCCTGATACTGAACTTCTTTCCCTTTGGAAAAAGAAGGTCTGGACTTCCACTGTTTCTTCTTCAGGAATTTCTGAAAATGTCTGGTAAATGCAGCAAAGTCTTCATCACTTTCACTGCTTGTAGATTTAGTGCTAACAGACTCATCAGAATCTGATTCAACTACCTCTGGAGGAGGAGTTGATGACTTAGTCCTGTTCTTTCTAGGTACTTCTGACTTAAAGGCAACAGTCCTTTCCCTGTGTTCAGTCCTTGTTGACTTTTCCTCCTCTTTTCTTACTGACAATTGCATCTCATAAGATAACAACTTGCCAAACAGTGTGGGAGGAGGAATTTCTCCCAACTTTGCCATTTCTCTGATGGCACAGATCTTAGTGTCCCAATCTTTGGTTAGGGACCTCAAGAACTTATCATTCAATTCATAGTTTGTGAACTCCCTTCCATAGGACATGAGTTCATTAACAATTCTGTAGAACTTTTTGTAGCATTCAGTGATGCTATCTCCTCTTCCTTGCCTAAAGCTCTCATATTCTTGATTAAGCAAGGATTTCCTATCTTGTCTTACTTCTTCAGAACCTTCCATGTAGACAATGAGGGTATCCCACATTTCTTTTGCTGTTTTACAGTGAATAAGGTTCTGGAAGGTGGCATCATCAATTGCACTAACTATGATGTTCTGTGCCCTTTTGTCCATTGTAGCTAGGACAATCTCATCCTTGGTCATCTCAGAAAAATCCTTTGGAGTTCTCTGTGTAGCATCCAAGACTGAAATCTTCATGGGCACATAAGGCCCTTCCTTGACTGTGATGTAGATCCTAGGGTCAGAGGCCTCCATGAACAGCCTTACCCTTTCTTTCCAGATTCCAAAAATCTCCTTTCTGCAAATGGGCAGTTTCATTGAACCCAATTCCTTGTGATTCTCTGAAGACCCCATGTTTCTTGATTTTCTTGAAACTGTTTCCTGACTTATACTGAATCTGCCAAACTGGATCTCCTCAGACAGTTAGTCCTTTTTGAGGAACCTGGCTCTGATACCACTTGAAAGATATGGTACCTAAACACCTAGAGGGGGGGGGGTGAATAGGTGACCTAAACCTTTTTGAAACTTTGTTGGCAGCACAACAATTATTACAGCTAACAGCAATTACAGAAATCAAACAAGTAATCCACAGCACAGCACAGCAGACACACTAATTTATAGTGGTTCCCCAATCTTTGGGTACATCCACTTTCCCCCTTCGCCTATCTAGCAGTGTACTAGATTCGGCCAAACTTCTCCACTAACTCAGAACCAAACTAGGTTCCTACCTCAGGCCCAAAGCCTTACACTCAGCCAAAAGGCCTACACTCAGCCACCCAGGCCTACACTCAGCCAATTAAGGCCTACACTCAGAGTTCTTCAACTCCTACACTCAGGCAACCAAGCCCTACCCTCAGCCTTTATAAAATAGGCTTACAATTCTCTCAGATCCAATGGATCCTACAGGTTAAAATAGAAAGTACAATAGTTAACTCTACAACTCAGAAAATAGGAGAGGAGTTGAGAGATTCTTGAAGAGTTCTTGGAAGAACTCAGTTAGATCCAAACTGACTTAGCTTCCTTCAAAGCTTCTTGATTAGAACTGAATTAGTCTGAATCTTCTGCAGTTGTTCCTTGACCTCTGCTTCTTGAAATCCAGATGACTCTGAATTCTTCTTCTCAGCCTTAGTTCCAAAGACTGAATACTTGGTTGGAGCTCTCTCTCTCCAACTTCTTAGATCTGCTGATGCACGGCAAGATCTTCTTGTGTTGATACTCAATATACCACTTTTACAAAGATCTGAACTCTCTCTGTAAAAACTTTTTCAACCACTTCTATATTATCTCAACAATCTTTTCAACAAACGTTTCTGTAAACTATAGATGCCTATTTATAGGCTTCCTTTATGGTAACCGGCTGGTCCGGTTCATAACAGACTTCTGATATCACTGACAGTTGATGTAGACCGGCTGGATCGGCAGCTGTCTTGTCAACCAGTCACTTCTTGAAATTCCTCTAACTGTCAAATAGTGTCGAGACTTTCTGTTCTTAAGTGTCGACACTTATAGGCTAAGTGTCGACACATGTTGTGTAAGTGTCGACACAAGTCTACAAGGTGTCGACACAATTCCCTGTATGTCTCGACACAGTTTCTTCTGCATGTGTCGACACTGAAATTGAGTGTCGACACAAGTACTTGTACTTCATTCTTTAACTGTATTCTTCTAAGTGTCGACACATCTCCTTTGTGTCGACACATCTTCATGTGTAGAAACTGTCAAGTGTCGACACTGCTTCTTGGTGTCGACACAAGTCTTCACTTTTGTTTCTTCAGCTGAGTGTCGACACATTCCTTTAGTGTCGACACTTGTACTTAGAATATTTTGTAACTTTTCTGATCTTTGCTAAGTGTCGACACAGCTCCTTGTGTCGACACTTTCTTCAAGTGTAGAGTCTTCAACTAAGTGTCGACACATTGTGCTGAGTGTCGACACTTTCTTCAAGTGTTGACTCCTCTGGTTGTGTGTCGACACATTGTGCTGAGTGTCGACACTTACTTCAAATACTGAGTCTTTAGCTAAGTGTCGACACATTGTGCTGGGTGTCGACACTTACTTCAAGTGCTGACTCTTCTGCATAGTGTCGACACATTGTGTTGAGTGTCGACACTTGTACTTAGATTTTGCAGACTTTTGCTGAGTGTCGACACTTACTTCAAGTGTCGACACTTTCTGGTGTTGACTCAGCTCTTCTAGGTGTCGACACTTCTGCTAAGTGTCGACACAGCTTTTCTGCATTCTTCTACACTGAGTGTCGACACAGCTCCAAGTGTCGACACTTTCTGACTGGTGTCGACTCTTCTTCCCAGGTGTCGACACAATGACTCCAAGTGTCGACACTGCTTGTCTGGGTGTCGACACAAGCTTTCTCAAGTGTCGACACTTCCCTTCTGGGTGTCGACACATGGACTTAGAATTTTTAGCTTCAGTCCAGTGTATTCCTAACCTGCACAAGTAACTCAAACAAACATCAAATACACTATGATGTATATCATTGAGTTAGGTGAGGCTACTTCAAATCAGGTACATTTGACCAATGTACCCAATAATAAGATACACATATCTGTATCTACTGAAATCATCAGTAAATGTAACAAAGTAGAAATACTCACCTCTAGCCATGGAACTCATGGGTCCGCATACATCACTATGTACAATACCCAAGAGATCCTCATCCCTCTCAGTATAACCAGTGAAAGGAGCTTTAGTCATTTTGCCTAACAAACAAGATTCGCATCGCTCAAATGATTCATAATCAAATGAGTCCAAAAGTCCATCTCTGTGGAGCTTGGATATGTGCTTCTCGTTGATATGGCCCAAACGACAATGCCAGAGATACGTAGGGTTCAAGTCATTTGTTCTTAGTATTTTATTATTTTCTACATTACAGATCAGATGGTCCAAGTTCAAAACATAAAGACCATTAAACAATTGGGCTACAGCATAACAAACATCATTCTTAAATATAGAACAACAATTGTTCTTAATTATAAAAGAAAATCCAATCATGTCCAAACATGATATAGATATAATGTTTCTAGTTATGGTCGGAACAAAATAACAATTATCAAGTTCTATTACAAGCCCACTGGGCAAAGAAAGACGGTAAACTCCTACGGCTACAACAGCAACTCTTGCTCCATTGCCGACGCGGAGATCCACCTCCCCTTTACTCAGCAATCTTCTCCTTTCCAGTTCCTGCACATTTGTACAAATGTGAGAACCACATTCGGTATCCAATACCCAAGATGAAGGAGCAGAAAGGTTTATCTCTATAACGTAGACATTAGAAACGGAAGTCATACCTCCCTTCAATTTCTGCAGACCCTCAATGTACGAAGGACAGTTCCTCCTCCAATGACCAGCCTTGCCACAGTGGTGGCATTTCCCTTCCTTCACCGTGCTTTTCTTTTTTCATCAGTGCTGAAGACTTGGGCTCAAGACTTGACTTAGGTCCCACCTTCATCTTCTTGGAGCCCTTGGCCTTGCCCTTGCCCTTATGCACCATCAGTATGGGGCTGGAAGGCTTGGCCTTCTTCATGTTGATTTCGGCAGTTCTCAACATGCCTAGGAGCTCGGGCAGTGTCTTATCTATCTCATTCATGTTGTAGTTCAAGACAAACTGCTCATAACTGTCCAGCAACGATTGCAGGATCAGATCTGTGGCCAACTGTTGACCAAGAGGAAAACCCAGCCTTTCAAGGTTCTCTATATACCCAATCATCTTGAGTACGTGAGTCCCTACTGAGTCTCGAACTCCCATCTTGCACTGAAATAACGCTTTAGTGATGTCGAACCTCTCTTGACGAGCCTGCCCTTGAAACATTTTCTTGAGATGCTCGTCAATCTCATTGCACCCCATGTTCTCATGTTGCTTCTGAAGCTCAGAATTCATAGTGGCAAGCATAAGGCATTCGACATCCAAAGCATCGTCAGTATACTTCTTATAAGTATCCTTCTCAGCACGGGAAGAGTTCCCGGTCGGCACCTCGGGGGCTTCTTCTTCCAAGACATAGAGCTTTCGCTCTTGCCTGAGAACAATTCTCAGGTTCCTGTACCAGTCCATGTAATTTGTCCCACTGAGCTTATCCTTCTCAAGGATGGCTCTCAGAGACAAGGTGGAGTGTGAAACACTTGCCATGGAATTCTACAAGAGTTTATGCAGAATAAAATCAGTACCAAAATTTCAAATACAATTTATTTTAATTTGGACTTCAATTAAAATATTCCCACTATTTTATTCGAAATGATAGCCCTCACTAACAATTCGGAGAGTTCATGCGAGTTACTCTCTTAGTGGATAAGATCCTTATTTCACCAACACTATGAGTCCGCTTTGGCGTTCCTTTCACGATGCGGTTATTTAGGTAGGCAACGCTTGCCAATTGCATCCTCATGCAATTCTTGTATGGTTGGTGAATAACTCCTTATTCGCATCCATCATATGGTGCATGCCAACCCTATGCCTCTAGGCACTCAACCTTTGAGGTCACCTAGTTAAGATGGACCCGATGTCGACAGTGGGATATCATAATTATCCGCTCGCACCCTTACCAAGATAGATTAATGCACCTTGCTTTGGCAAGCCCATACTTCATCGATCGAGGCAGGAAGAGTGTCATCCATCGGAAGGCATCCGAACACTTAATATTAGATGAAGGGATTTTAATTATAGGTTAACAATTAACCATGACCAAAATTTGATCAATGTGCACATCCAAAGAAAGACAATTCTAAACCACATGCATCCCTTATGTGCACGTCCTAACACCATCAACAATTGATGGAAGGAAGGGCTAAATCTGAACATCCGGAAACTTCCAAATCCTCAGATTTACATGCATTAGACAAGGGCAAAGACAACTCAACTTAAAACAGTAGACAAGCTCATCTCTCTTTGTTGGATTCAAAATCCAAAACAAGATCGAGGGATGGTTACTGCTAAGGAGATCACAATATCTAACAATTAGAAATTCCCACGCAATTCCAGACGTTCTTGGCGGGGAACCAAGACTAAATCTAGACATTTAGAACATTTCTAAATCCCTAGGTTTACACGCACTGGAATAACAAACTTCCAATACAACGATCATGGCCGCAACCTGGCTCTGATACCACTGTTGGGATTCTCTATGGGGATGGCACAATAATTGTGCACGCAGCGGAGAGAAAAACATCAAGAAAAAATCCAAAGAGATGTGGATCGGGCCATGAACGTTGAATCAAGAAGTTAGCAAAAACTAGGCAAAAATTACCTCGGTGGCGTTGAGTCACAACTCAACGGAGATGCTCCAAACTTTGTCTTCTTGCTAGTGGCGAGTTCTACGTGGAATAATATCCACGTTTCTGCAGAAGTCCACACGAGCGGGAGAACACCGAGCTTTCCGTCGCACGGAAGATCGGGAAGAACGATGACCGCACCTTGCTGTTCCACGGACTGCTATGTCTGCGCCAGGAAGAGCAACACCAGCGACGATCGCCGGAGATGAGGAGGTCAACGGTGCGAACACGGCGGCGGAGGAACCCTTCCGTCGACGACGGGATTCGGGATCGGCGGAACGATCGCGGAATGGCGGAACGCTTCCGTCGATTTCGATCGGCTGCCAAAAGCTAAGAGCTTGAAGCCCGAAAACCCTAAGTGTTCTATTTATACTCAAAGTATAAAATAAACTTAGGAAAATCGCTATCCGCAGACCACCCCGAAAATAGGGTACCAGAATCGGTGAGTATCAGTCGGTGAGAATCGGCGAGAATCGGCGAGAGTCGATCAGAGAGCAACACCATGGATCGGCGAGAATAAGAGTACAATACTCGACGATTCTCGCTGATCGTCGAGCCTCACTTGACGATACACGTCGAATCTCGTCGACCGTCGAACCGCGGTCGACGATACTTGTCGAATTCATCGATCGTCGAGAATCAGCATATTGATTCTCGACGATTCTCGTCGATCGGCGAGAATCAGAGAGACGATTCTCGTCGATCGGCGGGAATCAGAGTGACGATTCTCGACAATTGTTATCGACCCTCGGACGACAAACCTTACCAGCCCTCCAAGGCAACATTTGCCCAAACCCGACGATCCTTTAAGGCAACACTTTGCCCACAACCCCATTCAGGTCGGTGATTGGCAACCTTTACCAACACAGTCAATCATCCAACTTCTCCACATCTCTTTTGTGCGACCCTACAGGCTCATATCACGTTGGCAGTGAGATTACATGTTTGATCACTTCCAGATCACAATGGTAACTCCAACAGATTGTTGGTGGCATCTTCATCTGCACAAGCTAGCAAGCTCAGGTTGATTCACTGAGAAAAAGATAGCAGTTAGGGCCGACCTTTGCTACAAGTCATTCACAGATCTAGCTAACAAATCCTAAAGAATATTCAGTTGGGGCGCTGTGAAGAAGGAGATAGAGCTGATCAGTTAGCTCAGTTCAAAAAGGCAGAGAAGCTGATCTGCAGGTTGCTTCTTGCATAAGCCAAAGCATATACATCACTATTGCTGTGAAGAAGAGAGGGTTCAGCTTTTGGTTCAGCTTAGAAAGGAGCAGAATAGTATTCTGCAAGTCACTTCTAGCACAAGTGGATATATGTATTACTGTGAAGTAGTTGGGACTAAGGTGTACTTAGTACAGAAAAGTAGACATAGGAAAACATTCTTGGTGTCAAAGTTGGGGTGAGTCTAACTTACCCAAGGTTGATTGGCGCAGAGGAATTCCTCTTGTCTCCAATTATGAACCACAACAACCCACTTCCATCTTGTAGGATCCTTTGTGGATCTGAGAGGTAGGAGCAAACTTGCTCTGAGGTAGGTGATTAGTTGGTCACTGAGTGGTAAGGCACTTGTGCTTGAGCTATAGGAGAGTGTATCTCTCTAAGTTGTAGGATCAAGTTTGCTCTGATGTAGGGATATCGTCCATAGCCTGAGTGGTAGAGCTTAATTGTCTGAGGTAGGTGATACTTCTATCACTGAGTGTAGGTATTTGTGGCAGAGGTGTAAGTCTTGGTGGAGACTGAGAGATCCTGAGGGATCTGAGGTGTAAACACTTTAGATCATTATTTTGCAGAGGTTTCTTGACCAATAGGAAGTTAGCAAGGTGGGATTAGAGTGGATGTACCCAAAGATTGGGGAACCACTATAAATCATTGTGTACTCTGTTGTGTTGGTTTTCTTTGTGTAGGTAGCTCATCTTAAAAGCAGAAATTAACCAACCAATAGAGTATCAAACTAAAAGGAAATAAAAGTTAGTCACTAAAGACTAAGAAACCTATTCACCCCCTTCACCCCCCACCCCCCTAGGTTATTTAGTTATCCTTGAAATAAAGAATTTCATTAAGTGCTCAAGACGATCGAGTCAGATCCAATTGGACGGTTTATATACGAAGAAAGAAGATCAGTATAGGCTTATCTGGGCTCTCATTCGACATTCAACACATCTCTCCACCCTCAGACGGACAGGAAGACACAGTGTACCACCCTATCACCGAAGGATCTTTTACGCTTATACATTCTGGACCACGGAGAGCCATGTGAGAGACTTTTACCACTAATCAAACTCTCTTATAATCATAGACATCTGTCATGTATAGGCATGACCCTCATAAGATATTTTATGGACAGAGGTGCAGGACTCCACTGTATTGGATCTAGGATGAGAATCCAAAGGAACTCTACTCTTAATTTGTGGAGAACCCAGATGCCTAGGTGTGATTGAGTCGATATAGGATGATGGAGGCCCAAAGAAGACCGGCCAAGTATTACGATGCACGACATTGTCAAGTAGAGTTCCAGGTTAGAGATAGGGGTTCCTGAATATATGTATGATGTGTGAAGCCTCACGGATACACTGGTGGAAGAAGCTCAGTCTGTGGAATATGGGGCCCTACAGGATCCTGGAGCGGATCGGACCATTGGCTTACAGACCGTAGCTACTACGGGAGTTAGCGGGTTTGCACGACGTCTTCCACATCACCTCTCTTATGAAGGATCTACTATAGCTGTAGCAACAGGATAGCAATATTGATAGCTCAGCAGCATTAGATCGATTAGTCCGCTTAGAGCTGATCAGGATAGATGATACGGTAGTGCGAGTCTTACAGCGCTAGAAGGTTCCGAGTTTAAGATCATGTGGGCAAATCATGGATAGTAGAAGCATACCTGGGAGCCACTAGATCTGATACATCAGAAGTACCTGGAGCTTTTTGCATCTGGTATAACTTCAATTTCTAAGGGATGTTAGATGCAGTTACTCTCAGTAGAAACCTCACAGGCCTAGCCCGAATTCGGGGATGAAATTATTTTTTTTGTTTATTGGGATTTGTAACATAACTCAAACAACTATACTCCTAGGAGTGGTTTTGTCATGCCTAGGTCATGACAAAATCCTAGAAGCCCAAGAAGATCAAGTGAACCTAGGAATGAAAGTGAGAAAACCATGGTTTGCAAATAACACTTCTCAAATACATATTCTAGGGTTTGACTTTAGGGCCTAACCTTGACTCCTTGACCCCATCATAACATCCCTAGCCCTTTAGAATGTTCATTGGGTCACCTAAAACCTACTGGGGTCAACCAAAGTGGTCAAGTTGACCAAAGTCAACCATAACCCTAAAATGGTCAAAGTAGCCTATTTAGGGGTAATGGACATGCAACTTGACAAAATGACCCCACCTAGACTCTCCTAACCCCCAAGGGAGGTTAATGGGTCACCAAGGACCCATTGGGGTCAACCAGAGTGGTCAAGTTGACCAAAGTCAACCCTAACCCTAAAATGGTCAAAGTGACCTATCTAGGGCCAAGGGACCTCCAACTTGCCCAGATGAACCCAACTAAACCTCCCTAACCCTTTAATAGGTCCATTGAGTAACTAAGGACCCATTTGTGTCAACCTAAGTGGTCAAGTTGACCAAAGTCAAGATAAACCCTAAAGTGGTCAAACTGTCCCAAATAAGGGTCATGTGACCACCAAGGTGTCAAACAAACCCTACCCAAGTCTTCCTAGAGCTTAGGGGAGGCCAATGGGTCACTAAGGAGCCATTGTGGTCAACCCAAAAGGTTAAATTGACCAAAGTCAACTCCACTTCAATTTTAGGTCAAAATGGCATATTTTGACCTAATTAAGCCCAATCCACTTGGGCTAAGCCCAATTGAGGTGGCCCACTGGACTCATGAGGTTTGTAGTGACATAATCAGCCATTCATTTCATCAAGATAATGACTAGGAGTGAGAAAGCTCCATCTCCCCTTTAATGGAGGAGAGAGAAAGAGAGAGAAAGCAGGTTATTCATGATAAGGAAGGCCAAGGGGCCTCCTCTCTTCATCTCCAAGGCTTGACTCATCTCCCCCCATTAGTTTTGAGGAGATCAAGGGGTTTTCCAGGACCATTTAGTGTCTATGTGCAGTGAAATAACCATGGCTGAAATTCTCCATAAATGACCATTAATGGATTTGAAGTCATGGCCCTTCCCCTCCCCCATTTGATTGTTTTAAAAGCTTCCCTAGGCCCCCAACAGTCGTTTCCACCCTACCCCTAGAGAAACTCAAGGCCTTGGATGTGTTGTTGCAGAGTAGCTGATAGCTCCACCACTCGAAATGGCGATACGTTATCGGTAAGGTTTCAACCACCCTAAAAGTTGTGCTTCTTCTCCTCTCCCCGTTTGCTAGAATCCTAGATCATTAGGTGATGAGTTCGAGCTCAATTGAGCCAAATTCCATTTATAATTTCCATGGAAAAAAGCCTAAGATTCTTCCTCTCAGGTTTGCCGAAAACCGCCACTCCGACGGCCGTGCCGCCCTCCGACGATAGCCACCACTTCAACGGAGGTGGTGGTGGCCGGCCGGGGAGTGGATTGGATCGTTGGAAAAATGACTTGGAAGAAGCTCCAGGTCAGGCTAATCATGCCTGTAGGCTGGAGGAGGAAGACGACTCCTTAGCCGTTGGATCTGATAATATAAAAATCATTTAAATGAGTATTTTTAACCCTTTACTGTGCACTCTATAAATTAAATAAATAAGGCCCTTAGGTGCTGAACCTTAAAATGTGGCTAACATCGAAATTGTAGCCTTTGAAGTCTTCCTTATTTTAAAATTAATTTCAACCCATTTGAGTTAGTATTATGACCACAACGCTCAAAATGGTACAATCTATATATATGGCAAATCAAGGACTAAATTGAGTGCCCCAATCAATCCACACATCCAAATGACTTAAAATTTGGACTAGGGGTCACACTTGTAAATACCTTTGATATATCTAAAAATGGGAATTTTTGAAAAATATTGTTCTATAGTTTTTTTAAAACATTACTAATCAATGTATTATTTAATTTTAGGGCCTAATGACCACATAATTCACCAAAGTTTTGGTTGATGCTCCTTAGAGTAATTATATATCAATGATAAAAATCTCAGCCTATTTGGGATTGATTTGAATTGGTATTAATGTGACCAAAGCTTGATCCCTTAGTAGTAAATTTGGGCAAAAGGGTGCTTGGGACATGGAGGGGCCAATTCTCACCCAAATGGGATAGGACTTTGGCCAGAGCCTCGACGTCAGTTAAAAAACCCTCACTTGGAGTTTGGGGTGGGTAGGATTTACCCAAAGATCCTAGGTCAAACCCTAGGATTGAACTTTGGGAGTTTGTGAAGGACATAAGGTGTTATGTCCATGTATGGACTTGGGGTTTAGTCCATATTATCTTAGGATTGTAAATAACCCTAGGAAGTAATTCTAGGACTTTTAGAGTTTATATCCCCCTTGTAAAAACTTAGGATCGCTTAGGAAACTTTAACACTTCAATTTATTACTACATCATAGGAATTTGGATGACCTTGAAATTTAGGCAGTAGTAAAATAAAATTGCCATTAAGCTCTGGAAATTTTAGTGTGAATTTTAGGTCGGTATTTGAGATACTTCATTCACAACCCTTGTAGTTGCCCAAATCATTAAGGAATTTATTAAGAGTTATCTACTCATTGAAAACATATGCAATTTGGTATAAAGACCTTTTAAGTAATACATGAGATTTGTGAATTTTTATAGAATTGTTGGAGGACTGTCTATATGGGTTGCTTCACAAGGTGCCTAATATTGTTTTGTTTTAAATGATTTATTTATGGGACCAAATGATGTTGATAAATAATAATTGTTGGTCAATGGACTTTTCCGATCATATTTTTAATCTAGTAATTTTCTGATAAATTTTGGAAGGTTGATTCTATTTTTCCCTTATTTATCTTAACATTGTAGTTGTTTATTCAATAATTACTTGATGGTCAAATTCATTCTGGAAAACTATAAATTTCAGTATTTATTATTGTTTTGATGACATTCACCTGACATAATTTTGGTAAGGCCTTTCCTAGAAAGAAAAGTGTACTTGATGTTCAAGAGTATTGTTGGCCTTACTGTGCAAAAAATTAATTAAATAATAATTAAGCTAGGAAAAATACTATTTTCTCGATTTTGTCTAAAAATGTCATGATAGACCTCCAGTAATAATCTTAGGTCACTTCGATGAATATTTTAAGGGGTCACCTCTCATGCTCATCATATAGCTTAGGTTGGTCTGCATATTGTAAAACTGCAGAATTGTTTTAGCTTGTCGGAAGGACATAGCGAGTTGGGTTAACGATATACTGATTTGGTAAAGTGAAATTGAGTTCATCTTGGGAGTCATGATGGGGTGGGTATTGGTATGACTAGTGTTAGGTGGTGCTCCGGATCAACGAAAGATCGTCTTCCCTGCGGAAGAGAGAGAGAGAGAAAGTCAAACGCATTAGGGTTAGATATAGTATAACACTATGTGATATTGGTTTATGTAGACACCAATAATAGTAAGTGCCTCGCGAAAGGGAGCTTTGGGATTCAGCCCATCATAGTTCCTAGTGCCCCCGAGAGCCCTTTATAGGGAATGCCCTAGGCACTCCGAGGTTTATCTAAACCGTAAGACTAAGACGAATACAATAGAAATTAGCAATAATCTAGGACGTCACCTTCACTCACCCTGGTGCTTCAGGAGGTTAGTTTGGTTAGGTAGGCCGAGCGGTAGACTCAGTGGTTGTGGAAATGAACAGGTTAGTCCGGGGAGCCGATGGCTCGGGAACTCATGGTTGCATGTCCATAAAAGTGGAGGGCCTTTGATATTTGATGGTCATTCGCACCAATGTCGATACGTTGACTCAACGGGTATGGTGGACACTCAGCCAAGGGAAAGTCTAGCGGTGGGTCAGCATAGTACGCGGATACCCTGGTTGTGTCCTTCATGGGCGTCCGTAAGGGCTAGGCCTGGTAGTGCGCATACCCGCCTAGGAGTGGGGTGGCCCGACCCACTATCTCTATTTGCCACGACGGTGGCTCCTAGGAGTGACGCTAGCTTCTAAATAGGGAGAACTAAAGGTCTGTGCGCATAGAGTCATATGCGTGTGTTGCATTTTCATGAATCATGGCATAACATATCACTACACTCATACCTGCATTAAATCTGACAACCCATCGTATAAATTGGTAGAGGACTATTTATATGATGGGAGACTTGCAAAAGACCCCTTAACTTATAAGTTTGTATGGGCATTCATATAAGCTCTGTTACTTATTCCATAGTTTACTTTACATGTACTTACTGCTCTACTCTACTTGTTTACTATACTGCTTCCTTATTATAGAACTGCTTGCTTGCTTTTCCTTTTATAGTTCTTTGTACATACTCCTGCTAGCGTAGTTGTCACCTGCTTGTTCCACTCTGCTTTATTATCATCCGCTTTCATCCTCCCCGCAAGGTGTCTAGGAGTTACGGGGGTGAAGCGAGGATGATAGTGGCTTAGTATTTTGACTAACGGTCGGTGGACCCCATCATTTTAGGGGAACAAGCAGTAGGAGCATCAGCACCGGCAGGACAAGGAGGCAGGACATGGGGGGAGGAAGACTATATTTCTGCAGGCAGTTACTCCGCATAACTTCCAAATGAGATATTTCCCAAGAGAATGTCAACTGAAGTCAGCTTTGAAGATTTTAGAGTATGTAAAAGGCGCGCTAGGAAAATGGCTATTGTTTCAGAAAGGAGGAAATCTGAAGGCTAAGGCTTATTATGATGCTAGCTACGCAGACGATAAGGAAGATAGGAACATCTGGTTTTTGCACTTTTGTTGGAGGTAATCTAGTCAGCTGGAAGAGTAAGAAACGCGCTGTAGTTGTCAGTTCAACTGTATAAGTAGAATATAGAAGCATGGCTCTGACTGCTTGTGAGTTGAAGTGCCAGCGAACACACTTACTTGATTTGGGAGAGTTTTATGATCATCCCCTACCTATGTTCTATGATAATAAGGCAGCCATATATATTTTGATAAATCCAGTCTTTCGTGAGAGAACAAAAAATATTGAGGTAGATTATCATTTCATCAAAGATGAGATTTTGAAGAATTGGATCTGCACTCTGTTTGTTACCTCAGAGAGAGACTTGGCTGATTTCTTCACCAAGCAAGTTACTCCTTTTCGGGAGGTTTGTAGCAAGTTGAGTATGGTAGATATATATATTCCAGCTTGAGGGGGAGTGTTAGAGCATAAGGAGACCAGGTAGTTTATGTCTAGTCGTATTGGTCTTCTATCAGCGGTCTGGTAGTTTGGTTCAGCCGTCTGATGGTGGGTCTCAGTGGTCTGGTCAGGAGCAGCATTGGTGGTCTAACGGTTAGATGCTGAAGTATTCTGGCAATGAGCTACAATAGCGGTCTGGTGACTAACCGCAACAGCGATTTGGCTGCTAGTCGCAGCGGTCTGCATGTAGTCGCAGCTCGTCTGAAGAAAGCTGCAACAGCAGTCTGGGTGCTAGTCGCAGTGGTATGCATGTAGCCGCAGATTGTCTGAAGAAAGCCGCAATAGTTGGTTGGTTGTAGCCGAATCGGTCTTGAGATTGCCGCAGGTGTAGACTTGGTGTTAGCCGCTGCAAGTGTTCTGGGGATGCCGAGTATATTTTGTATAGTCTGGCGGTTTGACTGTGTCAAACTGCCCAGCCCACGCAGCTTGTTTTTTCATCCCACATTGCTTGTTGCATTGTCTCATCTCCCCCATTTTCTATATATAAGGGGGGCATACATATGTAATCTTGATCTTTTTGGAGCAATAAAATTTGTGGTTTATTTAGCTCTGTGCCATTTTTCACATATTTCAAATCCAACTCTTTCTTTCTTGGCTCCAAATTGTACTTTTATTGTTGAATCCTTAATTCCACATCATGAGTTTTTAGATTCCCGATGAGATTCTCAATTTGAAGAGTCTTCAGATCGTGTGACTCTGAGGGTGTATTCACTTTCGTATTGAATTTTGTGGAAGCGATCTAAGATTCTTTCTCACTAAATCATCATATGAAAAACTCTTTCTAAGAACCTTAGAGTCATTCACCATTTTGCTAAATCTCGTATACATGGAATTAATGTCTTCATCAACTTCCATCTTGAACTTTTCAAATTCTTATTCTAACTACAATAACTTTTAATCCTTCACCCACGATTTACCATCATGAGTAACTTTAAGTAAATTTCATATTTCATACGCAGTTTCACATGCACACACTCAATTAAACTCAGTTCTATATAACGCACAAAATAAACCGTTCATTGCCATAGAGTTATTTTTACAACTCAGTTTATCAGTGTCATCACATTTGTCCTTAGGTTTTTCCATAATGACATGTCCAACTACTGTTGTAGGTGGAGTGTAGCATTGTTCTATCATGCACTATACTTAAATGTCTATAGCAATTAGAAAACATCGCATTCGAGTTTTCCAATAGTTTTAATCTGCGACAGTGAATAAGTGAGGTCTACTTATCCCTTGATCTGTAGAAAATACGTGATCGTTATGCACCATTACTCATGGTAGTGTAACCGATTTGGTGTAACCTTGCTGTGATACCAAGTGTTGGATCTTGAGGCACCCTTAGAGGGGGAGGTGAATAAGGGCAATTAAAAACTTTTTTAAATAAGAAACTTAAAGCAAAATTAATGCAAATGTTAAGATGATATTTTTCACAAACCAAAAGATATTCCAAACACTCGGAAATTTAATGAAGATGAAATCAAGATTTTATTTCTTAAGTAATGAAAAAACATAAACAAAGATTTCAATAGAGATTGAAATCAATGCTACAAATGAAAAAAATCTTTTGCGTTTTCACCGGTCCTTCTCCCAAGGACTGATAGGCTAAAGCCTATCTCTCGCTAGATATAGCTATTAGAATCCCCTAGATCACTCCACAACCTAGCCGCTGCACACATGGAGGTGATTTCCCCCTAAGACACACACGAACCTAGTTGCTACTCATAAGGCAGTGATTTCTCTATCTAATACAAGAACAAAGAGATGTATAGAAATCTGAATGAAAACTCCCTCTAATGTAGAGCACTTGAAGAAGATGATGAATCTATGCAAATGTCATCGAAGTTGTAACTCACTACTGATCTCTTCTACGCTCTTCAACTTGATTGTACACTTGGGAGTTTCTCTAGTTCTATGGGGTTATTAGGCTGGGAAATATCACCACAAAGGCTCCTGGAGTTGTGTGTCACGAAATGCATGAAAAACAGCCCTTTTAAACAATATGTACTATTGGCCCGTGATAACTTGACATCGCCTGCGCGATATCACCTCAGCCTGCCACCTGGACCACTCTGATGCAACCATGACGGAATGATGGAAATCATGCTGGATCATGTGCTATTGCCCTGCAATAACCAGATATCGCCCAGCAATATCAGTGTATAATGTGTTGCGCTGGAACCATTGAGAATATGGCTGACCTCATCATGTTGATATCGTCTGGCGCTAGATATCTATCGTTGGTTATATCTCCAATCTTTGAAAATGCTACAGCTCGATGTCGCTTTTTAATTATCAGAGTTTACCTGGAGATATCTATACACCATTAACACACTATTATAAAATACATATGGGATTTTATATTTTCAAACCAAGGAATGCGAAACACATGCTCCAACAAAGACAAGCTTAGGAATTCGAGTCTACGTTAATTAAGGGTGCTGCTTAATGCGCAAATTATGTGGTCGATCACGATAAGTTTACCTGTCACACAAGTAATATAGAAAAGAGAGATTTCCCTGAGTATCGAATATCAAAGGAACAAAGGTTGGGATGTGTAATTCTCTTGTCTAGAATACTAATTATAAAGATTATAAAGGAAAATAGGGCTTTGGATTGGCTATGCAAAAATAAGAGAAAATAAAATTAGACTACTTCGGGTCACAAGCACTGGGTCGCTTGGTGAATGAAACTAATGTTGTCTGTTATGCTCTGCTTCATGATGCTGATAGATTAAAAGGCACGCGAATTGGATGAAAACATCGGTGGTGACGAGGGTTGAAAGAACCTCGTCATATTGCACGCCACTAACAATTGCTAGTGCAACAAGCAATGTCAACAACGGGATAGAAAAAGGAGTGGGAGCGCACTTCAACACACATAAACCAAGAAAAATTCCAAATACATGAAAATCAAAAATAATAACATAGGGTTCATGAGTTCATCATCCAAATAAAAGAGAAAATGAAGTGAAAATCTATTCAAAGAAGAAGAGTGTGTGGGATACAACCAAAGAGCAAAGTCTCATCGTAGGTTCTAGGACATAATCGAAGGGTTGTCAATCCTCGTCTACGCCCGGTCCACAACTGTCATCCAAGGTAAATCGGTTGTCACAACCTCCAAATGGACCTGTCTTCTTCGCTAATCACCTTTGACCACATCCCTTGCTAGAAATCCACTTGGATACGGTGTGAAATACCTCAAAAGTCTCTGTGAAGTTGCGGAATGATGGACGATGGGCAACGGTGAATAGCGAAACCAAGCAAATAGGCACGAAAATGGAGTTAAGCCCTGAATTAGGGTTAATCATGCGCTTAAACACTATGAAATGTTAAAAATGACTTAATATGATCGAACGCACGGTTGAGTGTTCGAACCGTGCAATATTTAGGATAAAATATTCACTACAGGCCAAGGGTCTCAGTCGTGCAATTTGTCCCCACGCACAGTTACAACAATCGTGTGCGAACAAAAACACACGGGCCGAGACAGAACTCTAATATTCTTGGCCAAATAGGAGTTTGTATGATGTTCTTCTCGTACGGTTGAATCCAACTGTGCGTGAAGGAAACGCACGACAACAAAAACATAAAAAAAAATTTAGATATATCTGGTCACTCATGTGATTTGTTCTCGCACAGTTGACATCAACCATGTGTGATCAAATCACATAAGCGGCGGCAGAACTCAGAATTTCAGCACAATGGCCACGCAAGGACAAAACAGCCCGTACACGAAGAAAAATCACATGATCGTGTCATAGTTGATTAAGACGATATAGTCGGTAAAAGGGAAACACACAGATGTAATTTCCGTGCAAGAAAAAATATCGCTTGACCGTGTGAATAACAAAGAATTCCATAATGTTATGGGCTCTACCCCTAGCGTCCAAAACTGTAACACGAACAATAAAAATGCAATGGGGAGCACTATGTGCTTACCTCCCAGCAAAATATAGTGCAATTGCGCACCATAAGAGGCATAATGTGTAGTTTATGTGAAAGTCAATGCCAAGTGAAATATGAGCGATTATACGCTAAATTCGAAGTGCATTTATGTGAAAACGAGTCCAAATGACCTCGAAAAATCCTATTATGAGAAAATCTAAAATTAGGATTTTCATTTCCCAAATAGTTAAATTACATGGGTATGACCCCCCATTTATAGGGAGAGGGGATAAAGAGAGATTAAAATAGACAGTGTGGGACTAAACTACAACAGGCAAACTATATGAACAAATATAAGCAAGTCGTAGAGAGTTAGGCAGCTAGACAAGTTATCCGCCCAATGATAAGAATCCGCCAGACTCAGCTCCAAAGACCGCAGCTGACCACCAAAACCACTAGATGTGGTTAGACAACTCTAACTGCCATACTGCAGTAGCTCTAGCCTCCTAGCCGCCAATCCACTGTGGCTTCAACCTTTTAACTATTAGAATGCAACAGCAATTATTTCACCAGGCTTATTTTGCTCTATCAAAAGACGCGATCACAGTGATCCTCAGATAGCTAGACTGCTATGACAGTCAGCAAGAGCTATCTACTAAACTGTTAGAGCCAGACCGCCAAACTGCCGGAACCAGACCACCAAAGTAGTCTGCCAGAAGTCTATCAAAGTGCTAATGACCAGACCGTCATGCTAGGCCGCCAGACCGCAAAATCAACAAGACCACTAAGGCTGCCAGACTGCAAAGGTTGCCAGACTACAAAGGTCGCTAGACCTCCAAGGTCGCCAGAATGCCAAGGTTTCCTGTCCGCCAAGGTCGCATGACCGCCGAAGTCACTAGACCACAAAGGTTGCCAGACCGCCAAGGTCACCAAACCAAGACGTTATTTCTAAGACATAAAATTCAGACTCATCACACCACTAGACTTAACAGTTTGATCGTCCTAAGCAAACCAACCCCCACGCAGATGAGAAAAGCAGTAGCTAGCATAGAAACTAAAACATGGAGTGTCATGCAAATTTGCATACTGAGCGCATAAAAATATGGTACAAATTATTTTTAATTATGCAAAATAATTTATAATTTTATAGAAGTGTATCTACATTTTATTACTACTTATAATTAAAATCATGGTGATCCTCTTATCATGCTGAAAGTCCAAGTTAGATCTGATATACTCTAGAGGCGGGGTGAATAGAGTATGGTGCTTACTAAAAACTTTTTAAAACTGTTGTTGTAAACCTAAGTGAACAGGGAAGTAAATAATATAAAGTAAATGTAAACACAGAGCAATCACAGATCACAGCCAGAAAATAAAAGAAAAACAAGCAACCAGAAGACACAAGGTGCTATAGTGGTTCCCCAATCAATCTGGGTACATCCACTATTCTACCACCCTAGGTAGGAATCCACTGCAGGATGAGTTGATCAGGTGTCCTGGGCACCAATGGGCTTTGATCAGGTCCCCAAAAACCAAACCCTCAAGTCTTTTGGAAGGAGACTTGCAACCAGAATAATTTTGAAGGGATTTAAAACCCTGTACAGTAATGAGAGAATGTGATAGTGTCTTCTCTGTCAACAGTCAGAGAGAAGACTTGTGGATTGATGTAGCAGCTCTTGCTCCCCCTGAGATCTTGAATTGGTCAGGAATGCTGGAGAACTGCTTCAGGGTGATAGGCCTTCAATGACCTAGAATGCTTGGACCAGAACTGCTTCAGGAACTTCTTTGACAGATTGATTGATTGTTGTCCTTTGAAGTTATCCTGTGAATAGAGAGAAGAAGACTCTTGATTGAATTTAGTTGTTCTTCTTCTTCTTCTTGAGAGAGTTCTCTGGTCAAGGCTGATTGCAGTCAAGAACTTTTGATTTTAATGATTGTTCTTCTGCAACTTTTTAGTATCTTCTGTACTGTAATTTTTGAACTCTGCTTGATTCACTATTTTCTTATGTTTGTCTCTGTGTCTATATCTGACTAAGGGATATTCAAACTTTTTTTTGAATTGTCGAGCATTAATTACAGTCGGCCTTGGAAAGAATCAGCCATAAATGACTTTCCCAACTGTCCCATGGAAAAATGGCATGTAATCGTCCGTAGTCAATGCGCGTTCTAACGGTAATATTCCGAGAAGATCTGGCATTAAATATTCAGGAATCAGTGCCAAGAAACGGGACAGGAACCTCGAAGAAAACCTAATCTGGATTCGTCGAACGAAGAACACATTTCGTCGAGCTGAACTTGTGTTCGTCGAGCTGAGCTTGAGTTCGTCGAGCTTAGATTAATAGTGTTCGTCGACCAGACAATCTTCATACATCTAACAGACATTCTTCATTCGTCGAGCTGAGAAACAGAATCGTCGACCTGAGAAAAGTTCTGTACTTAGACAAAATATCTTGCATCTGCTGAAACGCTGTGTCGACATAAGCTAGTGTCGACAGATTGATCTTGGTGTCGACACAAATCCTCTGGTGTCGACAGAAGCTGGTGTCGATTGAAATCCTGGTGTCGACACAAGTTAGTGTTGACTGAAATCCTGGTGTCAACACAAGTTGACTGGTGTCGACACAAACCCTAAGTGCCGACACAGATTCTCTGAGTCCAGAAATCGTCGAGTAGAGATTATCATTCGTCGACCTGAGAAGCTGACTTCGTCGACCTGAGAAGCTGTGAACTTGAGGTACAAGTTCATCGAGCTCAGAATAAAATTCATCGACCGAAGCTTGAAGCTGGACTTAGAAAAAAATTTGAAGTCCTTCTGACTTTGGCTTGATGCAGAAACTAAATTTTCATCGAAAAGAGAACTTAGATCATTGAGCTCAGCACTACGAACTGTCTCACGATCGTCGAGCATAAAATTCCTTTCGTCGAACTGAGTTCGACGAACGTCGAACTCACTTTACTTAGTCTTGAAAAACTTGTGAGTTTGGAGTCTCTGAGGGTCTTGATGAAAGCTGGTCCATCTGGAGTTGAGCCTAAGGACTTAACCTAGACTGTAGGACACAAATTGACCCTGGCTATACAAGAGGGGTCACATCCTAAGTCAGTGAACCTATCCCAAATCAACTAGGGATCCAACAATCTCCCCCTATTTGGGTGAGGTCACTAACAGAGACTCAAGACAGAAAAACAAAGCAAGAAAAGAAATATATCTGGCAGAGAATTATAATACATGCAACAGATATATATATACCCAGCTTTGCTTAACAGATAGCACAGTTTAAAAACAAATAGCAGACAAAAAAGAATCAACAAGAAAAATTACTTCTTTGGCTTCTTCTGCTGAGGTTTGTTTTGTGCTATCTTTTCTCCCGGCTTCTTGAAAATGATTTCGCTGTTAGGATTTTGAGCTTGAGCCACTGTCATGGTCATATCAGCTGCCCCAATAATTTTCAATGAAGTAGTCTCGGGGACAACTGCTTCTGGATGATGTTTCAAATAGTCATCAACATTAAATAATTTGTTACCTTTGTCAAATATTTTCAGCTCTTCCTTTCTATACTTTGACATGGTTGAAAGACTAGAAATATCTTTTCCTTCTGCTTTGGCTTTATTTATCAAGGATAGACTAATCAGCTCTTGGTATCTAGTCATTCTTGCTGTATTAGCAGTCTCTGGATCTTCAAACGGAATTGGAGGGGAGTCTGTCTTCTTTGGGCTTTCAGCTTTTTGTACTTTAGAACTTTGTTGCTGCTGCTGCTTATGTTGTTGACTACCTGAGGAGGATGGCCTCTGTTGGCTGCTTCCAGAAGATCTCCCTGATTGTCTTTGATAAGTTTGCATTGGGGCAGATCTCTGGGAGCTAGAGCCACTAGCACCAGCTGCTGGAGGAGGAGGAGGAGGATCCTTCCTGTATCTGTGCACTGGAGGAGGGGAGTATCTCCTTCTCTTTCTATCTTTTTGCTGGTTTTTGGAGAGCCACATCCACGCTGGCATTCCCTTATATGGAGTCACATTGTGCAGAACATAGTAGGGAGTGTCTGCAGTGGGATTTGGCTTGGGAGGAGGAGCAGTCTTTCTCTTCTTTGCCAACAATCTCTTTTTCCTGCTAGCTGCATCCTCATCAGAATCAATTTCATCATCATCAGATTCTGAATCCTGAGGGGTATCATACAATGAATCCAAAGCTTTTAAAGCTTTATCAGAAATAACAGCCTTTGCTGGAGGAGTGGCATAAGGTTCAGGAATAGGAGTATCAACAAAAGAAGAATTATCTGTATAAGGTTCAGAAACACAAGAGACATAGCTATCAGCTACTGTCTTATTCTCTTCTTCAAGGTCTGCCCGAATAAGCTCATCTAGAGTAGGCATTGGAGAGTCATCCATAATAAAGTCTGGTGCTGAAACTGGCACTAGAGTATCTTCTGGAATGACCTTTGGGCTGGAAGCTGAGAAAGAGGCTAAAGCTGAGAGAGCAAAATTGTCACAGAGTTGCTTGGCAACTGCTGGACTGGCTGGAGAGGTATAAGGTACCATAGCCAAATAAGGCTAAGAGAAATCTGCTGGAGGGAGTTTCATATATACAGAGTCAAAACTTCTCAACAAAACTGATAAATTCACTGCGGGATTTAAATAGAAATCACCAACAGGAGTTATTTGAGCAACTGACACATCCAGATCAATGTCAGTATCCATGAAATGAATTAACTCAGACATCTCAGCATCAAAGTCTGTCAAAATTATGGTATCTTCATCTGAATCTGAGTCTGCTGGAGAGGGAACTGCTGTGACTACTGCTGCTGCTGTATCTGCATCTGCTGCAACTTCATCACAGAGCATCTCCCCCTACTTGGGTTCAGGAATACCTGGAGCCAGGCCCCTAGATGAAGAGGGGACAGCAGAAAGAAGAGAGATCTGGGCAGATAAGGATTTGATGGAGGTCACAAGAGGTGTAATGGACTCTTGGATCAAGGATTGGATAAGAGGGGTGAGCAAGGAAATGAGGGTAGATGGATCAAATTGGGAAGGGGATGGAATGAGAGGAGGAATAACAGATGGAGTGGGGGCATCTTGCATGATTGCATCAGATGGTATATCATAAGATGGGATGGTGGATAAGTGTGGGGGAATAGGAGACTGAGGAGGTGTAGGAATAGGAATGTCCTGAGGGGAATCTGGAGGAGTGGGTTGATGATCAACTGGCAAGGGGGAAGATGGAGGTGGAGATGGAATGTTTGTCAGGTCAAGTGGTGGAGATGAAGGAGGGGTAGGTACATGAGGAGGCTTCTTTGGAGAAAGAGGTGCTGGAATAGATGGTTGAGATGGAGGAACCTCTTCAACACGGTGAGGAGCGGCCTTTACACCCCTTGTGCTCTCAGAAGTTTGGAGGGAGGAGGAGGAAGCCTTTAAGGTCTTGGAGATGGTCCTCTCCCACCTGCCAAACAGAGCGCAAGTGAGGTGCTTGTTGGCGTTTATGAAGATGGTCGGGGAGACCATACATTCAGCAGCCTTCTCTTTGAGGAATATACCCAATATTCTGCCAAAGCAGACTTCCTTTTTACTGTACTTCTTCTTGATCAATTCAAAGAACAATTTACTCCAATCAACCTGTCGCTTATTCACTACTGCACACATTATCAAAAATTGGTGATGGGTGATATAGTCGTGAGCAGAGTGCTTGGCCATCAGAATCTTTCCCGTAATATCTGCCAAAAATTGATAGGCGGCTGATAATTACTTTTTCAACAACTTATTAGGGTTGTTCCCAGAGAAACCCATTAATTTCAGCATATCACTGAATTCCTCAGAATCCATTTCCATATTGTCTTCTCCATTCACTAGGCCAAAAATTTCAGAGAGAACTGCGGGAGAGAGGGAAACAACAGTGTTCCCTATATTGTCGGTCAAAGTATCTTCATCAGAAACAGTAGATGTATATACCCACTCCCGTATTTCTGTTCCATGAAGTTTGATGCGCCTGGTCATGAAGTCCTTTAAACTAAGTTCTTCCAAGAGTTTTAGGATGTATAGAAAGATGGGGTCAGAATGTTGAAACAACTCAAAGTCCATGTCGAAACTGCTGTCAAACTTCATTGCAACCAAAGCACCTGAGGGAATCGCAATTGATGTCCTGTAAGAAAAACACAGAGAGAAACGACGATCAAGAGCAAGGGAACTAAAAGCGCGGGATGGAGGTCGAAGAAAAACCTAGATATAGGACTTTCAGAATATGAATCGACAAACTCTGGTCCACGAAAAAGAAAAATTCTTCGAACTGAGCTCGACCAAATAAATTATAAACAGATAATTCGTCGATCTCATCCAGAAGAATCGAAAACAGTTCGTCGATCTCCGTTCGATGAAATGTCTTCTTGAAGCAAAGTTCGTCGATCGCTGGTCGACAAAAGTTGTTTCCCCACACAGAGAATTCGTCTATCTCCGTTCGACGAGAATCTCTCAAACTTTCCCTAATTCGTCGAACTTCGTTCGACGAACTCTGGAAAATTCGTCGAATGCAGATAGAAACTAGGTTAACTCTTCTCCATCAATCATTCCCAGTTGATTTTTAAAGAACAGATGGGTTTTCTCATCCAAAGGCTTGGTGAAAATATCTGCTCTCTATAGATCAGTAGGAATGTGGATCAAGTTAATTTTCTTTTTGTCTACATTATCTCTAATGAAATGATGTCTTATTTCAATATGTTTAGTCCTAGAATGATGAACTGGATTCTGTGTTATACCAATAGCACTAGTATTATCACAAAATAAGGTTGAATTATTTAAGTTGACACCATAATCTAAGAGTTGGTTTTGTATCCATAGCATTTGTGAACAGCAACTACCAGCAGCCATGTATTCTGCTTCTGCAGTTGATATAGACACAGATGTCTGCTTTTTACAAAACCAGGAGACAAGTCTCATACCAAGGAACTGGCATGTTCCAGAGGTACTTTTCCTATCCACTCTACATCCAACATAGTCAGCATCTGAGTATCCAGTTAACTCAAACACTGACTCTACAGGATACCAGAGTCCTAGATTAGGGCAACTCTTTATATATCTCAAAATTCTTTTTAGGAAAATAAGGTGAGATTCTTTAGGGTTCACTTGGAACCTAGCACAAAGGCATGTGGCAAACATTATGTCAGGTCTGCTAGCTGTTAGGTATAATAGGGATCCAACAATTGCCCTATAATTTTTCTGATCTACAGGTTTCCCTACTGCATCAGAATCCACAACAGCATTTGTAGCCATAGGGGTTTTCATCCCTGAAGCATCACCCATCCCAAACTTTTTGATAAGCTCTTTAGCATACTTAGCTTGGGAGAGGAAGATACCATCTGGGAGATGCTTCACTTGGAGACCAAGGAAGTAGGAAAGCTCACCCATGCTACTCATCTCAAATTTGGATGCATGAGGTCAGCAAACCTCTTGCACAATTTGGGATCAGTAGACTCAAAAATAATGTCATCCACATATATTTGTACTAACAGTATTTGGTCCTTATGATGTCTAGTGAAAAGTGTTTTATCTATGGTTCCTCTTATAAATTCATGCCCTAAGAGAAAGCTTGCTAGGGTCTCATACCAAGCTCTTGAAGCTTGCTTTAGACCATAGAGAGCTTTATGCAATTTAAAAACAAAAGTGGGTTGAGTTGGAGAGATAAAACCTGGAGGTTGTTCTACATAAACCTCTTCTTGAAGCACTCCATTTAGAAATGCACTTTTGACATCCATCTGGTAAACCTTGAATCTCTTGTAAGCTGCATAGGCAAGGAATATCCTAATGGCCTCTAACCTTGCAACAGGGGAAAAGGTTTGTTCATAGTCTATTCCTTCCTCTTGTCTGTAGCCTTGAGCAACAAGCCTAGCCTTGTTCCTCACTATGTTGCTTTGAGCATCCAACTTATTTCTGTAGACCCATTTGGTTCCAATAACTGGGTAGTTGTGGGGTCTTGGAACCAAATCCCAAAATCTACATCTCTCAAACTGATTGAGTTCCTCTTGCATTACAATGATCTAGTGGGGATCTTGCTCTGCCTCATGTATGGTGAGAGGTTCAATTTGAGAGAGAAAACAGGCATGCATCAAGTCTTGGTTGAGTTGATGCCTTGTCTGTACACCTACTAAGATGTATCCAATTACTTGAGATCTGCGGTGATCTCTAAGTGTGACAAGATCAGTTGGTGGAGTTGGTTGAGCAACAGCTTCAGTATTTAATTCTTCTTGGGAAATGATACTAGCTGTTGGGGGAAGTTCAGTCACTTCCTCTTAACTTTCCTCATCACTATCTTCAGCATCCTGTGGAGTGGGATGGTTTGATACCTCTTGGGTAAGGTTCAGTCCATCCATATACTCACACAGTGGTGGAACCTGCAAAGAGCTAATGGTAGAAATTTCTTTCTCCTTGTATGACATGTTAGTCTCATCAAAAGATACATGAACAGATTCTTCAATTTTAAGAGTTGATTTATTATATACCCTATAAGCTTTACTGATCATGGAGTATCCCAGAAACACTCCTTCATCAGCTTTAGCTTGAAATTTTGCTATGTATCTCTTGTCATTATTGTGAATGTAACAAATACAACAAAAAATTTTAAACTAATCTACTTTAGGTTTCTTCCCTTTGAGTAATTCATAGGGAGTCTTGCCCTTCAGTTCATGTATTAAACTTCTATTCAACACATAGTTGGAGGCTTTCACTGCCTCTGCCCAAAAGGACAGAGGAAGATGAGCATCTGACAACAATGTAGTGGCAGATTCAATAAGGGTTCTATTTTTCCTTTCAGCTACCCCATTTTGTTGAGGAGTTCTAGGAGCTGAGAAAGTGTGCCTGATTCCTTCACTTTGACAGAACTCTTGCATAAGAAGAGAATTGTCCCATGGTCACTTCTGATCAGGGCAATGTGAGTGTTGAACTCAGTCTATATGCATTTGAGAAACTCTATCAAACATCTAAGTTATCAGACTTCTTCCTCAGAAAGAACACCCATGTAAATCTAGAGAAGTCATCTTCAACCACTAAAGTATAAGATTTCCCTCCTAAGCTTTGTACTGTAATGGGTCCAAAAAGATCCATGTGTAACAAATACAAAATCCTAGGTGAATCACTCTTATTAAGTGACTTGAAACTATTTTTGGTTTGCTTGCCTAATTGACAATCCCTACAGAGTCCTTCCTTCTTGTAGGGGCCAGAAGGTAGTCCTCTAACAAGGTTGTCCTTGGATAGCCTATCAATGGTTCTAAGGTTTATATGTCCTAATCTCTTATGCCACAATTCATTAGGTCTACCAATGGAATTAAACAGGCAAATATCTACCTTAGTTGAAAGGAAATCTACAAGATAGATGTTACCTTTCCTTTTACCTGTCAACACAGTTGTGTTGTCCTCTGATTTGATCTTGCATAAGGATTTGCTGAAAGTCACTTGGTAGCCTTCATCACATAGTTGACTGATACTGATCAAGTTGTGCTTCAGTCCTTCCACATAGGCTACTTTCTTGAATGTGACTGTGCCAACCTGGACTGCACCATATCCTTATGTTAGTCCAAAGTTTGAATCACCAAATATTACTTTGGGTCCAAGCTTGGCCATGAAGGATGTGAAATTGTCCTTGTTTCCTGTCATGTGCTTTGAGCACCCACTATCCAGATACCATTGCTGGTTTGATGTTGGATAGGTCTTCACCTGCACATAAAATAATTTACTTGTTTTTGACCCAGTTTACCTTGGGCCTAGATTGATAACCTCTGAATTTAGAAATAGAAGACATCCTTGGTTGGCTCTTACAGCCTTCAGGATGATATCTCCTTGGAGGTATTATCCATTCAGTATAAGGGTTAAATCTTTGGGATGAAGAACCTCTAGGATTGAACTTTGATTTGCCTTCGAAAGAGTTTTCAAAACTCTAAGCTCTGTTCGACGATCTCTGAGCTGAGTTCGACGATCTTGGGTCAGATCGTCGAGCTCCGTTCGAAGATCGACCATGCCAGAGTTCAGGGTTCAGGGTTTGTCGACCTGAGTTCGACGATTTAGCCTGAGATCATTGAGCTCCATTCGGCGATCGTCGAGCTCTATTCGACGAATTCTGTTGAACTTTGGTTTTCTTAGGTAGATCAGAATTCTTCCTAGCTACCTCTACAACTCCCTTACCTTTATCAGAGATAAATTTAATTGGGGTTGATAATATTATAGGTTGGCTGGATGAAGCACCCAAGCCCAGTGTACTGTTGAATCTTGAGTTCACTATGCTTGTGATGTCCACCAGTTTGATACTTCTCCCATTGAGGGATTCTTCAAACTTCTTGGCATGTAATAGTTCACTTTTCAGTGAGACTATCTGCTCCCTACAGCATTCCAACTCCTTAGAGAGTTTGAGGTTATCTGATTTTAAAGTACTGTATTTAGATAATTGATTTCTGAGAGAAATGATTTCCTTCTCAGATTTTAATAAATCTAAACATAGTGTTTTAAACTCACATTTAAAGTCCTCTGAATTGAAATCAAATGAGTCTATTACCTGGTCCTCTTCAGATTGAGTCATGATTCAGATTTTGACTCTTCTGCATCAGAATTTTGTTGCGAGGCATTAATAGCCATCATGCAGAATTCTTTTTCTTCAGCATCATCTTCATCATCACTTGAGCTGGATGAAGCTTCAGATTCTTCTTCTGTCTCACTCCAAGATTCAGCTACAAACCTCTTCCTGGTGTGTTTGTTCTTGCTGGAGGAGGGTTTGTCATTGCTGTTCTTCCTGAAGTCTTTATCTTTTCTTCTCTCTTTCCTGTCCTTTTTGTCCATATACTGATTTTATGGAAAGTCAGACATTATGTGGCCTGGTTTCCTGCATCCAAAACAAATAATCTCTTTGTTATTTGATTTGTCATACCTTGGCTTGTCATGCCCTCTAGAAGACTTTTTCTTGAAATCTTTCCTGGCCATTTTGTAGAATCTTTTGGCCAGTAGGCTTAGTAGCTCCTCATTGCCTGTGACTTTGTCTTCAGGCTAATCTTCAATGGCTTTGAAAGCTATTGACTTCTCTTTTATGACTGCTGGTGAAGCAGCCTTCTGCTCTTCTTCTCTATTCTTGATGAGCAGCTCATAAGACTTGAGCTTGCCCAAGAGAGCTTCAGTTGTGATCTCATTTAGACTTTTGGCATCCTTGATTGGCCAGATCCTTGAGTTCCAAGTGCTTGGGAAGCACATTAGGATTTTATCATTTAGCTCAGTCAATGAGATCTCCTTGTCAAAAGTTTTCAGCTCATTGACTATGAGACTGAGTCTATTATACATGTCTGCTGCTGACTTAGCTTCTCCTTTCTTGAAATTCTCATACTGGTTGTGAGATGAGATCTTCTGTCTTTTCTCTCATCAGCAGATCCTGAGACTATCTCAGATAACTTATCTCAGATGTCCTTTGCTGAGTTGCATTCAGCTACCTTTTGGAATATCTCATCAGACATAGTCTGGGCTAGAATGTTCATAGCTTTTCCATCAGCCAATTTCCATTTCTTTATTTCTGCATCTGTTCCTAAAGGACGTGGAACAGCACTTGTACTTGTATTCTCTGGAGGTCTTGGACACACTGTAAAAATAGAATTGAAAATGTCCTTATCAATAGAGTTCATGTACAATTTAATCCTTGCCTTCCAAAGTGCAAACTTAGATAGATTGCACACTGGACGTCTAGTGCTAGCATAATCTTTGTTTTGGGCCATGTTTTGTGAAGAAATAATTCTAATAACAAAATCAAAACAAGCAGATCTAACTAGAGGGATCTTTGGGTTCAGGTGTTAGCCTGTGCAACCACTGAGGTGTGGTATTTTTAACCAACCTCCCTCTGATACCAATTGAAAGTGCAAGTTAGATCTGATATACTCTAGAGGGGGCGTGAATAGAGTATGGTGCTTACTAAAAACATTTTACAACTGTTGTTGTAAACCTAAGTGAACAGGGAAGTAAATAATATAAAGTAAATGTAAACACAGAACAATCACAGATCACAGCTAGAAAATAAAAGAAAAACAAGCAACCAGAAGACACATGGAGCTATAGTGGTTCCCCAATCAATCTAGGTACATCCACTCTTCTACCACCCTAGGTAGGAATCCACTGCAGGATGAGTTGATCAGGTGTCCTGGGCAACAATGGGTTTTTATCATGTCCCCAAAAACCAAACCCTCACGTCTTTTGGAAGGAGACTTGCAACCAGAATAATTTTGAAGGGATTTAAAACTCTGTACAGGAATGAGAGAGGGTGATAGTGCCTTATCTGTCAACAGTCAGAGAGAAGACTTGTGGATTGATGTAGCAGCTCGTGCTCCCCCTGAGATCATGAATTGGTTAGGAATGCTGGAGCACTGCTTCAGGGTGATAGGCCTTCAATGACCTAGAATGCTTGGACCAGAACTGCTTCAGGAACTTCTTTGACAGATTGATTGATTGTTGTCCTTTGAAGTTATCCTGTGAATAGGGAGAAGAAGACTCTTGATTGAATTTAGTTGTTCTTCTTCTTTTTCTTGAGAGAGTTCTCTGGTCAAGGCTGATTGCAGTCAAGAACTTTTGATTTTAATGATTGTTCTTCTGCAACTTTTTAGTATCTTCTGTACTGTAATTTTTGAACTCTGCTTGATTCACTATTTTCTTGTGTCTGTCTCTGTGTCTATATCTGACTAAGGGATATTCAAACTTTTTTTTTGAATTGTCGAGCAGTAATTATAGTAGGCCTTGGAAAGAATCAGCCATCAATGACTTTCCTAACTGTCACATGGAAAAACGGCATGTAATCGTCCGTAGTCAATGCGTGTTCTAACGGTAACATTCCGAGAAGATCTGACATTAAATATTCAGGAATCAGCGCCAAGAAACGGGACGGGAACCTCGAAGAAAACCTAATCTGGATTCGTCGAACGAAGAACACATTTCGTCGAGTTGAACTTGTGTTCGTCGAGCTGAGCTTGAGTTCGTCGAGCTGAGCTTGATAGAGTTCGTCGACCAGACAATCTTCATACATCTGACAGACATTCTTCACTCGTCGAGCTGAGAAACAGAATCGTCGACCTGAGAAAAGTTCTGGACTTAGACAAAATATCCTGCATCTGCTGAAATGTTGTGTCGACATAAGCTGGTGTCGACAGATTGATCTTGGTGTCGACACAAATCCTCTGGTGTCGACAGAAGCTGGTGTTGATTGAAATCCTGGTGTCGACACAAGTTAGTGTCGACTGAAATCCTGGTGTCGACACAAGTTGACTGGTGTCGACAAAAACCCTAAGTGTTGACACAGATTCTCTGAGTCCAGAAATCGTCGAGTTGAGATTATCATTCGTCGACCTAAGAAGCTGACTTCGTCGACCTGAGAAGGTGTGAACTTGAGGTCCAAGTTCGTCGAGCTCAGAATAAAATTCGTCGACCGAAGCTTGAAGCTGGACTTAGAAAAAAATTTGAAGTCCTTCTGACTTTGGCTTGATGCAGAAACTGAATTTTCGTCGAACAGAGAACTTAGATCGTCGAGCTCAGCACTACGAATTGTCTCACGATCGTCGAGCGCAGAATTCCTTTCGTCGAGCTGAGTTCGACGAACGTCGAACTCACTTTACTTAGTCTTGAAAAACTTGTGAGTCTGGAGTCTTTGAGGGTCTTGATGAAAGCTGGACCATCTGGAGTTGATCCTAAGGACTTAACCTAGACTCTAGGACACAAATTGACCCTGTCTATACAAGAGGGGTCACATCCTAAGTCAGTGAACCTAGCCCAAATCAACTAGGTATCCAACACATGCATTGGGAGAAAGCAGACTAGTCGCTATGATGTAAATTGCCAAAGACCGGGGTTCGAGATAACCGCCAAAAACATTCATCAATGTCGGTGATCATAAGCTCACTCGTTCACGCTCGCTTCACGACATTGGTTTGGTTTAACGCATGAATCAGTAGGACTTTTAGGGTGAATTGGTGCTTGGGTTTAGTTAGGTAAAATAAAGATAAACACGAGGGCTCGGCAACCTAATCAACTAAGATAGAAAAAAAATAAAACTATTCGTGTACAACACGACGTGGGTACACCCCACTCTCATACTTGAACTTGACAACATGGGTGTGTACACCGCCTACAGGAGAGAATTTTTTGGTCGCCATAGATAAGGCAGACAAAAAAAGAAACCATGTGGCAAGACAGAGTCTGCAGCACAGAGATAGCGCAAAATATGGAGAAAAGAGTTCAGCGGGCGGTTAGAAAACTAGAGTCCTGTAACACCTCCATCTGTCATATGGGATATAACAGAAGGTCCAGTCGGGGCCCCACGCCATATACCACGGACAGCTAGTGGAGTTACGTATTAATTCCAAATTACTGCTAAAGGAACACGTGTCCATACTAAGAGCATTCTAGCGGAATCTTTTTAAAATAGTTATAAGAACCCAAGCGACATCATGAATGTCCACTAAAAACCCAAAGTAGGAATGAGCGTACAAAGACACACAAGATTTTACTTAACAATAAATGTCTTCCATACATCGGCACGCAGGCCGATCACACATGAGCATAAAAGTAAATATTTGCTTTGGCATTTAATTGCCGGCTCAGCAACATGGGCATCAGCCCACTACTTGCTGCTAGGCTCCGCAGCACCTGCAATAAACATTCCACTGCAGCGGTGGAAAACAAAAGCAACGGTCAGCAAAAGCTGACCAAATTATAATGAACCCGCCCCTTTAATCGCGGCGGCGATGCTCCTTCCCTGCACTTTATTAGCATAGCCAAATAGTATAGTGAAAGTACAATCATAAGCACATTTCACCACAGGTGTAGGCACGCATGTCCACACACCCCGTGCTCTTAGGGAACTTACTCGGTGAACCCGGTCTGAACCCAGTCCGTTCCGTGACTCCACCACCGCCCCCAGGACGGCAAACCTCATGAGCATTTAGTCCTTTAAGCCACTGCCTAGAATAGCTCTCCAAATTATCGGTAAGTCCCATGTACCTTCGGTCTCTTTAACTGAAGCAAATGGAGTGGGTAGGGTTCCACCTGCCCGTTGTTCACTTCGCCATGGCAATTTAGCCATCCGCGTTGGCCAAGTTTCCCCAGTCCCAAAGTATCGATCATACAATCATACATAACCCGATTATGTACACGGATGGCTCCCAGGCCACCGATATGGCAGAAATTCGCTTCCGCCCAGATTTTCGGGTGCATCTCAGAGTTAATCCCCAAGACTCCCTGTTGCAATCTACCACGTAGAAAACCCGAAAACAACCTTCGGCATGGAGTCTTCTCCGGCTATTCATGCATAATGAAACATCACCGATCCAGAAAAACTTGTTCGGGTAGGCTTCACACACCATGCCTATGTCCGTACTTCAATTTCGTACTCTACATGCAAAATTAGGGGGACTATTCGTGTCCACCCGAAGGAAATACCACACACTCACCGCACATTCGCGAGAGCAGGTTTCCTATGCAAAAGGAAACGGACTTCACATGTCCAAGAAGAGAATCATTACCATAAAGGTTCGCTTTGGTGCCATGGGGAACTAGCCAGATGAAAAGCACCGGAATGGCCACGGCTCCACGGATATGGACTCGGTTTGCGATTCGGAGCTCCGAAGCTCCACCGGCGGTCGTATTTCTCCTTCTCCTTCTTCCTTGCTCTCCCCTCTCTCTAACACTTTAGAAAGAGAAAACCTAAAGAGAAATGAGGGTTTCACCCCCTATTCCCGACCTTATAACAGCAAGGACAAATCTGGACCTTTGGATCCCATTTGAAGGAAATGAATGAATAACTTCCTGGGATGAACACGGCTTGTGACACAGCCGTTTTACAGGCCGTGTCTCATGATCGGAACACGATCGTCAAATACAGAACAGGACATGGGCTCAGACACCCCCATGTTACGGTTGACACGCCCATGTCAGCCTCTAACACGCCTGTATCAAAGGGCGTGTTCCCCAAGCGATACAGGAAACTGTCGCATCCCGACCAGGACACGGTTTCTCGACATGCCCATGTTAATTTTTGGCACTCCCGTATCGACCAGTACACGCCAGTGTTCTAGGCCGTGTTCCTCACCCGACACAGCCCGGCTAATACAGAGAAGGACACAGCCCTGGACACGCTCGTGTCCGCACTGGATATGCCCATGTCCGACCTGGACACGTCTGTGTCCCAGGCCTTGTGACTCACTCGACACCACCCTGCCGACATAGTGCAGGACACGGCCCTGGACACGCCCGTGTCCAAGGTTGTGTGACCCTTATCAGGCCCCAGATTGGCCTTAAGACGCTACCAGATCATTTCCGAGTTTTGGGGCGTTACAATTCTCCCGCCTTAAAAGAATTTCGTCTCGAAATTATGGAATAGTAAGTACTCAAACATAAATGGTACCTGAGTAGAAGAGCTCGGGATATTCCTCAAGCATGTTCTGCTCTTGCTCCCACGAAAGCTCCTCACGACCACAGTTGTCCTATCGAACTTTGAACATCCTGATATCTTTGTTACGAAGTCGCCTGACTTTCAAAGTCCTCAATGCGAACGGGATTGACCTTCGTCATCAACCCATTATCAACCGGTACATGATCGACCACAATCACTTGCGAAGGCTCTTGCACCGTCTTCCGCAACACCGATATGTGGAATATGTCGTGTAGACCACTCAGTTCCACTGATAACTTTAGTCAATAAGCCGCATCACCAATTCGCTCTAGAATCTCAAACGGTCCAAGGTACCTCGGAATCAGCTTCTTCAGACGTCAAACCCGTAAGACACCCTTGAACGGCTTAATTTTCAAATATACCCAGTCACCAATAGCGAACTCAACGTTCCTATGTTTGACATTATAGTATTTAGCACCTGTCCTGAGCTATCAGCAATCATTCTCGAATTGTTTACACCAATGAAGTGGCGTCTTCCACTTCTTGTCATTTGTACAACTTCGACTCACCTATCTCCAACCAAGACAACGGCGTGCGACATTTTCTACCGTAAAGGGCCTCGAAGGGCGTCATTTGAATACTTGCTTGGTAGCTGTTGTTATAAGCAAACTCCACCATGTACATGTGATCTTCCCACCGCTTTCCGAAATCCAAGACGCACATGCGAAGCATGTCCTCCATCGTCCTGTTGACCCTCTCGGTCTGACCATCCATCTGCGGATGAAAGGCTGTGCTGAAACTCAGCTTGGTTCCCAACATTTATTGCACCGACCTCCAGTCATTAGACGTGAAGCTCCCATCTCGGTCACTCACGATGCTGCGGGGCACACCGTGTAGCGAAACAATGTTATCTACATAGAATTTTGCCAGCTTATGCACCGAATCATCCTTCCTATTCGAAATGAAGTGTGAGACTTTCGTCAATCGATCTACGACCACCCAGATGACGTCGTTTCCCTTCTGCGACCTTGGCAATCCATGCACGAAATCCATTGAAATATCGTTGAACTTCCACACCGGGATAGGCAAAGACTTCAAGAAACCTTCGGGCTTCTAGCACTCCGCCTTCACCAAGGCGCATGTTTGACACTTCGCCACATAAAGTGCCACATCCTTCTTAAGTCCTGACCACTAGAATAACTTTTTTCATAACACAATACATTTTCGTGCTCCCTCGGTGAATCGAGTACTATGTATGATGATCCGCATACATCAATTCATCCTATAGTTTACCCATATTTAGGACGCACAGACGACTGTCCCTCCATAACAGTCCATCAACAACACCAAATTGGGAATTTGACCCATCTAGAGCCTCATCCATGGTCTGCTTCATGTTTCTATCCAAATTCAGAGCCTGCCAAATCCTATCAACAAGGTCATACTGCACCTCTATACAGTTCAATTGTGCTTTAGCACTCGTCTGCTTGTCAACATAGGAGATCTCTAATGCCTCCAAATCCTGAATCAAACGCTCGTCATGATCCGACAACCAGTTGGTCTGTGCATGGGCCCTGTGACTCAATGCATCTGCCACAGCATTGCCTTTCCCAGGCACATAATGTATCTTAAATGTGTAGTCACCCAGGAACTCCATCCACCTCCACTGACACATGTTTAGGTCCTTTTGATCCAACAAGTACTTCAGACTATTGTGATCAGTATAGATATCGACCTTCACACCATACAGATAATGCCTCCACATCTTCGGGGCAAATATCACGGCCGCTAACTCCAAGTCATGGACCGGATAATTCCTCCCGTACATCTTCTGCTGACGCGAGCGATAAGCTATTACACTCCCATGCTGCAGTAGAACACAACCTAAGCCACTGCCTGAAGCATCACTGTAAATCTCAAATATTTCGGTCCCACTCGGCGAACCTAGATTAGGCACCGTGGTCAACCGACTTTTTAGTTCTTCGAAAGCTTGCGCGCACTCCAGCGACCACTCAAACTTTTGATCTTTCCTCATCAAAGTTATGAGGGGTAACGCTATCCAAAAGAAGTTTAGTACGAAGCGCCAGTAGTAGCCGGCAAGTCCAAGGAATCTCCGTACTTCTGCCACTGTAGATAACGCAGGCCACTCCCGTATCGCAACTATCTACACCTGATATACCGCAATCCCTTCTCTACTAACTATATGCCCAAGAAATGCTACCGAGGATAACAAGAATTCATATTTGGAGAATTTGGCATAAAGTTGATTCCTCCTCAATGTCTCCAACATCATATGTAGATGCTTGAAATGGTCATCCTCGCACTGCGAGTACACCAATATATCATCGATAAAGACTATCACGAAGTGGTCGAGGTACTCTCTGAATATTCTGTTCATCAAATCCATAAACACGGATGGCGCATTAGTGAGCCCAAACGGCATGACGGTATACTCATAATGCCCATACCGTGTGCTGAAATCTATCTTGGGGATGTCACTTTCCCTTATCCGCAGCTGATAGTATCTGGATTTCAGGTCCAACTTTGAGTACATAGTCGACCCCACCAGCTCGTCAAACAGATCATCTATCCTTGGGATCAGATACTTATTCTTCTACGTTAGCTTATTCAACTCCTGGTAATCGATACAGAGCCATAAACTTCCGTCCTTCTTCTTAACAAAGAGGACCGGCATGCTCCAAGGCAACAAACTTGGACAGACATAACATTACTCCAACAGCTCTTGAAGCTGTACTTTCAATTCTGCCATCTCCTTAGGTGCTAACTGATACGGAGAGCCTGACACAGGTTTTGCACCTGGCACCAGCTCAATGGTGAAGTCGAAATCTCGCTGAGGCGGGGCTCCAGGGAGATCATCAGGGAACACGTTAGGATACTCCGATACAACTGGGATACTGTACATACTAGGCTTAGACTTTGAAGCCTCCACTAATGTGAAAAATAGATCTACACTGGCACGAACTTCCTTAACCACCTGGAGAGTAGAAATCAAAGTCTTGCTCGACCCTTTCATGCCAGCAAATGTCATCTCACCATCAGTTCCCAATTTGACCTCCTTGCGGTTGCAATCAATATATGCCCGCTGCTCCGAGAGCCAGTCCATCCCAAAGATCACGTAGAACTCCACTAACGTCAGTAGCGAGGCTTGCAAGTCAAACTCTTAACTCCCAATCCGTATATTTAAGCAACAAACTCTATCCGCGCACATTAAACACCCATTAGGCAACGACATTTCCAACTTATCCCTTGCCATCGAAGAAGGTACTCCAATGAGCGATATAAATCCTTCGGGCAAAAATGAATGCAAAGCTTCGGTATCGAACAGTGCTCTCGCAGGATAATCAAAAATCAAAACAAAGCCTAGCACAAGCAGTTATAAGCTAACACACAAATGGTAACAAATATATAATGCTACACTGCTTTTAATTAACTCATACCTGTCACCACGTCAGTCTGGTTTATGGCCTCCTGCAGGCCAAGATTGTACACCCTAGGTTGGGCTGGAGAATTGTGGGATGTGGTTGACTCCACCGCCATCCCCTTCTCCTCGTATGTTGCTCCAGGCTTCCTCTCGGACTTTGGACGTCTGCTCCAACACTCTTGGGAAAAATGCCCTGGATTTCCACAGTTGTAGCAAGCACCTTTAGCTCGGCCTGTGGTTGACCCAAACCAACCTGAGGAAGGGGCTGGACTCGAAGTTCGGGCCTTCTTGTTCTACTTATGGAACTTAGACTTCGAGGAGTTTGGCACCTTGAACTCCATCTTCTGCACACACAAGTCTTTGCTCCCTTGGATTCTCTTCAGATCTCTTTCCATTGATCAGGCCGAACTGACCAAGGTTAGGAAACCTTGGGTCACAGGCCCAGCAAGTAGTGCCCTCAGGTCATCGCGCAGACCCTCAAAGAACCAGTTGGTCTTACACTCCTCATCGCCAAATGTAGGGGCAGCGTAATGACCCAACCGTATGAATTCATAGTGGTACTCGTACACACTACTGACTCCTTGCTTTAATATCAGAAACTGATTCTCCATCTCAATTCTCTCAGCAGAGGGTAGGTATCGAGCCAAGAATAGCATTGAGAATTCATCGATCGAGACATCGGCGAGTTGTCTCCCAACTAAGTGATGCTGCTCCAGATCTTCCCACCGTAACCTTGCCTCGCCATCTAGCAGGAAAGTGGCTATGAAGGTCTTCTGCCATTCCTCTATTTCCATTGTCGACAAGATTCTCTTTACTCTAGAGAGCCAATCCTCGACTTGAGTTGGTGTTCCAGCCCCTGTAAATATTGAATGACTTAAACTCATCACATGTCTAAGTTGTCTTTTTGTCGCTCTTATTACGACAAAGGTTCTTCCACCACGCGTTCCATAACTCTATGCTCTGCCGCTCGAAGCGGTTCTTGTTCCATCGCAGGGGCTGGGTGCTACACCTGCCTTGCTGGATGGGCGTTTATCATTGCAAACACCGCTTCCGCTACGAGTCTTATAGTTTATACTGAAAGAGTGGTTGCAGGCACGTCATTAGGTGCACTGCTCTCCGGCGATTGCGGACGTTCTGACTGTCCAACACCGCTCCTAGTCACCTATAGTAGCAAAAACACTCGAATAGGCGATATACAAATTGCTAAAAGCAATCATTGGAACACTCAGGTTCCTCAAAACAAGTGTATTTTCATTCCTAAGTGGACATTCATGGGTTCTTTTTATGTTATAACGATGACGCACATACATGTGCTCACCACCCATTAAAAGAATTCGACCACGAATTCTAATAAGCAAGATCAATGACATAGTCTGATACCAAATTGTAACACCCCCATCCGTCACATGGGATATAACAGAAGGTCCGGCCGGGGCCCCACGCCATATACCACGGACAGCTAGTGGAGGTACGTATTAATACCAAATTACTGCCAAAGGAACATGCGTCCTAACTCAGAGTATTCTAGCGGAAGCTTTTTAAAACAGTTATAAGAACCCAAGCCACAACATGAATGTCCACTAAAAACCCAAAGTAGGAATGAGCGTACAAATACACAAAGTACTTGGCCTTATGGCCTTACAAGAATTTTCTTAACAATAAATGTCTTCCATAAATCGACACGCAGGCCGGTCACACATGAACATAAAAAGTAAACATTTGCTTTGTCCTTCAAGGGCCGGCTCAGCAACATGGGCGTCAGCCCGCTACTTGCCACTAGGCTCCGCAGCACCTGCAATCAACATTCCACCGCAGCGGTGGCAATCAAAAGCAACGGTCAGCTAAAGCTGACAAAATTATAACGATCCTGCCCCTTTACTCGGGGCGGCGATGCTCCTTCCTTGCACTTTATTAGCATAGCCAAACAGTATAGTGAAAGTACAATCATAAGCACACTTCACCATAGGTGTAGGCACGCACGACCACACACCCCGTGCTCTCAGGGAACTTACTCGGTGAACCCGATCCGAACCTAGTCCGTTCCGTGACTCCACCACCGCCCCGAGGACGGCAAACCTCATGAGCATTTAGTCCTTTAAGCCACTGCCTAGAATAGCTCTCCAAATTATCGGTAAGTCCCATGTACCTTAGGTCGCTTTAACTGATGCAAATGGAGTGGGTAGGGTTCCACCTGCCCGTTGCTCACTTCGCCATGGCAATTTAGCCATCCGCATGGGCCAAGTTTCCCCCAGTCCCAAATTATCGATCATACAGTCATACATAACCTAGTTATGTACACGGCTGGCTCCCAGGCCATCGTTACGGCAGAAATTTGCTTCCGCCCAGATTTTTGGGTGCATCTTGGAGTTAATCCCCAAGACTCCCTGTTGCAATCTACCACGTAGAAAACCCAAAAACAACCATCGGCACGGAGTCTTCTCCGGCTATTCATGCATAATGAAACATCACTGATCCGAACCAACTTATCTAGGTAGGCTTCACACACCATGCCTATGTCCGTACTTCAATTCTGGACTCTACATGCAAAACTAGGGGGACTTTTCATGTCCACCGAAGGAAATACCACACACTCATCGCACACTCGTGAGAGCGGGTTTCCTATGGAAATGGAAGAGGACTTTACATGTCCAGAAGAGAATCATAACACTAGAGGTTTTCTTTGGCGTCATGGAGAACTAGCCGTATGAAAAGCACCGCAACGGCCACGCCTCCACAGATCTGTACTCGGTTTGTGATTCGGAGCTCCGAAGTTCAACCGGCGGCTGGATTTCTCCTTCTCCTTCTTCCTTGCTCTCCCCTCTCTCTAACACTTTAGAAAGAGAAAACCTAAAGAAAAATGAGGGTTTCACCCCTATTCCCGGCCTTATAACAGTAAGGACAAATCTAGACCCTTGGATACCATTTGAAGGAAATGAACGACCACGATTCACACTTAAAATCAACATCCTGGGTCGAACACGACTTGTTACATGCCCGTGTCACAGGCCGTGTCTCACGATCGGAAAATGATAGTCAAATGCAGAACAGGACACGGGCTCAAACATGACCGTGTTAGGCTTGACACGCCCTTGTCAGCCTCTGACACGGCCGTGTCACAGGGCATGTTCCCCAAGCGACACAGGAATCTGTCACGTCTCGACCAGGACACGGTTTCTCATTACGCCCATATCAACTTTTGACATGCCCGTGTCGAGCAGTACACGAATGTGTTACAGGCCGTGTTCCTCACCCGACACAGCCCGGCTAAAACAGAGAAGGACACGGCATTGTACACGCCCATGTCCGCACTGGATACGCCCATGTATGACCTAGACAAGCCCGTGTCCCAGGTCGTGTGCCTCACTCGACACCACCCTGCCGACACAGAGTAAGACATGGCCCTGAACATGCCTGTGTCCCATGCCATGTGACCATTATCAGGCCCAAGATTGGCCTTAAGACACTAACATATCATTTCCAAGTTTTGGGGTGTTACAAGTCCACAGAGAGTGCAGAAATGCTTAGGGATGGTCAGAAATCGTAGTCCGCAGATTCCGTAGAAGAGCTCAGTGGGCGGTTAGAAAATCGGAGTCCGCGGGGATCGGGTTCCTCTAATACCATGTGAGAAAATATAAATAACGAGATTTTTATTTCCCAAAAAGTAAAATTACATGGGTATGACCCCTTATTTATAAGGGAGAGGAGATAGAATAAAATAGACAATGTAGGACTAAGCTACAATAGGTGAACTATGCAAACATATATGCACAGTTCGTAGTGAGCTGGGCGGTTAGACATGTTATCCACCCAACTATAAGAATCTACATGTCTCAGCTCCACAGACCACAACTAACCACTAAAGCACCTGCCGTGTTTAGATAACTCTAACTGCCATATTATATTTGCTTCAGTCTCCACCGCTAATCTGTTGTGGCTTCAACCTTCTAGCTGCCAGACTGCAATAGCGATTACATCTCCAGTCATCTCTTGTACTATCATAATATGTGATCACAGTGATTCTCGGGACAGCTAGACTACCAAAATAGTCTGCAAGGCATTTCTACCAAACTTCCAAAGCCAGACCGCCAAGCCGTTAGAACAAAACCGCCAAAGCAGTTTGCCAGATTTTTATCAAATCACAAATGACCAGACCGTCATGCCAGATCACTAGACTGCAAAACCACTAACACCGTTAAGGCCGCCATAGTACCATGGTTGCCAAACCGCCAAGGTCACCAGACTGCCGAGGTCACCAGACAACCATGGTTGCCAAACCGCCAAGGCCGTCTGACAACCAAGGTCGTCAAAACTAGACTATTATTTCCAACACTCCCCCATAAGCTGGAGCATATATGTCAGTCATTCCTAGCTTATTATAAACATCTGAAAGAGAAGAGAAAGCTTTTTGATAAAGATATCTGCAAGTTCTTTGTTAGAAGTGACAAATGGAGTGCAGATTTAATTCTTCAATATTTCTTCTCTAATGAAGTGGCAGTCAACTTCAATGTTTTTTGTCCTTTCATGAAAAACTGGAATCTTGGATATATATATATATATATATATATATATATATATATATATATATATATATATATATATATATATATATATATATATAGTAGCTTTTTGTCACAGAACATCAGTAAGGGATGATCATATACCTCTCCTAGTTAACCATAAGGGCACGCAACCATTTCAACTCATAAGTGGTTAAGAACATGTTTCTATATTTAACTTCAACACTTGATCGAGATACAATTGAATATTTCATACTTTTTCAGCTAACAAGATTTCCTCCCAGAATGGTGAAAAAAACAAGATGAAAACTATTGGTATTGTATCCGCATAACCTAGATTTGTGTGAAGTCACCCTAAAACTTAAATGAATTAAGTTTGTATTTGATGCCTTTGTCTAGTTTAATGCTTGCAGGTCACTATTACTAAGTGTAGACCAATATTAGTTTATAGTGATTCACCAAACATAGGACCATGCAATGTAATCATTCATTGTATGATCCATGGTGTTGGCTCACGTGTAACCTCTCTATTGGGATGCACTTCATTTTCAAGTACTACAGAATTGAAGAAAGGAAGTGTTCTTGATCCTTGGTTAAAGTAGAAAAGAAAATTTTCCTTAAAAATTCCTAAGTAAATTTTTCGAAAAAGAGAAATTGTTTTCGAAAAGTCTAAGTTGATTTTTCGAGAAAGAAGAACAGCTCTCGAAAACTTCATGACTTCTCGAAAATTCTCACAAAACCTCTACGTCCTATTTTTCGAAAAATGCCCTGAAGATGTTTTTCGAAAAGTCCAAGCACTTTTTTCGAAAAGCAATGTTCTTTTCGAGAAACATAAAATCTTTTTGAAAAATTCTTCGAAACCTGTTATACTTTTATTTTTCGAAGTGTCCTGAAGATGTTTTCGAAAAACCAACTTCATTCTTCGAAAAAGGAATTCTGTTTTCGAAGAATGAAACTCATCTTTCGAGAAAGACAAGATGTTTTTGAAAAGCCAAATCTTCTTTCGAATAATCCGTATTCAGATCAAGGAAATTCTGCGCAAAGCCATTTTCGAATAAGGCCATGCCATTATTCAAAAAAAATAAGTTGTTTTCGAAGAAGTCTAATCCTTTCGAAGAATGCAATTGAAGAAAATTTCTAAGTTCTATTTCGTCAAACACAGCTTCTATTTTATTGAACACAGCCTCTATTTCATCAAACGCAGCTTCTATTTTGTCGAATACAGCTTCTATTTCGTCGAATGCAGCTTCTATTTCGTCGAACACATCTTCAATTCGCCGAACGCAACTTCATTTGTAGAACAGATTTCTAGACGAATGGGATATCAAACTTTGATTCTTATTTGATATGATTGATCTTTCCTTCATTGATTTTTCAGACCGTTAGAAGATTTCCTATATAAAGTCTTCTCAAGATTTCTCTCACCATAATCTTAATAGAAGTCTGAATTGCCGCAAGCTCTAGATCTAGAAAAAGCCACACATGCCATCTTCGTTCTTCTCTGAAGCTTTGTTCGCAATCCAGCGATTTGACAGAAGAAAGATTTGACAGATCACAAGATTCAAGATTCTCTATTTATTAACTTGATCGTGTCAAATCCAAAGATTTTCAGATCATGTTCTCTCAAGACTTCTTCCTTAACTTCTTCATAAAGCATTCCGTTTTCAAGAAGGAAGAACTCTGTAGATTCCAGATCTAAAGTGATGTTTTTTTTTCATTATTATTGTAAAACCTTATTTCAACTTTTGTAGGAGCTTTGTCTCTGAGCTTGTAGGAAGATTTTTCTTCAGTGTAGATCCCATTTTGGGGGGTCGAGTTTGTAGGAGAGTGTTTACACTGAGTTGTAGGAGCATTGCACTGAGTTGTAAAATTGTTTAATCCGAGATATAGTGAAGTAGCCAAGTCTAGCCTTGGTGCTAGATTGGTGAGGTGGAGAGTGGACGTACCCAAGATTGGGGAACCACTATAATTCCTTGTGTCGACTGAATTGTTCTTGATCATTCTGTGTTAATCCCTCTAAATTTTTTTTCCCGAAAAAGATGCATATCTCACCTGTTCACCCCCACTAGGTGATTTAGGTAGACAACTAGATACTTTCAATTGGTATCAGAGGGAGGTTATTCTCAAAAGGTTCACACCTTGAACAGATCTACTTTTAATTGTCTTTGAGATAATCAAGCATGGAAAGATCCAGGGATTTTGGAAAGCTTCTGGTGTGCACCTAGACTAACTTTACCATGTGGAAAGAGAGAATAAGATTCTTCATGGAGGCTGTTGATCCTCGCATCTTCACGATAATGGAAGAAGGCCCCTATGTTACCATGACGACCTCCACTATTGATCCTACTAGAAAGGTACCAAAGAGGCTAATGGATCTCGACAAAGATGAGATTGCACTTGTCTCTCTGGACAAGATAGCTAAAAATATTATTGCAAGCGCAGTCGATGACTCCATATTGCAGAACCTCATTTACTGCCAATCTGCTTGGAAATGTAGCAGTCCTTGAATATTTTGATGGAAGGTACCGAAGAAGTAAGGGATGAAAGAAGATCACTTTTGAACTAGAAGTATGAGGCCTTCAAGCAAGGCCCCAAGGACACAATATCTGATACTTTTTAAAACTTCTATAAGATCGTCAATGGCCTGAAGAGCTACGGCTGGGTTTTCACAAACAGAGAACTAAATGATAAGTTCCTAAGATACTTAACCAAGGAATGGGACAACAAGATTTGTGCCATCGGGGAGTTCGGGAGACTGGCTGAAACTGACCCCCGAAACCTCTTCAGAAAGCTTATGTCCTATGAGCTTCAAATCAACACAAGAAAGGCTGAAGAAGAGGGCAGCAGATCTTCATGAAGAGAGAAGTCTGTTGCACTGAAGGCAGACAGCTCAAGAAAGGCTAAAGAACCATCTCCTGCTCCCATTCAGGAAGAAAGTGAAGAAGAAGACTCAGAGCCAAGCACCTCGGGCTCAGAGTTATCTGTTGGAGAGTTTTCTCTTCTCTCTAGAAAATTCAAGAAGTTTGTTAATAAGAAGAAACAGATGAGAGGAAATGATTCCTCATTCAGAAGATCACGACACGGCGGTGATTATCAAAAGAAAAATCACACATCTGACAGGTATAAATCCAAAACGAACAAATTTTATTCTACTGATATTATGTGTTACTATTGTAATAAGACTGGTCATGTGATCGTTGACTAACCTCACAAGAAGAAGGAGGGTGCAAGAAGAGAAGAGCACAAGTTCTCCAAGAGTAAAAAGAAGGAGAAGAACTTCATAGCAAAGAAGTGGAAGACTCTCAGTGACTCTGACTCGTCTGAGTCAAGTGAGGATAAAGAAGCCTACTTTGGGCTTTTGGCTCACACCTATGATGAAGAAGTTGTCCCCCAATTTAATGGGGAGGTAAATTCTCATACTATTCTTTATGAATCTGATGTTCCTAATGATGACCCTAAGGATTATTACTTTGATGATGAATCAAAACACATGGGTCAATATAAAGAGCTAATCAAGGTCTATGACCGATGTTGAAAAGTTGTTAAAAGCCAGGCCAAGGAAATAAAATCCCTTTAGGCTGAGGAGAGCAAACTGAGGGAGGAAGTCACAAGGATGGACTCACTCAGAAAGGAATTCAATGCCGCGATCGAAGAATACAATAAAGATCTCGAGCACCTAAAACCTAAAGAGAAAATCATCGAGAAGTTGGAAGAACAACTTGCCGCTGAAAAGAAACTTGTTGAAAGTTTCTCCAAGCCCAAGACAGTCCTTCCATTTGTTGTCGAATTCTCTGCTCAGGCTAAAGGAGCTGGCTTAGGCCATGAGGCTGCTCCTAGTAATTCCTCTAGGAGGAATAAAGCTCAAATAAGAAATAAGGCTGCTAAGAAAGCTTTAGCGAAAGGGAAGAGGAACTCTCCTCTAGATCAAACTTCATTTAAGAAGGTCATCTTCCCAACACACATGATTGATTTTGATTCATCCTACGGTCATTTTAGGAGGCCTACTTATGTAGATCCTAAGTCACGGTACCAAGGATGGACTCGTCCCCAAAACTATGGTGAAAGTACATTCAAGGCACCTTATAAGGAAATACAAATGCAATATTATGGTCCATACGTTCAGGGCCATAATATTAAGAAGGAACCTAAGGCCAAACTAGTTATACCTAAGGAAAAGTAGGTGCAAATCCCTATGAGTGCTATCATCAAGGGGCCTCTTCCTCTAGATATGCCGCCCCTATAAGACCACACGTTTAAAGGGTCAAGCAGGAGAATTGGAAAAGCTACAACATGTTTGACTGTTGGTGTTGCGGTAAAGTTGGTCACTTTGCTGTGGATTGCTGGTTTAATCCCAAAAACTATAAAACTCCTCTAGTTAATCATATAAGGTAGACCACTCGTAGTGTTAACACTCCTCGGGGGAGTATTCTAACAAATAACCAAGGACCCAAATACGTTTGGGTTCCTAAGGTAAACTAATCCTATTTTTGCTAGTATGTCCAAAGGACAACCAAACGCCTATCTGGTATTTGGATGGTGGATGCTCTCGGCATATGACTGGTAAAAGAAGCCTACTTAAAAATTATACTCCAGTCAAAGATGGTCCAAAGGTTATCTTGGGTGGCTCTGACTGAGGAATTACAAAAGGCTAAGGTATAATTTCTAACGGTATGGTCTCATTCACTGATGTGGATTATGTGAAAGAATTAGAACATAATCTAATTAGCATAAGTCAATTATGTGATAAAGGCTTCATTGTTACATCTCTAAAGATCAGCTCCTGATAAAGTCGGCCTCTACTATGGAGACGATATTAACATGCACAGGTTGTAGAAATATATTTTGTATTAATTTCTACGTTTAGACACTTCTACCCCAGTATGTTTTGTTGCTAAAGATAGTGCATCTCTTTGTGATCAATGACATAAGATACTTGCACATAAAAATTTCAAAACCATCAATATGCTATTTTCCCAAGAATTAGTACGTGATGCACCTACTAGTATGTGCATTAAAGAGAGTCCATGTCACACATGCCAAATGGGCAAGCAGACAATGGCTACCTTTAAGGGCATTGCCGATAAAGATTCCTCAAGGTGTTTGTATTTACTACATATGGACTTATTCGGTCCAATGCAAGTTCGTAGCATAGGAGGTAAGCCATATGCACTGGTAATTATTGATCACCACTCTCATTTTACTTGGGTGTTCTTTCTGAAATGAAAGTCAGATATATTTGATGTGTTCACTAACTTTGTCAGGCAAATCCAAAATGAATTAAATTGCTCAGTGGTCAGAATCAGAAGTGACCATGGAACAAAATTTGAATCTTGCACCATGACAAAATTTTGTGGAGGTATGGATATCTTTCATGAGTTTTCCTCCCCGTGCACTCCATAATAAAATGGAGTTGTAGAGAAAAGGAATAGACCACTCATTGAATCATGTACTATAATGTTGAATGACTCCTCTCTACCAGAGTACTTCTGGGCTGAGGCCGTCAATACAGCTTGTAATGTGCAAAATAGAGTGTTGATCAACAAGAATCATCGTAAGACTCCCTATGAGCTATGAAAAGGCAGGAGACCGACTGTGTCCTACTTCAGAATCTTTGGTTGCAAATGATCTATACGTGATAATTAGATATATCATCGTACAAAGTTTGGAGAAAAATGCTTTGAAGGTTTTTTCTTAGGTTATAGTAGTCATAGTAAGGCTTACAGAATCTTTAATAAGAAAACTTTGGTGGTAGAAAAGTCGATTAATGTTGTATTTGATGAGAAGAGCTTGCCATATAGTAGCTTTTCTAGTGTTTTTGTTGAAGATACAGGTTGAAAGATGAAAGAATTAAGCTTGGATTAGACAGTTGAAGAAAGTGCTCCAAGATTCACCAAGATCACTCCTCCAGTCTCAATTGGAGAAGATGATCACCAAGATGAATATGATATCCAAGTGGAAGAAGTACCTCCAGAAATAGTGAAGCTCCCGATGCAAGAACTCTAGAGCTCAGACATATGAGGGATCACCCTGTTGATTAGATCATAGGAGGTCCTCATGCAGGTGTAAGAACTCAAAGATGTACAACTAATGAAAATTTGTATTTGAGTTTCCTCTCTCAGGTTGAACCAAAGAACTTTAAAGAAGAAAACAAAGATGCATCATGGATAGTTGCAATGTAAGAAGAACTAAATCAGTTCAAACGCTGCCAAGTCTAGAAACTTGTACCAAGTCCCAAAGACAAGAATGGGATTGGAACAAAGTGGGACTACAAGAACAAGATGGATGAAGATGGAAACACCATCAAAAATAAAGCTAGACTCGTTATTAAAGGATATAGACAGGAAAAAGGGATTGATTTTGATCAGACCTATGCTCCAGTGGCAAGACTTGAAGCAATCAGGCTATTCCTCACATATGCTGCCTTTATTGGCTTTACTTTCTATCAAATGGACGTGAAGTCGGCCTACCTCAATGGTGATATAAAGGAGGAAATATACATTGAATAACCCCCAGGTTTTGTTGATCCTAACGATCCTAATCATGTTTACTTATTATTTAAAGCATTATACACTTTAAAACAAGATCCACGGGCTCGGTATGAAACACTATCTAACTTTCTTATTGAGAACAAGTACACAAGGGGAAAGATAGATAAGATATTATTTCTTAGGGAAGTAAAAGGCAAGATTTTGCTAGTGCAAATCTATGTCGATGACATTATGTTTGGCTCTACTGACGACAACCTTTGCAAGAAGTTTTCCAAACTTATGCAAGGGAAGTTTCAAATGAGCAGTACGGGTGAGCTAAAGTATTTCTTAGGACTTCGGGTGAAACAATCTGAAGATGGAATTTTCATCTCTCAGATGAAGTTCACCAAGGAGTTGATTAAGAAATTCGGAATGGAGAATGTAACCTCTATGAGGACTCCAATGGGTTCAGATATGTCTCTAGACAAGGACGAGAGAGGGAAACATTTCGATTAAACCAAGTACTCGAGCATAATTGCATCCTTGCTCTACCTTACTGCTAGCAGGCCTGACATAGTGTTTTAAACATGTGTGTGTGCTAGATATCAGGTGAACTCCAAGGAATCTAACTACTCTGATGCAAAGCAGATTTTAAGATACCTTAAGGGTACATAAAATCTTATCTTATAGTACCCAAGAAATAATGATAAAGAACTAATTGGATTTTCAGATGCAGATTTTGGAGGTAGCAAAAATGATAGAAATAGCACTTATGGGACTTGACAATTCCTCAGAAGAAGACTCATTTCTTAGAGTAGCAAGAAGCAGAATTGTGTTGCAATATCAACCGCCAAGTCAGAATATATTTTTGCAGGTAGTTGTTGTGCACAACTTCTCTGGATGAAGAATCAGTTGTAAGACTATAACTTGAAGTTCAGGGAAATTCCATGTTTTATGACTCCTCCAACGCTATAGTAATCGCCAACAATCCAGTCTCTCACAGCCGGACAATGCATATCGAATTGAGATACCACTTCATTCGAGAGCATGTTGATAATGGGGACATCAACCTTCAGTATGTTCCCACAGATAGACAAGTTGCAGATATTTTCACGAAGCTACTGTATGAGAGCAAGTTCTCGTTATTTAAAATATAACTTGAGATGCTTAACATGGACTCCTGGAAAGTTTATTATAAGTCACGAGGAAAATCAGCATCAGCCACTTAGAGAACGCCAAAGGAATTCTCACTCAGGCAATAGTCCGGAAAGATCAAGTTCAGAAATTTATTTATCGGAAAAGTCTTCTTTATTTTTCGAAAAGACTCGTACTTCTCGAAAAAGAAATTGCATTTTTTAAAAGAACCATTGCTTCTCGAAAAGGCACTGAGCTTTCTCGAAAAGGACGTGAATTTTTTGAAGAGGACCTCTGTTTCTCAAAAAGAACTTGGATTTTTCGAAAAACTCTACGGATTTTTCGAAAAACCACTGGCCCTTTTCGGAAAACATTCGGAGTTTTCGAAATATTATTTTCTCTTTTAAAAAATCTCATACCCCTTTCGCGAAATGAAGTATTCCTTTCGAAAAACTTCGAACCATCCTTCCCGAAATTATTGAAGAAGTCGAACCGCCTTTCCAGGTACACATATCCATATACTGTCAAAATTCTTAATTTATATATATATATATATATATATATATATATATATATATATATATATATATATATATATATATATATATAGTACAGTCCATAGAAAATCCAGCACTACATTTCGAAAAAGACTTTTCGAAGAACACTGATTTCTTTCCGCCACTTCAGTTCCGCCGATTTGAATCCAATGGAAAACTCCTTTGCTTCTCACCCGCCAGTCAGAAACCCTTAAATTTCCACCATCCATGGCTCCTATAGTGAAGATAGGGTTTGGAAGTGAGTTTGTTCTGGATAGAATCGCCGAACTCTCTGACAATTTCTGCAACGTCATAATCTTTCTTGAATCTGCCGGTCTTTCATTCATTCTGGATCAACCATGCAAGGTACACCTTTTAGACATTAAATAGTTTTTCTAAAACGCCAAGCTTAAGCGAAATTGGAAGGTATTTAAGACATCCGTCAGAGATGTGAAGATTAAAATGAAGTCGACTTCCGTAACAGAGCTTCAAAAATTGTCAGTTATTGACGAGGAAGATTACTTTGAAGAACCTAATTATTCGAGGGCCATGTCTTTCTTTGGTCTCCCTGAATCCACCAATTCCATTCGATGAGCAAACATTAATGCTGAAAGCAAGATTCTTGATGACATACTTGGCAAGGTCCTTCTCTGCACAACCCATTCCATTGGATACATTTCAACATATTTCTTTGATATGATGGCAGCAATAATCTTTCGCAAAAATTCCAATGTTGGTAAATGATATTTGAGAAGATTAAGTGATATATCAAAACAACAAATTATGCCAGGATCATAACATTATATATCAACCAAGTCCACCCAGAAATTTTGATATGTCTAAATGTGGGTCTATTCCTCACTTGAAGAAAGACACACTATCCTCAATAAATAGATGGAACATAAGAATTCAGAAGCTAAGAGATGCTCCAGAAGCCCCAAGGATCATCTTTGATGATGAGGACAGGATCCCATCTCCTCCTGTCACTGATACAGCTGGCACATCTGGTGTAGCTGCTGAGGGGGATCCTACTCCTTTAATTCAAGAAGATGTACAACATGCAGAAGTTCCAGAAATAGAAGTTCTCACAGATGTTCCTACAACCCAAGTTCATGAGAAAGTTGCTGATGATAATGTGGAAATGGAAAAAGAAGGTCAAACTCAGTATAATGATGAGCAAAGCACCCCTGTACAGGATGATGGGTCAGGTATGGATGTTCACTCCTCCCCTGACCAAATAAATATACTATCTACTACAGAGGACATAAATAAGATGATAGAGGAACTCAACTCAGATGACCCTTTGTTCATATCTCCTGAAAATACTACTGCAAAGTCTCCTATAGAAATCTCAGAAGAAAGTCATCCAAAAGAGGAACCGGAAGAATCACAATCCCAAGAACATATTGAGGGGGAGAATGTAATTTACCTAACTGATGAAGAAGAGATTACTCCCGAGCATGTAACACCTCTAATGAGGAATTTAATTTTCTCTATCCCTACCATTCTTGGAGAGGAAGGGGATGAGATAACATCCTTCAAAAGAGCCAAGAGTGCAGATGAAATTGAAGACATAACACCATTGTTAGTCCCTTCCCTTCCTCCTCCACCTCCTCCTACTGCTACTATTCCTGATGATACCCTATTGGGTAAAATTGAATTAATGCTGACTCAACGACGAGAGTACTTTGACAAGGCTCTCAAGGAAGTTACTAACAAAGTCACTGCTCTAGTGAAAGAGATGAGCAGAGGCTTTGCTGAAATCCAACACAATAATGATGAGTTTAAGAGACTACTACAAATTGGTGGAAAGGCCATAGACCATACTATCACTAGTATTGGGCAAGCAATGGATCAATCTGTCACTCTAGCCAATAATCAGATCTTACTGGAGAAGAAAACTAAAGAACACAACTTCAAGATGTGTGAAGAAGTTGTAACATTAAAAGAAGATACCATATCAACCCTTACTGTAAAAGCCAAAAAGGGGAATGACAAAGTCAAAGAAGTTCTTGATAAGAAAATTGTTGAGATGAAAACCAGTGGGATGCTCAGCTGAAAGAGATAAGCACAGACGTACAGAAATAAATTCATGGAGTAAAGCTTCATACTTATGACACTGTTGTGTGGATGCATAATCAAATACTTCCAGACTTTCCACTCAATCAACATGAAGCTCCACCTCCTCAACTTAACCCAACTGCCCAGATGCCTACCTTCTCTCCCAAAACCAGAAGATTATGAAGCCTCTCCTACAGAGTACTCCTATGTTTGGACTGAACCAGAGATGCCTCAAAATCAACCTTCCGAAATTCCAGTTCTTAAGAAAAGGAAATAAGGTGATGGTGCCTCAGCCAGCCGATCCATTCTAACTCATGATGCTGAGAAAAGAAAAGCACAAGAATTTGCTAAAGTTTGCAGCCCAACCTCCAAGTCACTGATTCTTGAGACTTTAAAGCTGGTGGTAGATTATGATGAAGATAGGAATGACCATTACAGTCCCTAGGAGCGGGACTTGTATGAAAAATCCTTGACCAAGAGGAGAATCTATGACAGAGAATATGGCATAAATAATCCCAAGGCTCCTCCCAAACCTGCTAAGTACTATCCTAAACCTTACAGCTATCAAAAGAGGCAGCAAGAAAAGAAAGAAAGGCAACAACAACATCAATTCAAATGAGTGGAGTCTTTAGCCTTAGTATAGAAAAGTGTGGACCTGGATTCCTCTATGGACAATCTTATATATATAATTTTGAATTTTGATGCTATATTATTGCAATTACTATTGTGTTTGTTAGTTAATTATTTAATTATCTTTATATAATTCACCTTAGTGTAGAGGGTTCTGACTTCTACAAATAGGGAGAGATTGTTGGTTATTGTATCCACAATAACCTAGATTTATGTGAAGTCGCCATTAAACTAAGATGAATTAAGTTTGTATTTCATGCCTTTATCTAGTTTAATGCTTGCAGGTCACTATTTCTAAGTGTAAACCAATGTTAGTTTACAGTGGGTCGCCATACACAGGACTATGAAATCTAATCCCTTATTGTGTGATCCACTGTGTTGGCTCACATATAACCTCTCTATTGAGATGAACTTCATTTTCAAGTACTACGGAATTGAAGAAAGGAAGTGTTGTTGATCCTTGGTTAAAGCAGAAAAAAATTCCTTAAAAATTCATAAGTACATTTTTCGAAAAAGAGAAAGTGTTTTCAAAAAGTATAAGTCAATTTTTCGAGATAGAAGAACAAGTTCTCGAAAACTTCATGACTTCTCGAAAACTGTCGCAAAACCTCTAAGTCTTATTTTTTGAAAAATGCCCTGAAGATGTTTTTCAAAAAGTCCAAGTACATTTTTAAAAAAGCAATGTTCATTTCGAGAAACATAAAATCTTTTCGAAAAATTCTTCGAAACCTGTTTCAGTTCTATTTTTCGAAATGTCCTGAAGATGTTTTCGAAAAACCAATTTCATTCTTCGAAAAAGGAATTCTGTTTTTGAAGAATAAAACTCATCTTTCGAGAAAGACAAGATGTTTTCGAAAAGCCAAACTTCTTTCGAAAAATCTGTATTCAGATCAAGGAAATTCTGCGCAAAGCCATTTTCGAATAAGGTCTTGTCGTTTTTCAAAAAGAAATGTTGTTTTCGAAGAATTCTAATCCTTTCGAAGAATGCAGTTGAAGAAAATTTCTAAGTTCTATTTCGCAAACACAACTTCTATTTCATCAAACGTAGCTTCTATTTCGTCGAATGCAGATTCTATTTCGTCGAACGCAGCTTCTATTTCGTCGAACATAGCTTCAATTCGTCGAACGGAACATCATTATTCGAACAGATTTCTAGCCAAATGGGATTTCAAACTTTGATTCTTATTTGATATGGTTGATCTTTCCTTAATTGATTTTCAGACCATTATAAGATTTCCTATATAATGTTTTCTCAGGATTTCACTGACCCTAATCATAATAGAATTCTGAATTGCCGTAAGCTCTAAATCGGGAAAAAGACGCACACGCCATCTTCGTTCTTCTCTGAATCTTTGTTCTCAATCCAGTGATTTGACAGAAGAATGATTTGACAGATCGCAATGTTCATGATTCTCTATTCATTCACTTGTTCGTGTAGAATCCAAAAAATTTCAGATCATGTTCTCTCAAGACTTCTTCCTCAACTTCTTCACAAAGCATTCAGTTTTCAAGAAGGAAGAACTCTATAGATTTCAGATCTGAAGTGATGTTTTTTTATTGTTGTTGTAAAACCTTATTTCAACTTTTGTAAGAGCTTCGTCTCCGAGCTAGTTGGATGATTTTTCTTCCGAGTGTAGATCCCATTTTGGGGGATCGAGTTTGTAGGATTGTGTTTACTCAGAGTTGTAGGAGCGTTGCTCCGAGGTGTAGGATTGTTTAATCCGAGAAATAGTGAAGTAGCCAAGGCTAGCCGTGGTGCTAGATTAGTGAGGTGGAGAGTGGACGTACCCAAGATTGGGAAACCACTATAATTCCTTGTGTCGTCTGGATTGTGCTTGATCATTCTATATTAATCCCTCTAAATTTTTATTTCGCAAAAGACACATATCTCACATATTCACCCCCCTTTCTAGGTGATTTAGGTAGACAACTAAATACTTTCACAAACTTTCTATCTTTTTTTATTATCAGCATAACTAGCATCAGAGTAGGCTTCAATCTTCAGATGGTTATACTTTTGAAACAGTAAGCCCTTTCCAGGATAACACTCTCTGGGGGCGAAGATAACACTCACTAAGGGCGAAGATAAGAGTCTCTAGGGGCTACATAAACTGACTAAAATTGCCTACTGCATAATTAATATCTGGTATGGTGACAGTCAGATAGATGAGTTTCCTCACTAGTCATCTATACTTAGTACTATCTGGAAGAAGTGATGAATCCTCAGTCCAACTCTTCTCATCATCAATGGTCATCATACAATGAACGGGTCTTGACCTAAGAAGACCAGTTTCTTTCAGAAGATCTCACATGTATTTTCATTGTGAGGGCACTACAGACTTGTGTTTTTGTGAGATTTCATTTCACAGAATGTACTTAGGAGATCTCATATCCTTTGTGACAAAATGTTGTTGAAGGCATCTCTTCGCTAGATTAATTCTATCCTTATAGAAGATGTCATCCACAGAGACAGCAAGAATAATGAGCCCTTTAGTAGTCTTGTGTATGAAAAGAGAGTTATCTGTATAACTTCGTGTAAAGTTAATAAGAGAGATAACTTTGCTAAACTTTTCGATCTAGGCCCATGGACTTTGCTCTAAGCCATAAATTGTCTTCTGCAACCTGCACACATGAGACTCCCCCTGAGCAACGTACCCGGAAGCTTGTTCTATGTATATCACCTCTTGGAGATCATCATAAAAAATGCATTCTTTATATCTAACTGAGACATCTCCCTACCTCTATTAATAGCCGCGGAGAAAAGTACAATGATTTTTCTAATACGAGCAACCGGGGAGAATGTGTCAAAGAAGTTCACACCATATGTCTAAGTAAAACATTTGGCAATCAGCTTAGCCTCATAGCAATCAATAGTTCCATCATGATGATACTTGATGATAATGACCGACCGACAACCAATCACATTTGCTCGTAGAGGAGTGGGGACAAGAGTCCAAGTACCCCTTTCGGTCAAGTTATTCATTTCTTCATCCATAGCAACTTTCCAATAAGGAATATCAAGAGCCTCATGATAGGTAGTCAGGATACCTGTAGTCGAGAGAGCAAGAGTAAATTTCATTCCAAATGGGGAAAGATGATCATAGGAGACAACATCATGAATTGAATGTTTAGTGCACATTCTAACACCCTTCCATAGAGAAATATGCAGGTAAAGATCTGACTTGTCTTTTATAGTACATCCATCTATCAGAAAGATTACTGACCCGAGAACTGGCAGTAACGAATCCAAAGGCAGAGAAGAATCAGAAGACAGAGATGGAGACAGAGGAACTGTATAGAAAGAGGAGAAAAGGCATGGGATAAGGAGTTGACTGAGGTGGAGGTGCAAAAATAATAGGTATAGAAGGAGAATCATCAGGTGGTGAGAGATTAGGAGATCGAGAAAAATAAGGCATATCTTCAAAGAATGTGACATCTGCAGAAACATATTATTTCCTCGAAAGGGGATCAAAGTACCATACCTGAAAGTTTTTTAAGGGCGTTAAACACCTATAGGGGGGTTAATAGGTTTCTTTTGAATCTTCTAATTCTTTTTAGAAGTTGATCTTGTTGTGTATTTATGTTAGTAGGTTAGCTTTCAAGAACACATACAACACACCGAATTATATAGTAGTTCCCTTCCCTAGGGTACATCCATTGTCTCCCTTCAGCTATCTTATAATGAGCTAAATTCAGCTTACTCCTCTAGAACTCAGATCAAATAGATCTTACACCTCAGATCTCTTCCTTGGATCTTATAACTTAGAGTGTTCTCCACTCTGACAACTTGACTGCTCTCAGTCCTACCTCAGAGACAAACAGCAGTCTCCAACCTAAGGTTGAACAGCACTATAACTAAGAGTCTTCTAACTCCTACACCTTAGAGACTCAGCTTGCCTCCTACCTCAGAACTTCACAAAGATCCTACCTCAAGCACAAGTCTTACCTCAGATCCTTCCTAGGACCCTACAACTCAGAGTGTTTCACACTCCTACAACTCAGACTGCTCACAGTCCTACACTCAGCCTTTATAAAATAGGCTAACACTCAGATCTCAGTGAGATCCTACAAAATATTGAATAAGTGTTTGAGAAATTTTGCTCAAAGGAAAATTTTGGAGTCCTCTTCTTTGGCTGAATCAACAAACAACCCCTCTTCAGCACTACTATAGGAAGATGATACTTCATATTTGGTTCAGCTTGTACTGTGATGAAACCTTGCAGAGCTCTTCTTCTTCAAGCTTGAGAAAGATAATAGTTCAGTACAGCAGGCTTGAAGACAACCAGAAATAAGATGTGCTCTACTAGCCGACTTTTGTGAGATTAGGGTTTCGAATGATTGGCAAAAAGTTCTTGCAAAAGTTCTAGAAAAAGTCCTTTTAAGAATGATACCCACTTTGCTTTTATACATCGGCATCAGCAACAGTTATATCCCTCTTTGGAAAGTGGTATGGTCATCTTTAATTGTTCATTTATCCCAGGATAGCATTGTCCAATCAACATGGAGATTCTGTCTTTTAGCACACTATTTGCATCAATTTGAATTAAGAATGACATCAGCAGATTTGACACGGTTCCAATTGACTTAGAATATTTTCTAAATATCTACAGGCGTTGAGAGATTTCATATGACCCGACAAATTAGAGCTTTGACAGACAACTCCAGAGGAGTTTAGTGAATGGTCTTTACTCAACGCTTTTGTACTTGGCCAATTTCTGCCTATTGCTGAGGCGTTGAGTGAAGGTTCTTCACACGGTACATTTGTCCTTTAACAGTTTTTTTAGATGGCATTTAGTGTAAGTCCTTCACTCAACGCATTTGTACTTAGTCAGAATTTCATTGAGAATGCGTCAAGTGTAAGTCCTTCACTCGATGCATTTGTGAGATGGCATTGAGTGCAAGTCCTTCACTCAACGCATTTGTACTTAACAACCTTTCTTTGAGAAGGCATCCAGTATAAGTCCTTCACTCGACAAATTTGTGCTTAGTTAGATTTTAGTGATTCTCCACCAAGGCATTGATTAAGAGTAAAACTGTCAATGCTATTTGGTTGTAGCCGCTGAGTGATGTGTAGTCACTCAACACTATGGTACTTGGTCAGTTTCATGACTTATTTGATCATGCTGACTTCTTTCCATCCGTACTTCTAATACCATCAATTTGTCTAATCACTTAATTACCAATACACTGCACATGTAAACTTAGACATTTATCAAATACAGGTTTGTGTATATTATTTTGTCGGCCTTCTTAAAACTGGGACATTATGGTCAATGTACTCAACAATATCCACCTATTTGAAGAAGTGAGAAACCCAATCAATGATATACACCACTACAAAACAAATGATTAGAATCAGATACATTTAAGCACAAACTTATGCAAAATATATTTGATATTTGAACTAGTAAAACAAACAAAAATTTTAACAAGGTCTATAATAAACATCTTCATTTAATAGCCCTTAAAGACCTAAAAAGTATAACATTGTTAAGGATTAGGTTCCATAATTACTATGCCCCCCCAGATTTCTTTCACATCTTTTCCAGGGCCTCTTTCTTCTTATCTTTGTCTCTCAAAGTAGTTGTAAGGCATTGGATAGTATCTGCAGGGCTATGGGGCATCCATATGTACAATTCCATCTCTCTCGTATCTTCTGAGTTTCCTTTTCATTTCTCCATGACTTTCAAAAATGGACATTTCTATAGAGCTAATTAGTTTGCCTCTATCTATCTTGTTTCCTTTGATCTGATCTCAGGCAAACAATGTGATTATTCTGGATTGTGGACTCCACAACTTATAGTCTGGTCTTGATTGAAGCTCTTCTCTTTGTCTCTTTTTAATTATCCATGCTATCTCTTCTTCATCTATAATAGCTTTGCCTTTGACCTTTGATAATTGTTGAGTGGTGTGGTTGAAGGCAGGAACATCACCAACAAATTCAGCCCCATCTCCATCTATGAGAATTTCAGGCTCATCATATCGAATGGGGTCAAGGCCCAATGCATCACTGAATATATTTGAAGTCCATATTGCATTGTCTGCACTGGCCTTTATCATTAACCTCTATCCCTTTATGACTTTTTCAAAAACCTCTTTGCTTAGGGAGGTGGTCTTATTAACCAAATGATTTACCCCTGCAGTGACAAGATTCTTTACTTACAATATGTGGTCATCCAAGAATTTAGTGCACTAATTCTCAAAGATATCATTTTACTTCTTCTCTATGTCATCAAGCTTGTTGGTTGTATAATCGACAACTGGAGCAGCCCTTGTAAAGAATTTGATTGTATTCTCCTTCAATAATTTTACCTCAAATAAAATAGAATAAATTTTAGTGGTGAGGTCCTTTCTCAATTCCTTGATTGAGTCATCGACATACAACTCAATTTTCCTCATTTGCTCATCAAACAAACCTCTGAGTTGAGCTAAAAAGGAGGTGGGCATCTCCTCATTCAGCTGAGAAGTACCTAGGTAGTTGACTTCTGCAACATTCTCCCTGATGTCTCCCCTTATTTTAGAGTCAGTTAATTCATATTCAGAAGACTGCTTTAGATGATTATCAAAATTAATGGACTCTTCTCTCTCATGCTCCTCAGCATTTATCATATCATTATCTCGATCAGAGATTTCAATCACTTTTTAATAACTTAAGCAGGGAGCTCAAGGTGAGCCTCCCTCTCAATATTATAAACAGCCTCAAACACCTAAAGTAGATCATCTTCTGGTCTATTGTCATCCTCTAGCACATGCTCCCCCAAAACAAGAACATTGTCAGTTAGCAATTGAGAGTTAGTGGGGATTTGATCTATCTTTTATTGTAGATTGACCAGTAAGGTGTCAATATTGTCATGTAGACATGCAGTGGGTAACCCATGCTCCCCCTCAATAAGAGCATCTTCTCTTCAGGTATCCCCCTAAACATATGCACAGATTCTGTCCACAACCTTTATTTCAACATCTTCAGTATTTTCCATGGTTGTGTCTCCTTCAACATCAGTAGGAGTGATATGCCCTTGTATGGACTTGGGGTGATATATCCTTATATGCACTTGGTGTTTAGTCCATGTGATCTTAGGGTGGTCAAATACCCTAGGAAGGGGTTTGGTAGTATTTGGACACATGCACCACACTTTAATCACTAGGACATTAATTACATGTATACACCTTATGGAATAAACAATGGGTCATATGATCACAGATTTTGAAAGAATTAGAGCCTAACCACCTAGAGGGGGGGTGAATAGGTGTACTTTTTCTTTTGCTTTTAAGGCAGAAAATCTGTTCTGTTATTTACCCAGAAATTACAAATTCCACAACTACACAACACAGAAATCACATAAACATTCACTCACAGAATGCACAAAGAATTTATAGTGGTTCCCCAAGGTCTGGGTACATCCACTTTCCCCCTTCGCCTATCTAGCAGTGTGCTAGATTCGGCCTAACTTCTGCACTTCACCTCAGATCCTTAGATGTTACAGCTCAGAACCCAAACCAGGTACCTACAACTCAGAGTGTATCTACACTCCTACAACTCAGGCCAACTACCCTACCTCATCCTTCAACAAGGCCTACACTCAGAGATCACAATCTCCTACACCTCAGGCTCACAGACCTACCTCAGTCTTTATAAAATAGGCTTACAGCTCAGATCTAGAATAGATCCTACAGAAAATAATGTTTACAAAGTGTTTTACTACCACCCAGGTAGAGAGAGAAGGGATGGATGGTTTCTTGATCAGTTGTTGGAAGCAACTGATAGCATAGCACAACCTCTCTTAGCTTTCTTCAAAGCTTCTTGAATCTGAACTCAGTAGGGTTGAACTCTTAAGAAGTTGATCTTCAATCAGCTTCTGACTTGAGATCCAGATCTCAATCTGAATCTTTCTTGGCAGCCTGGTTCAGCAACTGCACTTTTGTAGATAGAGCTCTCTCTCTCTCTCCAACTTCTTCTTAGATCTTCTGATGAAAATCTTATGTATTATTACTTCTCTCGTAGTTGTTGTTAGTTCTTCTGTTAGTTACTTTTCTGTTGAAGGAGAAAGCATTTATATAGTCTTCCTCCATGGTAACCGTCTGATCCGGTTTCTAACAAACTTCTGACAGCTTTGACATTTACAGTAGACCGGTTAGAAATGGCAGCTGTCAAGTCATCCAGTCACTTCTTGAAATACTATCTCTGTCTGAAATTGTCGAGACAGAACTTCATCATGTGTCGACACAAGTAGACTAGGTGTCGACACAAGTGTACTAAGTGTCGACACAAGCCTTGGTGGTGTCGACACATCTCCTTTGTTGTTGTTAATACTTCTCGACACAGCCTTCTGTTGAATGTGTCGACACAAACCTTTGTGGTGTCGACACAGTCACTTCTTTTCTTCATACAAATTTACTTTGTTGAAATTCTGTAATGTGTCAACACAAGTCCTGTGTGTCGACACATTTGATGTCGACAAGATCTTCTGTGTGTCGGCACTGCCTCTATGTGTCGACACAAATACTTCTTCTCTTTAACTTTGTTGAAACTCTGCTGTGTGTCGATACAAGTACTGTGTGTCGACACAGTTGATGTCGACAAAGTCTTCTGTATGTCGACACTGCCTCTGGGTGTCGACACATTTGATGTCGACAATGCTTCACTGTGTGTCGACACAGTCTCTGGGTATCGACACAGTTGATTCTGGTGTCGACACAGCCTTTCCAAGTGTCGACACAATTAACTCCAAGTGTCGACACAACTTTTCTCCAGGGTCGACACAGGCCTTCATAAGTAACGACACAGCTTCTCTAGGTGTCGACACATGGACTTAGAAATTTTCTGCATTCTTGCATTTACTTAACCTGCACATATAAACTCAAAACACATCAAATACACCTTGATGCATATCATTGAGTAGGGTGAGGCTTCTTCAAATCTGGTACACATTTTCCAATGTACCAAACAATCTCCCCCTATTTGGAGAAGTCATAACCCTTAGTCAATGATATACACCATGCATAACAAATACACATTATGATGTATAACAGCATTATATGACAGGGTAATTTCTTAAACAAAACATATATAAGATATCATCACATAATAATAATGCTAACAGATTAAGCATTAAACATTGTTTTGTTCCAACTTCCAATAGTTTCTTTAACAAAAGTTTACATAAATTTTAACACAAAAGATTACAATGTTATAAAATCTAGTAAAACTAATCTAAGGCTGCTCTGGCTCCTTGATGACAATGCCCTTGCCTGATTGAATCTTGGCTTGAACTGGAACATCAGTGTCATCAACTAGCTTCTTGCCCTTTTGATCTTTCTTCTTTAGCTCTTCAGACCTTATTCTTTTTCTTTCAAAATAATGAAAGGGCTTAGGGAAATATTTGCTAGGCTCCTGTGCATTAGGAGGTAGCTTCCCTAATTTTGCCTTTCTTCTATATTGAACTATGGCTTCTTGCCTTGCTTCATGCTTTCTCCATTCTTGCTCAGAGTACCATTTGCCCCTCTCTTGGGTCTGATCCTTTTGAGCTTTCCAAGCATTCAGTATAATGTTCCTAGAGGTTGGACTCCACTACTCAAAATCTGGCTTTAACTCAGCCTGCTCTCTGAATCTTTTCTTAGACAATAGAGCTTCTTGCTCTTTCAAAACTGCCTCTGGCACAGGCTTGTCTACTTTCTCTATGATAACATTTTGAGCACCTTCTGGAGGGCTGTACATGGACTATACTTCTTGATGTATCATCTCAAAATCTGCTGGAGGATAAATTACTTGAGCAACTTCAGCTTGTTCACATCCAAAAGAAGCAGGGTGTATTCCAGATTCAGCCACATTGTCATCATTACAAAGGGGTGGATATCCAAGTGTGGCTCTGATGCTATTGGAAATCCATTTAGCATGGTCAGATCCAGCTTTGAATAATACTCTCTCCCCCTTTATGACTTCTCTGGCAACATGATCTCTGAGATCATCTTTCTGAAATCTGACTTGTTCATCCATAAAATTGACACCATCTTTATAGAATGCCTTTAATTTCAGTAGTTGTCCAGAACTAGTCTTTTGAGAGTCCTGAATAGTTGTTTGTACAGCAGCTATTCCTTCCTGGAAGTGCTTATCAAACTCTGCCTGGGCTGTAGCCTTTTCCTCAGTCTGGGCAGTAGCAAGCTTCTTCATTTCTGTAACAATCACATTATGTGATTCTGTTAGATTATCATTCATCCTAAGTTGATTCTCTAGTACATAGCCTTGCTTCACAGCTATATCATCAACTTGTGTCTTGATCTTCTCTTGGTGTGTGGCTAGGAAAACCACTGCATTGCCTCCTTTGCGGAAACAATCAGTCATTTCCTTCTTATTTTGATTCACTTCAAATATTTTTGATTTTATATCTGTTGCCAAAGAGAGTTGTGGATCTTTATGTGTCTCACCCATGTATTTCTCCATGACAATCCTTTGCTCATCCAACTTCACTTGTAAAGATACTAACAATGAACTGTAATTAGTTGTTGGGGCAGGCTATGGAGCAACAATTTGTAATGCCTTCTTGTATCTCTGACTCGTTCTTTTGAAGACCATGAGCTTCCTTTTCTTGGCTTGTACTGCTGCTTCATCTTCAGATGCTGAGGTACTAGCAATATCAACTCTATCTTTTGGACTAGGAGGCAATTCCTGTGCAGTCTTAGGATGCTCCCCCTGAGTCCTTTGCTCCTCAGTCTCAGTTCTAATTTGCTCCTCCTCATTTCTTGTAGTCTCCCCATGAGACCTCACATGCTCCCCCTCAAGGTTAGCCTGCACTTCCTCAAGATGAACTTGCTCCCCCTCAAAATCTGATTTCTCCCCCTGAGTCTCTTGCTCCATAGCAGTGAACAACTCATCTAGGGTAAATTCTTGTTGAGAAGGGACTGGAGATTCTCTTATCTCAGGAGCATCAGCAGCAACAGATGTATCCTCCATGATTACATCTTGAACTTGACTGTGTAGTTGTGTTGGCTGATCAACATCAATCAAAAATTCAGTTAGTGTCTCATCTTTATCAATGAGAATTGATTGATTCACCTCTTGAATTACCTCAAGGATTGTTTGTGTAGCCATTTCACTGTCCAAGTGGGTTGGCTCTTCCTCAAGGTGAGGCTCCACCTGCACTAGAGCATTGTATGCAATATCTTGTGCAGGAGTATCTTGAGCTGTAGATTTCTCAGGAACCTCTTTCCTTTCCTCATCAGGCATGTCCTTAGTTAGTACTCTATCGCATCTGGAGATAATTCTTATGTCCATTCTTCTCATGTGGTTAATTTTAGAACCAGCAGCTTGTTCCATGACTTCTGGAATAGTTCTAGCTAAGTACAGACTCATTATCCTTCCTAGATTTGGCTTCTTCATACTTTCCTTAATCTTCTCAAACATTACAGCTGACCAATCAGTGTTTAGTTTATAGATAATTCTTATCATTAAACTGAACATATGGGCAGATATCTTATCAAGCCCCCATGGCTTGCAGAGTATAACTTTGCCAACTACTTCAGACAAAAACTTCCCTTGCATATTCATGCCTTTCCTGTTCATGGCTGAGCCAATCTTCATGGTGGAGTCCGGTCCACACCACTAAAGTGCTTCTCTTAGCTTAGATGCAGGTACATCTACTTCTTCTTGTGTTCTTGGCAGATGAAGAACTTTCCTTAAACTCTTATGGGTGATTTTCACTTTTACTCCATGGACTGTGGATCTAATCTTGAGTCCAGTTTCATCTAGGGTAGCAGCACCAAAGAATTCTAATAGTTCCTTCTTCCAAATCTTAGTTGGTTCAGAAACTAAAAACTCCAGACCATTGTCAGCTATTAGGGTTATTACTCCTGTAATTTCTGATTCTGCGCCACCAAATGCGTTCCGAACCAGTTCGTATCCTTCATTGACATTGTCCTCGATCTTTGGCGCCATTAGGGTTGTGAAAAAATCATGAATTTAGATGAGTGAATTTGTCGACACAAAGTTTTGGTCTCGAAACTATGGAAAGCGTGTCGACAGACAATGGTGTTGACCTATTTATACCTTTCTAAAAATGAAGGTGAAAAGGCACGTCATAATACTCTTAATGTGTCGACACCGTTTAAAAGTGTCGACATAGACTTCTAATGTCTCGACATAAGTGTTGACTTCTATGTGTCGACACTTATTCATTTGCGCTCGACGATTAGTCGATACTCCACTCGAAGAAATCTGTGTTGAACCTAAGTGTTGACAACAACTCTGGATGTGTCGACACCACTCCTGGATGTGTCGACATTATTTCTCTGAAGTGTCGACACCAAATTTCTAAATGTGTCGACATCATTTCTCTGGAATGTCGACACCACTTCTATATGTCGACACAGACAACTCCCTGTGTCGACACTATTTTACTTAGCCAATTTTGTTAAACTAATCTATGTTCAACATTCCTAATTCAATTTTAAACTTATTGAATTTAGTTTCATCTAGAGGCTTAGTAAACATATCTGCAATTTGATAATCTGTTTTAACAAAATCTAGTGAGATGTCCTCTTTCTCTACATGTTCTCTAAGAAAATGGTACCTAATTTCTATATGCTTAGTCCTACTATGTGAAACAAGATTATTTGCAATAGAAATAGCACTTGTAAAATCACAAAGCAAAGGTGTTCTACTTACCTGAATACCACAGTCTTCTAGCTGGTGCTGAATCCACAACAGTTGTGCACAGCAGCTTCCTGCAGCAATATATTCTGACTCAGCTGTGGAGATTGCCACACTAGACTGCTTCTTACTGCTCCAAGACACTAGTTTTTCACCTAGAAATTGACAGGTGTCTGTAGAACTTTTTCTATCTTCCTTGCAACCTGCAAAATCTGCATCTGAATAGCCTGTCAGTAGAAAACCTCCATTCCTAGGGTACCAAAGGCCTAGATAAGGTGTGCCTTTAAGATATCTCAAAATCCTTTTGACTGCAGTCAGATGAGATTCTTTAGGGCATGCTTGGTACCTAGCACAGACACATGTAGCATACATGATATCTGGTCTACTAGCAGTCAGATATAGAAGGGAGCCAACTATCCCTCTATATAAAGTTTCATCTACAGGTTTCCCTGCATCATCTTTGCTTAGAGACACACTTGTCCCCATTAGAGTTCTCATGGTAGTGGATGATTCCATACCATACTTCTTTATTAACTCCAGGGTGAACTTAGACTGGGATATGGATAACCCATCTTCAGTCTGTCTTACTTGGAGACCCAAGAAAAACTTAAGTTCTGCCATACTGCTCATTTCAAATTTTCCTTGCATTAGTTTTGCAAAATTTCTACAAAGATTACTTTCAGTAGACCCAAATATTACGTCATCAACATATATTTGAACTAGAATAATCTTTCCTTTAGATTCACTAAGGAATAGAGTCTTGTCTATTTTCCCCCTTGAGAATTTGTTCTCAATGAGGAAAGTAGACATGGTTTCATACCAGGCCCTTGGGGCTTGTTTCAACCCATACAAAGCTTTCCTAAGTCTAAAAACATAATCAGGTTTGAGAGGATCAACAAAACCTGAGGGTTGTTCTACATAGACTTCTTCCTTTAGATTTCCATTTAGGAATGCTGATTTTACATCCATTTGGAATACCTTAAAGCCTTGATATGTTGCATAAGCAAGGAACATCCTAATTGCTTCCAGTCTTGCTACTGGGGCAAAGGTTTGATCAAAATCAATACCCTCTTCCTGTCTGTATCCTTTTGCAATAAGTCTTGCTTTGTTCTTCACGATGATCCCATTCTCATCTAGTTTGTTCCTAAAGATCCACTTTGTTCCAATGATGTTGTGGTCTTTTGGTTTAGGAACTAATTTCCAGACCTTGCACCTTCTGAGCTGATTCAGCTCCTCTTGCATGGCACCAATCCAATGGGGGTCTAGGACAGCTTCAAATTTCTTTGGTTCCACTTAAGATAGAAAGCTGGAGCAAAGAACTGTGTTCAGATTCCTGCTCCTTGTTTGTACTCCTTGTCTTGGATCACCAATTATCTGATTTACTGGATGATCTTTTAAGTGTCTAATAGCTGGTGGTAGTCTATCTTCAGGTTGAACACCTCCAGTCTCTTCATTATGCTGCACATCTTGGTTTTCATCAGCATCTGGAGAGTCATGTACTCCCCCTGGACAGCAGCCACCATTTTCCACTTCCTGATTTGCAGCTGAATCATCTGTAATGGTAAGCTTGTCCATTCTCTCAGTTATACCTGTAGAACTGCAAGCACTACTTGGCAACTCACTGTTAATCAGTCTTGTTTCATCAAAGACTACATGTACAGACTCTTCTACAACTTGAGTAATCAAGTTGTAGACCCTATAAGCCTTACTATTATTGTTGTACCCAACAAATATCCCCTCTTGGGATTTGGCAGCAAACTTGGTTAGATAAGACTTGCCATTGTTAAGGACATAACACTTGAAACCAAAGATCCTAAAATAGGATAAGTTTGGTTTTCTGCTCTTCATAATCTCATAGGGAGTCTTTTTGTGGCTTTTGCTGATAGAAGCCCTATTGATCACATGACATGCTGTAACACCCCCATCCGTCGTATAGCATATAGCAGTAGGTCCGGCCGGGGCCCGACGTCGTATGCCACAGACACACCGGGTGGTTACTCATGGAAACCATCCAACCAATCATAACGTCCTACACAGAGCATTCTAGCGGAAGCAGTTTATATAAGTTGCAATAAAGAACCCAGCACTAAAGCATGAATGTCCTCTAATACAAAATAGGAATGTTGTACATATACCAGTACAAGCCTTAAGGCCTTACAAAACGGTTCACTTCATATTACATGTTTTACAAACCACGGCACGCAGGCCGGTCATACATGAATAAAAATAGTAAACACTCCAATTAGGCCTTCGAGGGCCGGCTTTGCATTTTGGGCTTTAGCCCGCTATTGACCGCTCGGTCCAGCAGCACCTGCAAGCAACAAAACCACCGCACGGTGGCAAACAAGGCAACGGTCAGCAATGCTGACCAAATTATAACGATCCTGCCCCCAGCTCGGGGCGGCGATGCTCCTTCCCTGTATTTCATTAGCATAAGAGAGCATTATAATAATATTCATTTCATCACAAGCATAGGCTCACACGGCCACACACCCCGTGCACTCAGGGCACATTCTCGGTGAACCGGTCGATGTCACGTCAGTTAAAGCCATAGACATTCTGGACCCACCACCGCCACTTTGACGGCCAAACACATGAGCAATTTGTCTTCCCGGCATGGGTCACGTCGATTTAAGCCATGGACCGTTGAAGACTCTGATCTATGCCAACGGTAAGTGCCACGTAACTTTAGGTCTCTTTAACCCGAACGACATAGAAGTGGGTACGGTTCCATCTAACCCGTGCTCACGTCGCAACGACAATTTAAGCCATTTGCGCAGGTCAAACTTCTCCGGAGTCCCATTTTCGTCACACAATTTCACATAACTCGGTTATGTTCAAGTTGGCTCTCAGGCCTCCATGTTGGCAAGATCACGCATCAGCCCAGTTTTCCTGGTGCACCTTAGGGTTAGTCCCCAAGGCTCCATGTTGCAATCTACCGTGTAGAAAACCCGAAAACAACCAATCGCATGGAGTCTTCTCCGGCATTTATGCAATGCAACATCACTGATCCAGACCAACATGTCCGGGTAGGCTTCACACATCATGCCTATGTCCGTTCTCGCTTACGGACTCTAAACAATGGGGATTTCACATATCTACCCGAAGGAACGCCTCCAACTCACCGCAAACTCGCGAGAGCGGGCTTCCTATGCAAAGAAGGAGAGCTACTCATGCTCAAGAAGAGAATCGTTACCCTTGTTCTTCTTTGGCGCCATGGAAAAGTAAGCGGATGAAAAAGCACCGCACTAGCTTTGCCTCCGTGGATCCAGAGTCGGCTCGCGATTTGGAGCTTCGAAGCTCCTCCAATGGCCGGATCTAGCTTCTTCTTCCTTCCTTGGCTCTCCTCTCTCTCTAAGCATTAAAAAGATAACAACTCATGAAAAGTGAGGGTTTTTAAGTCCAATCCCGGGTATATCTCATCGGGAACAACCCCCAGCCGTTGGATCACAAAATAAAGAAACGAACGATTTTGATTCGGGAATGAAATGCCCAATCTAGATCGCACACGGCCTGGCACACGCCCGTGTCCAGGGCCGTGTGACTCATTCGCCGTCAAAATCGACTCGCCTGGAACAACACACGGGCATCGAACACGCCTGTGTTCGACCTGACACGCCCGTGTTCCACCTGACACGGCCGTGTGGCCGGCCGTGTACCCCCATCGATTTTCCCCGAAAACAACCCGAGCACTACACGGGTTCTAGGACACGCCCGTGTCCTTGCCCGTGTCTACCTCAACACGCCTGGGCTCCAGGCCGTGTACATGGTCTCGACACTCGACACTTCATCGAGCGAAGATCGTCGACCTGATGACATGGCCTTGGACACGCCCGTGTCCTAGGCTGTGTACCTTCACTCGACGCATCGTCGAGCAAAATTCGTTGACTCCCCGGGAAGAGTGTCGACACGGGTCGACACGCCCTGTGACACACCCGTGTCGCAGGCCGTGTGCCATGTCTCGACACTTCGTCGAGCGCAGTGTCGACTACACGGGTTGAGTGTCGACACGGGTCAACACGCCCAGCGACACGCCCGTGTCGCAGGACGTGTGCCCTGTCTCGACACAACGTCGAGCGAAATTCGTCGACACCCTGGGCCGATCGTCGACACGGCCTTGACACGCCCTGCGACATGCCCGTGTCGCAGGCCGTGTTCTCTGCTCGACGATCGTCGACTACAAAATCGTCGACCTCTCGACCAACTCAACGACACAAGCCTGACACGCCCTGAGACACACCCGTGTCCCAGGCCGTGTGCCTCCTGCCAGAACCCAAAACTGGCCCAAAACATCAGCCGTCGCTCCTTTGAGTTTCGGGGCGTTACAACTCTCCCCCTCTTAAAAGAATTTCGTCCACGAAATTATATAAAGGAAAGACATGTACAAAACCAAAATTTGTACCTGAGCGGAACAACTCCGGATACTCGTCAAGCATAGTCTGCTCTCACTCACAAGAGAGATCCTGACGACCGCAATTGTCCCACCGGACCTTGACCATCCTGATCTCTTTATTACGTAGCCGCTTGACCTCTGAGTCCTCAATTCGCACGGGCTTGACCTTTGTCGTCAGCCCACTATCAACCGACGCTTGATCGACCGCGATCACTCGCGTAGGCTAGCTCCGAAATATGGAATACATCATGTAAACCGCTAAGCTCCACTAAAGCTTCAATTGATAGGAATGCTTCACCACCCCGCTTCAGAACCTCAAACGGCCCAAGGTACCTCGGGCTTAGCTTTTTCAATCGCCGCACCCGCGAGACACCCTTGAACGGCTTGATCTTTTAAGTACACATAGTCGCCCACAGCGAACTCCACGTTCCTGTGTTTGGCATTACAGTACTTTGCTTGCCGGTCCTAAGCGATAAGCAACCTCTCCCGAATGGTTCTCACCAAAGAAGTAGCATCCTCCACTTCGAATCGCTTATACAACTTGACTCACCCGTTTCCAGCCAGGACAACGGCGTGCGACATCTTCTACCATAAAAAGATGGTCTTCCCATTGCTTTCCAAAGTCCAAGACACACATTCGGAGCACGCTTTCCATAGTTCTATTGACCCTCTCGGTCTGCCCATCCGTTTGCGAATGAAAGTCTGTGCTGAATTTTAACTTTGTCCCCAACATTTGCTGCACAAGCCTTGAATTATTGGACGTGAACCGCACATCTCGGTCACTCACGATGCTGCGGGGCACACCTTAAAGTCGTACTATATTAACCACATATAGTTTTTGCCAACTTCTCCACCGGATCATCCTTCCTATGCGGAATGAAATGCGACACCTTCATTAACTGATCTACGACCACCAAATGGCGTCGTTCTCCTTTTGCGACCTTGGCAAACCATGCACAAAGTCCATAGGGATGTCGTCGAATTTCCACTCCGGAATAGGCAAGGACTTAAGAAATCCTCCCGGCTTTTGTCACTCCGCCTTCACCAAGGCGCAAGTTTGGAACTTCGCTACGTAGAGCGCCACATCTTTCTTCAAACCAGGCCACCAAAATAGTTTCTTCACATCGCGGTACATCTTTGTGCTCCCCGGGTGAATCGAGTACTTTGTATGGTGTGCCTCGTACAACAATTCCACCTGCAAATTGCCCACACTTGGGATGCACAGACGACCGTCTTTCCAAAGCAATCCGTCCTCCACAACGAATTGTGAATTTGACCCATCCAGAGCCTCTACCATGAACTGCTTCATATGGACATCCATATCCAAAGCCTGCCGAATCCGATCAGCCAGGTCATATTGGACTTCAGTCCAATTCAGAACTGCTTCAGCACTTGATTGCCTATCCACACAAACAATCTCCCACACCTCCAACTCCCGTACCAACCGTTCATTATGCACCGATAGCCAATTGGCTCGAGCTGGGGCTCGACGACTCAACGCATTCGCAAGCGCATTCCCTTTGCCAGGCACGTAGTGGATCTTGAATGTATAGTCTCCCAAGAACTCCATCCATCTACGCTGCCACATATTCATATCCTTCTGATCAATCGACACGTCACGCTCTTGTGACCGGCATAGATATCCATCTTCACACCGTACAAAATTACGCCTCCACGGCTTCAAGGCAAAATTCACGTCCGCTAACAACAAGTCATGGACCGGATAGTTCCTCTCGTGCACTTTTGGCTGTCTCGCGCCATAAGCTATTACACTTCCGTGTTGCAGTAGCACGCAACCCAAACCGCTGCCCGAAGCATCGCTATTCAATCTCATAGCCTTCGGTCACACTCGGCGAAGTCAGCACAAGCGTCGTGGTCAACCGACATTTCAACTCCTCAAAAGCTCGTGCGCACTCCGGCGTCCAAAAGAACTTCTGCTCTTTCCTCGTCAAAGTAGTGAGGGGTAACGCTATCCGCGAGAAGTTCTCTACGAAGCGCCTGTAATAGCCGGCAAGCCACAGAAAGCTACGGACTCCCGCTACTGTAGAAAGCTCAGGCCACTCCCGCATCACAACAATCTTCGCCGGATACACTGGAATACCCTCCCCACTCACTATATGACCGTGGAACGCCACTAAGGATAACCAAAACTCGCACTTCGAGAACTTGGCATACAACTGACTCTTTCTTAGCATCTCCAAAACCAAAAGAAGATGCTTAAAGTTATCTTCCTTACTCTGCGAGTACACCAAAATATCGTCGATGAAGACGATCACAAAATGGTACAAGTACTCCCGGAAGGTCCTGTTCATCAAATCCATGAACACTGACGGCGCATTAGTCAGCCCAAACGCCATGACCGTAAACTCGTAACGCCCGTATCCTGTACGTAATGTTATCTTAGGGATAACAGTCTCCCTTATCTAGTTTAGAGTACACTGTTGACCCGACCAACTGATCACATAGCTCATCGATCCTTGGGATTGGGTACTTTTTCTTTTCTGTTAACTTGTTGAGCTCCCGATAATCCATACATAGCCTCAAGATTCCATCCTTCTTCTTAATAAAGATGGTCAGTGCGCTCCAAGACGAAGGACTTGGATGCACATACCCTTGCTCCAACAACTTTTAGCAGTTGCACCTTCAGCTCCGCCATTTCCTTAGGCGCTAGCCGATATGGAGAGCGTGACACAGGCTTTGCACCTGGTACTAGCTCAATCATGAAATCTATCTCCCATTGAGGCGGGGCTCCAGGAAGATCTCTAGGGAACACATCAGGATACTCCCATACCACTGAAATATTAACCAACGCGGGCTTCGGCTTTGCAACCTCCACTACTGTACAGAACAGCTCTGCATCAGCACGAACCGCCTTCACCACCTGAAGAGTAGACACCAACGTCTTGCTCGACCTCTTCGAGCCCGTAAAGGTCGTCTCACAACTTGCTCCCAGCTTGACTTCCTTGCTACCGCAATCTATATAGGCTTGCTGCTTCGAGAGCCAGTCCATGGCAAATATAACGTCGAACTCCACCAACGGAGGTAACGAAGCTTGCAGATCGAACTCCTGATTCCCAATCCAAAACTAAGCGCAACAAATTCTACCCGCGCACAATGAGCACCATTGGACTATAATGCATCCAATTTGTCTCTTACCATCGAAGGAGGTACTCCGACGCACAATTAAATTCCTAATAAAGGAATGCGAAGCTCCGTAAACGAACGGTGCTCTCGCAGATAAAGTAAAGTCATAACAAAGCTTAGCACCAGTAGTTCTAAGCTAACATGCACAAGGGCGACAAGTATTTAAGGCAAAACTATATTTAAACCATACCTGCCCTCACGACGGCGTGCTTCCTCCAGGGCTTTAGGCACTCACGAGCATAATGCCCCGGCTCCCCACAGTTGAAACAAGTGCCCGGGGTCTGACCCGTAGTCGCCCCAGAAGCACCAGAAGGAGCTGGACCTAAAGTCCTATGCTTCTTATACCATTTTCGATATACAGACTTTGAGGTGCTCGGCACTTTGAATGTCGTCTCCTTTGCACTAGAGTCCTTGACTGCTCCTGACATAGCTTTCTTGGCCTTCTTAGCAGCTTTCCAACAGTCTCGTGCAAAGTGCCCTTTCTATCCAAAAGTAAAACATGTGTAAGTAGCTTTGCTAGTCCATGTCATAGCCCCTTTTTCCAGCATTAAAACGAATGCAACTCTTATGGGGCTTGCATAGTTCGATACCATGGTCGCTGGCATCGGGAGGGTCTTCCTCAAATCTGCCTCCAATGATCCAGCTGATTCCACCAATGCTCGGAATCCCAATAACTTTGGTCCTAGCAGTAGAACTCGTAACTCGCCGCGCAGGCCATTATAAAATCTATCGACTGCAACTTGCTCATTATCCAACTCAAAGCATGGGTAGCGGCTTATCATAAGAAATGCTTGCAAATATTCCTCAACTGTGTGCGCTCCCTGCACTAAATGCATATTCAGCTGCTGCCCTGACTGTCTACCAAAGGTCATCTGCTGCATCACGCCCACCGGCGTTGAAGCAACGACAGGGGCGCAGGGTTGTACGTTTCCTCCAAGCTGTGCACCCATCACAGCGAACACCGCTTCTACGATCCTTCTAACAGTTTCATATGAAGGAGGAGTCTCAAACACCTCACCGGGTGCACTATGCCCCTCAAAAATCGGACATTCTGGCGGTCCAGCACCGCTTCTGGTCACCTATAGTGGTACAAAACACCATTAAGCGACCAAATAAAATTGCAAACAACAATTATAGGAACACGCAGGTTCCTCAAACACTTGTATTTTCATTCCTAAGTGGACATTCATTGGTTCTTTTACCGTTATAACGATGACGCACACAATGTGCTCACCACCCCTTAAAAAGATTTCGCCCACGAATTCATTTTAAGGCCGACCAAAACCAGTAGTCTGATACCAAATTGTAACACCCCCATCCGTCGTATAGCATATAGCAGTAGGTCCGGCTGGGGCTCGACGCCGTATGCCACAGACAGACCGGGTGGTTACTCATGGAAACGATCCAACTAATCATAACGTCCTACACAGAGCATTCTAGTGGAAGCAGTTTATATAAGTTGCAATAAAGAACCCAGCACTAAAGCATGAATGTCCACTAATACAAAATAGGAATGTTGTACATATACCAGTACAAGCCTTAAGGCCTTACAAAACGGTTCACTTCATATTACATGTTTTAAAAACCATGGCACGCAGGCCGGTCATACATGAATAAAAACAGTAAACACTCCAATTAGGCCTTCGAGGGCCGGCTTCGCATTTTGGGCTTTAGCCCGCTATTGACCGCTTGGTCCAGCAGCACCTGCAAGCAACAAAACCACCGCACGGTGGCAAACAAGGCAACGGTCAGCAATGCTGACCAAATTATAACGATCCCGCCCCTAGCTTGGGGCGGCGATGCTCCTTCCCTACATTTCATTAGCATAAGCGAGCATTATAATAATATTCATTTCATCACAGGCGTAGGCTCACCCGGCCACACACCCCGTACACTCAGGGCACATTCTCGGTGAACCGGTCGATGTCACGTCAGTTAAAGCCATAGACATTCCGGACCCACCACCGCCACTTTGACGGGCAAACACATGAGCAATTTGTCTTCCCGGCATGGGTCATGTCGATTTAAGCCATGGACCGATGAAGACTCTCATCTATGCCAACAGCAAGTGCCACGTAACTTTAGGTCTCTTTAACCCGAACGACATATAAGTGGGTACGGTTCCATCTAACCCGTGCTCACGTCGCAACGACAATTTAAGCCATTTGCGCAGGTCAAACTTCTCCCGAGTCCCATTTTCGTCACACAATTTCACATAACTCGGTTATGTTCAAGTTGGCTCTCAGGCCTCCATGTTGGCAAGATCACGCATCAGCCAAGTTTTCCGGGTGCACCTTAGGGTTAGTCCCCAAGGCTCCCTGTTGCCATCTACCGTGTAGAAAACCCGAAAAAAACCAATCGCATGGAGTCTTCTCCGGCATTTATGCAATGCAACATCACCGATCCAGACCAACATGTCCGGGTAGGCTTCACACATCATGCATATGTCCGTTCTCGCTTACGGACTCTAAACAACGGGGACTTCACATATCTACCCGAAGGAATGCCTCCCACTCACCGCAAACTCGCGAGAGCGGGCTTCCTATGCAAATAAGGAGAGCTACTCATGCTCAAGAAGAGAATCGTTACACTAGCGTTCTTCTTTTGCGCCATGGAAAAGTAAGCGGATGAAAGGCACCGCACTAGATTTGCCTACGTGGATCCGGAGTCGGCTCGCGATTTGGAGCTTCGAAACTCCTCCAATGGCCGGATCTAGGTTCTTCTTCCTTCCTTGGCTCTCCTCTCTCTCTAAGCTTTAGAAAGATAACAACTCATGAAAAGTGAGGGTTTCTAAGTCCAATCTCGGGTATATCTCATCAGTAACAACCCCCAGCCGTTGGATGACAAAATAAAGAAACGAACGTCTTTGATTCAGGACTGAAATGCCCAATCTAGATCGCACACAGCCTGGCACACGCCCATGTTCAGGGCCGTGTGCCTCATTCGCCGTCAAAATCGACTCGCCTAGAACAACACACGGGCATCGAACATGCCCGTGTTCGACCTGACACGCCCGTGTTCCACCTGACACGCCCGTGTGGCCGGCCGTGTACCCCCATCGATTTTCCCCAAAAACAACCCGAGCACTGTACGGGTTCTAGGACACGCCCGTGTCCTTGCCTGTGTCTACCTCAACATACCTGGGCTCCAGGCCGTGTACACGGTCTCGAAACTCGACACTTCATCGAACGAAGATCGTCGACCTGATGACACGGCCTTGGACACGCCTGTGTCCTAGGCCGTATACCTTCACTCGATGCATCGTCGAGCAAAATTCGTTGACTCCCCGGGACGAGTGTCGACACGGGTCGATACGCCCTGCGACACGCCTGTATCGCAGGCCGTGTGCCATGTCTCGACACTTCATCGAGTGCAGTGTCAACTACACGGGCTGAGTGTCGACGCGGGTCGACACGCCCTGCGACCCGCCCGTGTCACAGGCCGTGTGCCCTGCCTCGACACAACATCGAGCGAAATTCGTCGACACCCTGGGTTGATCGTCGACACGGGCTGAATAACAGTTATGTTTTTCAATCTGACAATCTCATTCAGTTTTTGATCCAGCAACTTCTCTGAATCTAATGCAGCCATCTTAAGATCTGCAATTTCCTTAGCCTGAGAATTGGCCAGGTTTTTGCTCTTCTTAAGTGCCTGCAATAAATCTCCATATTCATCTATCAGCTGATGAATATCACCTTCAGACTCATACCCATTCACATCACTTGATGCACATGTTGCTGACTCTGACTCAGTACTGCAATCTGAATTTCTAGAAAGATATTGTACATTACTAGGACCAGGCTGATCCTGGCACTTGTCTTCTTCTGACACAGCCATCAGTCCCTTGCACTGATGGTCTTCTTGTTCATATATAGAGTTCAGCACCTGGAGAAACTCTTCTTCTTCATCTGCTGCATATAGACCAATGTAGGCCTCAGCTTCAGATTCTGGCTCTGAAGTAGATTGGTCTGTAAAGCTCTTCTCCTTCTTAGCAAAAAAGGATTTCTCCTTCTTGCTCTGGTGTTGTCTCTTCTTTTTATCTGGACACTCAGCCACAACATGTCCATGCCTATTACATCAGTAGCAAACTATCTTTGATGTTGTAGATTTGCTTGGCTTAGACCTGCTCCTGTCCTTCCTGGATGACTTCCTCTTTTGATAATAGTCATCCTTAGGCTGAGATGTGGAAGCCTTAGACTTCCATAGCATCTTCTTCAGGAATCTCTGAAACTATCTTGTAAATGCTGCAAAATCTTCATCTAAGTCACTGCTGTCTGAATTCTGGTGGTCTGAATTATCTGAAGAAGTTTCAGTAACTATCTTAGGAGGTGATGGAGACATCCTCCTATTCTTCTTAGTGGCTTCAACCTTGAAGGCCACAGACTTTTCTCTATGCTCCCCTTTTGCACTTTTCTCTTCCTCTTTCCTAGCCATCAGTTGCATCTCATATGACAGCAACTTTCCAAATAAGGTTAGAGGAGAGATATCTGTAAGTTTGGCCACTTCCCTAATTACACAAATCTTAGTGTACCAATCCTTTGTCAAGGATCTTAGGAATTTATCATTCAGTTCATAGGTATTGAAGATTCTTCCATAGGACATCAGCTCATTAACGATTCTATAGAACTTTTTATAACATTCAGTTATACTGTCAGACTTTACTTGTCTGAAACTCTCATATTCTTGGTTCAGTATAGATTTTCTATCATATCTTACTTCTTCAGAACCCTCCATGTAGACTATTAAAGTATCCCACATTTCCTTGGAGGTCTTGCAGTGAATCAAATTTTGAAAAGTTGCATCATCTATGGCACTAACTATGATATTCTGGGCTCTCTTATCCATAGTTGCCAGGATGATCTCATCCTTAGTCATCTCTGAGAAATCCTTGGGAATTTTTGGTTTACATCCAGAACAGAAATCTTCATAGGAATATAAGGACCTTCCTTGACTGTAATATAGATCCTTGGATCAGAAGCCTCCATAAACAGCCTGACCATTTCTTTCCATATTCCAAATATCTCCTTTCTGCATATGGGTAATTTCATAGAACATAGTTCCTTATGATTCTCACCAGAACCCATTTTCTTGATCTTGACTCTGCCTTATGGATCTAACTCAGACTGTTAAGTCCTTCTTTGAGTAACCTGGCTCTGCACTTGAAAGAATTGGATCCTAACCACCTAGAGAGGGGGGTGAATAGGTGTACTTTTTCATTTGCTTTTAAGGAAGAAAATCTGTTCTGTTATTTACCCAGAAATTGCAAATTCTACAACTACATAGCACAGCAATCACAGAAACATTCAATCACAGAGTGCACACAGAATTTATTGTGGTTCCCTAAGGTCTGGGTACATCCACTTTCCCCCATCGCCTATCTAGCAGTGTGCTAGATTCGTCCTAACTTCTGCACTTCACCTCAGATCCTCAGATCTTAAAGCTCAGAACCCAAACCAGGTACCTACAACTCAAAGTGTATCCACACTCCTACAACTCAGGCCAACTGCCCTACCTCAGCCTTCAACAAGGCCTACACTCAGAGATCACAATATCCTACACCTCAGGCTCACAGCCCTACCTCAGCCTTTATAAAATAGGCTTATAGCTCAGATCTAGAATAGATCCTATAGAAAATAATGTTTACAAAGTGTTTTACCACCACCCAGGTAGAGAGAGAAGGGATGGATGGTTTCTTGATCAGTTCTTGGAAGCAACTGATGGCAGAGCACAACCACTCTTAGCTTTCTTCAAAGCTTCATGAATCTAAACTCAGTAGGGTTGAACTCTTGAGAAGTTGATCTTCAATCAGCTTCTGACTTGAGATCCAGATCTCAATCTGAATCTTTCTTGGCAGCCTGGTTCAGCAACTGCACTTCTGTAGATGGAGCTCTCTCTCTCTCCAACTTCTTCTTAGATCTTCTGATGAAAATCTTTTGTATATTACTTCTCTCTTAGTTGTTGTTAGTTCTTCTGTTAGTTACTTTTCTGTTGAAGGAGAAAGTCTTTATATATTCTTCCTCCATGGTAACCGACTGATCCGGTTTCTAACAAACTTCTGACAGCTTTGACAATTGCAGTAGACCGGTTAGAAATGGCAGTTGTCAAGTCATCCAGTCACTTCTTGAAATATTGTCTCTGTCTGAAAGTGTCGAGACAGAACTTCATCATGTGTCGACACAAGTAGACTAGGTGTCGACACAAGTGTACTAAGTGTCGACACAAGCCTTGGTGGTGTTGACACATCTCCTTTGTTGTTGTTAATACTTCTCGACATAGCCTTCTGTTGAATGTGTTGACACAAACCTTTGTGGTGTCGACACAGTCACTTATTTTCTTCATACAAATTTACTTTGTTGAAATTCTGTCATGTGTCGACACAAGTCCTGTGTGTCGACACATTTGATGTCGACAAGATCTTCTGTGTGTTGACACTTCCTCTGTGTGTCGACACAAATACTTCTTCTCTTTAACTTTGTTGAAATTCTACTGTGTGTCGACACAAGTCCTGTGTGTCGACACAGTTGATGTCGACAAAGTCTTCTGTGTGTCGACACTGCCTCTGGGTGTCGACACATTTGATGTCGACAATGCTTCACTATGTGTCGACACAGTCTCTAGGTGTCGACACAGTTGATTCTGGTGTCGACACAGCCTTTCCAAGTGTCAACACAATTAACTCCAAGTGTCGACACAGCTTTTCTCCAGTGTCGACACAGGCCTTCATAAGTAACGACACAGCTTCTCTAGGTGTCGACACATGGACTTAGAAATTTTTCTGCATTCCTGCATTTACTTAACCTGCACATATAAACTCAAAACACATCAAATACACCTTGATGCATATCATTGAGTGGGGTGAGGCTTCTTCAAATCTGGTACACATTTTCCAATGTACCCAACAGATTTTCATGAGATTTTGATAGGAGTAATTTTATAGTGATATTGATTTATGGAAATTATTATAGGATGTTTAGAAATCAGTAGCTCATACTTGTAGGTATAATCTCCAACTTCCCCTTGTTGATGATTTTGAAGTAACTATGGTTTAATTGTCTTAGGATGATATGAAACTGTGACAAAGTTAATAAAATACCATTTGTAGGCACTAGTGAATTATTTTGATCATTTTGGCTTTTCTTCTTAGTACTTCATGTATATAGTGAAGTAGTGCACCTTATTTGATAAATATATAATAAATATTATATCTTGCTGGAAAATTGTGTTACTTGTCCAGAGATCCTTTTAGTGCATAATAAAGTTTAAAAAATTATCACATGTCATTTGGATGAGTTTATAAGAATGTTTCTTCACAACGTGCACTTTAATGAAATTGTTTGAAGTATTTGTATACATGTCTCACTAGCCTTGGAATTGCATGAAAATTCGTAAGTAGTGTTTTATGATCTTTATAAGGCTCTGGTAATTTTTATATAATTTTTGGATTATGATTCAAGGTAATCCCTTCATTAACTCTAATTATTTGTATTTATCTTGAATTAATTAATTAGGTTCTGATACTTTTATGAAATTTTGTGAACCTTAGTATTCTTTGTTATTTTGGCATCATATAGTGATCATAATTTTTGGGTGGTCATAACTTAAGGAACTCTGGTACTACATGTTCAAAATTACCCCTGGCCTGACTTTTGGAAACTTCAATAAATGCCAAATTAATTAGGAAAATTTACAAGTCTTCGGATTTAGGCTACATTTGTCATGATAGATCCACAATAATTATCTTAGGGCATTTGGATGAAAATTTGGAGTACCTCCTATCATGTACATCATATAGCTTAGCTTGGTCTGCATTTAGTAAAACTGTGAAAATTGTAATAACATGTGGAATGGACATAGGGAGATGGGGTTAATAGTTTAGTTATCTTGGTAAAGTGAAAATGAAAAAAAGAGCTTCATTAAGAGTCATGATGAGGAGAGTGATGGGTTAACTAGTGTTAAGAGGTGCACGAGATCAATGAAAGATCGTCTATCCTATGGAGAGACAGAGTCAAAATACACTAGAGTTTGATCCAGAATAATGTTAAAAGGCATCAGTAATTGGGTAATAACCATTTATATAGGGTTTGATCCCGAATAATTCCCTCGAGAGCCCTTCACAGGGAATTCCTTAGGCACTCCAAGGTTAACATAAGCCTTAAGAATAAATGGAATGGCAGAGTAATTAGAAATACTATAGGGTTACACTCACATTCACACACCCCGGTGATGTGGGAGTTAGGTTGGGTTTCATGAGTGATGCACTCTCGGCAAGTGTACTGATCCTTATCAAGTAATAAAAGTGAGGAGTTTAATCCCCGGATATCGATCTCTCGAGGAGTGCATGTAGGGAGTGTGGTTTTGCTATTGGAAAAGTGATTGCCAGTGTTAACGTGGCAAAGGGGGTTTAGTATTGGTTTCCTAAGCTTAATGCTAATAAAACTAATACGGGTCGCCGTCACCGCGTCCCTTGGGTGGATTACTACGAAGAGTAGTATGGACGATGGACGAAATAGCGAGGTTCGCACTCACCTCTTTGTCACGCACGCTTCTAGCAATCGCTAGAACGACACAATCACAACAAGCACAGGAAAAACTGAAGCTTAACAACACAAGAAATGATTAACACATAAAAACATATCGACATGCATAAACCATAAGCAAAATATTGTTCTCAAGCAACAATCCCACTATCACAAGTTCAGAATTAAGTAACCACAAGAAGAGGTGGAGAAATACAACCGAGCGCACGTAGGCTTTCCGAGATTCACAGCCACAGTCAAGGGTTGTCGGGCCTTGTCCGAGCTCGGTCTATGGATGATGTACGGGAATCAAGAAGGGCTATCACTTCCTTCGAATATCCCGTCTTCTTCGTGAACGATCGCTGGGCTAGTTCTGACCGAAGAACTCCGCAAGTGCAGCAACAATGATCTCGAATGGTAGCTTGGAGGTCGGAGAAGATGAAGGTGGTCGGAGATGCAATTATTACAAGCTTTTTGAGGAGAAACGGTGGTCGGATCAACTCTCCAAGGAGGAGAGAGAAAATGGTGGCTGGAGGCGAGCTTTCCCGCTCAGAGGAGCGGAAATGGCGGGGGAGCAGAGATGGATCCTTGGAAAGAGGAAATCAACAACTTAAATAAAAAAAGTCAGAAAAAATGGCCACGCACGGTTTGGCGCACGGTCGTGCACAAACTGTGCGATATTAACTTTCAGGATAGACACGAGGAAGGAGAAGCGTTGACCAGTGTGTTTTCCTTGGCACACGGGTAGTTCCGCCTGTGCGTGAAGGACATTGCACAGGTAGCGACAAAGTGCTGGAAAACAGGGACACACAGGAAAACCGTGCATTTTACTCATGCACGGGCGCTGCCGCCCGTGCGGGAACAAATCTCACTATTAGCCACATAAAGGAACAAACTAGAAAGCTATAGGAAAACCGTGTGTTTCCTTCGCTCAAGGTTTCGATGAAACCGTGCGTCAACCGTGCATGAAGATCGTCGAATTCAGCTCGATGAAATTCGTTGAGCTCGGCTCAACGTTCTTACAGCTGACTAAAACGCAACATTTCACGCAAACCGTGCGTGAAAGGAACGCACGCTAGTGCGTTTTCCTTGAGACATAATTCCTGTCTTGGTGGAAAAAGCACGACCTGCACAACAAAACCAAAGATGGAGCACAAGCTCCCAGCACCAAATACTGTAAAGAAAACACCAGGAAAGAGACACGGGGAGCACCATGTGCATACCCCCAATAACAGAATATGCAAGTGCACACCCTCGGGCCAAAACAATGCACAAAATGGTCCATGACCGAACGATGCAAATGTAACCGATATCCGGTTGAAATGCAGTGTGCGAGTGAGAAAACCAGCCCAGATGAGTCCGAAAAACCCTATAAATATCTGACTCATCACACCACCAGACTTAAACATGTGCTCGTCCCGAGCAAATCATCCATCCGTGCACTAGAAAATAGCTAGCTAGCTTAGAAATTTCAAAAATACGGTAAAGCGAGAAATCGAATACTCATGGGTACAAAAAATATAATAGATAAACTTTTTAATTATGCTATGAAGTTTATAGATTTCGACAAATGTAATTAAGTATTGTAACTACTCAAAAATAGAATTCTGGAGAATCGTTCGGTCATGCGTAAGAAGAAAGTAGGCAGGCCACTAAGTTGAACATTGCCAAAGACCGGCGCTCGGGCCCACCTCCAAAGGAATCCACCAATGTCGGGGACCATACTCTTGCCCGTTCACACTCTCTCCATAGTGCTAGTATGACACGAGCGTAAATCTGCAGGACTATAGGAAGATAATGGGGCTTAGTCGTATATGTAGGTAAGGATGCAAATTGTAAACAATGGCTACGCACCACCCAAATGAGTTCATACAAAAAAAAATTCCTCTCGCCAAGCAATACATGCAGGTTGTAACACCCCAAAATTCAGAAGTTGGAAAAACTATGAGTGACACGGCCTGGGACACGGGCGTGTCCCAGGCCGTGTCCTTCTTGGGTGAATGGTCGACGAACTCAACATTTGACCTCGGGCGTGTCTGGTGCCGTGTATGGGCACACGGCCTGAGACACGGGCGTGTCACAAGGCCGTGTGAGTCTCGGGTGATTTTGAGATTTTTCAGCCTGATGAACACGGCCACAGACATGGGCGTGTCTGAAGGCGTGTCAGGTGACACGGCCCATAACACCGGCGTGTCACATGGTCGTGTCACTGGATTGGATGAGTCGGTTGAGCACCACTTAGGGAACACATCTATGGAAACGGGCGTGTCACAGGACGTGTCAGGCAAAATTTATGATTTTTGGAGAATTCATGGCCATCCATTCCTTCAGCCTAGATCCAAGGGATGAGAGGCCACCCTGTCTTCTTAAGGCCGAAAATGGTTTGGGGAAACTCATTTGGCTTTTGAATTTCTCTTACTTCACTTCTAGAGAGAGAAAGAGAGAGGAAGAAGGAGGAGGAGGAGAGGTGGCTGATCACCGGTGGTGTTGCGGTTTGCCGACGAGAGATCTGAGGTTGACGTTGCGGAGGAAAAGCTCTTGTGAGTCGTTCGAGCCAGCTTGGAACTCATGGCACCGAAGCGGTCTTCGAGGGTAACGACTTTTCTTCATAGCCATGTGAAGGCTCCCTTCTTGCATATGCACATGATTCCCCCACCAGCGGGTTGTCGGTTATAGGGATCATTGGGTTGATTCATGAAATCCCCAAGTGGTTAGCATATAGATCCGGAAATGAAAGTACGGAATAGGCATGCTGTGTGAAGCCCATCTGGACAGGTTGGTCTGGATTGTGATGTTGCATATGAACCAGAGAAGACTACGTGATAAACATGTAGTTTAGGAGTCGACGGATTGGACCTGTGAAGGAAGTAGCGGGAAGTACTGGAGTGGTAGTCTAGGAAAATATCTGTGTCAAGCTTGTGCTGTTGGGCCATGCCTGTGAAGATAATAGCAGGAAGTACCGGATGGAAGTCTGGGAAAGGCCTATTGTAATGCTGAATGTTTAGGTGGTACCTGTGAAGAGAGTAACAGGAAGTACTAGCATGGTATGCCAGGAAAGACCCATGACATTTGTGATATGCGTGGTGTGGTACCTGCAGAAGCAGGAAGTACTGGTGTGCCCAGGAAAGATCCGTCGACGCTGTGATCTTTGTGGTGTGGTACCTGTTAAGGTAGGAAGTACTGGTGTGCCCAGGAAAGACCCGCCAATGTTATGCTAGAAATGGGTGTCAGAGGATACCCAGGCTGTAATGCCAAATAGGATCGGTGAGACCAACCCGCGCGTTTTATTTATCCGCATGTACGTGGTACTCGGTGACGGCAAAGGCGATTTGAGCAATGGGTGGTGGAGGATCCGACCTGCGCTATGTTCGTCTGACGTGAGACCTGAAAGTGTGGTCTGTTGGAGCGCATAGTGAGAGTCCTAGGCCTTCGAGCCATGTCACAATGGGGGGCTACGGGCCATCCCGGTGGGTTAAGACTAGAACTCCGGCTGCATGCCATGGAGTAAATGCTCAAGTGATTTGTCGTTGCGTTGCGACCCTGATATGGTGGTGGGCAATTGGTTCGCCGGCACACCAAGAATGTGCCCTGAGTGCACGAATTGTTGGGCCACGTGGCTTACGATTGTGATGGAATGGATGTACGTGAGTGCACATTGAATGAGCTATAGATATATATATATATACGTGTACATGCTATGCTTTGCAGGGAACAATACCGCTGCCCCGAGAGAAGGGGTAGGGTCGTTAGAATTTGGTCAGCGGAATGCTGACCGTTGCCTCTTTTGCCACCATTTGGTGGCTTGTCCCTGTGCAGGTGTTGGAGAGCCAAGCGGAACGCATAAGGGCTGAAATCTCTGTTTTTGCTGATGCTGCCGCCGCAAGCCCTCAAAGGCTAAAGAAATGAAAGTGTGATGTTTTCTTTTGTGTGGCCGGCCTGCGCGCCATTATTTATGGCCACTTGTATGAAAGCCCTGTAAGGCCTTAAGGCCAACTCTTTGTCTTGTATGTGTTGTAAGACATTACTATGAATATATAAAATATGGGGTTTTATATGTCGGACATTCAGGTGTGGTGTTCAAGTGTACTGTATAGGCTTCCGCTAAAATACAATGGGTTAGGGTGCGCTGCGCTACTCTGGTGTCATACCGTGACTTCACCGCTCGTTTTGAGGTATATGCTGTGGGGCCCTGGCTGGACTTTCTTGTATATACGATATGAACGGATGGGGTTGTTACATTTTTGGTATCAGCTGTCTTGGTCTTTCCCTTTCTAAGTCGTGGTCAACTTCTTTTGTGGGGTGGCGAGCACGTGTCTGTGCACACCAAATTAACACGATTGAACTCTTGAATGTCCATAATAGGAATGCAAATACATGTGTTTGAGGAACCTGTGCGTTCCAATTTTGTTGTGATTGCTTGTATGGGGTCGCTAATGTGGGTGTCTTGTCCACCTTTAGGTGACACGAAGTGGAGCTGGGCCGTCAGAGCCCCAGCGTTCTGAAGAAAGTACAGCAACAGCCGAGGTGCCTATACCTCCACCATCTGTGGAAACCGTTTGATTAGTTGCTGAGGCTGTATTTGCCATGATGCAAGGCCAGCAAGTTGGGCAGGCACAGCCGATTTTGAGACCAGAACAGGTGGTGGCAAGGCCAGAACCTGTTGCGGCTGTAGATCCTCGAGCGGCTGAACGACGATTGACGTGGTTTATGAGTTTTCATCCGCCTACGTTTTTGGGGGTAGGATCTCCTACGCAGGCTGAGGATTGGCTATCGCGCGTCAAGAGGATTATGACGGCGATCGGGTCAGAGGAACATCAGAAAGTTACCTTAGCTACCTTCCTACTAAAGGAGAAGAGAGATTATGGTGGGACGAGATGGAGTCGCATCACTTGGCGGGGAGACCGTTGACACAAGTGACCATGGAGGAATTCTCTCGACTGTTCCTGGCGAAGCACCTTCTCGTGGCACAGCGAATAGCCATGGAGAATGAATTCCAAAGATTAACGCAAGGATACAGCAGTGTTGAAGCGTACCTGCATGAGTTTACTCGTTTGGGACTGTATGCGGGTTCAATATTTGCTGATGAGCAGAGGAAGACAAATCGGTTCTACGAAGGATTGCAGGACGGGGTGAGGTTCCTGCTTTCGAGTTCGGTGAACCAGGGCTTCCAGGCATTAGTAGAAACTGCGTGCGTGCTGGAGAAAGAAATGAAGAGGGTGCAGGGGAAGAGGGCCTTGCCTGTGACACAGCCATAGTTTAAGTTTCCCCGACCGGTAAAGTCATTCTATAAGAAGAAGTGGAGCAAGAGGCCCAAGACGGTTGGACAAGCTCCTTCTTCAGTTGCCTCAGGTGCAACGTTGGGGGCCACCTCAAAGCCGAAGACTCGTACATGTTTTACGTGTGGACGGGTGGGGCACATCGCCCGTGACTGTTGGGTGCCGCCAAAGAATGAAAAGAAGGCGGGAGCGTTATATGCTGAGAAGGGCAAAGCAGTGGTGGAATCCTCTACATCTCAGGCGCAGCCCCGGGTCTACAATCTTGGCATGCAGAAGGCCATTAAACAAAGTGACGTCGTCATAGGTACGAGTTTAGTTTTGAGTATTATTTTGTTTGTATGCTTTGTTTATTGCATATGTGTATGTGGCTTATGTGTAATGCGATTACTACAGGCTTTGTACTGATTCAGAACACGCTGGCGCGAGCACTGTTTGATACGGGTGCGTCACATTCTTTTTTGTCTCGAGAGTTTATAGCGCGGCTTGGGATACACAGTCGTGTAAAGGCAGATAGCATCAGAGTGGTGTTGCCGAATTGGTGTATGATGCTTGCGGATCAAGCTTGCGATGTGGCAGTACATATAGGATGTCGGGATTTCTGTTTGACGACATCTTTATTACCAATATCAGAATTTGACGTGATATTTGGGATGGATTGGCTTGCGGAGCAGCATGCCTTGATTGATTGTCAGTCCAAAGAGGTCACGTTGGGCCAGAATACCGAGCAGGAGTTGAAGTTTGCGGGTATGCGAGGAGTTGGAGGGACGTTGATGTCTGCCCTCCAAGCTGTCAAAGCTGTTCGGAATGGCGCGGAGGTATACTTCACGCTAATTCAGGCGGTGGAGCCTAAGTCTAGTGTGAGTGATGTTCCGATCATGTCGGAGTTTACAGATGTGTTTCCCAAGGATCTCCCTGGGCTACCACCCCAGCGAGAGATTGACTTCACGATAGAGCTGGTGCCAGGTACGAAACCTGTGGCCCGCTCTCCATATCGCGTTGCGCCAAAGGAGATGGCGGAGTTGAAAGTCTAACTACAAGAATTGCTGGAGAAGGGTTATATACGCCCAAGCACGTCACCTTGGAGCGCCCCTATGCTTTTTGTGAAAAAGAAAGACGGGAGTTTGCGGTTGTGTTTTGATTACCGTGAGCTGAACAAGCTGACTGAGAAGAACAAATATCCGATTCCGCGGATTGATGAGCTGTTTGATCAGCTAATGGGATCGACCGTCTATTCCAAGTTGGACTTGAAATATGGTTATTACCAATTGAGAATTCGGGAAGGTGACATTCCCAAAACCGCATTTAGAACGCGTTACGGGCACTACGAATTCACAGTGATGTCATTTGGACTGTGTAATGCGCCCCCGGTGTTTATGGATTTGATGCACCGTACGTTCCGTGAGTACCTGGACTTGTTCATGATAGTGTTCGTTGATGACATCGTGGTGTACTCGAAGTCGAAAGCTGAGTATGAAACACACTTGCGGTTGGTGTTGAACACGTTGAGGCAGAACAAGCTCTATGCCAAGTTCTCGAAGTGCGAGTTTTGGCTATCGTCAGTGGCTTTTTTAGGCCATGTGGTGAGTGGAGCGGGCGTAGTAGTGGATCCTGCAAAGATCAGGGCCATATAGGAGTGGCCGGTGTTGTCCTCAGTGGCCGAGGTCAGGAGCTTCCTTAGACTTGCAGGCTACTATCGAAGATTTGTTGAGAATTTCTCGCGGATCGCTTCGCCGTTAACCACGCTGACTAGAAAAGATCAAAAGTTCGTCTGGACACCAGAGTGCACATGAGCTTTTGAAGAGCTGAAGGTTCGGTTGACCGCAGCGCCGGTGTTGTCTTCGCCATGTGGGACCGATGGATTTGTAATCTATAGTGATGTCTCAGGGAGCGGCTTAGGCTGCGTTATTCTACAAAATGGAAAGGTGATTGCTTATGGCTCACGCCAGCTGAAGGTGCATGAGCGAAATTATCCCGTCCATGACTTAGAATTGGGGGCGGTAATTTTTGCACTAAAGCTGTGGCGACACTATCTTTATGGAGTGAAGGTGGTGATCTATACAGATCACAAGAGCCTAAAGTACTTATTGGAACAGAAGGACTTAAACATGCAACAACGAAGGTGGTTGGAGTTCCTTGGGTACTACACTTTCGAGATTCACTATACTCCCGGGAATGGAAACATCGTCGCGGATGCATTGAGTCGGAGAGCTCCGGCTAGAGCGAATTGGTTGCAGCGGTATGATGAACGTCTCATCCAGGAGCTAGAAGCGTTAGAGATTTCTTGTGTTGACAAGAATTCCACCACCAATGCATGTCTGAACTGGACGGAGCTGCAATGTTACTTTGCAGACCGGATTCGACGAGCAACGGTGTTAGATGAAGATCTCTTCCGCTATGTTAAAGAGGGGCCGGAGGGCAAATTCTCCAGGAATGACGGTCTTTTGCGAAAAGAGGGCCGTTTGTGCGTCCCAAATGTGGGTAACTTGCGGGAAGAACTGATGTATGAAGTGCATTATACAAAATATTCCATCCACCCCGGGAGCACGAAGATGTTCAATGATATGAAAAAGCTATTCTGGTGGCCTGGGCTAAAGAGAGATGTACCTCTTTATGTGGCCAAATGCCAAACATGTGCGATGGTCAAGGCGGAATGCCAGAAGCCGGGCGGGTATTTGAATTCGCTGCCGATTCCAGAGTGGAAGTTTGATGATATTTTCATGGATTTCGTGCACGGGTTGCCGAGATCTCAGCGAGGGAATGATTCCATCTGGGTGATTGTCGACCGGCTAACAAAAGTAGCACATTTTCTCCCCAACAGGCATGATGATTCGGTTGAAAGTTTGGCAAAATTATATGTTGACCAGATTGTGTGCCTTCACGGTGTTCCTCGGAGCATCGTCAATGATCGAGATGGGCGGTTCACATCCAATGATTCGAGGCGAGTTCACCAGCTGTTGGGCACGAAGTTGACATTCAGTACAGCCTTTCATCCCCAGACGGATGGCCAAACTGAACGGACCAACAGAATGATGGAGGACATGCTCAGGATGTGCGCTCTAGACTTCGGAAAGAGATGGGAAGATAATCTCTACATGGTGGAGTTTTCATACAATAACAGCTACCAGGCGAGCATCGGTATGGCACCGTATGAGGCTCTGTATGGACGGAAGTGTCGTACGCCTTTAGCTTGGATAAAGGCAGACGAAGCTAGAGTGTATAAAAGAAATGAAATCAATGATGCAAACTCAACCATTTGTGCTATTCGAGAGAGGCTCCTCATAGCCCAAGATCGTCAAGTGAAATACTACAACGCCAAGCACCGGAACGTGGAGTTCGCAGTAGGTAATTGGGTCTACTTGAAGATCAAGCCCTTCAAAGGCGTATCCCGAATTCGACGTTTGAAAAAGTTTAGTCCAAGATATTTGGGTCCATTTGAAGTGGTTGAGCGAATCGGAGAAGCTGCGTATCGGCTAGCTCTTTCGGCAGACTTGGGTGGACTACATGATGTGTTTCACATCTCGGTACTTCGGAAGGCCGTTAAAGATCCAGCTCAAGTGATCACGGATGATCAAGTGTCGGTGGAGTACGGGCTAACAACAAAGGTTAGGCCCATTCAGATCGAGGATCGAGCCGAGAAATAGTTGCGGAACAAGACGGTCGGGATGGTAAAAGTCCGGTGGGACAACTGCGGCCATGAAGAGCTTACATGGGAGCGAGAGCAGACCATGCGAGCTGAGTTTCCCGAACTTTTTGTTTAATGGTCATACACTGTGTATCGACTGATATTAAACCGATTGTGGAATGAAACTCATTTTGTTTGAATCCTTACTTGGTGCAAATTTCGGGGACGAAATTTTTGTAAGGAGAGAAGGGTTGTAACACCCCAAAATTCAGAAGTTGGAAAAATTGTGAGTGACACGGTCTGGGACACGGGCATGTCCCAGGGCATGTCCTTCCTGGGTGAACGGTCGACGAACTCAACATTTGACCTCGGTCATGTCTGATGCCATGTATGGGCACACGGCCTGAGACACGGGCGTGTCACAAGGCCGTGTGAGTCTCGGGTGATTTTGAGATTTTTCAGCGTGATGAACACGGCCACAGACATCGGCATGTCTGGTGACACGGCCCATGACACGAGTGTGTCACATGGGCGTGTCACTTGATTGGATGAGTCGGTTGAGAACCGCTTAGGGAACACGGCCATGGACACGGGCGTGTCACTGGCCGTGTCAGGCAAAATTTATGATTTTTGGTGAAATTGTGGCCATTCATTCCTTCAGCCTGGATCCAAGGGCTGAGAGGCCTACCTGTCTTCTTAAGGCTGAGAATGGGTTGGGGAAACTCATTTGACTTTTGACTTTCTCTTACTTCACTTTTAAGGAGAGAAAGAGAGAGGAATAAGGAGGAGGAGAGGGGGCTGATCACCGGTGGTGCTGCGGTTTGCGACGAAAGATCCGAGGCCGAAGTTGTGGAGGAAAAGCTCTTGTGAGTCGTTCGAGCCAGCTTGGAACTCATGGCACCGAAGAGGTCTTCGAGGGTAATGACTTTTCTTCATAGCCATATGAAGGCTCCCTTTTTGCATATGCACATGATTCCCCCACCAGCGGGTGGTCGGTTATGGGGATCATTGGGTTGATTCAAGAAATCCCCTAGTGGTTAACATATAGATCGGAAAATGAAAGTACGGAATAGGCATGCTGTGTGAAGCCCATCTAGACAGGTTGGTCTGGATTGGTGATGTTGCATACGAACCGGAGAAGACTCCATGATAAACGTGTAGTTTAGGAGTCGACGGATTGGACCTGTGAAGGAAGTAGCAGGAAGTACTGGAGTGGTAGTCTAGGAAAATATCTGTGTCATGCTTATGATGTTGGGTCATGCCTGTAAAGATAATAGCAGGAAGTAGCGGATGGAAGTCAGGGAAAGGCCTATTGTAATGTTAAATGTTTAGGGGGTACCTGTGAAGAGAGTAACAGGAAGTACTGGCATGGTAAGGCAGGAAAGATCCCTTGCATTTGTGATATGCGTGGTGTGGTACCTGCAGAAGCAGGAAGTACTGGTGTGCCCAGGAAAGACCCGCCGACGCTGTTATCTTTGTGGTGTGGTACCTGTTAAGGCAGGAAGTACTGGTGTGCCCAGGAAAGACCCGCCAATGTTGTGCTAGAAATGGGCATCAGAGGATACCCAGGCTGTAATGCCAAATAGGATCTGTGAGACAAACCCGCGCATTTTATGTAGCCGCGAGTATGTGGTACTCGGTGATGGCAAAGGTGATTTGAGCAACGGGGGGTGGAGGATCCGACCTGCGCTATGTCTGTCTGACGTGAGACCTGAAATTGTGGTATGTTGGAGCGCATAGTGAGAGTCTTAGGCCTTCGAGCCATGTCACAATGAGGGGCTACGGGCCATCCCGGTGCGTTAAGACTAGAACTCCGGCTGCACGCCATGGAGTAAATGCTCAAGTGATTTGTCATTGGGTTGCGACCCTGATATGGTGGTGGGCAACTAGTTCGCCGGTACACCAAGAATGTGCCCTGAGTGCACGAATTGTTGGGCCGCATGGCTGACGATTGTGATGGAATGGATGTGCATGAGTGCACATTGAATGAGCTATAGCTATAGCTATATATATATATATATATATATATATATATATATATATATATATATATATATATATATATATATATATATGTGCTTGTACATGCTATGCTTTGCAGGCAAGAATACCGTTGCGCCGAGAGAAGGGGTAGGGTCTTTATAATTTGGTCAGCGGAATTCTGACTGTTGCCTCTTTTGCCACCATTGGGTAGCCTGTCCCTATGCAGGTGTTGGAGAGCCAAGCATAAGGGCTGAAGTCCCTGTTGTTGCTGCTGCTGCCGCCTCTAGCCCTCGAAGGCTAAAGAAATGAAAGTGTGATGTTTTCTTTTGTGTGGACGGCCTGCGCGCCATTGTTTATGGCCACTTGTATGAAAGCCCTATAAGGCCTTAAGGCCAACTCTTTGTCTTATATGTGTTGTAAGACATTCCTATGAATATATAAAATATGGGGTTTTATATGTCGGACATTCAGGTGTGGAGTACAAGTGTACTGTATAGGCTTCCGCTAGAATGCAATGGCTTAGGGTGCGATGCGCTACTCTGGTGCCATACCATGACTTCACCGCTCGTTTTGTGGTATATGCTGTGGGGCCCCAGCCGGACATTCTAGTATATACGATATGAACAGATGGGGTTGTTACACAGGTGCTCCACTCCACCAGACATGGACTTGACAAACGGGTGCGTGTACCGCCTACCAGCACAAAATCTCAAATGGAATTTTCATTTAAACCTTTTCTTCTATCATATCAAACTACTATCTTTTTCTCTTTTCTTTTCTTTTTCAAAAATATATATATCAAATACAGCCACATAATCATGAAATCTGCACCTGACAAACAAAAAACAGCACCTCAGCAACATCACCAAATGCAAGAAGTGATATACTAATAGCTCAAGCTAGGGGCCTGCTACTAGGATAGGCTTTGGTGATCACAGAGTGGGGCTGAATCAACAGGAGTGGTAGGCTGAAAATAGGCTAACAAGGATTACGTTAGGACTGGGTACAAGGCTCAACCGAGCCAAAATGATGGCCTATATCACACTCACGCTTGACTAACCATACACAAAAGCTTCAAGAGTAGCTTGGGGCAAGTTCTTAGCCACCAAGAAAGATGATCCTTCCTCCCGACTCGAGCAATACGAGGCTAGTGGCGGCTACACACATTCCTACACTACTGTTCGATTGCTCCAGATTCCACAGTTTTGAGTAGTACAAATATTATTTACAAATGCAGAAAAGCATAAATCTACGAGCATAAAGAAAAATTAAATCTATACTTTTTCTACACATCATGAGTCCTCGATTAGGGGCACTGCACGAGTTTCACACTACCCTATCCTAAAATCCTAACCCAGCACCACTAGCTTAAAGTTAACATAAAAGAAATAAATTAAACTTGGGCCGAGCGCGTGCTTAACTGCGCGCTCATGCGGTGTAGGTACACAATGCTGTCATGATAAAATAAAAACTGAAAATGAAAATACTCTTGTGGTATGCAAGTGCATGTGCAAAGGTGACTCGCGAAACTTTCCCCCACCAGACTTATACAAAACAATATATCCATGATTTGCAATAAAATCAGAAAAAATGATAGTTGAGGGAAGAAGTTACCCATGCTCAGCAAATAAGCATATCAAAAGATTGACGTTAAACTTCAGCAATAAACTCACGGCCCAAACAGATTCCACCTGCAAAATACAATATCTCCAACCACAAAAAGTTATACACAATTAAGCACAATAACTAAATTGCATAAATTTAAAGCAAGCAGCAGCATTGGGTTGTCTCCCATAAGCCTTTTTTATCGTCCTTAATGTGGACCAAATACCTTTATTAACAGTGATATAGATAATGTTCAAAAACAAGAGTTCAGAATGCATGAAAAAGATCCAAAGTTATACATAACATAAAGATAAATAAAACAAGAAACGAAAAGAGAGGGGGCCCCAAAGATCCTTCACTCTTCACCTGAATGGTGACTTGTGATAGATCCCCCCAGTCACGCGAGATGAGGGCGAGGTGAAGGCTTTATGGCCCAGGGAAGATGAGTCTCCCCTACCCCTAGCCTCGTCCTTCTCGCATCGGTGGGAAAAATATGAAGCCTTGCATGTAAGAAGTTCTTTTCTTTTCAAATTAACAGATGGGAATCGCCAGGGTGGTATATCTACCCCAACCAAAGCAACAACAGGACTATCTTTATCATCGAGGGGCATCCTTTCCTCACCCACGGCGGGTGAAAGATCAGCCCAAGTCACATGTTTAACAGTTTTACAACATTCATTAAGCTTAATCAAAGTTTTTAAATCTGTTTCCTGCACGCTCCCAATAGTCGTGCACAACCTCCATTCCTTTTCTTCAGTAACTGGTTTCACGTCAAACAATTCCTCCTTTGCTTCTTCGTTAGCAATCATCAGCACATCTTTTACTTGCACATCCTGGTCTTGCTTATTAAGCACAACATCTGTCTCATCAGCTCTAGATATATCATCAGATAAGAAAATATTTAATTCCAGCAGTTTTTTAGATTCACTCAGGATTAGAGTGGGAAGTGATGGTGATAGCGGCAAATCAACCTTGGAAGCCAAGGTGATGTCGCATGCCTTAAAGCACAGCGTCGCTTCACTGTCTTTCAGGAATGGAACCTTAAGAATAGTATTTGAATTATTTCCTATGTGTCCCAACACCTGGAAGTCGGTAACAACTATAGCCCAGTTAAGTTTCACCTCCACCTCTTTAATCAACCCATCAGTTTTAACCACCGACTCATCAGCTAGCACAAGCAATTTCTGGATATTAGTTTCAACATTTAAATTAAGCTTCTCAACATCTTGAAGAGCAAGAATGTTGTATGACGAACCTGAATCACAAAGGGCTACCGTCTCAATTTCATTAATCTCACACTCGACAGCCACTTCATTAATACTGCACTCCTCTGCCTCCTTAGCACTCTTCCCTTGCTCACGGGGATTCTTTTTTGTGTCGCTTGGGAGCGCGCCGTGAGTATGCTCGGAGAACACATGGGCAAGTTGCCCCATCTGTGTCTCTAAGTTCCTTAGAGAGGCAGTTTGAGTGGCCATGTTAGATTGGGACATCTCAACAAACTTTTCCATCATTTCTTCTAGAGCACTCCTACGTCCCCCTTGCCCGCTCTGATTATAACCCGGCTGCTACAGTCGCGGTTGGCTATTGGATGCTTGAGCATCAAATTGATGCTGGCCTCCCAGCCATCTTTGACCTGGGGCATTTTGATTCCATGAGAAATTCGGATGATTTCTCGTGTTTGGGTTATACGCATTATTATAGGGCGCAGCGCGGTTTTGACTGTTTATAAAATTAACACTTTCATCAAAGGTTATACCTTCCGGTTCCACAAATAACTCTCCAGCTAGGCATTCAAAAGCGTGGAGGCCGCGATTTCCACATCCCTGGCATGATATACCCCCAACCGGAGCCGGAGGAGTAGTCGATCTGGTCAGCATCCTTCTTCCATCCATTATAGGGAGGCTTGCTTCGGCTTGCTGCATCACTGCATTAACATCAAACAGATTTTTCGCCCGCCCCCCTAGGGGCATTTCATCCCGCAATCCAGTATGTGCTATGGGAGGCCGTGTCTCGAAGAAGCTGCAAAGCCTATTCAGGAGAAAGGTTCATAATTGTGTCGCCGGCTGCTGCATCGATCATAGCCCGGTAGTTCGGCTCGACACCAAAATAGAATATTTCTCAAAGATTCCACGTCTCGCAGCCATGTTGGGGACAACGGCGCTGCAGGTTAGCGAAACGGTCCCACGCCTCAGACAACGTCTCTTGGTCCAGCTATCGGAACGTAGCAATTTCACTTCGGGCATTCACAATCTTGTCCACTGGATGGAACTTGGCCAAAAACTTAGAGGACAGAGCCTCCTATGTGGTAGCGGTCCCAGGGGCAATTGTATGAAGCCTGGTCTTAGCCCTGTCCCTCAGCAAAAATTTGAATAGCTTCAGCTTAACTACCTCATCAGAAATTCCAACATATCGGAAGGTGCCGCAAATCTCTGAGAACTCTGCCAGATGGAGCTGCGGGTCCACACTCGGCAAACCAGAATACTGTGTATTATTTCTGATCATATTCAGAATCGCGGGCTTTATCTCAAAATGGTTGTTTGCAATGGCTGGTCTGAAGCCTGGATAAACACTTCCCGCAGTCGGGGTAGTGAAATCACGCATCGTCCTAATGCGAGGTTGGACCACCTCCTGACCCTCAACAACTATATCAACTTGGCCATTTCCTACTTGGCCCAAGTCTTCCATTCTAACTTCAGCAGCAGCAGCACGCATGTGAGCTCTCCTCGCTCATGCAGTCTCAAGATCAGCTCCCAAATTTTCACCCCTATTACCTGGGTTAGAATCTATCATACAACAAGAAAAATCTATCAAAGCATCAAAGAGTTGCAAATTTTTCCAAAAGAAAAATGCACACAACGGTTGCACTCCCCGTCAACGGCGCCAAAAACTTGATGCTCTCTCGGCAAGTGTACCGATCGTTGTCAAGTAATAAAAGTGAGGAGTTTAATCCCCGGATATCGATCTCTCGAGGAGTGCAAGTAGGGAGTGTGGTTTTGCTAGTGGAAAAGTGATTGCTAGTGTTAACGTGTCAAAGGGGGTTTAGTTTTGGTTTCCTAAGCTTAATGCTAATAAAAATAATGTGGGTCATCGTCACCGTGTTGCTTGGGTGGATTACTATGGAGAGTAGTATGGACGATGGACGAAACAGCGAGGGTCACAATCACCTCTTCGTCACGCACGCTTCTAGCAATCGCTAGAACGACACAATAACAACAAGCACAGGAAAAACTGAAGCTTAACAACATAAGCAATGATTAAGACATAACAACATATCGACATGCTGAAACCTTATGCCAAACATTGTTCTCAAGTAACAATCACACTATCACAAGTTCAGAATGAAGTAACCAAAACAAGAGGTGGAGAAATACAATCGAGCGCACGTAGGCTTTCCGAGATTCACGGCCGCAGTCAAGGGTTGTCAGGCCTTGTCCGAGCTCGGTCTATGGATGACGTCCGGTAATCAAGAAGGGCTGTCACTTCCTTCGAATATCCCGTCTTCTTCGTGAATGATCGCTGGGCTAGTTCTGACTGAAGAACTCCGTAAGTGCAGCAACAATGATCTCGGATGGTAGCTTGGAGGTCAGAGAAGATGAAGGTGGCCAGAGGCGCAACTATTGCAAGCATTTTGAGGAGAAACGGTGGCCAGATCAACTCTCCAAGAAGGAGAGAGAAAATGGTAGCTGGAGGCGAGTTTTCTCGCTCAGAGGAGCGAAAATGGCGGGGGAGCGGAGATGGATCCTTGGAAAGAGGAAATTTGTAACTTAAATAAAAAAGTCAGAAAAAATGGTCACACACATTTTGGCGCACAGCCGTGCGCAAACCGTGCGATAATAACTTTCAGGATAGACACGAGGAAGGAGAAGCGTTGACCCATGCATTTTCCTTCGCGCACGGGCAGTTCCGCCCGTGCTTGAAGGACATTGCACAGGTAGCGACAGAGCGCTGGAAAATAGGTACACAGCGGAAAACCGTGTGTTGTACTCGCGCACGGGCGCATACACCCGTGCGTGAACAAATCGCACTATTAGCCACAAAAAGGAACAAACTAGAAAGCTACAGGAAAACCGTGCATTTCCTTCGCGCACAGTTTCGAAGAAACCGTGCGTCAACCGTGCGTGAAGATCATCGAATTAAGCTCGACGAAATTCATCGAGCTCGGCTCGACGTTCTTCCAGCTGACTAAAACGCACGATTTCACGCAAACCGTGCGTGAAAGAAACGCACGACCGTGCATTTTCCTTGAGACAGAATTCCTGCCTTGGGGGAAAACGCACCACCTGCACAACAAAATCAAAGCTGGACCACAAGCTCCCACCACCAAAATACTGTAAAGAAAACACCAGGAAAGAGCCACGGGGAGCACAAAGTGCATACCCCCAATAACAGAATGTGCAATTGCACACCCTCGGGCCAAAACAGTGCACAAAATGGTCCATGACTGAACGATTCAAATATAACCGATATCCGGTTGAAATGCAGTTCGCGAGTGAGAAAACCAGCCCAGATGAGTCAGAAAAACACTATAAATATCGAACTCATCAAGGAGTCGTTGGCTCGGTGGTTTGGTGATGGGCAGGTTAGCCCGACGAACCGACGGCTCGGATGGTTTTGTGACGGACGGGTTAGTCCGGGGAGCTTTGGCTCGGTAGATATTTGTTACAGATGGGTTAGTCCGGGGAGCTTTGGCTCGGTAGATATTTGTGACGGCTGGTGTAACGCCCCGAAACTCAAAGGAGCAGAGGGGGACGTTTTGGGCCAGTTTGGGTTCTGGCAGCAGGCACACGGCCAGGGACACGGGCGTGTCCCAGGGCGTGTCAAGCGTGTGTCGACACTTAGCCGTGAAGTCTTCGTGTTTTACTCGACGATTCGTCGAGAGTGGGCACACGGCCTGCGACACGGGCGTGTCGTAGGGCGTGTCGACCCGTGTCGACACTTAGCCGTGAAGTCGTCGAGTTGTACTCGACGATTCGTCGAGAATAGGCACACGGCCTGCGACACAGGCGTGTCGCAGGGCGTGTCGACCCGTGTCGACGATCGTCCCGGGGAGTCATCGAGATTCACTCGACGATCGTCGAGACAAGGAACACGGCCTAGGACACGGGCGTGTCCAAGGCCGTGTCATCAAGTCGTCGATCTTCCCTCGACGAAATGTCCCGTGTACACGGCCTGGGGTCCAGGCGTGTCAATGTGACATGGGCACGGACACGGGCGTGTCCTAGAACCCGTGCAGTGCTCGGGTTGAAAATGGGGGAAAAATCATGGTGTACACAGCCGGCTACACGGCCGTGTCAGGTGGAACACGGGCGTGTCAGCTCGAACACGGGCATGTTCGATACCCGTGTGAGGTTCCAGGTGATTCGATTTTGACGGCGAATGCGGCACACGGCCCTGGACACGGGCGTGTGCCAGGCCGTGTTCGGTCCAGATTGGGCATTTCAGCCCCGAATCAAAGTCGTTCGTTTTCTTAGGTTGAGATCCAACGGCTGGGGGTTGTTCCTGAGAGGTTATACCCGTGAGTTGACTTAGAAATCCATCACTTTCCTTCACTTTTCATCTCTCTAAGTCCTTAGAGAAAGAGGAGAGCCAAGAGTGGAAGAGGAGCTAGATCCGCCATTGGAGGAGCTTCGGAGCTCCGAATCGCAAGCCGACTCCGGATCCACGGAGGCAACGCAAGTGCGGTGATTTCCATCTTATTACTTTTCAATGGCGCCAAAGAGGAACTTAAGGGTAACGATCCTCATCTTGAGCATGAATAGCTCTCTTTCTTAGCATAGGAAGCCCGCTCTCGCGATTTTGCGGAGAGTTGGAGGCGTTCCTTCGGGTAGATATGTAAAGTCCCCGTCGTTTCGAGTCCGTATGCGAGAATGGACGTAGGCATGATGTGTGAAGCCTACCCGGACATGTTGGTCTGGATCGGTGATGTTGCATTGCATAAGGCCGGAGAAGACTCCGTGCTATTGGTTGTTTTTCGGGTTTTCTACGCGATAGATTGCAGCAGGGAGCCTTGGGGACTAACCCAAAGGTGCACCCGAAAAACTGGGCGGATACGAGATCTTGCCAACTTGGTGGCCTGAGAGCCAACTTGAACATAACGTGGTTATGTGACTTGCGGTAGAATGGGACTCGGTGGAAGTTTGACCCGCGCATATGGCTTAAATTGCCGTTGCGATATGAGCACGGGTTAGATGGAACCGTACCCGTTCTACGTCGTTCGGTTAAAGAGACCTAAAGGCACGTGGCACTTACCGTTGGCATAGAGTAGGGTCTTCGGCGGTCGATGACTTAAATTGTCGTGACCCAGGCCAGGAAGACAAATTGCTCATAGGTTTGGCCGTCCAAGTGGCGGTGGTGAGTCCGGAATGTTGATGACTTAAATTGACGTGACATCGACCGGTTCACCGAGAATGTGCCCTGAGTGCACGGGGCGTGTGGCCGTGCGAGCCAACGTCTGTGTTGATATGGCTATGGTTATATATATGGCTCGCTTATGCTAATGAAATGCAGGGAAGGAGCATCGCCGCCCCGAGTTGGGGGCGGGATCGTTATAATTTGGTCAGCATTGCTGACCGTTGCCTTGTTTTGCCACCGTGCGGTGGTTTGTTGCTTGCAGGTGCAGCTGGACCAAGCGGTCAATAGCGGGCTAAAGCCCTTTTTACGAAGCTGGCCCTCGAAGGCCCAAGTAGAAGTGTTTACTGCTTTATTCATGTATGACTGGCCTGCGTGTCGTGGTTTGTAAATCATGTAATATTCAAGTGAAACATTTTGTAAGGCCTTAAGGCCAGTTTTGGGTATTTTTGTATAACATTCCTTTTGGTATTAGTGGACATTCATGCTCCTATGCTGGGTTCTTGTTTACAACTCTTATAAACTGCTTCCGCTAGAATGCTCTGTGTAGGACGTTGAGATTGGTTGGATGGTTTCCATACGTAACCACACGGTCTGTCTGTGGTATATGGCGTCGGGCCCCGGCCGGACCTACTGCTATATACTATGCGACGGATAGGGGGTGTTACAATTTGGTATCAGACTACTGGTTTTGGTCGGGCTTAAACTGAATTCGTGGACGAATTCTTTTTAAGGGGTGGTGAGCACATTGCGTGCGTCATCGTTATAATGGTAAAAGAACCCATGAATGTCCACTTAGGAATGAAAATACTCGTGTTTGAGGAACCTACGTGTTCCTATAATTGCTGTTTGCAATACAATTTGGTCGCTTAACGGTGTTTTGTACCACTATAGGTGACCAGAAGTGGTGTTGGGCCGTCAGAACGCCGAGTTTCTGAGGCTAGTAGTGCACCGGATGTTGCTCCTGCAACACCTCTGTCGGCTGAAAATATACGATTGGTGGCTGAAGCGTTGTTGGCCGTGATTAATGCGCAGCCTGGAAGGCAAGCGCAGCAGCCCGCTCCCGTGATGGAGCAAGAACCTCTGCGAGAGCCTGAGCCGAGGAGGGTGGAGCAAGTGGTTTTGGAACCGGTAGTGCCAAGGAGGGCAACTGAGAGGCAGCTAAAGCATGTAATGAGCTTTAACCCTCCGTTATTCTCGGGGTTGGGAACCCCATCTCAGGCTGAAGACTGGCTCTCTAGGGTGAAGAGAGTCATGACGGCGACAGAGACGGAGGAGTGGCAAATGACCACCATCGCTACGTTCCTGCTGGACGGTGAAGCGAGGATGTGGTGGGAAGGATTGGAGCTGCATCATTTGAGATGTAGACAACTGATAGACGTTCCGATGGAAGAGTTCTCGGGATTGTTCTTAGCAAGATACCTCCCTTCTACTCAGAGAATTTCAATGGAGAATGAGTTCCTGAAGTTGGTGCAGGGTGAGAGGAGCGTGGATGAATATCTCCACGAGTTTACGCGGTTGAGTCGTTATGCTAGCTCCACCATCATGGATGAGGAGCGCAAGACTAATCGATTCTACGAAGGCTTGAGGGATGAGTTGAGACTGCTACTCTCGGGGCCGATGACGCAGGGTTTCTTAACCTTGGTCAATACTGCCCGGTCCTTGGAGAAGGACATGAAAAATGTACGAGCGAAGAAAAGCTTGGGTGAAAAGAAATCTGAGTTCAGAGTGCCGACTACTTCAAAGTCCGGCTATCGGAGGTCTTTCAAGAAGCATAGGACTTCGGGTCCAGCTCCTTCTGGTGCTTCTGGGGCGACTACGAGTCGGACCCCGGGCGCGTGTTTTACATGCGGAAAGACGGGGAACTTTGCCCGTGATTGTTGGAGCGGACGTCCTAAGTCCGAGAGGAGGCCGGGAGCCACTTATGAAGAAAAGGGAAAGGCGGTGGAGTCGACCGCATCCCATTATGCTCCGGCCCAACCAAGGGTCTACAATCTTGGCCAACAGGAGGCCATTAAACAAGCTGATGTGGTGACAGGTACGGTTTAATTTATAGCAAGTTAATTTATTTAAATACTTGTTATGCACATGTTACCTTACCACTGCTTGTTAGGATTTGTATTGATTTGTGAAAATCCGGCACGAGCACTCTTTGATACGGGAGCCTCACACTCCTTCTTGTCCGAAGGATTTATATTACGCATCGGGGTCCCTTCCTCGATGGCGAAGGATAAGTTGGATGTGTTGTTGCCCAATGGGTGTTCGATGCGAGCGGATAGGATCTGCGATGTTAAGATTCGTATTGGGGAGCAGGAGTTCGACCTGCGAGCATCTTTACTTCCGTTAGTGGAGTTCGACGTCATATTTGGCATGGACTGGCTCTCGGAGCAGCAGGCCCATATAGATTGCGGTAGCAAGGAAGTCAAGCTGGGAGCAAGTCGTGAGACGACTTTTACGGGCTTAAAGGGGTCGAGCAAGACGTTGATGTCTGCTCTTCAGGTGGTGAAGGCGGTTCGTGTGGGAGCAGAACTGTTCTTTACACTAGTGGAGGTTGCAAAGCCGAAGCCCGCTTTGGATTGTATTTCAGTGGTATCGGAATACCCTGATGTGTTCCCCGCAGATCTTCCTGGAGCCCCGCCTCAGCGGGAGATAGATTTTACGATCGAGCTAGTGCCAGGTGCAAAGCCTGTGTCACGATCTCCGTATCGGCTAGCGCCTAAGGAAATGGCGGAGCTGAAAGTTCAACTGCAAGAGTTGTTGGAGCAAGGGTATGTGCGCCCGAGTTCTTCGCCTTGGAGCGCACCGGTCCTCTTTGTTAAGAAGAAGGACGGAAGCTTGAGGCTATGTATTGATTATCGGGAGCTAAACAAGCTGACGGAGAAGAATAAGTACCCGATCCCTAGGATTGATGATCTCTTTGATCAGTTAGTCGGGTCGACGGTGTACTCGAAGTTAGATCTCAAGTCTGGGTACTATCAACTGCGGATAAGGGAGAGTGATATCCCGAAGACAGCGTTTAGTACGAGGTACGGGCATTATGAGTTTACGGTCATGCCGTTTGGGCTGACTAATGCGCCGTCAGTGTTCATGGATTTGATGAATAGGACGTTCATGGAGTACTTGGACCATTTCATGATCGTCTTCATCGACGATATTTTGGTGTACTCGCAAAGTGAGGAAGATCACTTCAAGCATCTTCATTTGGTGTTGGAGACGCTAAGGAGAAATCAGTTGTATGCCAAGTTCTCGAAATGCGAGTTTTGGCTATCCTCAGTAGCGTTCCTCGGGCATATAGTGAGTGGAGAGGGTATTGCTGTGGATCCGGCGAAGATTGTTGCGATACGGGAGTGGCCTGAGCTTGCTACGGTAGCAGAAGTCCGGAGCTTTTTGGGGCTTGCCGGCTATTATAGGCGCTTCGTAGAGAACTTCTCGCGGTTAGCGTTACCTCTCACTACTTTGACGAGGAAGGATCATAAGTTCGTTTGGACGCCGGAGTGCGCGCGAGCTTTTGAGGAATTGAAGTGTCGGCTGACCACGGCGCCTGTGCTGAGTTCGCCATGTGGAACCGAAGGCTATGAGATATATAGCGATGCTTCAGGCAGCGGTTTGGGTTGCGTGCTACTGCAGCACGGAAGCGTGATAGCTTATGGCTCGAGACAGCTAAAAGTGCACGAGAGGAATTATCCGGTCCATGACTTGGAGTTGGCGGCCGTGATTTTTGCCTTGAAGCTGTGGAGACACTATTTGTACGGTGTGAAGATTGATATCTACACCGATCACAAGAGCCTAAAGTACCTGATAGATCAGAAGGATCTGAATATGCGGCAGCGTAGATGGATGGAGTTCCTGGGGGACTATACATTCAAGATCCACTACGTGCCTGGCAAAGGGAATGCGGTTGCGGACGCGTTGAGTCGCCGAGCCCCAGCTCAAGCCAATTGGCTATCGGTGCATCATGAGCGGTTGGTGCATGAGTTGGAGGCGTTGGAGATTGTTTGTGTGGACAGACAATCAAGTGCTGAATTGGACTGAAGTCCAATATGACCTGGCTGATCGGATTCGGCAGGCTTTGGATATGGATGCTCATATGAAGCAGTTCATGATAGAGGCTTTGGATGGGTCAAATTCCCAATTCGTCGTGGAGGACGGATTGCTTTGGAGAGACGGTCGTTTGTGCGTCCCAAGTGTGGGCAATTTACGGGTGGAGTTGTTGTACGAGGCACACCATACCAAGTACTCGATTCACCCGAGGAGCACGAAGATGTACCGTGATATAAAGAAACTATTTTGGTGGCCGGGTTTGAAAAAGGATGTGGCGCTATACGTAGCGAAGTGCCAAACCTGCGCCTTGGTAAAGGCGGAGTGCCAAAAGCCGGGAGGATTTCTTAAGTCCTTGCCTATTCCGGAGTGGAAATTTGACGACATCTCTATGGACTTTGTGCACGGTTTGCCAAGGTCGCAAAAGGGGAACGACGCCATTTGGGTGGTTGTTGATCGATTAACGAAGGTGTCGCATTTTATTCCGCATGGGAAGGACGATCCGGTGGAGAAGCTGGCAAAGATTTATGTGGATAATATAGTACGGCTTCATGGTGTGCCCCGCAGCATCGTGAGTGACCGAGATGGGCGGTTCACGTCCAATGATTGGAGGCTGGTGCAGCAAATGTTGGGAACAAAGCTGAAGTTTAGCACAGCCTTCCACCCACAAACGGATGGGCAGACCGAGAGGGTGAATAGAACCATGGAAGACATGCTTCGCATGTGTGTCTTGGATTTCGGAAAGCAATGGGAAGACCACCTCTATTTGGTGGAGTTCGCATACAACAACAGCTACCAAGCGAGTATTCAGATGGCGCCCTTCGAGGCCCTATATGGTAGAAGGTGTCGCACGCCGTTGTCTTGGTTAGAAACGGGTGAGTCAAAGTTGTATAAGCGATCGGAAGTGGAGGATGCTACTTCTTTGGTGAGAACCATTCGGGAGAGGTTGCTTATCGCTCAGGACCGGCAAGCAAAGTACTATAATGCCAAGCACAGGAACGTGGAGTTCGCTGTGGGCGATTATGTATACTTAAAGATCAAGCCGTTCAAGGGTGTCTCGCGGGTGCGGCGGTTGAAAAAGCTAAGCCCAAGATACCTTGGACCGTTCGAGGTTCTGGAGCGAGTTGGTGAAGCGGCCTATCGGTTGAAGCTCTCAGTGGAGCTTAGTGGTTTACACGATGTATTCCATATTTCGGTGCTTCGGAAGGCAGTGCAAGAGCCTACGCAAGTGATCGCGGTTGATCAAGTGCCGGTGGATAGTGGGCTAACGACAAAGGTCAAGCCCGTGCGGATTGAGGACTCGGAGGTCAAGCGGCTACGAAATAAAGAGATCAGGATGGTCAAGGTCCGGTGGGACAATTGCGGTCGTGAGGAGCTCTCTTGGGAGCGAGAGCAGACTATGCTTGACGAGTATCCGGAGTTGTTCCGCTCAGGTACAAATTTTGGTTTTGTATGTCTTTCCTTTATGTAATTTCGTGGGCGAAATTCTTTTAAGAGGGGGAGAGTTGTAACGCCCCGAAACTCAAAGGAGCAGAGGGGGACGTTTTGGGCCAGTTTGGGTTCTGGCAGCAGGCACACGGCCTGGGACACGGGCGTGTCCCAGGGCGTGTCAAGCGTGTGTCGACACTTAGCCGCGAAGTCGTCGTGTTTTACTCGACGATTCATCGAGAGTGGGCACACGGCCTGCGACACGGGCGTGTCGCAGGGCGTGTCGACCCGTGTCGACACTTAGCCGTGAAGTCGTCGAGTTGTACTCGACGATTCGTCGAGAATGGGCACACGGCCTGCGACACGGGCGTGTCGCAGGGCGTGTCGACCCGTGTCGACGATCGTCCCGGGGAGTCGTCGAGATTCACTCGACGATCGTCGAGACAAGGAACACGGCCTATGACACGGGCGTGTCCAAGGCCGTGTCATCAAGTCGTCGATCTTCCCTCGACGAAATGTCCCGTGTACACGGCCTAGGGTCCAGGCGTGTCAATGTGACACGGGCACGGACACGGGCGTGTCCTAGAACCCGTGCAGTGCTCGGGTTGAAAATGGGGGAAAAATCATGGTGTACACGGCCGGCTAAACGGCCGTGTCAGGTGGAACACGGGCGTGTCAGCTCGAACACGGGCGTGTTCGATACCCGTGTGAGGTTCCAGGTGATTCGATTTTGACGGCGAATGCGGCACACGGCCCTGGACACGGGCGTGTGCCAGGCCGTGTTCGGTCTAGATTGGGCATTTCAGCCCCGAATCAAAGCCGTTCGTTTTCTTAGGTTGAGATCCAACGGCTGGGGGTTGTTCCTGAGAGGTTATACCCGTGAGTTGACTTAGAAATCCATCACTTTCCTTCACTTTTCATCTCTCTAAGTCCTTAGAGAAAGAGGAGAGCCAAGAGTGGAAGAGGAGCTTGATCCGCCATTGGAGGAGCTTCGGAGCTCCGAATCGCAAGCCGACTCCGGATCCACGGAGGCAACGCAAGTGCGGTGATTTCCATCCGATTACTTTTCAATGGCGCCAAAGAGGAACTCAAGGGTAACGATCCTCATCTTGAGCATGAATAGCTCTCTTTCTTAGCATAGGAAGCCCGCTCTCGCGAGTTTGCGGAGAGTTGGAGGCGTTCCTTCGGGTAGATATGTAAAGTCCCCGTCGTTTAGAGTCCGTATGCGAGAACGGACGTAGGCATGATGTGTGAAGCCTACCCGGACATGTTGGTCTGGATCGGTGATGTTGCATTGCATAAGGCCGGAGAAGACTCTGTGCTATTGGTTGTTTTTCGGGTTTTCTACGCGGTAGATTGCAGCAGGGAGCCTTGGGGACTAACCCAAAGGTGCACCCGGAAAACTGGGCGGATACGAGATCTTGCCAACTTGGTGGCCTGAGAGCCAACTTGAACATAACGTGGTTATGTGACTTGCGGTAGAATGGGACTCGGTGGAAGTTTGACCCGCGCATATGGCTTAAATTGCCATTGCGATATGAGCACGGGTTAGATGGAACCGTACCCGTTCTATGTCGTTCGGTTAAAGAGACCTAAAGGCACGTGGCACTTACCGTTGGCATAGAGTAGGGTCTTCGGCGGTCGATGACTTAAATTGTCGTGACCCAGGCCAGGAAGACAAATTGCTCATTGGTTTGGCCGTCCAAGTGGCGGTGGTGAGTCCGGAATGTTGATGACTTAAATTGACGTGACATCGACCGGTTCACCGAGAATGTGCCCTGAGTGCACGGGGCGTGTGGCCGTGCGAGCCAACGTCTGTGTTGAAATGGCTATGGTTATATATATGGCTCGCTTATGCTAATGAAATGCAGGGAAGGAGCATCGCCGCCCCGAGTTGGGGGCGGGATCGTTATAATTTGGTCAGCATTGCTGACCGTTGCCTTGTTTTGCCACCGTGCGGTGGTTTGTTGCTTGCAGGTGCAGCTGGACCAAGCGGTCAATAGCGGGCTAAAGCCCTTTTTACGAAGCTGGCCCTCGAAGGCCCAAGTAGAAGTGTTTACTGCTTTATTCATGTATGACCGGCCTGCGTGCCGTGGTTTGTAAATCATGTAATATTCAAGTGAAACATTTTGTAAGGCCTTAAGGCCGGTTTTGGGTATTTTTGTATAACATTCCTTTTGGTATTAGTGGACATTCATGCTCCTATGCTGGGTTCTTGTTTACAACTCTTATAAACTGCTTCCGCTAGAATGCTCTGTGTAGGACGTTGAGATTGGTTGGATGGTTTCCATACGTAACCACCCGGTCTGTCTGTGGTATATGGCGTCGGGCCCCGGCCGGACCTACTGCTATATACTATGCGACGGATAGGGGGTGTTATAGCTGGGATTGTCCGGGGAGCTTTGGTTGGGTGGGAAATACATTAATGTTGCATGTGCATAAGATATAAGGTGTGGGTCTTCGGTATTGGAGAGTCATCGCACCGACACCAATACATTGACTCGGCAAGTGTGATTTAGCACTTGGACAAATAAAGTCTGGTGCGTCAACCGGGAAGAGTACGCATGAGCTCTGCTTAGTACACCAGCGTTGAGGCATACGATAGGTCTGACTAGTAGTGCTAATACCGGTTTAGAGGTGGGTGAGGCCCAACCCACCCTTCTGTTTGCCACTACGGAGGTATCATGGGAGGTTAGGCTCCAGAAATGGGGAACTAAAGGTCTGTGTGCTTAGAGTCGGGTGTGTGAGTTTCACTTGCATGTTCATACCATAGCATACTTGCATGACATAGCATCATAATATAACCCTTGACACCTATTGTATAAATTGGTATGAGACTCTTTATACAATAGGTATCGCAAAACGACCCCTTGGACTATAAGTTTGTTTGGGAATTCTTATAGATCATGGTTACTTACTTAGTTTACCTTCTTATACTTTTACTTACTCACTATATTCATGTGTATACTCGTACTGCTTACCTACTATTTGCTTACTTATACTTGTTGTGGTTACATGCTCATGTTAGACTAGTTCCACTGTCACCTGCTTACTTTGTTACTCTCCACCTTCATTACCTTCACATTCCTCCTCCCCGCTCGGTGCCTAGGAGCCATGGGGGAGGGGTGCGGGATGATAGGGCTTAGTATTTTAGACTAACTGTCGTTGACCAAATCATTTTAGGGGATCGTGGAGGCAAACTAGGAGATGCAACCCCGGAGGTCGGTGTACATGGAGACGGAGCAGTCTAGCACGAGGGTCAGCCAGCTGGGACAATGAGTCCCGACCATTAGTACATATTATAGATTTGCTTCCGCGATTGAGTGATTTGTAGTGAGGATTTTGATGTATCGGGCAGGAGCCCTCTTTAGTACTTTGTTTTATCATTTCTGTGGACACTCCCTTCATGGAGAAATATATTATATTCATGTGATTTTGTGGACCAATATCTGAGTCTTCATTTCTATTATATTTATTCTACTCTTCTGCGATCGGTTTGGCTGGCAGGATCAGCGTTTTGTAGTGACGACCTTCCCGGGTGTGTTGGTGTCACCGCAATGCGGCGGTTCTGGGCATAAGACCCAGTTGGTTTTGCAAAAAAAGAGGTTTTTACAAACTGGTATCAGAGAGAAACCTCGATCGAAAGTGTAAAAGTCCACTAACCTTGGGTCACCCCCGCTCGAGTTTAGTTTGGGGTCAAACTAAGCAGCGAAAGCTGTGGCGTGCCCATATGGGGGATCACATGTAATTGTCCACTTTTAACTAGGTTTGGAGGATTTCCTCCGCACCGGGAGAAGGATTTTCAGATCCAGTTGGTGCTAGGAGTGAAGTCGGTGTCTAGGGCTCCCTATCGGATGTCTCCGAAGGAGCTAGTGGAGTTCAAGAGTCGGTTGTAGGTGCTGGTGGAGGCTGGATTAGTTAGGACAAGTTCCTAGCCTTGGGGAACTTCGGTTTTGTTTGTGAAGAAGAAGGACGAGACCCTCAGGTTGTGCATCGACTATCGTGCACTAAACTGATTGACAGTCAGAAACACCTACCCACTGATAAGGATCGACGAATTATTTGATCTGCTAGTGGGAGAACATTTGTTCTCGAAGCTGAATTTGAGGTCGGGGTACTATCAGTTACGGATTCTGGAAGAAGACATCCTTGAAGATTGCGTTTAGCGGCAGATATTGTATGTACCAGTTTATCGTGATGCCCTTTTGGATCACAAATGCGCCATCGGATTTTATGAGCTTGATGAATCGGGTGTTCGAGCCGTACCTCGACAGATTTGTCATTGTGTTCATAGATGACATCCTCATTTATTCGAGGATGAAGGAAGAGCATGCACAATATCTGGACTTGACTCTGGAGAATCCCAAGAAGCATCAGTTATATGCCAAGTTCAGTAAATGCCAATTTTGGCTGATGGAGGTGGCCTTTTTAGTCCACATCATCAGTGGAGCAGGATTTGCGGTGGATCCCGCGAAGATTCATACAGTGCGATACTGCCCTCAGTTGAAGACGATCACAGATGTCCGAAGTTTTCTAGGATTGGTCGGGTACTACCGGAAGTTTGTGCAACGATTTTCCAGATAGCCCTTCCACTCACTTCTTTGACGAAGAGGACACTCCATTTTTTTGGACGCCGCAGTGTGAGGCAGCCTTCTAGGAGTTGAATGGTCGGCTTACGTCGGCCCCTATCCTCGCTCTTCTGTCAGGGAAGGAACGCTTCCAGGTGTACACTGATGCATCGTTTCAGGGGAAGGGCACTGTACTGATGCAGCATGGACAAGTGATTGCATACGCCTCCCACCAGTTGAAGAAGCTAGAGCAGAACTACCCTGTGCTTGACTTGGAGATGGGAGCAGTGTTATTCGCTCTGAAGATTTGGCAACATTACCTTTCTGGGGTGCACTGCGACATATTTTCAGATCACCAGAATTTGAAATATATTGATACACGGAAGGAGTTGAATGTCCGCCAGAGGAGATCGGTGGAATTCCTATCTTATTACGAGTTTACGATACACTATCACCTGGGGAAGGCAAATGTGGTGGCAGACGCACTGAGCCGAAGGTCTACCACTTCAGGAGCAGAGTCCCAGTTGATGACTATGGAGCTGGTACGGATGATGGAGGATATGCAGATTACCTTGTTGTCCTCAGACGACTTAGAGCTTTATGAGTAGTATCTGGCCTGTTAGAAAGTAGCAAAAAAGAGAGAACAAGCGGATAAACTTTTGAATAACTGAAATTTTATTATCCAAAAAAGATATCATTTACAAAGGTATGACCTCCCTTATATAGAATGGAGGAGATAAGAAAGAGAGTATACAAACAATATGGGACTAAACATTTACAATACTGAGCGGCTAGAATAAAGGTGACCGCACAGGACGCGCGGTTAGACAGATGGGTTAACCGCTCGGCAACTCCAGCAGGATAGAACAGGCCGCAATGGTAGACCGATAGACCGCCCGGTCTCCAGGCTTCAGAGTGAGATCGCCATACCGCTCGGTCAACAAACCGCTGGATCAGACCGCTAAGCCGCCCGGTCAACAAACCGCTGGATCAGATCGCTAAGCCGCCCGGTCAACAAACCGCTGGAACAGACTGCTAAGCCGCCCGGTCTAATACTTCAACACTCCCCCTCAAGCTGGAGCATAGATATCAATCATGCCCAGCTTGTCACAAATGTTGAAGAAGGAAGTAGAAACCGGCTTGGTGAAGATATCTGCCAATTCCTTGTCAGAGGTGACAAAAGGAGTACAAATCTGTTTCTTCAAAATCTCTTCCCGAATGAAGTGACAGTCAACCTCTATATGCTTTGTTCTCTCATGAAAGACCGGATTTCTGGATATATGTATAGCGGCCTTGTTGTCACAGAACATAGGGAGAGGACAGTCATATACCTCGCCCAGGTCAAGCATGAGAGCCCGCAACCACTTTAACTCACACGTGGTTGATGCCATACTCCGGTATTCGGCTTCGGCACTGGATCTGGAGACAACAGACTGTTTCTTGCTCTTCCAACTCACGAGATTACCTCCAACAAAGGTACAAAAACCTGATGTGGATTTACGATCGCCTTTGTCATCCGCGTAACTTGAATCTGAGTAGCCCTCAACCCTCAGATGATCATTCTTCTGAAAGAGTAACCCTCTGCCCGGTGCTGCTTTGATATACTCCAAAATCTTCAGGGCGGACTGAAGATGACACTCCCTGGGAGCTTGCATAAACTGACTGACCTTGCCTACAGCATAGGCGATGTCGGGTCTAGTCACCGTGAGATAGATGAGTTTGCCTACCAAACGTCTGTACCTTGTGACATCAGATAGAAGAGGCGAGTCATCCGTCCACGTTTTGTCTTCTCCAACAGCCATGGGAAAACGAGCTGGTTTGGCACATGTCAATCCTGCTTCTCGTAGAAGATCAAGGGCATACTTCCGTTGAGAGAGAACCAAGGAGTCAAGTTTCCGAGAGATTTCTATCCCCAAAAAGTATTTTGGGGAGCCCATATCCTTCGTGACCAAGTGCTGACGGAGGTGCTTCTTCGTCAAGTCCACCCCATCTCGGTCATCGCCAGTAAGGAGAATATCATCCACATATACGGCCAAAACCACCAGTCCCGAGGCCGTTTTGCGAATGAATAAGGAGTGATCGGCCGAACTCCTTTGAAAGCCGATGGTAGCCACAATACCACTGAATTTGTCAAACCAAGCCCGAGGGCTCTGCTTTAGGCCATAAATGGCCTTCTTCAAATGACATACACGTGTCTCCCCCTGAGCAACATACCCAGGAGGTTGCTCCATATAGACGTCCTCCTGAAGATCGCCATAGAGAAAGGCATTCTTCACATCAAGCTGGGAAATGGCCCAAGCCCGGTTAACAGCCACAGAAAAGAGAACCCGGATGGTGCTGAGGCGAGCAACCGGAGAGAAGGTATCAAAGTAATCAACGCCGTAAGTCTGAGTGAAGCCCTTGGCCACCAGCCGGGCTTTGTAGCGATCCACAGTGCCGTCGGGGCGAAACTTCACAACGAATACCCAGCGACAGCCAACCACATCAGTGCCCACGGGAGGAGGAACCAGGGTCCAGGTACCCCGTTCAGTAAGAGTAGTCATCTCCTCATCCATGGCAGACTTCCAATGAGGGAGAGCAAGAGCCTCCTAGTAGGTACGGGGAGTAGAAGTAGCAGAGATAGCCAAGGCAAAACACCTGCGAGAAGGAGAAAGCTGATCATAGGAAACAACGGCTGTGAGCGGGTGTTGAGTACATGCCCGCACCCCTTTGCGAAGGGCAATGGGAACATCCAGGTCAACGGGAGCATCGGCGACGGGAGCGTCAGCGACCGGAGCGTCCGTGGTGGAGAAGGCTGGCCCGGGACTAGAGAGAGACGGCAGCGGAGAGGAGGGTGGAGGGGTGGGTGGGGAGACGGACTGGGAAGGAGTGGGTGGAGGAGGAGACGAAGGTGGGAAAACGTGGAGAGGTGTGGAAGGAACGGAGATATCAGAAGGAAGAGAAGAGGGAGGAGAGAAATAGGAAGCATTTTCGAAAAAAAGTCACATCCGCGGAGACAAACTGCTTGCGAAGAAGGGGGTCAAAGCAGCAATAGCCTTTTTGAGTGGTAGAGTACCCCAAAAAGACACACTTGGTGGATCGGGGGGAAAGCTTGTCGCGGGTAGCGGAGGGAGCGTGAACAAAGGCCGTACAGCCAAAGACACGGAGAGGAAGAGGAAAAGATTCCTGGTGGGGGTGGAGAATGGAGAAGGGAGTTTGGCCGTGGAGAACCGCGGAGGGAAGGCGATTGATGAGATAGCAGGCGAGGAGCACAGCGTAGCCCCATTAGGAGCGAGGGACATGCATCTGCGTCATGAGAGTACGCGCAACATCAAGCAGGTGACGGTTTTTACGCTCCGCCACCCGATTCTGCTGGGAGGTGTAAACACAAGTGGTTTGATGAAGGAGGCCATGTTGGTGAAAGAATGCGGAGAACTCATGAGTCAGATATTCTTTGGCATTATCAGAACGTAAGACTTTAATAGAAGTAGCAAATTGAGTCGTAATCATAAAGAAAAAGGATTGCCAAACAGAAAATAGTTCAGAGCGATCTTTTAACAGATACACCCAGGTACATCGAGAAAAATCATCGATAAAAGTGACAAAATAGGAACTGCCCCGACCAACTGTGAGGGTAGGATCAGGACCCCATACATCAGAATGAACAAGATCAAAGATGCGAGAGGAGCTACGGCCTTGCTTCGGTGCCAAGCTGACACGCATCACAGTTGAGCGGAGAACTGGTAGGAGGTAAGTGGGGCAGAAGCTGGCGAATAAGTCGAGGAGGAGGATGTCCAAGACGAAGATGCCACTGAAGGAGATCGGTGGAGGAGTAGGCGGATAGAGCGGAAACATCGTCGAGGAAGTAGAGGCCGCCGCTCTCAGTCCCAGTAGCAATCGTCCGCTGGGTCCTCGGGTCCTGAAAAGAACAAGTAGTGGGAGTGAATAAGACGGAGCACTGAAGTTGCCGGCATAAAGTAGTAACTGATAACAAATTGCACGGGAACTTCGGGACATAGAGGGTATCCTCCAAGCAAAGCGATGGGGTGAGTTGAACCATGCCCGTCGCATGAACCGGGGACGGGGAACCATCCGCCACACGATCCGGGGGTAAGAGGTCATGGGTCTCAAGACGGGAGAAGCAATGAGGGTTGCCCGTCATATGATTGGTGGCACCGGAGTCAATCAGCCATTTACCTTGGGTAACGACGTGGGCACTACCTGACGTCGTGGCCACAGAGGCAGACGGCCGAGAAGGAGCAGCAGGAGTAGTGGTGAGACCGGAGGTAGTCATAGAACCCGGCAAGCAGAAGAAGCCGCGCGAACAGAAGCGGTTATAAAACAGAAGAAGCCGCGCGAACAGTAGCGGCTAGAAAGAGGTCAAAGGCACAGCGGGGAAGAGGTCGTGTGGACTGAAAAGGCCGAGCGAACAGAAGAGAGGAGAAGAGCAGGTGACCGCGACCAAGATGCAGGTGAGATAGGAACAACCCGCACGGTCAGGCAGATCACAGCAGCAAACCGCGAGTATAGAGACAAGCGGAAATGGGGAAAGCAGAAGCGGACAGGGAGAAGAAGTCCGCAGCGGGTAGAGATAAGGCCGCAACGACTAGGAAGTCGGAGAGGCAAGAAAGAACAAGGAGCACGGCGACAAGGAAACAGGTCGCTGTGACGAATAGCAGTAGGAGAAGAGAGTCAAGAAGAAACAAGCCGCGCGAACAGGTCAGCGGACAGAAGCAAGCCGCGCGAACAGGGCAGCGGACAGAAGAGAAGGCAAGTCGCGAAACAGGTCGCAGAAAGTGAAAAACAAGCCGCGAACAACAGAGGGCGCACAGAATCAGGAGGAAATGACCGTGTCCTCTGATACCATATTAGAAAGTAGCGAAAAAGAGAGAACAAGCGGATAAACTTTTGAATAACTGAAATTTTATTATCCAAAAAAGATATCAATTACAAAGGTATGACCTCCCTTATATAGAATGGAGGAGATAAGAAAGAGAGTATACAAACAATGTGGGACTAAACATTTACAATACTGAGCGGCTAGAAAAAAGGTGACCGCACAGGCCGCGCGGTTAGACAGATGGGTTAACCGCTCGGCAACTCCAGCAGCATAGAACAGGCCGCAATGGTAGACCGATAGACCGCCCGGTCTCCAGGCTTCAGAGTGAGATCGCCAGACCGCTCGGTCAACAAACCACTGGATCAGACCGCTAAGCCGCCCGGTCAACAAACCGCTGGATCAGACCGCTAAGCCGCCCGATCAACAAACCGCTGGAACAGACCGCTAAGCCGCCCGGTCTAATACTTCAACATGGCCGCGATGAGCACTACCGATGATATTCGAGATCGCATCACGGTTGAGCAGAGAAGGGATCATGTTGAGAACCAAGATCCAGCTGGATTGGGTGTGTGTGGGACCGCATATTTGGGCTTTCCCATCGCGTTCCAGGTCTAGGTATTGACCTCGGTGGGCCCCCCGTGTGGCGGAATATCCCCGCCATCCCGTGTATGTATTAGTCCCACATCGCCTACAGCAGGTGGTCCTTGGTGTTTATGTACCCCCGTCCCCCCTTCCTACTACCTCGGGGTGTTGGGAAGATGTGTGGTGACGGGTGGTTTCCACATGGTATCTGACACATCCCGCTGCGGGGGTGTGTTGAGAACTAAGGTCCAGCGAGATTGGGCGTGTGTGGGACCGCATATTTGGGCTTTCCCATCGCTTTCCAGGTCTGGGTGTTGACCCAGGTGGGCCCCCCATGTGGTGGAATATCCCCGCCATCCCGTGGATGGATTAGTCCTACATCGCCTGCAGCTGGTGGTCCTTGGTGTTTATGTACCTCTGTCCCCCCTTCCTACTACCTCGGGGTTTTGGGAAGATGTGTGGTGACGGGTTGTTTCCAGAGATGATAAGTTGGAGCCAGTATTTAGGGCCTTGGAGGCAGGCACGGTCGAGGAGTATACAAAGAGAGATGGGTTGTTATGCTTTAGACGGTGGGTGTACATACCGGCTGGGGGCAGGATTCGGGAGGACATTATAACCGAGGCTCACTACAACAGTGTAACGACCCGGTTTTAGTCCCACTAGGCCGCCCCACGGTGTCGCCGACCTACTAGCAGCCCGGGTTTAGAGCTCAGAGGCCCAACGCACCCTTGCCTGGGCAGCGTCTTGTCTCGCCCCACGACACCACTGGCAGTAAGCCTAAACATCAAGGTCTGCAGGCCCATTGTGCCCCAACCAAATCTTCGCGCCTGTTTATCAGCAGCGGTAGGTTGTTGCCACGGGGTCTCGAACCCGCAACATTGATAAGAGAGTCTTATTACCACTCCTCATCACCAACAAATCCAAGGAGTGGAGGTCGGTCCAGTATTATTTGGGGACCTGGTTGACATTCAGTACCGCCTTCCACCGTCAGACGGATGGACAAACATAGCGGACACAGGAGGATTTGTTGCGTCTTTGCATACTAGACCGCGGAGAGCCATGGGAGAGGCAGCTACAGTTGATCGACTTCTCGTACAACAACAGCAACCAGTCCAGCATCGGCATGGCCCCTTATGAGGCTTTATACGGGCAGAGATGCAGGACTCCTTTGTCTTGGATACAGGATGAGGATCCGGAGGCACTTGGCTCGGAGTTCATCGAGGATACGGATACTCAGGTGCGGTTGATTCAAGACAAGATGTTGGAGGCCCAGAGCAGGCAGGTCAAGTATTACGATGCTCGACATCGTCAGGTAGAGTTTCAGGTAGTAGGAGACCAGTTGTTTTTGAAGATACGACCGATGCATGGAGTCTCGCGGGTGCGTGGTCGGAAGAAGTTCAGTCCGAGATACATGGGGCCATACGGGATCCTAGAGCGGATCGGTCCTTTAGCGTACAGACTGGAGCTGCCGCCAGAGCTAGTGGGTTTGCACGACGACTTCCACGTCTCCTTCCTCAGGAGAGCTCTACTTCAACCGGAGCAGCAGATTACGATGACAGATGGGCATATAGCTTCTGATCGATCGGTGCACCTGGAGCCAATCTGGATAGACGATACTGGGATGCGGGTCTTGCAACGCAAGAAAGTTCCGCTAGTCACGGTCTTGTGGAGGAATCATGGACAAGAGGAACACGCGTAGGAACCACAAGACTTGATGCAGCAAAGGTACCCTGAGCTTTTCACGTCATGATGACGACGTTTTCCCGCCATTTTTTCGTGATGACGTTGTTGATGGTGCTGACGAGTTCTTTGGAGAGCTCCTTGGCGACGCCGGATAGAAGCATTATGTTGATCGCCGCCACAACCGTACATTTGGAGAATCGGATGGATGATGCGCAACAATAATTTCGATGCATGTCATCGCCACTACAACGCCATCGACGCTACAACGCCATCGCCGCGACATTGATTTCACTACAACACCATCGTCGCTACAACGTCATCGCCGCGACAATAATTTCGCTACAACGCCATCGCCGCTACAACGTCATCGCCGATACAACGCCATCGCCGCTACAACGCCATCGCCGCGATAATAATTTAATAATTATAATGTTTTATTATATTTAATTATTTTCTTGTTACATTGTTTTAATTTGGGATCATATTTATTTATTTCTTTGTTTTCTTTTACTTGATTTGGGCTGCATGTAGCCTACTTTTTGTAAACCTTATAAAAAGTCATGATGTAGAATAATTATGAGAAGTGGAATGAAAAAGAAAAGTGAAAACACAAAATTGATTTCCCTCCTATTCCTCCCCTCTCCCGCTTGAAAGTTCGGCCCTCCCACTCTCCCTACTCCTCTTTCTCTCTTCTCTCATTATCTCAACTATCTCCTTCCACCACCTTTTCTAAAATTTCGGCCACCCATAACGTTTTCTTGAAGAAATTCGGCCAACCCAAGAATCTCTTTCTTGGTGAATTTCGGTCAAGGCAAAAAGATCTGTGATCTCGTGGAATCAAATCCGGCGTGAAGCGAGGAAAGCGAACAAGTTTCTCTCCATTCGGCGCGGTTCCGGTGGATTCGGTGACGAGCGATCCAAGTCTTGGAGAAATGTAATTAATCACCGAGTGGGGTCACGAAACTTTCACCCTCTCTGTGTGATTTAATTTATTCCCTCTTGGTAATTTCTGTGGTGGAAAATTTTTGCGTTGTTTTTGATAGCATTGAAATAATCGTGGTTTTCTTCGATCGATTTGTTGTCTATCTTGATTTGTTTAACTTCGAAAGGATTGACGAACCTCGTTTTCTTTTTGTTGAGAGAGATGTACCGTTTTCCGAGTCGTAATTTTTGGTGGATCTCTTTTGGTACAACAACCGCTCGATCGGACCGGGTAGGTCCTTTTAGCCTCAGAGGATATTGTCCTATAGGCTTTGTTCGATCTTAAACGGTTTAGCTACCCATACGTTAGCATTTAATTGATAATATTGCAAACGTGTGTGCTGAAAGTAAATTTTGTGCGAACGTAGAATTTGGGCGTCGAGAGAAAATCGAGTTTGTCCGTAATATCTGTGTTCGCGTACAAGCCTGCATCAATTTGGTATCAGAGGGATGTTCACGTCAATTTCATAATTGAGACCCTCCCCCTATTCCTTAGGAGGTCGACTCACACTTGTGTTACACGTTTATTTGTCAAAATAACAAAAAAAATTATTTTTTAGTCTTCCAATAGCGGCTTAAAATTCTCAGTTTTTTAAAAACTAAAAAAAAATTCTGTAAAATCTCCATCATTTTCTTAGTATGAAATTTAAAAAATTATTTTATTTTTATTTAGTATTATTAGAGAAAAAATATATCTTTTATAAAATTCCTTCTAGTCAGAGTCAATTTGCCTACAAAACTATTTTTCGTTGTCCCCACCTGCATGCACATTAGGCCCAGGAAGATTACACTCTCCTGTCCCCACCGAGCATGGCCTATGACGTTAACGTTTCATGTTTAAAATCTTCTGGACCCATGTCGAATGTTAGGAAACTAATTCATTCACCTATAATGGATGAGATTAGGGACTTGCTTAGGCAACAAATGACTAACCAGGCGACACCACCATCCCCTAGACAACCCTACCATCATCAGGACCGTCGCTCTGAGCGAGAGGTTGACATATCTAGGTCGTCTAAGGGCGTTGCTCCCACCTACGATGGGTTGGGAGGTCCTCAGATCTTTCTTAATTGGGTTATTGGGATAGAACGTTATTTTGAGTGTCTTTGTCTTTGAGACCTCCACAAGGTCCCAGTGGCGAGCAATCAGTTGGTGGGTCGAGCCCAGACTTTCTGGTTCAATGAGGAAAGACGTATTGGGTCCCCTATAGGTTGGACAATCATGAAGTGCCTCCTCACCGATCAGTACGCTCTCGCGTGGATGTTTGATGAAGTGGCTACATTATGCTACGACACTAGACCCGTATCTGATGATAGGAGTGACCTTATATCACAACCCGCATTTTCAACGCATTTAATAACTTATCAGAGTAATGGAAAATGCGCGTCAGGATGTCACGTCAGCAGGGGATAACTGCGGACACTCAGGCAAACACCTACTTAATCATGAAGAAAGATTCTTTAAGTTATTTTAAGGATAAAATCAGTCTAAATGCAGTAGTTAGGCATATCCCTTGACTTAGTGGCTCATCTAGTCCACAAGAAAAGTAATTAAACACTGCGGAAAGTACTTCTTTTATTAGATTAGACACCAAACAAGAGCTTAGAGGCTCCCAAAGGAAACCTCAATGCATACAAGTTCTAAATTTAGTAGAAATAAAAGTAGATTTGTACGGTCGTTAAATATAGTGATTTTATATTTTAAAATTTTATAATGCATGAGGTAATAATAGCAATTTTTATACTTGAAATAACTATCATGCAATCGTAACATAAAACATCCCAAAGAGCAAGTAATGCACATCCATATAAAGAAAACTAAGCAGCTAGCAAGTATCTAAAAATAACAATTCTGTGGGCGTCAACAAACTGACACAAACCCACATACAGTATAGTATGTCTGCACTAGTAAAACAAAATAAACAACAACCTAACTCATTAAGACGAGGCAACAACCACGACCAACAATGTCGCTCAAGCGCTCTAAAAACCAGCACCGAACTCAGCTACAACACTGAACCTAAGGCATTCCAAAGATAGAACACCTCTGCAAGAATGTACAAGTGGTGGCAGAAAATAAGTCAAAGTAAACAAAGGTCAAAGGGGTACCAACCCAAGAGCAAAAGCACTGAAGTAAAGTACAAAAAAAACAAGGCATCAACAGGAAAAGAATACTTACGTGATTCGTCACGTACAACAAGAATACACCAGACGGACGAGGATATAAGGTGACAACATGAATAAATCATAAGGAAGAAATACAAAACCTTTATTAGGCACATGTGGTTGACTCTACCCAAAAACACGATCAAGGTGGTCACTCAACTAGACACACCCTCAAGAATATAATATTCGTCTAACTGCGAGAGAGTCTCATACTCTAAACCATACACCGCAGACGCCCAAGAACCTGATAGACTTACATAGGGTACTAATAAGGGAAACAAACATTTGCGGAGGTGGTTTCGTCCACTAACACATGCAATCAAGAAAACTCACAAAAAACCACCACATATATCTCAAGACTTGGCATGCCAGATTCTATTTGGCATTTCTAGATTCAAGAAGGGGTTGATCAACCCTTAGGAACGATTTACAATCCTAGATAAAATCTAATACATTCAATAACGATAGATAATGCATTTAAAGTCATCAATAAGACACTTCAAGAACGATTAAACATAACCTGACAGGTTGAGTTCACCATGACAAAATCTTACAACATCAAGTGATCATCAAGAAAGGTTAATCATAGCAATAACTTGGAAGACAAAGTACGGAAAATTTTAAAAAACATAAAAACTTAACCATTACCATCAAACCGGACAAGGAGAAATGAGGGCAAACCACCACTTGCCTTGGTTTTACTGGAAAAGTTCTCTGAATCAGTGCTCGTTGCAGATCGGGGCAAAAGAAGACGGGAGGAGTCAAAATCTGAACAAAAATGGCCTAAATAGAGGTTAGGGCCGAAAAATCATAACAAAAAATCTCAAGAAATGAGAAAAATTTTACCATAATGGCGTAGCTCTCGGCGAGAGCTTTTCAGATATATACTCGGTTAAATATTTCGAGCACGGGAGCACAGTCGGCCACAACCGGAAGATTCACGAACGGGAGGGAGTCGCCGCTCTGGTTTCGGTTCGGGCTAAAGCGTGAGGAAGAAAATGAAGGAATTTTCTTGTATATATATATACATATATATATATACATATATATCTCTGTGTGTGTGTGTGTATTTATAAAAAGTTTTGTCTAAAAATGGATAATTTACGAGCGGGTGCACGGAAAACAAAAATAGTGATTTTGGATTGCTTCAAATCGACAAGTGCCCAACATGAAAGTTGTAGATCTCGTTGCGACGAACAAATTTCATGTTAACCATTTATTTATATGACACCGTTTTGACCCACAAAAAGGCGCCCAAACGTAAACTACAACGGACTACTCGAGAAAGGCTGCAGACCACTCGAGAACAAGTTTACAGGTACTCGAGAGGTAGAAAACAGGCTACTCGAGTGGTTGGAAGCAGCACTCGAGTAACAAGAAGCGGCACTCGAGTAACAAGAGGCGGCACTCGAGTAACATGAAGCAGCACTCGAGTAACGGGAAGCAGTACACGAGTAACAAGAGGCGGCACTCGAGTAACACCAAGCAGCACTCGAATAACGAGAAGCAGCACTCGAGTAACAGGAAGCAGCACTCCAGTAATCGGAAGCAGCACTCGAGTGATAGGAAGGAACACTCGAGTAGCAGGAAAGAAAATAAATTGCATGAACAATATTTTTTTACAAATATATCCAAAAAGCAAACTATAGAGATGAATAGTAAAAGGCATTTTTGAATAGTGTTTTAATATTAAAATATTCATATTTATATTTTTGAACAAAGAAACAAGAGTTCCAAACGGAGGCCCAAACGCGCGCCGAATTAAACGAAATTCGCACCGTAGGCTAACACTGACGCTACGAACCCATCGGCGAAGTGAAAACCAAAATCCGATGAGACATTCTCGAGATATAAATTTTCAAATTCTACGACGAACATAAATTATACAAAACTTTGGAAAATTGCCGAGACCTGAATATAGCTCGGATCGCGACGAAACTTGACGAACAAGTACAAAATTTGTTAACTTAATATCGAAATGCAAAAAATTTCCAATTACAACAAGAATTCACGAATTTGGCCGACTCGACCGAACGGACGCGAAAATGACTTAACAGTGATGAGCCGTCAACTCGACGTTAAAAGTAACGTCATGACGTCATAAATATGACGATACCAGATCAAATAAAATCATCGAAAAATCGGCGGCGTTACAGTGTCTCCCCCTAAAACAAAGTTTCGTCCCGAAACTTAACACAACTCCAAAACCAAACCAAAACGATAAAATCAAACATGACTGAAAACATTAAGACAATCCTGAAACTAAGAGAAGATGTGCGGATGAGATTCCCTCATTGCCGATTCCAATTCCCATGTCGCACTCTCAACGTCTTGATTTTTCCAAAGAATCTTGATCATGGGGATGGACTTTCTCCACAACACACGCTCTTGAGAATCCAGAATACGAACAGGTTCTTCCACGTACGTAAAGTTGGGCTGAATCTGGGGTATCGAGTTGAGGACTTGACGATCATTTCGAATACCCTTCCACAACTGGCTCAAATGGAACACATCATGGACACCAGGGAATGTAGCAGGCAACTCCAGCCTATATGCTAAAACTCCGACGCGTTCAAGAATCTGTAAAGGTCCCACGTACCGGGGGTCTAACTTGTGGTTCCTTCCAATCCTTTTAACGCCAGACATCGGAGAAACCTTCAGAAAAAACCAAGTCTCCAACGACAAACTCCAGATCGACCCTTCGTTGATTAGCATACTTCTCATAGCGCTCTTGAGCCACACAGAACTTTTCTCTAATATGAGTCACTACACAATTCATCTCCTCAAGGGCTTCCGGACCTAGCAACAATCTCTCACCAACTTCAGCCCAAAACAAAGGAGTTCTACAACGCCTCCCATTTAAGGCCTCAAATGGGAACATCTGCAGACTCTCTTGATAAATATTATTGTACGCAAACTCCATGAGTCTGAGACGCTCGTCCCAAACACCACCATGATCCAAAATATAACACCTGATCATATCTTCTACTATCTGATTTACCCTTTTCGTCTGACCATTCGTCTGCGGATGATAGGTGGTGGAATACCTTAAATCGGTACCCAACCCATCTTGCAAGCTCTTCTAAAAATGAGACATAAATCTAGAGTCTCGATCTGATACGATGCTAACAGGCACTCCATGCAATCTGTTGACTTCTTCAAGATATAACTCTGCTATCTTTTTCATCGAATACCTAATCTTAAAGGGAACAAAGTGAGCACACTTTGTCAATCTATCGACTATCACCCAAATAGAGTCGTGCCCACGGGGAGATTTCGATTGACCGGTGATAAAATCCGTTGAAATACTCTCTCATGTTCAACTTGTACTATCAAGCGACATTAATTTACCTCCCGGCCTTCTATGGTCAGTCATGACACGCTGACACGTATAACATTCCGATACAAAATTCGCGATATCATTCTTCATCTCTGACCACCAAACAGTTTGTTTTAGATCTTTATACATCTTAGTGGATCCAGGGTGGTAGGCTACACTGGAACCATGAGCTTCAGCATAGATCTTAGCCCGAATGTCGCCAAAGGCGTGGACACAAAATCTACCCCGATACTTCAAGGTATCCAACTCATCCAAGGAGAAATCTGGTAGCTCTCCCATCATAGTTCTATTACGGAGTTGTAACAAATCCAGATCATCCTTCTGATGTGCTAGATTAAGGGAAATCCAAGAGGGTTCTTCTGCTTCTAAACTAGCAGGAACAGTACTACCCCCAACCTCAATATCCATCAACAAGAATTCTTCTACCAAGGACTGTACCGACAAATAAAAAATTTTGGCGGTCTTTCTACTCAAACCATCGGCTACAACATTAGCCTTTCCTGGATGATAAAGAATTTCCACTTCATAATCAGCCACATATTCTAACCACCAACGCTGGTGCAGATTTAGTTCCTTCTTAGTGAAGACGTACTTCAAACTCTTATGGTTCGTATAGATCTTGCACAGTGTGGCATACAATACGTGTCGCCAAAGCTTCAGCGCATAAATTACAACAGCGAACTCCAAATAGTACATAGGATAGTTTCTCTCATGAATCTTTAGTTTCCCCGATCCATATATGATCACCTTACCATGTTGTATTAAAACAGAGCCAAGTCTGATGTGTGATGCATCAACATACACAGCATAATCAACTCCTTCAGTATGTAAGGTTAAAACTGGATCAGTACATAATCTCTTTTTCAACTCTTGGAAGGCTTCTTCACACTTATCTCTCTAAATAAATGCAGTATTCTTCTGAGTAAGTCTAGTTAGAGGAGCAGACAACACCAAAAACCCTTCTACGAATCTCCTATAATAGCCAGGCAGGCCTAAGAAGCTCCTAATCTCCTTAGGTGTAGAAGGTCTCTCTCATTCCATCACAGCAGAAATCTTGGTCGGGTCAATAGAAATACCACCCTAGCTTACAACATGACTCAGAAAGGACACCTGAGGTAGCCAGAACTCACACTTTCTCAACTTCACATAAAACTTATGCTCCCTCCGGGTCGACAAAACCAAACGCAAATGCTGAGTATGCTCCTCAACATTGCGGGAATACACCAAGACATCATTTATAAACAGAATAACAAATCGGTCCAAGAAATCCTTAAACACCCTATTCGTCAAATCCATGAAAGTAGAGAGTACATTGGTTAAACCGAAAGACATCACCAAAAACTCATAATGTCCATGCTGTAAATGGAAAGCGGTTCATGGAATATCTGCCTCACCAATTCTCAACTGGTTGTAGCCTGAGCGAAGATCGATCTTTGAAAATTCCGAGCTACCACGCAACTGATCGAACAGATCATCAATCCATGGCAGGGATATCTATTATTAATGGTTACCTTATTCAATTCTTTGTAATCGATGCAAAGCCTCATCGATCCATCTTTCTTCTTGACAAACAAAACAGGAGCACCACACGGAGATGAACTTGGTCTAATAAACCATACCCCAGCAACTCATCGAGCTGAGTACGCAATTCATCCAACTCACGCGGAGCCATACGATACAGTGCTTTGGCAATAGGATGAGTACCTAGCTTGAGGTCTGTCATAAACTCTATCTCCCTCACCGGAGGAAGTCCTGGAAGACAGTCAGGAAAAACATCTGGAAACTCACGCACCACTGAGATATCCTCAAGACGTGGTGTAACAAAAGCAGTTTTCAAAGCAGAAATAGAAACCAAAAATGCCTCGCAACCAGACTCTATAGCACGACAAGCACGTATCGCAAAAATAATAGGGGAAACCCTATCCTGAAATCCATAGATGCTCATAGGTTGGCCATTGTCCATCCTGAAGTCCAGTCTCTTTTCCTTGCACTGTGTTGCTGTATGGAGATCGGGCGGTGCGGCGGTCTGATTCTGGCGGTTTAAAGACCACGCGGTCTGCCAGTCTCGCTCCTGCAGTTTGATGGCTGGACTGTGGCTGTGGTTATCCGGGCGGTCTGATGGTTTGTCTCTGGCGACTTAGTGACTGGGCGGTCTGGCGGTCTCCTATGGCACCTTGTTCCCTGTCTCTTGTGGTGGCCGGGCGGTTCGCCTATTCGTCTAACCGTGCGGCCTGTTCAGCTTGTTTTTATGTTAAACCGCTTACAGCTGTAATTATTTAGTCCCACATTGCTTAATTGTAATCTCTCTCATCTCCTCCATTCTATAAAAGGGAGGCTATACCTTTGTAATAGATACCTTTTTTGGATAATAAAGTTTACATTACTCCAATTTTTCGGTCTGCTCTTTTCTATTCGCAATGGTATCAGAGCAGTCGATCTTTTCCTCTTGATTCTGTGAGCTTCCTCTTTCTACGTGACCTGTCTGCGCGGCTTGCTCCTTCTTCTCGCGACTTGTTTGCGACTTGTTTCCTCCGCGCGACTTGTTGCTGTAGTCGCTGCCCTTGTTTGCGAATTGTTTGTCTCCTCTTAGTCTCTGCCTTTGTGTGCGCGACCTGTCTCTTTCTTTGTCTTCGCGACCTGTTTTCGCGGTTTCTTTTCCTCTTATCTCCCCGTGATCTCCCTTTCTTTGCGTGGTCAGTTTCTGTTCGTGCGATCTCTGCTCTATTCGCACGACCTGTTTGCCTTTCTCAAGAACTCCTCCCAGTTCGTGTGGTCTTCTCTCTCTCTCCTGTTCACACGACCTTGCCTCTAGCCCTGCGGCTTCGTTCCCTCTGTTTTGCTCTGCTTCTTGTCCATGGCCTCCCTTGCCGATCGTCCTGCTTGTTGTTTGCCCAGCTTGGTGTTTCTGCCCTTGTCGCCGCGACCATTTTCTCTCTGCCTCTTGTTTGATCGCGCGGCCTCCTATTTGATCACGTAGCCTCTCTTCTATGGCCTCCACCTCCTCCACGCAGTACGCCTCGGTGGTCACCTCTTCTGGTAGTGCCCATGTCGTCACTAACGACAGATGGTTGATCGACTCTAGTGCTACCAATCATATGACGGGCAATCCTCAGTGTTTTTCTCTTCTAGAAACACATGATCGGTTGCCTCCGGTCTTTGTTGCGGACAGTTTTTCCTCACCGGTCAATTGGACGGGAGTGGTTCAAGTCACTCCGTCTCTTTGCCTGGCAGATACCCTCTATGTGCCCAAGTTCCCTTGCAATTTATTATCGGTTACTTCTCTATGCAAGAAACTATGCTTCCTCGATATTCACTCCTACTTCTTGTTCTTTTCGGGATCCAAACTCCCAATGGATGATTGCTACTGGGACTGAGAGCGGCAGCCTCTACTTCCTCGATAACATTTCTACTCTATCCGTCTTCTCCTCCTCCTCTACAGATCTTCTCCAATGGCATCTTCGCCTTGGACATGCTCCTCCCAGGCTTCTGCGCTAGCTTCTGCCCCACCTCCCTCCTCATCATCCTCCTCTAACCTGTGATGCATGTCAGCTCGGCAGGCATCAACGGCCATCCTTCCCACCAACGCAAAGTCATGGTTCTTCCCATCCGTTCAACCTCGCTCACTCTGACGTATGGGGCCCTGCTCCTACCCTCACCACTGGTCGGGGTAGTTCATATTTTGTTATCTTTATTGATGATTTCTCTAGGTGTACGTGGGTGTATCTTTTAAAGGATCACTCCGAACTGTTCTCTGTCTTGATATCGTTTTATTATATGTTTAAGACTTAGTTTGACACGTCTATTAAAATCCTTCGTTCTGACAATGCTAAGGAGTATCTTAGCCATGATTTCTCTTCTTTTGTATGCATTATGGTGTTATTCATCAAACTAGCTGTGTCTACACCTCACAATAAAATGGGGTGGTGGAACACAAAAACCGTCACCTCCTCGATGTCGCTCGCACTTTGCTGACCCAAATGCATGTTCCTCGCTCCTATTGGGGCTATGCTAACCTCCTCTCCTGTTATCTCATCAATCACATTCCCTCCACAGTTCTCCACAGTGCCACCCTATTCTCCATTCTTTATCCGAACAAGAATCTGTTTCTTCTTACTCTGCGCATCTTTGGGTGCACCGCCTTTGTGCACTCTCTCGCTGCCACCCGTGAAAAACTCTCACCACGGGACACTAAATGTGTCTTTCTGGGGTACTATACCACTCAGAAAGGTTATTGTTGCTTTGACCCCGTTAATCGCAAGAAGTTTGTCTCTGCGGATGTCACCTTCTTTGAAAATGAATCTTACTTCTCTCCCGCTTCCTCCTCTACTTCTGTTGATCCTATTTCTCATAGCAACCCATCCATTCCCTCACTCCTACTGACGTTTTGCCACCTCCACCATCTCCACCATCTCCACCCTCTCCTCCGCCATGTCCTCCTCCCACGATATCTCCCTCCTCTCCACAGCCATCTCTCTCTACTTACGGGCCAGCTCTCTCCACCACGGATGCTCTAGATACTGAGGAACTCGCTGACCTAGATCTCCCCATTGCTCTTCGCAAAGGGGTTCGAGCATGTACCCAACACCCGCTTGCTGCAGCTATTTCATATGATTGTCTTACCCCTTCTCGCAGAGCTTTTGCATTGGCTATCTCGGCCACTACCCCCCACCGTTCCTACCAGGAGGCCCTTACTATTACTCATTGTAAAGATGCCATGGATGAGGAGATTACTACTCTCACTGAACGGGGTACCTGGACCCTGGTTCCTCCTCCTTTCGGTACAGATGTTTTTGGCTATCGCTGTGTATTTGTGGTGAATTTCCTCCCGATGGCAGTATGGATCGTTACAAGGCTTGGCTTGTTGACAAGGGTTTTACCCAAACTTATGGCGTTGATTACATTGACAATTTCTCTCTAGTTGCTCGTTTCAGCACTATTAGGGTCCTTCTCTCTGTGGCTGTCAATAGGGATTGACCCATTTCACAGCTGGATGTCAATAATGACTTTCTTTATGAGGATCTTCAGGAAGATGTTTACATGGAGCAACCTCCATGGTATGTTGCTTAGGGGGAGACACATGTTTGCCGGCTCAAGAAGTCAATCTATGACCTAAAACAAAGTACTCGTGCTTGGTTTGACAAGTTTAGCGGGATTGTGGTAGCCGTAGGTTTTACGAGAAGTTATGCTGATCACTCCCTATTTACTCGTAAAACATATCTGGGTCTAGTGGTGCTTGCAGTATATATGGATGATATTCTTTTTACTGGAGATGACCAAGCTGTGATAATCCTGACAAAGAAGCATCTTCGGCAACACCTGATTATAAAGGATATGGGCTCTCCAAAATACTATCTGGGGATAGAAATTTTTTGGAAGCTCGATTTTCTTGTCCTCTCCCAACAGAAGTACGCTCTTGACTTATTAAAAGAGACAGGGTTGACTGGGGCTAAACCTGCCCGATGTCCCATGGAAACTGGAGAAGATAAAACATGGACGGATGACTCTCCTCTTCTTTCTGATGTTACGAGGTACAGACGTTTGGTTGGTAAACTTATATATCTCACAGTGACCAGACCCAACATTGCCTATGTTGTAGGCAAGGTTAGCCAATTCATGCAAGCCCCTAGGGAGTGTCAACTACAGTCTGCTATGAGGATATTGGAGTATATTAAATCAGCTCATGGGAAAGGACTTCTCTTTTAGAAGAATGGACATTTGAGGATTGAAGCGTACTCTAATTCTAGCTATGCTGATGACAAAGGAGTCCGCAAGTCAACATCGGGCTTTTGCACCTTTGTGGGAGGAAATCTTGTGAGCTGTAAGAGCAAGAAATAGTCTGTCGTCTCCAGGTCCAGTGCTGAAACAGAATATCAAAGTATGGCGTCGACCACATGTGAACAGAAGTGGTTACGGGCTCTCATGCTTGACTTAGGAGAGATCTATAATCATCCTCTACCTATGTTTTGTGACAACAAGGCCGCTATATACATCTCCAGAAATCCGGTCTTCCATGAGAGGACAAAGCACATTGAAGTCGACTGCCACTTTATTCGGGAAGAGGTTTTGAAGATACAAATTTGTACTCCATTCGTCACCTCAGATAATGAGCTGGCAGATATTTTCACCAAGTCGGTGTCCGCCTCCTTTCTTCATATTTGCGACAAGCTGGGCATGATCGACATATATGCTCCAGCTTGAGGGGGAGTGTTGTTGTATGGAGACCGGGCGGTCTGGCGGTCTGATTCTGGCAGTTTAGAGACCGCACGGTCTGTCGGTCTCTCTCCTGCGGTTTGATGGTTGGACTGTGGTTGTGGTTATCCGGGCAGTCTGATGGTTTGTCTCAGGCGGCTTAGTGACCGGGCGGTCTCCTATGGCGGCTTGTTTCCTGTCTTTTGTGGTGGCCGGGCGGTTAGCCTATTCGTCTAACCGCGCGGCCTGTTCGGCTTTTTTTATGTTAAACCGCTTACACCTGTAATTATTTAGTCCTACATTGCTTAATTGTATTCTCTCTCATCTCCTCCATTCTCTAAAAGGAAGGTTATACCTTTGTAATAGATACCTTTTTTGGATAATAAAGTTTACATTACTTCAATTTTTCGGTTTGCTCTTTTTTGTTTGCACAAACTGCATGACCGCATCATACTTGGACAACCAGTCCATGCCCAAAATCATGTCAAAGTCCGCCAGATCCAACACCATCAGATCTGAAAGGGCTTGGAAATTGCCTAGGTATAAAGGGCATCTCAGAACTCCTTGATTAGATATCACCGAATCACCGGAGGGAAGCTTGAAATTGAAGGAGTCTCCTAATTGATCCACATCCAGGCGATGTTTATCTACAAACCTCCGGGCCATAAAGGAATGACTGGCACCCGAATCGAAAAGAACACGTGCCCACCTATTCCGCACCTTAAACTCACCTAAAATCGTAGCATACATAACTAAACAAACGATAATTAGGGCAACAATGATAAATAATAAAGATAAATTAAACTAGGGCTAACCTGATATCACTTCCATAGAGGTTTGAGCTTCCTCGCTGGTCACCATGTTCAGCTTTCCTTTTCCTTTATCCAAGTTAGGTGGCGGCGGCAGAGCTCGAAGCGAGGCAGGCTGCAGTGGGGACTGAGCTTGGGGGCACGAAGACTTTTGGTGTCCCTTCCGCCCGCACTGGAAGCAAATCCTTTCCTTCATCCAGCAACGACTCACATCATGACCCTTCCTTGTACAGAACGAGCACACTAGCTCTCCCTTGGGTTCACCTTGTATGGCATGCACCTGCTGTTGTTTCAGAGTGGCAGTCCTCTTGAAACACCTTTCGAAATGGTGGTCGGATCGACCACAGAAGCTACACACTTCCTTACTTTTCTTCTTTGAAGAAAGGCCAGATGCCCTGGAGCTACCATCCTCAACACCTTTCCTCTTCTCTTTCCTCGCCGCAGCACCTCGATTCTTGGTGTTCTCGATTGCCTCGACCTTTAAAGCGGCTTTCACTACTTCAGCATAGCTTTTAGCTCGATAAGCGCATTGTAACAACCCCATCTGTTTACATAGTATATACTACAAGGTCCGGCCAGGGCCCCACAACATATACCACAAAATAGACAGTGAAGTTATGGTATGATACCAGAGTAGCGCAGCGCACCCTAACACATTGCATTCTAGCAAAAGCCTAAACACTAAAGTTGAACTCCACACCTGAATGTCCAACATATAGAAGATCCTCATTTAGATATAATATAGGAATGTTTTACATATACAAACAGTTGGCCTTATGGTCTTAGAGGGCTTTCACAACAGTGGCCTCAACATTGGTGCGCAGGCCGGCCACGTATAAATAAAATACATCATTTAAAAGTTTAGCCTTTAAGGTCTAGCAGTAGCAGCAAATGCAGCAGGGACTTCATCCCTTATGCATCCCGCTCGGCTCTCCAACACCTGCACAGGGACAGCCCACCCAACAGTGGAAAATAGAGGCAACGATCATCATTCAGCTGTCCAAATTATAATGAACCTACCCCTTTCCCGGGGTAGTGGTATTCCTTCCCTGCAGGCATAGCATTTCACAAGCATATATATTTCTCATATAATGTGCTTTCACGCATACATTCCATCACAACCGTCAGCCACTCGGCCCGAAGATCCGTGCACTCAGAGAAAATTCTTGGTGTACCAGCGAACCAGGGTCCCACCACCGTATCAGGGTCACAACCTAATGGTAAAACATTGAGCATTTCACTCCATGGCGTACAGCCGGAGTTCTAGTCGTAATGCACCGGGATTGGCCCGTAGCCCCCATTTGTGTCTTGGCGCGCAGGCCTACGACTCTTACTATGCGCTCCAACAGACCGCACTTTCAGGTCTCACGTTGGACGGATGTACAACCCCGTGTCCGGCGAGCAAGGCCGCCAGGAGCCAGGCAGATCGGGCTAAGGGGAAGTGGGTGAGCTCGGCAGTGGAGAAGCCGAGCCCGCGCTCGGCATCTGTCGACCAGAGATCGATGTTCGTCGACCAAAGATCAGCCATCGCCGACCCCGAGCTCGACATTGGCCGAGCTGGCCCAGGACAACTGATGGCGACCGAGGGATGGGCGAGCTCGCCGTCCTGCCTCGCGCTCTCGCAACGGATCACGGCAACAGCAGGCGAGCAGGACCTGCCGAGGTGATCAAGCTCCCCAGCTCTCCTGGATGTATGAGGTACTTTTTACTGTTTTGCCCCCGCAGGTATGCCTATAACCCTTCAAAACAGCAGAGTTTGGCTGTTGGCAGACCCAGCAAAGGGTTTTCTGGTAATTTCATGTCAGTTTTTTTGGATATTGGCAGTTCAGATTCCAAAAACTATAAATAGGACCCAATGGGTACCCCAGAAGGCATGCTTCATGTGCTCCCCTGTTCTAGTTTTCAAGTGCTTTCTGAGGGTACCTTAGCTCGGCCTCTGTCTAAGGAGGGGAAGCGCTCTGAGATCTTCTGAGTTTGTAGTGGGACCTCCCCGCCGAGCCCTTGGGTCGGTTTTTCCTTGTCTTCTTTGTTGTTTTGCTTGCAGGAGTGAAGTAGGTGCGAGACCACCCCTTCCCCAAGGGCGAACTCCACAGGAGACCGAGAAATTGGTTTCAATATCTTAGTGCGGTGAGCGTAGAGCGTGGTCAGTGCAGAAAAGCTCCAGCGAGTTCGATGATAGGAGGACAGGGATCTGACAGTCCGAACTCGCCGCCCCCCCCCCCCCCCCCCCCCCCCCCGCTCTCGCCACGGTGGGTATGCTTGAAGATTTCAGGAATGAGGTGCTGAGCCTCGTTAAGTGCGCACTCGGCACGCGGGCCGAGTGCTCGACTCCAGCAGCCTAGATCGCGGTCGCCCCATCTTTGGGCGAGGACACACCCGGCAGGCTAGCTGGGAATGAAGTGGCCGAGGAAGGCCGGGGGTGCGAGCTCCACGGGCGCGAGCTCTTCCCCAACTCGGTAGGCCGAGGCCGGTTCGGCGAGCTAGGCTCGCGAGATCCGCCATCTCGCCCAGCAGGGGGAGGCAGCCCCTTCAATGAGTTGGTCTCTTCAGCTCCAGTTCCAGATGGGTTCAGGGAACCCGAGATGTCCTACTACACCGGGAAGGGAGACCCGGTCCAACATGTTCAATGGTTCGAGGATGTAGTCTCCATCCGACAGATGTAGGACGGGTTCAAGTGCCGACTCTTCGCTATCACCCTCAGGGAGAAGGCAAGAGAATGGTTCGATCAGCTACCAACCAGCTCCATCTACTGCTTTGAGGACCTGCGCCGGGGGTTCATGCTGAGGTTCACTATCTCGAAGAAGAGGAAGAAGTAGTCAGAGTCCCTGTTCCACATCAAGCAGGGGGTGAATGAGACGTTGGGGAGCTACGTGGATCGATTTCAGGAGGAGGTTACCGAGGTCCAGGAGATGCCGGGCCATAGTCTGATGATGGATTTTACCCTGGGCCTGCAGCAGGGGTTCTTCAGGATGGAGCTGAAGAGAGTTCCCCCCCTCTACTACGAGGAGCTGATGGAGAGGGCGGTGAGAGAAGTTGACGGGGAGACGTCGAACCCGGAGTTTGCGCGGAAGCTGGCCAGGTGGGCCACGGAGGAGGAGAAGGAGTCGAAGGGAGGAAGAGGGCAGGAGGAAAAGAGAGGGGAGCCTCGGCAGAGGGAGCAGAGGCAGCTCAAGTGACAGCAGCAGCCGAGGTGGGCGTGTCAGGAGCCCGACCGTCGACTGGGCTGGAGGCCTGAGTGGCAGGGGCAGGGGCCACAAAGGGGACACCACGGAAGGGACCACTATCAAGGGGGGCAAGATCAGTTCCACCCCCCGGGCTGGAGGCAGGCGCAGAGGCCCCGCCTCCCTGATCAAGAGGAGGCTGTGGCCATAGCCTTGGGTACGAGGAGGAGAATAATAAGGAGGAGGAGGAGAGAAGTTAGGGTGGAGTTGCCCTTTTACGACTTCCATCAGGAGCAGGGGCACGCCACAGCCACGTGCCCGGAATTCCTTGAGATGAGAGGAAATAGGGAGCAGCAGCAGCAGGGGCGGCAAGAAGTGAGGATTGAGGAGGTCCTGCCTCGGTCGAAGGAGGACCGTTGCGAAGACATGGTAGATGTTGGAACCCTGAGGAGGGATCGGAGTGATCCACGGGGGGGGGGGGGGGGGGGGGGGGGTCGATGCTTCCCGCAAGGCGAGCCTCCACACCATGTACCGTCGGAGCGTTGCCTCCACATCCCAGACCCCACCCCCAGAGGAGAGGATCACCTTCTCCAGAAGAGACATGCCAGATCACGAGGATCCATTCTGTGATGCGCTGGTCATCAAGGCAGCCATCGAGAATTTCACCGTCTCTCGGATCCTCGTTGACAACAGAAGCTCCGTCAATATCGTATTCAAAAAGGCGTTTGACGCGATGAAGGTGGAGGCAAAAATGGTCAGTCCAGAAACTGCAGGTTTGTCATCATGGACGCCCCCAGCAGTTACAGTGCCATCTTCAGGAGGCCCCTTATTAGCGCCTTCCGCTGCGTCCCCTCATCATTCCATCAGTGCTTGAAGTTCAACGCTGAGGGGATTCAGGTCAGGGTCAGGGGGGACCCAAAGGTGGCGCGAGAGTGCTATGTCACTGCGGTGAACACCATCTCTTGGCAGGGGGGAGCCGAGGAGATGGGGCGAAAGATGGAGGAAGCTGAGCAAGAAGAAAGAAGGGAGGAGCTGGAGATGGGGAACTGTGCAGACGAGGGGGCGACAGGGGGAGACCAGGAGGAGTTGGCTGAAGTGATGGCCGTGGGGGAAGAGATGGAGGTGGAGGTCCCCGTCCCAGAGGGGAGAGATGTTGAAGAATGGGGGGAGCAGTTCAGGCTAGAGGCTGCGATAGAGGTGGTGGAGCTGGAGGTCCGCACCCGTGTAGGCAGAGTTGAGATTGTCCGTGTCAGTGGAGGGCTGACCCCGAAGGACCAAGGCAGGATGCTGGAATGTATCCAGAAGAACGTGAATATCTTCGCATGGAACGTCGCGGAGATTCCGGGGGTTGACACGGATGTGGCTTGCCACCACCTCAACTTGAATCCGGGAACATGCCCCATTCAGCAGAAGAAGTGGTCCACCGCAGACAAGCTAGCAGAGCCTATCAGGGAGGAGGTGGCGAAACTCCTCAAGGCCGGCTTCGTGTCCGAGATCCAATACCCCGGCTGGGTCTCCAATGTGGTCATGGTCAAAAAGGGGGATGGACGGTGGAGAATGTGTATCGATTTTTCTTTACTTAATAAAGCTTGTCCTAAGGACTGTTATCCTTTGCCTCGGATCGACGCGCTAGTTGACTCAGCCGTTGGTTTTTCTGTAATGAGTTTTCTAGATGCTTTTTCAGGTTATCATCAAATCAGGATGCACCCCCCGGACATCAAGGATGTCTCGTTCATCACAGGGGATGGATGCTACTGTTATAAGATGATGCCCTTCGGGCTGAAGAATGCAGGGGCAACCTATCAGAAGATGATGGACAAGGTCTTCAAAGAACAGAAGGGGAGAAACTTGGAGGTGTACGTTGATGATCTTATGATCAAAATTCAGGACGTGGACTCTCACCTCCAGGATCTAGAAGAGACCTTTTCCACCCTGCGCAGATACAAGATGCGGTTAAACCCCCTAAAATGTGTCTTCGGGGCCATCAGGGGAAGTTCTTGGGACACCTCCTCACCCCTGCATGGGTTGAGCCGAATCCTGATAAGGTCAAGGCTATCTTATAGCTGGGGTCGCCGCGGAATGCTAAGGAGGTCCAATGGCTGACGGGGAAGTTGGCGGGGTTGAGTAGGTTCCTCTCCCAGGCAGGGGAGAAGTGCTCCCCCTTCTTCAAAACACTAAGGTGCGGACATAGGTTCGAATGGACCAGGGAGTGCGAGGAGGCGTTTCAGGCCCTCAAGATGCAGTTGACCCGGGCTCCGCTGCTCCAAGGGCCTAAGGAGGGGGAGGACCTGTTTCTGTATCTTGGGGTCAGGGCAGAGGCCCTGAGTTCCGTCCTAGTTCGAGAAGAGGGGAAGAAGCAGCTCCCCATATATTATGTGAGTTGGGTCCTGAGGAAGACCGAGCTCCGGTACCCGATTTTAGAGAAGCTGGCTTTCGCCCTGATCATCTCAGCCCGGAGGCTACGACCTTACTTCCAGGCACACTCAATCCGAGTCGTGACTGACCATCCCCTCCGCAACATCTTTGAGCGGGTGGAGCATTCAGGCAGGCTGGCCAAGTGGTCGGTGGAGTTGAGTGAGTTCGATGTCTCATTCATTCCGTAGCTCTCAATCAAAGCTCAAGCGATGGCCGACTTCTTGGCTGACTATATGGTGGAGGCTTCCCACAAGGCGAGCCTCCACACCATGTATCGTCGGAGCGTTGCCTCCACATCCCAGACTCCACCTCCAGAGGAGAGGATCACCTTCTCCAAAAGCGACATGCCAGATCACGAGGATCCATTCTGTGATGCGTTGGTCATCAAGGCAGCCATCGAGAATTTCACCGTCTCTCGGATCCTCGTTGACAACGGAAGCTCCGTCAACGTCGTCTTCAAAAAGGCGTTTGACGCGATGAAGGTGGAGGAAAAAAGGTTCAGTCCAGAAACTGCAGGTTCGTCATCATGGATGCCCCCAGCAGTTACAGCGCCATCTTCAGGAGGCCCCTTATCAGCGCCTTCTGTTGCGTCCCCTCATCATTCCATCAGTGCTTGAAGTTCAATGCTGAGGGGATTCAGGTCAGTGTCAGGGGCGACCCAAAGGTGGCGCGGGAGTGCTATATTACTGCGGTGCACACCATCACTTGGCAGGGGGGAGCCGAGGAGATGGGGTGAAGGATGGAGGAAGCTGAGCAAGAAGAAAGAAGGGAGGAGCTGGAGATGGGGAACTGCGCAGACGAGGGGGAGACAGGGGGAGACTAGGAGGAGTTGGCCGAAGTGATGGCCGTGGGGGTAAAGATGGAGGTGGTGTAACACCCCGAAATCAAGCAGAGCATTTTGAGCAAAATCGGGTTCAGGCTTGCGTGACACGGCCTGGGACACGGGCGTGTCCCAGGGCGTGTCAGGCCTGGGTAGTGTCGAGTCGGGCAGTCGACGAAATTCATAGTCGACACAGCGGACACGGCCTGCGACACGGGCGTGTCGCAGGGCGTGTCGGGGCCGTGTCGACGATCGACCGTGATGTCGATGAATTTATCTCGACGATCGTCGAGTGTCGAGTGTCGAGAGGACACGGCCTGTGACACGGGCGTGTCACAGGGCGTGTCAGTGGTCGTCGAACTCAACTCGACGTTTCGAGCTAGGGCGTGTTGGCGGGACACGGGTGTGTCCAGGTGCACACGGCCATGAACACGGGCGTGTGCCAGGCCGTGTGCCAGGCCGTGTGAAGTCTCGGGTTGGTTTGAGATTATTTTCGTTGAGGCACACGACCTCAGACACGGGCTTGTCCGAGGGCGTGTCGGGTACACGGCACGTGACACGGGCGTGTCACACGGCCGTGTACTGGTTGGATTGAGTCGGTTGTCTGCCGCTTAGAGAGACACGGCCTGTGACACGGGCGTGTCACAGGGCGTGTCAGGCCGTGTTTTAGCTTTTCTGGCCAGATCTGAGCCGTTTGTTTCCCTCTTCCTGGATCCAGTGGCTGGGCTTTGTCCAGGTGTTGTGAAGGCCGAGAAAAGGGGATTTAAACCCTCATTTCTTTTCTTCTTCTTCTTCATCTTCATTCCAAGAGAAAGAGAGAGAAAGAAAGGCAAAGGCAAGAGGGAAGGGAGGAGTCTTCCAGCTGCTGTAGGAGCTGCGGAGTGCGGAGCGAAGATCCGAGAGCGGATTCGTGAAGGCAGAGCCGAGGCGGTGATTTCCATCCTGCTACTTCATGGCCCCGAAGCGATCTTCAAGGGTAACGATCTCCTTCTTGGACATCGAAGTCCTTCCTTTATGCATGTGCTTGGAATCCTCCACCAAGAGGTGGATTTGCGGAAGAGATTCCTTTGTTGAGTCTATATTTAGAGCCGTAAATATGGAGTACGGCATAGGCATGCTGTGTGAAGCCCATCTGGACCGGTAGTCTGGATTGGTGATGTTCATGGGTAAACCGGAGATGACTCCGTGGATTTGATGAGATGCAAATGGTTTTCTCTTGTGATGAATGTATGGATGTGATGTTGACTGTGAGGAGGCTTTGGCAAAGCTCCTGGTTGTGATATGATCAATTGGTAACATGCCTGGGGAGCTCGTGATAAACCCGACTGTTACACCACTAGGGTGGGTTGATCTAGTTAGGAAGGGATCGATGGGTGGCAATGCTAGGGGAGCCGAGTTAAACCCGGGTTGCTGCACCACATAGTGTGGGTCGATCGGATTAGGAGGGGGGTCGATGGGTAGACATTGCCTGGGGAGCTTAGATAAACCCGGCGTGCTACACCACATGTTGTGGGTCGACCTACTCTGGTTGTTGGATGCTGTGAGGGTGTACCTCTGTGTGGTTGGGCGGGATGTCGCCAGCTTGCGAGACTGGTGGACTAGGGCCGGTCAACCAACAAGTTAAAACCTCGAATCGGCGGTGTATGACTGGTGGATTCCGGTACGCCAAGAAGGTGCCATGAGTGCACGGAACGTCTGGTGGATTCCAGCGTTTGTGATGTTATGTGTTTGCTAGCAGGATAAACATATGATATACATATGATGCTTGATGATACTTGATGATAGATGACTGCACTGTATATAGGGAAGGAACCACTACCCCGGGTAGGGGGTAGGGTCGTTATAATGGGTCAGCTAAATGCTGACCGTTACTTTGTTTTCTGTGTTGGCTTGGATGTGGAATTGCAGGTGTTGCGGCTTAAATGGAATAAGTGGAATAGCTAGCTTGCTGAGATAGGCCCTTGAAGGCCATGTGAAGAGCTGTGTTTGGATTTCATGTGTGGCCGGCCTGCGTGCCGATGTACGAAATTGTTGTTGTGTAAAGAGGAACCTGTAAGGCCATAAGGCCAGGGTGTGTGAGTTGTATACATTCCTGGTGTTGTTATATAAATGTGGTATTTATATATGGGTGGACATTCTGGTTTGAGTTCATGCTAACAAGTAAAAATGCTGCGCTAGAATGGAATGAGTTAAGGATATGCATAGATTTTGATTTCCACACGTAATTCCTTCGCTTGTCTGTGCTATATGGCGTGGGGCCCCGGCCGGACCCACTGTTATATGTCATGTGACGGGTGGGGGTGTTACAAAGTGGTATCAGAGCCAGGTTGAGATTGTTTGGGAGGAGAGAACATAAATGAACTCATGAATGTCCACGAGGAATGTATGTCATGCACATGATGTGCGTGCGTGTGTAGGCAATGTAGCAGGACCATTATGATTTGAAGGATTAATGGTCTTCTGTACATTGATAGGTGGCGAGGGATGGAGCTGGGCCGTCTGAGCCCCAGCGGTCGGATGAGAGTGCAGCACCCGTGGAAGCGTCGATGCCTCCCTCGGCAGAGGCCATACGGGTGGTGGCGGAGACAGTGCTTGCAGTGTTACAAGCACAACCAACTGGACAGGGAAGACCTGGTGGAAGGCAAGAGCATGCTGCTGAGGTGGTGGAAGTGCAAGCAAGTGACGACGCATTGTCACGTTTTATGCACTTTCATCCACCTACGTTTGGTGGAGCGCTTTCACCAACGCAGGCAGAAGATTGGTTGGCAAGGGTAAAAAGGATCCTGACTGCAATCTGTATGGTCGAGGAACAGAAAGTGATGTTGGCCACTTTTCTGTTGGAGGGCGATGCGAGATTGTGGTGGGACGAGATTAAAGTGCACCACTTGGCAGGTCGAGGTTTAATGGAGGTGTCAATGGAGGAATTCTCCCAAATATTTTTAGCCAAGTATGTGCCAGTGTCGCAGAGGATTGCGATGGAAAATGAGTTTCTCCGCTTGGTGCAGGGTGAGCGAGATATTGATACTTACCTGCATGAGTTTACAAGATTGGGGAGATATGCGGGATCTACCTTTGCGGAGGAAGCGCGAAAGACAAATCGGTTTTATGAAGGATTGCGGGATGAATTGAGGTTGGCACTTTCGAGTTCCGTGAGCCAAGGCTTCCAAGCGTTGGTCGATACAGCCCGTGCTTTGGAGAAGGATATGAAGCGAGTACAAGCGAATAAGAGACGGGCAACGGAGAAGTCAGAGTTTAAAATGTCACCATCGGATCAATCGGAGTTTCGACGACAAGAGAAGAAAAGATTTAGGCCGGCGGAATCAGCTCCGTCGACTGTTTCTTTAGGGGCGACTAATGGGTCAGGACGTGTGGATACACGTATCTGTTATAAATGTGGGCAGCAAGGACATATAGCAAGATTTTGTCGGAATGCCCCTCCAGGGAGTGAGAAAAAGATGGGTGCGTCCTATGAAGAAAAGGGAAAAGCAGTGGCCGAATCATCTGCACCCCGGACGCAATCTCGATTTCATGCTATGGAAGTACAAGAGCCGCAAAGTTCAGTTGGTGAAATTCAGCCTCGGGCATTTAAGTTGTCTCTTAATCATGAATTTCAAAATCGGGAGGCTGAGCGGAAGTGACGTGTGATGCGAATTATTTTTGACTGAATCGAAACTTGATGGATCATCCATAGTGGTGTATGTACATGATGGTTATATATATCGTTGTATGTAAACTAGATTGATAGATGATGAATAAAATCGTGATGGTGACAATCTTGATTAAAATGTGGTGCACGTGTGATGGTAAGGCGATACGAAATCATGTTGTTTTGTTTTGAGGTCTTCTGTGGTTGAATGTGCACAAGGGGAAGATAGGGATGTTTGTTTGTAATGTATGTTTGTTAGTTTGTGCGGCGGCTTGGGGTGTACGCTTTGATGATGTTGTGGTTGATTGGAGTCAAATTTCGAGGCCGAAATTATTTGAAGGGGGGGAGGATTGTAACACCCCGAAATCAAGCGGAGCATTTTGAGCAAAATCGGGTTCAGGCTTGGGTGACACGGCCTGGGACACGGGCGTGTCCCAGGGCGTGTCAGGCCTGGGTAGTGTCGAGTCGGGCAGTCGACGAAATTCGGAGTCGACACAGCGGACACGGCCTGCGACACGGGCGTGTCGCAGGGCGTGTCGGGGCCATGTCGACGATCGACCGTGATGTCGACGAATTTATCTCGACGATCGTCGAGTGTCGAGTGTCGAGAGGACACGGCCTGTGACACGGGCGTGTCACAGGGCGTGTCAGTGGTCGTCGAACTCAACTCGACGTTTCGAGCTAGGGCGTGTTGGCGGGATACGGGTGTGTCCAGGTGCACACGAACATGAACACGGGCGTGTGCCAGGCCGTGTGCCAGGCTGTGCGAAGTCTCGGGTTGGTTTGGGATTATTTTCGTTGAGGCACACGGCCTCAGACACGGGCGTGTCCGAGGGCGTGTCGGGTACACGGCACGTGACACGGGCGTGTCACACGGCCGTGTACTGGTTGGATTGAGTCGGTTGTCTGCCTCTTAGAGAGATACGGCCTGTGACACGGGCGTGTCACAGGGCGTGTCAGGCCGTGTTTTAGCTTTTCTGGCCAGATCTGAGCCATTTGTTTCCCTCTTCCTGGATCCAGTGGCTGGGCTTTGTCCAGGTGTTGTGAAGGCCGAGAAAAGGGGATTTAAACCCTCTTTTCTCTTCTTCTTCTTCTTCATCTTCATTCCAAGAGAAAGAGGGAGAAAGAAAGGCCAAGGCAAGGGGGAAGGGAGGAGTCTTCCAGCTGCTGTAGGAGCTGCGGAGTGCGGAGCGAAGATCCGAGAGCGGATTCGTGAAGGCAGAGCCGAGGCGGTGATTTCCATCCGGCTACTTCATGGCCCCGAAGCGATCTTCAAGGGTAACGATCTCCTTCTTGGACATCGAAGTCCTTCCTTTATGCATGTGCTTGGAATCCTCCACCAAGAGGTGGATTTGCGGAAGAGATTCCTTTGTTGAGTCTGCATTTAGAGCCGGAAATATGGAGTACGGCATAGGCATGCTGTGTGAAGCCCATCTGGACCGGTAGTCTGGATTGGTGATGTTCATGGGTAAACCGGAGATGACTCCGTGGATTTGATGAGATGCAAATGGTTTTCTCTTGTGATGAATGTATGGATGTGATGTTGACTGTGAGGAGGCTTTGGCAAAGCTCCTGGTTGTGATATGATCAATTGGTAACATGCCTGGGGAGCTCGTGATAAACCCGACTGTTACACCACTAGGGTGGGTTGATCTAGTTAGGAAGCGATCGATGGGTGGCAATGCTAGGGGAGCCGAGTTAAACCCGGGTTGCTGCACCACATAGTGTGGGTCGATCGGATTAGGAGGGGGGTCGATGGGTAGACATTGCCTGGGGAGCTTAGATAAACCCGGCGTGCTACACCACATGTTGTGGGTCGACCTACTCTGGTTGTTGGATGCTGTGAGGGTGTACCTCTGTGTGGTTGGGCGGGATGTCGCCACCTTGCGAGACTGGTGGACTAGGGCCGGTCAACCAATAAGTTAAAACCACGAATCGGCGGTGTATGACTGGTGGATTCCGGTACGCCAAGAAGGTGCCCTGAGTGCACAGAACGTCTGGTGGATTCCAGCGTTTGTGATGTTATGTGTTTGCTAGTAGGATAAACATATGATATACATATGATGCTTGATGATACTTGATGATAGATGACAGCACTGTATACAGGGAAGGAACCACTACCCCGGGTAGGGGGTAGGGTCGTTATAATGGGTCAGCTAAATGCTGACCGTTACTTTATTTTCTGTGTTGGCTTGGATGTGGAATTGCAGGTGTTGCGGCTTAAATGGAATAAGTGGAATAGCTAGCTTGCTGAGATAGGCCCTTGAAGGCCATGTGAAGAGCTGTGTTTGGATTTCATGTGTGGCCGGCCTGCGTGCCGATGTACGAAATTATTGTTGTGTAAAGAGGAACCTGTAAGGCCATAAGGCCAAGGTGTGTGAGTTGTATACATTCCTGGTGTTGTTATATAAATGTGGTATTTATATATGGGTGGACATTCTGGTTTGAGTTCATGCTAACAAGTAAAAATGCTGCGCTAGAATGGAATGAGTTAAGGATACGCATAGATTTTGATTTCCACATGTAATTCCTTCGCTTGTCTGTGCTATATGGCGTGGGGCCCTGGCCGGACCCACTGTTATATGTCATGTGACGGGTGGGGGTGTTACAACTCAATTGGTGATGAGAGTTAAAAGAACTCCATAGTTAAGCGTGCCCGGGCTGGAGTAGTACTGGGATGGGTGACCTCCTGGGAAGTCCCCGTAGTGCGGGCTTGACTATCGAGTTTACCTCATCAAAGGGAGGCTGTGGCCACCAACAACCCGCCTGTGGATGGAGAGGGGTTGGGGTGCTTGGGCTGCAGCCCGGTAGCGTCGCCTAGAGCGGAGCCGTGACGCTGTCACGTTGGATCGGCTAGGGACGTTACAACAAAAAAGTGCACTCTGGCCCTTCGCCATTTGGGGGATGGATTTGGTTGGGCCGTTCCCCAGGCCAGTGGGCAGAGGAGGTTCCTCCTGGTAATGATCGATTACTTCTCCAAGTGGTTGGAAGTGAAGGCGCTGGCCAAGGTGACCTCCCAGGTAATCAGGAACTTTGTTTGGGGGATATCATCTGCCGCCATGGGCTACCCCAAGCCATTGTCACGGACAAAGGGCCCCAGTTCGCTAGCGTCGAGTTCACTAGCTTCTGCGAGCAGCTTGGAATCGACCTCAGGTTCGCCTCGGTCCATCACCCTAGGAGCAATGGGCAGGTGGAGGCCGCAAACAAGATCATCGTCAACCTCCTCAAGAAGAAAGTGGAGAATTTGAAGGGGAGCTGTGTGGAGCATCTCCCCGCGGTCCTATGGGCGCTAAGAACCACCCCTAACACAGCTACCAGAGAGACCCCCTTCAAACTCTCTCATGGGTACGAAGCAGTGCTCCCCGTGGAATTTGGAGTCCAAACACCTCGAGTTGTTACGGCCAAGGAAGGTAGGGAAGAATGGCAGGCCGAGAACGAGGAAGAGCTGGGGCTCTCCCTTGACATGGTGGAGGAGCTGAGAGACCTCTCCGCCATCCGACAGGAAGAGGTGAAAAGGAGAATGGCCAAGTACTTTGACAAGCACGTTAGAGTCAAATAGTTCGTGGAAGGGGACTTGGTTCTAAAGAAGGTGGATACAACAGGGAGGTCGGCATCCCTAGGGAACCTCAACCCCAGCTGGGAGGGACCGTTTATTGTAAAAGTGGCCTTAAAATTAGGAGGTTATCGACTCCAAAATGTAGAGGGCGAGACCCTGAGTCTCACCTTGAGTGGTGACGACTTAAAACATTTTTTCCCCTTAAACATGTAAGTAATACTTTGATTATGATAAAATTCCTCAACACTTCGAGTACTGTCACAGCTAGCTTGAATGGAGAAATAAAATGTGTATGGACCCCGAGCAGATCCCGCTGTCAGGCTCTCACCTTGCTGACAGGTCAGGAATTCACTCGGTGTAATCCCCGGACCTCGAGCAGATTCCGCTGCCAGGCTCTCACTTAGCTGGCAGGTCAGGAAGTCACTCGATGGTATTGATACTGGACCCCGAGCAGATCCCACTATCAGGCTCTCACCTAGCTGACAGGTCAGGAAGTCACTCGGTGTCATCCCCGGACCTCGAGCAGATCCTGCTGCCAGGCTCTCAGTTAGCTGGCAGGTCAGGAAGTCACTCGATGGTATTGAAACTGGACCCCGAGCAGATCCCGCTGTCAGGCTCTCACCTAGCTGACAGGTCAGGAAGTCACTCGGTGTCATCCCCGGACCTCGAGCAGATCCCGCTGCCAGGCTCTCACTTAGCTGGCAGGTCAGGAAGTCACTCGATGGTATTGATACTGGACCCCGAGCAGATCCCACTGTGAGGCTCTCACCTAGCTGACAGGTCAGGAAGTCACTCGATGTCATCCCCGGACCTCGAGCACATCCCGCTGCCAGGCTCTCACTTAGATGACAGGTTAGGAAGTCACTCGATGGTATTGATAATGGACCACGAGCAGATCCCGCTGTCTGGCTCACCTAGCTGACAGGTCAGGAAGTCACTCGGTGTCATCCCCGGACCTCGAGCAGATCCCGCTGCCAGGCTCTCACTTAGCTGATAGGTCAGGAAGTCACTCGATGGTATTGATACTGGACCCCAAGCAGATCCCGCTGTCAGGCTCTCACCTAGCTGACAGGTTAGGAAGTCACTCAGTGTCATCCCCGGACCTCGAGCAGATCCCACTGTCAGGCTCTCACTTAGCTGGCATGTCAGGACGTCACTCGATGGTATTGATAATAGACCCCGAGCAGATCCCGCTGTCAGCCTCTCACCTAGCTGACAGGTCAGGAAGTCACTCAGTGTCATCCCCGGACCTCAAGCAGATCCCGCTGCCAAGCTCTCACTTTGATGGTAGGTCAGGAAGTCACTCGATGGTATCAATAGTGGACCCCGAGCAGATCCCGTTGTCCGTCTCTCACCTAGCTGGCAGGGCTGGATGTCACTCGATGGTATCGGCCTTGGAACCGCCAGGGAAAGACCGAGAAGTTTCGAACGCAAAGGAATAAGGGGGAGGGATTCAGCATAGGCGAGCTTGGACTCGCCCAACCCAGCTCGGCATCGGCAAAGGGATTCTGCACAGGCGCGTTTGGATTCACCTAACTCAGCTCGGCATTGGCAAAGGGGTGGCAAGCCAGGCCTCAGGACCTTGCCGAAGGGAGACGAGCCAGGCCGGGGCACTTTACCCCTTTGTCTGGTTTACTTATAAAAACTTTTTCTGAGCTCAACATAGATGACTCACGAGCGAGCTGAGGTGGCGTGACTAGGGCAAAGAACAGCCCGAACCACCTGAAGCTCGGCAGGCACGCAAAACATACTCTCTCAAGGGCGAGTCCTAGCAACAGTCCTACTCGCAACATCTATCTACGCGAGGTCGCTGGGAAAAGGCGAGTAAGAGAGCCGGGCGCGATAGAGAAACTCAGAACGTATGTAAAATAACATTGCAATGAGGAGAGCGAAAGGTATCAAAAAATATGCTTTCATTAAATGACAATATTTACATGCGGATCTCGCCTCGGCGAGGTTACATATTACATGCATCTAGGCCTCGCCCCCCCGTTAGATGGACGGTCCTCACCTCCCTCGCCTGACAGGTCCGGGAAGGTCTTCCCGAACATTGCGTCCAAGCTATCTTCCTTCTCGCTGGGCGGCGTCGCCGGGAACAGGCTCGACATCAGGTCCCGGGCCGAGATCTCCGCTCACCCCTCTACCAGCACTCCAGAATCCTTCATCATCTAGAGGGTGCATTCGGAGGCCTGGATGGAGTTAATCTGTAGCCTCTCGGCGAGGTCGGCCTCGCAGAAGATCCGCGGTCTCTTGTAGGGGAGGGAAGGATCAGAGCTGCTCGCCGGGAAGAAGATCTCCGCCTAGCGGCGGACCTCGCGGTGGAGGTGCTGATTCTCCTCTTTCAGCTTTGTGTTCGCCCCCTCCAGCTCGGCAAGGCGGGCACGCAGCTAGCCAATCCCCTCCCCTTGCTCGACATTACGAGCCTGAAGCTCCCCTGCTGCCTTGGCGTCCAGGAGAAGAAAAAAATCCAGTTTAGCATCAGCGCAGAATGTTCTAAGTAAAAGAGAAGCGGAGTGCTTGACACCTACCAACCCGCCGGCGGTCTGGGCGAGAAGACCCTCGGCAATGCCGAGCCGTCTCACCTGATCAGCGACTTTGTCCTTGGTGACGTCGCGAGCCAGCTCAGCTTTCTGGAGTTGATTGCTGACGGCAAAGCTGCGGCGAGTCAGCATATGGTGGAGCTCCATGGTCCGCAGGTGGGCCTGCAGACCCTCATGGCTGAGCTGCCGGAGGGTCATATTCTTGTAGGCCTCGGCATCCTCGCGGCCATAGAGGCCGAAGCCGAGGGCATAGGCATGGCCGGTGGCGGGCTCGCGGTGATGCCAGGATGGGTGCAGGGTGGAGATGGAGACACGGTAGTCCAGCTCATCCCACTACAGCATGGGCTCGCCCACTGAGTCCTTCCACCGACCCCCGAAATTGAAGAGGGGATGTTGCCTCGGCACTGCGTGCCTGCGGGCCGCCCTCTTCGCCGATGGAGGAGGGGAGATCGCCGCCACGGAAGAAGGGCCCTCCCCGCCTTTCCGGCCCTTGCTGGTAATCTCCTTCAGCGGGCTTTCCGGCGATGCGTCGGAGGAGTCTCAGACGAGCTGATGTATTTGGGGCTAGGCCGCTGTTGTTGTTGTTTCCCCCGCGGAGCCAGCAGGGCTCTCCTCATCTTCTTTGGCGGCCGCTGGCGGAGTGGCGGGTTCGACCCCGCATCCTCAGGTCGCCTCTTGCCGGTGGAGGGTTGTGAGAGGGCCGCCTCATCTCGCAGGCCACCGCCGCCGCCTTCTCACGAGCAAAGGGATCCGGGTGCGACCCCGGATCCGCAAACGGCGGGTTCGCAGGAAATATCCGCTCCCCTGCAGGAAAATACTTGGAAAAAGTTATGGTAAACTCTGCAGCAATGTGGCGAGCTTGGCCATTGGGTGAGCTCGACAAGAAGAGAAGAGAACGATACCTTCGCCAGGAAGAACAGGGGGGAGTGCGTCGAGGCCCCTCCGCAGGAAGGCGACCTCGAAGTCTTTGTGGAGAAAGTACTTGTGGAGCTCGGCATCATTGTCAGATACGGCCGGAAGGCGGTATACCTCCTCGCCCTTCTGTTGGGATGAGTAGGGGATGTTGCCGAGATCGCCCTTGATGAAGGTGATCTTGGTCATCCAAGTGTGATGCTTGTTCGCGATCTCACGAACCTTGATCAGCGAGCCGCCGAAGTAGGCGACCCCATCCAGCGTCGCCTTGTCGGAGAACAGTTTCCTGAACACTGTCAGGTTGAACTCGATCCACTCCCGCCGGAGATAGCTCGCAAACACCACCATCATCGCGACGGCGTTGGTGTTCAACTGGGCAGGTACTGCGCCATAGTATTTCAAGATTTGCCGGATCTCCGGCCACAGGGGGAGGCGCAACCCCACCTCGAAATGCGAGATGGGGAAGGCGAGCTCATCCTCGTAGAAAGTGTTGATAACCTCCCCCTCACCCGGCCTGCATGCCTCGAAACCCGGCAGCACATACTCGGCCTTGAACTCCGCGAGCTCCTCCTCGCTGGTGTGCCCATCGAAGAAGCAGTAGTCAGTGAAGTGCTGCGCGCACTTGGAGCGGCCGTCGGTATCCGGGTTGGTTTTGCCCATGTTCGCAGAAGAAAAAGCAGAGCGCTAGCAGAGATAGAGAAAAGCGGAGAAAGAGAGAGAAAGCTATAAAGGCACAGTACCAGGTTGGTGAGGGGGGGGGGGGGGGCTATTTATAGGAAAAGAAATCTTGGGCAGGTCGTCCAATCGGTTCGGCTCGCCGCCTCAGCACGCCGCCCCTGCTCGCCAACCCCAGCTCTTCACCCCAGCTCGCCGACTTTTGGCGCGTCCCAATCAAGGCTAAGTGGATCATTGCAGTATATTATTTGAATGACGTGTTCAAGAATATTCTAAAAACTACTTATTACAGATCAAGTTCAGGAATAAAAGGGCGGGGCGCACGAGCAGGGTAGCGCTAGGATGCGAGTACCGGTCTGCTCGGCAACGGAGCCGCCCACTTACCTACCCCGGCCTCGCGACCCCCACCCCCCAGGCTGTCGCGCGCGGAGCAGCTCGCGGATCCTTCCCGAATTCCTCTGCGCCACAGAGAGGCCATCGTCTATCTCGTCTAGAAGCCGGGAGGGGGACATCAGCTCGCCAGCCTGGCCGCTTCGCACCTCGTCGGTGAGACGCGCGTAGTCGCATTGGAGCATCTCGTTGATCCCCTACACCTCGCGCAGCTCGCACACCAGCTTCTTGAGGAGGTTGACCTCCCTCCTCGTCAGCTCGCCTTGATCCACATCAGGACCCAGGTAAGAGTCCAGCGAGCTTGGGGAATGGAGGGGAGTGTAGTGGGCTGCCCGCGAAGATTCCTCGGCAGCAGATTGGCTGGGGAGAGCTGTGAAGACAAGCATTAGCAAGAAGAGACGCAGAAAAAACTCATGGGGCAAGAATCCAGGAAAGACTGACCTGACGAGCTCGGCGGCTCAAAGGAGATGCGGGGAGGGATGAACCTCAGATCCTTCCCGCGGCCTGAGCCGTGAGTCCCCGTCGAGAGAAGCTCGAATTCCGGGGTGGGGATGGTTCCCAGGCCCGCCCCCGCGACCACATCAGTTTGCCGAGGAGAGGAGGCGCGCACCGACGAGTTCGGCCTCTACGAGCTCACTGACAGGATCCCAAAGAGAAGAGGCGGGTCCTGGAGACGGTTATCCGGTGCCATGAACCGCGAGTCCACGGGAGTCGTTTCGCCTCGCGGTACGGGCTCTCACGGCGTGACACCCCCATGTCGTCGGGTGAACCATCCGGGTCATCGCCGACCACGACAACCTCTCCATCCTTCTCAGGAATTGTCCGGGTGGAAGAACCGGTCTCGTGCTCCATGGTGGCCCTCAGGTCATGGTAAATGAGCTCGACTGCCTGAGGGAATGACTTCGACCTCTTGGAGCCGGGCTTGGCAGGATCAATTTGAGGAACTTTGGTAGGAACCGCCGTCAGGGCGGCTATGCGAGCTGCGAAAGCCTGGCGAGCTCGGTCTAAGCGCTCTTGGATCTCCTTGGGAAGCGGCATCTTGGCAGTGTTAGAGCAAAGGGAAGGACAAGAGTCAGGCAGGTGAGCAGGTGCATATATATAGCCGCAGGTAGACCCCACCCAAAGATTCCCTCCAAATCGCCAACCCGCACTCGCTGCACACTTGGGGTTGGATGTTTCTTTCCGAGCTTTTCCAAGCTCAAAAAGAGCGGGGATTGTATACAACCCATGTCCGGCGAGCAAGGCCGCCAGGAGCCAGGCAGATCGGGCTATGGAGAAGTGGGTGAGCTCAGCAGTGGAGAAGCCGAGCCCGAGCTCGGCATCCGTCGACCAGAGATCGACGTTCGTCGGCCAAATATCAGCCATCGCCGACCCCGAGCTCGGCATTCGGCGCGCTGGCTCAGGACAACTGATGGCGACCAAGGGATGGGCGAGCTCGCCGTCCTGCCTCGCGCTCTCGCAATGGATCTCGGCAACAGCAGGCGAGCAGGACCTGCCGAGGTGATCAAGCTCCCCAACTCGCCTGGATGTATGAGGTACTTTTTACTATTTTTCTCCCGCTGGTCTGCTTATAGCCCTTCAAAACAGCGGAGTTTGGCTGTTGGCAGACCCATCCAAGGGTTTTTGGGTAATTTCAGGTCAGTTCTTTTGGTTATTGGCAGTTCAGATTCCAAAAACTATAAATAGGACCCAAGGGGTACCCCAGAAGGCATGCTTCTTGTGATCCCCTGTTCTAGTTTTCAAGTGCTCTCTGAGGGTACCTTAGCTCGGCCTCTGGCTAAGGAGGGGAATGATGTAGGCTAAGCCTTAGGGATCCTACACGGAGGGCGTGAACTATGACATTTACAATGTTAACGCTCCCTAACCCGCACGGAAACGAAACGCAGCGACCACAAGTAATTTTATTTATCGTTCGTGCTAACATACGGGTTGCCGATCCGCAAGTGGAACGGAGAATGGCTATAGGCCAAAATCCTTTCCGGCTCAATGGAATAATATTGATTCCGGTCGAGCTTGGAGTTGTACTAAAATAGATCCTCCCAAAATAAAACAAGATTCAAAAGTGGTAGGATCTATCCCAACAAAACAAAAGCGAGGAGCGCCAATCCTCTCGTTAGATCTTTTGGAAAAAAAACCAAATGAAAATCCAGATCTACTATTAGAAACACCGCGAAAATTAACGATTCGAGAAGATCACACAAAAGTCATCCACCAAAAGAACTAATCAAGAGGGAAATTCTCTTGTGTAGGAATTTTCATTACCCCGCTCCGAAGCGTAGATCCGAGATGTTTGGATCCACCAAGATGACCGCTCTTCCTTTGGACCCACGGGAAACGCACCACGGATGAAGATCTTGCTCGTCTCCTTCGCTTTCACGCCGTGGATGATTACTCCAAAGACCTTGGTTCTTCCTTGAACTTGTTCCTTTTTCCTCCAAGGTGGCCGAAAATGACAAAGGGGGAATATGATTTCGGTGGAGAAAGGTAGAGAGGTGGAAGAACGAGGGGTTGCGTGTGGGAGCGAGGAGTAGAAGTGGCGGCCAAGCAAAGAGGTAGAGGTGGTGGCCGAACTCCTTGAGGAAGCCATGAGGGGGGCGGCGGCCAAGAGGAGGGAAAGAGGATTAGGGTTAGGCAAGCAATTTTTTTCTTTGATCTCAATAATAATCCCAAAACAAATGAAACCTTGGCCTTATATAAGGCTTACAATCATGTGGCTATTAGCAGCCCAAAATAAAATATTGTTCCTAAATGCAATGATAGAAAACAACATAGTTTCAAATACCACATATAAAAGATAAATGCAGACCACTAGTAAAATAAATTTAACTCTTAATTTTTGTTGTGTTGGCGAAGATTATACCTGTGCCCGCTACGGCGCCGCATGTCTTTTGTTGGAGGAGCATCGTCGTCATCTTCTGCCACGACAACACCGCCATGGACGTCGTCATCTTCTGCCACGGCAACACCGCCATGGACGTCGTCTTCATCACCGAGTTGGCCGTCGTGGTGGCCATCGCCATCAATCCTCCCGCTCTCAAAAGGACTCATCGCCGATGAGTGGGCTGGACGGTAACGGTGGAGATCTGCATCAAGAAGAGCCAGCTCTGCCGAAGAAACCCAAGAGTCGTCCAAAGATGGACGACCTCGCCATCTGACCAAAAACCTATGAACGTCGCCGTCGGGAGTATAAAACACCGCATCCTGCAAAATCTTGTCAGGTAAGAAATCGGTCCGGGGGAACCTTGGAAAAGCATTAGGCGCAGAAGAAAAACAAGTTGCATCATCAATAGGCAACGTACCTCCCGAAGGATCCGAAATGGAGAGCGGTCCAGAAATATTTTCACCCCCCACCCCTTTAGACGGTATAGTGGCAATATGAAACTGAGAGACTGACAGTTCAGGTGGTGGAGCGACATAGAGCGTTAAATCCGAAATGTTAAAAACAGGGGAGATTCCCCAATCAGCGGGTAACTGTAATAAATATGCATTTTCACCTAGCTTCTTCAAGACCCGAAAAGGACCGGCTCTCCTATTCGCTAATTTTTTTATGGTGCCCGAAGGCATCTGTTCAGGGATAAGACGTACTATTACCAAATCGCCAATATTGAAGGGGACTGCTCGCTTATGTATGTTAGCATTCGATTGATAAATAGCATATTGTTTAGCTAATGTCTTGCCTATGTGCTCATGGAGAGTGTGAACGTGCGAGGCGAAGTCCTGTGCAAGTTGACTTGATTTAAATGATGGTGGTAACAGAATCAAGTCAAGAGGCACGGGCGCCTTATATCCATGCACTATCTCATTTGGCGATAACCCGGTTGACCTATTCTTAGAAATATTGTAGGCTAGTTGAGCGTGAGGAAGAATAAGGTCCCATGTACCCTTATGATCACCTACTAAGCAACGAAGTAACCCACCCAAACTCCGGTTAACAACTTCCGTTTGCCCATCCGTTTGTGGATGATAGGCCGACGAAAACATAAGTCGAGTGCCCAACAGCTTCCAAAGTGTTTTCCAAAAGTAGCTAGTAAACTTAACATCTCTATCGGTCACGATGGTTTTGGGGACACCCCGATGTGCCACGACCTCCTTAAAATACAACTTAGCGACGTGTGAAGCATCGTTGGTGCTATGACAAGCGATAAAATAAGCCATTTTTGAGAATCGGTCCACTACGACCAAGATGAAATCGTGACGCCTAAATGTCGTTGGAAGGCCCAAAATGAAGTCCATGCTAACATCCACCCATGGGGCAGACGGAATGGGAAGGGGTGTGTAAAGACCGGCATTGGTCTTGTTACCCTTGGCTAATTGACAAACGCGGCAGCTCCCGACGATTTTATTGACCATTGGCTTGAGACCCGGCCAAAAGAATTTATCCTCTACAAGTGTGATCATTTTATCGCGACCGAAATGTCCTCCTAGTCCTCCACTATGTAACTCCCATACAATAAAATGGTGTAGCGAAGAGCGGGGAATGCATAGTTGTGTATGCTTAAATAGGTACCCATCACGGATGTAGTACGCCGAAATAGTGGAAGGGGAATTGTCCTGAGCGGCGAAATATATCTCCTTAAAATCCGGACACTACATATACTCATCTTTGATTCTTTCAAATCCTATGACCGATACCTCCATGGTAGATAGTAATAGAGTGACGCGACTAAGGGCGTCCGCCACACGATTTAACGTACCCTTGAGGTGCTTGATAATGAAGGTATACTCTTGAAGGTACAAGACCCATTTTGCGTGCCGAGGGCTGATCTTACTTTGGGAGTTTACAAATCTTAATGCCTCATGATCGGACAAGATTACAAAATCCTTTGAGATAAGATAGTGTCGCCAATGTTGGAGACAACGGATCACGACATAGAACTCACGATCATAATTGGAATAATTTAACTTTGGACCGGCAAGTTTTTCGCTAAAATATCCTATCGGATGTCCATCTTGACTTAAGACTCCTCCGATCCCTATTCCCGATGCGTCTCATGATAATTCAAACACTTTACTAAAATCCGGCAAGCGTAATAATGGGGCTTCAAACATCTGGTCCTTAATCATTTGAAACGCGCGAGTGGCCGCTTTAGTCCAATGAAATTCTCCTTTCTTCATGCATTCGGTGATCGGTGCCATGATACTACTAAAGTTTTGGATGAACCTTCGATAAAATATGGCCAAGCCGTGAAAACATCTAACTTCCCGAATATTTGTTGGTTCAGGCCATTCTTTAATCACTTGGACCTTCTTTGGGTCAACATGAATGCCTTCAGAACTCACTATGTAGCCGAGAAACTCTACGGATGTCACACCAAAGGAGCATTTTTTTAGATTGATATAGAGCTTTTCTTGGCGCAAGGTTGATAGGATTGTCCTTAGATGTGTGTCATGATCCTTTTGTGAACGACTGAATACTAAGATATCATCAAAGTATACGACTATGAATTTACCCATGTATGGCTTAAAAACTTGGGTCATCAATCGAGAGAAATTACTCGGTCTGTTTGTGAGCCCTTCCCCAAGCACCAACCACTCGTAGAGCCCATCCTTAGATTTAAAAGCCGTCTTCCATTCATCTCCTTCTCGTATCCGTATTTGATGATAATCACTTTTGAGATCCAATTTTGAAAACATGGCGGCGCCCGATAACATATCTAACAAATCGTCCAAACGGGGAATGGGGAACCTATATTTGACCGTAATTTTATTTATGGCCCGGTAGTCTACACACAATCGCCAAGATTTATCTTTCTTTGGAACCAAGAGGGCCGGTACGGCGCGTGGGCTCTTACTATGGCGGATAAAACCCTTTGCTAGCAAATCCGAAATTAAAGCTTGTAGCTCCTCATGTGCGGAGGGGTTGAGACGATAATGTGGATGGTTAGGCAATGAAGAGCTGATGAACTGTAAATATGCGTATTTTTATGCACATTAATTTAGTCATTTTCATTTATTTTCGTCGTTTTTACTTATTTTTGTTCAATAAAATGTTCCTATTCTTGTAAATTTTCTCCTAACTTGTTTTATTTAATTTTGCAGAAAAATTCCAAAATCTGCCAAAATTTGGGAAGTACATGCCCGTGACACATGGGTCACGCCCGTGACCGAGCCGTGACTGAGCATTTCCCGTGAAATCGGAAAATTTCTGAAGAAGAGGCTTGACACGCCTGGCGACACGCCCGTGTCACCCGACACGGGGCGTGACCCAAGCCCGTGTCCTCTCCTCTCGACGAATTCCGCTCGACGATCGTCGAGTGTCGACACCAACTGTCACGCCCAGTGTCACGCCCGTGACCTGGGGCGTGACCCAATTTCAGCTCAACGATTTCGACTCGACACTTTCCGCTCGACATTCGTCGAGTGTCGACCCAACTGTCACGCCCATAGTCACGCCCGTGACATGGGGCGTGACCTTTCCAGCTGGCCCGACAAGATGCTGCCGAGGACATTTGACGCAACCCGCGCCCGGTTCTACCTCCCCAACACGCCCATAGTCACGCCCGTGACTATGGGCGTGACTTCTGCGAACTCAACCCGAAGTCAACTTTGCTGTCCAATCGCCAGCCGCCTTCATGAATAGTACTGTCACGCCCCCCCTACACGCCCGTGACCGAGGGCGTGTACTTAGAAATTTTTTCCTATAAATAGCCCAGTTCTGTAAGGTCCAAGGGTTCAGATTTTTGGGCCAAGTTAGTGTCTTTTTGTGGGCTGCATCCGTGATTTTCAAGGCTATGTAAGGAGAATTTTTCCCTTTTTATTTCATGTCTTGTTTTGCTTTAGTTTTAGTACTTGTAATAGCTTGTAATAGTTCCTAAAATTCAATAAAATGTTAGATTTTCTCTTCATACTTAGCTTTGGAATGAACACTTGTGCCCACTTTCTTTCCTCTTTTTATTCTTAGTTTCATCTTTGTTCTTCACTTGTTCTTCATTTATGAAAAGTGTGTGTGTGTGTGTATGAGTGTAATTTGCTTACTTTACATTTTTTTTTACTTGTTTTCATGCTTAGGAATGTTAGGTTTTCCTCTTTACATGCCTTTGATTTTTTTTCAAGTTAGGTTTTGTTTGAAAATGATGAAATGATGAATTAGGTTTTTCCTTTTTTTTCTTGTCTTCTTCAACATCTTCACTCTTATGAGTGTGTAAAAGAGTTACTAAAGTTCCTTTTGTTTTTTTTTACTTAGCTTTATTTTAGGATGAAAACTTTTTTTCTTCTTTCTCTTTTATTTCAACTTTTTTAGCTCTTTTATGAAATCCTAGGAATGAAAATGTTGAAATTTTTATTTTCCAAAAACTTTGGTTTTTAATTTGTTTTGAAAAACTTTTGTCTTCTAAAATTTTAATTTCTTCTTTTTATTTGTTTTTGGCAAAACCTATGCTTGAAATAGTTAAAGTTTTAATTTTTAGGTAACTTTGATTTTTTCTTTGTTATTTGTGTGTGTGAGTGTATGAGCCTAAATTTCTTTTTGTTCTTCTTAATCTTCATAAAGTGTGTGTGAGTGTAGGTGTATTAACTTTTATGCTTTGATTTAAATTGAGTAGAGTGTGTGAGTGTAGGTGTATAATTTTCATGCTTTGTTTTAATGCTTTCTTTTAATGCTTTGTTCAATTATGTAGAGTGTGTGAGTGTAGGTGTATAATTTTATTGCTTTCTTGAATTTCATATGGAGTGTGTGTGTTCGTGCGCATTTATTTCCGCCTACTCGTTAAGAGTTAAATGGCGCATCGTTTTCATTTTCAGTCCTACTCGTTCGAGTAGGACTTGTAATTTTTCTTTCTTTATTTTTCCGCCTACTCACTTGAGTTTAAATGGCCGGACTTTATTTCAGTTCATCTCGTTTGAGTAGGACTTGCATTTTTCTTTCTTTATTTTTTCCGCCTACTCACTTGAGTTAAATGGCCGGACTTTTTAGCCCTGTAATCGCATTTATTTTCTCCTACTCATTTGAGTAGGACTCGCTTTCATTTCAGTCCTACTCGTTTGAGTAGGACTTGCAATTTTCAGCCTTTATTTACCGCCCCCACTCGTTTGAGTGGGACTCGCAAATTTGAATTATGCAAATTTTCTTTCATGTGTAACTTAGTTTTTTTTTATTTATAATTTGGAGTGTGCGTGAGTTCTCGTTTAGTTAACTTTTTAGCTTTCTAAATGTTGTTATTTTTCTTTTGTCCCTTTCTTATAAACGTTTAGCATTTAATTTCGAACTCGCGCCTCACTAAATTATAAGCCGTCCCCATACCGATGTGTGGCTAATCGCTATTAGCCTCGGCATCGAAGAGCATTGGGACATTTAAAATGATTTATAATAATTAAAGCTCTTTATTTTCATTTTAATTTAAGCACTTAGGGTTTACCCCGGGTTTACGACGCGTAGGACCACATAATCGATGTGTGGGCCCTATTTTCCGTAGTCCATATGCTAGCTAGCCGAGAGGCCGTGCATATGGACCGATCACCCCTGGGTAAATAGAGTTGCGTGCACCCCCTCGAGAGAGGACTAGCGTAATTCTACCGGATTGGGTTCCCCACCCAATAGCGGGGTTCTTAGCGTAAAGCGGGCGTTAAGAGGAATCCTTCGTCGGACTAACGTTCGGTCGAATAGTCTTAACGTTCAGGTGAGCAATATTCCTAGAGATAAGTGCGCTCACATTTGTGGAACCTCCACGGCCAAGTTGCCTTATTATTAATTTGAAAACTAAGTCTTTTTATTATTAAAAATTGTTTTAGTCTAAATCCGATTCGATGCCGAGCGTTAACCCTTCATCGAATATTTTATAAATCGTTTTTTCGCTCCTTTGCTTTTTCGCCTTTTATTAAGTAAAAAAAATCCACCTTTTCTTTCAGTAAAATAATAGTCCTCCCGGAGGAGTAAGAATAGTCAACGCGACCCCGAGAACAATACGACCTCGGTATTCCCCCGAATATCGAGTACTACTTGCGATAGGTGCACTTGCCTACCCGAGCAAGCCCGCGGCGATCGACTCACCGAACCAACCACAGTAAGAGTCTGTTCGCGGGCACATCAAGTTTTTGGCGCCGTTGCCGGGGAATCTCTTTTCGAGTTGCTATTTCGAATTCCGGAGTCTATTAATTTTACTTATTTTCTATAAAAAAAAAAACTAAAAACTTTATTTTAAAAAAGAAACACAAAAAAAAGAGTTTATTTTTGTTTTATTTTTGTTTGGGTGTATGACCCGAGGACAACCCTCAGAGTCTGAAGATTTAGACTTCGACCCTGAGATCGAACGCTCTCTTGCGCGTATCCGATCTCATCGCCGAAATCCTTCTTTAGATCCCGAGGAATCTATCGGAGAACCCACTGTTGTAGTTATGGCCGCCCCTAACCTTCCCCCGGCGGCCGAGCGTACTATGTCTTATTACGCCCAGCCTAACCTGGATGATTCAGGGTCGAGTATTGTTCGCCCTGCGGTGGCCAATAATAATTTTGAAATAAAGTCAAGTGTCATTCAAATGGTCCAAAACGCCGTGCAGTTCGATGGACTGCCGGATGAGGACCCGAATGTCCACTTGTCCAATTTCTTGGAGATATGCGACACCTTCAAGATCAATGGCGTCACTGATGACGCCATTCGTTTGCGCTTATTTCCTTTTTCCCTTAAGTCCAAAGCCAAGGCGTGGTTGAATGCCCTCCCGCGAGGATGTATCACCACGTGGGCTGAGTTGACGGAACGGTTCCTAACGAAGTACTTTCCGCCCGCCAAAACTGCAAAGTTGCGGGCGGACATTTCTTCGTTTGTGCAGAACGATCCTGAGTCTCTATACGAGACTTGGGAACGATTTAAGGAATTCCTCCGCCGTTGCCCGCACCACGCGCTGCCAACGTGGTTGCAAGTTCAAATTTTTTATAATGGGCTGAATTTTCAGACGCGTCAAATGATTGACGCGGCTGCCGGGGGAACGCTTAACAACAAAACCCCCGAGGCCGCCCAGGCTTTATTCGAAGAGATGGCTATGAACGCCTATCAATGGAACGTCCCGCGGGGACGGCTAAAGCCGGCGGCTGGTCTTTTTGAAGTGGATGCCACTGCTCTCTTGACCCTTCAAGTTGAAAGGTTAACAAAGCAGGTGGCGGAGATGTCTGCTGCCTCCTCCACTCCGCCTTGTTTTATTCCCCCTAACGTCTGCGTAGCTGAAGAGTTCGTGGACTTCATGGGAAATTCGGGTCGTCCTCCTTCAACCCCAACAACAACCCTTATAGTAATAACTATAATCCGGGTTGGAGGAATCACCCCAACTTCTCGTGGAGCAACCCGAATAATGCTCAGCGTCCCCCTATTTCTTATGCGCCCAGATTTCTTCCTCCCCCACCTCTTCCGAAACCCTCCCCGATGGAGGAAAATTTTTCGAAGTACATTGCGTCCAACGAGTCAAATATCCGGAACATCACCGGATCGCTAAAAACACTCGAACAACAGGTTGGACAGCTGGCGAGGATGATGTCCGAGCGCGCGCTCGGGGCACTGCCGGGAAATACGGAGCCCAATCCGCGGGAGAACGCCAACGCTATAACCCTCCGTAGCGGAAAGGAGGTGGTCGATCCAAAACGGACCGACCCTCAGGTACATATTTCACCTCCGACCCCTCTTCCCCTTTCTTCGCTCACGCCGCCTTTACCTATTATAAAAGAAAAAATTATTTTAAACAAGGCTCTCCGTATCCGCATAAGTTAGAAAACGAGCGTAAGGACGCGCAATATGAAAAATTTATTTTATTATTAAAACAAATTCACATTAATGTTCCTTTTTGCGAGGCTATCTCGCAAATGCCCAAATATGCGAAATTTTTAAAAGAACTACTTTCTAATAAACGCAAATTAGAGGATATTTCGCATGTATCTCTCAACGCTGTCTGCTCGGCGGCCCTTACTAATAAATTGCCCACAAAACAAAACGACCCGGGACGGTTTTCCATCCCGTGCCTTTTTGGCGATATATTAGTAAAGTACGCCTTAGCTGATTTAGGGGCTAGCATTAATCTGATGCCGTTCTCGCTCTTTTCGCGTTTAGGTTTGGGTACTCCTAGTCCTACGAATATGCGCATCCAATTAGCGGATCGCTCGGTTAAGTTCCCTATCGGGGTAGTGGAGGACGTCCTTGTCCGAGTCGACAAGTTTACCTTCCCGGTAGACTTCGTCATCTTAGATATCGAGGAGGACGCCGAGGTACCAATAATACTCGGTCGCCCTTTTCTCGCCACCTCCCGCGCACTAATAGATGTTAGTAATGGTAGCCTTCTCCTCCGAGTAGGCGATGACCAAGTTACTTTCTCTATTAATCCCTCGATGGACAATTTGTCATCGAGCGACGATTTCTGCTATTCTTTAGATACCTTTTTCGGAGATCGTTCTTCTCCCATTTTCGAGTCCGTATTTTTAAATGACGATATTTATGCGCTCGAAAATTTTAACTGCGATGAGGATACGTCTATAGACTTGCCTTTCGAACCAATTGGTAAGAAAGACATAGGCATTAAAACCTCCCTAGAAGAACCGCCCATCCTAGACCTCAAACCCTTACCCGCCTCGCTCAAGTACGTTTTTTTGGGAAAAGGTGATACGCTCCCCGTTATCATTTCTTCGGACTTGAGTGATTCGGAGACTTCCGATTTATTGGAAGTTTTATTTAAACATCGCCACGCAATTGCGTGGCAAATCTCTGACCTAAAGGGGATTAGCCCCTCCTTTTGCACCCATAAGATTTTCCTAAACGATAATTGCCGCAAAACGATACAGCCGCAACGTCGTCTTAACCCAAACATGAAAGACGTCGTTAAAGCCGAAATCATTAAGTTATTAGATGCGGGGATTATCTACCCTATTTCGGACAGTGCATGGGTTAGTCCCGTGCATGTCGTGCCCAAGAAGGGCGGTCTTACCGTAGTGGCGAATGAGCATAACGAGCTTGTCCCAACTCGTACTGTTACGGGTTGGCGAGTGTGCATCGACTATAGGAAACTTAACGACGCCACCCGCAAGGACCATTTCCCTCTGCCATTTCTAGACCAGATTTTAGAGCGTTTATCCGGTCATCCGTATTATTGTTTTCTTGATGGTTTATCGGGGTTTTTCCAAATCCCCATTTCCCCCGATGATCAAGAGAAAACAACTTTTACTTGCCCGTTTGGCACCTTCGCATATCGAAGAATGCCATTTGGACTCTGCAACGCGCCAGCTACATTCCAAAGATGTATGCTAGCGATCTTTGGCGAGCTAGTAGAAGACATTATGGAAGTCTTTATGGATGACTTTTCTGTTTTCGGACGCTCTTTTCCCGATTGCCTTCAAAATTTAGATCGTGTCCTTCAACGGTGCGAGGACACAAGCCTTGTTTTAAATTGGGAAAAATGCAACTTTATGGTTCGAGGAGGTTTGGTCCTCGGCCATATGATTTCGTCTAAGGGGATAGAGGTGGATAAGGCCAAAATAGAAATTATAGAAAAACTTCCGCATCCAACAAACGTAAAATCTATTAGGAGTTTCTTAGGCCATGCGGGCTTTTATCGACGCTTTATTCAAGATTTTTCAAAAATAACAAAGCCGCTAACTCACCTCTTGGAAAAGGAATCACGCTTCATCTTTAGTAGCGAATGCGAGTCCGCCTTTAATTTGATAAAACAAAAACTTATCTCTTCACCAATTTTAGTGGCCCCTAATTGGTCCCTTCCGTTCGAAATAATGTGCGACGCTAGTGATATTGCCTTAGGTGCCGTTCTTGGCCAACGCGTAGAAAAACATTTTCATCCTATTTATTACGCTAGCAAGACGCTCACTTCCGCACAAATAAATTACACGACAACGGAAAAGGAACTCTTAGCCGTCGTTTTCGCTTTCGATAAGTTTCGCTCGTATATAACGCTATCTAAAGTTATCGTTTTTACCGATCACTCCGCGCTTAAATATTTATTAGCTAAAAATGATGCGAAGCCCCGCCTTCTTCGATGGATTCTCCTCCTACAAGAGTTTGATTTGGAGATCCGAGATAAGCGGGGAGCGGAAAATCTAGCGGCGGACCACCTCTCCCGTTTAGAAAATCCAGGTGCGGAAGCGCTCGTCGAATCTGAAATAAATGACAGATTCCCCGAGGAACGCCTTCTTGCCATTAATAAATCTTCGTCATCTTCGCCTTGGTTTCGCAGATTTTGCAAATTTTTTAGTAGCGCGGGTCCTTCCAAAAGATTTTTCAGTCACCAAAAGAAGAAATTCTTTTCTGACTTGAAAAATTTCTTTTGGGAGGACCCATTTCTTTTTCGTATCTGCGCGGACCAAGCGGTTCGACGATGCGTTGCGGGTGTGGAGTGCTTACAAATTCTTAAGCACTGCCACGAGGGTCCAGCCGGTGGGCATTATCAAGCCAACCGGACCGCTCGGAAGGCGCTAGAGGCGGGCTACTTTTTCCCACTCTCTTCAAAGACGCGCATAATTTTGTGCGCGCATGCGATAGCTGTCAGCGGTCGGGTAACATCTCTCGTCGCGACGAGATGCCCCAAAACATGTTTTTAGAAGTGCGAAGTCTTCGATTTGTGGGGCATAGATTTTGTTGGCCCCCTACCTCCGTCTTTCAAAAATATGTATATTTTAGTGGCGGTCGACTACGTATCGAGGTGGGCGGAAGCGCAAGCTCTCCCCACCAACGATGCGCGAGTCGTCGTTACATTTCTTAAAAAATTATTTTCTCGCTTCGGCACGCCTCGCGCAATTGTTAGTGATAGGGGAACGCATTTCTGTAACGCTCTTATGGCTAAGACGTTAGCTAAATACGGAGTCACGCACAAGCTTGCCACCCCTACCACCCGCAAACAAGTGGCCAAGTCGAGGTAGTAAATCGAGAGATTAAGCGAATTTTAGAAAAAACGTTTCGCTAAATAGGAAAGATTGGTCCGTTAAACTCGACGATGCGTTGTGGGCGTATCGGACGGCATACAAAACCGCTATTGGATGTACGCCGTTCCGGTTAGTCTACGGCAAAGCGTGCCATTTACCCGTAGAATTAGAACATCGCGCACTTTGGGCTTTAAAACTCTTAAACCTCGACTCCAACTTAGCCGCTCAGAATAGAAAACTGCAACTAAACGAGCTCGATGAATGGCGTGCGAACGCTTACGAGAGCAATAAATTCTATAAGGAGCGCTCTAAGTTATATCACGATCGACATTTAAAGTCCCCAAAAATATTTTCTCCGGGCGATCTTGTCCTTCTTTATAATTCACGCCTTAAGCTTTTTCCAGGTAAACTAAAATCTAGATGGTCCGGTCCCTTCTTAGTTGAAGAAGTCTTTCCATATGGGACCGTACTCGTCTCCCACCCGGAAAGAGGTTCGTTTAAAGTAAACGGTCATCGGCTTAAGTTATACATCGCGGGCGACCCAGTGATCGAGCATTACGAAACCATAACCCTCCTAGATTTATAAATCCGCCAAAATAAGTCAAGCTACACGACTATAAACAAAGCGCTCCTGGGAGGCACCCCTCGCTTATCTTTCTCGCCCTTTCCTCATTACCTTTGCTGCTTTTTCTAATAAACGCAGGGTTTCTGATCGGCCTCCCCCTCCGCGTTTCAGGGAAGCTTCTACCCCCTTCCCTTTCTTTTCTTTGTACATATTGTCTTTCCTTTCTGTTCCGCATACTTACGATACAACATTGGGGACAATGTTGGACTTAAGTATGGGGGTATTTTCGTGCTTTACTTTCTGCACTTCAATTTTTCTGCATCTCAAAAAAAAAAAAAAAAAAAAATACAAAAAAATACATATAAACAACAAAACAAAAACAAAAAAATTAAAAAACATCTTAAAATGAAACAAAAAAATTTTAAATGAAAAAACAAAATTAAAAAAATTTAAATGAAAAAAAAACAAAAATCCAAAAAAATTTTCTCTTTGTATATATTTTTTTGTTTTTTCTCTCTCCCCCTTCCTCATTCTTGTACAAACCTTTTTCTTTTTCTCCCTTATTTTTGTACATATTATGAAAATTCTCTTAAAAAATACAAAAAAAAAAAAAGATAATAGTTCAAAAAAGTTTCAAAAAAATTGAGAAAAACAAAAATACAAAAAAAGATAATAAATGAAAAACAAACAAAAAAATGATAACAAAAACTATAAAAATCAAAAAAAAAATGTTTTGAAATAAATAAATTAAATATTCCATACTTAACTTTTCTGCTATCCAAAAATTCTGTTTTGAGTTTATTTATATGTGAATACTATTAATTCTCTGTTTGCTACCCGTTTGTTAATTATTGATTGAAACATTTAAATAGCCGGGGTTAAGTTTTAAAGAATTCTTTATGCTTTGTTAAAACTAGCGGACTCGTTTTAGGCACTACTTCTAATTTTTCATTAATAGGAGCACGTATATTATGTTAGGAAATAACGACTATAGAATTCAATTATACTTACTTTTAGCTTTCTGAAAAAATTGGAACGTACAAATTATTAAGGTTGCTCTCAAAATTTTTTAGGATTACAATCTAGTTTTCCTTTCTCCCCTCACTTTTCATGACCTACTTGGCATGAAAAATTTTTATCCTTAAAAGATCTTATGTCAATGGGAACAAGATTTCGTTCCGTAAACATAGGCACCCAATAATTTTAAAAGATTATATAGGGAGTAAGAGGATAAAATTCATTACTCCTACAAATATACATTGGGTTAATTTTTTTATGAAGTTGAAAAACAAAAATCATATTAGGAAAATAAGATTTCGTTTTCCTAATAATCCAAAAGAAAAAAAATGGAGGTTCGAGAAAAAATTACCTCACCTCAAATATCAAAACCCTCTTCATAAACCACACTACCCCCTTAGCCAATTACACGATTCTAGAATTAATTCAAAAATCTTTTTGAGAGCATAATTAGTAAATTGTATTATTTCCGGTAGCACTCGTATAAGCTAGAATTCTTATAATTCCAAACTATTTTCGTTAACCTAACCATTACAAATGTTGCCTTCTATTTGATTACATCAAGAAGTCTTTTGGCCAAAACTTTTGCGCTATTTAAATCATCTACATAATTTTAGGACTTAACTCTTACACCCCGTATATTTATTTCGATCTCTCTTATAATTGATTAAGCGATAGCCAAAACTTAGAGTTTTTTTTTATTCCTTATAGATTCACCTCAAACTTTTGCTCTGGAATAGCAAAAGCCTAAGTATGGGGGTATTTGATGAACTGTAAATATGCGTATTTTTATGCACATTAATTTAGTCATTTTCATTTATTTTCGTCGTTTTTACTTATTTTTGTTCAATAAAATGTTCCTATTCTTGTAAATTTTCTCCTAACTTGTTTTATTTAATTTTGCAGAAAAATTCCAAAATCTGCCAAAATTTGGGAAGTACACGCCCGTGACACATGGGTCACGCCCGTGACCGAGCCGTGACTGAGCATTTCCCGTGAAATCGGAAAATTTCTGAAGAAGAGGCTTGACACGCCTGGCGACACGCCCGTGTCACCCGACACGGGGCGTGACCCAAGCCCGTGTCCTCTCCTCTCGACGAATTCCGCTCGACGATCGTCGAGTGTCGACACCAACTATCACGCCCAGTGTCACGCCCGTGACCTGGGGCGTGACCCAATTTCAGCTCAACGATTTCGACTCGACACTTTCTGCTCGACATTCGTCGAGTGTCGACCCAACTGTCACGCCCATAGTCACGCCCGTGACATGGGGCGTGACCTTTCCAGCTGGCCCGACAAGATGCTGCCGAGGACATTTGACGCAACCCGCGCCCGGTTCTACCTCCCCGACACGCCCATAGTCACGCCCGTGACCTAGGGCGTGACTTGCTGCGAACTCAGCCCGAAGTCAACTTTGCTGTCCAATCGCCAGCCGCCTTCATGAATAGTACTGTCACGCCCCCCCTACACGCCCGTGACCGAGGGCGTGTACTTAGAAATTTTTTCCTATAAATAGCCCAGTTCTGTAAGGTCCAAGGGTTCAGATTTTTGGGCCAAGTTAGTGTCTTTTTGTGGGCTGCATCCGTGATTTTCAAGGCTATGTAAGGAGATTTTTCCCTTTTTATTTCATGTCTTGTTTTGCTTTAGTTTTAGTACTTGTAATAGCTTGTAATAGTTCCTAAAATTCAATAAAATGTTAGATTTTCTCTTCATACTTAGCTTTGGAATGAACACTTGTGCCCACTTTCTTTCCTCTTTTTATTCTTAGTTTCATCTTTGTTCTTCACTTGTTCTTCATTTATGAAAAGTGTGTGTGTGTGTATGAGTGTAATTTGCTTACTTTACATTTTTTTTACTTGTTTTCATGCTTAGGAATGTTAGGTTTTCCTCTTTACATGCCTTTGATTTTTTTTTCAAGTTAGGTTTTGTTTGAAAATGATGAAATGATGAATTAGGTTTTTCCTTTTTTTTTCTTGTCTTCTTCAACATCTTCACTCTTATGAGTGTGTAAAAGAGTTACTAAAGTTCCTTTTGTTTTTTTACTTAGCTTTATTTTAGGATGAAAACTTTTTTTCTTCTTTCTCTTTTATTTCAACTTTTTTAGCTCTTTTATGAAATCCTAGGAATGAAAATGTTGAAATTTTTATTTTCCAAAAACTTTGGTTTTTAATTTGTTTTGAAAAACTTTTGTCTTCTAAAATTTTAATTTCTTCTTTTTATTTGTTTTTGGCAAAACCTATGCTTGAAATAGTTAAAGTTTTAATTTTTAGGTAACTTTGATTTTTTCTTTGTTATTTGTGTGTGTGAGTGTATGAGCCTAAATTTCCTTTTGTTCTTCTTAATCTTCATAAAGTGTGTGTGAGTGTAGGTGTATTAACTTTTATGCTTTGATTTAAATTGAGTAGAGTGTGTGAGTGTAGGTGTATAATTTTCATGCTTTGTTTTAATGCTTTCTTTTAATGCTTTGTTCAATTATGTAGAGTGTGTGAGTGTAGGTGTATAATTTTATTGCTTTCTTGAATTTCATATGGAGTGTGTGTGTTCGTGCGCATTTATTTCCGCCTACTCGTTAAGAGTTAAATGGCGCATCGTTTTCATTTTCAGTCCTACTCGTTCGAGTAGGACTTGTAATTTTTCTTTCTTTATTTTTCCGCCTACTCACTTGAGTTTAAATGGCCGGACTTTATTTCAGTTCATCTCGTTTGAGTAGGACTTGCATTTTTTCTTTCTTTATTTTTTCCGCCTACTCACTTGAGTTAAATGGCCGGACTTTTTAGCCCTGTAATCGCATTTATTTTCTCCTACTCATTTGAGTAGGACTCGCTTTCATTTCAGTCCTACTCGTTTGAGTAGGACTTGCAATTTTCAGCCTTTATTTACTGCCCCCACTCGTTTGAGTGGGACTCGCAAATTTGAATTATGCAAATTTTCTTTCATGTGTAACTTAGTTTTTTTTTATTTATAATTTGGAGTGTGCGTGAGTTCTCGTTTAGTTAACTTTTTAGCTTTCTAAATGTTGTTATTTTTCTTTTGTCCCTTTCTTATAAACGTTTAGCATTTAATTTCGAACTCGCGCCTCACTAAATTATAAGCCGTCCCCATACCGATGTGTGGCTAATCGCTATCAGCCTCGGCATCGAAGAGCATTGGGACATTTAAAATGATTTATAATAATTGAAGCTCTTTATTTTCATTTTAATTTAAGCACTTAGGGTTTACCCCGGGTTTACGACGCGTAGGACCACATAATCGATGTGTGGGCCCTATTTCCGTAGTCCATATGCTAGCTAGCCGAGAGGCCGTGCATATGGACCGATCACCCCTGGGTAAATAGAGTTGCGTGCACCCCCTCGAGAGAGGACTAGCGTAATTCTACCGGATTGGGTTCCCCACCCAATAGCGGGGTTCTTAGCGTAAAGCGGGCGTTAAGAGGAATCCTTCGTCGGACTAACGTTCGGTCGAATAGTCTTAACGTTCAGGTGAGCAATATTCCTAGAGATAAGTGCGCTCACATTTGTGGAACCTCCACGGCCAAGTTGCCTTATTATTAATTTGAAAACTAAGTCTTTTTATTATTAAAAATTGTTTTAGTCTAATCCGATTCGATGCCGAGCGTTAACCCTTCATCGAATATTTTATAAATCGTTTTTTCGCTCCTTTGCTTTTCGCCTTTTATTAAGTAAAAAAAATCCACCTTTTCTTTCAGTAAAATAATAGTCCTCCCGGAGGAGTAAGAATAGTCAACGCGACCCCGAGAACAATACGACCTCGGTATTCCCCCGAATATCGAGTACTACTTGCGATAGGTGCACTTGCCTACCCGAGCAAGCCCGCGGCGATCGACTCACCGAACCAACCACAGTAAGAGTCTGTTCGCGGGCACATCAAGAGCCCGGGACGAAATCTATCTCATGCTGAATATCTCTCATGGGTGGCAACTTAGATGGCAAGTCCTCCGGATAGACGTCTCTATACTCTTCGAATATAGTGCGCAGAGATAGCGGTATATTCTCTAAAATGGGTGAGTCTTCCTTAGCTTGTAGGCATACTAACTCATACAGAACGCCGTCCAAGAAGGTCTCGCGTTCCAACTCCTTCTTACTTATCAAACTTATAATTTTTCTTTCCGCAGGCACAATGGTGTCCTTGGGGGCAACCGAAGGATCCTTGGGTGGTGTGGGTTTCAGTACAATGGTCTTACCATTATACTTGAACTCGTACGTGTTGGCTCGCCCGAAATGGGTCACGTCATAATCATAGAGCCACGGGCGCCCTAGAAGTACATGACATACATCCGTGGGGATGACGTCGCACCACACTTTATCGACATAGCTCCTCAACGTAAGTGGCACTAAACAATGCTTAGAAAACACGATAGACGTTTTGTTCACCCACGCTATTTTATATGGCTGGGGGTGTGGTTCGGGGACTAGGTGCATACGAGTGACGGCGTTTTCCGAAATGACATTCATGCAACTTCCGCTGTCTATTATTAACTTGCACCACTTTTCACCACATTTAAAATTCAAAGAAAATAAGTTCGTTCGATTGTGCTCATCCGGTGCACGTGGTGTGGCCAAGATACACCTCATAACCATCATATAAGACTCATTTTCGATATCACTCGGCTCGGCATCTGATTCACCGCCAGCTTCATAGATGAGCTCGGCAGGCTCAGACGTGGACTCTAATAGTGCCAGTGGCTTACTCTTGGTAGGACACTCACTAGAGTAGTGTCCTTGAATTCCGCACGAATAACATGTAGCATTAGTCTTATTAACTCGTCCTATTGGAACTCTCTCACCATTGGGAATTTTATTGTTCCTAGCGGTAATTACTATGGAACTTGAATCATTCGATCAGAACTTTCCTTTGTCTCGCATGGATGACGAAGGTGGGGGTCCTAAGATGGATTTTCCTTTCTGGAATGCTCGACCCTTGGACTTGTAGGCATTGTGCTTTTCTATATTCAATGCCGCATTGAATGTTGTGTTAAGGTCCGTGTGACCATAACGCAAAAGCTTGCCTTGTATGTCCGCATTAAGTCCCTTACGGAAACGAGATAGTGTGACCTCGGGCATTTCTCGAATATCACAACACACCATCATATCCTTGAGTTGTCCCATGTACTCCGCTACTGATTGGCCCCCTTGACGAAGGGTGGCTAGCTCGTCGAACATTTGGGTTCGGTGATATGCCGGGACATATTGGTCATGCAGGAGTGCCTTCATGGCAGCCCACCCAATTGGGGGTGCTCCATTCACGGTTCCTAAACGCCTCTCTTCGTTCAACCAGAATGTTTTGGCTCTACCCAGAAGTTTCATTCGTGCTACTCGTACCTTCTCAACGTTTGTCAGGTTGTGCCACTCAAAATAACACTCAATATGCATGGTCCAGTTTAGAAAAAGTTGGGGTTCACCAATGCCATCGTAGGAGGGTGATTCCATTTTAACGGCCCTAGTTAAGTCGAACTCATATGGGGCTCGGGGTGCGTACTCATAATCCGGATCACGAGGGAGATTTTGTCGCTCTCGTTGGTTGGCGGGATGGGGTGGCTGCCCCGGTCGATTTATCCCAAAGCCGGGATTTCGAGGCGCCGCCTTATTTACAGCCAACCCTTGTATTAACTGAGTGAGTGCATCGAAACTGGTGTTAAACTCTTCCCTAAGCGCCGCAATTGTTGCAGGAGCGGGCTCACCATCATCATGATGGTCGGCCATGTGTGATGTGGATGGAGGATACTCCGTGCCAAGCCTCGTGCGCATGAACAACACAGATACAGGGTGCCTCACCTAGATAAGAAATTGTTTGGACAAGAATTTTATAAATCAGGATTTTTATACGCTTAATGACTTGGAGAATAAAAATATTTTTTTTGACTTTTATGCTTAGAAAAAAAGTAGAAAATTCAGAATTTTTTTGGCAATTTGTTTTGCAGAAATTTTTTTTGACTTTTGTTATTTGCAGACCAGATGGTGGTAAAAAAATTTCAGATTTTGTGTCTACGAAACGTGCACGACCAAGTGTGGGTCGACATCCTAAGACCGGAAGCGTAAGGACGGTGTCGATTGAGAAATCAACACGAACCTCGATTTGATACCAAATTTTATGTAGGCTAAGCCTTAGGGATCCTACACGGAGGGCGTGAACTACGACCTTTACAACGTTAACGCTCCCTAACCCGCACACAAACGAAACGCAGCGACCACAAGTAATTTTATTTATCGTTCGCGCTAACATACGGGTAGCCGATCCGCAAGTGGAACGGAGAATGGCTATAGGCCAAAATCCTTTCCAGCTCAATGGAATAATATTGATTCCGGTCGAGCTTGGAGTTGTACCAAAATAGATCCTCCCAAAATAAAACACGATTCAAAAGTGGTAGGATCTATCCGAACAAAACAAAAGCGAGGAGCGCCAATCCTCTCGTTAGATCTTTCGGAAAAAAAAACAAATGAAAATCCAGATCTACTATTAGAAACACCGCGAAAATTAACGATTCGAGAAGATCACGCAAAAGTCGTCCACCAAAAGAACTAATCAAGACGGAAATTCTCTTGTGTAGGAATTTTCGTTACCCCGCTCGGAAGTGTAGATCCGAGATGTTTGGATCCACGAAGATGACCGCTCTTCCTTTGGACCCACGGGAAATGCACCACGGATGAAGATCTTGCTCGTCTCCTTCGCTTTCACGCCGTGGATGATTACTCCAAAGACCTTGGTTCTTCCTTGCACTTGTTCCTTTTTCCTCCAAGGTGGCCGAAAATGACAAAGGGGGAATATGATTTCGGTGGAGAAAGGTAGAGAGGTGGAAGAACGAGGGGTTTCTAGTGGGAGCGAGGAGTAGAAGGGGCGGCCAAGCAAAGAGGTAGAGGGGGCGGCCGAACTCCTTGAGGGAGCCTTGAGGGGGGCGGCGGCCAAGAGGAGGAGGGAAAGAGGATTAGGGTTAGGCAAGCAAATTTTTCTTTGATCTCTATAATAATCCCAAAACAAATGAAACCTTGGCCTTATATAAGGCTTACAATTATGTGGCTATTAGCAGCCCAAAATAAAATATTGTTCCTAAATGAAATGATAGAAAAAAACATAATTTCAAATACCACATATAAAAGATAAATGCAGACCACTAGTAAAATAAATTTAACTCTTAATTTTTGTTGCGTGGGCGAAGATTGTAGCCGTGCCTGCTACGGTGCCGCAAGACTTTTGTTGGAGAAGCATCGTCGTCATCTTCTGTCACGGCAACACAGCCATGGACGTCGTCATCTTCTGCCACGGCAACACCGCCATGGACGTCATCTTCATCACCCAGTTGGCTGTCGTGGTGGTCGTCGCCATCAGGGAAGCGCTCTGAGATCTTCCAGGTTTGTTGTGGGACCGCCCCGCCGAGCCCTTGGGTCGGTTTTTAATTGTCTTCTTTGTTGTTTTGCTTGCAGGAGTGAAGTAGGTGCGAGACCACCCCTTCCCCAAGGGCGAACTCCACAGGAGACCGAGAAATCGGTTTCAACAACGGACATAGCGCAGGTCAGATCATCCACCCCCCCCCCCCCCCCCCCCCCCCCCCCCGTTGCTCAAATCGCGATGCCATCACCGAGTACAGCGTACTCGCGGCTATATGAAAGGCGCGGGTCGGTTTCACCGATCCTATTCTGGCATTCAAGCCTGGGTGCTTTCCTGGGCGCACCAGTACTTACTCCTACACCCATTTCATCTCACACATTAGCGGGTCTTTCCTGGGCACACCAGTACTTCCTGCTACTCTCTTCACAGGTACGACCCCGTAATTATCACAAATGTCAAGGGTATTTCCATGGCTTACCACGCCAGTACTTCCTGCAACTTCCCTTCACAGGTCCACCCATGAACATCAAGCATTATAAAGGGTATTTCCTGGACCTCCAATCCAGTACTTCATGTTACTTTCTTTCGCAGGTACAACCAAATAGCACAGGCATCACATGCATCACAAGGGTATTTTCCTGGACTACCACTCCAGTACTTCCTGCTACTGCCTTTCACAGGGTTAACCCAGCGACTCCTAAACTACAAGTTTATCACGGAGTCTTCTCCGGTTCGTATATGCAACATCACCAATCCAGACTAACCTATCCAGATGGGCTTTACACAGCATGCCTATTCCGTACTCCATTTTTGGATCTATATGCCAAATTGGGGATTCCATGAATCAACCCAAAAGACTTCCACAACAAGCCACCCTCTGGTGGGGGAATCAGATGCACATGCCAAAAAGGAAGCCTTCACATGACTAGGAAGAAAGATCGCTACCCTTGAGTACAGCTTCGGTGCCATGAGCTCCTAGCTGACTAGATAGAACCGCAACAGCTTTTCCTCCGCAAAGATGGCCTCAGATCTCAGCTTGATACTCTCAAGCTCTACCAACGATCAGCTCCACTTCCTCCCCCACCTTCTTTCTCTCCCTTTCTCTTTCTAAGTTTTAGAAAGATGAAGGCATAAACATAATGAGAATTCGTTCTCAGTTTTCGGCCGTAAGGAAGCAGGGAGGACTCTCAGCTGTTAGATCCCAGCTGAAGAAAATGGACGGCCACAAAAAATCCTAAAAATCTCTTTGCGGGTCCGACAAGCCCTGTGACACGCCCGTGTCACAGCCCGTGTACTCTAAGCGGTGCACAAACTGCCTTATCCTAAAACAGGTCACAGCTAGGGTACACGCACGTGTCGGCCCAGACATGCATGTATCGCAGGGCGTGTTATTGCACTCGATGATCGTCGAGCTCATTTCGTCGACCAAAGGGGGGAACACGCCTTCCGACACGCCCGTGTCGGATGGTACACGCCTGCATAGTATGGCGTGGTTCCTTTGTCGACCAAAGCACTCGAGTGTCGACCAGGGTGGACACGCCCTAGGTCATGCCCGTATCACAGGGCGTGTACCTCCCGAACACTTCGTCGAACACATTTTCGTCGAACTCGCAACGTCTTCGCACACGAGCAGGACATGCCCTGGGACACACTCGTGTCCCAGGCCGTGTCAACCAAAATTTTCCCATTCTGAAATTTGGGCTGTTATAACCCTCCCCTCCTACAAGAAATTTCGTCCTCGAAATTCGCATACAGGAAGGAAACAGCAAAGTAAAATGTTCTAACATCAATATTTTATGTTACGATAAAATTTGCACTATACAACCAGTTTACAGAAATAGCTCGGGAAAGTCAGCTCGCATGGTTTGCTCTCACTCCCATGTTAGCTCCTCACGGCCGCAATTATCCCACCAGACTTTGACCATCCCGACCGTCTTGTTCCGCAACAGTTTCTCGGCTCTATCCTTGATTTGAGTGGGCCTAACCTTCGTCGTTAGCCCATACTCTACCGGCACACGATCATCCTTGATCACCTGAGCTGGATCTTTCACAGCTTTTCCCAACACCGAGATGTGAAACACATCATGTAATCCACTCAAGTCTGCCGACAGAGCTAGCCGATATGCAGCTTCTCTGGCTTGCTCGACCACTTCAAATGGACTAAGGTATCTTGGACTCCACTTTTTCAGACGTTGAATCCTGGTTACGCCTTTGAAGGGCTTGATCTTCAAGTATACCCAGTCGCCTACCGCGAACTCCACATTCCGGTGCTTGGCATTGTAGTATTTGGCATGTCGATCCTGGGCTACGAGTAGCCTCTCTCGAATAGTACGTATTGTTGAGTTTTCTTCATCGATTTCATTACGATTATAAACTCTAGCTTCGGCCGCTTCTACCCAAGCAAAAGGAGTACGACACTTCCGTCCATATAGAGCTTCATATTGTGCCATCCCGATGCTCGCTTGGTAGCTATTATTATAGTCAAACTCCACCATATAGAGATGATCTTCCCATCTCTTTCCAAAGTCTAGGGCGCACATCCGGAGCATATCCTCCATCGTCCTGTTGGTACGTTTAGTTTGTCCATCAGTTTGGGGATTAAAGGCCGTAGTGAATATCAACTTCGTGCCCAACAGTTAATGAACTAGCCTCCAGTCGTTCGATGTGAATCGCCCATCTCTATCACTTACGATGCTCCGAGGAACACCGTGTAGCCGCACAATCTGCTCAACATATAATTTTGCCAAACTTTCCACCGAATCATCCTGTCTATTCGGCAGGAAGTGTGCCACTTTCGTTAGCCGATCAATAATCACCCAAATCGAATCATTTCTGCGCTAAGATCTCGACAACCCGTGCACGAAATCCATAGAAATATCGTCGAACTTCCATTCTGGAATCGGCAATGACTTCAAATAACCTGCAGGCTTTTGGCATTCCGCCTTCACCATAGCACAGGTTTGGCATTTGGCCACATAATGAGCAACATCTTTCTTTAGTCCTGGCCACCAGAACAGCTTTTTCATATCCCTGAACATCTTTGTGCTCCCTGGGTGGATTGAGTACTTCGTATAATGCGCTTCATACATCAGTTCTTCCCTCAATTTACCCAAATTCAGGACGCACAAACGGCCCTCCTTCCGCAGAAGACCGCCATCCCAGGAGAACTTGCCCTCTAGCCCATCTTTAACATAGCGTAGGAGATCTTCATCTAGCCCCAGTGCTCGTCGAATCCGGTCCGCAAGGTCACATTGCACCTCCGTCCAGTTCAAACATGCATTGGCGACGGAATTCTTATCAACACAAGAAATCTCCAATGCTTCTAGCTCCTGGATGAGACGTTCATCATGCCTCTGCAACGAACTCACCCTTATCGGAACTCTTGACTCAAGGCATCCGCGACTACATTTCCCTTTCCAGATGTATAGTGAATCTCAAAGGTGTAGTCTCCAAGGAACTCCAACCACCTTCGTTGTCGCATATTCAAGTCCTTCTGCTCCAATAGGTACTTTAGGCTCTTATGATTTTTATAGATCTCCACCTTCACACCATAAAGATAGTGTCGCCACAGCTTTAGTGTAAAGATTACCGCCGCCAACTCTAAGTCGTGGGCGAGATAGTTTTCCTCGTGCACCTTTCGCTGGCGAGAGCCATAAGCAATCACCTTCCCATTTTGTAGAAGAACGCAGCCTAAGCCGCTCCCCGAGGCATCACTATAGATTACAAATCCATCAGTACCACATGGCGATGACAACACAGGCACCGTGGTCAACCGAACCTTCAGCTCATCAAAAGCTCACACACACTCTGGCATCCAAACGAACTTCTGATCTTTTCTCATCAACATGGTTAGCGGCAAAGCAATCCGCGAGAAGTTTTCAACAAATCTTCGATAGTAGACCGCTAGTCCAAGGAAGCTCCTGACCTCGGCCATTGAAGACAACACCGGCCACTCCTGTATGGCTCTTATCTTTGCTGGATCCACTGCTATTCCTGCTCCACTCACCACATGGCCTAGAAAAGCCACTGACGATAACCAAAACTCCCACTTCGAGAACTTGGCATAGAGCTTATTCTGCCTCAAGGTATCCAACACCAACCGCAAGTGGTTCTCATGCTCGGCTTTCGATCGAGCGTAGACCAGAATATCATCAATGAACACTATCACGAATAGATCCTGGTACTCTCGGAATATTCGGTGCATCAAGTCCATACACCGAGAACTCATAATGTCTGTACCGTGTTCCAAATGCAGTTTTGGGAATGTCACCTTCCCGGATTATCAACTGGTAATAACCAGACTTCAAGTCCAACTTGGAGTAGATGGTCGACCCCACTAGCTGATCGTACAACTCATCAATCCAGGGAATCAGATACTTGTTCTTCTCTGTCAACTTGTTCAGTTCGCGGTAATCAAAACATAACCGTAAACCGCCGTCTTTCTTTTTCACAAAAAGCACAGGGGCGCTCCAAGGTAACATGCTTGGGCTAATATAACCCTGCTCCAGCACCTCTTGTAGTTGGACTTTTAATTCCGCCATTTCCTTTTTCGCAACGCGATATGGCGAGCGGGCCATAGGTTTTGCACCTAGCACCAACTCAATCGTGAAGTCAATCTCTCGCTGGGGTGGTAGCCCCGGGAGATCCTTGGGAAACACATCTTCAAACTCCGATACGATCTGAACATCGCACACACTGGCCTTAGGCTCCATAGCCCGAATTAGCATGAAGTATAACTCCGCGCCTTTCCGAACAGCTTTAACAACTTGGAGTGCAGACATCAACGTCCCGCCAACTCCTCACATACCCGCGAACCGCGTTTCCTGCTCGGTATTCTGTCCCAACGTGATCTCTTTGGCATTACAATCAATCAAGGCATGCTGCTCCGCGAGCCAATTCATACCAAATATCACGTCAAATTCCGATATCGGCAATACAGATGCAGTAATGCAGAAATCCCGACTTCCTATTTGCACTGCCATATCACAAGCTTGATCCGCAAGCATCATACAACCATTCAACAACACCACTCTGATGCTATCTGTCTTCACACGACTCGTTATCCCAAGCCGCGCTATGAACTCTTTAGACAGAAAAGAATGTGATGCACCCGTATCAAACGGTGCTCGCTCCAGCGTGTTCCGAATCATTACAAATCATGTGTCAATCATGTCACACACACAAGCCTCATACGCATATGCAATAAATAAAGCATGCAAGCAATACAATACTCCATAACTTAACTCGTAGCTGTGACGACGTCACTCTGCTTAATGATCTCTTGCAGGGCAAGATTTTAGACTCGGGGCTACGCCTGAGATATAGAGGATTCCACCACTGCCTTTCCCTTCTCAGCATACGATACTCCCACCTTCTTTTCACTCTTTGGCGGCACCCGACATTCACGGGCTATATGCTCTACCCGTCCACAATTAAAGCAAGTACGAGTATCCAACCTTGAGGTGGCCCTCGACGTTGCTCCCGATGAAATTGAAGAAGGAGCTTGTCCCGACGTCTTGGGCCTCTTACTCCATTTCTTCTTATAAAATGACTTCGTCGGTCGGGGCACTGATGAATTGTAAATATACCTATTTTATGTACATTACATAAGTCGTTTTAATTAATTTTTGTCATTTTTACTTGTTTTTATTCAATAAAATGCTCCTATTTTTGTAAATATTATACTAACTTGTTTTATTCTATTTTTCAGGAAAAAAAATCAAAATCTGCAAAAAAATGTCATGTCACGCCCGTGACATATTGGTCACGCCCGTGACTAGGGCATGACAGCTCAAAATCCCGAGAAGCAGCCAATTTTGAAGAGAAAAGCCTGACACGCCCGTGTTCAATGATTCAACACGCCCGTGTCAGCCCGACACGGGGTGTGACCAAGCCGTGTCCATCCCGCTCGATGATTTCAACTCGACGTTCGTCGACCCAAGAGGGACACGCCCGTGTCCGATGTGCGGCACGCCCGTGTCAGCCCGACACGCCCCGTGCCAGCCAGGTCACCGTTTTGCGCTCAACGTTCGTCAAACTCAAGAGGGACACGCCCGTGTCCGATGTGTGCCACGCCAGTGTCAGCCCGACAAACTGCCGCCGGCGAATCCCGAAGTCAACAACGCCTTTAAGCGCCGAACGACACGCCCACCGTCACGCCCGTGACCTGGGGCATGATCGCCGCGTTTTCGGCCGGAAAGTCAAATCGCCGTCAAATACGTCAGATCGCCAAATTCTGCTATAAAATAGTGCTGACACGCCCCCCGACACGCTCGTGTCGGAGGGCGTGTACTTGGAAATTTTTGCCTATTTAAGGGCAGCTGCTGTATGAGTTCAGGGTTCCAAAAATCCGAACCATTTTGATGTATAATGGCTGCCGTTAGAGCTGCTTTAGTGCTATGTAAGGATTCTCTTTCCCCCCTTTTTTGAAGTTAGTTTGTTTAAGCTCCTGTAATCAACTTCTTTTATTAATAAAATAGATATTTTTCTCATCCTTATATACTCTGAATTTTCTCTAAAGGCCTCCTTTTCATCAATCTTATATACTTTCATTTTCATTTTCATAATGCGTGTGTGTGTGTGTATAAGCTTAAAATTGCAAAAATTATATTTTAAAACGAAAATGTTCTTGTTTTCCTTTCAATTATAACAAAATTTATAGCCGTTATTATTACCGATTTCATTCTCAAACTCTTAAAAATTGGTTAGACTTAGGATTTTCATGCTTCAAAATGCGTTCTTATGAACCTGTAAAACATTAAAAAGGTAGTTTTTATTGCTCTTAACTTAGCTTTTACTTTGTTTTAATTATAAAACCATTGCTTCTTTTTAGCTTACTCCCACTTTTTAAACCATTTTATCATGCTATAGGAATGTATAAATTGTTATTTTTATTTTTCATCAACTTTCATTTTAAGTAATTACAAAAAATATTTTCGCTCGAACAATTTTTATTTTCACTTTTTAAGCATTTCTATCAAAATCTAACGGTAAAAATGTAAACGTTTTAATTTTTCGGGCACTTGCCTTTCTCACTTTAATTTGAAAACTTTTTGCTCAAACAATTTTTATTTTGCCTTTTTATGCATTTCTACTGCATTCCAGCGGTAGAAATGCAGTCATTTTAATTTTTCGATAACTTTGTTTTTCTTATTTCTCGCCCGAGTGCGTGAGTGTATGAGATAATCTTTATCGTCTTAGTTAATTCATGCAATTGTGTGTGTCTGTGTGTGTGTGTGTGTGTTTATTCAAGTAGAGTGTATGTGTTGTTTTTATTTTTCCGCCTACTCATTTGAGTTAATTTGCTGGATTTTATTCAAGTAGAGTGCGTGTGTTGTTTTTATTTTTCCGCCTACTCATTTGAGTTAATTGGCTGAATTTTATTCAAGTAGAGTGTGTGTGTTGTTTTTATTTTTCCGCCAACTCATTTGAGTTAAATGGTCGGTCTGTATTTTCAGTCCTACTCGTTTGAGTAGGACTTGTAATTTTCATTCTTTATTTTTCCGCATACTCACTTGAGTTAAATGGCTGGATTTGATTTTCCGCCTACTCGCTAGAAGTTAAATGGTCGGACTTTATTTTGATGTAAATATTTAAGAAAGCCCTGTAATCGCATTTATTTTCTCCTACTCGTTTGAGTAGGACTCGCTTTCATTTCAGTCCTACTCATGTGAGTAGGACTTGTAATTTTCAGGTTTAATTTTCGGCCCCCACTCGTTTGAGTGGGACCTGCAATTGTCAATTATACAATTTTCTCTTATGTGTAACTTAGTTTTATTTCTGTCTCTTATTATATGTTTGAATGAGTGCAGGTGTGTTTATTTGTCATAACTTTTCTAATGTTAGGATATTTTACTTTTCTTCTTATTTTCTTTATAACCTTTCAGCGAATAGTTTAGGACGCTCGCACAACCAAACATATAAGCTATCCCCATTCCGATGAGTGGCTAATTGCTTTTAGCCCTCGGTATCGAAGAGCTTTGGGATCTAAAATGTTTTAAATAACCAAATGTCTAATTTTTCAATTTAATTAAAAACTTAAGGTTTACCCCGGGTTAACGATGCATAAACCCACATATCGATGTGTGGGCTCTATTTCCGTTATCCATACGCTAGCTAGCCGAGAGGCCGTGCATATGGACAGATCACCCCTGGGTAGATAGAGTTCCGCACTAACCCTCGAGAGAGGAGGCGCGCTAACTCTACCGGATTGGGTTCCCAACCCAATAGCGGGGTTCTTAGCATACTGCGGGCATTAAGGGGAATCCTTCGTCGGACGAGAGCCCGGTTGAATAGCCTTAATGTCTAGGTGAGCGATATTCCTAGAGATAGGTGAGCTCATTATTTTGAACCTCCACGGCCAAGTTTCCGCATTAATTAAATTGAAACTTTAGATATCTAGTTGTTCAAATCTATTTTTAATCCTAACGCAATTCGATACCGGGAGTTATCTCTTCATCGACTATTTTCTTAAAATCTATTTTCGTTCCTATTTTACTTAAAACCCTCAACTTCTATTTCAGTAAAATAATAGTGTTTTCGGAGGGGTAGGGGTAATCAACCCGTTCCCGGGAATAATACTACCTCGGTATTGTCCCGAATATCGAGTACTACTTGCGATAGGTGCACTTGCCTCATCTAGCAAGCCCGCGGCGATCGACTCACCGAACCAACCACAGTAAGAGTCTGTTCGCGGGCCAATCAAGTTTTTGGCGCCGTTGCCGGGGAATCTCTTAGAGTTGTTATTCCGAATCCGAACTCTATTACTTTTACCTTTATTTCTAAAAACTAAAAAAAAAACTTAAAAAACTTTTCTTCAAAATCCAAAAAAAAAGAAGTTAAGTTTCTACTTTTTATTTTAGGGTGTATGACCCGTGGACAGCCTTCGGAGTCCGAAAATTTGGATTTCGATCATGAGATCGAGCGCTCTCTTGCGCGTATTCGGTCTCAATGCCGAAATTCCCTCTTTGGATCCCGAAGAATCCATCAGAGAACTCTCTGCCATTGCTATGGCCGACCCCAATCCGAACGCGGCCCTTGAGCGTATAATGTCATATTACGCCCGGCCAAATTTGGACGATACTGGGTCCAGTATTGTTCGCCCGACGGTGGCGAACAATAATTTTGAGATCAAATCGAGTGTTATCCAAATGATCCAAAACGCCGTGCAGTTCGATGGACAGCCGGATGAGGACTCGAACATTCATTTGTCTAGTTTTTTGGAGATTTGCGACACTTTTAAGATTAATGGCGTCACTGATGATGCCATTCGTTTGCGCCTTTTTTCATTCTCCCTCAGATCCAAAGCTAAGGCGTGGTTGAATTCCATCCCACGAGGATGTATCACCACCTGGGCCGAGCTTGCGGAGCGGTTCTTAACGAAGTATTTTCCGCCCGCCAAAACTGCAAAGTTACGGGCGGACATTTCTGCGTTCGTGCAGAATGATTCGGAGTCTCTTTTTGAGACTTGGGAGCGCTTTAAGGAATTCCTCCGCAAGTGTCCGCATCACGCGCTGCCTGTGTAGTTGCAGGTCCTAATCTTCTACAATGGGCTTAATTATCATACGCGTCAAATGATTGACGCGGCTGCCGGGGGTACCTTGAATAATAAGACCCCCGAGGCTGCCCAAGCTCTTATTGAAGAGATGGCTATGAATGCCTACCAATGGAACGTCCCGCGGGGACGTCCCAAGCAGGAGGCCGGCCTCTTTGAAGTGGATGCCACTGCCCACTTAGCCCTTCAAGTCGAAAGGCTGACGAAGCAGGTGGCGGAGATGTCTGTTGCCTCCACCACTCCGCCTTGGGCGATTCCCCCTAATGCCGGCATAGCAAATGAATTCGTAGACTACGTGGGAAATGCTGGGCGACCTTCCTTCAACCCCAATAACAACCCTTATAGCAATAACTATAATCCGGGTTGGAGGAACCACCCCAACTTCTCATGGAGCAATCCGAATAATGCGCAGCACCCCCCCCCCCCCCCCCCAATTCTTTTGCTGCTGGATTTCTGCCGCCTCCCCCTCTTCCAAAACCCTCCCCGATGGAGGATAATTTTTCTAAATATATAGCTTCCAACGAGTCAAATATCCGGAACATCACCAGATTGCTAAAAAACTTAGAACTCCAGGTTGGACAGTTAGCGCGAATGATGTCCGAGCGCGCGCTCGGGGCACTACCGGGAAACACGGAGGCCAATCCGCGGGAAAATATCAACGCTATAACCCTCCGTAGCGGAAAGGAGGTGATCGATCCAAAACGGACCGATCCTCAGGGTTCCTAAACTGCGCCTTCCCCACCTCCTATCAGGGAAGCTTCTACCCCCCATCTCTTTCTTTTCTTTGTATATATTATCTTACCTGTTTTGTTCCGCATACTTACGTTACAACATTGAGGACAATGTTGGACTTAAGTATGGTGGTGTTTTCTCGCTTTTTTTACATATTTCTATTTTCTGCACTGTATTTCTATTTTCTTCACTGTCTTTCTTTTTCTGCACTTTAAACATAAAAAAAATATGAACAAAAAAAAACTATAAAAATAACAAAAAGTTCAAAAAAAAATTGAAAATGAAAATAAAATCCCAAAAACCTAAGTTTTTTTTTGTCTTTAAAATGTTTTTGTTTTATGTCTTTTTAACCAAAAATCCCAAAAAAATTGTAAAACAAAAAATCCCAAAAAAATCGCAAAACAAAAAAATTCAAAAAAAATTATAAAACAAAACTTCAAAAAAATTGTAAAACAAAAAATCCCAAACAAATCGCAAAAAAAAATTCAAAAAAAAGTTATAAAACAAAAACTTCAAAAAAAAATTATAAAACCAAAATTCCAAAAAAAAATTTCTGTTTTCATTTTATAAAAATCTGTGTAAATATTTTTGTAAATAATCTTCTCTCTCCCCCTTCCTTTTCTCTCTCATTCTTGTAAATACCGTCTCTTTTTCTCGCACTTTCCGCAAAACCTAAAAAATCTAAAAATATAATAAGTTCAAAATAAAAAAATTCAAAAAAAGAAGAAAAACTAAACAAAAATTCAAAAAAAAATTTCAGTAAACCAAAACCAAAATACAAAAAAAAAGAGATAATAAATAAAAAACACAAAAAAATGATGAAAAAAACTCTAAAAAAACCAAAAAATATTTTGAAACAAATAAATCAAATATACCATCCTTAATTTTCTTGCTATCCAAAAATTTTGCTTTGAGTTTATTTATATGTGAATTTTATTAATTCTTTGTTTGTTATTCGTTTTTTAATTATTGATTGAAAAATTTAAATATTCGGGGTTAAGTTTTAACGAATTCATTATGATTTGTTAAAAATAGCGAACTCGTTTTAGGCACTACTTCTAATTTTTCATTTATAGGAGCATGTGTATTATGTTAGAAAATAACGATTATAGGATTCAATTATGTTTACTTTTAGCTTTCTGAAAAATTGGAACTTACAATTTATTAAGGTTGCTCTCAAAATTATTTTTTAATAAAAAATCTAGTTTTCTTTTCTCACCTTTCTTATCATGACCTACTTGGCATGATAAAATTGTTATCCTTAAAAGATCCTATGTCAATGGGAATAAGATTTCGTTCTGTAAACATAGGCACCCAATAGATTAAAAAGATTATATGTTATGAAGTAAGAGGATAAAATTCATTACTCCTTCACATATACATTGGGTTAAAATTTATTATGAAGTTGAAAAAAATCGATATTAGGAAAATAAGATTTCGTTTTCCTAATAATCCAAAAAAAAACATGGAGGTTCGAGAAAAAATTACCTCGCCTCAAAAATCAAAACCCTCTCCATAAACCAACATCAACCCCCTTAGCCAATTCCACGATTCAAGATTTAATTCAAAAATCTTTTTGAGAGCATAATTTGTAAATTGCATTATTTCCAGTAAAACTCCTATAGGCTAAAAGTTCATATAATTCCAAACTATTCTTGTTAATCTAATCATTACAATTATTGATTTCTATTTGATTATATCAAGAAGTCTTTTGGCCAAAACTTTTGCGCTATTTAAATCATCTTCATACATTTCAGACTTAACTCTTACACCCTTTTATTTAGTTAGATCTCTCTTATAATTGATTAAGCGGTAGCTAAACGTAGAGTTTTTTCTATTCCTTATAAGTTCATCTCAAACTTTTGCTCTGGAATAGCAAAAGCTTAAGTATGGGAGTATTTGATGAATTGTAAATATACCTATTTTATGTACATTACTTAAGTCATTTTAATTAAGTTTTGTCATTTCTACTTGTTTTTATTCAATAAAATGCTCCTATTTTTGTAAATATTATACTAACTTGTTTTATTTTATTTTTCAGGAAAAAAAATCAAAATCTGCAAAAAAATGTCATGTCACGCCCGTGACCAGGGCGTGACAGCTCAAAATACTGAGAAGCAGCCAATTTTGAAGAGAAAAGCGTGACACGCCCGTGTTCAATGATTCGACACGCCCGTGTCAGCCCGACACGGGGCGTGACCAAGTCGTGTCCATCCCGCTCGATGATTTCAACTCGACGTGCGTCGACCCAAGAGGGACACGCCCGTGTCCGATGTGCGACACGCTCGTGTCAGCCCGACACGCCCCGTGCCAGCCAGGTCACCATTTTGCGCTCAACATTCGTCGAACCCAAGAGGGACACGCCCGTGTCCGATATGCGCCACGCCCGTGTCAGCCCGACAAACTGCCGGCGGCGAATCCCGAAGTCAACAACGCCTTTAAGCACCGAACGACACGCCCACTGTCACGCCCGTGACTTGGGGCGTGACCGCCGCGTTTTCTGCCGGAAAGTCAAATCGCCGTCAAATCTGTCAGATCGCCGAATTCCGCTGTAAAATAGTGCTGACACGCCCCCCGACACGCCCGTGTCGGAGGGCGTGTACTTGGAAATTTTTGCCTATTTAAGGGCAGCTGCTGTATGAGTTCAGGATTCCAAAAATCCGAACCATTTTGATGTATAAGGGCTGCCATTAGAGCTGCTTTAGTGCTATGTAAGGATTCTCTTTCCCCCCTTTTTTTGAAGTTAGTTTGTTTAAGCTCCTGTAATCAACTTATTTTATTAATAAAATAGATATTTTTCTCATCCTTATATGCTCTGAATTTTCTCTAAAGGCCTCCTTTTCATCAATCTTATATACTTTAATTTTCATTTTCATAATGCGTGTGTGTGTGTGTGTGTATAAGCTTAAAATTGCAAAAATTATGTTTTAAAATGAAAATGTTCTTGTTTTCCTTTCAATTATAACAAAATTTATAGCCGTTATTATGGCCGATTTCATTCTCAAACTCTTAAAAATTGGTTAGACTTATGATTTTCATGCTTCAAAATGCGTTCTTATGAACTTGTAAAACATTTAAAAGGTAGTTTTCATTCCTCTTAACTTAGCTTTTACTTTGTTTTAATTATAAAACCATTGCTTCTTTTTAGCTTACTCCCACTTTTTAAACCATTTTATCATGCTATAGGAATGTATAAATTGTTATTTTTATTTTTCATCAACTTTCACTTTAAGTAATTACAAAAAATATTTTCGCTCGAACAATTTTTATTTTCACTTTTTAACATTTCTATCAAAATCTAACAGTAAAAATGTAAACGTTTTAATTTTTTGGGCACTTGCCTTTCTCACTTTAATTTGAAAACTTTTTGCTAAAATAATTTTTATTTTGCCTTTTTATGCATTTCTACTGCATTTCAGCGGTAGAAATGCAGTCATTTTAATTTTTCGATAACTTTGTTTTGCTTATTTCTCGCCCGAGTGCGTGAGTGTATGAGATAATCTTTATCATCTTAGTTAATTCATGCAATTGTGTGTGTGTGTGTGTGTTTATTCAAGTAGAGTGCGTGTGTTGTTTTTATTTTTCCGCCTACTCATTTGAGTTAATTGGCTGGATTTTATTCAAGTAGAGTGCGTGTGTTGTTTTTATTTTTCCGCCTACTCATTTGAGTTAATTAGCTGGATTTTATTCATGTAGAGTGCGTGTGTTGTTTTTATTTTTCCTCCTACTCATTTGAGTTAAATGCTGGTCTGTATTTTCAGACCTACTCGTTTGAGTAGGACTTGTAATTTTCATTCTTAATTTTTTCGCCTACTCACCTGAGTTAAATGGCTGGATTTGATTTTTCGCCTACTCGCTAGGAGTTAAATGGTCGGACTTTATTTTGATGTAAATATTTAAGAAAGCCCTGAAATCGCATTTATTTTCTCCTACTCGTTTGAGTAGGACTCGCTTTCATTTCAGTCCTACTCGTTTGAGTAGCACTTGCAATTTTCAGCTTTAATTTTCCGCCCCCACACGTTTGAGTGGGACCTGCAATTGTCAATTATGCAATTTTCTCTTATGTGTAACTTAGTTTTATTTTTGTCTCTTGTTATATGTTTGAATGAGTGCGGGTGTGTTTATTTGTCATAACTTTTCTAATGTTAGGATATTTTACTTTTCTTCTTATTTTCTTTATAACCTTTCAGCGAATAGTTTAGGACGCTCGCACAACCAAACATATAAGCTATCCCCATTTCGATGAGTGGCTAATTGCTTTTAGCCCTCGGTATCGAAGAGCTTTGGGATCTAAAATGTTTTAAATAACCAAATGTCTAATTTTTCAATTTAATTAAAAACTTAAGGTTTACCCCGGGTTAACGACGCGTAGACCCACATATAGATGTGTGGGCTCTATTTCTGTTATCCATACACTAGCTAGCCGAGAGGCCGTGCATATGAACAGATCACCCCTGGGTAGATAGAGTTCCACACAAACCCTCGAGAGAGGAGGCATGCTAACTCTACCGGATTGGGTTCCCCACCCAATAGCGGGGTTCTTAGCGTACTGCGGGCATTAAGGCGAATCCTTCGTCGGGCGAGAGCCCGGTCGAATAGCCTTAATGTCTAGGTGAGCGATATTCCTAGAGATAGGTGAGCTCATTATTTTGAACCTCCACGGACAAGTTTCCGCATTAATTAAATTGAAACTTTAGATATCTAGTTATTCAAATCTATTTTTAATCCTAACGCAATTCGATACCGGGAGTTATCTCTTCATCGACTATTTTCTTAAAATCTATTTTCGTTCCTATTTTACTTAAAACCCTCAACTTCTATTTCGGTAAAATAATAGTGTTTTCGGAGGAGTAGGGGTAATCAACCCGTTCCCGGGAATAATACGACCTCGGTATTCTCCCGAATATCGAGTACTACTTGCGATAGGTGTACTTGCCTCATCTAGCAAGCCCGCGGCGATCGACTCACCGAACCAACCACAGTAAGAGTCTATTCGCGGGCCAATCAGGCACCTTGAACTCTGGCTGTGTCACAATCACGACCCTCTTCCCTTGCACCCTTTTTATATCTTTTTCCAGCGCGCACGCAGTGTCGACCAATGCCTGGAAGCCGTGGTTCACAAAACTAGAAAGCTGTTACCTCAACTCGTCCTGTAGTCCTTCATAGAACCTATTTGTCTTCCTGTGCTCATCAGCAAAAAATAGAACCCGCATACTGATGGGCTAAAACCCGAACAGGCAAGTGTACCTGTCGAATTGTAGTATCAAGGTCGTATTTAAACACGGGGTTGTCAAGTACTGCTACTCACGCTTGAACTATTATCCTACCGAAAAAGTAGGTTTTGAGAATTTAAACTAAAATGAAAGACAAAGTTTTTAGACGAAAAACTTTATAATAAAAAGCTAGCATACGATCGAAGATTCACCATAAAATGAAATGAGAGGGATGAAAAGGCATAATTTTAAATTTGCAAATCATACTCGACCGTGACGGATCCGAAATTAGGTAATAATCTCGCTAGAGAATTAAATCCCCTGACTTATAGACGTTTTGACCGAAATCTCTTTCAAGTCAAGAAGGCCTAAAGCCGCATTATCGAGGTGACCCGCACTATTGGATTTGACTCCAATCCGGAAGATTTACGTCATCCAATCTCTAGGGTTGCGTTCAACTCCTTCCTTCTTTGAGTGATCTTTCACATTCACGAGCCTCTCGGTACTCAAATATGAGATCCCAAGCCTACTACCGTATACCGGAAATACGGAGTCGGCAAAATAAAAATCAACGAAGGATCGAGTAAAATTTAGACAAAAATAAAATTATGAAATAAAGGAAACCCTCATCTCATTTTATGGATCCTCACGATCAAATGCTAAATTAAATTAGCTACTCATAATTGGAAGGGAAGACAAAACAAAATAAGAGAGAAACATTTTCATTACTTGCAAACAAAAAGAGTACACAAAATATTAAAAAGACAAGACTATGTTAGGAAGAAAAACTTGCAAAAATGGAAAAGAAAACTAATACAATAGTGAAACTAAAAACAACTCACAAGCACTCTCCACTCTCCACTCAACACTCACATTCAACTTGAAACTTTACTTCTCAAAATTTTCTCCCTTTGGCTTGAGGGATGCGGTGGCTTTTATAGGAGATGGAGAAGGATCTAGAATGAAATGAAGAGGAGGAGGCCAAGGGGGGTGGCCGGCCATGTAAGGAGAGAAGTGCATGCATTTCATTTAATGAAGGGAGAGGGAGAGGATGATTCAATGCATAGTATTTAAAAGAAATCAAATAAAATAAAGAGAGTAAATAAGGGGGAATGGATGATAATAAAGAGTGGAGAAAAATAATGAAAAGGACAGAGAGGAGGGATGGTGTGGCAAGTGGCCGGCCAATGCATGAAAAAGTGAATACATGCATGCAATAAATGAAAGGAAGAGAGAGAGAGAGAACATGCATGAATGTGGCTTATGGAAATGAAATAAAATTAAGTAGAGAGGGGGAATGGATGTAGAATAATGAAGGGGGGGGGGGAAATAGGGAGCCGGCCATGCATGAGTGGCACCATGTGGGCCGAAATTTTATTTGTGGGCTGCTGAATTTGAAGGAGGGTTGCACTTGGAGAGGGGCCGGGCTGCTACATGAAGAGGGCTGCATCATGTGGGCTTTATGGATGTTGAAGGGCTGCTCCAATCTTCAAGGGCTGCATGTAGGGGCTGCACCTTGTTGTGGGCTGCATGTAGGGGCTGCACCATGTTGTGGGCTGCATGTAGGGGGCTGCACCATGATGTGGGCTGCACCATAAGTGGCCGGGCTGCTTGTGTTTCACTTGAAGGAGAAGCTTGGGCTGCATGGTTGCATTTACGTACAAGGGTTGCTCCATGTTTCATGCATTTGGGTCATGATCCTACAAATAACAACACAAAATAATCATTAGAAACAAAATATTTTTCATGAGCATAAAATTATAAATAAGACTAAACATCACATAGAATAATATATATATTAATAAGATTAATCAAAGCAACAAACATTAAAACTACACACAACATAAAATATAAAACACAAGATAAATTTAGAAATTATCATAACATACGAGAAATAAAACAAAACAGACATAAAATAAACAAAATTATAACTAAACTTAGGAATTTAGGTTTATAAACTATACCAAAAAACGATGACTAAAAGTAGTCATCAAATTCCACCATGCTAGAGTATTTTCTTGCCCTCAAGCAAATAAAACTTAAAGAACTAGGGAATGGAAACAAAGAAGATTTAGGTTGCATAATTAAGAAAAACAAAACATGGAAAATTAAACTATCCTAATTCCTATGTTAACAACTAGTGGGGTGAGAAGTGCACAATAGAAAACTTGAAAGTGGAGACCTAAAAATATCATTAGAACATAAAGAAAATTTACACATTTCTAAATCTTAAAACAAGTCATCCAAAATTAATGAAATTAAGAAAAGCAAAAGTAGAAGTTCTAAACAAACGGCGCATTAACGAACTACTAGGTTGCTAGAATAACAATTAACCCTAAATCACCTCAAGATAACCTCCAAAGAAATCCATCAATGATGGTGGCCATAGGCTTGTCCGTTCACACTCTCTCCACTATGCGAATTTACGTTCTAAAGATTAATAGGACTTCTATAGGCGTTAAAACTTGGCTTAGGTAAATGGTTAGGAAATGAAAACAAGGATAAACATGAGTGCTTAAACACTAAACCAAGGTTGAGCTTAAAAAGAAAATAAACATAAACACATGAAGAGGAATGATAAGTACTTTAATTCAAGCTAAAATAAACATAAGGCCATGTATTTTTTTTCTTTTCTTTTCATAATATTGGCCAAAAATAAACTATTCTCTTTTTTTTCATTTCATTTTGATGATACTTTTGATAATAACTCCTCTTTTTTTGTAACTTTAAGGAAAGCTCCAAATGAAAGCTATAAATTTTCCTTTTCATTTCAACGATATAATCATTCACAAAATTAATATTTAAGCTCAAAGTTTAATGTGAAATGGGAAAGACATTTGGCTTTGGTGAAATGATGAAATGAAAGGTGGAGCTAAAAACAAAGAAACATGAAAAAAGGCCCAAAAATTGTTTTGCAATGGTAAAGTTGTTGGTGGGCAAGAAAAGCTCAAACTAGTCAAAGGGTGGCCTAAATCATTTCTAAAGTACGTAAAAACGACGCAAATGTTTCGAGAGTCGCTAGGGACAAGTTCTAGACACTAAGAAAGACTACCCCGCAAATGAAAAAGAGATAACATTATCTAGCAACCATTCGTAAGTAACTAACCGAATAAAAAGACATAACTACAAATTGCTAACTTAAAACGTAAAAATCGGATGCCTATATTTAAGAAAAAGAAACTAGTAAAAATAAGCTATGTTAAACTGATAAATTTAGAAAACTGTTTCAAAGAGATCTAAATAGAACTACAAAACCGCACGGGCCTACACATCACTAGAAGAAACATAAAAATAAAGATGGAAATAATTTTCGATTTTGTTTTTCAAATATATTTTAGCCATTTTTTTGGATTTTTGCTTTTCTTTTTTTGTGATTTTTTGAAAAGGCTAAAATAAAAGCAATACTAAAAAACTTAACAAAACTATGCTAATTTTTTAGAAAAATTTTTGAAAGAAAAAGGAAAAAGAGAAACTAACTAAACCCTCCCCCAAGCTTAGATTTTTCATTGTCCTCAATGAAAGAAACAAAAAGAAAAATGAGAAGGAGACTGAGAAGGAGAGAAAAATGCATAAAGTAAATGAAATAATAAACAAAACAGGACTTCCCCGGGTTTGTGGGATGACGGCGGATGTCGCTCCCCCATGCTTACTTTTTAGCGCACTTGATCAGCAACAGGTTTGACTTGATCCATCTTTATATCAGCAACATTGGAACGGCGGTCACGAACTGGCTTGGTTGGCCTCCGGAAGGAAGAGCAAAATAAAAGCAGAAAAAAATAGTCCGTGGGCAGGTGCCCAAGATTGTTCTTTATTACAACCATTTAAAGTCCGAAGAAAATTAAATAATAATAATAAGTCAAAAAATGTTGCACAACAAGATAAATATTTAAGAGTCGAAAACAAGATCCTCCATTGCAGGAGACACAGTATCATTTGAAAAATAAAGTTTAAGTCTATGTCCATTCACTTTAAAATCACCCTTATCGGGGTGCGAAAGCAACACAGTTCCATCAGAATAAACTTCCTTGACCGTAAACGGTCCAGTCCATCGAGATTTAATGTGTCCGAAGAAAATACGTAAGCGTGAATTAAAAAGAAGAACTTGATCTCCAGGTTTAAAAATTTTATGTTGGCCCAAGTTCTTATCGTGATCGACTTTAGTTTCAGGGTCGGGTGATTTTGCATATGAATTTTTCAGATTTTTGTCTTCTTCAAAAATGAGATTTTCAAGATTCTTTTGTTTAGAAACAGTTTCATTTTCAAAATTTATTTGCATGGACATAACCGTATTTTTTAAAATATTGGGAGAAAGTTCAGAAGAAGAAGACGAAAAATCATTTGGAGAAATATAGGAGTCTTCTTTTAATTCATCAAGAAAAAAACAAGTGTCATCATTTTGCAAAGAATTTCTCATAGATTGATTAATATCAAAAGTAACCTCTTCATCTCCCACACGTAGAGAAAGTCTTCCATCACTCACATTTATGATTGCTCGAGCGGTGGCTAGGAAGGGATGACCAAGGATAAGAGGGACCTCGACGTCCTCTTCAATATCAAGAATGACAAAATCCACCGGGAAGATGAATTTGTCGACCTTCACTAGCACATCCTCAACGATACCTAACGGATACTTAATCGATCGATCAGCCAATTGAATACTCATACGCGTAGGGTTGAGAGTGCCCAATCCTAGCTTTTTAAACAATGAAAAAGGCATCATGTTGATGCTCGCAACTAGATCCACTAGCGCATGTTTTATAAAATGATCACCAAAAACGCAAGGAATTGAAAAACTACCCGGATCGTGTATTTTTTTAGGCAAGTTAGAGTTTGTAACGACCGTCGAGCACTCTTCATTTAACGTTACGTGAGAAAGATTTTCCAATTTCTTTTTATTCGTTAATAAATCCTTGAGATATTTGGCGTATTTCGGCATTTGGCTAATGGCTTCGTGAAATGGCAAATTTATATGAATTTGTTTAAACATTTCAAGAAAGCGTGAATATTGATCATATAATTTTTCCTTCCTAAGCCTAGCCGGATAAGGAGGTTGCTGAAATTCCTTTATAATTGTCGGAGCATCATTTTGAAAATTGTTAACTTCTTTTTCAAAAGTAGGCTTTTCTTTTTCAAAATTAGATTTGTCTTTTTCTTTTTCAAAAATTTTATCATTTGATTCCGTAACGATAATATTTTCAGCAGTAGGAGAGGCAATCACCTCTGGCTCTTCCCTTGTGGTGGGCTCGTTAATAACTTTACCGCTCCGAAGGGAAATCGCATTCACGTGCTCCCTTGGGTTAGGTTCAGTGTTTGAGGGAAGAGCCCCGGGTGGCCTCTCGGAGATGACCTTGGCAAGTTGCCCGACCTGGTGCTCTAAATTTTTCACGGAGCCAGATAGACTTCTAATGGTAGCATCATTCGAGCTTATATATTTAGAAACTATTTCCTCCAAAGATGGAGGTTTTTGAAAATTTTGGTTTTGATATTGTGGCGGTGGTGGAGTGAAATCGTGTGGTGGGCGTGTAGCATTAGCAGGGTTACTCCAAGAAAAATTAGGATGGTTACGCCATCCAGGATTATAAGAGTTCGAAGAAGAATTAAAACCAGGAGGTGCAGAAAAATTAGAAAAAGCAGAAAAATTATTGGCAGAATTATTTTGAGCAGGCCTGGGTATGTTCCCCAGATAATCCACCTGCTCGGCAGTAGCAGCATTCGCACTTTCATATACCTTAGCGGCGGAGGAAGCAGTCATCTCCAAAATCTTCTTGTTCAATATTTCCACTTGTAGCGCCAGTTGCGAAACTGAATCCACTTCATAGATACCTGCAGGTTTAGATGGGCGAGTCCTAGTCAAATTCCACTAATAAGTGTTCATCTCCATGTCCTCAATAAGCTCAAGAGCGGCTTCCGGAGTTTTGCGGTCCAAGGAACCAGCGGAAGCGGCATCTATCATTTGCTTAGTTTCTTGATTTAGCCCATTGTAAAATGTCTGAACCTGTAACCATACAGGCAGAGCATGATGAGGGCATCTTCTCAAAAGTTCTTTGAACCTCTCCCAAGTGTCATAGAGGGTCTCAGAAGCAATTTGAGAATAAGAAGTTATATCATTTCTTAGCTTACCAGTTTTGGCGGGGGGGGGGGGGGGGGGGAATAACGAGAGAGAAATTTTTCAGTTAAAATGTTCCATGTAGTGATTGAGCCTCTTGGAAGAGAACTCAACCACTGTTTGGCTTTAGTTCTTAAGGAGAAGGGGAAGAGTCTTAGCCTTATAGCATCATCTGAGACACCATTTATTTTAAAGGTGTCACAGATTTCAAGAAAATTGGCAATATGCAAGTTCGGATCTTCATCTTGTAATCCGTCGAACTGTACATATTGCTGCACCATTTGTATGATGCTAGGCTTAAGCTCGAAGTTATTGTTCGCAATCGCAGGTCGAACAATACTTGTTTCAGTCCCCTCCAGGTTGGGTCGGGCATAATCGGACATGGTCCTTTGCTGAGCCATTCCTGGGTTGGGATCTCCCATTTCGGAGTTGAAGTTACAATCACCGTCAGAATCCTCAACCGCTGTTTGAGAAGTGGAACCACTGAATCGTAAGTTTCTCCGAAAGGAGCGTTCGATTTCTGGGTCCAAATCAACAAGTAGCGACGGATTCGTGCGGGTCATGCACTAAGAAAATTAGAGGGAGAATGGAGGAAAGAAAAAAAAGAAGAAGGGAAATAAAAACTTGAAGAAGAAAATAGAGAAAGGAATTTTTTTTTTGATTTTTCAGAAGTAATAGCGTAAGCGCTTTCCTAATATTGACGAAAAAGCGTCCCCGGCAACGACGCCAAAAATTTGATGGGCTAAAACCCGAACAAGCAAGTGTACCTATCGAATTGTAGTATCAAGGTCGTATTTAAACATGGGTTGTCAAGTACTGCTACTCACGCTTGAACTATTATCCTACCGAAAAAAGTGGGTTTTGAGAATTTAAACTAAAACGAAAGACAAAGTTTTTAGACGAAAAACTTTATAATAAAAAGCTAGCATTCGATCGAAGATTCACCATAAAATGAAATGAGAGGGATGAAAAGGCATAATTTTAAATTTGCAAATCATACTCGACCGTGACGGATCCGAAATTAGGAAATAATCTCGCTAGAGAATTAAATCCCCTGACTTATAGACGTTTTGACCGAAATCTCTTTCAAGTCAAGAAGGCCTAAAGCCGCATTATCGAGGTGACCCGCACTATTGGATTTGACTCCAATCCAGAAGATTTACGTCATCCTATCTCTAGGGTTGCGTTCAACTCCTTCCTTCTTTGAGTGATCTTTCACATTCACGAGCCTCTCGGCTACTCAAATATGAGATCCCAAGCCTACTACCGTATACCGGAAATACGGAGTCGGCAAAATAAAAATCAACGAAGGATCGAGTAAAATTTAGACAAAAATAAAATTATGAAATAAAGGAAACCCTCATCTCATTTTATGGATCCTCACGATCAAATGCTAAAGAAAATTAGCTACTCATAATTGGAAGGGAAGACAAAACATAATAAGAGAGAAACATTTTCATTACTTGCAAACAAAAAGAGTACACAAAATATTAAAAAGACAAGACTATGTTAGGAAGAAAAACTTGCAAAAATGGAAAAGAAAACTAATACAATAGTGAAACAAAAAACAACTCACAAGCACTCTCCACTCTCCACTCAACACTCACATTCAACTTGAAACTTTACTTCTCAAAATTTTCTCCCTTTGGCTTGAGGGATGGGGTGGCTTTTATACGAGATGGAGAAGGATCTAGAATGAAATGAAGAGGAGGAGGCCAAGGGGGGTGGCCGGCCATGTAAGGAGAGAAGTGCATGCATTTCATTTAATGAAGGGAGAGGGAGAGGATGATTCAATGCATAGTATTTAAAAGAAATCAAATAAAATAAAGAGAGTAAATAAGGGGGAATGGATGATAATAAAGAGTGGAGAAAAATAATAAAAAGGAGAGAGAGGAGGGATGGTGTGGCAAGTGGCTGGCCAATGCATGAAAAAGTGAATACATGCATGCAATAAATGAAAGGAAGAGAGAGAGAGAACATGCATGAATGTGGCTTATGGAAATGAAATAAAATTAAGTAGAGAGGGGGAATGGATGTAGAATAATGAAGGGGGGGAAAAATAGGGAGCCGGCCATGCATGAGTGGCACCATGTGGGCCGAAATTTTATTTGTGGGCTGCTGAATTTGAAGGAGGGATGCACTTGGAGAGGGGCCGGGCTGCTACATGAAGAGGGCTGCATCATGTGGGCTTTATGGATGTTGAAGGGCTGCTCCAATCTTCAAGGGCTGCATGTAGGGGCTGCACCATGTTGTGGGCTGCATGTAGGGGCTGCACCATGTTGTGGGCTGCATGTAGGGGGCTGCACCATGATGTGGGCTGCACCATAAGTGGCCGGGCTCCTTGTGTTTCACTTGAAGGAGAAGCTTGGGCTGCATGGTTGCATTTACGTACAAGGGTTGCTCCATGTTGCATGCATTTGGGTCATGATCCTACAAATAACAACACAAAATAATCATTAGAAACAAAATATTTTTCATGAGCATAAAATTATAAATAAGACTAAACATCACATAGAATAATATATATATTAATAAGATTAATCGAAGCAACAAACATTAAAACTACACGCAACATAAAATATAAAACACAAGATAAATTTTGAAATTATCATAACATACGAGAAATAAAACAAAACAGACATAAAATAAACAAAATTATAACTAAACTTAGGAATTTAGGTTTATAAACTATACCAAAAAATGATGACTAAAAGTAGTCATCACATACCGCCCCAAGCATGTAAACTCATGCAGGTATGTTTCCACACTGCCTTCTCCTTGCGTTAGCCTTTGGAATTTGTTCTCCATGGCAATACGCTGTGCCGTCGGGAGGTGCTTTGCCAGGAAGAGTCTAGAGAATTCCTCCATTGACACTGGTGTCAACGGTCTACCCGCCAAATGGTGTAACTCCGTCTCATCCCACCACAAACGAGCTTCGCCTTCCAATAAGAAGGTAGCTAAGGTGACCTTCTTATTCTCCTCCAACCCAATCTCCATCATTATCCGCTTGACGCGCGATAGCCAATCCTCAGCCTGCGTAGGAGATCCCACTCCCGAAAACGTAGGCGGATTGAAGCTCATGAACCGCTTCAACTGTCGTTCAGCTGCCTGAGGGTCCACAACAGCGACACGTTCTGGCCTCGCCGCCACCTGTTCTGGCCTCAATGCTGGCTGTACCTGCCCAATCGGCTGGGTTTGGATCATGGCAAACAAAGCCTCAGCAACTAATTGTATAGTTTCCGCAGAAGGCGGGGGTATAGGCACCTCGACTGGTGTCGTACTTTCATCAGAATGCTGGGGGTCCGACTGCCCAGCTCCACTTCGCGTCACCTATAGGTGAACAAGACACACACATTAGCGATCGTATACAAGCAATCACAACAAGATAAGAATGCGTAGGTTCCTCAAATACATGTACTTGCATTCCTACAGTGGACATTCAGGTGTTCAATCATGTTAACTTGGTTCGCACAGACACGTGCTCGCCACCCCACAAAAGAAGTCTACCACGACTTCGAAAGGGAAAGACCAAGACAGCTGATACCAAAAATATAACAACCCCATCCATTTACATAGTATATACTAGAAGGTCCGGCCGAGCCCCCATAACATATACCACAAAATAGGCGGTGAAGTTACGGTATGATACCAGAGTAGTGCAGTGCACCCTAACACATTGCATTCTAGCGGAAGCGTAAACACTAAACTTGAACTCCACACCTGAATGTCCAACATATAGAAGCTCCTCATTTAGATATAACATAGGAATGTTTTACATATACAAACAGTTGTCCTTATGGCCTTACAGGGCTTTCACAATAATGGCACCAACATTGGCGCGCAGGCCGGCCACGTATAAATAAAATACAACATTTAAAAGTTTAGCCTTCAAGAGCTAGCAGCAGCAGCAACAAATGCAGCAGGGACTTCAGCACTTATGCATCCCGCTCGGCTCTCCAACACCTGCACAAGGACAACCCACCAAATGGTGGAAAACAGAAGCAACGGTCAGCACTCAGCTGACCAAATTATAATGACCATACCCCTTTCCCGGGGCAGTGGTATTCCTTACCTGCATGCATAGCATTTCACAAGCATATATATCTCATATAATGTGCTTTCACGCACACATTCCATCACAACCGTCAGCCACTCGGCCTGACGATCCGTGCACTCAGGGCACATTCTTGGTGTACCGGCGAACCAGGGTCCCACCACCATATCAGGGTCACAACCCAACGGTAAAACATTGAGCATTTCACTCCATGGCATGCAGCTGGAGTTCTAGTCGTCGTGCACCGGGAATGGCCAGTAGCCCTCCATTGTATCATGGTGCAGATGCCTATGACTCTTGCTATGCGCTCCAACAGACCGCACTTTCAGGTCTCACATCGGATGGACATATCGCAGGTCGGATCATCCACCCCCCGTTGCTTAAATCGCCTTGCCATCACCGAGCACAGCATACTCGCGGCTATATCAAAGGGGCGGGTTGTAAGACCCCCCCCCCTTTTTTCTTTCAAACCCTAGGGTCTTAGGCTTAGAATCGCCACTTTGCGGTGACACCTTCGCTCCCGGGAAGATCGTCACTATAAAACGCCGATTCTGCCGACCTTATTGATCACAAAAGTAGCAGTACAAGATAATAGACATGTAAGTCCACAGAATATCACATATCATATAAATAATCTCCACGAAGGGAGTGTCCACAGAATAATATATCAGAGTACTAAAATACGGGCTTGTGCCCGGAACATCATGTCCTCACTACAAATCACTCATGCTGAAGCAAAAACAGAACATCTACTCAAGGTCGAGACTCACGGTCCCGGCTGTATGAACTCCGGAGCTAGACTGCCCCATCTCCAAGCGCACCGGTCTCTGCGGCTGCTCCCCCGTACTGGGCTCCACGATTCCCTAAAATGATGCGTTTCGAAAACCGTTAGTCATAAATACTAAGCCCCATCATCCCCTACCCCTTCCCCCATGGCTCCTAAGTACCGAGGGGAGAGGAGGAAAGGGAAGGACATGAAGGTGGAGAATAAATCAAAAGAAACATGTGGCAGCAGAACTAATCTAGTAATTCTATAATAAGTAATGGCAATAAGATGAAATATGAAAAGTAACCTTCACTTATGTGAAAACACATAAGCCAAGGGGTCTTCTGCAAGGCTCCCATCATATAAAAAGTCTCATACCAATTTATACGTTAGGGTGTCGGTTATCAAACGCAATATATATATATATATATATATATATATATATCAAAATTGACATTAATTTATAAACTTGCCCACACAAGCTTATAGACCAAGTGGTCGTTTTGCAAGTCCTAATGTATAAGCGTCCCATTCCACTTATACCTTAGGTGTCAGGGGTTAAATGAATCGATTATGCTATGACATGCAAGTGGGTATGATGGAACATGCAAGTGCAACACACACACCCGACTCTGTGCACGCAGGCCTTTAGTTCCCCCTTTCTGGAGCCGTAACCTCCCAGGATACCTCCGTAGTGGCAGACGGAAGCGGTGGGTTAGGCCTCGCCGACCTCTCAACAAGTAAAGCACTACCGATCAGACCTATCGTACGCCTCAACACTTGGTGTATGAAGCGGACTCCTGCGTACTCTTGCTGGCTTGCGTACCGGACTTCTGTTGGAGAAGTGCTAACCACACTTACCGAGTCAGCGTATTGGCGTCGGTGCATCGACCCTCTAATACCGAAGACCCACCACCTTAATTTTCTTTCCTTTTATGCACATGCAAATTTAACGTATTCAAAAACCGAGCCGAAGCTCCCCGGACCAAAACGTCCGTCTCCAACAATCGAGCCAAAACTCCCCGGACCAAAATGTCCGTCACTTAACTATCTGAGCCGAAGCTCTCCGGACCAAAATGTCCGTCTCTTACAATCGAGCTGAAACTCCTAACTATATTCCTGTGCTATCTGTGTTCGTGAAATGTGCAACCCTAATTACTAAGTTACTCTTTTTAGCATGTTAATACATTTTACGTTAACCCAGGACTGCCCCCGGTATTCCCTGTGAAGGGCTCTCAAGGGGCACTAGGAACTATGATGGGATTACGCCTATCATTCCCTTTCGCAAGGTACTTATTATTATTATTGGTTGATTCCCTTACCCATTACCTTCTCGTGTTACGATAGACTAACCTAGTGTGATTTTTAACCTTCCTCTATTCGGGAATGACGATCTTTCGTCGAACCCGAGCACCTCTTAACTCTAGCCAACACCACTTCTCACCAACCTTCCCATCTTTATATGGTGAACACTTTCACATCCATCCAATTCAGCAGATTAACTAATTCCAATGCTGTGCCCCATCATATCCTATGATTGTTAACTGAAATTGGTAATTGCAGACTATCCTATGCTATATGTCGGACCGAATAGGAAATGATCCAATACTCATCCAAATGCTCTAACTTATTTACTGGAGGTATATCATGATATAATTAGCCTATAATCAGAAAATTATATTTTTTCCTAATTTATCTGGCATTTAATTAATTTTCTCAAAAATTTCAAGGGCTACCAGTTTGAACATGAACTACCCTAAGTACTCATGAAAGCTGTCCAACAAAATTATTATAGATATTATGTTTTCTCAATATGGTAAATCAAAAGTATCACAATTTTTCTATCATCCAAAGGGCACTAAAACTATTTTAGCAATATTTTCTAACTTTCATTATTTATGAATCAAGTACAGAAAATATCCATCCAAAAATTATAAATTAATTATACTATGTAGATACAACCTTAAAAATAGCATTGGCTGAAAGAAATTGTACCTAATCACCTAGAGGGGGGGGGGGGGTGAATAGGTGACTAAATCTTTTTTAAATTTACTGTCAGAATAAATCACAGCATTCATAGAACTTGAAACAGCAATCACAGCAAACACAGAATCAATCATACACAGAGTACACACAGTTTTTATAGTGGTTCCCCAAGGTCTGGGTACATCCACTTTCCCCCTTTGCCTATCTAGTAGTGTACTAGATTCGGCCAAACTCCTCCACTATTCCTCAGATCCACAGATCTTACACTCAGAACCCCAAACAGGTTCCTACAACTCAGGCTCAAAGCCCTAACACTCAGTCTTCACCAAGACCTACACTCAGCCTTCAACAAGGCCTACACTCAGCCCTCAACAAGGCCTACACTCAGAGAAAAGTATCTCCTACACTCAGGCACACAGGCCCTACCACTCAGCCTTTATAATTTCAGGCTTACAACTCAGATCCCTTAGTATCCTACAAGAAATTAAAATTACAAAGTGTAAACCTACAACTCAGAATGAGAGAGAAGAGTTGACAGGTTTCTTGATGAGTTATTGGAAGAACTTTGCTGAGATCAACCTCCCTTGGCTTCCTTCAAAGCTTCTTGAATTTAGAACATAGTAAGGTTGAGTCTCTATGCAGATGATCTTCAATCACTGCTGACTTAAGAATCAGATCTCAATCTGAAACTTTCTTCACAACCTGGTTCAACAGCTGTCTTCCTGGAAGGAGCTCTCTCTCTCCAACTTCTTAGATCTTCTGATCACTTCAAATGATTCTTCAATGAATTGCTTGATCACTCTCTTTGATATGTTAATCATCTTCTGATTGCTGACAGAATAAGCCTTTATATAGGCTTTCTTCATGGTGACCGGCTGATCCAGTTCCTAATAGACTTCTGACAGTTTTGACAGTTGTAGTAAACCGGCTGGAATGGCAGCTGTCAAGTCATCCAGTCACTTCTTGAATTTTTTGTAACTGTCTGAAAGTGTCGAGACAGTCAGTCTTTAAGTGTCGACACAAATAGACCAAGTGTCGACACAAGTAGACTAAGTGTCGACACTAGCCTTCAAGGTGTCGACACAACTCCTTGTGTTGTAGAATCTGCTTCGCGACACTGCTTCTTCAACATGTGTCGACACTGATCCTGTGTGTCGACACAAGTCCTTCTTTGATACTTAGTTGATTTCTTGTAAGTGTCGACACAACTCCATTGTGTCGACACATCTTCTTGTGTTGATACTTGCTAAGTGTCGACACATGCCTTCTGTGTTGATACTTTTGCTGAGTGTCGACACATTTGCTTGGTGTCAACACATGCCTTATATGTTGATACTTGCTGAGTGTCGACATAGCTCTCCTGGTGTCGACACTTTCTTCATGTGTTGTGACTTTTGCTGTGTGTCGACACATTCTTTATTATGTCGACACTTGTACTTACACTTTATTGAAATTTGCTGAGTGTCGACACAACCTTCTAGTGTCGACACTTTCTTCATGTGTTGAGAATTTTGTTGTGTGTCGACACATTCTTCATTATGTCGACACTTGTACTTAAACTCTGTTGAAGTTTGCTGAGTGTCGACACAGCCTCCTAGTGTCGACACTTGTACTTGAACTTTGTTGAAGTATTGCTGAGTGTCGACACAGCCTCCTATTATCTACACTTTTGATGTCGACAAAGTTCCTCTGGGTGTCGACACTGCTTCTAAGTATCGATACAGCTTCTCTGGACATTTCTTCAATGTGTGTCGACACTGCCTGTATGTGTCGACACTTTCCTTCTGGTGTCGACTCTGCATCCCTGGTGTCGACACAATCACTCCAAGTGTCGACACAGCTTCTCTGGGTGTCGACACAAGTCTTCTTAAGTGTCGACACTTTTCTTCTAGGTGTTGACACATGGACTTAGAAACTTTTCATGCTTTCCCTGCAAATACTTAACCTGCACAAGGTAACTCAAAATACATCAAATACACCATGATGTATATCATTGAGTAGGGTGAGGCTTCTTCAAATCAGGTACATATTTTCAATGTACCCAACAATGTCCCCCTATTTGGAGAAGTCATAACCCTTAGTCAATGATATACACCATACATAACAAATTCACAGTATGATGTAAAACAGTAATACATGACAGGGAAACATACTTAAACATGTATAAACAAAACATGTAAACACAAATATCTCAGAACAGTAATGTAATAGATTTAAAAATATCACATTGTTCTTTCAAAATCCAACATTTACATTAATCAACAGTTTACATTGAGTTTACTACAAATGATTACAACTTGTAAACTTAAGTAAATGTCTATCTTATGACTGCTCAGGGTCCTTGATCACAATGCCCTTTCCTGATTGTATCTTTGCTTGGACAGGAGCTTCATTATCATCATCATCATCAGACTTCTTCCCTTTAAGGTCTTTCTTTTTCAACTCTTCTGCCTTGATCTTTTGCCTTTCAAAATAATGATAAGGCTTAGGAAAGTACTTGCTAGGCTCTTGTGCATTAGGAGGTAGCTTTCCCATCTTAGCCTTTCTTCTATACTGCACAATGGCCTCTTGCCTTGTCTCATGCTTCCTCCACTCCAGTTCAGAATACCACTTGTTTCTATCCTGGATATTGTCCTTGGCAGCCTTCCATGCAGTTAAAATGATATTCCTGGAGGTGGGGCTCCATTGTTCAAAATCAGGCCTAAGTTCAGCTTGCTCTCTGAACCTTTTCTTAGACAATGCAGTCTCTTGTTCCTTCAGCAAAGCCTCTTGTTCTTTCAGTATTGCCTCTGGCACTGGCTGAACTACTTTCTCAATGATGACATTCTGAATTCCTTCAGGAGGACTATACATTCACTGTATATCTTGATATATCATATCAAAGTCTGGTGGAGGGTATATCACTTGAGCTACTTTAGCTGGTTCCCCTCCAAGATATGCAGGATTAATCCCAGACTCTGCCACATTATCATCATCACATAATGGAGGATATCCAAGGGTGGCTCTGATGGAATTTGAAATCCACTTTGCATGATCAGAGCCTGCTTTGACTAACACCCTCTCCCCCTTTATGACTTCTCTTTCAATGTGATCCCTAAGATCATCTTTATGAAACCTTATTTGTGCATTCAGATAGTTTACTCCATCCTTATAGAAAGATTTTAACCTCTGGAGCTTTTCAGTGATTAACTTCTAGAAATCCTGAAGTACAGAAGTAACAACAGTAAGGCTCTCTTGCAATGCTTTGTCAAATTCTTCTTTGGCAGTGGTCAGGGCTGCATTCTGAGCAGTTACTATACTCTTCAGTTCAGTTAAAATGGCATTGTGCGAAGCTGTCAAATTATCATTCATCCTGATCTGGTTTCCAGGACATAGCCTTGCTTCACTTCTAGCTCATCAAGTTATGTCTTGATTTTCTCTTGATGTGTGGCCAGATAGAGTACTGCATTTCCTCCCTTATGGAAGCAGTCAGTCATTTCTTTCTTATTCAGATTCATTTCAAATCTGATTGACTTTATGTCTTGGGCCAAATCAAACTGCAGTGACTTATGCCCTTCATCCATATACTTTTCTATAGCTTGCCTTTGCTCATCCATCTTCATCTGCAATGCTACCATTAGAGAACTGAAATCTGTAGATGGGGCAGGCTGTGGTGCAATGATTTGCAGTACCTTTTTATATGTCTGGCTCCTCCTCTTGAAGACTTGAAATTTCCTCTTCTTGGCTCTCACAGCCTCTTCATCCTCTGAGGCAGATGTGCTAGCTATATCAACCCTGTCCTTAGGGCTAGGAGGTAAATCCTTCCTAGGTAACTACTCAGCATGCTGTTGCATCTCAGGTTCTTGTCTTGCAGTTTCTTCTTGAGACCTAACTGGCTCCCCCTGAAGATTTACCTGCTCCCCCTCAATAGTTACTGTCTCCCCCTCAGCAGTAGCTTTTTCTTTCTCAAAATCTGTTTGTAGAAGATCTGGGAATAGCTCTTCTAGGGTAAATTCTTGTTGAGGAAGGGGTGGAGTATCTCTTATATCACCAACCATAGGATCAGCAACAGATGTGTCCTCCATGACAGCATCTTGGGGTTGGCTATGTGTCTGTGTTTGCTAATTAACATTAGGTAATGAATCAGTCATAACTTCATTCTCAATAGGGAAATTTAATTGGTTGATTTCAGTTATTACCTCAAGTATAGTTTGGGTAGCTTGTTCACTCTCTAGTGGAGTTTGCCCTTCCACAAGTAGAGGCTCCCCCTGGATTGAATCCTGGTGAATAGGGCTTGCTGAGGGTAGCTCCCCCTGCCTCTGTACTTCTTCTTGTCTTACTGGAGATTGTCCAGCATTTCCAGTTTCTTCTTCATCAGGAGTGAACACTACTTGCTCTTCAGTGCTTCTTGAGGATTCTTGAGCCACAGGGGCTGTCTTCTTCTTCTTTTTCTGGGGTGTTTCCTTCACTGGAGATGGCAGTTCTTTGGTCAGTACTCTATCCCACCTACAGAAGATTCTTAAATCCATTCTCCTCATGTGGTTAATCTTAGTTCCAACTGCTTGGTTCATCACCTCTGGTATACTACCAGCTAGGTAAAGACTTAGTATTCTACCCAAATTGGGATTCTTCATACTTTCTTTAATTTTATCAAACACAACTGTAGACCAATCAGTTTCTAGTTGGAAGATAATTCTTGTCATTAGACTAAACATATGAGCAGATATTCTATTATGTCCTCTAGGTTTGCTTAGGATAACCTTGCTAACAATTTCAGATAAAAATTTGCCCTGCATGTTCATTCCTTTTCTGTTGAATACTGAACCAATTTTCATTTTGGAGTCCAGTCCACACCATGTCAATGCTTCTCTAGTCTTAGAAGCAGAAACAGCTTCTTCTTCATTTGTCCTTGGTAGTTGAAGTACCTTCCTCAGACTCTTCTGTGTGACCTTGACCTTGGTTCCATGAACTCTTGACTTAATCCTAAGTCCAGATTCATCTAGAGTTGCTCCATTCAGAAACTCAAGGACTTCCTTCTTCCAGATCTTGATCGGTTCTGAAACAAGAAATTCTAACCCAGTCTCAGCTATTAGGGTTATCACGCCTTTGATATCTGGTTCCGCGTCATCAAATGCGTGGCGCACGAGTTCATATCCTTCATTCACATTCTCTTCGAGCTTGGGCGCCATTAGGGTTTGAAGAAATTTGAATTAGAGAAGAAAGATTTCGACACACAAGTTTGGTCTCGAAACTTTGGTGAGCGTGTCGACAAACAATGGCGAGAACTTATTTATACCTTTCTAGAATTGAAGATGAAAGGGCGCGTCAAAATATTTAAATTGTGTCGACACTGTTGAAAAGTGTCGACACTTACTTATAATGTCTCGACAACTATGTGTCGACACAAGTATAGTCGATAGAATATATGTGTCGACACTTGTTTATGTGTCGACACCGCTTTGCTCGACACTTAGTCGAGACTTTACTAGACTAATTCTAAGTAAAGCCTAAGTGTCGACACCACCTTGGATGTGTCGACACATACACTGCATGTGTCGACACTACTTCTCTGAAGTGTCGACACTGATTTCCTAGATGCGTCGACACCATTTCTCTGAAATGTCGGCACCACTTTTCTGTGTCGACACAGACAACTCTGTGTGTCGACACCTTTTTACTTAGCCAATTTTGAAAACTTATTCTAAGTTTATCATACCTAATTCAATTTTAAATTCATTGAATTTGATTTCATCTAAGGGCTTAGTATACATGTCAGCTAGTTGATTATCTGTATTAATATACCCTAGTGAAATATCTCCTTTTTCCACATGTTCTCTTAGAAAATGGTATTTTATTTCTTTGTGCTTAGTCCTACCATGGGAGACAGGATTATTAGCAATAGAAATATCACTTGTAGAATCACAAAATAGAGGTGTTCTACTTACTTGAATATCATAGTCTTCTAGCTGATGTTGAATCCATAGAAGTTGAGCACAGCAACTTCCTGCAGCAACATACTCAGATTCTGCTGTGGAGATAGCCACACTTGTTTGCTTCTTGCTACTCCATGATATCAGTCTTCCACCTAGGAATTGACAGGTTCCTGTTGTACTTTTCCTATCTTCCTTGCAGCCTGCAAAATCTGCATCTGAATAACCTGTCAGTTAAAAGTCTCCATTCCTAGGGTATCAAAGGCCTAGATAAGGAGTGCCCTTAAGATATCTCAAAATTCTTTTGACTGCTGTCAAGTGAGATTCTTTAGGGCAAGCTTGGTACCTAGCACAGACACATGTAGCATACATGATATCTGGTCTACTTGCAGTCAAATACAATAGGGAGCCAATTATCCTTCTATACAAAGTCTCATCTACAGGTTTCCCTGCATCATCTTTGCATAAAGACATTGTTGACCCCATATGAGTTTTCATGGTAGTGGATGATTACATAGAATACTTCCTTATCAATTCAAGGGTGAACTTAGACTGGCATATGGATAAACCATCCTCAGTCTGTCTAACTTGGAGACCCAAGAAGAACTTAAGTTCCCCCATACTGCTCATTTCAAATTGTCCTTGCATTAGTTTTGCAAACTTTCTGCAAAGACCACTTTCAGTAGACCCAAATATGATGTCATCTACATATATTTGGACTAGAATGATCTTGCCTCTGGATTCCCTAAGGAATAGAGTCTTGTCTATTTTCCCCCTTGTGAATTTATTCTCAATGAGGAAACTAGACAGTGTTTCATACCAAGCCCTAGGGGCTTGTTTTAACCCATACAAAGCCTTCCTAAGTCTATAAACATAATTAGGTTTGATAGAATCAACAAAACCTGATGGCTGTTCCACATAGACTTCTTCTTTCAGATTTCCATTCAGAAAAGCTGACTTAACATCCATTTGGTATACCTAGAACCCTTGATAGGTTGCAGAGGCAAGAAACATCCTTATGGCCTCCAGTCTTGCTACTGGAGCAAAGGTCTGATCAAAGTCAATACCTTCTTCCTGCCTATATCCCTTAGCAACCAGTCTTGCTTTGTTCTTTATAATCACTCCATGTTCATCCAACTTGTTCCTAAAGATCCACTTGGTTCCAATTATGTTGTGATCTTTTGGTTTAGGAACTAGCTCCCAGACATTGCATTTTTTGAACTGGTTCAGCTCCTCTTCCATTCCCTCAATCCAATGAGGGTCTAGGATGGCTTCTTCAAATTTCTTTGGCTCTACTTGGGATAGAAAACTGGAGTAGAGTACTGAACTTAGATTTCTGCTCCTTGTTTGTACCCCTTGTCTGAGATCAACAATAATTTGATTGGATGGATGATCTTTTAGATGTCTATATGCTGGAGGTAGCCTGTCTTCAGGTTATACTCCTTTAGATTCTTCAACTTGCTCCACTCCTTGGTCTTCTTCATCAACCAGAGTATCTTGTACTCCCCCTGGACAGCAGCCACTATCATCCACATGCTGACTTGCAGTAGATCCTTCTTCTATAGTGAGCTTGTCCATCTTCTCAGTCAAACTTGTAGAGCTGCAAATACTTCTTGACAATTCATTGTTAATGAGTCTAGCTTCATCAAATACTACATGTACTGACTCTTCTACAACTTGAGTAGTCAAGTTGTAGACCCTATAAGCCTTACTGTTGTTGTTGTACCCAACAAAGATCCCCTCTTAGGATTTGGCGGCAAACTTGGTTAAGTAAGACTTACCATTGTTAAGTATAAAGCATTTACAACCAAAGATCCTGAAATAGGATAGATTTGATTTTCTGCCTTTCACAATCTCATAGGGGGTCTTATTGTGACTCTTGGTGATCGTAGCCCTATTAATCACATGACATGCAGTATTAACTGCCTCAGCCCAGAAATATTCTGGGAGAGATGTGTCACTTAATAGGGTTCTCCCAACCTCAATCAAGGTCCTATTTTTCCTTTCAGCAATACCATTTTGCTGAGATGTTCTTTGTGAGGAAAATTCCTGAAATATCCCAAACTCTTCACATAGCTTTGTCATACTATCAGACTGGAATTCAGTACCATGGTCACTTCTTATTTTGACCACTGTACTGTCTAACTCATTCTGAATTTGTTTGACAAAACTATAAAAGATACTAGGTGTTTCAGACTTTTGCCTTAGGAAGAATACCCTGGAATACCTTGAGTAGTCATCAATTACCACAAATGTATAGACCTTCCTACCTAGGCTGTGAACTGGTATAGGACCAAATAGATCTATATGCAAGAGGTATAAACACCTCACAGCATCTTTGTTCTCAATGCTATTAAAGGTGGATTTGGTCTGCTTACCCTTTTGACAAGCTGAACATATCCCATCCTTAATACACTTAACCTGAGGACCATTCCTCACTAACTTTTTACTATAGAGTTGACCAATTATCTTATAGTTAAGATGGGCTAGCCTCTTGTGTCATTTGACATAATGAGAGACTTTCTCATCAGCTACAAGACACACAGGAGAAACATTATTCTCACACATAATGTCTAAACAATAGACATTTCTCTTCCTATAACCTGTCAGAATGATCTTTTGATCATTTGACCTCCTGATATGACAACCATCTTTAACAAATGAGATGTCATATCCTAGATCACTCAGCTGACTTATACTAATGAGGTTGTGTTTCAAACCTTTAACATAAGCCACTTGAGTAATTGTAATAAGGTTGCTAGAAATGTTACCAAAGCCTTTGATGATTCCTTTTTCAGAACCACCAAAGGTGACTTTAGGACCATCCTTGATTGGTGTATTATCTCCTTTAGCAATCCCCTAGTTCCAGTCATGTTCCTGGAACATCCACTGTCCAAGTACCATATTGGGGCATGGCCACTTAGACTCGCCTGAAAAACAGATTAGTTAACCTTAGAACCCAAAGAATTCTTGGGTCCTTGGTGTTGGTTAGTTTGCCTCTTAACAAAACTACCTGTAGCTTTTCTAGCAGGCAGTTTGCTACTCACCTTGGCATTAGAATTATGCCAATAGTCTATGGCAAAGTGGTCTATCTTGCCACAGCACCAGCACTCAAATCTGTTGTACCTTTGTTTAGGTACAACCCTGGCTGTTTTGTCTACAGCAGGTTTCTTGTTGAGTACTGGGGCTTTGCCCTTACACTTGGACTGAACAGTCCTGACAGGTTTAGTAAACCCCAATCCAGTTTTACCTTTTTGAGAAATGAACTCATCTATCAAAGGTAGAACAAACTTTGGTTTAAAAAACCTTGCTACTATATATCTCTCTTTCTGAAGACTAATCTCTAGATTTCTGATTTGATCATTTTTAAATGTTATAGTCCCCATCTGAATAACAGTTATGTGCTTCAGTCCGCCTATTGCATTTAATTTCTGATCAATCAACTTATCAAAATCTATAGCAGCAACTTTAAGATTAGCAATCTCCTTAGCCTGACTCTTGGCCAAGGATTTGCTTTTCTTCAAAACTTGCAACACTACTCTATATTCATCAATTAATTGATGAATGTCTCCTTCAGATTCAGATCCACTCTCATCACTAGATGTTGATGAATCTGATTCTGATGCAGTACTAGAAATTGAACTATCAGAACAATTTTGTACCTGACTTAGTCCAGGCTGATCCTGGATTTTGTCTCCTTCTGATGAGTCCATCAGTCCCTGGCACTGGGTGTCCTCATGCTCATATATAGAGTTCATTAACTGGATGGACTCCTCTTCCTCTTCTTCAGCAAACAGTCCAATGTAAGCTTCAGCTTCTGAATCAGTTTCTGAAGATGACATATCAGACAGACTTTTGTCCTTCTTAGCAACAAAGGATCTTTCCTTTTTGCCCTTGATTTGAGTCTTCTTCTTATCAGTTGACTCTTTCCTCTTCTCTGGACAGTCAGCAACAACATGTCCCTGTCTGTTACAATAATAACAAACTATCTTTGAAGATGTAGTTTTACTTGACTTGGCATTTCTCCTGTAATTCTTTGATGACTTCTGTGAAGTGGATGACTTAGACCTCCACTGTTTCTTCTTTAGAAACTTCTAAAAATGTCTTGTGAAAGCTGCAAAGTCCTCATCACTCTCACTGCTTTCAAAATTCCTGCTTACTGACTCATCTGTCTCAGTCTCAGCAACTTTTGGAGGTGGAGATGGAGACTTACTTTTATATTTTCTAGTGGCTTCTGTCTTGAAAGCCACAACTCTTTCTTTGTGCTCAATTCTTGTAGTCTCCTCCTCCTCCTTCCTTACCATTAACTGCATCTCATATGATAACAGTTTTCCAAACAATGTTGGAGGAGGAATGTCTGCTAATTTGGCCATTTCCCTTATGGCACATATCTTAGTATCCCAGTCTTTAGTTAGGGATCTCAAGAACTTATCATTCAGCTCATAAATGCTGAATTCTCTTCTATAGGACATTAACTCATTAACTATCCTATAGAATTTCTTGTAGCACTCAGTTATGCTATCAGACCTTCCTTGTCTGAAGCTCTCATACTCTTGGTATAATAAAGACTTTCTGTCCTGTCTAACTTCTTCAGAGCCCTCCATATACACTATCAATGTATCCCACATTTCCTTTGATGTTTTACAGTGTATCAAATTCTGAAATGTGGCATCATCTATTGCACTTACAATTATATTCTGAGCCCTCTTGTCCATTGTGGCCAGAATAATATCATCCTTGGTCATTTCAGAATAGTCTTTTGGAGTTCTTTGATTTACATCTAACACAGATACTTTCATAGGCACATATGACCCTTCTTTGACTGTGATATAGATTCTAGGGTCAGAGGATTCCATAAATAGTCTAACCCTTTCTTTCCAAATGCCAAAAATCTCTTTTCTGCAGACTGACAACTTCATGGATCCTAGTTCTTTGTGATTCTCTGTTGAACCCATTTTATTGATTTTCTTGATTATGCTGAATCTGCCTACAGGATCTTTTACTCAGACTGTTATGTCCTTTTTGAGTAACCTCCCTCTAATACCACTTGAAAGAAATTTTACCTAATCACCTAGAGGGGGGGGGTGAATAGGTGACTAAATCTTTTTTTAAATTTACTGTCAGAATAAATTACAGCATTCACAGAACTTGAAACAACAATCACAGCAAACACAGAATCAGTCACATACAGAGTACACACAGTTTTTATAGTGGTTCCCCAAGGTCTGGGTACATCCACTTTCCCCCTTCGCCTATCTAGTAGTGTACTAGATTCGGCCAAACTCCTCCACTATTCCTCATATCCACAGATCTTACACTCAGAACCCCAAACAGGTTCCTATAACTCAGGCTCAAAGCCCTACCACTCAGTCTTCACCAAGACATACACTCAACCTTCAACAAGGCCTACACTCAGCCCTCAACAAGGCATACACTTAGAGAAAAGTATCTCCTACACTCAGGCACACAGGCCCTACCACTCAGCCTTTATAATTTCAGGCTTACAACTCAGATCACTTAGGATCCTACAAGAAATTAAAATTACAAAGTGTAAACCTACAACTCAGAATGAGAGAGAAGAGTTGATAGGTTTCTTGATGAGTTCTTGGAAGAACTTTGCTGAGATCAACCTCCCTTGGCTTCCTTCAAAGCTTCTTGAATTTAGAACACAGTAGGGTTGAGTCTCTATGCAGATGATCTTCAATCACTGCTAACTTAAGAATCAGATCTCAATCTGAAACTTTCTTCACAGCCTGGTTCAACAGCTGTCTTCTTGGAAGGAGCTCTCTCTCTCCAACTTCTTAGATCTTCTGATCACTTCAAATGATTCTTCAATGAATTGCTTGATCACTCTCTTTGATGTGTTAATCATCTTCTGATTGCTGACAGAATAAGCCTTTATATAGGCTTTCTTCATGGTGACCGGCTGATCCGGTTCCTAACAGACTTCTGACAGTTCTGACAGTTGTAGTAGACCGGCTGGAATGGCAGCTATCAAGTCATCCAGTCACTTCTTGAATTTTCTGTAACTGTCTGAAAGTGTCGAGATAGTCAGTCTTTAAGTGTCGACACAAATAGACCAAGTGTCGACACAAGTAGACTAAGTGTCGACACTAGCCTTCAAGGTGTCGACACAACTCCTTGTGTTGTAGAATCTGCTTCTCGACACTGCTTCTTCAACAAGTGTCGACACTGATCCTGTGTGTCGACACAAGTCCTTCTTCTTTGATACTTAGTTAATTTCTTGTAAGTGTCGACACAACTCCTTTGTGTCGACACATCTTCTTGTGTTGATACTTGCTAAGTGTCGACACATTTTCTTAGTGTCGACACATGCCTTCTGTGTTGATACTTTTGCTGAGTGTCGATACATCTGCTTGGTGTCGACACATGCCTTCTATGTTGATACTTGCTGAGTGTCGGCATAGCTCTCCTAGTGTCGACACTTTCTTCATGTGTTGTGACTTTTGTTGTGTGTCGACACATTCTTTATTATGTCGACACTTGTACTTAGACTTTATTGAAATTTGCTGAGTGTCGACACAACCACCTAGTGTCGACACTTTCTTCATGTGTTGGGACTTTTGCTGTGTGTCGACACATTCTTCATTATGTCGACACTTGTACTTAAACTCTGTTGAAGTTTGTTGTAACACCTCCCCTGTAATGAACGTATAATATGGGTCCGGCCGAGGCCCCATAACATACGGATGCCACAGCTTTAGTATTAAAAGTTGACATAGCTACCCACACTCAAAACTCTTTGCACAACACAACGGAAACAGAACAGGTCTAGAAGTTATCCACCACTAAAAAGTAAAACAAATGTCCTTAAGGCCTTACATCAAGTGTCCAAAAGAAAATAATACATCACTCATGAATGTGCTCAGCACTCCTAGTCTACCTCGGCATGCAAGCCGGACAACAAGAGTCTCAAACATAACATCTCATAAGTAGGGCTACAAAAAGAGAAAAACAATTCATGAGGCTTAGGCCTTTCTGGCCGGCGAGCTAGCTCCTGCATGCGATCCTTGCCCTGAAAATTTATTAGTAATGTGGGTCAGCAAAGCCTGACCTCAAACTGTGCAACAACACATCTCCTCCCGGCCGCCCCTAACGGACCCCGGGGTACCCCTCCAACCTGCAAGTTAGCACTTCGTAGGCAATAATCATAAGCAAGAAAATCAACTATGGAAAACAGGCTTGGATGTCACATACATCATACACGTTCTCTACTGGTTGAGCATAATATAAAAGGGCCTACTTATGCAATCATGTATGCAATAACCTGGGTTTCACCCAAGGCACCCTAACTCGTATGCATCTAGCACATCATCACATCATATGGGTTCTCATCGATTCCCCATTGGCATAAAGCCGCAAACAAAGGGGTCACCATTTCCCCCAACGGCTCACAGGCCGCCTCATGGAATTCTTGTCAAGGCCCCACCCGCTCAAGGTCTTAGCACCGGGCTTTCCCACAAGCTCTGACGTCTCATGTCAGGATTCCAACAAACACAAAACCGACCGATTCTAAGAAGCCTAGCCGGACACCACCCGCTCATGGCCTCATTGCCCGGGCTTGTCCCCATGCTTGGCATTCTCGTCAGTCGCACAGAAGGGGTCTAGTCTCGTCGGGACACTCTGCACACATGACTTGAACGTCACGGGATAGCCAGCCGACCACGGAGACATAGCCACGCCTTGGCACGTAACAAACCAAGACATTTCCACCCTAGTCCCTCATTTATACTACAGCGTTCCCGCGCACCAAGGAAACCATCTCCAACTCATGCGGAGCTAACCTTGTCCACCAAGGAAAACATCTACCGCCACGAGGAGCTAACCTTGTCCGGTTCCGACTACACGTACTCACTCGAGAAAAAGGGGAAAACCATCACCACATTCCAAACGGCGTCTTGCCGCAACGAAATCTCTCCGAATCCTTAACGTTCGTATGCAACATCACCGAGTCGGACTAACGGTCGCGACAACGGCTTCACCCACCATGCCTAATCCACTAACGGGGCGGATTTCTAATGCATAACATGCCGGGGACGGACTCAATCAACCCGGAGGTTCCTCTTGAACCTTGGCAAACCAAAACCCCTCTCATTTGAGAGTTTGGTGCCCAAAAACTAGAAAAAAGAATAAATGATGCTAAGACATGCATCCTAAGACCGAGAGGAGAAGTGTCGTTACCTTCCGACTCCACTTCCTTGCCATGGCAAAATAGCCGGATGAAAACCTTCGCAACGATCTAAGCTCCACAGATCTGGACTCGGCTCGCGATTTGGAGCACCGAAACCCCTCCTACAGCCCAAACTCTCCTTCTCCTTCCTCCTTGTTCTCACTTCTCTCTAGATCTTTAGTAAGAGAAAGCTTGGAGAAGAATGAGGGTTTTCAACCCTATTCTCGGACTTAACTCCCCAAGAACAATCCTGAACCGTCAGATCCTAAAATCTAGGAAAGAATGGCCACGATCCGCCTGGAAAATAAAAAACCTGGGCCGAACACGGCCTGACACACGCCCGTGTCCAGGGCCGTGTGCCTCATTCGCCGTCTCAAATCGACGCGCCTGGAACAGCACACGGGCATCCGACATTCCCGTGTTCAATCCGACACGCCCGTGTCCCCAGTGACACGGCCGTGTGGCCAGCCGTGTGCCTCCATCAACACGGCCCCGAAACCAACCCGAGAGGTGACACGGCCCGGGACACGCCCGTGTCCCAAGCCGTGTGCCAAGTCTCGACACCCATCGACAGGCTTTGTGTCGACACAGCAGAAAAACGTCGAGCGAAGATCGTCGACCAAGCGGGACACGCCCTGTGACACGCCCATGTCACAGGCCGTGTACCCCAGTCTCGACACTCGTCGAGCGAAAGTGTCGACACCCCGGGCCGAGTGTCGACACGGACTCGACACGCCCTGCGACACGCCCATGTCGCAGGCCGTGTGCTCTACTCTCGACACATTGTCGAGCAAAAGTGTCGACACTTGGGCCGAGTGTCGACATGGCCTCGACACGCCCTGCAACACGCCCGTGTCGCAGGCCGTGTGCCGTACTCTCGACACCTTGTCGAGCGAAAGTGTCGACACTTGGTCTGAGTGTCGACACGGCCTCGATACACTCTGCGACACGCCCGTGTCGCAGGCCGTGTGCCTCCTTCCAGAAACCCAACAATTTTCCAGAACTGCAGACTGACCCTCTTGCAAAACTGGGGTGTTACAACTCTCCCCCACTTAACAGAATTTCGTCCCGAAATTTCAAAACAAAAGGGTACAAGACTTAAATTGTACCTGACAAGAAGAGTTCTGGATAATCTTCTAGCATGGCCTGTTCTCGCTCCCAAGAGAACTCCTCACGACCGCAGTTGTCCCAATGAACTTTCACGAGTTTCACTTCTTTACTCCGCAACTGCCGAGTCTCTGAATCCTCTATAGCAATTAGGAGAACTCGCATCCTCAAGTCTTCCTCAATCGGCACCGATGCTGACTCAATCACCACGCTAGCCTCCACCAAGGCTTTCCTCAAAACGGAGACGTGGAATACGTCATGCAATCCACTCAGCTCCGCGGACAACGCCAACCGATAGGCTGCTTCTCCCACCCGTTCAATAACTTCAAAAGGCCCCAAAAACCTTGGACTCAACTTCTTGAGTCGGCGAATCTGTGAGACGCCTTTGAACGGTTTGATCTTCAAATAGACCCAATCACCTACTACAAACTCCAACTTCTGGTGACGTGCATTAAAGTATTTTGCTTGTCGGTCTTGCGCCACCTTCATACGCTCTTGAATGGTCTGTACCAACTGACAAGCGTCAACTACCACCTCTTTTCCCAAAATTTTGGCGTCTCCCGCCTCTGCCCAAGACATTGGTGTCCACCGCCTACCATACAAAGCTTCGTATGGCGCCATTTTTATACTTGCTTGAAAACTGTTGTTGTACGCTAATTCCACCATGAAGAGGTGATCCTCCCACTTCTTGCCGAAGTCAAGAACACACATTCTCAGCATATCCTCCATAGTACGGTTCGTTCTCTCCGTTTGCCCATCAGATTGAAGATGGAACGCCGTACTGAACTTTAGCTTCGTGCCCAAGCTCTTCTGAACCAATCTCCAGTCCTTGGACGTAAACTGCCCATCTCGATCACTGACTATGCTCTTAGGAATCCCATGCAGCCGCACAATGTTGCGAACATACAAATCCACCAGTTTCTCCATGTTGTCCTCTTTCCGGTTTGGGATGAAGTGAGCCACCTTGGTTAGGCGATCCACGATCACCCAAATAGCATCATTACCCTGCTGCGATCTAGGCAGTCCATGCACAAAGTCCATGGAGATGTCATCAAATTTCCACTCAGGGATTGGAAGGGGCTTTAGGTACCCGCCCGGCTTCTGACATTCGGCCTTCACCAAGGCACAAGTTTGGCAATGATTCACGTACAAAGCTACGTCCCGCTTCAGCCCCGACCACCAAAAGGATTTCATCATATCCAAGTACATCTTTGTACTGCCCGGGTGAATGGAGTACTTTGTGAAGTGAGCCTCAAACATCAACTCCTCACGGAGTTTGCCGAACTGCGGTATACAAACCCTTCCGTCCTTCCTCAGAATCCCATCAACCATCTCCCAGGCGCTACTCTCGCCCGCTTGAGCCTCCAACACAAAGGGTTGAAACTCCACATCCAACCGAGTCGCTTCCCGAATGCGATCGGACAAGTCGCTCTGCACCTCAATCCAATTCAACCAAGCCACACTTGACTCGCCTCTCGCAACACATTCCAAACCAAGGGACTCCCATTCCCGAACCAATCGCTCATCATGAGCTTCGATCCAATTCCCTTGCCCCGAGTACCTCCTACTCAAGGCATCCGCCACCACATTGGCTTTACCTGGCGTATACTGAATCGCCACCTCGTAGTCTCCAAGAAACTCAACCCACCTGCGTTGTCGCATGTTCAAGTCCTTTTGGTCCAAGAGATACTGCAGGCTTTTGTGATCCGTGAAGATCTCCACCTTTGCACCATAAACATAATGCCGCCATATTTTCAACGCAAAAATTACCGCCGCCAACTCCAAGTCGTGTACGGGGTAATTCCTCTCATGAGGCTTCAACTGTCTAGACCCAAAAGCTATCACCTTCCCATGTTGCACCAAAACGCAACCCAAACCGCATCCCGATGCGTCACTAAAGATCTGAAATCCCTCGGTCCCTTGTGGTAGACTTAGGATTGGAGCCGCCATTAGTCTCTCCTTCAGTTCCTCAAATGCTTCTCTACACTCTTGAGTCCACACAAACTTATGATCTTTACGTGTGAGTGAGGTGAGAGGGAGAGCTATCCGCGAAAAATTCTCCACGAACCTCCTGTAGTACCCGGCTAGTCCAAGAAAACTTCGGACCTCCGCCACGGTCCTCAAGACCGGCGAATCTCTAATGGCTTCAAATTTTGTTGGGTCCACTGCCACCCCTTCCCCACTAATCAGGTGTCCCAAAAATGTCACCTTATCCAACCAGAACTCGTATTTGGAGAATTTTGCATACAACTCATTCTCCCTCAACACTTGCAGAACCATTCTCAAGTGGGTCTCATGCTCCACTTGCGATTTGGAATACACCAAGATGTCATCAATGAAGACAACCACAAAAGAATCCAAGTATTGCCGAAATACCCGATTCATAAGATCCATGAACACAGATGGTGCGTTCGTCAGCCCGAACGGCATCAGTGTAAACTCAAAGTGTCCATACCTTGTACCAAAGGCAGTCTTGGGTATGTCCTCATCCCGAATTCGCAACTGATAATAGCCTGACTTCAAGTCCAATTTTGAATACACCACTGACCCTACCAATTGGTCGAACAAGTCATCTATCCAAGGAATCAGATACTTATTCTTGACGGTCAATTTATTCAGCTCTCGGTAGTCAATGCATAGCCGCTTGCTACCGTCTTTCTTCTTTACAAACAACACCGGCGCACTCCACGGTGAAGAACAGGGTCTGATATACCCTTGCTCCAACAATTCCTGCAACTGCACTTTAAGTTTAGCCAACTCCTTTGGTGCCATCCTAAACGGAGGACGTGACACCGGCCTAGCCTCCGGCACTAACTCGATCGAGAAATCGATCTCCCTCCGTGGAGGCGCTCCAGGAAGTTCTTCCGGAAACACATCCTTGAACTCTGCCACTGCGGGCACTTCATCAATAGACAGCTGGGAGAGACGAACCTCCAAAACCGCTACAAGCGCTACACCACCCTGGTTAACTGCCCGCACCAACTGCATGGCCGAAATCAGGGAACAGGGCACTCCACAAAGGCCCTCAAACTTGACTTCTGTCTGCCCTTTTCTCCTTAAGGTCACCACCTTAGAAAGGCAATCAATACTGGCGCACTGCTCTGCGAGCCAGTCCATGCCCAAAATGACATCGAACTCCACCAATGGCAAAATCGCCGCTACCAAAACGAAGTCAACTCCGTCTAGCTCCCAACAGATGCGTCCTTTGACCCCGGTGGTCATGGATGACCCATTGGGCATGCGCACTTTTAACTCCGCGTCCGCCGAGAAAGACTCAACTCCTATTCTCCGGATGAAGCTCTCCACAAGAAAGGAGTGCGATGCTCCCGTATCAAACAATACCCTAGCGGGCTATCCGGAAACTAACACGAAGCCTACAACATAGACATCACACAAAAGTCTAAAAGGATGAAGCACAAAATTTAAACTTAAATTTTCTTCATACCTGTCACCACATCGGTCTGGCGGATCGCTTCTTGCTGTCCAGGGTTGTAGGCCCTTGGTTGCACCGGTTGGAACCGAGAAGAGCTCGACTCCGCCATCTTTCCTTTCTCTGCAGCACTGGGGCCGGAGCGCACAGTCTGCTCCTGCTTTGCCTCTTGCCCCGCTCCTCCTTGGGGACAAACACGAGCTATGTGCCCCACCTTACCGCAGTTGTAGCACGTCGGCGGTCCCCTAGAGTGTGAACCTCCAGGCGTCCAATTGCTCTTCTCACCGAATCTGGAAGTGTGAGGCTTCTTCCTCCACCTACTCCCTTCAGACTTTCTAAGAGATTGGGAAGGCTTCCCTTCCCCTTGCTTGGGAGTAAAACCCTTACGGCGTTGGGTTCGCTCCAAATCACTTTCCAAAATCCTGGCAGCCTCAACTAGTTCATTTAATCCGGCTCTCTTCATAGAGATGAGGGGTTGTCTCAAATTCTCCCTCAGCCCCTGGTAGAAGAGGTTATCCCTCTCTACATCATCTGCCATAGTCGTTCCCGCGTAATGACCCAAACGGGTGAACTCCTGCACGTACTCATCTACGGTCTTGTCTCGCTGCATTAAATGCAGAAACTGCCTCTGAAGGGCCAAACGTGTAGAAACTGGAATATACCTCTTTAGGAAAGCATCCCCAAACTCTTCCACCGACGGAGTACGTCCCGGGAACTGGCGGCCGCAATGGCTCACCCACCATAACTTGGCATCTCCTTCCAACATGAAAGCCGCATACTCAGCTTTCTTTTCCTCTGGCGTCTCTGCCGCCCTTAAAAGCTCTTGAATGCGAACCCACCAGTCCTCCGCATCCGTTGGCGTACCCACTCCCTTGAATGACGGGGGATGGAAACTTAGGAAGTACTTCATGTGTCGGTCTCCATGTCCGACAACCGCCCTTTCCGCCAAAGGCTCCACTCGCGTGGCCTCTCCGCCTGGCACGGCAGTCGCCGTGTCTGGTGTGGCAGGGGTTGCCACCTGAGCTGCTGCTGCAGCTTGAGCTGCCACCATCACTTCTGCAAGCATGCGGCAGAAGTTGGCCGGGTTTACACCCATGCCCAAAAGACCTGGAGCAGTAGCACTGCTCACCGAAAGCTCTTTTCTTGCTCTCGAAGTTCTCGCCTCGTTGCTTGCACTCTTCAAGAAACAAGAAACAAGGATTCTGTTGGGTATTGTATCCACAACGTACCTGATTTGAAGAAGCCCCTGTACAAGCTAAGGTAAATAGGCAATGTTTTTGACAATTTATTTCAAGTTGTACTTGCAGTTATACCATGCTAAGTGCACACCAATGTCAGGGTGCAGTAGGTCAATATACACGAGTCTGCACGACGTAATCCCTCGTTGAGCAGATCAATGTGTTGGCCTACGTGTACTCTCTCTATTTTAGTGCATTTACTTCCAAGTACAGGGTTGTGATCTTGCAAGAGCAGACAAAGAGCAAGGATGGGTCAAGGAGCACATCATGGGTGGAAAGACGAAAATTCATCCCAGTGTAAATCGGCGAGAATCGCCAAGTGATTCTCGCCGAATCGTCGAGAATCAGTGGCTGATTCCCGCCGACTCGATCCAACTACTTCATTGCAAGCAACTCTGATTCTAAGTAAGAATCGACGAGAATCACCAAGTGATTCTCGCCGATTCGGCGAGAATCACTAGTGATTCTCGCCGAATCGCCGAGAATCACTGGCTGATTCTCGTCGTCTCGACCCGACTAAATCAGTGCGTGCAACCAAGTAAAACTCGACGAGAATCTTCTTTGATTCTCGCCGAATCGTCGAGAATCACCTTTGATTCTCGGCGACTCGGCGAGATTCACTTTCGATTCTCACCGATTTTGACTTGGGCGATTTTCTGGAACTTCCTGAACCGAATTCTGCCGCTGTCAATGTTCTGGAACGGGATTTAGGGATTCTTATTGTGGGTCCCACAACGGTCATATTGAAGTTGTCTACAGTATATATATACGGGTATTTTGAACAGTAGACATACACAGAAAGAAGCCGAGCAAAAACCTTGACCTAAAATCGCGATCTCCACTCCGCCGTCGCCGTCGCGCTCGAGCTAGTTGGTCGCCGCCTTTGATTGATATTTCCTTGTGATCTTCCGGCGACAGAAGCTTAGCCAAGCTTAGAGTCTCACGTGTCTATCCAGAGATCCCTTGTCTCTCGATTTGTTGATCGGGAAAAACTTCCCCGTCCGAATCGATCGAGACGACCGATCCTCGTGTGACCGTTGGTAGACCTAGCTAGCTTCGTTACGAAGTTTGGATCTCCAAAGTACAGCAGCTGCACATCGTCGTCGTCGCCGATCCCGTGAACCTTGCCGCCGCCCATCTTGCCGCCGACGGTTCCGGGGAGATCCTCTCCAAGAGAGATCTAGGGTTGTGGACTCTTTGTGGACTTCAAGAACACGTCGTCAACAAAGAGGGACACCTTAGTCTCCATACGTAGTTTGTATCTCTTGTACATTCTAGTTTTACTTTTGTTGTAAAGGAACGTTTGTTCCGTATTGTAAGGGTTGGGTGCAACCCGTGTTGTGGGAGTGTTGACTCCTACGTGTGGAAGGGTTCCTTCCGATAGTGCAAGGATTGGATTTCAATCTTGTTGGAGAAGAGACCGAGTCGTCCCTTATTGGGAGATAGGTCGAAGGGGGAAAATGGATGTACCCAAATCGGGGAACCACTATAAATAGCTTGTGTATTCTGTGTGCTGTGCTGTTTATTTTTATTGTGCAGGTACAATCTTAAATTCCGCAAAAACGCAGCACGTCACCTATCCCCCCCCCATAGGTGAAGATAGTTGACACTAGGTGAACTTTCAAGTGGTATCAGCGCGAGGTTGCTCATCAAAAAGGTTAACACCTTGAGTTGAATCCTGCCGCTAGTGTCAAGAAGAAGGCAAACATCTACTATGGACGGGCTCAAGTTTTCAGGCAAGATCCCAGTGTGCACCAGGCTCAACTTTCCTATCTGGAAGGAAAGGATCAGGTTCTACATGGAAGCAGTTGATCCCCGACTCTTCATGATCGTGGAGGAGGGACCTTATGTTCCCACTAAGGTCTCCACCATTGATCCTACCCAGAAAGTGCGGAAGAAACTTTCTGAAATGGACAAGGACGAGATGGTGCTCGTGGGACTTGACAAGAAGGCGCGGAACATTCTGGTCAGCGTGGTTGATGACTCAATGATGCAGAACTTCTGCAACTGTAGGACAACACAAGAGAACTGGCATTGCCTGATCATCCTAATGGAGGGCACTGATGAAGTGAGAGATGATCGGAGATCCCTCCTGAACCAGAAATATGAGGCCTTAAAATAAGGGCCTAAGGAAGAGATCGGAGTCACCTACGAGAACTTCCTCAAGATTGTCAACGCCCTCAAAGGATACGGAAGAGTGTTCACTAATGGTGAACTCAATGATAAATTCCTTAGGTCCCTTACTAAGGAATGGGACACAAAGATCTGCGCTATCCGAGAGTTTGGCAGACTAGCTGAAACAGACCCGCAAATTCTATTCAGGACGCTGATGTCCTATGAGCTTCAACTGAACACCAGGAAAGCAGAAGAAGAAGTAGAGAAGGCTGCTGCCAAAGAAAATACTGTGGCTCTAAAAGCCAGTTACTCCAGAAAAGGCAAGGGTGCGGTTTCCTACCGTGCCAGGAAAAAGGATGAGGAGGAGGACTCCGAGCCATGCTCCTCCAGCTCAGAGCTGTCGGAGGAGGATTTCTCCCTCATCACCCGAGAGTTCAAGAAGTTCCTCAAGATGAGGAATCAAAGAAAGAAAGACGGCTCCTCCTCCAGGCATCAGAAGAAAAATTATTCTTCTGACAGGTATTCTTCTAGATCGAACAATCATCGCTCTTCTGACATTATTTGCTTTGGATGCAATAAGCCAGGACACGTTGTGGCCGACTGCTATCAAGGCAAGAGAGAAAAAGGGAAAGGAGAGGAGCACAAATCCTCTAGAGATAATAAGAAAGAGCGGAGCTACATCGCCAAAAGGCCAAAGATACTGAGTGAGTCTGATTCTTCAGACTCCAGCGATGATGAGGAAGCCTACTTCGGGCTGGTGGGTCGCTCCGACTCAGAAGGAGAATGTCCCCCATTTACTGGGAAGGTAAAAGATAACACCTCTCTCTCCGACTCTGACTCTGATCCTGAGTCTCAGGATGATGAACCTGAGGATAACCTTTTGGCCCGTGAAGCTGAGCTCCTCGAGAAGTATGAGCTTTTGCTCAACACTTTCGAGGAGTGCCGTAAGAGATTGAAGGCTGAGAAAAAGGAAGTAAAATTCCTTAAGGGTGAGTGTGTTTCCCTAAGGGAAGAGGTCACCAGTTTGATTTCTCTCCGACAGGAGCACCTTGACCTGACTTCAAAGCACTCAGAGTCTCTTAAGCTCCTTGATCGTAAGCAGGAGGAAGTCGACAAGTTGGAAGAACAACTTGCGGCAGAAAGGAAGATCGTCAAGAGTTTCTCTATGCCAAAAACTGTTCTTCCAGTAGTTAATACCTTCTCTGCTCAGGCCAAAGGAGCTGGCTTGGGGCATGTAGGGGTATCTGGTTCCTCATCCAGGAGAAATAGGAACCAGAGGAAGAATAAGGCCTCCAAGAAGGCCTCTGCAGATGAAAAGGGAAAGGCTCCTCTTAGTCCTGTTGCGTTGAGAAAGTCTGGCTTTCCTTGCAACCAACATGACTTTGAATCAACATTTGGCCATCATTTCCGGCCCTCGGTTGCAAAGCCAAAGAGCCGATATGACGGTTGGACCTTTCCTCGGAACTTCGGTGAGAGTGCCTTCAAGGCACCTTATGAGGAAATCCACATGGGAAATTATGGTCAATTCTCTAGCGGCCATAATGGAAAGCAGACACCAAAATTCAAGCCTGTTATACAGAAAGTGAAGAAGTCTTGTGACTGCAATCACTGTGAGGCCCCCACCTCCAGATCCAAAGCCCCGGCTGTACCCTCCGTTCCCAGGGTGAGGCAGGAGCCTAGGAAGAGGTACAACAGATTTGACTGTTGGTGCTGTGGCAAAGTCGGTCACTTTGCCGTGGATTGTTGGTTTAATCCAAGGTATCACGAGACTCCCTATGTTAGCAATGCGAGGCCGACCACTCGTAGGGTTAACCAACCGAGTGAGAGTATGCTAACCAGGAATCTAGGACCCAAGTTCGATTGGGTTCCTAAGAGAAATTAATTTTGTTTTGCAGGAATGTCCAAAGGCCACCAAAACGCCGATCTGGTATTTGGACAGTGGATGCTCCCGGCATATGACTGGGACAAGAAGCCTGCTGTGTGATTACTCTCCAGTCGAGAATGGACCCAAAGTCATCTTTGGAGGGTCATATCGAGGAGTCACCAGAGGTTATGGTATGATTTCCAACGGTATAATCTCTATCACCGATGTGGCTTATGTTGAAGGGTTAAACCATAACCTGATCAGTGTAAGTCAGTTATGTGACAAAGGTTATGACGTTAAGTTCTGCAAGGATAAATGTCTGATAATTTCACGTATCTCTTCTGAGACAGTATTATCAGGCATTAGGAGCAGAAATATCTTCTGCTTAGATTTTCTCAGTTTAGATTCATCTACCCCCGTATGCCTTGTGGCAATAGGCAGTGCGTCTCTTTGTGAACAATGGCACAAGAGATTGGCACATATTAATTTCAAAACAATTAGTATGCTGTTTTCTAAAAACTTAGTAAGGGATGCTCCGGTTATCAAGTGCATCAAATATAGCACCTGTCCTGCATGCCAGACGGGCAAACATACTCGGGCTACCTTTAAGAGCATTGCAGACAAAGACTCTTCCCGGTGTCTTTATCTTCTACATATGGACTTGTTTGGTCCAATGCAAGTTCATAGCCTGGGAGGCAAGTCCTATACGCTAGTGATAGTTGATGATCATTCTCAGTTTACATGGGTGTTCTTCTTAAAATGAAAGTCAGATACGTTTGACATCTTCACTAGCTTTGTCAAGCAGGTTCAGAACGAATTTAACTGCTCAGTGGTCAAAATCAGAAGTGACCATGGAACAGAATTCGAATCTGGTGCTATGACAGAGTTTTGTGAAGAACAAGATATCTTTCATGAGTTTTCCTCCCCGCGCACTCCTCAGCAAAATGGAGTTGCGGAGAGGAGAAATAGAACTCTCATTGAAGCCTGCACAACAATGTTGAAAGACGTTTCTCTCCCAGAATACTTCTGGGCAGAGGCCGTCAATACAGCATGTCATGTACAAAACCGAGCACTGATCAACAAGCATCATCGTAAGACGTCTTACGAGCTACTGAAAGGCAGGAAACCAACCATGTCCTACTTGAGGATCTTTGGTTGCAGATGCTATGTACTGAATAATGGGAAGTACCCGCGTACTAAATTTGGTGAAAATGCTTCGAAGGCATATTCATGGGCTATAGTTCCCACAGTCGGGCATATAGGGTCTTCAATAAGAAAACCCTAGTGGTAAAAGAATCAATAAATGTTGTATTTGATGAAGGAAGTTTGCTTAACAGCAATTCTTCCGGTGGTATTCTTGAAGATGCAGGTGCACGACTTGAACAGCTGAGTCTGGATGAGACCGCTAAAGATGACACTCCTAAGTACGTCAAAGTTTCCACCTCTACGTCATCTGGAAATGTTGATCAAAATGGAACAAATCCCTTAGAAGAAGGAGAAGCCCAAGAAGTAGTTGAATCTCCAGACGCCAGACTTCTAGAGCTCCGACACGTGCAGGATCATCCTAGAGATCAGATCATCGGAGATCCTCGTGTCCGTGTCAGAGCTCGAAGAGGTACTATTAACGAAGTATTCCATCTTAGCTTCCTGTCACAGGTTGAGCCAAAGAAGTTCGATGAGGCGAACAAAGATGCGGCATGGATTCTGGCCATGCAAGATGAACTACATCAATTCGAACGTTGCAACGTTTGGACGCTAGTTCCCAGACCATACAAGCAGAATGTGATTGGCACCAAGTGGATCTTCAGAAACAAACTGGATGAACATGGTGTCATCATAAAGAACAAGGCCAGGCTGGTGGCTCAAGGTTACAGGCAGGAGGAGGGGATTGACTTCGACCAGACCTTCGCACCAGTAGCAAGGCTCGAGGCAATCAGATTGTTCCTGGCATATGCTTCGCACAAAGGATTCACAGTTTATCAAATGGATGTGAAATCAGCATTCCTGAACGGAGACCTAAAAGAGGAAGTATACGTCGCTCAACCCCCAGGTTTTGTCGATCCTACTTTTCCCAATCATGTTTATTTTCTTAATAAAGATTTATATGGGTTAAAACAAGCTCCACGAGCTTGGTATGAGACTTTATCTAGTTTTCTTCTTGAGAACAAGTTCTCTAGAGGTAAAATAGATAAAACATTGTTTCTGAAAGATATGGTACCTAAACACCTAGAGGGGGGGGGGGGGTGAATAGGTGACCTAAACCTTTTTGAAACTTTGTTGGCAGCAAAACAGTTATCTCACAGATTTCTACAGCTAACAGCAATAACAAAATATAAACTGCTAATCCACAGCACAGCACAGCACAGCAGACACACAAATTTATAGTGGTTCCCCAATCTTTGGGTACATCCACTTTCCCCCTTCGCCTATCTAGCAGTGTACTAGATTTGGCCAAACTTCTCCACTATCTCAGAACCCAACTAGGTTCCTATACCTCAGTCCCAAAGCCTTACACTCAGCCACCAAGGCCTACACTCAGCCACCCAGGCCTACACTCAGCCAATCAAGGCCTACACTTAGAGTTCTTCAACTCCTACACTCAGGCAACCAAGCCCTACCCTCAGCCTTTATAATATAGGCTTACAATTCACTCAGATCCAATGGATCCTACAAGTTAAAATTGAATTACAAAAACTAACTCTACAACTCAGAAAATAAGAGAGGAGTTGAGAGTTTCTTGAAGAGTTCTTGGAAGAACTCAGCTAGATCCAAACTGACTTAGCTTCCTTCAAAGCTTCTTGAGTAGAACTGAATTAGTCTGAATCCTCTGCAGTTGTTCCTTGACCTCTGCTTCTTGAGATCCAGATGATTCTGAATCCTTCTTCTCAGCCTTAGTTCCAAAGACTGAATTCTTGATTGGAGCTCTCTCTCCAACTTCTTAGATCTGCAGTTGGACTGCCAGATCTTCTTGTGTTGATACTCTGTGTACCACTTTTCTGATTACTTGATTAATCTGATCAATTACTTCAAATAGCTTCAACAACAGTTTCTGTAAACTGTGAGTGCCTATTTATAGGCATTCTTCATGGTAACCGGCTGGTCCGGTTCATAACAGACTTCTGACTTCCCTGACAGTTGCTGTAGACCGGCTGGATCGGCAGCTGTCATGTCAACCAGTCACTTCTTGAAATTCTCTAACTGTCAGATAGTGTCGAGACTTTCTGTTCTTAAGTGTCGACACTTATATACCAAGTGTCGACACAAGCTATGTAAGTGTCGACACAAGTCTACAAGGTGTCGACACAACTCCTTATATGTCTCGACATAGATTCTTCTGTACGTGTCGACACTGAAATTGAGTGTCGACACAAGTACTTGTTCTTCATTCTTTAACTGTATTCTTCTAAGTGTCGACACATCTCTTTTGTGTCGACACAATCTTCTTGTGTTGAATCTGTCAAGTGTCGACACTGCTTCTTGGTGTCGACACAAGTCTTCAATATGATTCTTCAGCTGAGTGTCGACACATTCCCTTAGTGTCGACACTTGTACTTAGAATATTTGCTGCTCTTTCTGTTCTTTGCTAAGTGTCGACACAGCTCCTTGTGTCGACAGTTTCTTCTAGTCTTGAGTCTTTAGCTAAGTGTCGACACATTGTGCTGGGTGTCGAAACTTACTTCAAGTGTTGAGTCTTCTTGTAGTGTATCGACACATTGTGCTGAGTGTCGACACATACTTCAAGTGTTGACTCTTCTGTTTGTGTGTCGACACATTGTGCTGAGTGTCGACACATTCTTCAAGTGTTGACTCCTTTGAGTGTGTGTCGACACATTCTTCATATGTTGACTCTGCTGATTGAGTGTCGACACATTGTGTTGAGTGTCGACACTTGTCCTTAGTCTCTGCAGAATTTTGCTGAGTGTCGACACAACTCCAAGTGTCGACACTTTCTGATGTAGACTCAGCTCTTCTAGGTGTCGACACTTCTGCTAAGTGTCGACACAGCTTTTCTGCATTCTTCTTCACTGAGTGTTGACACAGCTCCTTGTGTCGACACTTTCTGTCTGGTGTCGATTCTTCTTCTCAGGTGTCGACACAATTACTCCAAGTGTTGACACTGCTTGTCTGGGTGTCGACACAAGCTTTCTCAAGTGTCGACACTTTCCCTCTGGGTGTCGACACATGGACTTAGAAACTTTTAGCTTCAGTCCAGTGAATACCTAACCTGCACAAGTAACTCAAACAAACATCAAATACATTATGATGTATATCATTGAGTTAGGTGAGGCTTCTTCAAATCAGGTACATTTGACCAATGTACCCAACAATCTCCCACTATTTAGAGAAGTCATAACCCTTAGTCAATGATATACACCACTTAAAATTAAAAATTAGAAAATGATGTAAAGTAGGTATATGTCAACAGGGTAAACTTAAACATGTAATAAAGCACACATGTATACTCATTAAACATTGCGGAACAAACAAGAAATAGACACATGCTTCTGAACAATCATGAGATATATTTATCAAAAATTGTTCTAACATTGTTTTAATACATTTCCATTGTTTTACAAAAAAATTTCATATGTAAAAGATTACAACAATGTTTCTTAGTCTAATCTTAGTCTAATTCTGATCAGGTTCTTTTATAACTATTCCTTTCCCAGCTTGTACTTTGGCCTTTACAGCAGCAGCAGCAGCAGGCTCAGCATCAGCAGTCTTCTTTCCTTTGAGATCTTGCTTATCAGCCTTGATCTTTTGTCTCTCAAAGTAATGATAGGGCTTAGGAAAGTACTTGCTAGGCTCCACAGCTGTAGGAGGTAGCTTTCCTAACTTAGCCTTCCTTCTATGCTGGACAATGGCTTCCTGCCTAATCTCATGCTTCCTCCATTCTGCTTCTGAAAACCATTTGTTCCTTTCATGAGCATTGTCCTTGGCTGCTTTCCAGGCTGTGAGATGATGTTCCTAGAAGTAGGGCTCCACTGTTCAAAATCTGGCTTCTGCTCAGCTAGTTCCCTAAACTTCTTCTTTGACAGCCTTGTCTCTTCTTCCTTGTCCAAAGCCTCTTGCATAGCTACTGTAACAGGTTGAACAACCTTTTCCAGAACAACTTTGGACTCTCCAGCTGGGGGGCTATACAATGTGCTTACTTCTGCATGAACCATGTCAAAATCTGGAGGTGGATAAATCACTTGAGCTACTTCCTGTTGCTCACCTCCAAGATATGCACTTTGAATTCCAGATTCAGCAATATTATCATCATCACACAGGGGAGGATAGCCCAGTGTAGCTCTGATGGAGTTAGATATCCATTTGGCATGGTCAGAGCTAGCTTTGACTAACACCCTCTCCCCCTTTATGACTTCTTGTGCAACATGGTCTCTCACATCATCCTTTTGGAATCTGATCTGACTGTCCAAGTACCTGATGTCATCCTTAAAGTAAGGTCTAAGCTTGGTAAGTTGTTCAGAAATGACCTTCTGTGAATCCTTGATTGCAGTCTTGACAGCAGCAATTTCATCTTGAAAAGCTTTATCAAATTCAGCCTTTGCAGCAGCAGATGATGTTGAAGGTTCAGCAGTCTTATTCTTTAGTTCAGTGACTATAGCATTGTGAGAAGCTGTCAGATTGTCATTCATCTTTAGTTGATTTTCCAGCACATAGCCCTGCTTCAATGCTATATCATCTATTTTTTCCTTTATCTTCTCTTGATGTGTTGCCAGAAACACCACTGCATTTCCACCCTTGTGGAAGCATTCATTCATCTCCTTTTTATTAAGGTTCATTTCAAACCTTATTGACTTGATGTCCTGTGCCAGATCAAATTGTAGGGTCTTGTGCCCTTCATCAACATAAGTCTCTATAGCCTTCCTTCGCTCATCCAGCTTGATTTGCAGGGCTACCATTAAGGCACTGTAATCAGGAGATGGATCTTGTGTGACTAAGGATTGTTGAGCAACAGTTTGTAGAGCCTTCTTGTACCTCTGACTTCTTCTCTTGAATACAAAGAGTTTCTTCTTTTTAGCTTGTTCAGTCTCATCTTCCTCAGACTCTGAAGTACTGGCTATATTCACCCTGTCCTTAGGGCTTGATGGTTGGTCAGCTTGCACATCAAGTGCTTTCTCACTTTCTTGTCTTGTAGTCTCTTCCTGAACTTGCAGTGTCTCCCCCTCAGCAGCAGCACCCTTCTCTTCAGCAGCAGCATGCTTGTCCATGTCAAAATCCTCTTGATCTAAATTAAGAAATAGATCTTCCATTGTGTATTCAGCTGGAGACTGTGCAGGAGAAGTACTGGGTTCATCAACTACTTTATCAGGAACTACTTCTTGTACTACTGATGTGTCTTGGAGAACAACATCTGGTTCTTGATTTGCTTGCTGAGTTTGCTGATGGACATCAGACAAATCAGAATCTATTACAGAAAAGTCTAAAGTATTGAGGTCAGAAAGTACCTCTTGGATAATGATTGTAGCTTGCTCACTCTCCAGTGTAGAGGGTTATTCTACAGCTGGAGGCTCCCCCTGGCTTGGATCCTTATGCATGGGGCTAGCTGTAGGCAGCTCCCCCTGGATTTCAGCTGTCTCTAGAGGAGCAGGAGACTTCTCTGCAGCCACTTCTACTTGACTATCAGGAGTGAAAACAACTTGTTCTTCACTACCTGAACTGCTGGAGGACTCCTGTGTCACAGGAGCTATCTTCCTCTTCTTCTTTGGAGGTGAATCTTTCTTAGAAACTTGCTTCTCTGGGGTAGGTATTTCTTTAGATAGTACTCTTTCCCACCTGGAAAATATCCTTTGATCCATCCTTCTCATGTGATTGATTTTAGTACCAGCAGCATTGCTCATTACCTCTGGTATTGTACCAGCCAGGTAGAGACTTAGTATTCTGCCCAGATTGGGCTTCTTCAGACTCTCCTTAATTTTCTCATACACAACCATTGACCAGTCTGTTTTTAGGTTGAAGATAATTCTGGTCATAAGACTGAACATGGAGGCTGACACCCTGTCATGCCCTCCAGTCTTGCTGAGTATAACTTTCCCCACAATTTCAGACAGGAATTTTCCTTGGTTATTCATTCCTTTCCTGTTGAATACAGATCCTATCTTCATCTTAGGATCTAGACCACACCAGGTAAGTGCTTCCCTGGTCTTAGATGTAGTCACTTCCTCTTCTGCTTGAATTTTAGGTAGCTGAAGTACCTTTCTCAGAGTTTTGGGTGAAATCTTGACCTTGGTTCCATGCACTCTTGATTTGATTCTGTAACCTGAGTCATCTACAGAAGCTCCAGTAAGGAATTCAAGAACTTCCTTCTTCCATATTTTGGTTGGTTCTGAAACCATGTACTCCAATCCAGAATCGGTGACTAGGGTTACCACCGATTTGATTTCTTGATCGCCATCGTCGAACGCGCCACGAACCAGTTCATAGCCTTCATTGACGTTCTCCTCGAGCTTGGGAGCCATTAGGGTTTGTAGAATTAGTCTTTAGAAAAGAGAAATGTCGACACAGTAGTTTGGTCTCGAAACTCTGAAAGCGTGTCGACAAACAAAGACAGAATCCTATTTATACCTTTCTGGTTTGAAGACGAACAGGCGGGATGGATTACTAAAGATGTGTCGACACTGGCAATAAGTGTCGACACTGACTTATAATGTCTCGACACTCATGTGTCGACACAAGTTTAGTCAACAGATTTTATGTGTCGACACTTGGTTATGTGTCGACACCACACTACTCGACATGTAGTCGAGACGTTACTTAGAAAATTCTGAGTAAAACTTAAGTGTCGACACCTCATTGGATGTGTCGACACCAACTCGACATGTGTCGACACTAACATTCTGAAGTGTCGACACCAACTTCCTAGATGTGTCGACACCATTTTCCTGAAGTGTCGACACTTACTATTCTGTGTCGACATAGACTTGTCTATGTGTCGACACCTTTTTACTTAGCCAATTTTTAGTTCTGTAAACTTAGTCTAAGTTTATCATACCTAGTTCAATTTTGAACCTATTGAACTTAGCTTCTTCTAAGGGCTTAGTAAACATATCAGCTATCTGATTATCAGTTTTAACATATTCAAGTGCAATATCATTTCTTTCTACATGCTCCCTAAGAAAGTGATATTTAATCTCAATATGTTTAGTTCTACTATGTGATACAGGATTATTAGCTATTGAAATAGCACTTGTAGAATCACAGAAAAGTGGAGTTCTACTTACCTGAAATCCATAGTCTTCTAGCTGATGTTGAATCCACAGAAGTTGAGCACAGCAACTTCCTGCAGCTACATATTCTGACTCAGCTGTGGAGATAGCCACACTAGTCTGCTTTTTGCTGCTCCATGAAATTATTCTTCCACCTAGGAATTGACAGTTCCAGTTGTGCTCTTTCTATCCTCTTTGCATCCTGCAAAGTCTGCATCTGAATAACCTGTTAGATCAAAATCTCCATTCCTAGGGTACCAGAGGCCTAGATAGGGAGTGCCCTTTAGATATCTCAAGATTCTCTTGACTGCAGTCAAGTGAGACTCTTTAGGGCAGGCTTGATACCTGGCACAAACACATGTAGCATACATGATGTCTGGTCTACTAGCAGTCAAGTATAGTAGGGAGCCAACTATCCCTCTATACAAGGTTTCATCTACAGGTTTCCCTGCATCATCCTTGCTAAGAGACATACTTGACCCCATAGGAGTCTTCATGGTACTGGATGAATCCATACCATATTTCCTTATGAGTTCTAGGGTGAACTTTGACTGACATATGGATAAACCACTTTCAGTCTGTTTAACTTGGAGACCCAAGAAAAACTTCAGCTCTCCCATACTACTCATCTCAAATTGACTTTGCATAAGCTTTGCAAACTTTTTGCAAAGGCTACTTTCAGTAGACCCAAATATAATGTCATCTACATATATTTGGACAAGTATGACTTTGCCTCTAGATTCCCTAAGGAATAGAGTCTTATCTATTTTCCCCCTTGAGAACTTGTTCTCAATGAGGAAACTAGATAGGGTTTCATACCAAGCTCTAGGAGCTTGCTTTAACCCATACAATGCTTTCCTAAGTCTATAGACATGATGTGGAAGAGTAGGATCAACAAAACCTGAAGGCTGCTCCACATATACTTCTTCCTTTAGATTACCATTTAGGAATGCTGACTTCACATCCATTTGGTATACCTTGAATCCTTGATAGGTTGCATAGGCCAAGAACATCCTTATGGCTTCCAGTCTGGCTACTGGAGCAAAGGTTTGATCAAAATCAATACCTTCTTCTTGCCTATAACCTTTAGCAACCAATCTTGCTTTATTCTTAATGATGACTCCTTGTTCATCTAACTTATTCCTGTAGATCCACTTTGTTCCTATCATATTGTGATCTTTAGGTTTAGGAACCAGGTCCCAAACCTTGCACCTTTTGAACTGATTAAGTTCTTCCTGCATTGCTTCAGTCCACTGTGGATCTTGTATAGCTTCTTCAAATTTCTTTGGTTCTATTTGAGACAGAAAACTTGAATATACTACAGCATTCTGATTTCTGCTCCTTGTCTGAACACCTTGTCTTGGATCTCCAATAATCAGCTCTACTGGATGATCTCTTAGATGCCTGTTGGCTGGAGGCATCCTTACTTCTGGTTGTACTTCTACAGCATCTTCATCATGCTGAGTTCCTTGTACTTCTTCAGCTCCTGGTACATGTAGTTCTCCCCCTGGACATAAGCCATCTTCTTCTACTTGCTGTCTTGCAGCAGGTACATCTTCTATGGTTAGCTTGTCCATCTTCTTAGTAAGACCTGTGGGGCTACACACACTACTAGACAACTCATTGTTAATAAGTTTTGTCTCATCAAAAACTACATGCACAGACTCCTCTACAACTTGTGTAGTCAAGTTGTAGACTCTATAAGCCTTACTATTATTGTTGTACCCAACAAACACTCCCTCTTGGGACTTGGCAGCAAACTTAGTTAAGTAAGACTTCCCATTGTTAAGTATGAAGCATTTGCAACCAAAAATCCTGAAATAGGATAGGTTTGGTTTCCTGCCTTTCACAACTTCATAGGGGGTCTTATTTAACCTTTTAGTGATGGTAGCCCTATTTATCACATGGCATGCAGTGTTAACTGCTTCAGCCCAGAAATACTCAGGCAGTGATGTATCACTAAGTAGGGTTCTACCAGCCTCTATCAAGGTTCTATTCTTCCTCTCAGCAATGCCATTTTGCTGAGGTGTTCTAGGTGAAGAGAATTCTTGAAATATCCCAAAGTCTTCACATAGTTTTGTCATGCTTTCAGATTGAAACTCAGTACCATGGTCACTTCTAATTTTGACCACAGTACTATTTAGTTCATTCTGAATTCTGCTTGACAAAGCTGTAGAAGACACTAGGTGTTTCAGATTTCTGCCTTAAGAAGAACACCCAGGAAAACCTTGAGTAGTCATCAACAACTACAAAGGTATAGACCTTCCTACCTAAGCTGTGAACTGGCATTGGACCAAAGAGATCCATATGCAAGAGGTATAAGCACCTCACAGCATCTTTGTTCTCAATGCTTTTAAAGGTGGATTTGGTCTGCTTGCCCTTTTGACAAGCTGAGCAAATGCCATCTTTAACACACTTAACTTGAGGACCATTCCTCACTAACTCTTTGCTAAAGAGTTTGCTAATAGTCTTGTAATTAAGATGGCCAAGCCTCTTGTGCCATTTGACACATTGAGAGACTGTCTCATCAGCTACAAGACAAACTGGAGAACTATTGTTCTCAATCATAATGTCTAGACAATAGACATTTCTCTTCCTATAACCTGTCAAAATGATCTCTTGATCACTTGACCTCTTGATATGACAACCATTTTTAACAAATGAGATGTCATACCCTACATCACTTAACTGACTTATACTTATAAGGTTGTGTTTCAACCCTTTAACATAAGCCACTTGAGTAATGGTAACAAGGTTTGAAGAAATGTTACCAAACCCTTTGATGATTCCTTTTTCAGAACCACCAAAGGTCACTTTAGGACCATTTTTGATTGGAATGTAGTCCTTCAGTAGTCCCCTTGTTCCAGTCATATGTCTGGAACATCCACTATCCAAGTACCATGTTGGGGTATGGCCACTTGGATTCACCTGCAAAACAAATTAATGAACCTTAGAACCCAAAGTAAACTTGGGTCCTTGGTGATTGTTAGTTTGCAACATGACATAGCTACCTACTGGCTTTCCACCAGGTAGCTTGCTACTCCCATTGGCACTTGCATTGTGCCAACAGTCCAAGGCAAAGTGGCCAACTTTGCCACAGCACCAGCATTCAAACTTGTTGTACCTTTGCTTAGGTACAGACTTGGCTGTCTTGACTACAGCAGGCTTATTGAATGTTGGGGCTTTGCCCTTGGACTTGGACTGATCCTGAACAGTCCTAGCTGGTTTAATAAAACCCAATCCAGCCTTTCCTTTATGATGAACAAATTCATCAATCAAGGGTAGCACTGACTTAGGTTTTGAAAACCTAGCAACTAGATCTCTTTCCTTCTGAAGATTGATCTCCAGTCTCTTAATTTGATCATTTTTATAGGTGATAGTTCCCATCTGAATCACAGTAATGTGTTTCAGCCTGGCTACCTCATTGAGCTTTTGATCAAATTTCTCCTCAAAATCTGTTGCAGCTGCCTTGAGATCAGCAATCTCCTTTGCCTGACTTTTGGCTAGGGTCTTGCTTTTCTTATAGGCTTGCAACAGTACTTTATATTCATCTAAGAGCTGATGAATATCTCCCTCAGATTCAGAAACACTTTCATCACTTGATGAAGATGAATCTGACTCTGAACTAGAACTGGAATCTGAACTTTGAGTAGGACTTTGTACCTGACTAGGTCCTGGCTGCTCCAGGATTTTGGTACTTTCAGTCAATGCCATCAGTCCTTGGCACTGACACTCTTCTTTTTCATAGATTGATTCCATGATCTGCATAAACTCTTCTTCTTCTTCAGCAAATAGCCCTATGTAGGCTTCAGCATCTGTCTCAGTGTCTGAAGAAGAAATGTCTGAAAGAGTCTTCTCATTCTTTGCAACAAAGGACTTCTCCTTCTTTCCTTTGAAGTGAGTCTTCTTTTTGTCACTGGATTCTTTTCTTCTCTCAGGACAATCTGCAATAACATGACCCTGTCTATTGCAGCAGTAACACACTATCTTAGACCCAGTTGCCTTGCTAGTCTTTGTCTTTTTCTTGTCCTTCTTTGAAGGCTTCTTCTCCTGATACTGGACTTCTTTCCCTTTGGAAAATGAAGGTCTGGACCTCCACTGTTTCTTTCTTCAGGAATTTCTGAAAATGTCTGGTGAATGCAGCAAAGTCTTCATCACTTTCACTGCTTGTAGACTTTGTGCTAACAGACTCATCAGATTCTGATTCAACTACCTCTGGAGGAGGAGTTGATGACTTAGTCCTGCCCTTTCTAGGTACTTCTGACTTGAAGGCAACAGTCCTTTCCCTGTGCTCAGTCCTTGTTGATTTTTCCTCCTCTTTTCTCACTGACAGCTGCATCTCATAAGACAACAACTTGCCAAACAGTGTGGGAGGAGGAATTTCTCCCAACTTTGCCATTTCTCTGATGGCACAGATCTTGGTGTCCCAATCTTTGGTTAGGGACCTTAAGAACTTATCATTCAATTCATAGTTAGTGAACTCTCTTCCATAGGACATGAGTTCATTAACAATTCTATAGAACTTCTTGTAGCATTCAGTGATGCTATCTCCTCTTCCTTGCCTAAAGCTCTCATACTCTTGATTAAGCAAGGACTTCCTATCTTGCCTAACTTCTTCAGAACCTTCCATATAGACAATGAGAGTATCCCACATCTCTTTTGCTGTTTTACAGTGAATTAAGTTCTGAAAAGTGGCATCATCAATGGCACTTACTATAATGTTTTGTGCCCTCTTGTCCATAGTGGCTAGGACAATTTCATCCTTAGTCATCTCAGAGAAATCCTTTGGAGTTCTCTGTGTAGCATCCAAAACTGAAACCTTCATGGGCACATATGGCCCCTCTTTGACTGTGATGTAGATTCTAGGGTCAGAGGCCTCCATAAATAGCCTAACCCTTTCTTTCCAGATCCCAAAGATCTCTTTTCTGCATATGTGCAGTTTCATTGAACCCAATTCCTTGTGATTCTCTGAAGAACCCATGTTTCTTGATTTTCTTGAAACTGTGTTCTGACTTACACTGAATCTGCCAAACTGGATCTCCTCAGACAGTTAGTCCTTTTTGAGGAACCTGGCTCTGATACCACTTGAAAGATATGGTACCTAAACACCTAGAGGGGGGGGGGGGTGAATAGGTGACCTAAACCTTTTTGAAACTTTGTTGGCAGCAAAACAGTTATCTCACAGATTTCTACAGCTAACAGCAATAACAAAATATAAACTGCTAATCCACAGCGCAGCACAGCACAGCAGACACACAAATTTATAGTGGTTCCCCAATCTTTGGGTACATCCACTTTCCCCCTTCGCCTATCTAGCAGTGTACTAGATTCGGCCAAACTTCTCCACTATCTTAGAACCCAACTAGGTTCCTATACCTCAGGCCCAAAGCCTTACACTCAGCCACCAAGGCCTACACTCAGCCACCCAGGCCTACACTCAGCCAATCAAGGCCTACACTCAGAGTTCTTCAACTCCTACACTCAGGCAACCAAGCCCTACCATCAGCCTTTATAATATAGGCTTACAATTCACTCAGATCCAATGGATCCTACAAGTTAAAATTGAATTACAAAAACTAACTCTACAACTCAGAAAATAAGAGAGGAGTTGAGAGTTTCTTGAAGAGTTCTTGGAAGAACTCAGCTAGATCCAAACTGACTTAGCTTCCTTCAAAGCTTCTTGAGTAGAACTGAATTAGTCTGAATCCTCTGCAGTTGTTTCTTGACCTCTGCTTCTTGAGATCCAGATGATTCTGAATCCTTCTTCTCAGCCTTAGTTCCAAAGACTGAATTCTTGATTGGAGCTCTCTCTCTCCAACTTCTTAGATCTGCAGTTGGACTGCCAGATCTTCTTGTGTTGATACTCTGTGTACCACTTTTCTGATTACTTGATTAATTTGATCAATTACTTCAAATAGCTTCAACAACAGTTTCTGTAAACTGTGAGTGCCTATTTATAGGCATTCTTCATGGTAACCGGCTGGTCCGGTTCATAACAGACTTCTGACTTCCCTGACAGTTGCTGTAGACCGGCTGGATCGGCAGCTGTCATGTCAACCAGTCACTTCTTGAAATTCTCTAACTGTCAGATAGTGTCGAGACTTTCTGTTCTTAAGTGTCGACACTTATAGACCAAGTGTCGACACAAGCTGTGTAAGTGTCGACACAAGTCTACAAGGTGTCGACACAACTCCTTGTATGTCTCGACATAGATTCTTCTGTATGTGTCGACACTGAAATTGAGTGTCGACACAAGTACTTGTTCTTCATTCTTTAACTGTATTCTTCTAAGTGTCGACACATCTCTTTTGTGTCGACACAACTTCTTGTGTTGAATCTGTCAAGTGTCGACACTGCTTCTTGGTGTCGACACAAGTCTTCAATATAGATTCTTCAGCTGAGTGTCGACACATTCCCTTAGTGTCGACACTTGTACTTAGAATAATGTGCTGCTCTTTCTGTTCTTTGCTAAGTGTCGACACAGCTCCTTGTGTCGACACTTTCTTCTAGTCTTGAGTCTTTAGCTAAGTGTCGACACATTGTGCTGGGTGTCGACACTTACTTCAAGTGTTGAGTCTTCTGGTAGTGTGTCGACACATTGTGCTGAGTGTCGACACATACTTCAAGTGTTGACTCTTCTGTTTGTGTGTCGACACATTGTGCTGAGTGTCGACACATTCTTCAAGTGTTGACTCCTTTGAGTGTGTGTCGACACATTCTTCATATGTTGACTCTGCTGATTGAGTGTCGACACATTGTGTTGAGTGTCGACACTTGTCCTTAGTCTCTGCAGAATTTTGCTGAGTGTCGACACAACTCCAAGTGTCGACACTTTCTGATGTAGACTCAGCTCTTCTAGGTGTCGACACTTCTGCTAAGTGTCGACACAGCTTTTTTGCATTCTTCTTCACTGAGTGTCGATACAGCTCCTTGTGTCGACACTTTCTATCTGGTGTCGACTCTTCTTCTCAGGTGTCGACACAATTACTCCAAGTGTCGACACTGCTTGTCTGGGTGTCGACACAAGCTTTCTCAAGTGTCGACACTTTCCCTTTGGGTGTCGACACATGGACTTAGAAACTTTTAGCTTCAGTCCAGTGAATACCTAACCTGCACAAGTAACTCAAACAAACATCAAATACATTATGATGTATATCATTGAGTTAGGTGAGGCTTCTTCAAATCAGGTACATTTGACCAATGTACCCAACAGTTTCTCAGGGAAGTCAAAGGCAAGATTTTGCTGGTGCAAATCTATGTCGATGACATAATATTCGGCTCAACGGACAACAATCTTTGCAGAAAGTTTTCTAAACTTATGCAAGGAAAGTTTTAAATGAGCAGTATGGGAGAGCTCAAGTATTTCTTAGGACTTCAAGTGAAACAGTCTGAGGATGGAATCTTCATCTCTCAGACGAAGTTCACAAATGAACTCCTTAAGAAATTCGGTATGGAGAGTGCAACCTCTATGACGACTCCAATGGGATCCACTATGTCTCTGGATAAGGATGAGAAAGGTAAACCTTTCGATGAAACCAAATACAGAAGCATCATTGGATCCCTGCTCTACCTTACTGCCAGTAGACCGGATATCATGTTCTCCACATGTGTCTGTGCCAGATATCAGGTGAACACTAAGGAATCTCACTATGTCGCTGCAAAGCGAATTCTAAGATACCTTAAAGGTACTCCCAATCTTGGCTTGTGGTACCCCAGAAACAATGATGTCGAGCTAATAGGTTTTCAGATGCTGATTTTGCAGGGAGTAGGGATGACAGGAAAAGCACCTCTGGGACGTGTCAATTCCTCGGCAGGAGGCTTATCTCATGGAACAGCAAGAAATAGAATTATGTTGCAACCTCCACAGCAGAGTCTGAGTACATCTCGGCAGGCAGCTGTTGCGCACAACTCCTATGGATCAGAAACCAGTTAGCCGACTACGACCTTCAGTTCAAGGAAGTTCCAATGTACTGCGACTCCTCCAGTGCAATTGCCATTGCCAACAATCCTGTATCGCACAACAGAACGAAGCATATTGAAGGGTGCTACCACTTCATTCGGGATCACGTGGAGAACAAGGACATCTCACTCTGTTATGTCCCCACGGACAAGCAGATTGCTGATATACTCACAAAGCCCTTAGACGAGGCCAAGTTCAATCTTTTCAAGACTGAATTGGAGATTTCTTCCTGATCTTCCGGTGACAGAAGCATAGCCAAGCTTAGAGTCTTACGTGTCTATCCAGAGATCCCTTGTCTCTCGATTCGTTGATCGGGAAAAACTTCCCCGTCCGAATCGATCGAGACGACGATCCTCGTGTGACCATTGGTAGACCTAGCATAGCTTCGTTATGAAGTTTGGATCTCCAAAGTACAGCAGCTGCACATCTCATCGCCGCCGATCCCGTGAACCTTGCCGCCGCCCATCTTGCCGCCGACGGTTCCGGGGAGATCCTCTCCAAGAGAGATCTAGGGTTGTGGACTCTTTGTGGACTTCAAGAACACGTCGTCAACAAAGAGGGACACCTTAGTCTCCAAACGTAGTTTGTATCTCTTGTACATTCTAGTTTTACTTTTGTTGTAAAGGAACATTTGTTCCGTGTTGTAAGGGTTGGGTGCAACCCGTGTTGTGGGAGTGTTGACTCCTACGTGTGGAAGGGTTCCTTCCGATAGTGCAAGGATTGGATTTCAATCCTGTTGGAGAAGAGACCAAGTCGTCCCTTGTTGGGAGATAGGTCGAAGGGGGAAAGTGGATGTACCCAAATCAGGGAACCACTATAAATAGCTTGTGTATTCTGTGTGCTGTGCTGTATATTTTTATTGTGCAGGTACAATCTTAAATTCCGCAAAAACGCAGCACGTCACCTATCCCCCCCCCATAGGTGAAGATAGTTGACACTAGGTGAACTTTCAGATTCAGTCTCAAATCTCAAGACTTAAACATAAGGACACTCATGGTCCCGCGTTACTCTTATGTAGATAACTTCTCTACGCTTTGACCTTGAACCTAACCTCCCTCTGATAACAAATTGTAACACCTCCCCTGTAATGAACGTATAATATGGGTCCGGCCGGGGCCCCCACAACATACGGACGCCACAGCTTTAGTATTAAAAGTTGACATAGCTACCCACACTCAAAACTCTTTGCACAACACAGCAAAAACAAAACAGGACTAGAAGTTATCCACCACTAAAAAGTAAAACAAATGGCCTTAAGGCCTTACATCAAGTGTCCAAAAGAAAATAATACATCACTCATGAATGTGCTCAGCACTCCTAGTCTATCTCGGCATGCAAGCCGGACAACAAGAGTCTCAAACATAACATCTCATAAGTAGGGCTACAAAAAGAGAAAAACACTTCATGAGGCTTAGGCCTTTTTGGCCGGCGAGCTAGCTCCTGCATGCGATCCTTGCCCTGAAAATTTATTAGTAACGTGGGTCAGCAAAGGCTGACCTCAAACTGTGCAACAACACATCTCCTCCCGGCCGCCCATAACAGACCCCGGGGTACCCCTCCAACCTACAAGTTAGCACTTCGTAGGCAATAATCATAAGCAAGAAAAGCAACTATGGAAAACAGGCTTGGATGTCACATACATCATACATGTTCTCTACTGGTTGAGCATAATATAAAAGGGCCTACTTATGCAATCATGTATGCAATAACCTGGGTTTCACCCAAGGCACCCTAACTCGTATGCATCTAGCACATCATCACATCATATGGGTTCTCATCGATTCCCCATTGGCATAAAGCCGCAAACAAAGGGGTCACCATTTCCCCCAACGGCTCACAGGCCGCCTCATGGAATTCTTGTCAAGGCCCCACCCGCTCAAGGTCTTAGCACCGAGCTTGCCCACAAGCTCTGACGTCTCATGTCAGGATTCCAACAAACACAAAACTAACTGATTCTAAGAAGCCTAGCTGGACCCCACCCGCTCATGGCCTCATTGCCTGGGCTTGTCCCCATGCTTGGCATTCTCGTCAGTCACACAAAAGGGGACTAGTCTCGCCGGGACACTCTCCACACATGACGTGAACGTCACGGGATAGCCAGCCGACCACGGAGACATAGCCACGCCTTGGCACGTAACAAACCAAGACATTTCCACCCTAGTCCCTCATTTGTACTGCAGCGTTCTCGCGCACCAAGGAAACCATCTCCAACTCATGCGGAGCTAACCTTGTCCACCAAGGAAAACATCTACCACCACGAGGAGCTAACCTTGTCCGGTTCCGACTACACGTACTCACTCGAGAAAAAGGGGAAAAATCATCACCACATTCCAAACGGCGTCTTGCCGCAACGAAATCTCTACGAATCCTTAACGTTCGTATGCAACATCACCGAGTAGGACTAATGGTCGCGACAACGGCTTCACCCACCATGCCTAATCCACTAACGGAGCGGATTTCTAATGCATAACATGCCGGGGACGGACTCAATCAACCCGGAGGTTCCTCTTGAACCTTGGCAAACCAAAACCCCTCTCATTTGAGAGTTTGGTGCCCAAAAACTAGAAAGAAGAATAAATGATGCTAAGACATGCATCCTAAGACCGAGAGGAGAAGTGTCGTTACCTTCTGACTCCTCTTCCTTACCATGGCAAAATAGTCGGATGAAAACCTTCGCAACGATCTAAGCTCCACGGATCTGGACTGGGCTCGCGATTTGGAGCACCGAAACCCCTCCCACAACTCAAACTCTGCTTCTCCTTCCTCCTTGTTCTCACTTCTCTCTAGATCTTTAGTAAGAGAAAGCTTGGAGAAGAATGAGGGTTTTCAACCCTATTCTCGGACTTAACTCCCCAAGAACAGTCCTGAACCGTCAGATCCTAAAATCTGGGAAAGAATGGCCACGATCCGCTTAGAAAATAAAAGACTTGTGCCGAACACGGCCTGGCATATGCCCGTGTCCAGGGCCGTGTGCCTCATTCGCCGTCTCAAATCGATGCGCCTGGAACAGCACACGAGCATCAGACACGCCCGTGTTCAATCTGACACGCCCGTGTCCCCAGTGACACGGCCGTGTGGCCAGCCGTGTGCCTCCATCGACACGGCCCCGAAACCAACCCGAGAGGTGACACGGCCTGGGACACGCCCGTGTCCCAAGCCGTGTGCCAAGTCTCGACCCCCGTCGATAGGCTTTGTGTCGACACAGTGGAAAAATGTCGAGCGAAGATCGTCGACCAAGCGGGACACGCCCTGTGACACGCCCGTATCACAGGCCGTGTACCCTAGTCTCGACACTCGTCGAGCGAAAGTGTCGACACCCCGGACCGAGTGTCGACACGGACTCGACACGCCCTGCGACATGCCCGTGTCGCAGGCCGTGTACTCTACTCTCGACACATTGTCGAGCGAAAGTGTCGACACTTGGGCCGTGTGTCGACATGGCCTCAACACGCCCTGCGACACGCCCGTGTCGCAGGCCGTGTGCCCTACTCTCGACACCTTGTCGAGCGAAAGTGTCGACACTTGGGCCGAGTGTCGACACGGCCTCGACACGCACTGCGACATGCCCGTGTCGCAGGCTGTGTGCCTCCTGCCAGAAACCCAACAATTTTCCAGAACTGCAGACTGACCCTCTTGAAAAACTGGGGTGTTACATTTGCTGAGTGTCGACACAGCCTCCTAGTGTCGACACTTGTACTTGAACTTTGTTGAAGTATTGCTGAGTGTTGACACAGCCTCCTAGTGTCGACACTTTTGATGTCGACAAAGTTCCTCTTGGTGTCGACACTGCTTCTAAGTGTCGACACAGCTTCTCTGGACATTTCTTCAATGTGTGTCGACACTGCCTGTATATGTCGACACTTTCCTTCTGGTGTCGACTCTGCATCCCTGGTGTCGACACAATCACTCCAAGTGTCGACACAACTTCTCTGGGTGTTGACACAAGTCTTCTTAAGTGTCGACACTTTTCTTCTAGGTGTCGACATATGGACTTAGAAACTTTTCATGCTTTCCCTGCAAATACTTATCCTGCACAAGGTAACTCAAAATACATCAAATACACCATGATGTATATCATTGAGTAAGGTGAGGCTTCTTCAAATCAGGTACATATTTTCAATGTACCCAACATTGGCCAAGTTTCATAATTTTTCAGCAAGTATTAATGTCTCAATAAATTAATTATCAATAATCTCCATAAGGTGGACTTGTAAAGAAAGTGTCGTAACTAAGATTCTAAAAATCATGAATAAATGTCTACAAGCATATAATGGCCTGAAAATCTCAATTCCTAAGTCTCATAATTTTTCAACAACAATATCATCCATAATTAATTTTTAAACCATAAAACCCCTTTTTAACATTTGTGAATAAAGTACTAGATTTACTCAACTAAATATTATACAAAAATTCAAGATTAATCATTCTGACCTAAAACACTTACTACCAAGATTTCATGGGGTTTCAATGAACAGAAAGATCTAAATAATTAAAACGTCAGTTAGGGCTATAACAAACTTTATAAATGAAGTGCTAGAAATAGACATCATAAAATTCCAGTAAAAGTGCTATAGGTTCTGCCCATTCCAAAACTCACTCTACCCGAGTTTCACAGCTTTTAAATAATGTTTAGTGACTGATTTTACTCATTTGAAATTTTACCCTAAAACTAAGGATAGGGTTTTGAGGTCTCTACCTATCTCCAAATCCTCCGACATTCCATCCAGATGATTTATATTATGATAACGTCGACTCTACTGAGTTTCAAGGCAATACGAGGGCATTTGCCCCCATGTCCTTCACAACCCTCAAAACCCTCCCTATAGGGTTTGAGTTTGGATCCTAGGGTAAATCAACCCTAAACCACACCATTTTCTCCAAGTGGGTTATAATATCCCTTCTAGGTCAGTTGTCAAAATATCAGCCTCTGTTGAGGTGATTTGACCGTTCCAAACTCTTAGTGCACTGTTTACTCAAAAACGCCTCATTAATGCCTACTTAAGGATAGGTGATTTCATACCCAAAATTCATCCAAATGTGTTGGAATTGAGTATAGAGCTAGGCTTTATAGCCAGAGACCACTCACCAAAATTTGGGAGGGTTTTGAGGTCATTTGACCACTTAAATAATTTACTCTATCTTTATTAATTTAAAACAAAAACCTTAGGCAAAGTATCTCCAAAAATTCCCATTTTTGGATAGCCCCTAGGTATGGCTAAGGCTAACCCCCTTCCCAAATTTCAGGTCATTTGGACGAGGGAAGAAGAGTGGGCATTCATTTTAGTTTCTGCCCAACTCTAGGTAGAACCCCCACTAAAACGGGTGCTGCAGTCAAACCACTTACCCAAACAAGTTGAAATTAATTTTAAATTAATCTACACTCGACGGGCTACAACTTTCGTGACTGGCCATTTGTCCTAAATCGGCATCTAAGTGCCTCGTTTCGCAGCATCATAATGTGCCCATTTAATGTATCTTTTCCTTATATATTTTATACAAAATTTTTATATTATAAAAAATGTTTTTACTGTTCATCTTCTACAAAACCTGAAAACCTGAACTCAAAAAATTTATATTTCTTGTAGCTCTTTTGTTATCCGTCGCCGGCCATCCGGTCACTTCCCTGGCCAGCCACCACGACCACCACCTCCGTCGAGGCGATGGCTATCGGTCGGCGGTGGTTTGACCGCCGGAGGTGGCGGTTTCCGGCGAACCCGAAAATATATTTTTCATGGTTTCTTTTTTTTCATGAAAATGAGAGATAGGTCCGGCTCCGTTGAGCACGAACTTCCTTTCTAAGATCCTAAGATCTACCCATAAAAGAAGAAGTAGAGGAGGACCTTGTTCGCGGTTTGGAGGCGAGATGAACGTCGGGTTGTCATGGCGCGGTGGTGGCGTAGCCGAACTTCTCCTATAGCAAGAACAACAACTCTAATCCGTTTGGTCAAGAGTGTAAACTTCTCATCTTGCTCTAAGGGGGCTTTTATAGATCACCAAGTGGGGAGGGGAAAGGGTAAAGCATTTATGGCCATGAATGCTCTCCTCTTAATAATAGTTCGGTTATGGTGGAGGGAGAGGAAAAGGTGGAAGATGAAAAGATGTGTCCAGGTGGTGATTTCTCATTGGGTCAACACTTCCTCATTTTATTACATAATTAGAGTAGGAAGCGGCCCATAAATACTCCTAGTGTAACTTCCCATAATCAGAGTTAATTGTGGCATGTGTTAAAGTAATTTCCAGCCTGGCTGACGTTTCGGCATTTGTCACGGGCTTGACGGGCCTGTCACGGGCGTGATATTACTCCATTCGTCGTTCTCGAGTCGACGACCGATTTTTCTGCGTCGGTTCACGAGTCATCCCCCATGTCACGGGCGTGACATGTTTGTCACGGGCATGACATGTGTTCTTCGTTCGATGTTCGTCGAGCTGAGGTCGACGGTCAGTGAGGGTGTCACGCCCTAGGTCACGGGCATGACGGGCCTGTCACTCAAACACCGCTTGACGATCGTAGAGCGTCGATCTTCGAACAGAGAGACACGCCCCGTGTTAGATACGGCACGCCCGTGACACGGCCGTGTACTCACTCAAACACCGCTCGACGATCGTCGAGCGCCGATCGTCGACCAGAGAGACACGCCTCGTGTCACGCCCGTGTCAGATACGATATGCCCGTGATACGGCCGTGTACTCACACAAACATCGCTCGACGATCGTCGAGCGCCGATCTCCAAACAGAGAGAGACACGCTCCGTGTCACGCCCGTGTCAGATACGACACGCCCGTGACACGGCCGTATACTCATTCAAACACCGCTCAACGATCGTCGAGCGCCGATCGTCGACTTTCGGTGGGGCCGTCACGCCATAGGTCATGGGCATGACGGGCCAGTCACGGGCGTGACCAACCCGTGACATGAGTTCTGAGCTCGGCGATCAGCTTCCTGATTTCGTCGACCATCGAAGGAAATCACGGGCGTGATGGGCCGGTCATGGGCATGACCAACCCGTGACTCGGGATTTCGGTCGACGGACTTCGGAGGATTGTGTCTTCGGCTAGCCGTCGTGCCTGAACTATTTTTAGATCGGTTACTGTCAATCTCTGGGGTTTACGGGGGTTCCGTCACGACAGACCGACTCCTAGGGGTCTAGCCGGAAATAGGATGTAACAAATCCCAATAAACAAAACAAAAATTTCGTCCCCGAAATTGAGGTTAAGCCTACGGGGATTTCTACCGGAATAAAGTAAACTTGTAACATCCCATATGGTTTTCCTGTTGAGTCGAAGCGACTACTTGTTCAATAAACAAAGGCAATCCCCCAATAAATAAAATATTAGCCCCTACGTTCCTGACTGAGTGCGCATTCCTAGGTTCTCAATTTCCCTTATCTAGTCCTACCGGTTCAATACAAGAAGGTAATTTATAGTATACCGAGAGGTGGTGAGGTATACCTGACTGAACAACTCCGGGTATTTTTTCCTCATGAGGTCCTGCGGTTCCCAGGTGTGCTCCTCCTAACCGTGGTTCCTCCACAGCACCTTGACTAAGGGAATCTTCTTGCGGCGCAAGGTCCGTACTCCTTGGTCATCGATCCGAACCGGCTCCAAGTGAACAGACCGGTCTGAAGCTACCGACCCTTCGGTGGTCAGAATCTACTGCTCCGGGCATAGAATAGCCCTCCTCAGCGAAGAAATGTGGAAGACGTCGTGCAGAGCTGCCAGCTCTGGTGGCAACTCCAGCCTATAGGCTAGGGCCCCGATCCGCTCCAGGATCCCGTAAGGGCCCATATACCTAGGCCTGAGCTTCTTCCTCCGACCACGCACCCGTGAAACTCCATGCATGAGCCGGATCTTCAAAAACACTCGGTCCCCCACCTGAAACTCCACCTGACGATGTCGGGCATCATAGTACTTAGCCTGTCTGTTGTGCGCCTCTAACATCCTGTCCCTGATCAGCCTCACCTGAGCCTTGGTCTATTCAACAAAATCCGATCCCAATGCCTTCGGATCCTCTTCCTGAATCCAAGAACGCGGGGTCCTGCATTTCCTTCCATACAAGGCTTCGTTAGGCGCCATCCTGATGCTGGACTGGTTGCTGTTGTTATAGGAGAACTTGACCAGGGGTAAGAGCTAATCCCACGTTTCCCCACGGTCCAAAATGCATAGCCTCAAAAGATCTTCCAGCGTCCGATTCGTGCGTTCCGTCTGCCCATCCGTCTGGGGATGGAATGCGGTGCTGAAGTTCAATCGTGTGCCTAAGTAAGCATGCACGAATCTCCACTCCATGGAAGTGAACCGGCCACCCGATCTGACACGATCGTCTTGGGCACCGCATGATATCGAACGAACTGCTCCACAAATCTCCGCACTAGTACTCCCACAGAGTCATCCTTCCTGATCAGAATGAATCTGGCCACCTTCGCCAACCGATCGACGATGACCCAAATCGAGTCATTTCCCGTCCGTGATCAGGGAAGTCCATGAATAAAGTCCATCGCGATGTCTTCAAACTTCCACTCCGGTAATGAGAGTGGTTGCAATAATCCTGCGGGGTTTTTGCACTCCGCCTTCACTAGCTGGCACGCCTCGCAGTGGGTCACAAACTGAGTGATATCCTTCTTCATGCCTGGCCAGTACATAGTCTTTTTCAAGTCCGCAGTCATCTTCGTGATCCCAGGTGCACCGAGTATCTGCTGTGGTGGGCCTCCGCCATGATATCTTCCCGGACCTGACCTCCTTCCGGTATATAAGTCCAACCTCTAAAGCATACCACGCCGTCCCTCATAGTGTAATCCCCTGCTACACCGTTCTCCAAGGCCCAGAATATCGACTGCAATTTGGCATCCCGCCTCTGCCCATCTCTGACTCGGTCCCGGATATCGTCTGTAGTACTCATCGTAGCTAAATACTCCATGTAAAGCTCGGGGTCCTCGGACGACACCAGTGTGATGTGCATATCCTCCAATCTCCTCACCAGCTCCATAGACATAACCTGTGGCCCGGCTTCGGAAGTGGCAGCTCTCCGACTCAACGCATCAGCCACCACGTTTGCCTTCCCTTGATGGTAGTGCATCTCATACTGGTAATCCGCTAAGAACTCCACCCAGCGCCTCTGCCTGATATTCAGCTCCTTCTGTGTGTCCACATATTTCAGGTTCTTGTGGTCGGAGTAGATGTCGCAGTGGACTCCATAAAGATAGTGGCGCCAGACCTTCAAAGCAAAAACGACTGCTCCCATCTCAAGGTCGTGCACCAGGTAGTTCTGCTCGTGCTTCTTCAACTGGAGAGACGCATACGCAATCACATGGCCCTTCTGCATCAGTACAGCTCCCATACCCTGGTAGGAAGCATCGGTGTAGACCTGAAATCCATCTCTCCCCGAGGGAAGAGCAAGTATGGGAGCTGATGTGAGTCGATCCTTCAGCTCCTGGAAAGCCGCCTGACACTGCGGGGTCCAAACGAAAGGTACCTCCTTCTTCGTCAAAGATGTGAGTGGGAGGGAAATTCGAGAGAATCCCTCCATGAACTTCCGGTAATAAATGGCAAGTCCTAGGAAACTTCGTACGTCGGTGGCTGCCTTCAACTGCGGCCAATCCCGAACTGCATAAATCTTTGTCGGATCCACTACCAACCCGGCTCCACTGATAATATGGCCTAGGAAGCCCACCTCCTTCAACCAGAACTGACATTTTCTGAACTTTGCATATAAATGATTCTTCCGCAGTCTCTATAGGGTCAGTGCCAGATGGCGAGTGTGCTCCTCCTCCGTTCTCGAGTACATGAGGATGTCATCGATAAACACAATGACAAACACATCTAGATACTCCTTGAAAACCTGGTTCATGAAGGTCATGAACGCCGATGGTGCATTCATGAGCCCGAAGGGCATCACTATAAACTCGAACAGTCCGTACCTACTACTGAAGGCGGTCTTTGGAATGTCCTCCTCTCGAATCCGTAGCTGGTAATTGCCTGACTTCAAATCAAGTTTTGAGGAAAAATGCGCTCCTTCTAGTTGGTCGAACAACTCGTCAATCCGTGGCAGCGGGTATGTATTCCGGACCGTCAATCTGTTTAGCGCTCGATAATCAATACACAAGCGGAGACTTCCGTCCTTCTTCTTGACAAATAGCACCGGGGATCCCCACGACGAAAAGCTTGGCCGGACAAACCCTGCCTCTACTAGTTCCTACAACTAACTTCGGAACTCTGCCAACTCCTTTGTGGCCATCTGGTAAGGAGCCCTTGATGCCGGCTTGGCCCCCGACACAAGCTGTATCTGGAAGTCCTGCTCTCGGTGCGGAGGTAGTCCTGGCAGTTTCTCTGGAAAGACGTCAGTGAAATCTCGCACCACCGGGATGTCTTCCACAGACCCCTTGGCCTCCGCCATCTAAAAAAGAATCTAGTAAACCTCCTCTCCCTACAGATGGGCCTTAACGGCTTGTACTGAAGATAAGAGTATACGAGAGGCAGATCTTATACCTTCGATGATAATGACTAAGTCCCCGTGCCTCACAGTGACCCTCTTTGCTTGGGAATCAATCTGGACATGGTTCCAGTGCAACCATGACATGCCCAAGATCATCTCTCGAATACTGGCATCCTTAGGATCGTTGCAGATACTTCGAATGACTTCCCTCCAATCTCCGCCTCCATGTTGCAGTGGGCAGAGGTGATTAGCTCTGATCCGTCGGGTAGACGCACCCTCCTCATCAGGCCTGTGAACCGCTCCACTCCTTCCAGCCCTTCTAGAAAGGCCTCCGACACAAACGAGTGCGAGGCACCGGTGTCGAACAGAGTATAGGCGGGCTTGCCGCTGATGAAGACTATACCTGGGACGGTTAAATGTCTTAGTATTCTATAACAGGTTTTCTTTCCTAGTTATTCTACCTAGTGCAGTTCTACCAATTTGATAACTGAGAAAGGGGATTCTATTTAAACAATTAAACATCTTTGCGTACCTGCTATGACCTGCTCTGGGTTCCGAGGCTGCGCCAGGTCCAAAGCATACACCTGTTCTCTTTCTTGTCTACGATCCCCTCCCTGGTATCTACGTCCCCGGCCACGACCTCGGCCTCCAAAATATTGCGCTGGATGGGCAGCCGGTGGTGCTGGTGGGGGTGCCCCCCTCATGGGGCAGTTCCTACTAATGTGCCCCACCTGATGGCAATTGAAGCATTCCGGCGGGGGATATGCCATTCCCCCGGGTCTCTGTCCCTGCCGTGTCTGAAGAGGTGGTGGGGCGACCACCAATGGCTCTCTTGTCTCCCGTCTTGCCTCCTGACGAGGCTTGTCCTCGACCATCCTCCCGTCCGTGATACGGGCTCATCTCTGATCGTTCCTTGCTCCTCGACCTTGATCCTCCACTGGCCATTTCCGGCCCCGAGTATCCTGCCAATCAGCCTCTATCCTCTTTGCAATGTCCAAAATTCGGGAGATAGGCCCATCGGATACAAACAGCAAGGCCTCCATCAACTTCTCTTTCAGGCCCTTATAAAACCTCCTGGTGTACCCCGCTTCGTCCAGCTGGTAAGAATCTGCATATCGAGCCAAATGGTCGAACTCCCGATGGTACTCCACCACCGTTCTAGTGCCCTGCTTCAGCTGTAAGAACCGCTCCTCCAACTCAACCCTGGCCGACTGCGGAACAAAATGCTCCAGCAGCGCGAACCTGAACTCTTAACAGGTAATTTCTGCAACCTCCCTATGGTCAAACGTCCTGTCCAGCAGCATCTTCCACCACCTCTTGGCATGGGACTCCAGGCAAGAGACAACCAAGGCCACCCTCTCCTCGTAGGGGCACCGTATCCCAGTCAGCATTTCGTACATAATATCCAGCCACTCTTCCGTCCGAACTGCCGACTCTGTCCCCAAGTAGGACGAGGGAGAAAGTCCTCAGAAGATGCTCAACCAGTTGGCCCCCGGGTTTGGCTGCGGAGCCGGAGCCTGTTGAGTCCGGAAGGCCTCAAGGATAGCTGTAAGAGTCTGCCCCATGTCTGACTGAAGGAAAGGAGTGGGGACCGGTGGAGTAGGCATGTGCTGGAGGCTGCGTAACAAAATCCATAATGAGAAAACGTTCAATCTTTACTAAAAATGGACAATTTATATGTGATCCCCATATGGACACACCACTGCTTCCGCTGCTTAGTTTGTCCCCAAACTAAACTCGCGCGGGGGTGACCCAAGGGTTCTGGACTACTACTTTTCGATCGAGGTTTCCTCTGATACCACTTGTAATACCCCCCCCCCCCCCCTTTTTCTTTCAAACCCTGGGCTCTTAGGCGCAGAACCGCCACTTTGCGGTGACACCTGCGCGCCCAGGAAGATCGTCACTACAAAATGTCGATTCTGCCTGCCTTATTGATCATAAAAGTAGCAGTACAAGATAATAGACATGTAAGTCCACATAAAATCACATATCATATAAATAATCTCCACGAAGGGAGTGTCCACAGAATAATATATCAGTGTACTAAAATACGGGCTTGTGCCCGGAACATCATGTCCTCACTACAAATTCCTCATGCGGAAGCAAAAACAGAACATCTACTCAAGGTCGAGACTCACGGTCCCGGCTGCATGAACTCCGGAGCTAGACTGCCCCATCTCCAAGCGCACCGGTCTCTAGGGCTGCTCCCCTGTGCTGGGCTCCATGATTCCCCAAAATGATGCGGTTCGAAAACCTTTAGTCATAAAGACTAAGATCCATCATCCCCTACCCCTCCCCCATGACTCCTAAATACCGAGCGGAGAGGAAGAAAGGGAAGGACATGAAGGTGGAGAATAAATCAAAAGAAACAGGTGGCATCAGAACTAATCTAGTAATTCTATAATAAGTAATGGCAATAAGATGAAATATGAAAAGTAACCTTCACTTATGTGAGAACACATAAGCCAAGGCGTCTTCTGCAAGGCTCTCATCATATAAAAAGTCCCATACCAATTTGTACGTTAGGGTGTCAGTTATCAAACAGCAATATATATATATCAAAATTGACCTTAATTTATAAATTTGCCCACACAAGCTTATAGACCAAGGGGTCGTTTTGCAAGTCCTAATGTATAAGCGTCTCATTCCACTTATACCTTAGGTGTCAGGGGTTAAATTAATCAATTATGCTATGACATGCAAGTGGGTATGATGGAACATGCAAGTGCAATACACACCTGACTATGTGTACACAGGCCTTTAGTTCCCCCTTTCTGGAGCCGTAACCTCCAAGGATACCTCAGTAGTGGCAGACAGAAGCGGTGGGTTGGGCCTCGCACACCTCTAAACCAGTAAAGCACTACCGATCAGACCTATCATACTCCTCAACGCTTGGTGCAAGAAGAGGACTCCTGCGTACTCTTGTCAGCTGGCGCGCCGGACTTCTGTTGGCGAAGTGCTAACCACACTTGTCGAGTCAGCGTATTGGCGTCGGTGCATCGACCCTCCAATACCGAAGACCCACCACCTTAATTTTCTTTCCTTTTATGCACATGCAAATTTAACGTATTCAAAAACCGAGCCGAAGCTCCACGGACCAAAACATCCGTCTCAAACAATCGAGCCAAAACTCCCTGGACCAAAATGTCCGTCTCTTAACTATTTGAGCCGAAGCTCTCCAGACCAAAATGCCCGTCTCTTACGATCGAGCCGAAACTCCCAACTATTTTCCTGTGCTATCTGTGTTCGTGAAATGTGCAACCCTAATTACTAAGTTACTCTTTTCAGCTTGTTAATACAGTTTACGTTAACCCAGGACTGCCCCCGGTATTCCCTGTGAAGGGCTCTCAAGGGGCACTAGGAACTATGATGGGATTACGCCCATCGTTCCCTTTCACAAGGTACTTATTATTATTATTGGTTGATTCCCTTACCCATTACCTTCTCGTGTTACGATAGACTAACCTAGTGTGATTTTTAACCTTCCTCTATTCGGGAAAAACGATCTTTCATCGAACCCGATCACCTCTTAACTCTAGCCAACACCACTTCTCACCAACCTTCCCATCTTTATATGGTGAACACTTTCACATCCATCCAATTCAGCAGATTAACTAATTCCAACGCTGTGCCCCGTCATATCCTATGATTGTTAACTCAAATTGGTAATTGCAGACTATCCTATGTATATGTCGGACCGGATAGGAAATGATCCAATACTCATCCAAATGCTCTAACTTATTTACTGGAGGTATATCATGATATAATTAGCCTATAATCAGAAAATTATAATTTTTCCTAATTTATCTGGCATTTAATTAATTTCGTCAAAAATTCTGAGGGCTACCGGTTTGAACATGAACTACCCTAAGAACTCATGAAAGCTGTCCAAAACAATTATTATAGATATTATGTTATCTCAATATGTTAAATTCAAAGTATCACAATTTTTCTATCATCAAAAGGGCACTAAAACTATTTTAGCAACCTTAAAAATAGCATTGGCCAAGTTTCATAATTTTTCAGCAAATATTAATCTCTGAAAAAATTAATTATCAAAAAACTCCATAAGGTGGACTTGTAAAGAAAGTATCGTAACTAAGATTCTAAAAATCATGAATAAATGTATACAAGCATATAATGGCCTGAAAATCTCAATTCCTAAGTCTCATAATTTTTCAACAGTAATATCATACATAATTAATTTTTAAACCATAAAACCCCTTTTTAACATTTTAATGAAGTACTAGATTTACTCAACTAAATACTATACAAAAATTCAGGAGCAACCATTCTGACCTAAAACACTTACTACCAAGATTTCATGTGGTTTCAATGAACCTAAAGTTCTAAATAATTACAACGTCAGTTAGGGCTATAGCAAACTTTACAAATGAAGTGCTAGAAATAAACATCATAAAATTCCAGTAAAAGTGCTATAGGTTCTGCCCATTCCAAAACTCACTCTACCAGAGTTTCACAGCTTTTAAATAATGTTTAGTGACTAATTTTACTCATTTGAGATTTTACCCTAAAACTAAGGTTAGGGTTTTGTGGTCTCTACCTATCTCCAAATCCTCCGAGATTCCATCCCGATGATTTATATTATGCTAAATTCGACTCTACTGAGTTTCAAGGCAATACAAGGGCATTTGCCCCCATGTCCTTCACAACCCTCAAAACCCTCCCTATAGGGTTTGAGTTTGGATCCTAGGGTAAATCAACCCTAAACCACACCATTTTTCTCCAAGTGCATTATAATAACCCTTCTAAGTCAGTGGTCAAAATATCAGCCTCTATTGAGGTGATTTGACCGTTCCAAACTCTTAGTGCACTGTTTACTCAAAAACACCTCATTAATGCCTAGTTAAGGATAGGTGATTTCCTACCCAAAATTCATCCAAATGAGTTGGAATTTTGTACAGAGCTAGGTTTTATATGCAGGGACCAGTCACCAAAATTTGGGAGTGTTTAGAGGTCATTTGACCACTTAAATAAATTACTCTAACTTTATTAATTTAAAACAAAAACCATAGGTAACCTATCTCCAAAATTCCCATTTTTCGACAGCCCCTAGGTATGGCTAAGGGTAACCCCTTGCCCAAATTTGAAGTCATTTGGACAAGGGACGAAGAGTGGGCATTCATTTTAGTTTTTGCCCAACTCTAGGTATAGCCCACACTAACACGGGTGCTGCAGTCAAACCACTTACCCAAACGAGTTGAAATTAATTTTAAATTAATCTAGACTCGAAGGGCTACAACTTTCGTGACTGGCCATTTGTCCAAAATCGGCATCTAATTGCCTCGTTTTGCAACATCAAAAAGTGCCCATTTAATGTATCTTTTCCTTATATATTATATACATAATTTTTATATTATAAAAAATGTTTTTACTGTTCATCTTCTGTAGAACCTGAAAACTTGAACTCAGAAAAATTTATATTTCCTGTAGCTCTTCCGTGATCCGTCGCCGGTCGTCCGGTCACTTCCCTGGCCAGCCACCACCACCACCACCTTTGTCGAGGCGATGACTATCGGTCGACGGTGGTTTGGCCGCCAGAGGTGGCGGTTTCCGGTGAACCCGAAAATATATTTTTCATGGTTCCTTTTTTTATGAAAACGCGAGATTGGTCCGGCTCCGTTGAGCACGAACTTCCTTTCTAAGATCCTAAGATCTACCCATAAAAGAAGAAGTAGAGGAGGACCTTGTTCGCGATTTGGAGGCGAGATGAACGTCGGGTTTTCATGGCGCGGTGGTGGCATTGCCGAACTTCTCCTACAACAAGAACAACAACTCTAATCCGTTTGGTCAAGAGTGTAAACTTCTCATCTTGCTCTAAGGGGGCTTTTATAGATCACCAAGTGGGGAGGGGAAAGGGTAAAGCATTTATGGCCATGAAGGCTCTCCTCATAATAATATTTCGGTTATGGTGGAGGGAGAGGAAAAGGTGGAAGATGAAAAGATGTGTCCAGGTGGCGATTTCTCATTTGGTCAACACTTCCTCATTTTATTATGTAATTAGAGAAGAAAACGGCCCATAAATACTCCTGGTGTAACTTCCCATAATCAGAGTTAATTGTGGCATGTGTTAAAGTAATTTCCAGCCTGGCTGACGTTTTGGCATTTGTCACGGGCGTGACGGGCTTGTCACGGGCGTGATGGGCCTGTCACGGGCGTGACCAACCCGTGACATAAGTTCTGAGCTCGGCGATCAGCTTCCTGATTTCGTCGACCATCGAAGGAAATCACGGGCGTGACGGGCCGGTCACGGGCGTGACCAACCCGTGACTCGGGATTTCAGTCGACGGACTTCGGAGGATTGCGTCTTCGGCTAGCCGTTGTCCCTGAACCTATTTTTAGATTGGTTACTGTCAATCTCTGGGGGTTTACGGGCATTCCATCACGACAGACCGACTCCTAGGGGTCTAGCCGGAAATGGGATATTACACGGGTCGATTTCACCGATCCTGTTTTGGCATTCAAGCCTAGGTGCTTTCCTGGGCGCACCAGTACTTACTCTTACACCCATTTCATCTCACACATCAGCGGGTCTTTCCTGGGCACACCAGTACTTCCTGCTACTCTCTTCACAGGTATGACCCCACAATTATCACAAATGTCAAGGGTATTTCCATGGCTTACCATGCCAGTACTTCCTGCTACTTCCCTTCACAGGTCCACACATGAACATCAAGCATTATAAAGGGTATTTCCTGGACCTCCAATCCAGTACTTCCTGCTATATTCTTTCGCAGGTACAACCCAGTAGCACAGGCATCACAAGCATCACAAGCATCACAAGGGTATTTTACTGGATTACCACTCCAGTACTTCCTGCTACTGCCTTTCACAGGGTTAACCCACTGACTCCTAAACTACACGTTTATCACTGAGTCTTCTCCGGTTCGTATATGCAACATCACCAAACCAGGCCAACATGTCCAGATGGGCTTCACAAAGCATGCCTATTCCGTACTCCATTTCAGGATCTATATGCCAAATTGGGGATTCCATGAATCAACCCAAAAGACTCCCACAACAAGCCACCCTCTGGTGGGGGAATCAGATGCACATGCCAAAAAGGAAGCCTTCACATGGCTAGGAAGAAAGGTCGTTACCCTTGAAGACCACTTCGGTGCCATGAGCTCCTAGCTGGCTAGACAGAACTGCAACAACGTTTCCTCCGCAAAGATGGCCTCGGATCTCAGCTTGACACTCTCAAGCTCTACCAACGATCAGCTCCACTTCCTCCTCCTTATTCCTCACCATTTCTCTTTCTAAGTTTTAAAAAGATGAAGGCATAAACATAATGAGAATTCTTTCTCAGTTTTCGGCCTTAAGGAAGCAGGGAGGACTCTCAGCTGTTAGATCCCAGTTGAAGAAAATGGACAGCCACGAAAAAGCCTAAAAATCACTTCTCGGGTCCGACACGCCCTGTGACACTCCCATGTCATAGGCCGTGTACTCTAAGCAGTGCAAAAACTGCCTTATCCTGAAACAGGTCACGACCAGGGTACACGCCCCTATCAGCCCAGACACGCCCGTGTTGCAGGGCATGTTATTGCACTCGATGATCGTCGAGCTCATTTAGTCGACCAAAGTGGGGAACACTCCCTCAGACACGCCCGTGTCGGATGGTACATGCCCGTGTAGTATGGCGTGTTTCCTTTGTCGCCCACGTTTGTCGACCAAAGCACTCGAGTGTCGACCAGGGGGGACACACCCTAGGTCACGCCCGTGTCACATGGTGTGTACCTCCCGAACACTTCGTCGAACACATTTTCGTCGAACTCGCGACGTCTTCGCTGCCGAGCAGGACACGCCCTGGGACACGGCCGTGTCCCAGGCCGTGTCACCCAAAATATTCCCATTCTGAAATTTGGGCTGTTACACGCATACCCATTGCTGGACATTGTTTCTTAATCCTCCCAGGAAACATTTCACTCTACTCTCCTCGGAAGATACCAAATCAGGAGCAAACCTACTCAGTTTACAAAACTCAATCTCATACTAGCTCACGGTGAGCTGTCTCTACTTCAGATGCAGTATGTTATTCATCAGGCGGTCCTGCTCGACCGAGGGTAGAAACTTCTTCAGCAGCATCTTCTTAAAAGATTCTCAAGAACGGCCTTCCTTCAGACTCACTCTTTCCCGAATCCACCAATTCTTTGCCAGGCCTTTTAACTGATAGACTTTAATCATCACCTTCTAGGCTTCTAGAATTCCGGAATATGAAAACATCTCCACGATGGAGATGATCCAATCATCTAAAATCATAAAGTCGGCACTCCCGTCGTTGGTGGGAGGTCCCAACCATTGGAAGTGCGATATGAAATTCATTTCTGGTGGTATCATCACCGGGGGTACCAAAGGAGCAGGATCAGTAGGCTCTTGCACTAAAGGTTATTGTGCGGGAGCGGCGGACAACAAAGACTGAAATTGCGATTGCATCACAACTAATTGCCTCGATAGAGCCTCATTACTCTGACGCAGACTGTTGATAATCACATCACTTTGCGCTCTTGATGACTCACCCTCTGACTGGGGAGTCGACCTCGTCGCAATAGATTTGGCGGCATTTCTAAAAGGCAAACAAACAACACATCAAAAATCCTAGATTACAACTAGGCCACACGACTAGTTCAGACAATACTTAAAAAAACTTGCTTATGTTGCAACTTGCTCTGGGATTTTATAATGATGTTATGTCCTGCTTAGGATGATATCCTCTCATCCTATTGACTCTTGTGCCTATGACATGAATGCATGGATTCTTTATTCTTATTTAAAATCATGTGTGTACATGTGTCATCATGTAAACTAGCACGCATGCTTATGCGATGATATGCTATGTATGTAGTGCTATGCAATCTAAAAAGGCCTTAATGCATGCATGAGCGACATACATATGAAATTTTATACATCCCATACTACATAACATCGCATGCAACAATAAAAGAAAACGTGCTAATGGGCACCCATGTGATGATAGTTATGCATCCCATACTACATAACCGTCACATGTTGCCTCCTATGGTGGATCCATATACAAACACATATTATGCATCCCATACTACATAATATTCCCCGTATACTTCTTATCATGCTATGGGTGTAGTGACTATGCTTCGATTAAGACAAACTAATGACACATTGGTGTGTGTATGCAAATGAAAGAAGGAAATAAACTAAACGAGATTGGGTGGTTCGACCAACTTGTCAAACCAACCTCCCTTTGATATCAACTGTCATTACCCGCATTTCACCCCATTTAATAACTTATTAGAGTAAGGTAAAATGCACGAAATGATGTGTAAGACCCCCTTTTTTCTTTTTGAAACAACGGGGTCTTAGGCCCAGAACCGCCGCTTTGCGGTGACACCTTCACGCCCTGTGTTGGAACACCCTATTACTAATTTGGGTCAGGATCACTATGTCTCTAGGAAACCTGTTTTTGACCTCCTGTATAGATCTAAAGGTCAATTAGAATTGAGTCTAAGGGATAGTACTTAGGTTTGGAAGCTGCCCTCAAGAGCAAGGATTTTCAGTTTGAGACTAAGCCATATCGTCGAGCTCTGCACGACGAATCGTCGAACTCCAATCGACGATCGTCTAGCTCATCTTCGACAGATCGTCGAACTCCATTCGACGATCGCTGAGCTCAACTTCAACAAATCGTCGAACTCCATTCGACGATCTGCGAGCTCAGTTCGACGATCTTGACTCAGTATTGATTCTCTATCTCTGAGCTCAGTTCGACGATCTTTGAGCTCAGATCGGCGATTTTTATTGCTGTCTAAAGTCCAAATCGCTGAGCTCAGTTCGACGATAGCAGAGCTCAGTTCGATGTTTTTCTGAAGACTTCAAGGATTCTCAAGATTCAAATTCAGGAGTTATTCAGCAATTAATTCAGAAGATTTTCTAGCCGTTTTCATTTATTCTGGACCAAGTTTCAAGGGATTATCAAGGAATGTTTCTTTGGACTTTCCCCCAGAAGACATTTGCAATTAAGGATGCAATTAATGACAGGCTAACGGCTATTCTTGACAGAGGATGAGTTTCTATTCAGTACCAGAGAATAAAATACAAGATTTTTGAATCTCTCCATCACTCAGAACACAGATCAGATAGAGACAACACAGACAAGAAGAACAAGAACAAAACATTCTCTGTCTCAAAGAATTCATACAAGAACACACACCAAAGGAGATCAACAAATCTGAAATCTTTAGATCCCCTTTGCTTCAAGTGTTCAAGGCCAACATCTTTCAAAGACTCCAGACACTTAACATTTCAGCTGTTGCTGAAATCATCATTTGCTGGAGATCAACTTCTGAAGGCCTATCACCCTACAGCAAAGCTTCATTTCCTGAACATCTCAAGAACTCAGGGGGAGCATTGACAACATAAAATCCACATAGTCTTCTCAGCTGTTCTGAGAAAGAGAAGACTTCCATAACTCTCTCATCCCCATCTCTGTAAAGGGTTTTTCAAACTCCCTTCAAAAGTTTGAGCTTGGTTTTTGAGCACCTTGTCAAAAGCTCATTGGTGGCAAGACACCTGATCAAAAAATCTGATTTGCTTTTAGAGCACCTTATCAAAAGCTCATTGGTGCCCAGGACACCTGATCAACTCATCCTGCAGTGGATTCCTACCTAGGGTGGTAGAAGAGTGGATGTACCCAAGTTTTGGGGAACCACTATAGCTCCTTGTGTCTTCTGGCCTGCTTGTCTTTATCTTCTATTTCTGGCTGTGATTGTTTTGTGATTAGTTTAGATCTGTGATTAATTTCTGTTGTAGGTTATTTTGTGATTAGATTTAATAGTTGCTTCTCTGTTCACTCAGAATTACAACAATTGTTGTAAAAAGTTTTCAAGCACCATATACTCTATTCACCCCCCTCTAGAGTATATCAGATCTAGCTGCACTTTCAATTGGTATCAAAGCCAGGTTGGTTAAACATACCACACCTTGGTGGTTGCACAGACTAACACCTGAACCCAAAGATTCCTAGTTAGATGTGTTTTCATTTGAGTTTATTATTAGATCTTGTTTTCACAAATCATGGCCCAAAACAAAGATTATGCTAGCACTAGACCTCCAGTGTGCAATCTATCCAAGTTTGCACTTTGGAAAGCAAGGATCAGATTATACATGAATTCTATTGACGAGGATATTTTTAATTCTGTTTTGACAGTTTGTCCAAGACCTCCAGAGAACTCAAGTACAAATGTTGTTCCACCTCCATCAGGAACAGATGCTGATATCAAGAAGTGGAAGGTAGCTGATGCCAAGGCTATGAACATCTTAGCCCAGACCATGTCTGATGACATCTTTCAAAAGGTGGCTGAATGCAATTCAGCAAAGGAAATCTGGGATAAACTCTTTGAAATAGTCTCAGGCTCAGCTGATGAAAGAAAGGACAGGAGATCCCACCTCATATCTCAATATGAGAATTTCAAGAAGGGAGAAGCTGAATCAGTTGGAGATATGTACAATAGACTCAGTCTGATAGTCAGTGAACTCAAGACTTTGGATAAGGAGATATCACTAACTGAACTTAATGACAAAATCCTAATGTGCTTCCCTAGCACTTGGGATTCAAGAATCTGGCCAATTAAGGATGTCAGAAGTTTGAATGAGATCACCACAGAAGCCCTTTTGGGCAAGCTCAAATCTTATGAGCTGCTCATTAAGAACAGAGAGGAAGAGCAGAAGGCTGCTTCACCAGCCACAAGAAAAGAGAAGACAATAGTCTTCAAAGCAACTGAAGATCAGCTTGAAGACAAAGTCATAGGCAATGATGAACTGCTCAGTCTGTTGGCCAAAAGATTCTACAAGATGGCCAGAAAGGACTTCAGAAAGAGATCATACAAGGAGCATGATAAGCCAAGGTATGATAAGTCTAACAACAAAGAAATTGTTTGCTTTGGTTGCAGGAAACCAAGGCACATTGTACCTGACTGTCCAGAAAACAAAAAAAAAGGACAGAAGGGACAAGAAAGAAAGAAGAAAGGAGAAAGACTTCAAGAGGAATGGCAATGGCAATCCCTCCTCAAGCAAAAACAAACACACAAGAAAGGGATTTGTTGCTGAATCCTAGAGTGAGACTGAAGAGGAGTCAGAAGCCTCATCTAACTCCAGTGATGATGAAGATGATGCAGAAGAGAAGGAGTTCTGCATGATGGCAATCAATGGCTCACAACATAATTCAGATGAAGAAAACTCAGAGTCAGATTCAGAGACTCAACTTGAAGAAGACCAGGTAATTAGTTCATTTGATTTCAATTCAGAGGACTTTAAATCTGAGTTTAAAGCATTATGTTTAGACCTGCTAAAATCTGAGAAAGAAATTATCTCTCTCAGAAATCATTTATCTGAACATAATACCTTAAAGTCAGAAAACCTCAAACTCTCTCAGGAGTTGGAGTGTTGTAGGGAGCAGATAGCTTCACTGAAAGGTGAGCTATCTGAGGCCAAGAAGCTTGAAGAATCCCTTAATGGGAGAAGTATCAAGCTGATGGACATCACAAGCACAGTGAACTCCAGATTTAATAGTACACTAGGCTTGGGTGCTTCATCCAGCCAACTTATAGTTCTAACAACTCCAATCAAGTTCATTTCTGATAATGGAAATGGAGTTGTAGAGGTAGCTAGGAAATATTCTGATCTGCCTAAGAAAACTAAGTCCCAGCAGAAATCATCAAACGGAGCTCGACGATCGCCGAACGCAGATCGACGATCTCAGGCAAAATCGTCGAACTCAGGCCGACGATATCTAATTCCTGAACTCTGCCATAGTCGACCGTCGAACGGAGCTCGACGATATGACCCAAGATCGTCGAACGCAGCTCCACGATTGTCGAACAGAGATCAGAGCTCTGGAAATCCCTTCAAGGGCAAATCAAAATCCAATCCTAGGGGTCCTTCATCCCAAATCTTTAACCCTTATACTGAATGGATAATACCTCAAAGGAGATATCATCCTGGAGGTTATAAGAGTCAACCTGAGATGTCTTTTATTTCAGAGTTTAAAGGTTATCAACCTAGGCCCAAGGTAATCTGGGTCAAAAACAAATGAATTATTTTATGTGCAGGTGAAGACCTATCCAACATCAAACCAGCAATGGTACTTGGATAGTGGGTGCTCTAAGCACATCACAGGAAAAAAGGACAACCTCACATCCTTTAAAGCCAATCTTGGACCCAAAGTTATTTTTGGTGATTCAAACTTTGGACAAACTAAAGGATATGGTGCAGTCCAGATTGGATCAGCAACATTCAAGAAGGTAGCTTATGTGGAAGGACTGAAGCACAACTTAATAAGCATCAGTAAGCTGTGTGATGAAGGCTACCAGGTGACCTTCAGCAAAGCATTATGTAAGATCAAGTCAGAGGACAACACAACTGTGTTGACAGGTAAAAGGAAAGGTAATATCTATCTAGTATATTTTCTTCCAACAGATGTAGATATTTGCCTGTTCAATTCTGTCTGTAGACCTAACATTTTATGGCATAAGAGACTAGGACACTTAAACCTTAAAACTATTGCTAGGCTATCCAAGGACAACCTTGTTAGAGGACTACCTTCTAGCCCCTACAAGAAGGAAGGACTCTGCAGGGCTTGTCAATTAGGCAAGCAAACTAAAAATATGTTGAGAACCAAGGTCCGACGGGATTGGGTGTGTGTGGGACCGCATATTTGGGCTTCCCCATCGCGTTCCAGGTCTGGGTGTTGACCCCGGTGGGCCCCCGTGTGGCGGAATATCCCCGCCATCCCGTGGATGGATTAGTCCCACATTGCCTGCAGCGGGTGGTCCTTGGTGTTTATGTACCCCCGTCCCCCCTTACCATAACCTCGGGGTTTTGGTAAGATGTGTGGTGACAGGTGGTTTCCACATGGTATCAAAGCCATCCCGCTGCGGGGGTGTGTTGAGAACCAAGGTCCTGCGGGATTGGGTGTGTGTGGGACCGCATATTTGGGCTTCCCCATCGCGTTCCAGGTCTGGGTGTTGACCCCGGTGGGCCCCCATGTGGCGGAATATCCCCGCTATCCCGTGGATGGATTAGTCCCACATTGCCTGCAGCGGGTGGTCCTTGGTGTTTATGTACCCCCGTCCCCCTTACCATAACCTCGGGGTTTTGGGAAGATGTGTGGTGACGGGTGGTTTCCACAAAATAGTTTTAAGTCACTTAATAAGAGTGATTCACCTAGGATATTGTATCTGTTACACATGGATCTTTTTGGACTCATCACAGTACAAAGCCTAGGAGGGAAATCTTACACCTTAGTAGTTGTAGATGACTTCTCTAGATTCACATGGGTGTTCTTTCTGAGGAAGAAGTCTGATAACTTTAAGTGTTTGACAGAGTTTCTCAAATGCATACAGATTGAGTTCAATACTCACATTGCCCTGATCAGAAGAGATCATGGGACAGAGTTTGATTCTCTTCTTATGCAAGAGTTCTGTCAGAGTGAAGGGATCATGCATACTTTCTCAGCTCCTAGAACTCCTCAACAAAATGGGGTAGCTGAAAGGAAAAATAGAACCCTTATTGAATCTGCCACTACATTGTTGTCAGATGCTCACCTTCCTCTATCCTTTTGGGCAGAGGCAGTGAACACCTCCAACTATGTGCTGAATAGAAGTTTGATATATTAACTAAAGGGCAAGACTCCCTATAAATTACTCAAAGGAAGAAACCTAAAGTTGATTATTTTAGAGTTTTTGGCTGCATTTGTTATATACACAATAATGACAAGAAATATTTAGCAAAATTTCAAGCTAAAGCTGATGAAGGAGTGTTTCTGGGATACTCCATGATTAGTAAGGCTTATAGGGTTTATAATAAATCATCTCTAAAAATTGTGGAATCTGTTCTTATATCATTTGATGAATCTAACATGTCTTTTAAGGAGAAGAACACTTCTACCATAGCACCTTTGTAGGAATATTCTCTTGTTGAAGACTTGAACAAGTTACAGGTTACTTAAAAAGAGGAAAGCAGTGAAGATGAAGAAAGTATTCAACACATTGAAGAGAAACAACCTGAAGAGCCAGTTGTTGTACCACAAGAGGAAACAACAACACTTATTGGTGAACAATCAACACCCCCTGTTGACTTAGTAACATCAAGAGACCATCCAATTTCCCAAATAATTGGAGACATCTCAGCTGGTGTGCAAACTAGAAATCAGGTCACCAAAACCTGTTGCACACTTGCTTCCTATCTCAAATTGAACCTCAGTCCATTCAAGATGCAGAGCAAGATCCACACTGGATCATTGCAATGCAAGAAGAGTTGCATCAATTTGAAAGAAACAAAGTTTGGGAACTAGTACCTAAGCCTAAGGATCACTCCATTGTTGGAACAAAGTGGGTGTTCAGAAACAAACTGGATGATCAAGGAGTAATTGTAAGGAACAAGGCAAGGCTAGTTGCTCAAGGATACTCTCAAGAAGAAGGAATAGACTATGACCAGACTTTTGCACTAGTTGCAAGATTGGAAGCCATCAGAATCGTTTTAGCTTATGCAGCACATAAAGGCTTCAAGGTATATCAGATGGATGTCAAAAGTGAATTCCTCAATGGATACATCAAAGAAGAAGAATATGTCAGACAACCTCCAGGTTTTATCTCTCCAACTTATCCTGATTATGTTTTTAAGTTGAACAAAGCATTATATGGTCTCAAACAAGCTCCTAGAGCATGGTATGAGACCCTAGCACGCTTCCTTTTGGAAAATGGATTTATAAGGGGTAGAGTAGAGCAAACTCTTTTCATTAGAACACATAAGTCCGATACCCTACTAGTACAGATTTATGTAGATGATATTATTTTTGGTTCTACTGATTCAAAATTGTGCAGAAGGTTTTCCAACCTAATGCATTCTAAATTTGAAATGAGTAGCATGGGTGAGCTATCCTTCTTCCTATGATTGCAAGTCAAACAACATGTTGAAGGCATTTTTATTTCTCAAACCAAGTTTGCAAATGAATTGGTTAAGAAATTTGGCATGTCTGAAGCATCTTGTATGAAAACACCCATGCCTACCAATGCTGTATTGGATGCTGATGAACATGGGAAACCTGTTGATCAGACAACATATAGAACAATGATTGGCTCTTTACTGTACCTTACAGCTAGCAGACCAGATATAATGTTTGCTACATTTATATGTGCTAGGTTCCAAGTAAGCCCTAGAGAGTCACACCTAACACTAGTAAAGAGGATACTCAAGTATGTTAAAAGTTGTCCAAATCTAGGTCTCTGGTATCCAAAAGATTCAGCATTTGATTTAACTGGATTTTCTGATGTTGATTATGTTGGATGCAGAATTGACAGGAAAAGCACCACTGGAACTTGTCAGTTCCTTGGTGACAGACTTGTCTCTTGGTTTTGCAAGAAACAAACTTCTGTGTCAACTTCAACTACTGAAGCTGAATATATGGCTGCAGGCAGTTGTTGTTCACAAATCTTGTGGATTCAAAACCAACTCCTAGACTACGGCTATAACTTAGAGAAGTCTAAAATCTTTTGTGATAACACCAGTGCTATTTCTATAGCTCAAAATCCAGTCCTCCATAGTATGACAAAACACATAGAAATTAGGCATCACTTCTTAAGGGATAATGTTGAAAAGAATAAAATTGAACTGCAATATATCCCAACTGATTTACAAAGGGGAGATATTTTCACCAAGCCCTTAGATGAAAAGAAACACACCTTCTTCCTAAATCAGTTAGGAATGTTAGATGGAGGAAGTCTAAAATAATATCCAAGATTTTAAAAGTTCAAAAACTGACCAAGACTAGGCAAACATCTTGATTTTTCTTAGTGTCTAGAGTGTCTTTCTTGTCTCTGAACTGCGCTCGACGATTTTCCTCCAGATCGTCGAACGGAGATCGACGATTTCCGAAATCGTCGACCTGAGTTCAGCGCCTCTCAAATAGTATGAACTATCTCTTCCAGTCAGCGATCGTCGCACGGCGCTCGACGATTTTGTTCTCTGAACGATCATCGAACAGAGCTCGACACTCTCCAATATCATCGAACGGAGATCGACGATATTGAAGTCTCTTCAGATTCCTTTAGAAGCCCCGATCGTCGAACTAAGTTCAACGATCTTTCCTTTTCTGCATCGAACCCTAATATAAAATTCATTTTTTGCCGTCATTCCCCTTTTGCGTTTTCGATTTCTCTGCAAAAACTCTCTTTCCCTCCAAACATCTCTACACTTGGTCGTTTTGTTTGTTGATTTTTGCAGGTACCAATGGCAGTCTCTGTTGCTATTTTCGCCGCAATGAAATTTGATGTCGGCTTTGATATTGACATGGAGTCCTTCAGCATAACTGATCAAGTTTTCCAGGATATTTTGGAATGCTTCAAGGAACAGAAACTTGCTACCATTATGACCACCAGAATCAAACTTGCTGCTGATGAAATCAAGGAATGGGTCTGCACTGCCCACAACAAGGATCAAAACACCATAGTTGGATCAATTTCTGGCACCCAGGTACCCTTGACCCCAACCATTCTGACAGAAGTTTTTGAGCTAAGTTCTGGTAGAGATTCTGCTGATCTGTCTGGAGAGGAATTTGCTGATCTACTTGCAAGAATGGGTCACTGTGAAGCTAACCCTAGCAAGATGCTGAAGAAAAACCTGTCTGTGGAATATAGATTCTTGGCTGATGTAGTTGGGAAGGTTCTGTTGGCTAAGCACTCAGCACATGATACCATTTCTAGGTATCAGCTCTGCTTAATGGGAGCTATTGTGGACAAGAAGAATTTGAACTGGGGAGAGGTTTTCTTTGATTTGATTAAAAAGAAAATTAATAAGCATTTTGTGAATTTTGGGAGGATTTTAGGCCTCTTCCTGCAGAACAGATGCCCTACTCTGCTTGTATCATCTGGGATACACATTAATGCAACTAAGAGATTGTCATGTGCCCTATTTGGTAAATGGGACAGGCAGATCATCAAGCCCAGCAGGCCTTCTGCAAGCACACCTTCAGGCACCAGGACTGTAATAGTCACTTCCCCTCAAGTCTCTGCTCATGCAGATGACTTGCCTGCTGCTGCCTCTCCTCCTACTCTAATTCCATCTTCTCCAGTTCCATCCACCATTTAAACTCCATCCACTATCATCATCTCCAGCCCTTCTCCAACATCAATACCATCTCCAATCCCTACTCTACCAACAACAGAAGAAATCTTCCATCCATTATATTCCGACCCTCAACCAGATATTGAAACATCCACAATTCCATCCTTCAATCTTATTGATGATTCCTTCATGGATGACTCACCCTCCTATCCTCCTGAGATACCCTCCTCATCAACATCTTACTAGCAACTTCTGCAGGAAATTCTTGATCAACCCACCTTCACGCCCTGTCTCTCAATCCCACTGTCCTCCATATCCACTATCCCCACACCTCAACCATCACTCCTACCATCCACCAGCTCTCCACTACCATCACCTGTTGCTCCACCTCCATCCTCTACCTCTGCTCCAGTCCCTGTTGAGCAAGTAGATCTTCCAGCCCTAGCTGACAGGATATATGAATTGCTAGCCCCCAGGCTATCTCTTCTATTGGAGACCTCCTTGGCTCCATTACTCCAGTCAGTGGCAGCTCTTTCTGCCAGGCTCTCCTCCTTATTCCCTCAGGCAACCCCTTCATCAGTGTGCCTTGATCCAGCCTTATCTGAATCTAGGCAGGGGGAGATGCCCTATAAAGTGAGCTTGCCTGCTGTTTCTTCAGTTAGTGTAGCTGCTGCTGTTTCTCTTCAATCTCCAATTCCACCTCCAGTTGTCTTCCCAGTGGACATCAGGTACTTACTTTCAGCATTTGATTCATCCTACTTCAGTTGTCTTCAAGAGAGAGTTGCTGTCCAGCCCCCAGAGGATCTCTCCAAGGCCCTTGTGCCCTTCTCATGTTGTGATACCAGCATTATAACTTCTTTTGTCAATTCAGTATATGCTGCTGCTACTCCTGATGAGAATATGGTTGCTGTTCCTGCTGCTGCTGTTAATAATGCTGTCAATAATGATGCTACTGTTGTTCCAGTTTCTGATGATATCCATATGACAACGTCACATGATTTTGAGCCTTCTGTGTTTGCTGATGATATTCCTGATGTTGCTGATATTGTTGTATCTGAAAGTGTTTCATCTGAAACTGTTGCTGCCCCAACTGCTGCTGATATTACTGCTGCTATACCTTCTAAGAGTGCTGCTCCAGAAATTTCTATGTCTGTTGTTATCACTGCCTCATCTTCTGTGTCTGTTGCTGCTGCTGCTGCTTCAACTTCTGTTACTAGTGCTGTATCTACTGCTGCTCGAACAACTGCTGCTACATCTGCTTCAACTCAACTTCAGAAGGATTACATGAAAAAGATTGATGCTCTATATGATGAGCAAAGTTCTGAAAGTGATGAATTCAGGACTGATTCTGATGACTCCTCTGCCACTATTGCCAGAAAGAGAAAGGCAAGGAGCAAAGCCATGAAAAGAGTACCTCCAGCCAAAGTCAAGGACAATAATGACATTCCATATTACATTCTTCATGACTGCCCCATAACTGAGCACTGGATGCAGTATTCAAAGAACCAACTTAAAGCCATGAAGAAAAGAGGAAGTATGAAAAAGGATCTTCCCAGTTTCATCATTCTCATCCTCCTCCACCACCTCCTCCTGATGCAGGTGCAGGTCGAAGCTCAGCTTCTCAACCCCCTGCTAAAAGCCAAACCCCCTATCAGCCTCATGCCAGATCTTATCATAGGGGAAGCCAGTCCAGGGGTTCTCATTCTAGAAGAGGAAACTATAGAGGAAATCAAAGGGAATTCCAGGTTTATTCAAAAGGTTATTCAAGGCAACATCCTTACTCTAGGGAAGGACAAACCTCATTAGACACAACCTGAGGTCCTTTTCCCTATAAGCTAAAGGAAGTAGTTTCATCCAGGCCTCCTCAGGATAATCCATCCAATAGATATTAGCCACTAGTGCCCTTTGAAGATCCTGAAAATAATCCAACTGCTTGGACTGCCAGGATGAAAGAGCTTGCTGCACTGGACCAAATTAAGAAAGCTAAAGAGCAAGGCAGAGACTCCTCCAACATCACTACATTGTCTGAACAGAGAAAGAAAGAATTGGAAAGATATGCTTCAAGCAAATTCTTTGATTCTGATAGATATATGGAGCTGCATCCTGAAGCTGTAGTTCCAAGGCCCAAACAGCAAACCTCTTTAGGTGCAGCAGATGACACAAGATCCAAAAATGAAGCTCTTAACCCCAATAGAGAAATCAAACTTATAAAGAGTAAGGAGAAGAAATAACTATGTAAGGTGACAATCATTTTGACTTCTGATTTCTGTCTGGGATGATATATATCTGTGGTTCTGCTATGTCCTGCTTATTGCTTTTCTGTTTTGTTGCTTTGTATGTTGTTATTTAATTTTTCCAAGTTCTGTAAATAGTAATCCTAACCCAAATAGGGGGAGATTGTTGGAACACCGTATTACTAATTTGGGTCAGGATCACTATGTCTCAAGGAAACCTGTTTTTGACCTCCTGTATAGATCTAAAGGTCAATTAGAATTGAGTCTAAGGGATAGTACTTAGGTTTGGATGCTGCCCTCAAGACCAAGGATTTTCAGTTTGAGACTAAGTCATATCGTCGAGCTCAGCACGACGAATCATCGAACTCCAATCGACGATCATCTAGCTCATCTTCGACAGATCGTCAAACTCCATTCGACGATCACTGAGCTCAACTTCAACAAATCGTCGAACTCCATTCGACGATCTGCAAGCTCAGTTCGATGATCTTGACTCAGTATTGATTCTCTATCTCTGAGCTCAGTTCGACGATCTTTGAGCTCAGATCGACGATTTCTGTTGTTGTGTAAAGTCCAAATCGTTGAGCTCAGTTCGACGATAGCAGAGCTCAGTTCGACGTTTTTCTGAAGACTTCAAGGATTCTCAAGATTCAAATTCAGGAGTTATTCAGCAATTAATTCAGAAGATTTTCTAGCTGTTTTCATTTATTTTGCACCAAGTTTCAAGGGATTATCAAGGAATGTTTCTTTGGACTTTCCCCCAGAAGACATTTGCAATTAAGGATGCAATTAATGACAGGCTAACGGCTATTCTTGACAGAGGATGATTTTCTATTCAGTACCAGAGAATAAAATACAAGATTTTTGAATCTCTCCATCACTTAGAACACAGATCAGATAGAGACAACACAGACAAGAAGAACAAGAACAAAACATTCTCTGTCTCAAAGAATTCATACAAGAACACACACCAAAGCAGATCAACAAATCTAAAATCTTCAGATCCCCTTAGCTTCAAGTGTTCAAGGCCAACATCTTTCAAAGACTCCAGACACTTAACATTTCAGCTGTTGCTGAAATCATCATTTGCTGGAGATCAACTTCAGAAGGCCTATCACCCTACAGCAAAGCTTCATTTCCTGAACATCTCAAGAACTCAGGGGGAGCTTTGACAACATAAAATCCACATAGTCTTCTCAGCTGTTCTGAGAAAGAGAAGACTTCCATAACTCTCTCATCCCCATCTCTGTAAAGGGTTTTTCAAACTCCCTTCAAAAGTTTGAGCTTGGTTTTTGAGCACCTTGTCAAAAGCTCATTGGTGGCAAGACACCTGATCATAAAATCTGATTTATTTTTTGAGCACCTTATCAAAAGCTCATTGGTGCCCAGGACACCTGATCAACTCATCCTGCAGTGGATTCCTACCTAGGGTGGTAGAAGAGTGGATGTACCCAAGTTTTGGGGAACCACAATAGCTCCTTGTGTCTTCTGGCTTGCTTGTCTTTATCTTTTGTTTCTGGCTGTGATTGTTTTGTGATTAGTTTAGATCTGTGATTAATTTCTGTTGTAGGTTATTTTGTGATTAGATTTAATAGTTGCTTCCCTGTTCACTCAGAATTACAACAATTGTTGTAAAAAGTTTTCAAGCACCATATACTCTATTCACCCCCTCTAGAGTATATCAGATCTAGCTGCACTTTCACCCTGAAAGGTCATCACCGCAAATCACCGATTATGCTGGCCGATTCGATCACAAAAAAAACAACAATAGTAGAGTAAACTCAGGTGAGGTAAAAACTCTAATCAAATGTCCACAATAAAATCACATCAGAGTAATAATATCTCCACGAAGGGAGAGTCTACAAAATATATAAATGTACTGAAAGTAAGGGCTTAAGCCCGATACACCAAATCCTCAGTACATAGTCACTCATGCGGAAGCAAAATAAAACAATACTAAGGTCAGGGGCTCACAGTCCCCGCCATCTGAACTCCAGTGCTAGATTTCCCCATCTCCAAGCGTGTCGACCTGCGAGGTTGCTCCTCCATGCTGGGCTCCACGATCCCCTAAATGATGTGGTTCGAAAATCGTTAGTGTAAAAGACAAAGTCCTATCATCCCCCACCCCTTCCCACATGGCCCCTAGGAACCGAGCCGAGAGGAAGAAAGGGGGGACTTGAAGGTGGAGAATAATCAATAAACAGATGGCAGCGGACATATACTAGCAATTTCATAGTACATGTGGCAGTAAAGTAAAGTATGAAAAGTAACCTTAACTTATACAGAAACATATAAGCAAGGGATCTTTTACAGGGCTCCCATCGTATAAAAAGTCTCATACCAATTTATACGTTGGGGTGACGGTTATTAACAGCAATATATATATAAAGAATTTAACCTTAATTTATAAACTTGCCCACACAAGCTTATAGACCAAGGGGTCGTTTTGTAGGGCCTATTGTATAAGCATCCCATACCACTTATACAATAGGTGACAAGGGTTTTATGCTATGATTATGCTATGACAAGCAAGTGGGTTATGATGCGATCATGCAAGTGCAACTCGCCCACCCGACTCTGTGCACATAGACCTTTAGTTCCCCCTTTCTGGAGCCGAACCTCCCAGGATACCTCTGTAGTGGCAGACGAAAGCGGTGGGTTGGGCCTCGCCCACCTCTAAACCAGTAAAGCACTACCGGTCAGACCTATCGTATGCCTCAACGCTGGTGCACTAAGCGGACTCCTGCGTACTCTTGCCGACTGGTGCACGGGACTTCTGTTGGCGAAGTGCTTTCCACACTTGCCGAGTCAACGTATTGGCGTCGGTGCATCGACACTCCAATACCGAAGACCCACCACCTTTAATTTATGCACATGCAACCTTATGTATCAGCACCGAGCCAAAGCTCCCCGGACCATCCCATCCATCACAAACAAAAATCGAGCCAAAGCTCGCCGAGCCATCCTGCCCCTCACAAATACCAACCGAGTCAAACCAACTTCCCGAGACACCGGGGTGTGTGAAAGTGAACCCCTAATTATTCTAGTTGCTCTTTAAGATTTACCACTCCTACAGTTTACGTTAGCCCAGGACTGCCCAAGGTATACCCCGTGAAGAGCTCTCGAAGGCACTAGGAACTACGATGAGATTACGCCCAAAGCTCCCTTTCGCAAGATACTTATTATTATCGGTTGCTACCCGATTCCCCGACCCTTAATTAATTTTAAGGAATCTAGCCCTAGTGCATTAAACACTTCCTCCCTACGGGAAGGACGATCTTTCGCCGATCCCGAGCGCCACCTAACACTAGTCAACCTCTCACTCTACTAATCCTGTCTTCCAATGATGAACTCCTTTATTACCCAAACCAGCAACCTACTAAGGATTCAACTCTTCAAAATTCATACCCACTCTAGTTCAGTTTCCGCAGTTACTATATGCAGACCACCCTATACTATATGAGGTGTATCAAGGAGGTACTCCGGATTGTCTTCCAAATCTCCTATAAAATTTACCAGAGGTCCATCATAACAAATTTATTCTAAAATCAGAGATTCATAATTTTTCTAATTAATTTGATATTTATTGAATTTTCCCAAATGTTTGGCCATGGGCAATTTTGAACATGAACTATATGATCTACTCACGTAATGGCCACCCAAAAATTTTGATCACTAAATTAACAGTGATATATGTCTAGATACAAATTTCCAAATTTCTTCAGAAATTATTTGACCTCTAATTAATTTATCCAAAATATTTCCCTTAATCACATGTAAAGAAGCAAGTACCAAAAGTATTCATCAGAAAAATATATAAAAATTACAAAATCTTAATATTGTTCAGAAAAGATCATTGTACAAAAATCATAATTTTGGAGGCTTTCTAGACTCCAAAATAAATTAAATTAAGTTTTCATGGGAAACCATACTTAATGAAGCAACCCTTAAAAATAATCATCGAAAAATTCTATAACAATTCCCAGAGCTTTAGAACTTAATAATAAGTGCTCGGACTAAATTCCATCAATTGCCAACAAGTAGTTTCTTCCTAATAAATTTATAAGTAAATAATACCAATTAGCAATTTGTTAATGAAGTATCCAAAATAATATTCCTAAATTCATAATAAAATCTCCAGAGCTTGTACTAACCTCAAAAAACACTCAACCCAAATCTCATCACTTTTAAAAGAGTTTTTGTGACATTTTCTAACCCTACAATATTTGTGCCCTAAGCTATGGTTATGGTTTTGAGGGGGTTTAAAGCTTCCAAATTCCCTAAAATTTTAACCGGAGAACTATACAAATCCTATGGTCCTTCCCACAAAGTTTCAAGTCAATCCAAGGTCATTTTGACCATATGTTCTTCAAACCCTAAAAATCGCCATTAAGGAACTTACCGTAGGGTTCTAGGGCTACCGTACTCTTAACCACCCCAAATTCCATTGGAGGGTGAGTCATACTATAAAAAGTCAGTGGCCAAAATATCAACCTCTGTTGAGGTGATTTGACGACTCAAAACCCAAAGGGGATGCTTGACCTAATTAACCCTAAAGGGTTCAACCTAGGTTTGGATCAATACCTAACCAAAACATCTCCAAATGAGATGAAAATTTTACCAGAGCCCTAAATGCCCTCTAAGACCTCCCACCAAAATTTGGGGGAATTGTAAGGTGTTTAGGACACCTAATTAATTTATTCATGGATTATTAAATTTTTCTAAAAACTATAGAAAATTGTTTTTCCAAAAATTCTGAATTTTGGACAGGCCCTAGGTATAGCTAGGGTAGACTCTTTGCCCAAAACTCAGGTCATTTGGACAAGGGATAAAGGGTGGCCATCCATTTGAATCTCAGGTTAGCACTAGGTATAGGGCCCACCAAAATGGGTGCTGTGATCTATCCATGACTCCAAATTGAGTGAAATCAATTTCACATTAAGATAGACATACAGTGCTTCATTTTCTATGTTGACCACTCTTTCTGTTCTAGCTTCTAAGTATTTGTAAAAATTAAAACCAATAAATGCCAAATCTGTGACAGAATTAAATAACCAGGAATTTATATACTATAGTTTAGAATCAAATATAACACGAATCTTGGCGCAAATGAACGGAATCCGTTCATCTTCTACCTTGAGCCAACGACCAGGATTTATTCTTCCTGGGCCTATTTCAAACGGCTGCCGCCGGCCATTCGCCGCCTCCCCGGCCGGCCACCGCCACCATCACCTCCGTCGAGGTGGTGGCTGCCGCCAGGCAGCGTCACAGCAGTCGGAGAGCCCTATTTCGGCGATCCCGATGGTTGCACTTTTGTGGAAAAAGCAAGAAAATCTCCCTTTGGATCGGGCTCAATTGAGCCCGAACCTTGGCCCTAAATATTCCTAAGATCTACCCATGAAAGGAGTAGAGGAGGACCTTGCCGGTGGCCTGAAGTTGAGACGATCGTTGAAAAGCCATCTTTGAATGCGGCGCCGCTCGGTTTCTACAACAACACAGTGGGGAAGCTCGGTTTCTTCAGGTAAGGATTGGAAAATCTTCCTCTCGGCCCCCTGAAGGTGTTTAAAGACCCAGTTGGGGAGGGGAGAGGCTGGATCTTCAATGGCCATTAAGGCCATTAATGACCACATTCGGCCATGGTAGAGGGGGATGTACCAGGCCCTTGGTGGCCAGGGAAGTGGCTGGAAACTTCTCCCCTTCCCTAGGGGAGTTGAATTCAGCCATTAAAGGTGGCCTTCGGCCTCCCCTTGGTCGAGCCTCTTCCTTCCCCCTTCTTTCATTTTTCTCTCTCCTCCATAACCATGGACATGAAGTTCTGTCACTCTCTCCTAGTCACTAACTTGACTTGGTCAATCTGGAGGTCTATTGGCAGCCCATCCATACACATCATCTCCTAAAGAAGCCACATGAGGAGGCTTGAACTTGGGCTAACCTATTTGGGCTAGGTTGACCCAAGGTAGGCTTGGGTTGACCTTGGTCTTTTTGACCTTTTTGGTTGCACCTAAGGAGTCCTTGGTGACCCATTGATCTCCCCTATGGCCTAGGTAGGGTTGGATAGGGCTGACTTGGCATCTTGGAGGTCACTTGTCCCTTGGTAAGGGCACTTTGACCACTTTAGGGCTAGAGTTGACTTGGGTTAACTTAACCATTTGGGTTGACCCCAAGGGGTCCTTGGTGACCCCATGGCTTACCCTGAGGTCTAGGAAGGGTTATGTAGGGTTACCTTGCACTTTGGAGGTCACCTACCCTTTGTAAGAGTACTTTGACCAGATTAGGGGCTTGAGTTGACATGGGTCAACATGGCCTCTAGGCCTAACCCTAATGTTTCCTTAGTGACCCATTGACATCACTTTAGGTCTAGGAAGACCTGGGCAAGGTTGGTTGGGCACATTAGAGGCCAACTACCCTTTTTTAGGGCACCTTGCCCAATTTAGGCCTATGGTGATCCTAGGTTAAATTGGCCACTTTGGGTTGACTCCAATGGACCCTTAAGGCTCTAGTGGACCCTCTGTTAGGTTTGTGATGTTGTGTTGGGGTCATGGCGTCATGGTGAAGCCCTAATGTCAAACCCTAAGTTTTGTGATGAGGTTGTGCCATAGGCAAACCAAGGTGATTCTCACCATGGCCTTCTATCACGTGGCCCTTTTTAGCTTCCTTGGGTTTTGTCATGACCTAGTCATGACCAAAACCACTCTTAGGGGTCTAGTTGGAAATGAGATGTTACAAATCCCAATAAACAAAACAAAGATTTCGTCCCCAAAATCAAGGTTAAGCCTACGAGGATTTCTATCAAAGAAAAGGAAGCTTGTAACATCCCATAAGAAGTGAAAGATTACATCTCGACGCCATGTTTGCTAAGTGGGGTTTAAAGGGAAACCTAAATCTATGACCAATTCGCCCAATTGGCAAGGCCAAGATCCCAATAAATAAAAGATTAGCCTCTACACTTCCTAGAGCAGCCCTACTAGTTTAAAACAGGAAAGTAAATTGAACATCTTGAGAGGTTGTGAGGTATACCTGACTGAACAGCTCTGGATACTTTTGTTGCATCAGGTCCTACAGTTCCAAGAACTTTGATTAACGGAACCTTCTTGCGACGCAAGATCCGTACTCCTCTGTCATCGATCCGAACCGGCTCCAAGTGAACTGACCGGTCTGAAGCTATCAGCCCATATGTGGTCGAAATCTGCTGCTCCGGGCATAGCAGAGCCCTCCGAAGTGAAGAAAAATGGAACACGTCGTGTAAACCTGTCATTTCCGGTGGCAACTCCAGCCTGTAAGCTAGGGGCCCGATCCGCTCCAGGATCCTGTAAGGGCCCATATACCTAGGGCTGAGCTTCTTCTTCAGACCACGCACCCGTGTAACTCCGTGCATGGGTCGGATCTTCAGGAAAACCCGATCACCCACCTGAAACTCTACCTAACGGTGTCGGGCGTCGTAGTACTTAGCCTGTCGGCACTGCGCTTCCAGCATTCTATCCCGTATTAGTCTCACCTGAGCATCAATGTCTTCGAAAAAATCCGATCCCAATGCCTTCGGATCCTCATCCTGAATCCATGAAAGTGGAGTCCTACATCTCCTTCCGTACAAGGCTTCATAAGGAGCCATCCCTATGCTGGAATGGTAGCTGTTGTTATAGGAGAACTCGACAAGTGGTAAAAGCTTCTCCCAAGGTTCATTTCGATCCAGAATGCATAGCCTTAGGAGGTCCTCCAATATCCAGTTGGTGCGCTCTGTCTGCCCATCCGTATGGGGATGAAATGTTGTGCTGAAAGTCAGTCGCGTGCCTAAGTAAGTCTGCACGGATCTCCACTCCCTGGATGTGAACCGACCATCCCAATCTGACACGATCGTCCTGGGCACCCCGTGGTAATGAATGAACTGCTCTACGAATCTCTACACTAGTACACCAACCGAGTCATCTTTTCTGATCAGAATGAATCTGGCCACCTTCGTCAGCCGATTGACGATGACCCAAATCGAATCGTTTCCCATCCGTGATCGGGGGAGGCCATGAATGAAATCCATCGCGATGTCCTCAAATTTCCACTCCGGCACTGGAAGTGGTTGTAGTAATCCTGCGGGGTTTCTGCACTCCGCCTTCACTAGCTGGCAAGCCTCATAATGAGTCACGAAGTATGTAATGTCCTTCTTCATCCCCGGCCAGAACATCGTCTTCTTCAAGTCTGCCATCATCTTGGTGATCCCCGGGTGTATAGAATATCTGCTAGAATGTGCTTCCGCCATGATGTCCTCCTGAATCTGACCTCCTGCGGGTATATATACCATGCCTCTGAAATAAAGCAATCCATCCCTCAGTGAATAATCTCACGTCAAACCCTCCTTAAAGGATTGGAATATCGGCTCTGCCCATGCATCTGTCTTCTGTCCGTCCCGGATGCGGTCCTGAATATCATCTATGACAACCATCGATGCTAGATACTCCATGTACAGCTCTGGATCATTCTCGGATACTAGGGATATATGTATATCTCTGAAATACCGGACTAGCTCCATGGACATCAGTTGTGGTCCCTTCCCTGAGGTATCTCCTCTTCAGCTCAGAGCATCTGCTACCACGTTCGCCTTGTCGGGATGGTAGTGCATGGTGTAGTGGTAATCTGAGAGGAACTCCACCCAACGTATCTGTCTGATGTTGAGTTCCTTCTGTGTGTCCACATATCTCAAATTCTTGTGATCAGAGAAGATGTCACAGTGAACCCCGTAGAGGTAGTGTCGCCAAATCTTCAGAGCAAAGATCACTGCACCCATCTCCAGATCATGCACCAGATAGTTCTTCTTATCTATCTTCAGCTATCGGGAGGCGTAGGCTATTACGTGCCCATTATGCATCAGAACGACACCCATCCCCTTATAGGAGGGGTCTGTGTACACCTGGAATCCCTCCCTTCCCGACGGAAGAGTGAGATTGGGAGCTGAGGTAAGCCGACCTTTCAACTCCACAAAGGCCGCCTCGCACTGTGGCGTCCAAATGAACGGGGATTCCTTCTTACTCAGGGATGTAAGAGGGAGTGCAATCTGGGAGAATCCTTCGATGAACTTCCGGTAATATCCGACAAGTCCCAGGAAGCTCCGTACATTTGTGGCTGTCTTCAACGGTGGTCAATCCTGAACTGCCCGAATCTTGGCCGGGTCTACTACCAACCCTGTACCGCTGATGATATGACCTAAGAAGGCCACCTCCTTTAGCCAAAACTAGCATTTGCTGAACTTCGCGTACAGCTGGTGTTCCCGTAGCCTTTCTATAGTCAAAGTCAGGTGTCGTGTATGCTCCTCCTCCGTCCTTGAGTAGATGAGGATGTCGTCAATAAATATGATGACGAATACATCCAAATACTCCTCGAATACCCTGTTCATGGGGCTTGTAAATGCTGACGGCGCATTAGTGAGCCCGAATGGCATCACTGTAAACTCGAACAGTCCGTACCTACTACTGAAGGCAGTCTTTGGGATGTCCTCCTCTCGAATCCGTAGCTTGTAATAACCTGACCTCAAGTCAAGTTTCGAGAAGAAATGCGCTCCTTCCAGTTGATCGAATAACTCGTCAATCCGTGGCAGCGGGTATGTGTTCCGGACCGTCAGTCTGTTCAGTGCTCGATAATCAATACACAAGCGGAGACTTTCGTCCTTCTTCTTGACAAATAGCATCGGGGATCCCCATGGCGAAGAGCTTGGCCGGACAAACCCTGCCTCTACTAGTTCCTGCAACTGACTTCGGAACTCTGTCAACTCTTTTGGGGCCATCCGGTAAGGGGCCCTAGATGCCGGCTTGGCCCCCGACACCAGATGTATTTGGAAGTCCTGCTCTCGGTGCGGAGGTAGTCCTGGCAGTTTCTCTGGAAAGACTTCAGCAAAATCTCTCACCACCGGGATGTCTGCCATAGACCCATTGGCCTCCGCCATCTCAAATAGAATCTGATAAACCTCCTCTTCCTACAGATGGGCCTTAATGGCCTGTACTGAAGACAAGAGTATACGAGAGGCAGGTCTTATACCTTCAATGATAATGACATAGTCCCCGTGCCTCACGCTGATCCTCTTTGCCTAGCAATCAATCTGGGCATGGTTCTAGTGCAAACATGTCATGCCCAGGATCAGCTCAAAGACTGGCATACTTAGGATCGTTGCCGATGACTTTCCCCCAATCTCTGCCTCCATGTTGTAGTGGGCAGAGGTGAGTAGCTCTGATCCATCGAGTAGACGCACCCTCCTCATCAGGCCTGTGAACTGTTCCACTCCTTCCAACCCTTCCATGAAGGCCTCCGACAAGAACGAGTGCAAAGAACCCGTGTCGAACAGAGTATAGGCAGGCTTGCCGCTGATGAAGACTATACCTGGGACGGTTAAATGTCTTAGTATTCTATAACGGGTTTTCTTTCCTATTTATTCTACCTAATGCAGTTCTACAAATTTGACAACTGAGAAAGGGGGATTTTATTTAAACAATTAAACATCTTGGCATACCTGATATGACCTGCTCTATGTTCCGAGGCTGCGCCAGGTCCAAAGCATACACCTGCTCCCTTTCTTGTCTACGATCCCCTCCCTGGTATCCACGTCCTCAGCCACGACCTCGGCCTCCAAAATATTGCGCTGGCTGGGCAACCGGTGGTGCTGGTGGGGGTGCCCCCTCATGGGGCAGTTCCTCCTGATGTGCCCCACCTAATGGAATTTGAAGCATTCCGGCGGGGGATATGTCATTCCCCCGGGTCTCTATCCCTCCCGTGTCTGAAGAGGTGGTGGAGCCACCACCACTGGCTCGCTTGTCTCCTGTCTTGCCTCCTAACGAGGCTGGTCCTCGACCCTCCTCCCTTGTGTGATACGAGCTCATCTCTGATCGTTCCTTGCTCCTCGACCCTGATCCTCCATTGGCCGTTTCCAGCCCCGAGTAGCTTACCAATCAGCCTCTATCCTTTTTTCCATCTATAGTATCCGGGAACTGGGCCCATCAGATACAAACAGTAGAGTCTCCCTCAGCTCCTCTCGCAGGCCCTTGTAGAACATTTTCGTATAGCCCACCTCATCCAACTGGTAAGAATATACAAATCGGGCTAGATGGTTGAACTCTCGGTGGTACTCCACCGCCGTCTTGTTCCCCTGTCTCAACTGCAAAAACTTATCCTCCAGCTCGTCCCTGGCCGACTGTGGAACAAAGTTTTCCAACAGCGTGCCCCTGAAATCCTCCGAAGAAATCTTTGCTACTTCCCTATCCGCAAAAGATGTGTCCAGCGAGGTCTTCCACCATCTATTTGCATGCGACTCCAGGCAGGAGATCAACAAGGGCACCCTCTCCTCCCAAGGGCACCGTATCCCGGTCAGCATCTCGTACATAATATCCAGCCACTCCTCTGTCCGAACGGCCGACTCAGTCCCCAAGTAGGCTGTGGGAGCAAGTCCTCGAAAAATGCTCAGCCAGTTGGCCCCCGAGTTTTGCTGCGGAGCCGGAACTGTTGGGCCCTAAAAGCTTCCAAGATGGCTGTCAGAGTCTGTCCCATCTCAGACTGTAGGAATGGAGTGGGGACCGGGGGAGGTGGTATAACGTCCGGAGTCTGCTGATCTCCTCCTTGTGGAGTGGGCTGAGTTGGGGGACTGCAAAACAAACTACATTAATAGGTAATTGACTCAATTCCTAATAAAAGTGGACATTTTCCATGTGATCCCTCATATGGGCACACCACTGCTTCCGCTGCTTAGTTTGTCCCCAAATGAAACTCGCCCGGGGGTGACCCAGGGGTTGTGGACTGTTACTTTTCGATCGAGGTTTCCTCTGATACCACTTGTAAGACCCCCTTTTCTTTCTTTTTGAAACACCGGGGTCTTAGGCCTAGAACCATTGTTTTGCGGTGACACCTTCTCGCCCTGAAGGGTCATCACCGCAAGTCGCCGATTCTGCCGGCCGATTCGATCACAGAAACGAAACAGCAGTATAGTAAACTCAGGTGAGGTAAAAACTCTAATCAAATGTCCACAATAAAATCACATCAGAGTAATAATATCTCCATGAAGGCAGAGTCCACAAAATATATAAATGTACTGAAAGTAAGGGCTTAAGCCCGATACACCAAATCCTCACTATATAGTCACTCAAGAGGAAGCAAAATAAAACACTACTAAGGTCAGGGGCTCACAGTCCCTGCCATCTGAACTCTAGTGCTAGACTACCCCATCTCCAAGCGTGTGGACCTGCGGGGCTGCTCCTCCATGCTGGTCTCCACGATCCCCTAAATGATGTTGTTCAAAAACCGTTAGTCTAATAGACTAAGTCCTATCATCCCCCACCCCTTCCCCCATGGCCCCTAGGCACCGAGCGGAGAGGAAGAAAGGGGAGGACTTGAAGGTGGAGAGTAATCAAGAAACAGATGGCAGCGGACCTATACTAGAAATTTCATAGTACATGTGGCAGTAAAGTAAAGTATGAAAAGTAACCTTAACTTATACGGAAACATATAAGCAAAGGATCTTTTACAGGGCTCCCATCGTATAAAAAGACTCAAACCAATTTATACGTTGGGGTGACGGTTATTAAAAGCAATATATATATATAAAGAATTTAACCTTAATTTATAAACTTGCCCACACAAACTTATAGACCAAGGGGTCGTTTTGTAGGGCCTATTGTATAAGCGTCCCATACCACTTATGAAATAGGTGACAAGGGTTTTAGGCTTTGACTATGCTATGACATGCAAGTGGGTTATGATGCGATCATGCAAGTGCAACTCACCCACCCGACTCTGTGCACACAGACCTTTAGTTCCCCCTTTCTGGAGCCGAACCTCCCTGGATACCTTCGTAGTGGCAAACGGAAGCGGTGGGTTGGGCCTCTCCTACCTCTAAACCAGTAAAGCGCTACCGGTCAGACCTATCGTACGCCTCAACGCTGGTGCACTAAGCGGACTCCTGCATACTCTTGTCGGCTGGCGCACCGGACTTCTGTTGGCAAAATGCTAGCCACACTTGCCGAGTCAACGAATTGGCGTCGGTGCATCGACACTCCAATACCGAAGACCCACCACGTTTAATTTATGCACATGCAACCTTTTGTATTAGCACCGAGCCAAACCTCCCCGGACCATCCCGTCCGTCACAAACAAAAACCGAGCCAAAGCTCGTCGGGCCATCCTGCCCCTCATAAATACCAACCGAGTCAAACCAACTTCCCGAGACATAGGTGTGTGTGTGAAAGTGAACCCCTAATTATTCTTGTTGCTCTTTAAGATTTACCATAACTACAGTTTATGTTAGCCCAGGATTGCCCAAGGTATACCCCGTGAAGGCCTCTCGAAGGCACTAAGAACTACGATGGGATTACGCCCAAAGCTCCCTTTCATAAGGCACTTATTATTATCGGTTGCTACCCGATTCCCCGACCCTTAATTAATTATACAGAATCTTGCCCGAGTGCATTAAACACTTCCTCCCTACGGGAAGGACGATCTTTCGCCGATCCCGAGCGCCACCTAACACTAGTCAACCTCTCACTCTACTAATCCCGTCTTCGAATGACGAACTCCTTTATTACCCAAACCAGCAATCTACTGAGGATTCAACTCTTCAAAATTCATACCCACTCTAGTTCTATTTCCGCAGTTACTATATGCAGACCGCCCTATACTATATGAGGTGTATAAAGGAGGTACTCCGGATTGTCTTCCAAATCTCCTATAAAATTTACCAGAGGTCTATCATAACAAATTTAGTATAAAATCAGAGATTCATAATTTTTCTAATTAATTTGATATTTATTGAATTTTCCCAAATATTTGTCCATGGGCAATTTTGAACATGAACTATATGATCTACTTAGGTAATGGCAACCAAAAAATTTTGATGACTAAATAAATCGAGATATATGACTAGATAAAATTTTCATAATTTTTCAGAAAATATTTGACCTCTAATTAATTTATGCAAAATATTTCCCTTAATCACATGTAAAGAAGGAAGTACCAAAATTATTCATCAGAAAATTATATAAAAAATTACAGAATCTTAATATTGTTCAGAAAAGATCATTGTACAAAAATCATAATTTTTTAGGCTTTCTATGCTCCAAAATAAATTAAATTAACTTTTCATAAGAAACCATACTTAATGAAGCAACCCTTAAAAATAATCATCCAAAAATTCTATAAACATTTACAGAGCTTTATAACATAATAATATGTCCTCTAGCTAAATTGCATCAATTTCCAGCAAGTAGTTTCTTCCTAATAAATTTATAAGTAAATAATACAAATTACCAATTTGTTAATAAAGTAACCAAAATAATATTCCTAAATTCATAATAAAATCTCTAGAGCTTGTACTAACCTCAAAAACTACACAACCCAAATCTCATCACTTTTCAAAAAGTTTTTGTGACATTTTCTATCCCTATAAGATTTGTGCCCTAAGCTATGGTTAGGGTTTTGAGGGGGTTTAAGGCTTCCAAATTCCCTAAAAGTTTAACCAAAGAACTATACAAATCCTATGGTCCTTCCCACAAAGTTTCAAGTCAATCCAAGATCATTTGTCCCAATGTTCTTCAGACCCTAAAAATCCCCATTAAGGGACTTACCCTAGGGCTCTAGGGCTACCCTACTCGTAACTACCCCAAATTCTATTGGAGGGTGAGTCATACTATAAAAAGTTAGTGTCCAAAATATCAACCTCTATTGAGGTGATTTGACCACTCAAAACGCAAAGGGGATGCTTGACCTAGTTAACCCTAAAGGGGTCAACCTAGGGTTGGATCAATACCTAACCAAAACATCTCCAAATGATATGAAAATTTTACCAGATCCCTAGCATGCCATCTAAGACCTCCCACCCAATTTTGGTGGAATTATGAGGTGTTTAGGACACCTAATTAATTTATTCATGGATTATTAAATTTTTCTAAAAACTATAGAAATATTTTTCCAAAAATTCTGAATTCTGGACAGGCCCTAGTATAGCTAGGGTATACTCTTTGCCCAAATCTAAGGTCATTTGGACAAGGGATGAAGGGTGGGCATCCATTTGAATCTCAGGTTAGCCATAGGTATAGAGCCCACCAAAATGGGTGCTTTGGTCTATCCAAGACTCGAAATTGAGTGAAATCAATTTTAAAATAAACTAGACATCAAGAGCTTCATTTTCTATGTTGACCACTTTTTCTGTTCTAGCGTCTAAGTATTTTTAGAAATTAAAACCAATAAATGTCAGATCTGTGACAGAATTAAATAACCAGGAATTTATATACTATAGTTTAGAATCAAATATAGCACGACTCTTGGCGCAAATGAACAGAATCCGTTCATCTTCTACCTTGAGCCTACAACCAGGATTTATTCTTCCTGGGCCTATTTCAAATGGCTGCCGCCGGCCATCCAGCCGCCTCCCCGGCCGGCCACTGCCACCATCACCTCCGTCGAGGTGGTGGCTGCCGCCAGGCGGCATCACAGCCGCCGGAGAGCCCTATTCCGGCGATCCCGACGGTTGCATTTTTGTTGAAAAACCAGGAACATCTCCCTCTGGATCGGGTTCAATTGAGCTCGAACCTTGGCCCTAAAGATTCCTAAGATCTACCCATGAAAGAAGGAGTAGAGGAGGACCTTGTCGGCGGCCTGAAGTCGAGACGTTCGTCAGAAAGCCATCTTTGAAGGCGGAGCCGCTCAGTTTCTGCAACAACACAGTGGGGAAGCTCATTTTCTTCAGGTAAGGATTGGTAAATCTTCCTCTCGACCCCATGAAGGTGTTTAAAGACCCAGTTGGGGAGGGGAGAGGCTGGATATTCAATGGCCATTAAGGCCATTAATGGCCACATTTGGCCATGGTAGAGGGGGCTAAACCTGTCCCTTGCTGGCCAGGGAAGCGGCTGGAAACTTCTCCCCTTCCCTAGGGGAGTTGAATTCAGCCATTAAAGGTGGCCTTTGGCCTCCCCTTGGTCGAGCCTCTTCCTTCCCCCTTCTTTCATTTTCTCTCTCCTCCATAACCATGGAAATGAAGCTCTCCATCTCTCTCCTAGTCACTAAGTTGACTTGGTCAATCTGGAGGTCTATTGGCAGCCCATCCATACACATCATCTCCTAATGAAGCTACATGAGGAGGCTTGAACTTTGGCTAGCCTATTTGGGCTAGGTTGACCCAAGGTAGGCTTGGGTTGACCTTGGTCTTTTTGAACTTTTTGTTTGCCCATAAGGAGTCCTTGGTGACCCATTGATCTCCCCTAAGGCCTAGGTAGGGTTGAATAGGGCTAACTTGGCATCTTGGAGGTCACTTGTCCCTTAGTAAGGGCACTTTGACCACTTTAGGGCTACAGTTGACTTGGGTCAACATGACCATTTGGGTTGACCCCAAGGGGTCCTTGGTGACCCCATGGCTTACCCTGAGGTCTAGGAAGGGTTATTTAGGGTTACCTTGCATTTTGGAGGTAACCTACCCTTAATAAGGGTACTTTGACCAAATTAGGGGCTTGGGTTGACTTGGGTCAACTTGGCCTCTAGGCTTGACCCCAATGTGTCCTTAGCGACCTATTGACCTCACTTTAGGCCTAGGAAGACCTGGGCAAGGTTGGTTAGGCACATTAGAGGCCAACTGCCCTTGGTTAGGGCACCTTGCCCAATTTAGGCCTATGGTGGTCCTAGGTCAAATTGGCCACTTTGGGTTGACTCCAATGGACCCTTAAGGCTCTAGTGGACCCTTAGATAGGTTTGTGATGTTGTGGTGGGGTCATGGGGTCATGGTGAAGGCCTAAGGTCAAACCCTAGGTTTTGTGATGAGGTTGTGCCATAGGAAAACGAAGGTGATTCTGACCATGGCCTTCTATCACTTGGCCCTTTTTAGCTTCCTTGGGTTTTGTCATGACCTAGTCATGACCAAAACCACTCTTAGGGGTCTAGTTGGAAATGGGATGTTACATGATGCCATGTCAGAAGGGGATAACTGCGGACATGCAGTCAAACACCTACTTAATCATGAAGAAAGATTCTTTAAGTTATTTTAAGGTAAAATCAGTCTAAGTGCATTAGTTAGTCGTATCCCTCGGCTTAGTGGCTCATCTAGTCCACAAGAAAAGTAATTAAGCGCTGTGAAAAGTACTTCTTTTATCATATTATACACCCTACAAGAGCTTAGAGGGTCCCAAAGGACACCTCAAGGCATACAAGTTCTAAATTTAGTAGAAAGAAGAGTAGATTTGTACGGTCATTAAAAATAGTGATTTTACATTTTAAAATATGTAATGCATGAGGTAATAATAGTAATTTTTATAATTGAAATTAACTATCATGCCATCCTAACATAAAACATCCCAGAGAGCAAGTAATCCACATCCACATAAAGAAAACTAAGCGGCTAGCAAGTATCTAAAAATAACAATTCTGTGGGCGTCAACAAACTGACACGAACCCGCATACAGTATAGTATGTATGAACCAGTAAAACAAAATAAACAACAACCTACCTCGTTAAGAAGAGGCAACAACCACGGCCAACATAAATTCTACAAGTTTACAGGTACTCGTTAGGTAGAAAACAGGCTACTCGAGTGGTTGGCATCAGCACTCGAGTAACAAGAAGCGGCACTCGAGTAATAAGAAGCGGCACTCGAGTAACAGGAAGCAGCACTCGAGTAACCGGAAGCAGCACTCAGTAACAGGAAGCAGCACTCCAGTAACAGGACGCAACATTCGAGTAACAGGAAGCAACACTCGAGTAACAGGAAAAAAAATAAATTGCATGGAAATTATTCTTTTTACAAATATGTCCAATAATCAAACTATAGAGATGAATAGTAAAAGATATTTTTGAATAGTGTTTTAATATTAAAATATTCATATTTATATATTTGAACAAGGAGACACGAGTTCAAAACGGAGGCTCAAACGAGTGCCGAATTAAACGAAATTCGCAGCGTAGGCGAACATTGACGCTACGAATCTAACGGTGAAGTCAAAACCAAAATTCGACGAGCCATTCTCTAGTTATAAATTTTCAAAGTCTACGGCGAACATAAATTCTACAAAACTTTGTAAAATCGCCGAGGCCCGAATATCACTAGGATCGCGACGAAACTTGACGAGCAAGACCAAAATTATTTACTTAATTTCCAAATGCAATAATTTTCCAATTACAACCAGAATTCACGAATTTGGCCGACTCGACCGAGCGGACGCGAAAATGCCTTAACGGCGATGCGCCTTCAACTCGACTTTAAAAGTAACGTCATGACGTCATAAATATGACGATACCAAATCAAAAAAAATCATCGAAAAATCAGGGGCGTTACACCTTAGCCCTCAAGTTAGAACCTATCCCCAGACTAGTACGGCTACATGTTGTGTACCTCTATCCACCATTAGGAAATGGGAGCATGTTAGATCCATTGTCCAAGATTCTGTGGTTATTACTGTAAGGAGTGCCATGAGCCCGCGGGGTGAGAGTGTTCCGAGCAGTGAGGGTTATCCCATGATAAATACACACGATGTTGGGTGTATGTATAATCCCTATACTGTCGAGTTCCCAGTTCAGCCTCGACCTTTATCTTGTCTGAGTCTCGCCCCGAGCTTACTGATCCAGTTAGGGAACCTTCTGTTCACTACAAGTTAGTCCCACTGACTTAGCCAACTACAAAGGGCGATGTCATTATTGATGAAGAGTTTAGAGACGTTGAGGACTTGGGTTACCCAAGTGACATGGAAGAGAAAATTCCCTCTGAAGTGCCACACCATATGAATATCCAAGCTACCCCCGACCTTACCCGTGATCCATCACCTATGCTAATTGAGGAATGGTCTGATGACCCTAACTTAAGTTGTTCCGACTGATTGGGAAGACTTACCTTATGAGGGGAGGTTAATTTTGGATGTTTTTAGCACTGAGAACCGGAATAATATCTCATTGAAGTTATCACCATTGCTTGAAGCTACTTGTGTATTAAAAATTTTGTCTGGTTCAATTTTGCCTATTTCTGAGACCTTTACTGATTCTAATTTGGATGATAAATCTAGTGCAGAAAAATTTTCTAGTGAGAGAGTTGTACTTTTGGATAACGTTAATGGTGTAGACCAGAATGAGCTTCCTTTGATGTTGTCTCCGTTGCATGAAATTCAAGACGAATTTGATTTTCTTAAGGGTTTAATTTTACCGACTCTCCCTCCTGATCCTGTGACTCGATTAGAGGACTTATTAGAACACGAACTTGTTATGCCTAGTCTGAAGTATTTTGTGATGTTTGCTTTGCTAGCCCCTCCATTGACTTTTCCGGTAGAGAAGCAGACCTTGAGTTTGATTAATCATGCGGACATCACCCACGAGTCTTTTCGTGGTGAAATTATGAATATTTTAGGGCGCCTTCTAGCTAAGGGCGATGCTCCTTGTTTGGAAGATTGGCAGTCAGAGATGAAATATTGGCATTTGTGCATGGATAATCACGCCATAAAAGATCGATTTCACTTTCCACATTTGAATGCCTTATGGGATATGTTAGCCAGTGCCACGATTTACCCAGAGTGGTGTGATCCTCTCTATTCTTTGCACCACCTTATCGTTGTTCGTTACAATTGCTAGAGAGATCCATATCGATGGTTTTTTCATTTTGATGTGTCGTGGTATGATTATTTTGTTTGTGGAGGAAATGTTTCATTGGCCACGTTTACACTCACTCATCCACATAATAATTAAAGATTATTGCACATGCCAACTCACTTTTAGTAATCCTCCGCATCGACTTACCGGTTTATCACCAAATTAAATAGTGCACGGATATAAAGCACCAATGCCACCTAACTTGATTCTGCTACCTCCATTTTATAAGTCAAGTCAATTTACACAAGAGTTAGCCTCTCATTTCCACAATTTACATAAGCATATTAATGAAGCTCTAACCACACAATATGTACTTTATCATTCTCACGCTAACTTACATAAGAGTGCGTCTCACTTTAAAATTTGTGATTTAGTCTTAGTGCGTCTCATCCCTGAACGGATGCCCTCGGGCACCATAGAAAAGTTGGCGGATCAGCGTGCTAGTTATTTTGGAATCTTAAAGAAATTAGGAGAAACCACATATCTTTTGGAGTTACCTACTGATTGGGGTATATCCCATATTTTCAATGTTTCTGATTTAACGCCATATGTTTCTCCACCACTTGAATTATCTGCCTGTCCATTTGGGTCCACTGAATATTATAATGGATTGGGTGGTGAGCTTGTTCCTGGATCTCTCTCTCCATCGGTCTCCACTGGAGGTACGTTGAATGTTGATATTGAAACTTTTTCTCCTTCTTTGACTAATGTTATTCCAAGGTTTCCCCATACCTTTGTTTTGTCTGACAGGTTTTGGTTGATGATTGATGACTGTACTTCTGTGACCTGGATTTCTCAGCCGGACATGCCACCTGCCGATGCTAATTTCAGCCACTTTCCCCATCTGGGCCACTCATCGGTGATGAGTGATTTTGAGTGGGGGATGATTGATGGCGATGTTGTCCCGCCATTTGTTCGTGATGACGTTGCTGATGGTGCTGACGTGTTCTTTGGAGAGCTCCTTGGCGATGCCGGATCCATGTAATATGTTGATCATCGCCACAACCGTACATTTGAAGACTCGAATGGATGATGCGGAACAATAATTTCGATGCATGCCATCGCAACTACAATGCCATCACCACGACATTGATTTTGCTACAACACCATCGCCGCTACTATGCCATCGCCGCGACAATAATTTCCCTATAACTCCAACACCACTACAACGCCATCGCCGCAACAATAATTTAATAATTATAATGTTTTATTATATTTATTTATTTTCTTGTTGCATTGTTTTTATTTGGGATCATATTTATTTATTTCCTTGTTTTCTTTTATTTGATTTGCACTACATGTAGCCTACTTTTTGTAAGCCTTATAAAAGGCCATGATGTAGAAGGATTATGAGAAGTGGAATGAAAAAGAAAATTGAAAACCCTAAATTGGTTTCCCTCCTATTCCTCCTCTCTCCCTCTTGAAAGTTCGGCCCTCCCTCTCTCCCTACTCCTCTTTCTCTCTTCTCTAATTCTCTCAACAATCTCCATCCACCACATTTTCTAAACTTTTGGCAACCCATAATGTTTTCTTGAAGAAATTCGGCATACCAAAGAATCTCTTTCTTTGTGAATTTCGGCCAGGGAAAAAATATCCATAATCTCGTGGAATCAAATCCGGCGTGAAGCGAGGAAGGCGAACAAGTTTCTCTCCATTCGGCGCGATTCTGGTGGATCCGGTGACGAGCGATCCAAGACTTGGAGAAACCTAATTAATCTCCGTGTAGGGTAACAAAACGTTCTACTCTGTGTGATTTAATTTATTCCCTCTTGGCAATTTCTGTGGTGGAAATTTTTTGCGTTGTTTCTTCATAACATTGAAATAATCGTGGTTTTCTTCGATCGATTTGTTGTCTTTCTTGATTTGTTTAACTTATAAAGGATTGGCAGACCTCATTTTCTTTTTGTTGGGAGAGATCTACCGTTTTCCGAATCGTAATTTTTCGTGTATCTCTTTTTGTACAATAACCGCTCGATCGGACCGGGTAGGTCCTTTTAGCCTGAGAGGATATTGTACTATAGGCTTTGTTCGATCTTAAACGGTTCGGCTACCTGCACGTTAGCATTTAATTGATAATATTGCAAACTTGTGTGCTGCGAGTAAATTTTGTGCGAACGTAGAATTTGGGCGTCGAGAGGAAATTGAGTTTGTCCGAAATATCCATGTTCGCGTACAAGCCTGCATCACGTCAGGTACTCCCGTTAACCTCTCGGGATGTTACATTTTATTTTTCATATTAGGAACCCCATAGGCCTAACTTGAATTTCGAGAACAAAATTTTTATTTTTATGTATTTGGATTTATAACATCCCTCAGACTACTAGACCTCTAGGAGTGGTATTTTCATGACTAGGTCATGACAAAACCCTAGGTAGCGTCAGTTTAGGTCGGGAAGTTACTTGGAAAATATTTGGGCACGCAGCGTTGAGTGTGTTGAATGCACTCAACGCCATTGAATGATTGGCATCAAGTTCCTTGAGTGCACTCAATGTCATGGACCAATTGGCTTTCAGTGCATTAGGTGCACTCAATACCACTTAGAGAAATATTTTGGCTTAATGCGTTGAGTGCATTGAGTTCACTCAATGCCATGGACTGAATGGCGTTGAGTGCACTCGACGCCATTTTAATTAGAGAAATAGTCTGGCCTGGGGCGTTGAGTGCATTGAGTGCACTCAATGCCATTGACTGATTGGCATTGAGTGCGTTGAGTGTACTCAACGCCATTGACTGATTGGCATTGATTGCATTGAGTGCACTCAACGCCATTTTACTTGGAGAAATTTTAAACCAGTCGGATTCATCGAACAAACCATATTCGTTAAATTGAGCCTCTTTGGAATTAGGAGCTTATTCGTCGAACGGAGTTCGACGAACGGAGAAAGTGCTGAACCGGGTTCAGAGTTTGTCGAACTCCGTTCAGAGTTCGTAGAACGGAGCAAGTTACTGAACTGGGTTCAGAGTTTGTCGAACGTAGTTCAATGAACACAGCAAGTTGCTAAACAAGGTTCAGCCTACGTCAAGTAGGGCATATTCATCTAACGGAGTTCGATGAAGAGAGCAGATTCGTCGAGCGATGTTCGGCGAATGGGATAAAATCCGTCATACTAAGCTTATGGAATTGGTGAATTGGAGGAGAGAGAAAAGCTTGATATTAATGGCCATCATGGCCATGGAGGCTCCATAACTCCCACTTTTATGGGGCTTTTATTCCTCTGAGGGAGAGGAATAGTTTCTGGAGGTGGCCGACCATTAATTTGGTTCAGCCCCTTAATTTGGTTGAAACCGAAGGGGTAGTGTTAATGCAGATTAATGGAGTTTAATGACATTTGGGAGTTACAAGCCTCCTCTACCAAATTCCGTCTTTAAGGACCTTCACCAGGGCAAGGGCAATCATTTCCCTCGATTCTTTTTCATTTCCATTGAGGTTGGTGTAGATGTTGCAGAGGAGCCAGAAGCTCGGTGGCCGAAAAGGTGAGGAGGCAAACCGCATGTCTTCTGGCCATAAATCAGGTCCTCCTCTGCTCCTCTCATTATGGGCTAGCATCTTATATCTTTTAGGAGAGAAATCGGGCTCAATTGAGCCCGATTGGGTGAGAGGAATTCCAGATTTCCATGGCTTTTTCTACCATGCGGGTTCGTCGGAAACCGCCCTCCGATGGCCGTGTCGCCGCCCGGCGTTAGCCCCCACCTCAATGAAGGTGGTGGCGGTGGTGGCCGGCCAGGGAGGTGGCTGGGTGGCCGGCAAGTGAGCTTGGAATATGCTCTAGGTCGGGTTAATCATGGCCATTGGCTGGAGGAAGAAGACAATGCCTGGGTCATCCAATTCTGCTTTAAGATCTGTGCCAGATTTAATATATTAACTCATGTTATGTGTTTTCTGTCATAGTTTTTGGGTTGTATTAAATTAATTATTAAACGTACTTAGAGTCCCCGACAGTAAGAGTGGTCTACATGAAAGATGTATCCCTGTGATCTAGTTTAATTTAAAATTAGTTTGAACTAATTTGGAGTTCAGGTCAGACCACAGCACACATTTTGGTGAGGTCTGTACCTATGCTAGATCAGAGATTGTTCAGAGTGCCCCCATCAATCCATCCATCCAAATGACTTGAAATTTTGGATGAGGGTCACTCTTGCTTATGCCTAAAACATATACAAAAATGGGATTTTTTGGAAAAAATTTCCAAAAGTTTTTGTAGAAATTTATTAATCCATTTATGAATTATTTAAAGGGTCTAATTAGCTCCAAACCCTCCCAAATTTTGGTGAGTGGTCCTTTTGGTTAATATAGGACTTTGTTTAAAATTTCATTCCATTTGGAGATGGATTGGTATGGAAATTGATAAACCCTAGCCCAGGACCCAAAAATGGTTAATTAGGTTAAATGGTCTCTTGTGGTGTTGAGTGACTGAATCACCTCAATAGAGGTTGAAACTTGGGTCATTGACTTGTTATGAAATTAAACACCCTCACATGGAGTTTGGGGTGGATTAGGGTGGATTTGCCCTAAAACCCTAGTTCAAACCCTAAGGTTGAACTTTGGGGGTTTGTGAAGGACATGGGGTAATATGTCCTTGTATGGAGTTGGTGTTTAGTCCATGTGATCTTAGGATAGTGAAATGCCCTAGGAAGGGGTTTGGTAGTATTTGGGCACATGCACCCCACTTTAATCACTAGGAAATTAATTGGGTCTATACAACTTATGGAATAAATAATGGGTCATATGATCTTGGATTTTCATGGGATATTGATAGGAGTAATTTTATAGTGATATTGATCTCTAGAAATTATTATAGGATGTTTAGAAAATAGTAGCTCATACTTGTAGGTATAATCTACACCTTGCCCTTGTTGAAGATATTGAAGTAACTATGGTTTAATTGTCTTAGGATGACATGAAACTCTGGCAAAGTTAATAAAATACCATTTGTAGGCACAAGTGAATTATTTGGATCATTTGGGCTTTTTCTCTTAGTACTTCATGTGTAAAGTGAACTAGTGCACCATATTTTGATAAATAAATAATAAATATTATATCTTTCTGGAAAATTGTGTTACTTGGCCAGAGAACCTTTTAGTGAATAATAAAGTTTAGAAAATTTTCACATGTCATTTGGATGAGTTTATAAAAATGTTTCTTCACAAAGTGCACTTTAATGGAATTGTTTGAAGTATTTTTATACATGGCTCACCAGGCTTGGAATTGCATGAAAATTAGTCAGTAGTGTTTTATGATCATTATAAGGCTCTGGTAATTTTTATTTAATTTTTGGACTATGATTCATGGTACTCCCTTCATTAACTCTAATTATTTGTTTTTATCTTAAATTAACTATTAAGGGGCTGATACTTTTATGAAAGTTTGTGAAACTTAGTATTCTTTGTTAATTTGGCATCATATAGTGATCATAACTTTTGGGTGGCCATAACTTAAGGAAATCTAGTACTTCATGTTCAAAATTACCCTTGGCCTAACTTTTGGAAAATTTAATAAATGCCAAACTAATTAGAAAAATTTACAAGTCGCCAGATTTAGTTTAAATGTGTCATGATAGACCCACAATAATTATCTAGTGCATTTGGATGAAAATTTGGAGTAACTCCTATCATGTACATCATATAGCTTAGGTTGGTATGCATTTAGTAAAACTGCAAAAATTGTAATAACATGTGGAATGGACAAAGGGAGATGGGTTTAATAGTTTACTGATCTTGTTAAAGTGAAAAGAAAAAAAGAGCTTCATTAGGAGTCATGATTAGGAGAGTGATGGGTTGACTAGTGTTAAGAGGTACTCGGGATCGACGAAAGATCGTCGTTCCTGTGGAGAAAGAGAGAGTCAAAATACACTAGGGTTCGATCCAGAATAATGTTATAAAGGGATCAGAAATTGGTTAATAACCAATAATAGTAAGTACCTTGCGGAAGGGAGCTTTGGTTTTTAGCCCATCGTACTTCCTAGTGCCCTCGAGAGCCCTTCACAGGGAATGCCTTTGGTAGTCCAAGATTAACGTAAGCCGTAAGAATAAATGGAATGGAAGAGTAATTAGAAATACTCTAGGGTAACACTTACACTCAAATTCCCCGGTGTTGTGGGAGTTAGGTTGGGTTTCACAAGTGGTAGGCTCGGTGGTTTGGTGATGGGCAGGTTAGCCCGGCGAGCCGACGGCTCGGATGGTTTTGTGACGGACGGGTTCGTCCGGGGAGTTTTGGCTCGGTAGATATTTGTGACGGATGGGTTAGTCCGGGGTGCTTTGGCTCGGTAGTTATTTTTGATGGACGGGATTGTCCGGGAGCTTTGTCTCGATGGGAAATACATTAATGTTGCATGTGCATAAGATATAAGGTGGTGGGTCTTCTATATTGGAGATTCGTCGCACTGATACCAATACGTTGACTCGGCAAGTGTGGTTTAGCACTTGGCCAAATAATGTTCAGTGCGGGAATCGGCAAGAGTACGCAGGACCTCCGCTTAGTGCACCAGTGTTGAGGCATACGATAGGTCTGACTAGTAGTGCTGATATCGGTTTATAGGTGGGCGAGGCCCAACCCACTGCTTTTGTTTGCCACTACGGAGGTATCCTGGGAGGTTAGGCTCCAGAAAGGGGGAACTAAAGGTCTGTGTGCACCGAGTCGGGTGTGTGAGTTGCACTTGCATGTTCATACCATAACATACTTACATGACTTACTATCATCATATAACCATTGACACCTATTGTATAAATTAATATGGGACTCTTTATACAATAGGCCTTGCAAAATGACCCCTTGCTCTATAGGTTTGTATGGGCATTACTATAGGTCATGGTTACTTACTTAGTTTACCTTCTTGTAGTTTTACTTGGTCACTATGTTTAGTGTATACACATACTGCTTACCTACTATTTGCTTACTTATACTTGCTATGGTTATATGCTCATGTTAGACTAGTTCTGCCGTCACCTGCTTACTTTGTTACTCTCCACCTTCATTACCTTACCTTTCCTCCTCCCCGCTCGATGACTAAGAACCATGGGGGAGGGGTGTGGAACGATAAGACTTAGTCTTTTAGACTAACGGTCCTTGACAAAATCATTTTAGGGGATCGTGGAGCCTAACTAGGAGACGTAGATCCAGAGGTCGGTGTGCATGGAGTTGGGCAGTCTAGCATGAGAGTCCAGCCAGCAGGGATAGTGACTCCCGACCATTAGTAGATATTATAGATTTACTTCCGCGATTGAGTGATTTATAGTGAGGATTTTGATGTATCGGGCAGGGGCCCTCTTTAGTACTTTGTTTTATCATTTCTATGTACTCTACCTTTGTTGAGAATTATATTATATTCATGTGATTCTGTGGACCAATATCTGAGTTTTCATTACTCTTATATTTATTCTACTCTTCTGCGATCGGTATTGTCGGCAGGTTTGGCGTTTTGTAGTGATGACCTTCCTGCGTGTGTTGGTGTCACCACAAAGTGGCTGTTCTGGGCATAAGTCCTGGTTGGTTTTACAAAAAAAGAGGGTCTTACATGCGCATACATATAATAAAAAAAATTTACAAGGATAAAGCTACTTCAAGTTCAACATTCCAAATTCAAACTTGAAACTGTTGAATTTGGCTCCATCAAGATGCTTAGTAAAGATGTCAGCCACTTGTTTATCAGTAGGGAGAAACTCAAGGATGATATCTTCTTTCTCAACATGCTCTCATATTAAGTGTTATCTAATTTTTATATGTTTGGTCCTGCTGTGTGATACAAGATTTTTAGCTATTGAAATAGCAGTAGAGGAATCACAGAACATTTGAGTTTTACTTAGTTTTAAGTTGTAATCCTGAAGTTGATTTTGTATCCACGGGAGTTGTGCACAATAACTCCCTATTGAGATGTATTCAGATTTAGTTGTGGACATAGCTATACTGGTTTGCTTTTTGCTGCTCTAGGATACAAGTCTTCTCCCTAGAAATTGATAGGTACCAAAAGTACTCTTCTTATCTTCTTTACAACCTACAAAATCTGCATCTGGGTAACATGTTAATTCAAAGTCATTATTCCTAGGGTAAAAAAACTAAGATTAGGTGTGCCCTTGAGATACCTCAAAATCCTCTTTGCAGCAGTATAGTGAGATTCTTTAGGGAAAGCTTTGTACCTAGCACAAACAAATGTAGCAAACATAGTATCTAGCCTACTAGCAGTCAAATAAAGGAGGGTGCCAATTATTCCTCTATACAAGGTTTCATCAACTGGTTTCCCATTCTCATCCTTGTCTATTGACATATCTAACCCCATAGGAGTTCTCATGGCGTAGGCACTCTCCATTCAAAATTTCTCGATTAACTCCTTAGTCAACTTGGACTAAGAAATGAATAGTCTATCCTTAGATTGTTTAACTTCGAGGCCTAAGAAATACTTTAGTTCACCCATATTGCTCATCTCAAATTGCCCTTGCATATGTTTAGCAAACTTCGTACATAGGCCATCATCAGTAGACACAACAATTATGTCATCAACATTAATTTAGAGTAGGATTATATTACCCCGGACTTCCCTAAGGAATAATGTTTTGTATATCTTTCTCCTTCAGAATTTGTTCACAATAAGAAAGTTAGATATGGTTTCATACCAAACCCTTGGGGCCTATTTCAACCCATGTAAAGCCTTTTTTAAGTTAAATACATGGTTAAGGAGAGAAGGAATTATAAAACCTAATGATTGCTCAATATAGACCTCCTCTTTTAGGTCACCATTCAGGAAAGCTGACATTACATACATTTGGTAGAACTTAAATTCCATGTAAGCAGCATATGCAAGGAATAATCTTATGGCTTCAAGTCTAGCTATTGGTGCAAAGGTTTGATCAAAGTTAATACCTTCCTATTGCATGTATCCTTTACCAACCAATCTAGCTTTGTTCTTGATTATATCCTGAATGGGTCTATGTTGGCTTCTTCAAACTTCTTAGGTTCTACATAAAACAGAAAGCTTGAATAGATCTCAATATTGTGATTTCTACTCCTTGTAGTTACACATTGGCTTGCATCCCCAATAATTAGATCTCTAGGATGGTCTCTTAAGTGTCTGATGGCTTCTAACATCCTCTCTTCAGCTTATTGAATATCATCTTCAGTGGCCCGAAGTTTATCTGCTCTTTCCATTTCACCTAGACCTTCTTCTGGTATGATCACACATTTATCCTTTTCTTGTGCAACTGGAGGTGTGTCATCAATACTTAGTTTGTCCATTTTAAATTTGCAACTGCAGCACTAGAAGAGATTGGCAGCTCATTGTAAATCATTGAAATTTCATCAAACACAACATTAATAGACTCTTCTATAACCTATTTTTTAGGTTGTAGACTCTATAAGCCTTGTTGTGGCTGCTATACCCAACAAAAATACCCTCATATGATTTTTTAGCAAATTTTGTCAGGTAGGACTTCCCATTATTCAGCACAAAGCACTTGCTTCCAAAGATTCTAAAATAGGCTAGATTTGGTTTTCTGCCTTTCATTTGCTCATATGGAGTCTTATTGTGATACCTGTTGATAGAGAATGTATTTTGGACATAACTGGTCATGTTCACTGCCTCTGCCCAGAAATTATCTGGGAGAGAAGTGTCACTTAGCAAAGTCCTCCCGGTCTCTATGAGAGTTCTATTCTTCCTCTAAGCAATGCCATTTTGTTGGGGTATTTATCACAACCCGCTTTTTTCACTGCCATTAAAGGTTTATCAGATCTAGGAAATATGCATGTCATGATGCCACGTCAGGAGGGGATAACTGCGGACGCCCAGGAAAAACTCTACTTAACCGTGAAGAAATATCTTTAAGTTGTTTAAAGGCAAAACCAGTTTAAGTATAGTAGTTAGCCGTACCCCTCGGCTAAGTGGCTCATCTAGCCCACGAGAAAAAAAATAGTTATATGATGCGGAAAATACTTCCTTTATAAGGTTAGACATCCTACATGAGTTTAAAGATTCTCAGAGGACACCTCATGGTATGCAAGTTCTAAGTTTATAATAGAAATAGAAGTAGATTTTTACGGCCGTTAAATATAGTGATTTAGCATTTTAAAACAAGCAATGCGTGAGGTAGTAATAGTAGTTTTTCTACTTGAAAATACCTATCATGCAATCCTAGCACAAAACATCACAGAGTGCAAGTAATCCAAATACATAGAAAGAGAACCAAAAAAGCATTTAAAAGCATCCAAAATCAACAATCATGTGGGCGTCAACAAACTGACACGAACCCACTTAAAAAAAGTATGTCTGGACTAGTAAAGCAACAAAACAACAGTCTTCCACGCTACGCCGAGGCAAAAATCATAGCCAACACTGCTGCTCAAGAACTCCAAAACCAGCACCGCAATCAGCTACAGCTCTGAACCTGAGGCATTCCAAAGACAGAACACCTCAGCAAGAATGTACAAGTGATGACAGAAGTAAACCAATAGTAAACAAAGTCAAGGGGTACTAACCCGAGACCAAAGGAAAAATACTTAAATAAAGTACATCAATAAGGTACAAAAGTAAAAAAAAAACACTTACATGAAGCGTCACGTACAACAAAAGTACCCCAAATGCACAAGACTATACGGGGAAAAAATTCACGATTAAATCATCAGGAAGAAGGCAAAACTCTATTAGCCACATGTGGTCAACTCCACCAAAAAAACAAAACGGGCAGGGTGGTCAACTCATCCGAACGCACCCCCATGGATATATTAATTCGTCGTAATTGCGGGGGAGACTGGATACTCCACCAAACACCGCAAAAGACCAAAGACACGGTAGAGTCCCACAAGGTACTAAAAGAGGGATCAACATTGTGCCGGTGTATTCGCCCATAAATAACACCTGCAACGAAGAAAATCATGAAGTCACACCCCCAAACGACCCGTGTTTAGAGCTCAGGGGCACACCACAATCCAATTGGGGCTTGGCGGCATGTCTCACCCCATTGCATCGCCATGAAGAAAACCATGTGTTGGAACACCCTATTACTGATTTGGGTCAGGATAACTATGTCTCTATAGGAAACCTGTTTTGACCTCATTGTATAGATCTAAAGGTCAAGTAGAATTGATCCTAAGGGTTAGTAGTTAGGTTTGGAAGCTGCCCTCAAGACCAGGATTTTCAGTTTCAGAAGACTAAGTCATTTCGTCGAGCTCAGTACGACGAATCGTCGAACTCCATTCGACGATCGGTGAGCTCACTTTGACGAGTCATAGAACTCCATTCGACGATCTCCGAGCTCAACTTCATCAAGTCGTCGAACTCCATTCGACGATCTTCGAGCTCAGTTCGACGATCTTGACTCCAATTTGTTCCGCTATCTCTGAGCTCAGTTCGACGATAGTTGAGCTCAGATCGACGATCTCTGTTTCTGTCTAAGTCCAAATCTCTGAGCTCAGTTCGATGATAGTGGAGCTCAGTTCGACGTTTTTCTGAAGAGTTAAATGTTTTCAAGATTCAAATACAGACAGTTGAGGAATTATTGTCTGCAATTAATTCAGAGATCTTGTAGCCATTTTCATTTATTCTGGAGCAAGTTTCAAGGGATTTTCAAGGAATGTTTTATTGGACTTTCCTCTAGAAGACAAAAGCAATTAAGGAAGTAATTAATGACAGGCTAACGGCTATCTTGGACAGAGGATCATTTCTATTCAGAACAAAAGGAATAAAAGATAAGATTTTTCAATCCCTGAAAAAGAAGAACAAGAAGTTAGAAAAATACTCTCTGCAACAACCATTCTCTGCAACAACAACTCTTACAACAACATTTTACACAAGAGAAAGAAAGAGAGTTGCAGACATTCTCAGTCTCAAGATTCATACAAGAACACATCACCAAAGGAGATCAACCAACTGAAACTTTCAGATCTCTCTTGATTCAAGTGTTCAAAGGCCATCATCATTCAAGACTCCAGACACCTCACATTTCAGCTGTTGCTAAAATCATCATTTGCTGGAGATCAATTTTCTGAAGGCCTATCACCCTACTGCAAAGCTTCACTTCCTAAACAACTCAAGAACTCAGGGGGAGCTTTGACAATATCCATAATCTTCTCTCTGATTATTGACTAAGAAGATCTTCTCATCCCTCTCTCTCTCTCTACTGTAAAGGGTTTTTCAAACTCCCTTCAAAAGTTTCTGTTTGGTTTCTGAGACCTTATCAACACTCAGTGGTGGCAAGACACCTGATCAAAAAATCTGGTTTGGCTTTTGAGCACCTTATCAAAAGCTCATTGGTGCCCAGGACACCTGATCAACTCATCCTGCAGTGGATTCCTACCTAGGGTGGTAGAAGAGTGGATGTACCCAGGTTGATTGGAGAACCACTATAGCTACTTGTGTCTTCTGGTTGCTTGTCTTTATTTTTGTTTCTGGCTGTGATTGTTTTGTGACTAGATTGCTCTGTGATTAGATAGTTGCTTCTTGGTTAGATTACTTTATATTATTTGCTTCCATGTTCACTTAGGATTACAACAACTGTTGTAAAACGTTTTTAGCAAGCACCATACTCTATTCACCCCCCATCTAGAGTATATCAGATCTAACTTGCACTTTCAATTGGTATCAAAGCGAGGTTGGTTAAAAATACCACACCTTGGTGGTTGCACAGGCTAACACCTGAACCCAAAGATTCCTAGTTAGATCTGCTTGTTTTCATTTTGTTATTAGAATTCTTTCTTCACAAATCATGGCCCAAAACAAAGATTATGCTAGCACCAGTCCTTCAGTGTGCAATCTATCCAAGTATGCACTTTGGAAGGCAAGGATTAGACTCTACATGAATTCTATTGATGAGGATATTTTCAATTCTGTGTTGACAGTGTGTCCAAGACCTCCAAAGAACACAAGTACAAATGTTGTTCCACCTCCCTCAGAAACAGATGCTGACATCAAGAAATGGAAAGTTGCAGATGCAAAATCCATGAACATTCTTGCTCAGACTATGTCTAATGAAATTTTCCAAAAGGTGGCTGAATGCAACTCAGCAAAGGAGATCTGGGATAAGCTATCTGAAATAGTCTCAGGATCTGCTGATGAGAGAAAAGACAGAAGATCTCATCTCATAACCCAGTATGAGAATTTCAAGAATGGAGAAGCTGAGTCAGTAGCAGACATGTACAATAGACTCAGTCTGATATTCAATGAACTGAAAACTTTGGATAACGAGATCTCATTGACTGAACTAAATGATAAAATCCTAATGTGCTTCCCAAGCACTTGGGACTCAAGGATCTGGCCAATCAAGGATGCCAAAACTCTGAATGAGATTACAACAGAAGCTCTCTTGGGCAAGCTCAAGTCTTTTGAGCTGCTCATTAAAAATATAGAAGAAGAGCAGAAGGCTGCCTCACCAGCCACAAGAAAGGAAAAGTCAATAGCCTTCAAAGACATTGAAGATCAGCCTAAAGACAAAGTCACAGGAAATGATGAGCTGCTTAGTCTACTGGCCAAAAGATTCTACAAAATGGACAGAAATGACTTCAGGAAGAGATCATACAAAGAGCATAACAAGCCAAGGTATGATAAATCAAATAATAAAGAAATTATTTGCTTTGGTTGCAGGAAACCAGGCCACATTGTGCCTGACTGTCCAGAGAACAAAAACAAGGACAGAAAGGATAAGAAAGAAAGAAGAAAGGACAAGGACTTCAAGAAGAATAGCGATGGTAAACCCTCCTCAAGCAAGAACAAACACACAAGGAAGAGATTTGTTGCTGAATCTTGGAATGAAACAGAAGAGGAATCTGAAGCTTCATCCAGCTCAAGTGATGATGAGGATGATGCTGAAGAAAAGGAATTATACATGATGGATATCAATGCCTCACAACACAATTCTGATGCAGTAGAGTCAGAGTCAGACTCAGAGACTCAACATGAAGAGGATCAGGTAATAAGTTCTTTTGATTTCAATTCTGAGGACTTTAAGTATGAATTTAAAGCACTATGTTTAGACCTATTAAAATATGAGAAGGAAATTATTTCTCTCAGAAATCAATTGTCTGAACACAGTACCTTAAAATCAGAAAACCTCAAACTCTCTGAGGAGTTGGAGTGCTGTAGGGAGCAAATAGCCTCACTGAAAAGTGAGCTATCAGAGGCCAAGAAGCTTGAAGAATCCATCAATAGGAGAAGTATCAAGCTAATGGACATCACAAGAACAGTTAACTCTAGATTCAATAGTACACTGGGCTTGGGTGCTTCATCCAGCCAACCTATAGTACTAACAACCCCAATTAAATTTATCTCTGATAAAGGGAAGGGAGTTGTAGAGGTAGTTAGGAAAAATTCTGACTTACCCAAGAAATCAAGTATTCAATAGAAATCGTCGAACGGAGCTAGACGATCGTCGAATGCAGATCGACGATCTCAGGCAAAATCGTCGAACTCAGGTCGATGATCTCTAAACCCTGAACTCTGACATAGTCGATCGTCGAACGGAGCTCGACGATCTAACCCAAGATCGTCGAACGCAGCTCAACGATCGCCGAGCAGAGATCAGAGATTTGAAAACTTCTTCAAGGGTAAATCAAATTCCAATCCTAGGGGTCCTTCATCCAGATTTAACCCTTATACTGAATGGATAATACCTGCAAGGAGATATCATCCTGAAGGTTATAAGAGTCAACCAGGGATGTCATTTATTTTTGAATTTAAAGGTTATCAACCTAGGCCCAAGGTAAACTGTGTCAAAAACAAGTAAATTGTTTTATGTGCAGGTGAAGACCTATCCAACCTCAAACCAACAATGGTATCTGGATAGTGGGTGCTCAAAGCACATGACAGGAAATAGGGACAACCTCACATCCTTCAAAGCCAAGCTTGGACCCAAAGTCATATTTGGTGATTCAAACTTTGGACAAACAAAAGGATATGGTGCAGTACAGATTGGCACAGTCACATTCAAGAAGGTAGCCTATGTGGAAGGACTGAAGCACAATTTGATCAGTATCAGTCAGCTATGTGATGAAGGCTACCAGGTGACTTTCAGCAAAGCCCTATGCAAGATCAAGTCAGAGGACAACACTACTGTGTTGTCAGGTAAAAGGAAAGGTAACATCTATTTAGTAGACTATCTTTCAACTGAAGTAGATATTTGCCTGTTTAATTCTGTTTGTAGACCTAATGTATTATGGTATAAGAGATTAGGACATATAAACCTTAGAACCATTACTAGGCTATCAAAGGACAACCTTGTTAAAGGACTACCTTCTGGCCCCTACAAGAAGGAAGGACTCTGCAGGGCTTGTCAATTAGGCAAGCAAACTAAAAATAGTTTCAAGTCACTTAATAAGAGTGATTCAACTAGGATTTTGTATCTGTTACACATGGATCTTTTTGGACCCATTATAGTACAAAGCTTAGGAGGGAAATCTTACACTTTAGTAGTTATAGATGACTTCTCTAGATTCATATGGGTGTTCTTTTTGAGGAAGAAGTCTGATAACTTTAAGTGTTTGACAGAGTTTCTCAAATGCATACAGACTGAGTTCAATACTCACATTGCCCTGATCAGAAGTGATCATGGGACAGAGTTTGATTCTCTTCTTATGCAAGAGTTCTGTCAGAGTGAAGGGATCAGGCATACTTTCTCAGCTCCTAGAACTCCTCAACAAAATGGGGTAGCTGAAAGGAAAAATAGAACTCTTATTGAATCTGCCACTACATTATTGTCAGATGCTCACCTTCCTCTATCATTTTGGGCAGAGGCAGTGAACACCTCCAACTATGTGCTAAACAGAAGTTTAATACATAAACTGAAGGGCAAGACTCCCTATGAATTACTCAAAGGGAAGAAACCTAAAGTAGATTATTTTAGAATTTTTGGTTGTATTTGTTATATTCACAATAATGACAAGAAGTACTTAGCAAAATTTCAAGCTAAAGCTGATGGAGTGTTTCTGGGATACTCCAAGATCAGTAAGGCTTATAGGGTATATAATAAATCAACTCACAAAATTGAAGAATCTGTTCACATATCTTTTGATGAAACTAACATGTCTTTCAAGGAGAAGAATACTTCTACCATAGAACCTTTGCAGGTACATTCTCTTGCTGAAGACTTAGACAGATTACAAATCATTCAAAAAGAGGAATGCAGTGAAGATGAAGAAGACATTCAACATCCTGAAGAGAAACCCCTTGAAGAGCCAGTTGTTGTACCACAAGAGGAAAAACAACACAGGTTGGTGAACAATCAACAACCCATATTGATTTAGTAACATCAAGAGACAATCCAATCTCCCAAGTGATTGGAGACATCTCAGCTGGTGTGTAGACCAGAAATCAGGTCAACCAAAACCTGATGCACACTTGCTTCCTTTCTCAAATTGAACCTCAATCCATTCAAGATGCAGAGCAAGATCCACACTGGATCATTGCAATGCAAGAAGAGTTGCATCAATTTGAAAGGAACAAAGTTTAGGAACTAGTACCAAGGCCTAAGGATCACTCCATTGTTAGAACAAAGTGGGTGTTTAGAAATAAATTGGATGATCACGGAGTAATTGTAAGGAACAAGGCAAGGCTAGTTGCTCAAAGGTACTCTCAAGAAGAAGGCATAGATTATGACCAAACTTTTGCACCAGTTGCAAGGTTGGAGGTCATAAGAATCTTCTTAGCATATGCAGCACACAAAGGCTTCAAAGTATACCAGATTGATGTAAAGAGTGCTTTTCTCAATGGAGACATCAAAGAAGAAGTCTATGTTAGACAACCTCCAGGTTTTATCTCTTCATCTCATCCTGATTATGTTTTAAACTGAATAAAGCATTATATAGTCTCAAGCAAGCTCCTAGAGCATGGTATGAGACCCTAGTATGCTTTCTCCTGAAAAATGAGTTTATAAGGGGTAGAGTAGACCAAACTCTTTTTATTAGAACCCATAAGTCCCATACCCTACTAGTACAAATCTATGTAGATGATATTATCTTTGGTTCTACTGATTCAAATTTGTGCAGAAGGTTCTCAAATCTAATGCATTCTAAATTTGAAATGAGTAGCATGCGTGAGCTATCCTTCTTTCTAGGATTGCAAATCAAACAACATGCTGAAGGCATATTTATTTCTCAAACCAAGTATGCAAAGGAATTGGTTAAGAAATTTTGTATGTCTGAAGCATCTTGTATGAAAACACCTATGTCTACTAATGTTGTATTAGGTGCTGATGAACATGGGAAACCTGTTGATCAGACAACATATAGAGCAATGATTGGCTCTTTATTGTACCTTACAGCTTGTAGACCTGACATAATGTTTGCTACATGCATCTGTGCTAGATTCCAAGTGAGCCCTAGAGAGTCACACCTAACCTTAGTAAAAAGGATTCTTAGGTATGTAAAAAGTTGTCCAAATCTAGGTCTCTGGTATCCAAAAGATTCAGCATTTGACTTAACTGGATTTTCTGATGCTGATTATGCTGGATGTAGAATTGACAGGAAAAGCACCAGTGGAACTTGTCAGTTTCTTGGTGACAGACTTGTCTCTTGGTTTTGTAAGAAACAAACATCTGTGTCAACTTCAACTGCTGAAGCTGAATATATGACTGCAGGTAGTTGTTGTTCACAAATCTTGTGGATTCAAAACCAACTCCTAGACTATGGCTACAACTTAGAGAAGTCTAAAATCTTTTGTGATAATACCAGTGCTATTTCTATAGCTCAAAATCCAGTCCTCCATAGTAGGACAAAACACATAGAAATTAGACATCACTTTTTAAGGGATAATGTTGAGAAAAATAAAATTGAACTTCAATACATCCCAACTGATTTGCAAAAGGGAGATATTTTCACCAAACCCTTGGATGAAAAGAAACACACCTCTTCCTAAATCAGTTAGGAATGTTAGATGGAGGAAGTCTAAAATAATATCCAAGATTTTAAAAACTCTAAAAATTGACCAAGACTAGGCAAACATCTTGATTTTTCTAGTGTCTAGAGTGTATTTCTGGTCTCTGAACTGCGCTCGGAGATTTTTCCCCAGATCGTCGAACGGAGATCGACGCTTTCCAAAATCGTCGACCAGCGTTCAGCGCTTCTCGGATAGTGCTCAACTATCTCTCCAGGTCAGCGATCGTCGAACGAAGCTCGACGATTTTGTTCTCTGAACTATCGTCGAACGAAGTTCGACGCTCTCCAATATCGTCGAACGGAGATCGACGATGTTGATGACCTTTCAGTTTCCTTTAGAAGCCCAGATCGTCGAACTGAGTTCAACGATCTTTCCTTTTCTACGTCGAACCCTAATATAAAATTCATTTTTTGGCCGCCGTTCTCCCTTTGTGCTTTCATTCTCTCTGCAAATTTTCTCTTTCCCTCCAAACTTCTCTACACTTGGTTGTTTGTTTGTTGATTTTTGCAGGAAACAATGGCCGTCTCAGTTGTAGTCCTGGCCGCCATGAAATTTGATGCAGGATTTGATATTGATATGGATTCGTTTAACAATAGTGATCAGATTTTTCGAGACATTCTAGAACTTTTCAAGGAGCAAAAGCTAGTTACTATAATGTCCACCAGAATCAAATTTGCTGCTGATGAAATCAAGGAGTGGGTATATACTGCCCATAACCAGGACCAGAATACAGTGATTGGCACAGTATCAGGAACTCAGGTACCTCTTACACCTGCTACCCTGACAGAGATTTTTGGATTAAATTCTGGAGAGGACTCTGCTGAAATGTCTGGAGAAGAATTTTCTACCATGCTTGCTAGAATGGGTCATTCTGATGCAAACCATAGCAAACTCCTGAAGAAAAATTTATCTGTGGAATACAGATTTTTGGCTGATGTTGTAGGAAAGGTGTTACTGGCCAAACACTGAGCTCATGATAGCATCTCCAGGTATCAGCTGTGTTTGATGGGTGCTATTGTAGATAAGAAACAATTAAACTGGGGAGAAGTTTTCTTTGACCTGATTAAGAAAAAGATCAACAAGAATTTTGTCAACATTGGAAGGATACTAGGGCTATTTCTTCAAAACAGATGCCCTGCACTGCTAGTCTCAAATGGGATGCACATCAATGCCTCTAAGAGGCTCTCCTGTGCCCTGTTTGGAAACTGGGACAGGCAGATAGTAAAGCCCAGCAGGCCCTCTGCATCTACTACTTCAGGCACAAGGACTGTTGCAGTCTCTTCCCCTCAAGTCTCTGCCCCTGCAGAAGACATGCCTGCCTCTTCCTCTCCTCCTCCACCTCTTATTTCATCTCCACCAGTCACATCCACCATCACAGTTTCATCCACCATCATTATTTCTAGCCCATCTCCAACTTCTACTCCATCTCCAATTCCTCCACTCACAGAAGAGCAATTCCACCCTTTACATCTCTACCCTCAACAAGAAATTGATCCATCATCTCGCATTCCATCCTTCAATCTGATAGATGATTCCTTTATGGATGATTTCCCTTCATCCCCTCCTGATCTACCCTCTTTATCCACATCTTACCAACAGCTATTGCAAGATATCATTGCACAACCCTCCTTCACACCTTCTATTTCCCTTCCATTATCTTCAATTTCCACAATCCCCATATCTCAACCTTCATTTCCACCATACACCAGTTCTCCACCAACATCTCCAGCTATTCCACCTTCATTCTCTACCTCTGCTCAAGTCCCTATTGAGCATGTTGATCTTCCAGCCTTAGTAGACAGACTTTATGAGCCGATAGATCCCAGGCTATCCCTCTTGTTGGAGACCTCCTTGGCTCCACTTTTAAAGTTAGTTGCAGACCTGTCTGCCAGGCTCTCCTCCCTCATTCCTCCTCAGGCAATCCCTTCATCTGGGTGCCTTGATCCAGTCCTGACTGAATCTAGGCAGGGGGAGATGCATCATGAAGTGGTTAGATTGCCTGCTGCTGCTGCTGTTACTTCTATTCAAGCTCAAGCCTCAACACCACAAGTTGTATTTTTCTCAATGGACCTCAAGTCATTATTATCAGATTTTGATTCAGTATATTTCAGCAGTCTTCCAGAGCATACTGCAGTCCAGCCATCTGAAGATCTGTCTAATGCCATTGTGCTTATTTCAAGCTGTGATATTAGCTTAATACATTCTTTTGTACAGTCCCTTTCTGCTGCTGCCCCTCCTGTTTCTATTGTTGCTGCTTCTACTGATATTGTTGATATTACTGCTAATTCTGATGATTTAATATCCGAGGATATACATATGACAGAGGCATTTGACCTTGAGCCTACTGTTATTGCTGATGTTATTGCTGATGCTGAACCTGTTGTATCTGAAAGTATTTTATCTGTATCAGCTGCTACCCCTGTCACTGCTGTATCTACTGCTGCTGTACCTTCCATTTCTGAGAGTGTTACTTCTGAAAGTCTTGTATCTGCTTTTATAATCTCCTCGGCTAGTGTTGCTTCTATTGCTCCTTCTACTGTTGCTGCCATAATTGTTGTCACTACTGTTACCTCTGCTCAATCCCAACAACAGACAGACTATCTCAAAAGGATTGATGCACTGTATGATGCTCAAAGCTCAGAAAGTGATCAGTTCAAAACTGACTCAGATGTCTCCTCAGCTACTATTGCAAGAAAAAGAAAGGCCAGAAGCAAGGCTATGAAAAGAGTCCCTCCAGCCAAAGTAAAAGATACCAATGATATTCCATATTACATACTGCATAGCTGCCCTATTACAGAACACTGGATGCAATACTCCAAGAATCAATTGAAGGCTATGAAGAAAAAGAGAAAGTATGAGAAAGGTTCCTTTCAGTTCCATCCTCCTCCTCCTCCTGATGCAGGTTCAGGTGGTAGCTCTGCTGTTCAACCCTCTGCCAGAAGCCAAACCCCTTATCAGCCTCAAGGAAGATCTCAACATAGGGGAAGAAAATCCAGAGGATATCAATCAAGGAGAGGAAACTATAGAGGAAACCAAAGAGAACTTCAAGTCTATTCAAAAGGCTATTCCAGGCAACACCCTTATTCAAGTGAAGGACAAGCTTCCTCTGATACAACTTCAGGTCTATTTCCTTACAAGCTTAAAGAATTAGTCTCCTCTAGAGCTCCTCCAGACAACCCCTCAAATAGATATGAGCCTCCAGTTCCTTTTGATGATCCAGAGAACAATCCAATTTCATGGACAGCCAGGATGAAGGAATTAGCTGCTTTGGATCAGATTAAGAAAGCCAGAGAACAAGGCAAAGACACATCCAGTATTACTACTCTATCTGATCAAAGGAAAAAGGAACTTGAAAGATATGCTTCCAGCAAGTTTTTTGATTCTGAAAGCTACATGAAGCTGCATCCTGAAGATGTAGTGCCCAGGCCTAAGCAACAAACTTCTTTAGGTGCAGCTGATGACAGAAGATCCAAAAAGGAAGCTCTCAATCCAAATAGAGAAATAGTACTGATAAAGAGCAAGGAAAAAGAGTAACTCTATAAGGTGATAGTCATTTTGATTTCTGAACTATCTATGACAATGTCTGTGATTCTGCAATGTTGTTTTGTTGTTATATTGTTGCTTTGTATGTTTTTAATTTTCCAATGTCTGTAAATAGTAATCCTAACCCAGATAGGGGCCGATTGTTGGAACACCCTATTACTGATTTGGGTCAGGATCACTATGTCTCTTTAGGAAACCTGTTTTGACCTCATTGTATAGATCTAAAGGTCAAGTAGAATTGAGTCTAAGGGTTAGTAGTTAGGTTTGGAAGCTGTCCTTAAGACCAGGATTTTCAGTTTCAGAAGACTAAGTCATTTTGTCGAGCTCAATACGACGAATCGTCGAACTCCATTCGACGATCGGTGAGCTCACTTCGACGAGTCGTCGAACTCCATTCGACGATCTCTGAGCTCAACTTCATCAAGTCGTCGAACTCCATTCGACGATCTTCGAGCTCAGTTCGACGATCTTGACTCCAGTTTGTTCCGCTATCTCTGAGCTCAGTTCGACGATAGTTGAGCTCAGATTGACGATCTCTGTTTCTGTCTAAGTCCAAATCTCTGAGCTCAGTTCCACGATAGTGGAGCTCAGTTCGACGTTTTTCTGAAGAGTTAAATGTTTTTCAAGATTCAAATACAGACAGTTGAGGAATTATTGTCAGCAATTAATTCAGAGATCTTGTAGTCGTTTTCATTTATTCTGGAGCAAGTTTCAAGGTATTTTCAAGGAATGTTTTATTGGACTTTCCTCCAGAAGACAAAAGCAATTAAGGAAGTAATTAATGACAGGCTAACGGCTATCTTGACATTGGATCATTTCTATTCAGAACAAAAGGAATAAAAGATAAGATTTTTCAATCCCTGAAAAAGAAGAACAAGAAGTTAGAAAAATACTCTGTGCAACAACCATTCTCTGCAACAATAACTCTTACAACAACATTTTACACAAGAGAAATAAAGAGAGTTGCAGACATTCTCAGTCTCAAGATTCACACAAGAACACATCACCAAAGGAGATCAACCAACTACAACTTTCAGATCTCTCTTGATTCAAGTGTTCAAAGGCCATCATCATTCAAGACTCCAGACATCTCACATTTCAGATGTTGCTGAAATCATCATTTGTTGGAGATCAATTTTCTGAAGGCCTATTACCCTACTGCAAAGCTTCCCTTCCTGAACAACTCAAGATCTCAGGGGTAGCTTTGATAACATCCACAATCTTCTCTATGATTATTGACAGAGAAGATCTTCTCATCCCTCTCTCTCTCTCTCTCTCTCTCTGCTGTAAAGGGTTTTTCAAACTCCCTTCAAAAGTTTGTGTTTGGTTTCTGAGACCTTATCAACACTCAGTGGTGGCAAGACACCTGATCAAAAAATCTGGTTTGGTTTTTGAGCACTTTATCAAAAGCTCATTGGTGCCCAGGACACCTGATCAACTCATCCTGCAGTGGATTCCTACCTAGGGTGGTAGAAGAGTGGATGTACCCAGGTTGATTGGGGAACCACTATAGCTCCTTGTGTCTTCTTGTTGCTTGTCTTTATTTTTGTTTCTGGCTGTGATTGTTTTGTGACTAGATTGCTCTATGATTAGATAGTTGCTTCTTGTATAGATTAATTTATATTATTTACTTCTCTGTTCACTTAGGATTACAACAACTGTTGTAAAATGTTTTTAGCAAGCACCATACTCTATTCACCCCCCCTCTAGAGTATATCAGATCTAACTTGCACTTTCACCATGACCTAAATCTCAAGACAACATTGGCAAATCGGATTCCACTAGACAATTCTAGATTTGAAGCTGTTGATCAACCCTTAAGAAGGACTTACAATCCTAAATAAACTATAACGTGTTCTACATGAAAGTTGAGAAATGGTAATAAGAGTGAGATTTAACCACATCATCAAAACATGTTGCACTTAAAAAGGTTAGGTGAAAAAATCAAGAACATGAAAATTATAAATAAAATTTGACAAGGGATCTAAACAAAACTATATTCAACAAGTTATTAAAAATCATGATAACAAGAAGTTGGAAATTTCTGCAAATCGGGAATAAAAAGTGAAAAGAAGTAGGAAACCATCACTTGCCTTGGTTTTACCGGAGAAGACCACCATATCGCACATCAGTGTAAATCGGGACCAAGAAAGACAAGGGAAATTGAAATCTAACAAGAATGGCCAAAAATAGGGGTTAGGGCTGAAAACCCTAGTGAGAAAAACGCAAGGAATGGGGAAGATTTTACCAAGATGGCATAGCTCTCGTTGAGAACTTTCAGGATCTACGATCGGTTTGGGATTTCGAGAACCGGAGCATCGTCGACAACCACCGGAAGAATCGTGGAAAACTTTCTCTCTCTCTTGCACATGTCGCTCTGGTATGGGAAGAAGGAAGATGATCGGTGTAAGGGGGAGAAGAAAAGTACATGTATATATATATAAGGTATAATTAAAATAATTTTTTAACATTTCTAAGAAAGGAACTGGGAATGAGGGTTAGTTGGACCGGACATCTCGAGAAGAAGCCATGGATTTCTCAAGTGGAAGAAAATATTTCGCGAGTTAAAGATATTTCTCGGGGATAGGGAGGAAGTTACTCGAGTAGAAGAAGCAGGCTTCTCGAGTAATGGAGACGATATTTCTTGAGTACAAGAAGAATTACTCAAGAACTGAAGGAAGCACCACTCGGGAATAGCAAACCCAATTCTTGAGTACAGAGCCAAAACTTCTCGAGAACAAGGGTTGTTCTCGAGTACAAGCGAATCTTCTCGAGAATAAGAAGGGCAGTTCTCGAGAACAAGAAGGCCTTCTCGATAGCAAGAGCAGACCTCGAGTGCAGAAGAAGATTTCTCAAGGACTAAATAACCTTCTCGAGAAGTACAAAGGACTTCTTGAGAGCAAGACTACATATCTCGAGAATAATAGGGTACTTCTCGAGAACAACCAAGTATCTCTCGAGTACAACTAGAGCATTACTCGAGTACAGAAAAAACGGACCTCTTGAGAACTATGAGCATTTCTCGAGAGCTAGAGAAATTTTCTCGAGTACAAGAGAAGGCATTTCTCAGGAACAGATATAGACTTCTCGAAAATAAGGAGGAAGAACAATCCCGTTCGACGAATTCTATTCGAAATTCGTCAAACACTAAACCCAAAAGTTCAGCTTAGTCGAACCTAGAACCGTTCGATGCTTCGTCGAATGCCCCAAAATTCGTTGAATGCCTCTATTCGACGAAAACCTACCCTAGAATCTGACACACCATTCTTGAGACGCTTTCATCAAAGGCTTACATAGACAAAAAAAATTTATCACCAAGATCCAAACATGCGCTGAGACTCCAAAATGCTTGGATCGCAATAAAACTAGACAAGTCCAAAGCCTCAAAACTTCATCCTTTATATCAAGGAAAGCATTCAATTCAATCAAATTCCCAAAATCTGTTCAAACAGACCCAATAGACGCAAAAACGCACAAACGGTGCAACGCCGTCAACAAAACGTAAAAAGAGGGGTAACGCCCCAACGTCATAAATATGACGACACCAAATCAACTAATAATATTGGAAAATAGGGAGCGTTACAGTCACACCCCCTAAAAAGAAATTTCATCCCGAAACTTATCACAACATTAAAACAAAACCAAAATGAAAATCCAAATATTACAAAAACTTGAAGACATACCTGAACTAAGGGAAGAGATGCTGATGAGATTCCCTCATCGCAGACTCCAATTCCCACATCACATTCTCGACATCTTGATTTAACCCGAGAACTTTAACTATCTGGATGGCCTTTCTCTACAACACTCGTTCTTGAGAATCCAAAATACGAACAAGTTATTCCACGTACGTAAGGTTGGGCTGAATCTGGGGCTCCGGGTCAAGGTCTTGACGATAACTACGAACACACTTCTGTAACTACCTTACATGAAACACATCATGGACACCAGGGAAGGTAGCAGGAAACTCCAGCATATAAGCAGACACTCTCATGCACTCCAAAATCTGAAAAGGTCCCACATACCAGGGGTCTAACTTGTGGTTCCTTCCAAACCTTTTAACACCTGACATAGGAGAGACTCTTAGAAAAACCAAGTCCCCAACAGCGAACACCAGATCAACCCTTCATTGATTAGCATATTTCTCATTGTCTTCTTGTCCTACACGTAGCATCTCCCAAATATGAGTCACAACACAATTCATTTCTTGAAGGGCTTCCGGAACTAGCAACAGTGTCTCACCAACCTTAGCCCAAAACAAAGTAGTCCTACAACACCTCCCATATAAGGCCTTAAACGGGGACATCTGTAGACTCTCTTGATAACTATTATTGTAAGCAAACTGCATGAGTTTGAGACGCTCATCCCAAGCATCACCGTGATCCAAAATATACAACCTAATCATATCCTCCACGATTTGATTTACCCTTTCCATCTGACCATTAATCTGCGGATGATAGGTGGTGGAATACCTCAAATCGCTACCCAACCCCTCTTATAAACTCTTCCAAAAATGAGAAGTAAATCCAGAGTCTCCATTTGATACGATGCTGACAGGCACTCCATGTAATCTGATGACCTCATCAAGGTATAACTCAGCTACCTTCTTCATAGAATACCCAATCTTAAAGGGTATGAAGTAAGCACATTTAGTCAATCTATCAACTATCATACAAACAGAATCGTGCCCACGGGGAGATCTCGGTAAACCGGTGATGAAATCCATTGTAGTACCCTCCCACTTCCAAATTGGAACATCAAGCGGTGTCAATGTACCTCCAGACCTTCTATGGTCAGCATTAACACGATGACATGTATAACATTCCGACACAAACATTGCTATATCATTCTTTATTCTCGACCACCAAACAATTTGCTTTAGATCTTTATACATTTTAATGGAACCATGAGCTTCAGTACAAATCTTAGCTCGAATATCAATAAAACCGGGGATGCAAAATCTACCCTGATACTTCAAAGTATCCAACTCATCCGAAAATAAATTAGGTAGCTCTCCCTTCTCAATTCTATTTCGGAGGTACAACAAATCTGGATCATCCTTCGGGTGCGCTCTAGTTAGGGAAATCCAAGAGGGCTCTTCTACTTCAAAACTAGCAGGCACAGTACTACTCCCAACCTCAATGTCAATCAATAAGAATTCTTTTATCAAGGACTAAATAGATAGATTAAAAATTTTGGCGGTCTTTCTACTCAAAGCATAGGCTACTACGTTAGCCATTCCTGGATGATAAAGAATCTCCACTTCATAATCAGCCACATATTCTAACCACCTACGCTAGCGTAGATTTAGTTCCTTCTGAGTGAAGATGTACTTCAAACTCTTATGGTCTGTATAGATATTGCACAACGTGCCATAAAATAAATGTCTCCAAAGATTCACCGCATAAATTACAGCAGCAAACTCCAAATCATGCACAGGAAAGTTTCTTTCATGAATCTTTAATTGCCTTGATCCATACACAATTACCTTTCCATCTTACATCAAAACACAGCCAAGTCCAATGTGTGATGCATCCACAAACACATCGTACTCAACTCCTTCAGTAGGCAAGGTTAAAACTGGAGCAGTACACAATCTCTTCTTCAACCCTTGGAAAGCTTCTTCACACTTATCGCTCCAAATGAACGCAGTGTTCTTCTGGGTAAGTCTAGTTAGAGGAGAAGACAACACACCCTTCCACGAATCTTTTATAATAGCCAGATAGGCCTACGAAGCTCCTAATCTCCTTAGGTGTATTAGGTCTCTCCCATTCCATCACAGCAGAAATCTTGGTTGGGTCTATGGAAATACCATCCTTGCAGACAACATGACTCAGAAAGGACACCCAAGGTAGCCAGAACTCACACTTGCTCAACTTCGCATATAACTTATGCTCCCTCAGGGTCGACAAAACCAATCACAAATGTTTAGTATGCTCCTCAACACTGCGGGTATAAACAAGGACGTCATCTATGAATATGATCATGAAATGGTCCAAGAAATCCTTGAACACCCTATTCAATAAATCCATGAAAGCAGAGGGTGCATTGGTCAAACCAAAGGACTTCACAAAAAAAATCAAAATGTTCATGCTGTGAATGGAAAGCGGTCCGTGGAATATCTACCTCACAAATTCTCAACTGGTGGTAGCCTAAACATAGATCAATCTTTGAAAATACCGAGCTACCACGCAACTGATCGAATAGATCATCAATCCTCAGCAAGGGATATCTATTCTTAATGGTAAACTTATTCAATTCTCTATAATCAATGCAAAGCCTCATTGATCCATCCTTTTTCTTTGCAAATAATATAGGAGCACCCCACGGAGAAGAACTCGGTCTAATAAAACCATACTGCAACAACTTGTCAAGCTGAGTACGTAACTCATCCAACTCACGCGGAGCCATACAGTACAGTGCTTTTGCAATAGGACGAGTACCTGGTTCGAGGTCTATCACAAACTCTATCTCCCTCACCGGAGAAAGCCCTGGAAGAAAATCAGGAAAAATATCTAGAAACTCTCGCACCACCGAGATATCCTCACAATGTGGTGTAACAAAAGTTGTTTCCATAGCAGAAATAGAAACCAAATATGCCTAACAACCAGCCTCTATAGCACAATAAGCACGAACCACATAAATAATATGGGAAATCCTATCCTGAAAAACCATAGACGCTCATAGGTTGGCCATTGTCCATCTTAAAGTCCAGTCACTTTGCCTTGCACTGGATGACCGCATCATACATGGACAACCAATCCATGCCCAAAATGACATCAAAGTCCGTCAGATCCAAAACCATCAGATCCGCAAAGGCTAGGAAATCGCCTAGATAAATAGGCATCTCAGAATTCCTAGATTTGATATCACCGAATCACCAGAGGAAAGCTTGACGTTGAAGGAGTCTCCGAATTTATCCACATCCAATCGATGTTTATCTACGAAACACTGCGCCACAAGGAATGAGTGGCACCCGAATCAAAAAGAACCCACACCCACCTATTCCGTACCTTAAATTCCCCTAAAACTGTAGCATACATAATTAAACTAACGAAAACTAGGGCAACAATAGAGAGTAAAAAAATCAATCTACGGTCTAACCTGATATCACTTGTGAAGAGGTCTGAGCTTCCACCCTGGTCACCACAGTCAGCGTTCCTTTCCCTCTGTACTAGTTTGGTGGTGGCAGCAGTGCCCGAAGCGGGGCAGGCTGCAGTGGAGTCTAAGCTTGGGGGCATGAAGTCTTCAGGTGCCCCTTTTGCCTGCATTAGAAGCAAGTTTTATCGTTCAACCAGCAATGAATCACGTCATGTCCCTTACTTGTATAGTTCATGCACATCAGATCTCCTTTGGGTGCACCTTGGATGGCGAGCACCTACTGCAGCATCAAGGTGGCAGTCCTTTTGAAACACCTTTCGTAAGGGTGGCCAGATCGACCACAAAAGCTACATATTTCCCTACTTTTCTTCTTCGAAGAAGGGCCAGATGCCCTAGAGCTTCCATCCTCGTCACTTTCCACTTCTCTTCTCTTTCCCAAGCACCTCGATTCTTGGCATTCTCAATCGCTTCAACCTTCACAGCAGCTTCCACTGCCTCAACATAGCTTTCAGCTCTATAAGTGCATGCCAACTGTTGGACATCGCTTCTTAATCATCCGAGGAAGCGCTTCACTCTTCCTACCTCTGAAGCTACCATATCAGGAGAAAATCTTCTCAACTTACTATACTCAATCTCATATTAGCTCACCATGATCTTTCACTGCTTCAAATGCAGGAAATTATTCATTAGACGGTCCTGCTCGACCGAGGGTAAAAACTTCTTAAGCACCATCTCCTTGAAGGACTCCCAAGAGCAACCTTCTTTCAAACATTCCTTTTCCCGAATCCACCAACTCTTTGCCAGACCTTTTCGCTAGAAGGCCGCAATCATTACCTTCTGGGCTTCATCAATCCCCGAGTACGTGAACATCTTATCGATAGCGATGATCCAGTCATCCAAAACCATAAAGTCGGCACTCCCGTCATAAGTGGGAGGTCTCAATAGCTGGAAATACGGTACAAAATTCATCTCTGGTGGTAACGTCTCTGGGGGCACCAATGGAGCAGGATTAGCAGGTATGGCTTGACCCACGGCAGAATCTTACAGTAAGAGTTGCTGCGCGGGAACGACAGACAACACGGACTGAATCTGCGACAGTATCGCAACTAACTGTCTTGATAGATCTTCGTTACTCAGACGTAAACTCTCGATCACTGCATCACTTTGGGCACCAGATGACTCACCCTCTGACTGGGGAGTCGACCTCATCACAGGACATTTAGCTGGCATTTCTAGAAAGGTAACGAACAACTCATCAAAAATCCTAGATTCAACTAGGACATACAACTAGTTCAGACCATACTTAAGGACACTTGATTATGCTGCAAACTTGCCCTGGGATTATGATGCTATGTCCTACTTAGGATGATATCATCCCATCCTATGTACTCATGTGCCTATGATATGAATGCATTTAGTCTTTGTTTCCATTTAGAAAAAATCATGTGTGTACATGTGTCATCATGTAAAACTTAACTTAGCACGCATGCTTATGGGATGATATGCTATGTATGCAGTGTTATGCATTCTAAAAAGGCCTCAATGCATGTATGAATGGCGTACACATGAAATGTTATGCATCCCATACTACATAACATTGCATGCAATGAGAAAAGAAAACATGCTAATGGGCACCCATGTGATGATGCTTATGCATCCCATATTACATAACCATCACATATTGCTTCATATGGTGCATCCATATACAAACACATATTTTGCATCCCATACTACATAATATGCCCCTGTATACTTCTTATCATGCTATAATTGTGGTACTTAGGCTTCAGTTAAGACGTACTGATGACAGATTGGTGCGTGTATGCAAATGAATGAAGGGAAACAAACTATACGAGATTGTCTTGTTCAATCAACTTGTCAAAACAACCTCCCTCTGATACCAACTGTCACAACCCTAATTTTTCACTGCCATTAAAGGTATATCAGAGCAAGGGTAAAAGGCACGTCATGATGCCACTTCAGTATGGGATAATTGTGAACGCTCAGGCAAAACTCCTACTTAACTGTGAAGAAAGATCTTTATGTTGTTTAAAGGCAAAACCAGTTTAAGTGTAGTAGTTAGTCGTAACCCTCGACTTAGTGGCTCATCTAGCCCACGAGAAAAAAATAGTTATACACTGCGGACAATACTTCCTTTACAAGGTTAGACATCCTACATGAGTTAAAAGGTCCCTAGAGGGCACCTCATGGTATGCAAGTTCTAAGTTTCTAATAGGAATAAAAGTAGATTTTTACGGTCATTAAATATAGAGATTTAGCATTTTAAAACATGTAATGCGTGAGGTAGTAATAGTAATTTTTATACTTGAAAATACCTATCATGCAATCCTAGCACAAAACATCCCAGAGAGAAAGTATCCAAAACACAGAAAGAAAACCAACTAAGCAGCTAGCAAGCATCCAAAATAAACAATCTTATGGGTGTCAACAAACTGACACGAACTGTAATGCCCCGAAACTCAAAAGAAAGAAGGGAGACGCTTTTGGCCAGTTTTGGGTTCTGGCAGGGGGCACACGGCCTGGGACACGGGCGTGTCCCCGGGCGTGTAAGGCTTGTGTCGAAACTCAGCCGGCGAAGTCGACATTTTGCGCTCGAGACTGGGCACACGGCCTGCGACACGGGCGTGTTGCAGGGCGTGTCGACCCGTGTCGACACTTAGCCCGAGAAGTCGACACTATGCGCTCGACGATGTGTCGAGACATGGCACACGGCCTGCGACACGGGCGTGTCGCAGGGTATGTCGACCCGTGTCAACACTCGTCCCGAGGAGTCGACGAGCTTTGCTCGACGATGTGTCGAGACAAGGCACACGGCCTAGGACACAGGCGTGTCCAAGGCCATGTCATCAAGTTGATGATCTTCGCTCGACGAAGTGTCGAGTGTCGAGACCATGTACACGGCCTTGAGCCCAGGCATGTTGAGGTAGACACGGGCAAGGACACAGGCATGTCCTAGAACCCGTGCATTGCTCGGTTTGTTTTCGGGTTAAAAAGATGGGGGTACACGGCTGACCACACGGCCGTGTCAGCTGGAACACTGGCGTGTCAGGTCGAACACGGGTTTGTCGGATGCCCGTGTGTTATTCTAGGCGTGTCGATTTTGACGGCGAATGAGGCACACGGCCCTGGACACAGTTGTGTGCCAGGCCGTGTTCGGTCCAGATTGGACATTTCAGTACTGAATCAAAGCCATTCGTTTCTTTAATTGGTGATCCAACGGCTGGGGGTTGTTCCTGATGGGATATACCCGGGATTGGGCCTTAGAAACCCTCACTTTTAATGAGTTGTTATCTTTCTAAAGCTTAGAGAGAGAGGAGAGCCAAGGAAGGAAGAAGAAGCTAGATCCGGCCATTGGAGGAGCTTCGAAGCACCAAATCGCGAGCCGACTACGGATCCACGGAGGCAAAGCTAGTGCGGTGCTTTTCATCCTCTTACTTTTCCATGGCGCCAAAGCATAACACAAGGGTAATGATCATCTTCTTGAGCATGTTAAGCTCTACTTCTTTTGCAAAAAGGGAAGCCCGCTCTCGCGAGTTTGCGGTGAGTTGGAGGCGTTCCTTTGGGTAGACATGAATAGTCCCCGTTGTTAGAGTCCGTAAGCGAGAACGGACATATGCATGTTGTGTGAAGCCTACCCGGACATGTTGGTCTGGATCGGTGATGTTGCATTGCATAAATGCCGGAGAAGACTCCGTGCGATTGGTTGTTTTTCGGGTTTTCTACACGGTATATTGCAACAGGGAGCCTTGGGGACTAACCCTAAGGTGCACCCGGAAAACTGGGCGGATGCGTGATCTTGCCAACATGGAGGCCTGAGAGCCAACTTGAACATAACCGAGTTATGTGAAATTGTGTGACGAATACGGGACTCGGGAGAAGTTTGACATGCGCATATGGCTTAAATTGTCGTTGCGACGTGATCACGGGTTAGATGGAACCGTACCCGCTTCTATATCGTTCGGGTTAAAGAGACCTAAAGTTACGTGGCACTTGGCGTTGGCATAGATGAGAGTCTTCGGCGGTCTATGGATTAAATTGTCGTGACCCATGCCGGGAAGACAAATTGCTCATATGTTTGGCCGTCAAAGTGGCGGTGGTGGGTCCGGAATGTCTATGGCTTTAACTGACGTGACATCGACCGGTTCACCGAGAATGTGCCCTGAGTGCACGGGGTGTGTGGCCGTGTGAGCCTACGCCTGTGATGAAATGAATATTATTATATTTCTCGCTTGTGCTAATAAAATTGGAAGGAAGGAGTATCACCGCACCGAGGTGGGGGCGGGATCGTTATAATTTGGTTAGCATTGGTGACCGTTGCCTTTTTGTTTGCCACCGTGTGGTGGTCATGTTAATTGCAGGTGCTGATGGACCAAGCGGTCAATAGCGGGCTAAAGCCCAAATTACGAAGCCGGCCCTTGAAGGCCTATTTGGAGTATTTACTACTTTATTCATGTATGACCGGCCTGCGTGCTGTGGTTTGTAAACATGTAATATGAAGTGAACAATTTTGTAAGGCCTTAAGGCATGTACTTGTGTATGTACAACATTCCTAATTTGGTATTAGTGGACATTCATGTTTTAGTGCTGGGTTCTTATTGCAACTTTTATAAACTGCTTCCGCTAGAATACTCTGTGTAGGACGTTATGATTGGTTGGATGGTTTCCATGCGTAACCACCCGGTCTGTCTATGGCATACGGCTTCGGGCCCCGGCAGGACCTACTGCTATACGCTATGCGACGGATAGGGGGTATTACAATTTGGTATCAGACTACTGGTTTTGGTCGGGCTTAAGATGAATTCGGGGGCGAATTCTTTTTAAGGGGTGGTGAGCACATGTGTGTGCGTCATCGTTATAACAGTAAAAGAACCCATGAATGTCCACTTAGGAATGAAAATACACTGTTTGGGGAACCTGCGTGTTCCTATAATTGCAGTTTGTAATTTTATTTGGTCGCTTAACGGTGTTTTGTACCACTATAGGTGACCGGAAGCGGTGCTGGACAGCCAGAATGTCCGGTTTCTGAGGAGTATAGTGCGCCCGTTGAGGTGTTTGAGACTCCTCCTTCGTATGAAACCATTAGAAGGATCGTTGAAGCGATGTTCGCTGTGACGGGTGCACAGCTTGGAGGAAATGTACAACCCTGCGCCCCTGTTGTGGCTTCAACGCCGGTTGGCGTGATGGAGCGGATGACCTTTGGTAGACCATCGGGGCAGCAGCGGAATATCCATTTAATGCAGGGAGCGCACACAGTTGAGGAATACTTGCAAGCATTTCTTATGATAAGCCTCTACCCATGCTTCGAGCTGGATAATGAGCAAGCTACAGTGGATAGGTTTTATAATGGCCTGTGCGCTGAGTTACGAGTTCTACTGCTAGGACCAAAGTTATTGGGATTCCGAGCCTTGGTGGAATCAGCTAGATCTTTGGAGGAAGATTTGAGGAAGACCCTCCCGATGTCAGCGACTATGGTATCGAACTATGCAAGCCCCATAAGAGTTGCATCCGTTGGAATGCTGGAGAAAGGGGCTATGACATCGACTAGCAAAGCTACTTACACATGTTTTACTTGTGAAAAGAAAGGGCACTTTGCCCGAGACTGTTGGAAAAGTGCTAAGAAGGCCAAGAAAGCCATGTCAGGAGCAGTCGAGGTCTTTAATGCAAAGGAGATGGCATTCAAAGTGTCGAACACCTCCAAGTCTGGATATCAAAAGTGGTACAAGAAGGCTAGGACTTTGGGTCTAGTCCCTCCTTTCGGTGCTTCGGGGGCAACTACAAGCCAAACCCCGAGCTCATGTTTCACTTGTGGAAAACCGGGGCACTTTGCACAAGACTGCTGGAGCGGACGTCCCAAGTCCGAGAAGAAGCATGCTGTCGTGACGACATGTATGGTTTAAAGTTATAGCAGTTTAGCCTTGAATACTTGTCGCCCTTGTGCATGTTAGCTTAGAACTACTTGTGCTAAGATTTGTCCTGATTTTCGTTTATTCGGCAAGAGCACCGTTCGTGTGAACGAAGCCTCGCATTCCTTTATTTAGGAATTGTTTTTATGGGTTGGAGTACCTCCTTCGATGGTAAGAGACAAATTGGATGCGTCATAGTCCAATGGTGCTCATTGTGCGCGAGTAGAATTTGTTGCGCTTTGTTTTGGATTGGGAATCATTAGTTCGATCTGCAATCATCGTTACTTCCGTTGGTGGAGTTCGACGTTATATTTGGCATGGACTGGCTCTCGGAGCAGCAAGACTATATAAATTGCGGTAGCAAGGAAGTCAAGCTGGGAGCAAGTCGTGAGATGACCTTTACGGGCTCGAAGAGGTCGAGCAAGACGTTGGTGTCTGCTCTTCAGGTGGTGAAGGCGGTTCGTGCTGGTGCAGAGCTGTTCTGTACACTAGTGGAGGTTGCAAAGCCGAAGCCCGCGTTGGATAATATTTCAGTGGTATTGGAGCCCCCTGATGTGTTCCCTAGAGATCTTCCTGGAGCCCGCCTCAACGGGAGATAGATTTCATGATTGAGCTAGTACCAGGTGCAAAGCCTGTGTCACGCTCTCCATATCAGCTAGCGCCTAAGGAAATGGCGGAGCTGAAGGTGCAACTTCTAAAAAAAAGTTGTTGGAGCAAGGTTATGTGCGTCCAAGTCCTTCGCCTTGGAGCGCACTGACCCTCTTCATTAAGAAGAAGGACGGAAGCTTGAGGCTATGTATTGATTATCGGGAGCTCAACAAGTTAACGGAAAAGAACAAGTACCCAATCCCAAGGATTGATGATCTTTGTGATCAGTTGGTTGGGTCGACGACGTACTCTAACTTAGATAAGGGAGAGTGATATCCCTAAGATAACGTTCAGAACAGGACACGGGCGTTACGGGTTTACGGTCATGCCGTTTGGGCGGACTAATGCGCCGTCAGTGTTCATGGATTTGATGAACAGGACCTTCCGGGAGTACTTGTACCATTTTGTGATCGTCTTCGTCGACGATATTCTGGTGTACTCGCAGAGTAAGGAAGATCACTTCAAGTATCTTCTTTTTGTTTTGGAGACGCTAAGGAGGAATCAGCTGTATGCCAAGTTCTCGAAGTGCGAGTTTTGGTCATCCTCAGTGGCATCCTCGGTCTTATAGTGAGTGAGGAAGTTATTGCAATGGATCCGGCGAAGATTGTTGCGATACGGTAGTGGCCTGAGCTTTCTACGGTAGCGGAAGTCCGGAACTTTATGGGGCTTGCCGGCTATTATAGGCGCTTTGTAGAGAACTTCTCGCGGATAGCGTTACCTCTCACTACTTTGACGAGGAAGGAGCAGAAGTTATTTTGGACGCCGGAGTGCGCGCGAGCTTTTGAGAAGTCGAAATGTCGGTTGACCACGGCGCCTGTGCTGAGTTCGTCGAGTGGGGCCGAAGGCTATAAGATTTATAGCGATGCTTCGGGCAGCGGTTTGGGTTGCGTGCAACTGTAATACGGAAGTGTGATAGCTTATGACTCGAGACAGCGAAAGTGCCAGAGGAACTATCCTGTCCATGACTTGGTGTTAGCGGCCGTGAGTTTTGCCTTGAAGCTGTGGAAGCATTATTTGTACGGTGTGAAGATGGATATCTACGCCGGTCAGAAGAGCGTGAAGTATCTGATTGATCGGAAGGATCTGAATTCGCGGCAGCGTAGATGGATGGAGTTCTTGGGTGACTATACATTCAAGATCCACTACGTGCCTGCTAAAGGTAATGCGGTTGCCGACGCATTGAGTCACCAGAACCCTAGCTCAAGCCAATTGACTGTCGACCTATGACGAGCGGTTGGTTCTGGAGTTGGAGCTGTTGGAGATTGTTGGTGTGGATAAGCAATCAAGTGCTGAAGCGGTGCGGAATTGGACTGAAGTTCAATACGACCTGGCTGATCGGATTCGACAGGCTTTGGTTTTGGATGTTCTTATGAAGCAATTCATGGTAGAGGCTCTGGATGGGTCAAATTCCCAATTCGTTGTGGAGGAAGGATTGCTTTGGAAAGACGGTCGTCTGTGCGTCCCAAGCGTGAGCAATTTGCGGGTGGAATTTTTGTACGAGGCTCACACCATACCAAGTACTCGATTCACCCGGGGAGCACGAAGATGTACCGCGATGTAAAGAACTGTTTTGGTGGCCGGGTATGAAGAAGGAGGTGGCGCTATACGTAGCGAAGTGCAAAACTTGCTCCTTGGTGAAGGCGGAGTGCCAAAAGCCGGGAGGATTTCTTAAGTCCTTGTCTATTCCGAAGTGGAAATTCGACGACATCTCTATGGACTTTGTGCACGGTTTGCCAAGGTCGCAAAAGGGGAAAACAACGCCAGTTGTGTGGTCGTAGATCAGTTAACGAAGGTGTCGCATTTCATTCCGCATAGGAAGAATGATCCGGTGGAGAAGTTGGCAAAATTGTATGTTGATAATATAGTACGGCTTCACGGTGTGCCCCGCAGCATCGTGAGTGACCGAGATAAGCGGTTCACGTCCAATGTTTGGAGGCTAGTGCAGCAAATGTTGGGAACAAGATTAAAATTCAACACAGCCTTTCATCTACAAACGGATGGGCAGACCGAGAGGGTCAATATAACTATGGAAGATATGCTCCGCATGTGTGTCTTGGACTTTGGAAAGCAATGGGAAGACCATTTTTATATAGTAGAAGATGTCGCAGGCCGTTGTCCTGGCTGGAAACAGGTGAGTCAAGTTGTATAAGCGATTCGAAGTGGAGGATGCTACTTTGTTGGTGCGAAGCGTTCGGGATAGGTTGCTTATCGCTCAGGACCGGCAAGCGAAGTACTATAAGGCCAAACACAGGAACGTGGAGTTCGCTGTGGGCGACTGGGTGTACTTTAAAAGATCAAGCCATTCAAGGGTGTCTCGCGGGTTCGGCGATTGAAAAAGTTAAGCTCGAGGTACCTTGGGCCGTTTGAGGTTCTGGAGCGGGTTGTTGAAGCAGCCTATCAATTGAAGCTTTCAGTGGAGCTTAGTGGTCTACATGCTGTATTCCATATTTCGGTGCTATAAAAGGCGGTGCAAGAACCTACGCGAGTGATCGCGGCGAATCAAGCGCAGGTTGATAGTGGGTTGACGACAAAAGTAAAGCCCGTGCGGATTGAGGACTCGGAGGTCAAGTGGCTACGCAATAAAGAGATCAGGATGGTCAAGGTCCAGTGGGACAATTGCGGTCATGAGGAGCTCTCTTGGGCGCGAGAGCAGACTATGCTTGACGAGTATCCGGAGTTGTTCCACTCAGGTACAAATTTTGGTTTTGTACATGTCTTTCCTTTATCTAATTTCGTGGACGAAATTCTGTTAAGAGGGGGAGAGTTGTAACGCCCCGAAACTCAAAAGAAAGACGGGAGACGCTTTGGGCCAGTTTTGTGTTCTGGCAGGGGGCACACGGCCTGGGACACGGGCGTATCGCAGGGCTTGTCAGGCTTGTGTCGACACTCAGCCGGTGAAGTCGATATTTTTCTCTCGACATTGTGTCGAGACTGGCCACACGGCCTGCGACACGGGCGTATCGCAGGGCGTGTCGACCCGTGTCGACACTCAGCCCGCAAAGTCGACACTCTGTGCTCGACGATATGTCGAGACATGGCACACGGCCTACGACACGGGCGTGTCGCAGGGCGTGTTGACCCGTGTCGACACTCGTCCCGGGGAGTCAACGAACTTTTCTCGACGATGTGTCGAGACAAGGCACACAGCCTAGGACACGGGCGTGTCCAAGGCCGTGTCGTCAGGTCGACGATCTTCGCTCGACGAAGTGTCGAGACCGTGTACACGGCCTGGAGCCCAGGCGTGTTGAGGTAGACACGGGCAAGGACACGGGCATGTCCTAGAACCTGTGCAGTGCTCGGGTTGTTTTCGGGTTAAAAAGATGGGGGTACACGGCTGACCACACGACCGTGTCAGCTGGAACATGGGCGTGTCAGGTCGAACACGGGTGTGTCGGATGCCCGTGTGTTGTTCCAAGCGCGTCGATTTTGACGGCGAATGAGGCACACGGCCCTGGACACGGGCGTGTGCCAGGCCGTGTTCGGTCCATATTGGACATTTCAGTCCCGAATCAAAGCCGTTCGTTTCTTTAGTTGGTGATCCAACGGCTAGGGGTTCTTCCTGATGGGATATACCCGGGATTGGGCCTTAGAAACCCCCACTTTTCATGAGTTATTATCTTTCTAAATCTTAGAGAGAGAGGAGAGCCAAGGAAGGAAGAAGAAGCCAGATCCGGCCATTGGAGGAGCTTCGAAGCTCCAAATCGCGAGCCGACTCCGGATCCACAGAGGCAAAGCTATTGCGGTGCTTTTCATCCGCTTACTTTTCCATGGTGCCAAAGAAGAACGCAGGGGTAACGATCCTCTTCTTGAGCATGTTATGCTCTACTTCTTTTGCAAAAAGGGAAGCCCGCTCTCGCGAGTTTGCGGTGAGTTGGAGGCGTTCCTTCTGGTAGACATGAATAGTCCCCGTTGTTAGAGTCCGTAAGCGAGAACGAACATAGGCATATTGTGTGAAGCCTACCCGGACATGTTGGTCTGGATCGGTGATGTTGCATTGCATAAATGCCGGAGAAGACTCCGTGCGATTGGTTGTTTTTCGGGTTTTCTACACGGTAGATTGCAACCGGGAGCCTTGGGGACTAACCCTAAGGTGCACCCGGAAAACTGGGTGGATGCGTGATCTTGCCAACATGGAGGACTGAGAGCCAACTTGAACATAACCGAGTCATGTAAAATTGTGTGACCAATATGGGACTCGGGAGAAGTTTGACCTGCGCATATGGCTTAAATTGTCGTTGCGACGTGAGCAGGGGTTAGATGGAACCGTATCCACTTCTATATCGTTCGGGTTAAAGAGACCTAAAGTTACGTGGCACTTGCCGTTGGCATAGATGAGAGTCTTCGGCGGTCTATGGCTTAAATTGTCGTGACCCATGCCGGGAAGACAAATTGCTCATATGTTTGTCCGTCAAAGTGGCGGTGGTGGGTCCGGAATGTCTATGTCTTTAACTGACGTGACATCGACCAGTTCACCGAGAATGTGCCCTGAGTGCACGGGGTGTGTGGCCGTGTGAGCCTACGCCTGTGATGAAATGAATATTATTATATTGCTCGCTTGTGCTAATAAAATTGTAGGGAAGGAGCATCGCCGCCCCGAGTTGGTGGCTGGATCGTGATAATTTGGTCAGCATTGCTGACCGTTGCCTTTTTGTTTGCCACCGTGCGGTGGTCATGTTGCTTGCAGGTGCTGCTGGACCAAGCGGTCAATAGCGGGCTAAAGCCCAAATTGCGAAGCCGGCCCTTGAAGGCCTATTTGGAGTGTTTACTGCTTTATTCATGTATGACCGGCCTGCGTAACGTGGTTTGTAAAACATGTAATATGAAGTGAACAATTTTGTAAGGCCTTAAGGCCTGTACTTGTGTATGTACAACATTCCTAATTTGGTACTAGTGGACATTCATGCTTTAGTGCTGGGTTCTTTATTGCAATTTTTATAAACTGCTTCCGCTAGAATGCTCTATGTAGGACATTATGATTGGTTGGATGGTTTCCATGAGTAACCACCCAGTCTGTCTGTGGCATACGGCGTCGGGCCCCGGTCGGACCTACTGCTATATGCTATGCGACGGATAGGGGGTGTTAAACGAACCCACCTAAAACAAAGTATGTCTGAACTAGTAAAGCAACAAATACAACAGTCTATCTCGCTATGGTGAGGCAAAAACCACAGCCAACACTATTGCTCAAGAACTCTAAAACCAGCACCGCAATCAGCTATAGCTCTGAATCTGAGGCATTCCAAAGACAGAACACCTCAGCAAGAATGTACAAGTGATAACAGAAGTAAGCCAATTGTAAACAAAGTCAAGGGGTACCAACCCGAGAACAAAGGACAAATACTTAAATAAAGTATAACAGTAAGGTACAAAAGTCAAAAAAATACTTACGTGAAGCATCACGTATAAAAAAAGTACCCCAAATATACAAGACTATAAGGGGAAAAAATTCACGATTAAATCATCAGGAAGAAGGCAAAGCTCTATTAGCCAAATGTGGTCAACTCCACCAAAAAAACAAAACGGGAAGGGTGGTCAACTCATCTGGACGCACCCCCATGGATATATTAATCTGTCATAATTGTGAGGGAGACTTGATACTCCACCATACACCGAAAAATCCCAAACACCTGGTAGAGTCCCACAAGGTACTAACATAGGGATCAACGTTGCGGCGGTGGATTCGCCCACAAATAACACCTACAATGAAGAAAATCATGAAGTCATACCCCGTAACGACCCGGGTTTAGAGCTCAGGGGAACACCACAACCTAATCGGGGCCTTGCGGATTGTCTCACCCCACAGCATCACCACGAAGAAAACCATGATATAAATCTCAAGATAACATTGACACATCGGATTCTACTAGAAAATTCTAGATTTAAAGTGGTTGATCAACCCCTAGGAAGGACTTACAATCCTAAATAAAGTACAACGTGTTCTACATGAAAGTTGACAAACGGTAATAAGATTGATATTTTACCACATCATCAAAACATGTAGCACTTAACAAGGTTAGGTGGCAAAATCAAGAACATGAAAATTATAAGTAGAATTAGATAAGGGATCTAAACAACAATATATTCAGCAAGTTATTAAAAATCATGATAACAAGAAGTTGGAAATTTCTGCAAATCGGGATAAAGAAGAGAAGAGAAGGATGAAACCATCACTTTCCTTGGTTTTACCGGAGAAGACCACCAAATTGCACCTCGGCGTAGATTGGGACCAAGAAAGACCAGGGAAATCGAAATCTAACAAGAATGGCTAAAAATAGGAGTTAGGGCAGAAAACCCTCGCGAGAAAAACTCAAGGAATGGGGAAGATTTTACCACGATGGCGTAGCTCTTGTTGAGAACAATCAGGATCTATGATTGGTTCAGGATTTTGAGCACCGGAGCACCGTCGGCGGCAACCGGAAGAATCGCGGAAAACTTTCTCTCTCTCTTGCTCACATTGCTCTGGTTCGTGAAGAAGGAAGAAGATCGGTCTAAGGGGGAGAAGAAAAGTACATATATATATAGTGTAATTAAAATAATTTTATAACATTTCTAAGAAAGGAACCGGGAATGAGGGTTAGCTGGACCGGACATCTCAAGAAGAAGCCATGGATTTCTCAAGTGGAAGAAAATATTTCTCGAGTCGAATAAGCAGGTTTCTCGAATAATGTTTACGATATTTCTCGAGTACAAGAAGAATTACTCAAGAACTGAAGGAAGCACCACTCGGGAACAACGAACACAGTTCTTGAGTACAGAGCCAAAACTTCATGAGAACAATGGCAGTTCTCGAGTACAAGCGAATCTTCTCGAGAACAAGAAGGGCAGTTCTCGAGAACAAGACAACCTTCTCGAGAGCAAGAGCAGATCTTGAGTACAGAAGAAGATTTCTCGAGTACTAAATATCTTCTCGAGAATTAAAAAGGACTTCTCGAGAACAAGACTGCATATCTAAAGAACAATAACGTACTTCTCAAGAACAACCGAGTATTTCTCGAGTACAACATGAGCATTACTCGAGTACAAAAAAATGGACCTCTCGAGAACTACAACATTTCTCGAGAGCTAGAGAAATTTTCTCGAGTACAAGAGAAGGCATTTCTCGAGAATAGATATAGACTTCTTGAAAACAAGTAGGAAGGGCAATCTCGTTCTACTAATTCTGTTCGAAATTCATCGAACACTAAACCCAAAAGTTCGGCTTAGTCGAACCCATAATAGTTGGATGCTTCGTCAAACGCCCCAAAATTCATCGAACGCCTCTGTTCCACAAAAACCTACAATAGAATCCGACGCACCAATCTTGAGACGCTATCAGCAAATGCTTATATAGGCAAAAAAATCATCACAAAGATCCAAACACGCGTCGAGACTACAAAATGCTCGGATCTCAATAAATCTGGACAAGTCCGACGCTTCAAAACTTCATCCTTTATATCAAGGAAAGCATTCAATCCAATCAAAATCCCAAAATTCGGTCAAACATGTAAGACCCCCCCCCCCCCCCCACCCCCCTCCCCCTTACCAGGGAGGGCTACCGGGTCTTATGCCCAGAATCGCCGTCTTACGGTGGCACTAACTCACGGGTTAGTCGACACCGCAACACACTGATTCTGCCAGCTAGTATGATCATTCAACCTGTAGGCCAACATGAGAAGAAAGAAGTAAAACTGTATATAAAACAATCAGTCCACAAGCCACATAGTGTAACATCCCATTTCCAACTAGACCCCTAAGAATGGTTTTAGCCATGACTAGGTCATGACAAACCCTAGGAAGCCAGAAATGGGCCAGGAGATAGGGGACAAAAAGGTGGAGACCATCATGGTCTGCAAATAGTAGAACTCTAAACAATGGCTTAGGATGACCATGGGCTACACCTTAACCCCAAGACCCTACCACAACACCCCTAATGCTTGGGAGACCCATTAGAGCCAAAAGGACCCATTAGGGTCAACCCAAGAGGCCCAGTTGACCAAGGTCAACCCTAGCCCTAAATGGGTCAAACTAGCCTACTTAGGGCCAACTGACCTACTCCTAGCCTAAAGGACCGCTCCTATGCCCTCCTAACCCTAAAGTGAGGTCAAATGGTCACTAAGGACACATTGGAGTCAGCCCTAGAGGCCAGGTTGACCCAAGTCAACTCAAGCCCTAACCTGGTCAAAGTACCCTTACTAAGGGTATGTGATCTCCAAAGTACAGGGTAACCCTACATAACCCTACCTAGACCCTAAGGGAAGCAATGGATCACCCAGGACCCAATGGGGTCAACCTAGATGGTCAAATTGACCAGGTCAACCCTCATTTGGGTCAAGACAAACTTAGCCCAAAAGGGGCTAACCCAAGCCCAAGCCACTTCTCCCTTAGGCTAAACCCATTCCCATGACCATCATAATCAAGTGGGCTGCATTTAGTTTGTGAGGCTGACTAGTCAACCAGAAGTGACTAGGAGAGAGAAAGGAGCTCCTCTCCATGATAAAGGAGGAGAGAGAAAATGAGGAAGAAGAAGGGGGAAGTGAGAGGCCGGCCAAGGGAGACTAACAGCCACCAATTATGGCTGCAATCAACTCCTCTAGGAGAGAGGAGTTGATTCCAGCCGTTTCCCGGCCACCAAGGGGTGGGTTCAGCCCCCCTCCACACAACCCGAGCCACACCTTTAATGGTGTTAATGGCCATTGAAGAACCAGCCTCCCCTCTCCCCCATTTGCAATTTAAACACCTTCAGGGAGCCGAGGGGATCATTTTAGAGCGTTTACCTGGAGGAGACGAGCCATTCCACTGTGCAGTTGCAGAAGCCGAGCGCCGCCGCCGTCGTCAATGGCATCCCGCCGCTCCTCTCACATCCAGGCCGCCAGGAAGGTCCTCCTCCTCTCCTTAACCCGCGGGTAGATCTTAGGTTTAATTAAGCTTGAGTTTCGGGCTCAATTGAGCCCGATCCAATCCGGGATTTTTCCTGGTTTCGGCAAGAAAACCTCTTGCTATATCCGCCGGAAAACGCCTCTCCGGCGGCGGAGCCGCCGCCTGGCGATAGCCACCACCTCAACGGAGGTGTTGGTGGCGGTGGCCGGCCGGGGAAGGGGCTGGATCGCCGGCGGCAGGGCCTGGAAATCGCTCCAGGCGGGACGAATCTCAGCCGTCGGCTCAATGAGGACGATGACCAGATGTCGTTGATCCTTGCGCCACGATTCGTGCTGCATCAGTTTTAAACTCTAGGAAATTAATGTTATTTATTTCATTCTGTCACACTTTTGACATTTAATGTTTTAAATTTTTACAAATAGTTAGAGGCTCTGCATGAGAAAAGGATCAACACATGATTTGTAGCCCTTCCTGTCTACTTTATTTTAAAATTGGTTTGAACCAATTTAGGCTTCTGGTTTGACCAGGGCACCCATTTTGGTGGGACATACCCTTAGGGCTAGGCAGTAATTAAATTGAGTGCCCACTCTTCACCCCCAGCCCAAATTAGCTGAAATTTTGGCAGAGAGTCTATCTTAGATATACCTAGGGCCTGCCCAAAAATGGGAATTTTTGGAGAAAATATTTCTATAGTTTTTGTAAATATTTAATAATTATTAGATAAATTAAATAGGTGCCCTAAACACCTCCAAACCCTCCCAAATCTTGGTGAGTGGTCCCTGGGTTCCAATTAGGTATCTGTATAAAATTGCATTCAATTTGGATGTGTTTTGAATAGGTTTTGACCCAACCCTAGCTATACCTTAAAAAGGGCATTTTGGTCAAAAGTTGCACTTTTGATTTTGAGTGACCAAATCACCTCAACAGAGGCTGAAATTTGGGCCACTGACTTGTTAGGGCACTCATCACCTCCCCATGGAATATGGGATAGGGAGGAATAGATTTGCCCTAAGTTCCTAGGTCAAACCCTAAGGAGGGACCTTTTGGCCTTGTGAAGGGTATGAGTCCTAAACACCTTGGATGAACTTCAATTTTTGCAAGGAGGTTCCTAGGACATATATAACCCTCTGTTAAAAATATTAGCTAACTTTGAAAATGGTAGAGCCCCCAAAACTCTAACCCTAGCTTAGGACCTAAAACTTATAGTGTAGGTTTAGGTTAGGTAAACATCTTGAACCTTAACCAAATTTGGGTAGTGAAGGGCTAGGGTATTTTGAGCCTCTGACAATTTACTTGAGGAATTTTGGACAATGATTATAACACTTCATTTGTAATCAATAGTAATGCCCTAATAATTATTTTGTCTATTGTGGTCTCACTGCCCATAGAGAGGGTATGAAACATGAGCAGAGTTGGTTTTAGGTTATAACAAGCTTGTATGAATTTTGTTAGAATTTTGGGTATCTATTTAGGGCATCTACTTCACAAGTGCTTTATTTTAATTACATATTAATAATTCTTGTCAGAGGCCATTACTTACTGAAAAATCATGAAACTTCCTGCATAGTATTTTTAGCTCAATGTTATCATATGGAAATTTTTGTGGAATTATTTGATGACTGATTAGCATACTTTGTTCATTAACCCTTAAATTAGAGAGTTCATAAGAAAATCAAATATAGCTTTATTTCCAAATGATAAATTATGAAACTTTTTCTAAGCTACTTGTAGTCCATCACAGTCATCCCTGAATTTTCTCTGAATTTTTGGAGGTGTTATTACTATAGAATCTTTTAATATGACTTTTTATGGGGGATTTTTGAAATTAAATTTAAAGGCCTAAACCTTGCTGAAAAATTGGGAGACTTAGGATTTAGAGTTTATTATGCATTTTGTAATTATCATAAATTTAGTGGAATAATATCTTGTCTGATTATGGTACTTCATGTTCAAACCTGGGCCTTTTGGGACATTAGAATAAATTAATTAATTATCAGACAAATTAGGAAAATTATAAATTTCTGGATTTATGTTTTAAATGTCCTTTTAGACCTCTAATAATTACCATAATGGTACTGGATGAGTATTTCATGTACTTCCCTTTTTACGGGTCATGTAGCTTAAGTGGTCTGCATATAGCAAAACTGCAGGATTTCATTTGGATGTGAATTAGGGCAAGTATGATGAGTCCTGATGGTTTGGACAAGTGGAATGGGCTGCGTCTTTGGAAGATGAGTGAGTAAGGTGTGGTTCTGTCTAGGGTTATAGGCGTTCGGGTCCGACGAAAGATCGTCCTACCCAAGGAGAGTTGGAGTCAAATTACCCTAGGATTAGCATATCGAAATATGAGAAAATAAAGGGTAAGGGAATCAACCAATAATAAAATAAGTACCTTGCGAAAGGGAACGCTGGGCGTAATCCCAACATAGTTCCTAGTGCCCCTTGAGAGCCCTTCACAGGGAATACCGGGGGCAGTCCTGGGTTAACGTAAACTGTTTAACAAGCTGAAAAGAGTAACTTAGTAATTAGGGTTGCACATTTCACAACACTGATGGCACCAGAGGTTGGATAGGAGCTTCGGCTCGGATGGTTAAAAGGCGGACTTTGGGTCCAGGGAGCTTCGGCTCGATTGCTTGAGTCGGACGTGTTGGTCCGGGGAGCTTCAGCTCGATTCTTGATTACGCTAATTTGCATGTGCATAACAGGAAAGGAAATTAAGGTGGTGGGTCTTCGGTATTGGAGGTTCGATGCACCGATGCCAACACGTTGACTCGGTAAGTGTGGTTAGCACTTCGCCAACAGAAGTCCGGTGCGTCAGCCGACAAGAGTACGCAGGAGTCCGCTTCGTGCACCAAGCGTTGAGGCGTACGATAGGTCTGACCGGTAGTGCTTTACTGGTTTAGAGGTGGGCGAGGCCCAACCCACCGCTTCCGTCTGCCACTACGGAGGTATCCTGGGAGGTTACGGCTCCAGAAAGGGGGAACTAAAGGTCTGTGTGCACAGAGTCGGGTGTGTGTGTTGCACTTGCATGTCCATCATACCCACTTGCATGTCATGGCATAATCGTTACCTTAACCTTGACACCTAAAGTATAAGTGGAATGGGACGCTTATACCTTAGGACCTGCAAAATGACCCCTTAGTCTATAAGCTTGTGTGGGCAAGTTTATAAATTAAGATTAATTTTGATATATTTAGTTACTGCTGTTTGACCACCGACACCCCAGCGTATAAATCGGTATTGGACTTTTTATATGATGGGAGCCTTGCAAAAGACCCCTTGGCTTATGTGATTATCACATAAGTGAAGGTTACATTTCATATTACAGCTTATTGTCTTTATATGCTATAGAACTTGCTAGAATAGGACCGCTGCCATCTGCTTTTGATATTCTCCACCTTCAAGTCCTCCCCTTTCTTCCTCACCGCTCGGTGCCTAGGAGCCGTGGGGGAAGGGGTGGGGGATGATAGGACTTAGTCTTTTATACTAACGGTTTTCGAACCGCATCATTTAGGGGATCGCGGAGACCAGCATGGAGGAGCAGCCCCAGAGACCGGTGCGCTTGGAGGTGGGGCAGTCTAGCTCCGGAGTTCACACAGCCGGGACCGTGAGTCTCGACCCTGAGCCGTTTTCTACTTTTGTTTCTGCATGAGAGATCTTGTAGTGAGGATTTGATGTACCGGGCATAAGCCCGCTTTGCTACTCTGATGTTATTTTCTGTGGACACTCCCTTCGTGGAGTTATATTTATTATGTCATGTGATTCTCTGTGGACAGATAGTTTACATTTACTTCATTATTTCGCTACTTTTAAGTGATCGAAATGGCCGGCAGAATCGGCGCTTTGTGGTGATGACTCTTCAGGGCGTGAAGGAGTCACCGCAAAACGGCGGTTCTGGGCCTAAGACCCCGGTGTCCAATAAGAAAAAAAAGGGGGTCTTACAAGTGGTATCAGAGCAGACCTCGATCGAAAAGTAGCCGTCCACAACCCTGGGTCACCCCCGCGCAGGTTTAGTTTGGGGACAAACTAAGCAGCGGAAGCAGTGGTGTGCCCATATGGGGGGAATCACATGTAAATTGTCCACTTTCATTAGGCATTGAGTCGATTACCTACTAATGTAGTTCGTTTTGCAGCCCCCAGCTCAGCCCACCCCACAACGTGGAGCTCAGCAGACTCCAGACATTGCACCACCTCCCGTGGTCCCCACACCTTTCCTCCAGTCAGACATGGGGCAGACCCTTACAGCTATCCTTAAGGCCTTCCGGGCTCAGCAAGCTCCAGCCCAGCAGCCAAACCCAGGGGCCAACTGGATGAGCACCTTCCGAGGACTCTCTCCCCCATCATACTTAGGGACAGAGTCGGCAGTACGGACAGAGGAGTGGCTGGATGTTATGTACGAGATGTTGACTGGGATACGATGCCCTTGGGAGGAGAGGGTGGCCCTAGTGGTATCTTGCTTGGAGTCACATGCTAAGCGGTGGTGGAAGACGCCGTTGGACACGACTTTTGCTGATAGGGAGATTGCAGAAATCACTTGGGAAGAATTCAGGGCCACGCTGCTGGAGCACTTTGTTCCTCAGTCGGCCAGAGACGAGTTGGAGGAGCGGTTCTTGCAGCTGAGGCAGGGCACCAGGACAGTGGTGGAGTACAACCGAGAGTTCGATCATTTGGCCCGATATGCGGGCTCCTATCAGCTGGAAGAAGCAGGTTACGTCAAGAGGTTTTATAAGGGCCTAAAAGAGGAGTTGAGGGAGGCCTTGCTTTTTGTCTCTGACGGGCCCATCTCCCGGATTTTGGAGATGGCGAAGAGGATTGAGGCCGACTGGCACACCACTCGGGGCCGGAAACGGCAAGCGGAGGACCAGGGCCGGAGGGCTCGAAATGATCAGCGGCGAGGCACCATACCAGATGGAAGGAGGGCAGAGGAGCAGCCTCGTCAGGAGTTGAGGCAGGAGCCGAGAGAGCAGGTGGTTTTGGCCCCTCAACCTCTCCGGATCCAGGAGATGCAGAGACCCCGGGGTATGGCGTATCCCCCGCCGGAGTGCTTCCATTGTCACCAGGTGGGACATCTCCGGAGAGACTGCCCTATGAGGGGGGCACCACCTCCAGCACCACGGGGTGGCCCACCGGCCCAGCATTTCGGAGGCCGAGGACGCGGCCGAGGACGTGGTTACCAGGGAGGCGACCGCAGGCAGAATGGGGAGCAGATTTACGCTTTGGACTTAGCACAGCCCCGGAACCCGGACAGGGTTATTGCAGGTATGAGAGTAATCTTAATTTTGGATTCATTCATTACTCATATTAAGTGTTAATAGAACTACTAAATGACCTAGGTTAGAAAACCTTACACCAGAGTTTCTTTCAAACTGATTTAGGAATGGTGATGGTGTGCGGCAAGCCTGCCCATACCCTGTTCGACACGGGGGCATCGCACAACTTTGTGTCGGAGGATTTCGTCAAGGACCTGGATCAGATTCGTTGTTATACGGGACTACCCAGGAGGGTGCGCCTCCCCAATGGGATGGAGATTAAGTCCACAGAAAAGTGCCTCCTGGAGGTTACCATAGACGGGTTGACACTCGAGGCCCCGGCAACGATCCTGAGGATGCCGGACTTCGACCTCGTCTTGGGCATGACATGGCTTGTCTGGAAACATGCCCAGATTGATTGCCCGGCAAGGAGGGTCGTGCTGAGCCACGGCGATACTTATGCGACATTCGAAGGTACTACACCGGTCTCTCGTCGCCTGCTTTCATCTATTCAGGCCGTTAAGGCTCATATGCAAGGGGACGAGGTATATCAAGTATTATTCGAGATGACTGAGGTGAAGGACCTGATTGCTAACATTCCGGTGGTTCGTGACTACGCCGATATTTTTCCGGATAAGCTGCCAGGACTACCTCCGCATAGGGAGAAGGACTTCCAGATTCAGTTGGTACCAGGGGCTAAGCCGGTATCCAAGGCCCCTTATCGGATGGCCCCAAAGGAGTTGGCGGAGTTTCGGACACAGTTGCAGGAGCTGGTGGAAGCAGGATTTGTTAGGCCGAGCTCCTCATCATGGGGAGCTCCTGTCCTATTCGTGAAGAAGAAGGACGGCACTTTACGCCTGTGCATCGACTATCGAGCACTAAACAGGCTGACCGTCCGAAATACCTATCCGCTCCCTAGGATAGACGAGTTGTTCGATCAGCTGGAGGGAGCCCATTATTTTTCGAAGCTGGACTTGAGGTCAGGCTACTACCAGCTGCGGATCCAGGAGGAGGATATTCCGAAGACGGCCTTTAGTAGCCGATATGGATTGTATGAGTTCATCGTGATGCCCTTCGGGCTCACGAATGCTCCGTCGGCGTTTATGAGCCTCATGAACCGGGTCTTCGAGGCTTATTTGGATGTGTTCGTCATAGTATTCATAGACGACATCCTTATCTATTCTAAGATGGAGGAGGAGCACACTCGACATCTGACACTGACCTTGGAGAGACTGCGGGAGCATCGCCTTTATGCGAAGTTCAGTAAGTGTCAGTTCTGGCTGAAGGAGGTGGCTTTCTTAGGCCACATTATCAGCGGAGCCGGGCTGGCAGTGGACCCGGCAAAAATTCAAGCTATTTCGGAGTGGCCGCAGCTGAAAACAGCCACTGACGTACGGAGTTTTCTAGGACTTGCCGGTTACTATCGGAAGTTCGTGGAGGGATTCTCTCGAATCGCCCTCCCGCTCACATCCTTGACGAAGAAGGAGGCACCGTTCATGTGGACCCCGCAGTGTCAGACAGCTTTCCAGGAGCTGAAGGATCGGCTGACCTCGGCTCCCATTCTTACTCTCCCCTCGGGGAGGGAGGGATTTCAGGTCTACACCGACGCATCATATCAGGGGATGGGAGCAGTACTGATGCAGAACGGACACGTCATAGCTTATGCTTCCCGCCAGCTGAAGACCCATGAGAAGAACTACCCAGTGCACGACCTGGAGATGGGAGCAGTTGTATTCGCACTAAAAATATGGCGGCACTACCTTTATGGAGTCCACTGTGACATATACTCCGATCATAAGAACCTTAAGTACGTGGACACGCAGAAGGAACTAAACATCAGACAGAGGCGGTGGGTGGAGTTCCTTTCTGACTATCAGTATGAGATGCATTACCACCCGGGGAAGGCAAACGTGGTAGCGGATGCTCTGAGTAGGAGAGCTGCCACAGCATGAGCAGAGCCTCAGTTGATTTCTATGGAGCTGCTGCAGAGACTAGAGGACATGCACATTACTCTGGTATCGTCTGATGATCCTGAGCTCTATGAGGAGTACTTGGCCGCGATAGGCGTTACCGATGACATCAGAGACCGGGTCAGAGAGGGACAGAGGCAGGATGCCAAGTTGGAACCCATCTTCCAAGCTCTGGAGGCAGGCACTGCAGGAGACTACACACTGAGGGACGACCTGGTGTGCTTCAGAGGACGGGTATATATACCGGAGGGGGGCCAGATCCGGGAGGATATTATGACGGAGGTGCACTGCAGCCGGTATTCTGTACACCCGGGGATCACAAAGATGACGGCTGATTTGAAGAAGATGATGTACTGGCCGGGCATGAAGAAGGATGTCTCACACTTCGTGACCCATTGTGAGGCATGTCAGCTAGTAAAGGCGGAGTGCAGGAACCCCGCCGGATTATTGCAGCCACTCCCGGTGCCGGAGTGGAAGTTTGATGACATAGCCATGGACTTCATACATGGGCTTCCCCGGTCTCGGACAGGGAATGACTCGATCTGGGTAATCGTTGATCGGTTGACCAAGGTGGCTCGATTTATACCGATCAGGAAGGATGATTCAGTAGGAGTACTGGTGCGGAAGTTTGTGGAACAGTTCATTCGTTATCATGGCGTGCCCAGGACGATAGTGTCGGATCGGGATGGCCGGTTCACCTCCAGGGAGTGGAGATCCGTGCAAGCTTACTTAGGCACGCGATTGACCTTCAGCACTGCATTCCACCCCCAGACAGACGGGCAGACAGAACGCACCAACCGGACGCTGGAGGACCTTTTGAGGCTATGCATCTTGGACCGCAGGGAACCGTGGGAGAAACTCCTACCCCTTGTCGAGTTCTCCTATAACAACAGCCACCAGTCCAGCATCAGGATGGCGCCTTACGAAGCCTTGTACGGGAGGAGATGCCGGACCCCGCTTTCTTGGGTGCAGAACGAAGATCTGAAAGTGTTGGGGTCAGAGTTTGTTGAAGACACCGAGGCACAGGTGAGGCTGATCAGGGACAGGATGCTCGAGGCACAGAGTAGACAGGCTAAGTACTATGACGCCCGGCATCGGCAGGTGGAGTTCCAGGTGGGGGACCGGGTGTTTCTGAAGATCCGGCCCATGCATGGAGTCTCGCGGGTGCATGGTCGGAGGAAGAAGCTCAGCCCTAGGTACATGGGTCCTTACAGGATCCTGGAGCGGATCGGACCCCTAGCCTACCGGCTGGAGTTACCACCAGAGCTGGAAGCACTGCACGACGTCTTCCACATTTCTTCTTTGAGGAGGGCTCTGCTCCGCCCGGAGCAGCAGATTTTGACCGCCGAAGGGCCGGTAGCTTCAGACCGGTCGGTTCGTTTGGAGCCTGTGAGGATCGACGACCGAGGAGTGCGGGTCTTGCGACGCAAGAAGGTCCCACTAGTCAAGGTCCTGTGGAGGAACCACGGCCAGGAGGAGCATACCTGGGAGCCACAGGACCTGATGCGACAAAGATACCCCGAGCTGTTCAGTCAGGTATACCTCTCAGACCCCTCAAGATGTTAATTTATTTTTCCTGCTTTAAGTATACTAAGGGCTGCTCTAGGCAGATAGAGGCTTATCTTTTGTTTATTGGGGGCTTATCCTTGTTTATTGGGATTTTGGTTTGCCGATTGGGCGAAAGGGTCTTAGATCTAAGTTTTCCCGTAAAATTTAATTTAACAAACAAGGCGTCACAATGGGATGTTACAAGACTCTTTCCTTCGGTAGTAAGACCCGTAGGCCCAACCTTGATTTCGGGGACGAAATCTTTGTATTGTTTATTGGGATTTGTAACATCCCATTTCCAACTAGACCCCTAAGAATGGTTTTAGCCATGACTAGGTCATGACAAACCCTAGGAAGCCAGAAATGGGCCAGGAGATAGGGGACAAAAAGGTGGAGACCATCATGGTCTGCAAAAAGTAGAACTCTAAACAATGGCTTAGGATGACCATGGGCTACACCTTAACCCCAAGACCCTACCACAACACCCCTAATGCTTGGGAGACCCATTAGAGCCAAAAGGACCCATTAGGGTCAACCCAAGAGGCCCAGTTGACCAAGGTCAACCCTAGCCCTAAATGGGTCAAACTAGCCTACTTAGGGCCAACTGACCTACTCCTAGCCTAAAGGACCCCTCCTATGCCCTCCTAACCCTAAAGTGAGGTCAAATGGTCACTAAGGACACATTGGGGTCAGCCCTAGAGGCCAGGTTGAACCAAGTCAACTCAAGCCCTAACCTGGTCAAAGTACCCTTACTAAGGGTATGTGATCTCCAAAGTACAGGATAACCCTACATAACCCTACCTAGACCCTAAGGGAAGCCAATGGGTCACCCAGGACCCAATGGGGTCAACCTAGATGGTCAAATTGACCAGGTCAACCCTCATTTGGGTCAAGTCAAACTTAGCCCAAAAAGGGCTAACCCAAGCCCAAGCCACTTCTCCCTTAGGCTAAACCCATTCCCATGACCATCATAATCAAGTGGGCTGCATTTAGTTTGTGAGGCTGACTAGTCAACCAGAGGTGACTAGGAGAGAGAAAGGAGCTCCTCTCCATGATAATGGAGGAGAGAGAAAATGAGGAAGAAGAAGGGGGAAGTGAGAGGCCGGCCAAGGGAGACTAACAGCCACCAATTATGGCTGCAATCAACTCCTCTAGGAGAGAGGAGTTGATTCCAGCCGTTTCCCGGCCACCAAGGGGTAGGTTCAGCCCCCCTCCACACAACCCGAGCCACACCTTTAATGGTGTTAATGGCCATTGAAGAACCAGCCTCCCCCCTCCCCCATTTGCCATTTAAACACCTTCAGGGAGCCGAGGGGATAATTTTAGAGCGTTTACCTGGAGGAGACGAGCCATTCCACTGTGCAGTTGCAGAAGCCGAGCGCCGCCGCCGTCGTCAATGGCATCCCGCCGCTCCTCTCGCATCCAGGCCGCCAGGAAGGTCCTCCTCCTCTCCTTAACCCGCGGGTAGATCTTAGGATTAATTAGGCTTGAGTTTCGGGCTCAATTGAGCCCGATCAAATTCGGGATTTTTCCTGGTTTCGGCAAGAAAACCTCTTGCTATATCCGTCGGAAAACGCCTCTCCGGCGGCGGAGCCGCCGCCTGGCGATAGCCACCACCTCAACGGAGGTGTTGGTGGCGGTGGCCGGCCGGGGAAGGGGCTGGATCGCCGGCGGCAGGGCCTGGAAATCGCTCCAGGCGGGACAAATCTCAGCCGTCGGCTCAATGAAGACGATGACCAGATGCCGTTGATCCTTGCGCCAAGATTCGTGCTGCATCAGTTTTAAACTATAGGAAATTAATGTTATTTATTTCATTCTGTCACACTTTTGACATTTAATGTTTTAAATTTTTAAAAATAGTTAGAGGCTCTGCATGAGAAAATGATCAACACATGATTTGTATCCCTTCCTGTCTACTTTAGTTTAAAATTGGTTTGAACCCATTTAGGCTTTGGTTTGACCAGGGCACCCAGTTTGGTGGGACATACCCTTAGGGCTAGGCAGTCATTAAATTTAGTGCCCACTCTTCACCCCCAGCCCAAAGTAGCTGAAATTTTGGCAGAGAGTCTATCTTAGATATACCTAGGGCCTGCCCAAAAATGGGAATTTATGGAGAAAATATTTCTATAGTTTTTGTAAATATTTAATAATTATTAGATAAATTAAATAGGTGCCCTAAACACCTCCAAACCCTCCCAAATCTTGGTGAGTGGTCCCTGGGTTCCAATTAGGTATCTGTATAAAATTGCATTCAATTTGGATGTGTTTTGAATAGGTTTTGACCCAACCCTAGCTATACCTTAAAAAAGGCATTTTGGTCAAAAGTTGCACTTTTGATTTTGAGTTACCAAATCACCTCAACAGAGGCTGAAATTTAGGCCACTGACTTGTTAGGGCACTCATCACCTCCCCATGGAATATGGGATAGGGAAGAATAGATTTGCCCTAAGTTCCTAGGTCAAACCCTAAGGAGGGACCTTTTGGCCTTGTGAAGGGTATGAGTCCTAAACACCTTGGATGAACTTCAATTTTTGCAAGGAGGTTCCTAGGACATATATAACCCTCTGTTAAAAATATTAGCTAACTTTGAAAATGGTAGAGCCCCCAAAACTCTAACCCTAGCTTAGGACCTAAAACTTGTAGTGTAGGTTTAGGTTAGCTAAACATCTTGAACCTTAACCAAATTTGGGTAGTGAAGGGGCTAGGGTATGTTGAGCCTCTGACAATTTACTTGAGGAATTTTGGACAATGGTTATAGCACTTCATTTGTAATCAATAGTAATGCCCTAATAATTATTTTGGCTATTGTGGTCTCACTGCCCATTGAAAGGGTATGAAACATGAGCAGAGTTGGTTTTTGGTTATAACAAGCTTGTATGAATTTTGTTAGAATTTTTGGGTATCTATTTAGGACATCTACTTCACAAGTGCTTTATTTTGATTACATATTAATAATTCTTGTCAGAGGCCATTACTTACTGAAAAATCATGAAACGTCCTGCATAGTGTTTTAGCTCAATGTTATCATATGGAAATTTTTGTGGAATTATTTGATGACTGATTAGCATACTTTGTTCATTAACCCTTAAATTAGAGAGTTCATAAGAAAATCAAATATAGCTTTATTTCCAAATGATAAATTATGAAACTTTTTCTAGGGTACTTGTAGTCCATCACAGTAATCCCTGAATTTTCTCTGAATTTTTGGAGGTGTTATTACTATAGAATCTTTTAATATGACTTTTTATGGGGCATCTTTGAAATTAAATTTAAAGGCCTAAACCTTGCTGAAAAATTGGGAGACTTAGGATTTAGAGTTGATTAGGCATTTTGTAATTATCATAAATTTAGTGGAATAATATCTTGTCTGATTATGGTACTTCATGTTCAAACCTGGGCCTTTTGGGACATTAGAATAAATTAATTAATTATCAGACAAATTAGGAAAATTATGAATTTCTGGATTTATGTTTCAAATGTCCTTTTAGACCTCTAATAATTATCATAAGGGTACTGGATGAGTATTTCATGTACTTCCCTTTTTACGGGTCATGTAGCTTAAGTGGTCTGCATATAGCAAAACTGCAGGATTTCATTTGGATATGAATTAGGGCAAGTATGATGAGTCCTGATGGTTTGGACAAGTGGAATGGGCTGCGTCTTTGGAAGATGAGTGAGTAAGGTGTGGTTCTGTCTAGGGTTATAGGCGTTCGGGTCCGACGAAAGATCGTCCTACCCAAGGAGAGTTGGAGTCAAATTACCCTAGGATTAGCATATCGAAATATGAGAAAATAAAGGGTAAGGGAATCAACCAATAATAAAATAAGTACCTTGCGAAAGGGAACACTGGGCGTAATCCCAACATAGTTCCTCGTGCCCCTTGAGAGCCCTTCACAGGGAATACCGGGGGCAGTCCTTGGTTAACGTAAACTGTTTAACAAGCTGAAAAGAGTAACTTAGTAATTAGGGTTGCACATTCCACAACACTGATGGCACCAGAGGTTGGATAGGAGCTTCGGCTCGGATGGTTAAAAGGTGGACTTTGGGTCCAGGGAGCTTCGGCTCGATTGCTTGAGTCGGACGTGTTGGTCCGGGGAGCTTCGGCTCGATTCTTGATTACGCTAATTTGCATGTGCATAACAGGAAAGGAAATTAAGGTGGTGGGTCTTCGGTATTGGAGGGTCGATGCACCGACGCCAACACGTTGACTCGGCAAGTGTGGTTAGCACTTCGCCAACAGAAGTCCGGTGCGCCAGCCGGCAAGAGTACGCAAGAGTCCGCTTCGTGCACCAAGCGTTGAGGCGTACGATAGGTCTGACCGGTAGTGCTTTACTGGTTTAGAGGTGGGCGAGGCCCAACCCACCGCTTCCGTCTGCCACTACGGAGGTATCCTGGGAGGTTACGGCTCCAGAAAGGGGGAACTAAAGGTCTGTGTGCACAGAGTCGGGTGTGTGTGTTGCACTTGCATGTCCATCATACCTACTTGCATGTCATGGCATAATCGTTACCTTAACCTTGACACCTAAAGTATAAGTGGAATGGGACGCTTATACCTTAGGACCTGCAAAACGACCCCTTAGTCTATAAGCTTGTGTGGGCAAGTTTATAAATTAAGGTTAATTTTGATATATTTAGTTACTGCTGTTTGACCACCGACACCCCAGCGTATAAATCGGTATGGGACTTTTTATACGATGGGAGCCTTGCAAAAGACCCCTTGGCTTATGTGATTTTCACATAAGTGAAGGTTACATTTCATATTACAGCTTATTGTCTTTATATGGTATAGAACTTGCAAGAATAGGACCGCTGCCATCTGCTTTTGATATTCTCCACCTTCAAGTCCTCCCCTTTCTTCCTCACCGCTCGGTGCCTAGGAGATGTGGGGGAAGGGGTGGGGGATGATAGGACTTAGTCTTTTAGACTAACGGTTTTCGAACCGCATCATTTAGGGGATCGCGGAGACCAGCATGGAGGAGCAGCCCCAGAGACCGGTGCGCTTGGAGGTGGGGCAGTCTAGCTCCGGAGTTCACACAGCCGGGACCGTGAGTCTCGACCCTGAGCAGTTTTCTACTTTTGTTTCTGCATGAGAGATCTTGTAGTGAGGATTTGATGTACCGGGCATAAGCCCGCTTTGCTACTCTGATGTTATTTTCTGTGGACACTCCCTTCGTGGAGTTATATTTATTATGTCATGTGATTCTCTGTGGACAGATAGTTTACATTTACTTCATTATTTCGCTACTTTTATGTGATCGAAATGGCCGGCAGAATCGGCGCTTTGTGGTGATGACTCTTCAGGGCGTGAAGGAGTCACCGCAAAACGGCAGTTCTGGGCATAAGACCCCGGTGTCCAATAAGAAAAAAAAGGGGGGGTCTTACATATAGTACAATCATATAAATGAAATGAAAAGTACATCACTATAGTCCACAGAAGAGTACAAATGAAAGAGTAAAAAGAGCTTATGCCCAGTACATCAAAATCACTCTCTCACAAAATAATAAATGCGGAAGCTATACTAAAACATCAGATCTCATCCCACCTGAGGACACACAGTAGTGGTAGTAGCCTGCTGAAGTGGTATCTGCTCCTCATGTCCTGCCTCCTCGACGTGCTGGTGCTCCATCTCCACGGGCTCCTAAAAATAGTTGGTCACCGACCATTAGTCAAAAAGACTAAGTCGTTTCCTCCGCACCTCGCCCCGCAGCTCCTAGGCACCGAGCGGGAGGACGAAGCGGAGGACAACAAAAGGGGTAGTAAAGTGGAAGCAGGTGACAGTATCTAACTAGAGTTGTAATAAGTAATGTAGTTCTACTCTAGCAGTTCTAAGTACGGTATAAGTAATAAGTAAGAGCAGTGCAGTAAAGGAAAGTAAAGAATAGTAATATGAACAAGTAAATAAACTAAACTACCACTATGCTATTATCACAAACGTACCCTAACTTATATAAATGCCCATACAAATATATAAGTTAGGGTTTCCAGAAATTTAACTTATCATATAAAAGAGCCCATACTAATTTATATGATAAGGATCTATGAAGCGTATGACCTAATATGAATGAATGATATGATGCAATTTTATGCGCAGGCAAGTGCAACTCACACACAACGACTCTGTGATCACAGACCTTTAGTTCCCACTTTTTGAGAGCTAGCATCACTCTCGGGTACCACCGCTGTGGCTACGGCAGCAGCGGAGCGGGCGTCTCCGCTTATAGACCGGTATGTACACTACCAAGCCTTAGACCCCTCTCAAACTCCTCTGTACACGTCCAAGGTGCACTCTAGAGTCTCGCGTACGTACTTTGCTGACAAACCCGTCAGTCTTGTTGGGTCGGATGTGTGTTATCGTGGATCGTCCTCCAGACCGCAGTGTAAAATAACCCACTGGCCCCTCTAACTCTCACAACCGCCTGGTGCACCGTACTGCCATTGGTGTGACGAATGGCCAGTACCGCATGCCCCGCCACGATATTTATGCACATGTAAGTAATTCATTCCGAGCCTCCCGCTCGCAGGACCAAACCCGTCCTGAATCCCTCAAACCCAAACCCGGGTGAGAACGCACATTAGTGCATTTATACCAACTCCCTCAAACCCCAGAACGGGTGAGATCGCACATCAGTGCCTTTATACCAACTCCCTCCAACCCTAAACGGGTGAGCATATATCATGAGTATCTCCAACCCTACACGGGCGAGAAGGTACAACAATGTCCTAACCTATTAGACTACTCTTGTCTACGGGTTATTATACTTAGAGATTTAAGATTAATCCCAGGACTGCCCCCGGTATTCCCTGTGAAGGGCTCTCAAGGGGCACTAGGAACTGTGTTGGGATTACGCCCAGCGTTCCCTTTCACAAGGATATTTATTTTAGTTGATGGCTACCCATGTCTCTCCCCAGCTCTCTTTATTGCTCTAGTACAACCCTAGTGACTTAAAATGTTACTGGGAAACCGACGGTCTTCCGTCGACCCCCACTCCAGCTTCTAACTAAGACTTGCACTTTTTGATCCCTCACTAAGACGATTCTACCCACCAGGGTTATTCATGTTGAACTCTCTTATTTCTGCCGATAATCAATCCCCTGATAACCCCTAAGGCAAGACCTATTTATGTTATATGCAGACCATGTCCTATTATTACGCTAAATGTGATCTTCCAAACCTTAAGGCATATTGGCCCTAAATATTTATCCTAGGGTGGTATGGACTAAGGGAACTACCCTATGAATTCTCATAATTTTCCTTGACCAAATATTCCTTTAATTAAATCTTTTAATTTAAATACTAGTTCACTTTACACATGAAGTAGTATGATTTAATATCCACTGACCTAGGAAATTTTTCCTGAGTTGTATAGTGATAAAAGATTGCTGCTTACAGAGTTTCATAATTTTCCTTTAGTTATTTATTCCCATTTTCTATTTAATACCAAATTCACATAAAATTCCATTTTCCAAATGAAGTATAGGCAATATGTAATCAAAAATTCCAGGAAATTTACAGAACATTTATAACACTAATTTATGACTATTTGCAGAGTCTCATCAATTTTTATTGTGTAATGGCATATAGAAATCCATTATAACATATTTACCAAAAATGCCATTGTATTAATTTAACAATTAACAATGCATCCATTAATTCTGAAAACTTTATACAACACTAATAATACCATCTTATAGCAGTAGAATAAATTCCAAATTTTTCTGAGGTGCATATTCATCATTTCAAGAATTAAAGGAAATAAGGGTAAAATGGGCAATTTGAGATATATAATCCAAGCGCTCTTCAAAACAGAGGGATCATATTTTTCCTAAGTCAATTGTAACCTTATCTATGCCTTGGCAAAATTTTAGGATTTGTGCTTGAGGAAAACCTATTTTCCAATTTTATTTCCAAAATAGCTATATTTAAAATAAATTCCAATAAATGGAATTTTTGATTCCAAAAATTCCATGATTAATTTGAGGATGAAATTTACCCTAATGAACCACTGTAAATAATTCCAAGATCTTTGCATGCAACCATTGGGCTGAATACACTATATTTGCATTTTTGCTAATTGCACACCAAGGCATAACATGAGCTAACACATGCAAGTGGATTCTCCAACATGCAGTGAACCCAAGGTGCTGAAAATTTTATAATGCACCAAGGATGTCCCCATTGACCTACCACCAACATTTGGGGCCATGAAGAGGCATATAACTCCATAAATTGCATATATTTACATTTTGACATTTTGACCAAAACTATAGGAAATATTGTTTCACAAATTCTTAAATTTTGGCAAAGGCTAGGTATGCCCTAATCCTGCATGTACCCAAAATTTTGGGCCATGGTGATTGCTGGTTTGACTTGGGCATCCAAATGAATCCCTGCCCTAGTGTAGGACCAGTCCTAGGAGAAATGTCCTACAGGCCAGAATACTGGACCAAAGTTAATGATTAAGATGTCAAATTACAGGTAACAGGAAGGCTACATTTTGCATTAAGGAATCAGTTTCTGGAAATGCCTCTAAGAGGCCTGAAATTAGCTTTCAAGTGACAGCAAAAATAGGGACAGAAAATTAAATTTGATATGGCACGAATCTTAAAGCAGAATGGAGGGCATCTGTTCATCTTCTCCATGGAGCCATGGGCCGCGATTTGCCCGACCTGGAGCACCTTACAAGGACATTTTCTGGCCACCCAACCACCTCCCTGGCCGGCCACCACCACCAACACCTCCGTTGAGGTGAGGGCTAACATTCGGCGGCGACTTGGCCGCCGGAGGCGGCGGTTTCCGGCGAACTTGCACTCCATCAAAAAAATCTGAAATTCATGAAAAGCTCACCTTGGATCTGGCTCATTTGAGCCCGATGTCTCGCCTAATAGATCTAGGAAACTAGTATGGGTAGAGGTGAGGTGAAACGGACCTGGATTGGGGCTTGGCGGCGGGTTTGGCGGCGGTTGGCCATGGAAATTTTCCTCTCCGGCGAGCTTGCTCCCGAACCCGATTCGCCACCAAAAGCTTCGATCCAGGTATCGAATTCCACTCCTTTGGACCTTCTGAAGCTAATGGGATGGTTGGTTTTGGCTGATATGGCTTGTATACAGAGATGCCATGATGGGAATTTCGGCCATGAGCTTTGGTTTCTCCTCCTTGGCTCCAAGTGGCATGAAATTGGGTTGGAAAGGATGATAATTGATTTGTGGGTTCAGATCTGTGCTTGGGAAGAGAGGAGGAGGGCCACATGGCCTTCATCCCCATTTTCCCTCTCTTCTCTCTCCTCTTTTTCCCCCAATTTCCCAAACTACCCCCTTGCATGCAATCTCTCTCCAATTTTAGGAGGGTAGGGGCTGTCATTAAGCATTAAGGCTGGTCATGGGTCTTGGTTCATGGGCTTAGCCCATTGGAAATAAGCTTGACACTCATTTTCTCTCTTTAGGCCTTATATTGACCAAATTGACTTTTAGGGTTGACTTGGTCAAACATGGTGGGTGAGCTGACCCTACTTGGTGGTAATGGGTCTAGTGGCACCACCCCAAATTTGGTTGGGTCAAGGGGGTGCCCTACTTAGGCTAATTGGGCTTATGAGTGTGGGTTTGACCAAATTAAGCCCAATGTTGACTTTGGTCAATTGGGGTCAAAGTGTTGACCTAGTGACATGCCCTAGGGTCCACTTAGATTGTTTTTAGGGTTAGGGCAATGTGGTGGGGTCATGGTGTGGCTAGGGTCCCTATTTAGGCTAGTTTGACCTAGTTTGACTTTGGTCCTATAGTGGGCTCCACATGGCTACCACCCACTACCTAGGGTCAAACCTAGTTGATCTCCTTAAATCTCACCCCATGCCTAACCCAATCTAAGTTGAGGGGTCCAGAAGTAACATGGGATGTTACAAAACAAACCCAACAGATGCAAAAAAACACAAACGGTAAAACGCTGTCAACAAAACGTAAAAGGGGTTAATTCCCCGATGTCATAAATGTGACGACAACAAATCAATTAATAATATCAGAAAATCGGGGCGTTAGAGTATTCTTGGAAAAGAAAATTCTTGAAAGATACCTTGTTCTTTGCAGATTCTATCATGCTTTCAGACTGAAACCTTGTGCCATGGTCACTTCTGATTTTGACCACAGAGCGGCCCTTTTCATTAGAATATGCTTGACAAAAGTCACAAAGCTATCTAAGGTCTCTGACTTTTTCTTAAGAAAAAACACACAGGAAAATCTAGAATAGTCATCAACAATCATAAATGAACAGACTTTCGTACCTAGACTATGAATTGGCATAAGACCAAATAAAACTATATGTAGGAGGTAGAGACACCTCTTAGAATCCTTGGACCCAATGCTTTTAAAAGAATCCTTTGTCTGCTTGCACTTTTGGCAAGCATAACAAATGCCATCTTTAGAACATTTCAAGTTGGGTTCATTTCTGACCAACCCTTCACTAAAGAGCTTGTTGATAGCCTTGTAGTTTAAGTGAGCAAGACTCATGTACCATTGCACACACTAAGAGTCATTCTCATTTGCTACATGGCACACTAGAGAATCAGTGTCTAAACATAGAAAGTTAAGATATTAAATATTTCCACTCTTAGTGCCTGTGAGAATGATCTTTAGGTCACTTGCTCTCTTGATTAGGCACTTATCCTTGTGGAATAAAATGACACAGCCTATATCGCAGAGTTGGCTTATGCTAATCAGATTGTATTGCGATCCATCCACATAAGCCACTTTTGTGATGGAGACTATGTCATTGTTGATCATACCATAGCCTTTCATTACTCCTCTATCTAAACCCCCAAATAAAACTTTGGGTGTATTCCTCATTTGAGTGAAATCTTTAAATGGCTCATTATTCCAATCATGTGCTTGGAACATCCACTGTCTAAGTACCAAATAGTCTTTTGATGGGTACTTGGACTAAGCTTCAATGACAGAATTAATTTACCTTAGATACCCAAAAGAATTTGGGTCCTTGGTTCTGTTAGCATAAATAGGAATTTTTCTCCCAGCTGCAGCCTTGATAGGAAGGCTTCCCTTTACACTTGGCACACTAAGTTGTGCCAAAAATTAATGGCAAAGTGTCTCACCTTACGACAGCACCAACACTCATGCATGTTATATCTCCTTTTCTGAACAGTCTTAGATGTGTGTAAACCATCAGGTTTCTTTGGTTCAGCAGCGAGTGTCGCAGCCTTCTTCCTATTTCTCTCAATAAGAATTCGGATGAATATAAGCTTGCAATCTGGTTCTCTTAGTTGATTCTATCTGATAGCAACATTTTCTTACTTTGTAGCTACTAACGTGTTGATGGCATCAGAAATAGTTAAGTGAGACTTGATTGTAGCTTTGCTCATAGCCTTATTGTTTATAGAAAGATCTTGGGAAGAGGCCACAACCTTATCCTTGAGTGTGGATGTTGGATCACCAAACACAAATGATCCATGGTGGGCCATTTGGATTTCTTCATGGGGAGCCTTCAAGGCACTCAACCTCATACCCTTTCTTCTTACATTATAAGGTGCATTATTGCTCTTACAAGGTGAATTTTCATTCTTCCAGTGACCATATATGTCGTCATGGTCATACATGTTAGAAGAGAGTACAACCTTCTGAAAGGTGGTTTGAGACACAGCTAGATCCTTGCCTTTTCTTTTGGAATGGGCAGCTCTAGCATTCCACTTGAACCCCAATCCCCTCTTTTCATTTTGAGAGGAGAATGAGTCTATAAGTGGCAACACTGTCTTAGGCTTGGAAAATTTCTTCATTAGCATCCTCTCTTTGAGGATCTTCTCTTCAAGATCCTTAATGATCTTGCTTTTCTGGCTTATGGTGCCCACTTGGATGATAGAGATTATTTTCAGCTGACTAATTTCTTTACTCATCTGAGCTAGTATTGAAGTTGACTTAGATTACATGGATATAGCTTGCTATAGGGAAACGATATCTTCAGCTTGCCTCTTGACAAGTTTTTTTGCTCTTTTTCAGAGCTTCCAAGAGAGTACCATAACTATCAATCAGTTGATTGGCATCCTCATCGGGTGAAAGTTATTTAACTTAAGGTTAGCTAATCACCTAGAGGGTGTGAATAGGTCTTTGAAAATTTTATTGGTTCTTTGTTGTTTTCAACTTAAACTATCTAGATCTTGTCCTTAGATCCTGCAATAAGAAAGAAAACAAGCAACACAGCAAACACAAAGATTTATAGTGGTTCCCCAATTGGGTACATCCACTTTCCCTCCCACCTATCCAACTGATTTATTGTACTAGGCACAAACTCCACAAATATGCTCCTTAGAGCTTACACGTCAGGCCCTCAACCTAATACATAGATTCTTCACAGAATCCAAACTCAGAACCACATGGGTTCCTACCTCAGAGCCCTACAGAGCTCCTAAAGCTCAGTGATCCACTGATCACCTACCTCAGCCTTATTTCTAAGGCCTACAACTCAGGCTCTTCAGCCCTACAGCTTCAGGCACACATCCCTACTCTCACAGTGTTGCAGCACTCCTACAACTCAGTACCCTTCCAGGTACTTATGGCTCAGACTCCACCAAGGCCTACAACTCAGTGACACACTTGTCACCTACAGCTCAGTGACTTTCCAGTCACCTATCTCAGGCACAAGGCGCTACACTCAGGCGGGGAGGACATCCCTACCTTAGATCCACACTTGGATCCTACCTTAGAGAGCAACACTCTCCTACCTCGGGCAATTAAGCTCTACAGCTCAGAACCACACTTGGATCCTACCTCAGTACCCCAACAGGGCACCTACCTCAGTAATTAATTAGTCACCTGCCTCAGGCACAAAGTGCCCTACACTTAGATTCAGATAAACTGAATCCTACAATAAAAGAATACAAAATAATTAAGAAAAAATAAATAACTTACTCAGAGACAAATCTCATAGTCTACCTTGCTGTACTGAGCAGATATCAGTCCAGCACAATTACTGTAGAAGGAATTAGTCCTCTTCTACAGCTAATACTTTTCTGCTACACAGATGAGCAGCAACCAGCTTGATGAATGGATGAATCAGCTTCTCTGTTTTGGAAATAACTATCTTGATGACCTTAAAGAGCTTCAGCTAACTTCCTTTTCCTTTCATGCTTTCTCTGCTGCACTTGAGCTTTCAAACTTGATCGAGAAGAAGATGTCCAGCCGCCTCTTGATTTCTTTCTGTATTTTCTACGTTTTTTCCTTTTTTCGTTTGATCTATTTTGTTGCCCTAATCCCTTTTCTTTTTCCCTTAAATATGAGTTGATTTGAATTAACGACACAGTTTTATGTGGGCCCAGCAAAGGATTGGTGAGCCCCAATATCTTCAAAAAAGGACAAAGCATCTTTCGGCACCACTACAGCTTTCCCTCAACGGCTGCATGTAAGTTGACATTGATGACACCAGCAATGGTCATCACCATCTAGACTTAGAAAATATTCCAGAAATCCATGAAGTGTTGAGTGATGTTTAGTCACTCTAAGCCATCTATCTTGGCTCTCAGTGCTTTTGGACTTGTGAATTTTCTCTAAATTTATCTCAGCGGTTATATCTCAATGGTCTTTTCTTAACATCTGTGACAGGCCGTTGTCTCAATGCTTTCTTCTTATCAGCTGAGATAAGTTTCTATCTCAGCGGTATCTTCACAGCAGTCTCAGCGTTTTTTGCTTCACAGCTGAGACTATCTTCTGTCTCAGCGGTTTTCCTTTTAACTGTCTCAGCGTTTCCTTCTTCATTAGAAGCGTTGAGTGAACCTGCTTCACTCAACATTTTCTGACTTATAGGAATCTAGCTAGTTTTTTCTCAGTAGTTAAGATGACATATTCTTCTCAGTTGTATCAGCTGTCTCAGCATTCTCAACGCCTTCTTCTCAGCTATCTCAGCTGTCTCAGCGCTTTTTTTCCTTAGTCAATTTTTCTGGCTTTAGCTATGTTCGACGATCTGTGGGCTGAGCTCGTCGAACTCTGATCTTCTCAGCTGTCTCAGCGCTTTTTGCCTTATTTTTTTTTCTGGATTTAGCTTGACAAGTGTTGAGCAGAGCTCGACGATCTTTAAGTGGAGCTCGACGAATTGCAAACTGAGCTCAACGAACTTCACGCTGAGCTCGACGAATTTTGAGTTTACCACCAAACTCATTTTTCTTCAACTGTCCAATCACGGACTACATGCATGCAAGAACTAGAGCACACATCAAATACATTATGCTCCTTAGCATGATTGGTGATGCCTCTTCAATTCCTAAGGAACATTGTAGGGAGCAATTCCGAACAATCTCCCCCTATTTGAAAAAGGCAGAACACCCATCCATGCTAAGGTGCATGAACACAAGAAATATCATGATAGGTCTAATGATAACATTATCATTACAACTAGCCATCCTAGTACAGGATAACTCCCCCTAGATGAGATAGCTTACCACTATGATTGAAAGACCAATAGTACAGGAGAATTATCAATCATTGATAATGTGATAGTATGATTAATCAACAAAAGCTTTATTAATCATTTACAAGGTACACAGTTTGATTAAGATCTACCTAAACATTAACTTAGCCAAACAACAATAGTAACCTTGTGATTACAGGATTTCTATGAAGGAACAACATATTTATGAAACACAGACATGTTAGTGAAAATTTCATGCACATTTGTCACATCAATGTAGTCAGGGCCAAAACATATTCAGTTCCTTGATAGAAATTTGAAATTTTTACACTATTGAAATTCATTACAAAACATAGATTAGACAACTTTTAAATAAGTTTAAGTCTTACAGTCTTCTATCAGATATTCTTTGATGAACTTGCACCAGCCTCCTTGGTTGCAACATTCTTCTTCAAATTTTTAGCTTTGTTCTTCTGCCACTTGAAGTAGAGGAAAGGCTTTGGAATATATCTTGGAGGCATTTTCTTGAGGTTGCTCTTCCTTACCAAATTTTCCTTGAATACTCGTTCTCTTAGAGAATTTCTTTCTAGATGCTTTATCCATTCCTCAGAAGGATATAAACTATCAATATTCTTTAAGATTTGTCTATGGCATACCCGAGCATTGATAATGATGGATTCAGAGGCATCACATAGCTATTCATAGTCTGGATCATCTCCGTTCTCAACTCTCCTCTTTGACATGAACTCTTCAGCCATTTGAGTTCCTTCCCTCTTTCTTCTGGTAGCAAGCTGTGCATGCTCCTTCCCTCTTTCTTCTGGCAGCAAGCTATGCTTCCTGTGCATTTTTATCTTATATTGGGAAGTCTAGGTCCTCTGGCCTCTTTCTATCCAGGAGGGGCAAGTGTAGTGCCACCGTGGTGCCTTGAATTACATTGAAGGCTTGATCTTCAATGAGTGTTGCTGCCTTAGCACGGCTACTCTCCCCCTTTCTACCATCTTCAGAGATGGTCTTTTGTAGTAAGGTGGTGTTGGCTTCATTCTTACTTGATATAAAATTGAATATTCTTTCATTGTCAGCAAGCAGCTCATCTTTCAGAAGTATTGCCTCCTTCATAGATTGGAAGGCAACATTGGTGATATGCTAATTTACATGATCTATTTCACCCTTGGTCTCCTCATCAGTTGCAATTATATAATTCTTGATATAGCCTATGTCAGCTGCAGAGAGATTTTGGCTTGTGTCGAAGGATTGCATGAGGGTGGTCAGTTTGATGCCAGTAGTTTCAGCCCTATCAAACCAGGTGGTGACCTGTTTGTTTAAGTGAGATTTATTTTTTATTTTCATTGACTTTGGTTGTCAAGTCATCACTCAGTTTGATAACTGATTGATCAACATACACCTTGAGGGTTGTGGTCTGAGCATCCAAGAGTGCTTTGATTTGGTTTAGAAAATCCTCATTGGAGATGGGGATAGATGAAGTATGGCTTATAGGAGGAGGTGCAACATTCTAAGCAGGGGTCTGAGAAGGCTCCCCCTAAACTACAACACCTATAGTAGGAAACATTTCCTTAGCTAAAGCTGTATTAACACTACTAATTAAGAGGGTGTTTGTATTACCTATAGTGGGTTTAGAAAGTCACATGATATGCAGTGTTTACTCCCTCAGCCCAGAAATATTCTGGGAGAGAAGTGTCACTCAATAGAGTTCTACCATCCTCAATCAGTATTCTATTCTTCCTTTCAGCAATACCATTTTGCTGCGGTGTTCTAGGTGAGAAGAATTCTTGAAAAATCCCAAATTCTTCACACATTCTTGTCATACTCTCAGATTGAAATTCAGTGCCATGGTCACTTCTGATTTTGACCACTGTACTGTCCAGCTCATTCTGAATTTGTTTGACAAAACTATATAAAACACTTGGGGTTTCAGATTTTTGTCTCAGAAAGAACACCCATGAATATCTAGAATAGTCATCTACCACCATAAAAGTGTAGACCTTCCTACCTAGACTATGAATTGGCATAGGACCAAATAGATCCATATGCAAGAGGTATAGACACCTCACTGAATCCTTGTTTTCAAGGGTATGAAAGGAGGATTTGGTCTACTTGCTTTTTTGACAAGCTGAGCTTATCTCATCCTTTATACACTTAACTTGAGGACCATTCCTCACTAACTCTTTGCTAAAGAGTTGGCCAATAGTCTTGTAGTTAAGATGGGCCAGCCTCTTGTGCCATTTAACACAATGAGAGGCTCTCTCATCAGCTACAAGACAAATAGGAGAAACATTGTTCTCACACTCAAAGTTAAGATAGTACACATTTCTTTTTCTATATCCTGTCAATATGACCTTTTGATCACTTGACCTTTTGATATGACAACCATTCTTGACAAATGAAATGTCAGAACCTAAATCACTCAACTGACTTATGCTAATTAGGTTATGTTTCAAACCCTTTACATAGGCCACTTGAGTGATTGTAACTGAGTTATTAGAAATGTGACCAAAACCTTTGATGACTCCCTTTTCAGAACCACCAAAGATTACTTTAGGCCCATTCAGCATAGGTGAGTAGTCCTTCAGCAATCACCTTATTCCAGTCATGTGCCTGGAACATCCACTGTCCAAGTACCATAGAGGGGCATGGCAACTTGGACTCAGCTGTAATAAAGATTACTTAACCTTAAAACCCAAATAACTTTTGGGTCCTTGGTGCACGTTAGTCTGAACTTTAAAAAATCTACATGCAACTTTTCGAACAGGCAGACTGCTACTCTCCTTGACACTGATATTGTGCCAACAGTCTAAGGCAAAGTGGTCTATCTTGTCACAACACCAGCACTCAAACTTATTATACCTTTGTTTAGGTACAACTTTAGCTGAATTATTAGCAGCAGATCTATTGTTCGGTGCTGGGGCATTGCCTTTTTTATTGGACTTAGCAGTCTATGCAGTTCTCTTAAACCCTAATCCTGCCTTACCCTTTTGAGACACAAACTTATCAATCAAGGGTAATACAAATTTTGGCTTAGAAAACTAGCCACAATCTCCTTCTCTTTCTGAAGTTTATTTTCCAGACTTTTAATCTGATCATTTTTAAATGTGATTGTTCCCATTTGAATAACAGTTATGTTTTTCAATCTGACAATCTCATTCAACTTTTGATCCAGCATCTTCTCTGAATCAGATGCAGCCATCTTAAGATCTGCAATTTCCTTAGCCTGAGTTTTGGCCAGGTTTTTGCTTTTCTTTAGTGCCTGCAACAAGTCCCCATATTCATCTATCAGCTGATTAATATCACCTTCAGACTCAGACCCATCCACATCACTTGATGTAGATGTTGCTGAATCTGACCCAGTACTACAATCTGAATTTTTAGAAAAACATTGTACCTTACTAAGACCAGGCTGATCTTGGCACTTGTCTTCTTCTGACATAGCCATCAGTCCCTTGCACTGATGGTCTTCTTATTCATAGATAGAGTTCAGCACTTGCAGAAACTCATCTTCTTCATCTGCTACATATAGACCAATGTATGCCTCAGCTTCAGATTCTGACTCTGAAGATGATTGGTCTGTCAATCTCTTCTCCTTCTTAGCAACAAAGGATTTCTCCTTCTTGCTCTGGTGTTGAATCTTCTTTTTATCAACAGACTCTTTTATTTTGTCTGGACACTCAGCCACAACATATCCAGGCCTATTACAGCAGTAGCAAACTATCTTTGATGTTGTAGATTTGCTTGGCTTAGACCTGCTCCTGTCCTTCCTGGATGATTTCCTCTTTTGATAATAATCATCCTTAGGCTGAGATGTGGAGGGCTTAGACTTCCACTTCTTCTTCTTCAGGAATCTCTGAAACTGCCTTATGAAGGCAGCGAAGTCTTTATCTGAGTCACTGCTGTCTGAACTTTGGTTGTCTGAATTATCTGAAGTAATTTCAGCAACTATCTTAGGAGGTGATGGAGACATCCTCCCATTCTTCCTAGTGGCTTCAACCTTGAAGGCCACAGACTCTTCTCTATGCTCCCCTTTTGGACTTTTCTCTTTCTCTTTCCTAGCCATCAACTGCATCTCATATGACAACAATTTTCCATACAAAGTTGGAGGAGAGATATCTGCAAGTTTGACCACTTCCCTAATGACACAAATCTTAGTGTCCCAATCATTTGTCAAGAATCTTAGGAATTTATCATTCAGGTCATATGTACTGAAGATTCTTCCATAGGACATCAACTCATTTACTATTCTATAGAACTTTTTATAACACTCAGTTATACTGTCAGACTTTCCTTGTCTGAAACTCTCATATTCCTGCTTCAGCATAGACTTTCTATCTTGTCTGACTTCTTTAGAACCCTCCATGTAGACTATCAAAGTATCCCACATTTCCTTGGAGGTCTTGTAGTGAATCAAATTTTGAAAGTTTGAATCATCTATGGCACTTACTATGATATTCTGGGCTCTTTTATCCATAGTTTCCAGGATGATCTCATCCTTAGTCATCTCTGAAAAATCCTTGGGAATTTTTTAGTTTGCATCTAGAACTGACAACTTCATTAGAATATAAGGACCATCCTTTACTGTAATGTAGATCCTTAGATCAGAAGTCTCCATAAATAGTCTGACCCTTTCTTTTCATATTCCAAATATCTCCTTTGTGTATATGGGTAATTTCATAGAACCTATTTCCTTATGATTTTCTCCTGAACCCATTTTCTTGATATTGAATCTGCCTTATGGATCTAACTCAGACGGTTAAGTCCTTCTTTGAGTAACCTCCCTCTGATACCACTTGAAAGAATTGGTTTCAAGATAACCTAATACACCTAGAGGGGGGGATGGGGATGAATAGGTTCAAATACTTTTTATTCTAAGGCAGATAATAAACTCTAGTTTTCTGTTGGATATACTATTAACATAGCAAACACATCACATAAATATATCCAATCACAGAGTGTACAGGATTTATAGTGGTTCCTCAAGTATTAGGTACATCCACTTTCCCTCTTCGCCTATCTAGCAGTGTGCTAGATTCAGCCTAACTTATTCTCTTCACCTCAGATCTGCAGATCTTACAGCTCAGAACCCAATCAAGGTTCCTACAACTCAGAGTGAGTCCACAATCCTACAGCTCAGGCACACAGCCCTACCTCGGCCTTCAACAAGGCCTACACCTTAGAGATAACAATCTCCTACAACTCAGGCTCACAGCCCTACCTCAGCCTTCAACAAGGCCTACCTACCAGAGACCTAAATCTCCTACAACTCAGCCTTTATAAATTAGGCTTACAGCTCAGATCTTAAAAAGATCTTACAGAAAATAGATTTAAGTTTGTAATTAACCACCACCCAGATAGAGAGAGAAGCGATGGATGGTTTCTTGATCAGTTCTTGGAAGAAACTGATGGCAGAGAACAACCACTCTTAGCTTTCTTCAAAGCTTCTTGAATCTGAACTCAGTAGGGTTGAACTCCTGTGAAGTTGATCTTCAATCAGATCCTTTCTTGAAATTCAGATCTCAATCTGAATCCTTCTTAGCAGATTGGTTGAGGATCTGCACTTGAGGGACTTGATGATGAAAGCACCTTTCTTCTTTGGAGCTCTCTCTCTCCAAATTCTTTTGTTTCTCTTTCTTTAGTATTCTTTATTGATTGGTCGTCAACAACTCTTCTGTATTAGTTCTTCAATCTATAATTATCATCTTCTGTTGAAGGAGAATGCCTTTATATAGACTTTCTCCATGGTAACCGGCTGAATCGGTTTCTAACAAACTTCTGACAGCTCTGACAGTTGCAGTAGACCGGTTGGTTATCGCAGCTGTCATGTCATCCAGTCAGATCTTGAATTTCTGTCTGTCAGCAAAGTGTCGAGACTGAACTTCTTCATGTGTCGACACAAGTAGACTAAGTGTTGACACAAGTGGACTAAGTATCGACATAAGCCTTGGTGATGTCGACACATCTCCTTTGTTGTTGATACTGCTTCTCGACACAGCATCTGTAGAATGTGTCGACACTGATTCTGTGTGTCGACACAAACACTTCTCTTTAACTTTGTTGAATCTCTGTTGTGTGTGTCGACACAAGTCCTGTGTGTCGACACAGTTGATGTCGACATAGTCTTATGTGTGTCGACACTGCCTCTTGGTGTCGACACAGTTGATGTCGACTAACCTTCTCTATGTGTTGACACAGTCTCTGTGTGTCGACATAGCTGATGTCGACTAAACTTCTGTATGTCGACTGATGGTTAAATCTCGGAAATTATTTGCGGTCACGCGGCGACCCGGCGGTTTTATTTGAGAAAAAGGCGAAGTGATTTTATTTAGGAAAACGGGTCGCGCGTATTTATTTTGTTTATTTTGGATATAAAAAAGGTTTAGAAATCGAGTTTTAACGAAAGGAGGCAAGTGCACCTATCGTGAGTAGTACAGGATATTCCGGGTGGAATATCGAGGTCGTATTGTTCTCGGGTCCGGTTCGATTATTTCTACTCTTCCCTGGAGGGGACTATTATTTTACCGATAATACTTGTCGGGTATTTATATATAATAAAATGCAGAAAATGACAGAAAGAAAATGAAAGCATAAAAAGAAAGCAAGAAGGTGGTGCCGATGAAGAGCTTAGCTCGATGGCACCGAAAAAACAATTGAACTAAAATAGACTTAAAATAAAAAAGAGCTCCTAAATTTCTAATTAATTAAGGCGGAGACTTGGCCGTGGAGGTTCCAGTAAAATGAGCTCACCTAGCTATAGGGCTATCGCTCACCTGAACGCTAAGACTATTCGACCGGGCTCTCGTCCGACGAAGGATTCCTCTTAACGCCCGCATTACGCTAAGAACCCCGCTATTGGGTGGGGAACCCAATCCGGTAGAGTTGGCGCGCCTCCTCTCTCGAGGGTTAGTGCGGAACTCTCTTTGCCAAGGGGTGATCTGTCCATACGCACGGCCTCTCGGCGAGCGTATGGAAAACGGAAATAGGGCCCACACATCGATATGTGGTCCTACGCGTCGTTAACCCCGGGCAAACCTTAAGTACTTTTAATTAATTAGAAAAATTAGACCTTTAGTTATTTTAAGCTATTTTATCTGTCCCAATGCTCTTCGATGCCGAGGGCTAAGAACGATTAGCCACTCATCGGAATGGGGACGGCTTGCGGGAAAAGCAGAAAAGAAAGCAGAAAAAGAAAGCAGTAAATGAAAGCAGTAAAATGAAAGCAGGAAAATAAAGCTGAAAATTGCAAGTCCTACCCAAACGAGTAGGACTGAAGAAAGCAGTAAATTGCGAGTCCTACCCAAACGAGTAGGACTGAAGAAAGCAGTAAATTGCGAGTCCTACCCAAACGAGTAGGACTGAAGAAAGCTGTAAAGTGCGAGTCCCGGCGCAAACGCGTGGGCGGGAGAAATGAAAGCGGTAAAACGCACACACGCAAATCCTACTCAAATGAGTAGGGGAAAATAAATGCGGGTCCTACTCAACCGAGTAGGACAAAATAAATGCAACGCACACACACTCTCTCTCGACATAAATGAAAACGCACGCACTCTACAAGAAAGTAAAACACACGCACACACTCGACAGAATTGAAATAAAGCAAAGCGCCATTTAACTTTTAACGAGTAGGCGGAAATAAATGCGCACACATAAAAAATTGCAAAAAACTAAGTTACCGAAAAAATAAAACAACTGCATTTCTACCGCTAAAATGCGGTAGAAATGCATAAAAAGGGAAAATAAAAAAAAACGGAGCGAAAAAGTTTGCAAATAAACGCAAAAATGCAAGTGATCGAAAAATTAAAACGGATACATTTCTACCGCTAGAATGCGGTAGAAATGCATAAAAAGAGAACGAAAAAATTAAAAGAGGAAAAAGGTTTGGAAAATAAAGGAAAAATACAAGCGTTTGGAAAAGCAAAATAACAACATATCCCCTCTTATAATGCTATAAAAACTCCTAAAAAGTGGAAGAAAATATAAAAGGATGAAAAGTTCTACAAAACTAAAAAGTCTAAGTGAAATGAAAATGACAAAACCACTTTAAAATCGTTTTTATAGTTTCATAAGGACGGGTTTTAGAACAAAAACTAAATAACTATTATGAAGAGGAAGACATCTACTTAACAATGAAAAGAAGAAATGACATTTTACTCTCATACAGACACACACACGTATAAAAAAGAACGAAAAAAAAACTAAGTTAAGACAAGGAAAAAAAGATAAGATTGCATAGAGGTAGTCGTTTAGACTCATTCCAAAGCCAAATAAAGGGATGAAAAACACATTTTATTAAGCTAATAATAACGGGTTACACAGGAATGAAAATAAAAACTAAGGAGAGGGGGAGAAAATATCCCTTACATAGCATTTGGACTTCATCCGAGCAGCATAACTCTATACAAAATGGAACCAAAAAAAGGAACAGAAATCCAGAGCAGAAGACTGGAATTTATAGAAAAAATTTTCATGTGTCACGCCCTTGGTCACGGGCGTGACAGGGGGCGTGACAGTACTATTTGAGATGGCGGCCGGCGATTTGACGGGAAAGTTGACTTCGGGCTGGACACGTGGCGGTCTCGCAGTGGTCACGCCCTTGGTCACGGGCGTGACAGGGGGCGTGACAGGCAGGTGGATCTGGGCGCGGTGCGCCAAAAAGTCGTCGCGCGGGTCTTGTCGGGCTAGCTGGAAAGGTCACGCCCCAGGTCACGGGCGTGACTCTGGGCGTGACAGGCGGGTGTCGACACTCGACGATCGTCGAGCTGAAAGTGTCGAGTTGAGTGAACACGGGCTTGGGTCACGCCCCGTGTCGGGTGACACGGGCGTGACCCCGGGCGTGTCAGGCTTTGGTCTTCGAAAATTTGCTGATTCACGGGATTTTGACGTGTCACGCCCTGGTCACGGGCGTGACCAATATGTCACGGGCGTGACATGTCAATTTTTTGGCAGATTTTCATTTTTTCCTGAAAAATAAAATAAAATAAGTTAGTATAATATTTACAAAAATAGGAGCATTTTATTGAATAAAAATAAGTAAAAACGACAAAAATAAATGAAAACAACTAAATTAATGTACACAAAAATAGGTATATTTACAACTCATCAAATACCCCCATACTTAAGCTTTTGCTATTCCAGAGCAAAAGTTGGAGATGAACTTATAAGGAATAAAAGAAATCCTAAGTTTAGCTACTGCTTGAATTAATTAAAAGTAAGATCAAAATAAACATCCGAGGTTAAAGAATTAAATCCTAATTTATGAAATGTTATGAATAGAGGAAGAGTTTCAAAAATACTTCTAGAAAAAATAAAATAGAAAGCAAAAATTTATTTTTGTTAGTTTAACAAAGATGGATTGGATTTATACAAAAAAACTTTAGCTTAAAAGAAGTTAAAAGGAAATAATGCAATTTAAAAATTATGCTCTCAAAAAAAATTTTAAATTAAGTCTAGAATCATTGAAATGAGATAAGTGGTTTGGTGGATTATGAAGAAGGCTTGAATATTGAGGTGAGGTAATTTTTTCTCGAACCTCCAATTTTTTTCTTTTTGGATAGTTAGGAAAACGAAATCTTATTTTCCTAACACATAATAATAATTTTTTTTTCTTTCTTCATAATGAATAAAATAACCCAATGTATATTTGTAGGAGTAATGAATTTTATCCTCTTACTCCATATATAATCTTTTTAAATTATTGGGTGCCTATGTTTACGGAACGAAATCTTATTCCCATTGACATAGGATCTTTTAAGGGATTGGGGGTAATCATGTCAAAGTAAGACATGAAAAAAAATGGAAGTGGGTTTATTTTTTCAAAAAGAAAACTAGATTTTAATAAAAAAGTTTTGAGAGCAACCTTTTTAAAATGAACGTTCCGATATTTCTAAAAGCATGAAGTAGAAATAATTGAAATCCATAGAAGTTATTTTCTTTTTAACATAAAAAAACGAGCTTCTATTTATAAAATTAGAAGTGGGGTGGTGAAAAATAAGTTCCCTATTATAAGGATAAGACATAAAAAATTCTTTAAGACTTAACCCCAGACACTTAAATCTATCGAACTTTAATTAATAAACGAATAGTAAGCAAATAATAACTAAAATTCGCATATAAATTAACTCGAAACTAGATTTTTGGAAAGCAAAAAGGGTTAAGAAATGGTGTATTCGAATTATTTTGTTACATAATTTTAACAAAACATTTTTTTTTTTTTTTGAATTTTTAGAGTTTTTTATATTTTTTTTGTGTTTTAATTATTATCTTTTTAGGATTTTTTAGACTTTTTTATCTTTTTAGGGTTTTTGGTTTTTCTAATTTTTTGATTTTTAATGGTTTTATGAGGATAAATTATTTACAAGAATGAGGAGAGAAAGAAGAGTTATTTACAAAGAAGATAGGGGGGAAAGAGAGATTTTTACAAAAAAAGCAAAGTAAAAACTCGATTGCGGCCCCGCGAACAGACTCTTATTTGAATGGTTGGTTCGATGAGTCGACCGTCGCGGGTAGGCAAGACGCAAGTTTTTACAAAAAAGAAGAAGAGGGGGGAAGAGAGAATTTTTTTTTTTGTTTTGAGGTTTTTTTTTTTTTTTTTTTTTTAATAATTTTTTGAAATTTTTTGATTTTTGCATTTTTTGTATTTTTTTTGTTAAGTACTGAATATAAAAAGTGCAGAATAGGAAAACACCCCATACTTAAACCAACATTGTCCCCAAATGTTGCAGTCTAAGTATGCGGAACGATAATATACAAAATATATAGATAAGTACAAAAAAGAAAAAGGGAGGGTAGGAGCTTCCCTAAGACGAGTCCGGGAGGCCCAGTTGAAACCCTGCATTATTGAGAAGAAAAAGCAAAAAGATAATAGAAAAAACAAAAAAGATACACTCGGCCAAAAGATTGCGGGCGGTAGGGGTGCGTGGGGGAGTCGGAGGTAGCTAAGGCCTTAGCGACCACTACGTGATAAAAATGTGATCTCCTAGCGCGCATAAGAGTGAGGACCGCGCCGAATCAAAATAAAAGAAAATATAATAAGTTTAAAATTAAAGTAAAATATATATATATTTTTTAAGTTTGTCATTTTTTAGTTTTTTTTTTTTGTTTTGTTTTTTTTTGTTGTTTTTTTTTTTTCAAAAACAAGAATGAAAATAAAAAATAAAAATATTTTTTGTTAAGTTTGTTTTTTTTTTTCATTTTTTGGATTTTTAGTTTTTTTTTTTTTTAGTTTAGTTTTTTTTTTTACTTTTATAGTTTTTTCAAATTTTTAATTTTTAAGGTTTTTCAAATTTTTTTTTTTGTTTTGAGTTTTTCAAAAATTTTTTTTTGGTTTTTATAAATTTGTAAATATATATATTAGTTATTATTATTATTATTATTATATTATAATTTTTTTTTGAGTTGGCCAAACTATTTTTTTTTTATAAATATATATAGGTAAAATTAATAGATTTTCCAGGGTTTAAAATAACGAACGTAAAATTCCCCGGCAACGGCGCCAAAAAACTTGATGCATCAAGTTCTCGGAAATTATTTGCGGTCACGCGGCGACCCGGCGGTTTTATTTGAGAAAAAGGCGAAGTGATTTTATTTAGGAAAACGGTCGCGCGTATTTATTTGTTTATTTTGGATATAAAAAAGGTTTAGAAATCGAGTTTTAACGAAGGAGGCACGTGCACCTATCGTGAGTAGTACAGGATATTCCGGGTGGAATATCGAGGTCGTATTGTTCTCGGGTCCGGTTCGATTATTTCTACTCTTCCCTGGAGGGGACTATTATTTAACCGATAATACGTATCTATTTATATATAAAAATGCAGAAAATGACAGAAAGAAAATGAAAGCATAAAAAGAAAGCAAGAAGGTGGTGCCGATGAAGAGCTTAGCTCGATGGCACCGAAAAAACAATTGAACTAAAATAGACTTTAAATAAAAAAGAGCTCCTAAATTTCTAATTAATTAAGGCGGAGACTTGGCCGTGGAGGTTCCACTAAAATGAGCTCACCTAGCTATAGGGCTATCGCTCACCTGAACGCTAAGACTATTCGACCGGGCTCTCGTCCGACGAAGGATTCCTCTTAACGCCCGCATTACGCTAAGAACCCCGCTATTGGGTGGGGAACCCAATCCGGTAGAGTTGGCGCGCCTCCTCTCTCGAGGGTTAGTGCGGAACTCTCTTTGCAAGGGGTGATCTGTCCATACGCACGGCCTCTCGGCGAGCGTATGGAAAACGGAAATAGGGCCCACACATCGATATGTGGTCCTACGCGTCGTTAACCCCGGGCAAACCTTAAGTACTTTTAATTAATTAGAAAAATTAGACCTTTAGTTATTTTAAGCTATTTTATCTGTCCCAATGCTCTTCGATGCCGAGGGCTAAGAACGATTAGCCACTCATCGGAATGGGGACGGCTTGCGGGAAAAGCAAAAAGAAAGCAGAAAAAGAAAGCAGTAATGAAAGCAGTAAAATGAAAGCAGGAAAATAAAGCTGAAAATTGCAAGTCCTACCCAAACGAGTAGGACTGAAGAAAGCAGTAAATTGCGAGTCCTACCCAAAACGAGTAGGACTGAAGAAAGCAGTAAATTGCGAGTCCTACCCAAACGAGTAGGACTGAAGAAAGCTGTAAAGTGCAGTCCGGCCCCGCGGTAAAACGCAAACGCGTGTGGGCGGGAGAAATGAAAGCCCGGTAAAAACGCACGCACGCAAATCCTACTCAAATGAGTAGGGGAAAAATAAATGGCGGGTCCTACTCAACCGAGTAGGACAAAATAAATGCAACACACACACACTCTCTCTCGACATAAATGAAAACGCACGCACTCTACAAGAAAGTAAAACACACGCACACACTCGACAGAATTGAAATAAAGCAAAGCGCCATTTAACTCTTAACGAGTAGGCGGGGAAATAAATGCGCACACATAAAAAAATTGCAAAAAAAAAGCTAAGTTACCGAAAAAATAAAACAACTACATTTCTACCGCTAAAATGCGGTAGAAATGCATAAAAAAGGGAAATATAAAAAAAAAAAACGGAGCGAAAAAGTTTGCAAATAAACGCAAAAATGCAAGTGATCGAAAAAATTAAAACGGATACATTTTTCTACCGCTAGAATGCGGTAGAAATGCATAAAAAGAGAACGAAAAAATTAAAAGAGGAAAAAGGTTTGGAAAATAAAGGAAAAATACAAGCGTTTGGGAAAAGCAAAATATAACAACATATCCCCTCTTATAATGCTATAAAAACTCCTAAAAAGTGGAAGAAAATATAAAAGGATGAAAAGTTCTACAAAACTAAAAAGTCTAAGTGAAATGAAAATGACAAAACCACTTTAAAATCGTTTTATAGTTTCATAAGGACGGGTTTTAGAACAAAAACTAAATAACTATTATGAAGAGGAAGACATCTACTTAACAATGAAAAGAAAAATGACATTTTACTCTCATACACACACACACACGTATAAAAAAGAACGAAAAAAAAAACTAAGTTAAGACAAGGAAAAAAAGATAAGATTGCATAGAGGTAGTCGTTTAGACTCATTCCAAAGCCAAATAAAGGGATGAAAAACACATTTTATTAAGCTAATAATAACGGGTTACACAGGAATGAAAATAAAAACTAAGGAGAGGGGGAGAAAATATCCCTTACATAGCATTTGGACTTCATCCGAGCAGCATAACTCTATACAAATGGAACCAAAAAAGGAACAGAAATCCAGAGCAGAAGACTGGAATTTATAGAAAAAATTTTCATGTGTCACGCCCTTGGTCACGGGCGTGACAGGGGGCGTGACAGTACTATTTGAGATGGCGGCCGGCGATTTGACGGGAAAGTTGACTTCGGGCTGGACACGTGGCGGTCTCGCAGTGGTCACGCCCTTGGTCACGGGCGTGACAGGGGCGTGACAGGCAGGTGGATCTGGGCGCGGTGCGCCAAAAAGTCGCCGTGCGGGTCTTGTCGGGCTAGCTGGAAAGGTCACGCCCCAGGTCACGGGCGTGACTCTGGGCGTGACAGGCGGGTGTCGACACTCGACGATCGTCGAGCTGAAAGTGTCGAGTTGAGTGAACACGGGCTTGGGTCACGCCCCGTGTCGGGTGACACGGGCGTGACCCCGGCGTGTCAGGCTTTGGTCTTCGAAAATTTGCTGATTCACGGGATTTTGACGTGTCACGCCCTGGTCACGGGCGTGACCAATATGTCACGGGCGTGACATGTCAATTTTTTGGCAGATTTTCATTTTTTCCTGAAAAATAAAATAAAATAAGTTAGTATAATATTTACAAAAATAGGAGCATTTTATTGAATAAAAATAAGTAAAAACGACAAAAATAAATGAAAACAACTAAATTAATGTACACAAAAATAGGTATATTTACAACTCATCATCGACACTGCCTCTGTATGTCGACTTAGTTTCTTCAGGTGTTGACACAGCCTCTCCAAGTGTCGACACAATTAACTCCAAGTGTCTACATAGCTTTTCTCCAGTGTCGACACAAGCCTTCATAAGTGTCGACACAGCTTCTCCTGGTGTCGACACATGGACTTCGAATTTTTTATGCATTCCTAAATTTACTTAACCTGCACATGTAAACTCAAAACAACATCAAATACACCTTGATGTATATCATTGAGTAAGGTGAGGCTTCTTCAAATCTGGTACACATTTTCCAATGTACCCAACAGATTCGTATTGGGAGTCAGGAGTTCCATTAGCTAGCATCGTTACTGTCGCTGGTGGAGTTCGATGTAATATTTGGCATGGACTGGCTCTCGGAGAAGCAAGCTTATATTGATTGCGGTCGCATGAAAGTCATGTTGGGAAAAGGTCATCAGACGACTTTCACGGGCTTGAAAGGGTCGAGCAAGACTTTGATGTCTGCTCTTCAGGTGGTGAACGCGGTTCATGCTAGTGTAGAGCTGTTCTTTACGCTAGTGGAGGTTGCAAAGCCTAAGCCTACGTTGGACAGTATTTCAGTGGTATTTGAGTGCCCTGATGTGTTCCCTAGCGAACTTCCTAGAGCCCCGTCTCAACGGGAGATTGATTTCACGATTGAGCTAGTGCCAGGTGCGAAACCTGTGTCACGCTCTCCGTATCGGCTAGCGCCTATGGAGATGGCGGAGCTGAAGGTGAAACTTCAAGAGTTGTTGGAGCAAGGGTATGTGTGTCCAAGTTCATCGCCTTGGAGTGCAACGGTCCTTTTTGTAAAGAAGAAGGACGGAAGCTTGAGACTTTGTATTGATTATCGGGAGCTAAACAAGCTAACGGAGAAGAACAAGTACCCGATTTTGAGGATTAATGATCTGTTCGATCAGTTAGTCGGGTCAACGGTGCACTCAAAGTTGGATCTCAAGTCTGGATATTATCAGCTAAGGATAAGGGAGAGTGATATCCCCAAAACAGCTTTTAGTACGAGATACGGGCATTACGAGTTTACGGTCATGTCGTTTGGTCGACGAATGCGCCGACGGTGTTCATGGATTTGATGAATAGGACTTTCAGGGAGTACTTAGATCATTTTTTGATCGTTTTCATCGATGATATATTGGTGTACTCGCAATGTGAGGAGGATCACTTCAAGCATCTACATTTGGTGTTAGAGACGCTGAGGAGGAATCAATTGTATGCCAAGTTCTCCAAATGCGAGTTTTGGTTGTCCTCAGTGGCGTTCCTTGGTCATATAGTGAGTGTAGAGGGCATTGCGGTAGATCCGGCGAAGATTGTTGTGATACGAGAGTGGCCTATGCTTTCTACGGTATCGGAAGTCCGAAGTTTTCTGGGACTTGTCGGCTACTACAGGCTCTTCGTGGAGAACTTCTCGCGGATAGCGTTACCCCTCACTACTTTGACAAGGAAGGAGCAGAAGTTCGTTTGGACGCCCGAGAGCGCACAAGCTTTTGAGGAGTTGAAGGGTCGGTTGACCACGACGCCTGTGCTGAGTTCGCCGAGTGGGACAGAAGGTTTTGAGATCTACAGCGATGCTTCGGGCAATGGTTTGGATTGTGTGCTACTGCAGCACGGAAGTGTGATAGCGTATGGCTCGAGATAGCTGAAGGTGCACAAGAGGAATTATCCGGTCCATGACTTGGAGTTAGCGGCCGTGAGTTTTGCCTTGAAGCTATGGAGGCACAACTTGTACGGGGTGAAGGTCGATATCTATACCGACCATAAAAGCCTGAAATATTTGTTGGATCAAAAGGATCTAAACATGCGATAGCGTAGATGGATGGAGTTCCGGGGGGACTACACATTCAAGATCCATTACGTGTCTGGTAAAAGCAATGCGGTCACAGACACGTTGATCGCCAGGGCCACATCTCAAGCCAATTGGTTGTTGGTCCATGACGAGTGGTTGGTTCGGGAGTTGGAGGTGTTTGAGATCTCTTGCATAGACAAGCAGTCGAGTGCTGAAGCGCTATTGAACTGGACTTAAGTTCAGTATGACCTGGATGATCGAATTCGGCAGGCTTTGGATGTGGATAGCAGCATAAAATAGCTCATGATAAAGGCTTTGGATGGTTCAAATTCCCAATATGAGGTTGTGGATGAATTGCTTTGGAAAGACAGTTGTCTGTGCGTCCCAAATGTGGGCACTTTGTGGGTGGAATTGTTGTACGAGGCGCATCATACCAAGTACACGATTCACCTGGGGAGCACGAAGATGTACCGCGATGTGAAGAAATTGTTCTGGTTGCCAAGACAGAAGAAGGATGTGGCACTATACGTGGCGAAGTGTCAAACATATGCCTTGGTGAAGGAGGAGTGCCAAAAGCCGGGAGTATTCTTGAAGTCCTTGCCTATTCCGGAGTGGAAGTTCGACAACTTTACTATGGACTTTGTGCACGGGTTGACAAGGTCGCAGAAGGGGAACGACGTCATTTGGGTGGTTGTAGATCGTCTAATGAAGCTATCGCACTTCATTCCGCATTGGAAGAATGATCCGGTTGAGAAATTGGCAAAGCTGTATGTGGATAATATTGTGCGGCTTCATGGTGTGCCCCGCAGCATCGTGAGTGACTGAGATGGGTTGTTCACGTCCAATGATTGGACGCTGGTGCAACAGATGTTGGGAACAAAACTTAGTTTCAGCACAGCCTTTCATCCGCAAACGGATGGGCAGACCGAGAGGGTCAATAGTACAATGGAAGATATGCTTCGCATGTGCGTTCTGGACTTCGGGAAGCAGTGGGAAGATCACCTATACTTGGTGGAGTTTGCGTACAACAATAGCTACCAGACGAGCATACAAATGGCGCCCTTCGAGGCCCTTTATGTTAGAAGATGTCGCACGTCATTGTCTTGGTTGGAAACGGGTGAGTCAAAGTTATACAAGCACCAAGAGGTGGAAGATGCAACGTCGTTGGTTTGAATGATTCGAGAGAGGTTGCTAATCGCTCAGGACTGCCATGCTAAGTACTATAATGACAAGCACAGGAATGTGGAGTTCACTGTTGGCGATTGGGTGTACTTGAAGATTAAGTTGTTCAAGGGTGTCTCGCGGGTGCGACAATTGAAGAAGATAATACCGAGGTACCTTGGACTGTTTGAGGTTCTGGAGCGGATTGGTGAAGCAGCATATCTGTTGAAGCTATCAGTGGAGCTTAGTGGTCTACACGATGTATTCTATATATCGATGCTACAGAAGGCGGTGCAAGAGCCTTCGCATGTGATCACGGTGGATCAAGTGCCGGTGGATAATGGTTTGACGATAAAGGTCAAGCCCGTTCGAATAGAGGACTCGGAACTCAAGCGGCTATACAACAAAGAGATCAAGATGGTCAAGGTCAATTGGAAAAATTACTGTCGGGAAGAGCTCTCTTGCGAGCGAGATCAGACAATGCTTAAGGTGTACCCGGAGTTATTCCACTCAGGTACCGTTTAAGTTTTGTGTTTATCTTTCCTTTATGTAATTTCAGTGACGAAATTATTTTAAGAGGGAGAGAGTTGTTACGCCCTGAAACTCAAAAGTGCGACGAGAGACGTTTTGAGCTAAGTTTGGAATTTGGTTGTGGGCACACAGCCTGGGACACAGCCGTGTCCCAGGGGCGTGTCGTGCTCGGGTTTGACGATGGCCATGTGGTCAACGAATTTCAGTCGACGATCGTCGAGCAGCGAACACGGCCTAAGATACGGGCGTTTCCCAGGCCGTGTCCTTCTCGGGTGGTTGGATGAGTTGGGTTGGGTGAGAAACACGACCTGGGGCCCAAGTGTGTTCCGGTATGACACGGGCATGTCATTTGGGACACAGGCATGTCTAATACCCGTATCCTTCACGGGTTGGTGTTGGGCCTGTATCGATGGAGGAATACGGCCAACGACACAGGCGTGTCAATCCAGACACGGGCGTGTCAATCCAGACACGGGCGTGTCAATCCAGACACGGGCGTGTCGAGAACCCATGTGCTTTTTGGGATGCGTCGGTTTCGACGGCGAATGGGAAACACGACCTTGGACAAGAGCGTGTCACAGGCCATGTTCGGCCCAGATTTTGCATTTCAAGCCCGAATTGTGGCCGTCCGTTTCCTTATTTTGGGATCTGACGGCTGGGGTTTGTTCCTGCTGAGATATACCAGGTTTTAGGGCTTTGAAAACCCCATTTCACATGGGCTATTCTCTTTCTAAATCCTAGAGAGAGGGGAGAGCAAGGAAGAAGAAAGGAGGCTAGATCCGGTCACCAGCGGAGCTTCGGAGCTCCAAATCACGAGACGACTTTGGATCTACGGAGGCAAGGAGATTGCGGTGCTTTTCATCTGCATAGATTTCCATGGTGCCAAGGAAAAATGCTAGGGTAACGATTCTCATCCTAGGACATGTGAAGTCCTCTTTTCGTTTGCATAGGAAGCCCGCTCTCGCGAGTTTGCGGTGAGTTTGAGGTATTACTTCGGGTAGACATGAATAGTACCTGTTGTGTACATGTAGAGTCCGTAATCGAGAATCGACATAGGCATGATGTGTGAAGCCTACCCGGACAAGTTGGTCTGGATCGATGATGTTGCATTATATGAATGTCCGGAGAAGACTCCGCGCGAATGGTTATTTTTTTTCGGGTTTTCTACGCGGTAGATTGCAATAGGGAGCCTTGGGGACTAACTCCATGGTGCACCCAGAAAACTGGGCAGATGCGTGATTCTGGAAACATGGTGGCCTGGGAGCCAACATGAACATAACCGAGTTATATGAAGTGTGTGACGGAAACGAGACTCGAGGAGGTTTGACCCACGCATATGGCTTAAATTGATGCTGTGATGTGAGCAACGGGTCAGACAGAACCGTACCCATTCTATGTCATTCGGTGGGAGCCGTTGGCATAGATGAGGGTCTTAGGCGGTCTATGGCTTGAAATGACGTGACCAATGCCGGAAAGACAAAAAATGCTCGCAAGATTGGCCGTCTAAGTGGCGGTGGTGAGACCGAAGTGTCTATGGCTTAAATTGACGTAACATTGACCGGTTCACCAAGAATGTGCCCTGACTGCATGTGGTGTGTGGCCGTGCGTGCCCACGCTTGTGATGAAGTGTTTACATTATACTGCTTGGTTATGCTAACAAAGTGCAGGGAAAGTAGCATCGCCGCCCCGAGTTTGGGGGCGGGATCGTTATAATTTGGTCAGCATAGCTGACCGTCGCATTTGTTTGCCACCGTTGCGGTGGATTGTTGCTTGCAGGTGCTATGAAGCGGAGTGGTAAATAGCGGGCTAAAGCCCAAGTTGCTGAGCTGGCCCTCGAAGGCCAAATTGAGTGTTTACTTGTTTTATTCATATGTGACCGGCCTGCATGCCGATGTTTGGAAAATATATAATTTGAGTAAACAAATGTAAGGCCTTAAGGCCATTGTACTTGTATATTGTACTTCATTCCTATTTGATTTTGTAGTGGACATTTAGGCTTATGGCTGGGTTCTTTGTTATTGCAACTTTTAAATTGCTTTCGCTAGAATGACTCTGTGTAGGATGTTGGGTATTAGTTGGATGATTTCCATTGAGTAACCTTCTGGTCTGTCTGTGGTATATGACGTCGGGCCCGGCCGGACCTACTGCTATTTGCTATGTGACAGATAGGGGGTGTTACACTGCTAGCTTAGCCATTTCCCTAATGGCACAAATCTTAGTATCCCAATCTCTAGTGAGAGATCTAAGAAACTTGTCATTCAGCTCATAGTTGTTGAAGACCCTAACATAGGTTCTTAGTTCATTGACTATCCTAAAGAACCTTCCAAAATAGTCACCAACTTTTTTAGACTTGCTATGCCTGAAGGCCTCATACTCTTGATTGAGCATGAACTTTTTATCATCTCTAACATCCTCAGAGCCGTCCTTGTAGACCACAAGGGTGTCCCACATTTCCTTGGTGGTCTTGCAGTGTACAAGATTTTGGAAGGTTGAGTCCTCAATGGCACTGGCTATAATATTTTGTGCTCTTTTGTCCATAGTGGATAGAATCACTCCATCTCTGTCCATTTCTGAAATACCTTAGGCACTCTCACAGTAGGATCTATGGGGGAAGCCTTTGTGAGGACAAAAGGACCTTCCACTACTATTACATAGATCTTAGGGTCAGATTCTTCCGTAAACAGTATGACCCTTTACTTCTATAGGCCAAATCCTTCCTTCCTGCATATGGCCAACTTCATGGTCCCTAGATCCTTATAATTCATTCCAGACCGCATAAACTTATCTTATAGCTAACCTTGGAGGTATACTCAGATTGTTAAATCCTTTCTGAGTAACCTCGCTCTGATACCACTTGAAAGTTATTTAACTTAAGGTTATCTTATCACCTAGAGGGGAGAGGGGATGGATAGGTCTTTGAAAATTTTATTAGTTCTTTGCTGATTTCAACTTAAACTATCTAGAGCTTGTCCTTAGATCCTGCAAAAAGAAAGAAAACAAGAACACAACAAACACAAAGATTTATAGTGGTTCCCCAATTGGGTAGATCCACTTTCCCTCCCACCTATCCAACTAATTTGTTGGACTAGACACAAACTCCACCAATATGCTCCTCAGAGCTTACACCTCAGGACCTCAGCCTTATACACAGATTATTCATAGAATCCAAACTCAGAACCACAAGGGTTCCTACCTCAGAGCCCAGCAGAGCTCCTACAGCTTAGTGATCCACTAATAACCTACCTCAGCCTTATTTCTAACGCCTACAACTCAGGCTATTCAGCCCTATAGCTTTAGGCACATAGCCCCACTCTTAGAGTGTTGCAGCACTCCTACAATTCAGTACCCTTCCAGGTACCTACAGCTCAGCCTCCTCTAAGGCCTACAACTCAGTGACACAATTGTCACTTATAGCTCAGTGACTCTCCAGTCACCTACCTCAGGCACAAGGCCCTACACTAAGGCTGGGAGGACATCCCTACCTTAGATCCACACTTGGATCCTACCTTAGAGAGCAACACTCTCCTACCTCAGGCAATTAAACCCTACAGCTCAGATCCACACTTGTATCCTACCTCAGTACCCTAACAGGGCACCTACCTCAGTGAGTAATTAGTCACCTACCTCATGCACAAAGTGCCCTACACTCAGATTCAGATAAATTGAATCATATAAGAAAAGAATACAGAGTAATTAAGAAAAATAAACAACTGATCCCGAGATAAATCTCTGAGTCTACCTTGCTGGACTAAGCAGATATCAGTCCAGCACACTTGTTATAGAAGGAATTAGTCCTCTTCTACAGCTAACACTTTTCTGATGCACAGATGAGCAGCTACCAGCTTGCTGAATGGATGAATCAACTTATCTTTTCAGGAAAGTACTTTCTTGCTGAGCTTGAAGAGCTTCAGATAACTTCCATTTCCTTTTAGGCTATCTCAGCTGGACTTGAGCTTTCAAGCTTGATCGAGAAGAAGATGTCCAGCCGCCTCTTGATTTCTTTCTGTATTTTCTGAGTTTTTTCCTTTTTCCATTTGATCTATTTCATTGCCCTAATCCCTTTTCTTTTTATATGTGTTGATTTGAATCAACGACACACTTCTATGTGGCCCAGCCAAGGATTAGTGAGCCCCACCTTCAAAAAATGACAAAGCAGCTTTCAGTGCCACTGCAGCTTTCCCGCAACGGCTACATGTAAGTTGACTTTGATGACGTCAGCAATGGTCATCACCATCTAGACTTAGAAAATATTCCAAAAATCCATGAAGCGTTGAGTGATGTTAATTCAATCAACGTCATATGTCTTGACTCTCAGCACTTCTGGACTTGTGAATTTTCTCTGGATTAGTCTCAGCGGTTCTGTCTCAACGATCTCAGCGGTTTCTTCTTAACAGCTATGACAGGCCTTTGTCTCAACACTTTCTTCTTATCAGCCGAGACAAGTTTTTGTCTCACCGGTATCTTCACAGCCATCTCAGCGGTTTTTGCTTCAAAGCTGAGACTATCTTCTGTCTCAGCAGTTTTCGTCTCAACTGTCTCAGCGCTTCCTTCTTCATTAGAAGCGTTGAGTGAACCTGCTTCACTCAACACTTCTGGACTTAGAGGAATCCAACTAGTTTTGTCTCAGCAGTTAAGCTGACACATTCTTCTTAGTTGTCTCAGCTGTCACTGCCATCTCAATGCCTTCTTCTCAGCTATCTCAGCTATCTCAGTGCTTTATTCCTTGGTCAGTTTTTCTGGCTTTAGATGCGTTCGATGATCTGTGGGCTGAGCTCGATGAACTCTGATGTTCTAAGTGGTCTCAACGCTTTTTTCCTTAGTTTATATTTCTGGCTTTAGCTTGACAAGCATTGAGTAGAGCTCGATGATCTTTAAGCTGAGCTCGACGAATTGCAAACTGAACTCGACGAACTTCAAGCTGAGATCGACGAATTTTGAGTTTACGGCCAAACTCATTTTTCTTCACCTGTCCAATCATGGACTATCTGCAAGCAAGAACTATAGCACACATCAAATACATTATGCTCCTTAGCATGATTGGTGATGCCTCTTCAAATCCTGAGGAACATTATAGGGCACAATTTACAACATCAGGTTCTGATCCATCCTTCTCATTATATGAAGAGGATGCCTCAGAATTTGGGTTAGTGTCATAATCAGAATCAGAAGGAGAGATTGGGTGAGAGATTACCATATCAGGGTCAGAATTGTCCTGATTTTCTTTAGTAGTGGCCATAAGGTTGTAATCTTCATCATCTTCACAGTTACTGTCATCAGAGGATAGTGGTGCCCTTATGCCCACCTTGGAAGTAGGATGATCACCATACTCTTCTATGGAGATTAGAACAATATAGGCCACTTCATCTTCAGATTCTGAAGTCTCAGAATCACTTTCGAATAAGCATAACCTCATCTTAGCTAAGAAGCCCTTGTCCATCTATTTGCCTTTTTGACATTTCTTATCATTAGACCTCCTACTCAATTTACTTTTAATAGGGCTATCAATAATTATATGACCTGACCTACTGCATCAGTAACAAACAATATCAGTTCTAAAGTTTTTTTTTCTATTTAAATTCATACCAGTCCCTAGAGGGGTCTTTTCTGGATTTTTCTAGTTTATCTTGTGGCTTTCTTGTGCTATATCTAGATGAGCCCTTATTCTTCTACTGCCTTCTTCTACTCGGCATCTTTTTGAACAGCTTCAAGAACAAGGTTAGTTCCCCATCAGACAGTTCTTCTCCTGATGTGTTGGGATTTAAACTTTTTGACATAGCATCCCTTGTTGGGGGAGGAGTCTTCTCCCTGCACTTCCTGGAGGTTTCAGCTTTGAAATGCACAGTCTTTTCTCTGCTGAGAGACTTGGCAGCATCCTCTTCAGCCTTTTTGGAGTTCAGTTGAAGTTCATGAGATAGAAACTTGCCAAACAGATTCTATGGTAGTGTGTTGGCCAAGTTGCCTACCTCCCTTATGGCACAGATCTTCATGTCCCACTCTTTATTGAGAGATCTCAGGAACTTGTCATTCAACTCATAATTGTAGAACTCTCTGCCATAAGTTATCAGATTGTTCACAAACTTGAAGAACTTCTCATAGCACTCTGCTATAGAATCCTTCTTGCCTTGTTTGAAGGCCTCATACTGCTGGTTAAGAAGGGATTTCATGTCATCCCCTACTTCCAACGTCCCCTCCATGTAGACTATCAGAGAGTCCCATATCTCCTTTTAAGTCTTGCAGTGAATAAGATTCTGAAAGGTTGAGTCATCAATGACACTCATTATGATGTTTTAGGCCCTCTTGTCTATAGTAGCCAATACCACCACATCTTATGTCATCTTTGAGTATTTCTTTGTAGCCTTTATTTTGGCATCAATGGCTAAGAACTTTAAAGTAATGAAATGTCCCTCTTCCTTGAACAGCCTCACCCTTTCCTTTCATATTACAAAGTTTTCTTTTCTGTATACTGGAAACTTCATGGAACTAAGCTCTTTATGGTTCTCAGCAGAAGTCATGATGATATACTCCTTCTACCCTTGGAGATCTTGTTAGGACTGTTATGTCTTTATTGAACAACCTCCCTCTGATATCACTTGAAATTCTATTAAGGGTAACTAAACACCTAGATGGGGATGAATAGGTTTCTTTTGAATCTTTTAATTCTTTTTAGAAGCCAATCTTATTTTGTGTTTATGTTAGTAGGTTAGCTTTCACGAACACATACAACATACATAAATTTATAATGATTCCACTATATAAGGTATATCCACTTTCCCCATTCACCTACCAAGCAATGAGCTAGATTCGGCTAACTCCTCCAGAACTCCGATCAAACATATCTTACACTTCACATCCCCTCCCTTGATCTTACAACTTAGAGTGCTCTCCACTCTTATAGCTCAAACTGCTCCTAGTCCTAGCTCAGAGGAAAACATCAGCCACCTACATCAGGCTGAACAGCCCTACAACTCAGAGTCTTCCAAATCCTACAGCTTAGAGACCCAGGTCTCCTACCTCAGATCTTCAGAACGATCCTACCCCAGGAACAAGACTTACCTCAGATCCTTCCCAGGACCCTACCAATCAGAGTGCTTCACACTCCTATAACTCAGACTACTCACAGTCCTACATATTGTCTTTATAAAATAAGCCTACACCCATATCTTAGTGAGATCCTATAAGATAGAATAAGTGTTTGAGAAATTTGACTCAAAGGAGAATTTCTGAGTCTTCTTCTTTGGTTGAATTAACAGACAGCCCTTCTTCAGCACAACTACAGGAAGATGATACTTTAGATTTGCTTCATCCTGTACTGTGATGAAACCTTATAAAGCTATTCTTCTTCTTCAAGCTTGAGAAAGATAATAGTTCTGTACATCAGGCTTGAAGAAAACCATAAATGAAATGTGCTCTACTAGCCGACTTTTGTGAGATTAGGGTTTCAAAAGATTGGAAAAAAGTTCTTGCAAAAGTTCTAACAAAAGTTCTAGCAAAAGTCATTTTAAGAATGAAACCCGCTTCACTTTTATACATCAACATCACCAGCGGCTATATCCCGCTTTTGAAAGTGGCATGGTCGGCTTTAATTATTTTTTTTTTATCCAGGATAGCATTGTCTGATCAATTTGGTGATCTCTGTCTTTTACCGCGTGATTTGCATCGATTTTAATTAGGAATGACGTCAACAGATTTGACATGGAGACAACTTGCTTGGAATATTTCCTAAATCTCTATAAGCTTTGAGAGATCCCATATGACTCGACGTATTAGAGCTTTGACAGTCAACTCCAGAAGTGTTGAGTGAATGTCCTACACTTGACGCTTTTGTGCTTAGTCAATTTCTTCCTGTTGGGTCCATTGCCGATAATGTTCCCTATATTGGATTTGAAGAGGCATCAACATCAACACTAAGAGCATAGTTGTATTTGATGGTTCTTAAGCTCATCATGTGCAGGATGTTCCATGGAACAAGTCTAGACATGTTGTCTAAGTGATGTGATAGGTGGTCACAAAGTGAAGATGCTGGAAAGATAGGAAGTAGCTTAAGTGGCCAAGTCAGGCAAACTCTTACCTATGATGTGGGTTGATAGAAATCTGTCTAAGTCCACAAGTGTTGAGTGATGAAGACACAGTCAATGGAATACAACAAAAGGATGTGAGTAGAACTCAGTTCAGAAATTCGTCAAACTTAGTTCAGAGTTCGTCGAGCTGAACTCACCATTCGTCGAGCTAAGTTCAGAGTTTGAGACTTTGAGTTCATCGAGCTCAGTTTGCCATTCGTCGAACTCAGTTCAGTTATCAAACTAAATAGCATATAAGAAGTAAGTCCTGAAATAAACGCTTGTCTCAGATGATAATGAAGAACCGCTGAGGCAAAACCGCTACGACAGTTAAGTGAAAAACCGTTGAGACAGCTGAGAATTTTGTCTCAGCATAACTGCTGAGACAAATCAGCTAGAAATTCTCTATGTACAGAAGCATTGAGTGAAGCAGGTTCACTCAACGATTATTTTGAAGAAGGTAGCGCTGAGAAGATTAAAGTTTGTCGATCTCTGCCCTCAGATCGGCGAACACAGCTTAAGACAAAAAATCTGTCTAAGGCAGAAGTGCTGAGACTGCTGAGAAGAAGGCGTTGAGACCGCTGAGACAGTCTCAACTGAGAAAAAGAAAGCGTTGAGACTGATGAGATAGTCTCAGTTGTGAAGAAGAAAGTATTGAAACCGCTGAGACAAGAGTTGGTCTCAGCACAACCGCTGAGACAAATGTTTGCCTCAGCTGAATACAAGAAACTGCTGAGATGGTTAAGAAGAAAAATGGCTAAGGCAAAAAACATTGAGTGGAGGTTGCTCACTCAACGCTGTTAATACCTAGTGGAGACATAAAATCTGTCTAAGTGTTTTGGCATTGAGTGATGCTCACACACTCAATGCCAAGCAGCAGATAGCTGATAAAGCAAGTTGGCGTTGAGTGAAACTGATTCACTCAATGCCAAAAAACAGTTTTATACTCTAAGTAGTTTGGCGTTAAGTGAAGGTTACTCACTCAACGTCATGAGACAGTAAATCTGTCTAAGTGTTTTGGCGTTGAGTGATGCTTACTCACTCAGCGCCTATGCAAATGTTTTTTTATTTTTGGCTAGTCCACAACTGATGGCGTCAGTAAGTTAACAAGTCAACATATTTCAAATTAGTGGAGGGATGGATACAGTACACGACAAATGTTATCGCAGAGCTACTGTACGACAGTTGGCGTTTATGTAAAGTTACTGCTGGACATTAATTATGTGGGGCCCACTGCTCAAGAGCCGTTGGGTCAACAATAAATAAAAGAAAAGAGGCGTTTAGTGGAAAAAAAACTTCAGGGAAAAAGAAATTTAGTCAGTTCTTCTCCTCCGCCATTGCTGTGAAGCTAAAGAACAGGAAGCTCTAGTCTACAGACATAGGAGAAGTTAGATGTTGGATCAAGACCTTCAACAACAAGATTGCTGGTATCATTCTCACCTGTGCCAGCATGCAAGTTCGGAGTATTTTCTATGAGGGAAAAAAAGTAGCAGCCAAGGGCCGACCCTTGCTGTAGGTTCTTCACAGTTCCAGCAACACAAGCACCTGAAGATCTTTATCTAGAAGTTGTGAAGAGAAGAAAGCTTGAAGAACTTGAACGAAGACTCAGGGGACCCTTCCTCAGGAGTCAAAGTTTGGGCTAAATCACCTCAACCTAGGAAAGGAGCAAGAGGTAAAACTATTCCAGACTGCAAAGTTGTGTTGTGATTTCCTCAGCACAGGTTACATCAGTTAGCTGCAATAACTACACTTACCAGAAGAAACATACATGGTGCTGTGAAGAAGTAGTTAGGTCTTAGCTTCAGTCTCAGTTCAAGAAGTACCAGAACATTGCTCTGCAAGTAACTTCCAACACAAGTAATTACTTGGTGTTGTGGAAGTAGTTAGGTCTAAGTAGATCTTAGTTCAATTAAGATAGACTCATGAAATAAATTCTTGTAGTCATTGATTGGGCTGAGTCTATCTCATTCAAGAAGCTTGACATAGAGAAATATCTCTTATGTTAAGAATATCCATCAAACCACCTTCATCCTGTAGGATTCAGTTTACCTGAATCTATATTGTAGGTGACTTTTTAGTCACTGAGCTGTACGTGCCCTGCTGGTGTACTAAGATAGTATCCAAGTGTGAATCTGAGCTGTGGGGCTTAATTTCCTCAGGTAGGAGATTGTTGCTCTCTGAGTGTAGGTCCTTTATTCCTGAGGTAGGTGACAAGTTTGTCACTAAGCTGTAGGTGCCTGGAGGGTCACTAAGGTAGGTACCTGGAGAGGTACTGAGTTGTAGGAGTGCTGCAGCACTCTGAGAGTTGGGCCTTGTGCCTGAAGTTGTAGGGATGAAAATTCTGAGTTGTAGGCCTTAGAGATAAGGCTAAGGTGGGAGGCTTGCGGGTCACTGAGTGTAGGAGCACAGTAGAGCTCTAAGGTAGTTTACTTTGGGATCTAAGGTAGGGCTATCCACCCAGCCTGAGTGTAGGGCATAACAACCTGAGGTAGGTGGTCTACTGACCACTGAGTGTATGCCCTTGTGGCTGAGAAGTGAGTCTTGGAGGAGACTTGAAGATCCTGCGGGATCTGAGGTATAAGCTCTTAGGAGTAGTTTGGAGGAGTTTGTGCCTAGTCCAACAAGCCAGATGGATAAATCGGAGGGAAAGTGGATGTACCCGATTGAGGAACCACTATAAATCATTGTGTTCTTTTCTGTTGTTGCTTTTCTTTTATTATTTATAGGTGCTAAGGACAAGCTCTAGATCACCCTCAGCTCAAAGATAAAAGAAAACAACAAAGCATTTTAAAGAAAGTAAAAGATAGTCTCTAAGAGGCAAATAACCTATTCACCCCCCCAGGTGATTTAGCTATACTTGAAACATAGAATCTCAAGTGGTATCAGAGGGAGGTTACTCAAAAAGGATCTAACAGTCTGAGTATAACTCAAAGGATAGCTAAAAGGTTAACATTGGTGGGTTCAAAAGAGAATCATAAAGAGTGGAGCTCAATGGAGTTTCAAGTTTACAGCAAGGAAAAATTTGGGACATATAAATAAAGGATCGGGCATATCATGGAAGCCAGTGATCCTTGAGTCTTGGCTTCAGTTCAAGAAGGACCCTTCATTCCCTTGAGGGTCTCTACATCAGATGCTAGAATGGAGATCAAGGCCCCTCTATCACAATCAGAAAGTAATTCAGAGGTGGATGATGAAGAAGAAGATGACTGCAGTTGTTGTGGACTAATTGTCATGATAGAAGAAGAAGAATCTTACCAGGATCAGCCTGGTCCAGATCAGGTACACTCTTTGTTTGGCTCCTCCTATTGTTCAGTTCATGAGTCTTGCTCATAATCGATGCTTCCTCATCAAGTGAAGATGAGGGTCCTTTGACAGATGATAATATCAAACAATTGATTTACAATCATTTTGTTCTTCTGAAAGCTTTCAAGGAAAGCATGTTGCTTGTTAAGAAACAAGCAGAGGAAATTACTTCCCTCCAGCTAGCTGCTTCCCAGCAATATGAGACTCCATCCTTGCTATCTCAGAAAGAGAGGGAAGTTGCTTATCTGAAGATCATGGTAGATATCCATGTTGAGTGTATCAAATATAAAGATTCTATGATCAAGGTTCTTGAAGAGAAACTTAAAAGGGAGAAGAGGATAGTGGCCAATTTCTCTAAGATAGATGTTATCAAGAGAATATCTGAATCTAAGTGGATTACAAAAGGTATCCAATCTCAGAGGAGAGTCCAAGCCCCTGTAGTGCCACATGCAACCTTTCATAAGGTAATTCTCCCTTCCAGCTGGTATGGCCAAGACCGCAGGGATGGTCACTAGAGGAATGAGAATCTTCCTTAGAAGACTACAAATGTATCTTACAATGGGAGAAGAAGGGGTATGGGAATGGATGCATTTATGGCTCCCCATGAAAAAATAGAAATGGCCCATGTTGGACAATTTATATTTGGTGCCTCTTCCCCAACTCATAAGGGTAAGGCAGTGGCTTTCACTCAAGCCCACACAGTAAGGACTCATTCCAAGGGTTAATCAACCAGTAAGCCTAACTTCGCTTGTTCTGATGATATAAACAGCTTGTCTTCTGCAAAGAAGACAGCTGTAAATACCATTAAGGGCAATAAAAGAAAGTCTACTAGAAGAATGCCCTTCAGTCAGATCCTTGCTGAAAGGAACCTGAAGAAAGTTACATCTCATCTTCCTTCTATTCAGTCAGCAGTTAACCACACAGTAAGACCTGCTCATAAAAGAAGATATAATATCCATGAGTGTTGGTGTTGTGGTAAGGTGGGGAATTTTGCCCTAGATTGTTGGTACAATGCTTCTGTGTCTAGAGCAAGAGTTAGCCTACCTGTCAGAAATTATGCAGTTAGGCAAGTCAGATTTTAGGCTAACCGGAACCCATGATCCAATACCTATTGGGGTCCTAATGTAAGGTAATTCTGTTTTGCAGGTTAGTCTTAGAGCCCATCCCCCATGTGGCACTTGGACATAAGATGTTTAAGAATTTGGACTGGAACAGGAAAGTTATCCTATGGTTCATACACCAAGGATAAGGAAGCTGTGTACATTCCTGATGAAGGGTACAAGTGGTATCATCATACCATTAGCTGTCTGGCACTTCAGTGGAAACTTGAAAAGTAGTGTGCTCAGGTTCAACATTATCTGTACTTGCAGCAAAGGGTGTCTACGTCAGTGGGCTTTATGGACAAGGTCTGTGCAAATGCTGATGTTGAGCTTGTTCAGTCAAGGTTACTGGACAAGCTTGAATCTTACCTGATGCGTGTAAATCGGCAAGCGCACCGGTCGCACGAGTAATAAAGTTTTGGGAATAAATCCCCGAGTATCGGTCTCTTGAGGAATGCAATTAGCGTAGAACGGCAACAGTACCAAGAATATAGTTATGAGAGTTATAAATAGAACAAAAAGGAAATGGAGGACTTGAGAGAATGTGGATGTTTGATCTACTGAACTAGTAAAAGCTATGCGGGTCAAAGGCACCGCTTCGCAAGGTGGAGTGGGTTTATCCGCCGCGATGCCGAACTTCAGTTGGTCGAGTGGAAGGGAAGCTAATGGATTGTAGTGTTCTTATGTGGAGTGCAATCAGACAAGACACAGGAATGAAGTGGATGTGAGGTGAGCGAGGCACATTCACAGACAATACTCACAAGCAGAAGAAAATACTAACATTCCATTAGCTATAAAATAAACTTGATGTTCATGGATGGAAATGTTCATTACACTGCTCAAAACATTCATACTACAGAGGAAGGGGAAGAGGAGTAAACCAAAAGAGAGTGAAGATCCACCGCGGGTCGTGGCCGGACTAGCGAGTTGTCAATCCGCTTCCGGGCTCAGTCCAAGGAGGCTTCCGGTACCAACGAGCTGTCACCTCAAAGTCCTTTAAGTTCGTTCTCTAGGTTATCTACTTCACCAACTCCGCAAGAAAGCTTGGAGTTGAAGTCATCAATGGCCGAGGGCTTCGCCGGAGAGTTGAAAAGCTTCGGAGTAGTTGGCAATGGCTTCCCAACGAAGGTGGATGTGATGGAGCAGCTGGAGAAGTGAAATGGTGATTCCCGCGCACTCTCCGATCGCAGCAAATGACAGGCATTGACCTAAATCACGGAGCAGGGCCATAAATACAGAGGCAGCAGAAGCAGTGCGCACGATCAGTGGCGCACGACCAGTGGTCGTGCGCACTGTAGGTCGATGATCGTGCAACTTTTCCAAATAAACCTGCAACCTGGACAAGAAGCATCAGCATATATGCGCACGAGCAGTGGTGCACGACCAGTGGTCATGTGCACTACGGCCAGTGCTCGTGCGATTACCGAGACAGGATTAGGAAAAAGGGGATGTAATGCGCATGATCGGTGGCGCACGACCAGTGGTCGTGCGCAATAAGTCCAGTGGTCGTGCGCAGTATTCCTGCAATGTTGGTGTCTCCCGAGCGGTTTCGGAGCACGCACACGACCCCTGTACGAGCAGAAGGGGCAGATAGGCCACCAGAACATGCACACCACATCCCCGAGTTAGGGCTAAAGAATAACAACAATATAGAAACACAGAAAGCACACAGAAGCGGGCCTACAGTGCACTTAATCGTGAAATAGGTACATAAGCACAAATACGCAATAAAGGCTCTCAAGTGTAGTGATAAGACGATAAAACTAGCTCAGATGAGTCCAAAAATCAGTGTAAAATGTGGACTCATCACACCCCCAGACTTAACCATTTGCACGTCCCGAGCAAATCATTACTCCGTGTACTAGAAGATAGCTAACTGGCTCAGAAATTTCAAAAAGAAGTAAGACGAGAAATCAAATATATCATGGGCATAGAAGACATAATAGAAAACTTTTTAATTATACAACGCAATTTAAACTATTCGACAGACGTAAATAAATATTGTAATTGCTCAAAATTAGAATTCTGGAGAATCTTGCGATCATGTGTAGGAAGAAAGTAGGCAGGCCACTAAGGTGAGCATTGCCAAAGTTCGGGACTCAGGATCACCTCCAAAGGAATCCACCAATGTCGAGGACCATAAGCTTGTACGTTCACACTCTCTCCACGGTGCGGGTTAGACTCAAGCGTGAATCAGTAGGACTTGTAGGAGGAAATGGGGCTTAGGCGACGGCTTGGTAGTCAAAGATAAACATGAAGGCTTTATGCAACCAAAGCGAGCGGAAACAACCGAAACCAAAACAGCCACTTAGAAATGAATGGGGCACACGCCCCCAGACTTATCTTGAAATCCGTGTGTGAACACGGCTGAACCCGACCAAAATCAATAAAGAGGATGGGGATCTAAATCTCAAAGCAATTCTTTCATATTTTTCTCTCTTTTGCGCGAATCAGCTTTTTATTTTCGTAAATTTTGTTTTCTTTTCTGCGCTAGCAATCCCCAAACGGAGCAATCAAAACGTGAATTAATTCAGCACCCCCAAAAACAATGTCCACTTATCACAACCTCGGCAAAATAGTAAATACAAATCAGCTCAAGTATTTGATTGCGATGGTGGGTATAGCAATGGTTAACAAAGGAAGGGTAGGCACAAATTTGGCATGCAATGGTTAACAGGTAGGAAAGGCTAAACAAGGCTCAAACTAGCCAAAATGAAGGCCTACGTCATGCTCACGCCTGACTAACCGTGCACCAATGCTTCGAGAGTAGCTTAGGGCAAGTTCTTAGCCACCGAGAAAGATGATCCTTCCTCCCAACTCGAGCAATACGAGTCTAGTGGCCACTACACACATTCCTACATTATCGTTCGATTATCCCAGATTCAGATTTTGAGCAGTACAAACAATATTTACATTTGCAGAAAAAAAAAATCTACGAGCATAAAGAAAAATTAATTCTATCCTAACTCTACACAAAACATGAGTATTCGATTAGGAGCACTGCATGAGTTTCGAACTACTCAATCCTGAAATCCTAAGCCAGTACCACTATTTTAAAGTTTACACAAAAGCAATAAATTTGACTTGGGTTGTGCGTGTGAGTAACAGCGCACTCGTGTGGGTGATTCAGTGTGTGCAACATAAAGCAAGAAATAAGTAAACAAGAAACTGGTATGCAACAGAAAGTGTGGTGAAGTGACCACAGGCATGCTCTTCCCCCCAGACTTAAAGTCAACAACTAGTAAAAATCAGCAAGTCATATTTGATAAACAGCTAGGGTAGGAAGTACCTATGCTCAAAATTGAGCATACCAGTCGTGCAATGAGATGTCCAAGTGCGGCCAAGTTGCCGCGCCTCAAATATTCCTGCACCTGCGATTAAAGGATGCCAGCCAAACAAAATATGGAAACAGGAATATATGAATATATAAAAAGAAATCAAAACACATCATAGGACCAAACGGTCCAACTTGGGTTGTCTCCCGAAAGCCCTTTTGTTTACCGTCCTTAAGGTGGACCAAATACCTGTATTAGCAGTTCAAATAGAATATCGATACATAAAAAAAAGAAAAGACAACAGTCGGCTCCCAGATGGGCGCTCACAAAAATATAATAGCTGTCTTGCTCAGAAAATATAAACAATAGAAATGAAACAGAAGGCGTGGTATACTAGCTCTGTGGTGAGCTCCACTCACTCCCCCTCACTATCACTGTCGTGAATCTCGATAGGTGACGGACGTGGACCAGGTGCTGATGGGGCGACACGAGTGGGCGGTGGTTGAATGTTCATCCCGCCTCGCACTGCTTGCTGATAAATAAAATCCTGCATCCAAAACTGGGAATCTTCTAGATCAGCAAGGCGCTCAGACAAATATGGGACGCCCCGCTCTTGAGCTGAGCTGAACTGGCGGCTAGATTGCCCCTCATGCTTTATGGGAGGCCTCAGTTGTTGTTGACTCTACTGCGGTGGCACTCCTGCACTCCGCCTACCCATAGCGGAAGATTCACCCGGCTCTCCTTCATCTTCCCCTTCCTCTCTACTCTCAGGCGCATCACCAGGCATGCGAACAATAAACTTCTGGCCACCTTTTCTCCCAACCACACGTAGCAAATGGCAACTCACCAGGTTGGCCCTGGAGATCATGGATGGGGCAGTGACCTGCACCATCAGAGGTAGCTGGCTCCAAACTCCTAAACTTTTGGCAATGCGGGTAATGTAGTAAGCACCCCCGATCGCGCCCGCGAGACCAAAAGTGGCTTCGTGGTGGAAGAAATAGACCAGCATATACCCCAAATGGAGGGGGTACTACTGCTGTATGGTAAATAAGGAGATCAAATCCTGCCACCCCACCACATTCTTGCTCAGGGCCCTAGCGGTGAGTGAGTGACTAAGCAAATGCTGCATAAACCTGAGAGCGGGGGAGACAATCTTTGTTGACTTGGCACGGCGGGCAACGTACTCCTCGTGCCCTCCGGTCAGAGAATGCCAAGCGGACCACGGAGTCACACCCCATGGAAAATCAATGCACAATTCAGGGAAATTAATCTGGGATGCCTCTGCCTCGGAATAGACGCCTGCATGAATGGCAAGCTCGGGCAGTGTGACAGTGAAGACATTTCCCATCATCCGAAAGGAACAAGTGGGGAGATAGTGGTTGTCCGCCGTTGTCTCCCAAGTGAATGTGGAATGGAATTCCAATGTCAATTCCCGAAAGCCAAGCTCGTCGCACTCGAATAACTTGCTCCAAAAATCGAAAGAGTAGAGAATGAGCATGACCTCTGCTAATGCACCGTCATCCACAATGGAACGCAGCTCGTTCCAGTCAACAAGCCGCTGAGAGAGGAATGGCTTGTCCTTCAAGGAATTATAGCGTTGAGTATGCTCTGCCTTAGCAAAGGTTCCCATTCTTCCCAAAATCTGCGCAGGGGTTGCTGAAGCACGACCGGATCATTGATAGGCCTTTACTATAGGGCGGCGTCTAGGCTCCATTACAGCAAAGTGAGGAAGAGAGATATGAAGTTGAGGGATCCTACCGGAGGGGATAGAGCCGAACCACCGGAGAGGAATCAGAAGAGGATGAGCACCGACAATGCACGCGCAGTGGACCAAGCGGGAGATTAGGGCACACGCACAGTGGACAGCGGCTGGAAATAAAAATAAAAAGAAAACGGGCATGCACACGATCGGTGGTCGTGCGATTATAAGTAGTGTGCACGACCAGTGGTCGTGCGCAGTGAAATTTTTCACACGCCTGAGTTTTCAGTCTATTTCACACTGCTGACCACGTGGTGCAACAGAGAGCTCAACACACAGCTGGGCTACCACACCCAAATAATGAAAGACAAACAAAAATTTAACAAAAGAAACACTATCCTAGATAACTGTTTGGTTTATTGTCTCCCAACAGGTCTTATTCAAAATCTGAGCAATTCCTAACTGATGGGCGAATGAAACTGGAAATGCTCAGGCAGAGGTTCATGGTCACGCTGCGGTAGCGGGTACCCAATTGGAGATAGAACATAAGCCCCAATACCTGTATACGTATACCTATCGGAAGTGTCAGGCATGGGCAAAAAGTAACTTGGGAAGCTCATCAGCTCCAACTCCATCTGCATCTGGTTACAATAAGTCCTAGGCCGCATTACAGGCCCTTGTACTGATTGGACCAATTCCACAATGTGGTCCTGCATGGAAGTAGACACGAGAGCAGGGTCAAGAAATAAACTAGAAGAATAACATAAACAGACCTCGATCTTGGGGATCATCCCGGAGTCATCCCCCGTCGGCGGAATTGTGGGTGCTTCCCAACAGCTGTCTAAGCTAGTGCAGGAATGTTCTGAAGCTGCATCTGCCTCGCCCATGCCTCGGGCATCCTCACATGGGGTGGAGGTTGCAACCTCTGCCACGGAGTCGTCCTCCTCGACTGGATCTAACAGAACGCGGGAAATGCTAATTTCCACCTGCGATTCAATCTCAACAGCACTGTCAGAAGAAGAAAGAATGCTATGCAAAGAAGAAGGTGAAGGCACGAAGCTCGGTAGGACGTTGAGCGCTGGCTCTTCACAACTAAAAGATTCTATGCTAGGTGAAGTATGCACTTTAGGAGTATAAATAGCAGTGTCGGAATGGGGATAAGCACATGTATCGGTGCGCATACCTAGGATGTCTTCTCCATAACATAGAGATGACAATGGTACATACCCCGATACAGAAGGGATGCTGCCCAAGGTTGAAGTGGAGACAATCCGAAAATCGGGCTCGTCATCCACCGCTAGCTCATCTAGGTATGTGGCGCAATCCTTCAATGCATGATCCCAGCTTCGACAAAAAAGGCACTGCTTAGCCGGCTTTGGCTGTGCAACGGGTGCTGAAGCTGAATAAAAGTAGTGCGGCAATGGCTCCGCAGGTCGGTAGCTAACCGGCTTATGTCGACGATATGTCGATTCATGAATTTCCTGGCTACTATACTTCTGAGGGCATCTGTCGCTAGCATGAGAGATGTCTCCACAATGACGGCAATTGATATTGAAATTGGCCCAACTTACAGCGATTTCAAATAAAAGGGATACAACTACTTGGCATAGATTCTGCGAATAAAACTAACAAATCCATCTAACAGAATAACCAACACAAGAGAAAATGGATCAAAAACAACAAAACAACTCATATAACGAAATTCTCAGTCATCCGGAGTCGCTCTACAGTTGCATTCCCCGGCAACGGCGCCAAAAACAGAATGCGTGTAAATCGGCAAGCACACCGGTCGCACAAGTAATAAAGTTTTGGGAATAAATCCCCGAGTGTCGGTCTCTTGAGGAATGCAATTAGCGTAGAAGGGCAACAGTACCTAGAATATCGTTATGAGAGTTATAAATAGAACAAAAAGGAAATAGAGGACTTGAGAGAATGTGGATGTTTGATCTACTGAACTAGTAAAAGCTATGCGAGTCGAAGGCACCGCTTCGCAAGGTGGAGTGGGTTTATCGGCCGCGATGCCGAACTTCAGTTGGGCGAGTGAAAGGGAAGCTAATGGATTGCAGTGTTCTTGTGTGGAGTGTAATCGGGCAAGACACGGGAATGAAGTGGATGTGAGGTGAGCGAGGCACATTCACAGACAATACTCACAAGCAGAAGAAAATACTAACATTCCATTAGCTATAAAATAAACTTGATGTTCATGGATGGAAATGTTCATTACACTGCTCAAAACATTCATACTACAGAGGAAGGGGAAGAGGAGTAAACCAAAAGAGAGTGAAGATCCACAATGGGTCGTGGCCAGAGTAGCGAGTTATCAATCCGCTTCCGGGCTCAGTCCAAGGAGGCTTCCGGTACCAACGAGTTGTCACCTCGAAGGCCTTTAAGTCCGTTCTCTAGGTTATCTACTTCACCAACTCCGCAGGAAATCTTGGAGTTGAAGTCATCAATGGCCGAGGGCTTCGCCGGAGAGTTGAAAAGCTTCAGAGTAGTTGGCGATGGCTTCCCGATGAAGGTGGAGGTGATGGAGCAGCTGGAGAAGTGAAATGGCGATTCCCGCGCACTCTCTGATCGCAGCAAATGACAGGCGTTGACCTAAATCACGGAGCAGGGCCTTTAAAATAGAGGTAGCAGAAGCAGTGCGCACGATCAGTGGCGCACGACCAGTGGTCGTGCGCACTGTAGGTCGATGATCGTGCGAATTTTCCAAATAAACCTGCAACCTGGACAAGAAGCATCAGCATATATGCGCACGAGCAGTGGCGCACGACCAGTGGTCGTGCGCACTACGGCCAGTGCTCGTGCGATTACCGAAACAGGATTAGGAAAAAGGGGATGTAATGCGCACGATCGGTGGCGCACGACCAGTGGTCGTGCGCAATAAGTCCAGTGGTCGTGCGCAGTATTCCTGCAACGTCGGTGTCTCCCAAGCGGTTCCGGAGCACGCACACGACCCCTGTACCAGCAGAAGGGGCAGATAGGCCACCAGAACGTGCACACCACATCCCCGAGTTAGGGCTAAAGAATAACAACAATATAGAAACACAGAAAGCAAACAGAAGCGGGCCTACAGTGCACTTAATCGTGAAATAGGTACATAAGCACAAATAAGCAATAAAGGCTCTCAAGTGTAGTGCTAAGACGATAAAACTAGCCCAGATGAGTCCAAAAATCAGTGTAAAATGTGGACTCATCATTACCCAAAGTTCCCCAGCACAAAATAGATCAACATTACTGTTGAGGATCAGCTTGTCCCCATGGACATTGCTGAGTATGAGAGAAAGACTTGGTATCAAGTGGTCTTAAAGAACAGCAGCTGCAGGAAAAGAGAAAGCTGTCAGCAACACCAGTGGTATCATCTGCAATCAGCAATGGGGAGAAGAAAATCACAGCAGACAAGCTCTTCCTTGTCTGTTTAGAAAGCAAGAAGTGATTGATCAAGTGGTGATCTGATGGCGCGGCCCCTCCTCCACCAGTTGAAGACGATGCTGATGATGTTGTTGATGATCCGGTTGCTAAGGCAATATGACTCAAGGACGTGAGGCGGCACGATGACGCTAACGGACGGCTACGCTACAACCTCCGCCCGCGCCATGCTACCGCCACGACAACGCCTTAGTTTTATTTATTTCCTTTTCGTGCACTCTATTTTATAATTGGAATATAAAATTATCCTATGCTTATGTGATAATTTTATATTCATTGCATGCGTTGTTATATTTTCAATTTGAACTATTTTAGTTTTGGTGTGCAATTAGCCATTCGGATGGATGAGATTAAATCTCCATCATGAAGGGCTAAGGCTTATTTGTAACTCCTATTTAAAGGAGGCTTTCATGAAGAGTTAAGGCAATTGGAAAAAGAAACCTAAACCCCCCCCCCCCCCCCCTTTTGGAAATTTCGGCAACCATGGAGAAGTCCATAGTCGCCCCCTCCCCTTTGGTGTGAAGCCAAGCCTTGCCTCCTCCATCCCCGTTTGGTGCGACTCCGGCGTGGCTTCCTTCGGTGCGACTCCTCGGAAGAAGGTTGCAAACCATTCGGCGTGACGCCGGTGGATCCGTGGAGAGAGTGATTCTCCCACAGTTATCTCGTGTGAAAGCTTTCCGGTTGGGTAATCCCTTACCTCCTCCTTGTGTGATTCTTCTCCTTAGTTGTGGTGGATTTTCACAAATCGTTTTCTCCGAATCTTTAATCTAATCGCTGCAAGTTTTGAATCGAAATCGCCGTTGCAAGGCTTTTTAATTCCGGATCGGGTGGATCCTATTTGCTTGAGCGGATCTTGGACTATAGCCTTGGTCTTGCTCTCAAAAAGGAGTGGCAACCTTTGTGTTTTCTTGGGGAATATTCCGACTCAAATTTCCGATCGTCGTTTTCGAGTCGACCATTCCTCCCTCGTTGTTTGTGCTGCGTTTTGTGACAAGGAATATTGTGGGCGATAGGTGCTGTGTAGGTGCGGTAGATCTACGACGTGTTGTGCGTAGGGAGAGCGATAGCTTCGCGGAGATCTCCGATCTGACATCCCTACATCAATTTGGTATCAGAGGCGGTCGTTTCAACTCACACGTTGCAAACATCCTCTCTGCATTCCTTGTTGGTCGATCGGATCTAAAAAAAAAATCAAAATTTTTTTTTTCTGTGGTATGCCAATAGCGGGCTGAAATCTTTATTTTTCAGCAAAATTTCAAAAAAAAAATTTTTAACGATCTACGTGTTATTCACTTTGGGAATATATAAAAATATCTTATTTTCAATATAGCTACAGCCCTAGGAAAATTCATCTTGCCCGGGGCCTCCCAAACCTGAATGCGCATAAGGCTAGGAACGGAGTACGCCACCCCGTCTACGTCTAGTATGGCTGCGAACGAGCATGGTGATCCCAACACCGCGGCTATAGCGGGTCTTCGTGCCGAAATGGCTGAGCTTAGGAACGTCTTAGCCCAGATCCTACAAAACCAAGCTAGGCCACCCCACCACCCGTTAATGTTGACCGGCCCAACCGGCACCAACATAACTCTGATTCGGATTCTGATGGGGACTCTCCGCGGGTGCCCCCTAGAGGACACCGCCCCGAGCAAGACTTTGACATTACTAGGGCCATTAAGATAAATTCCCCCACGTATGATGGCATGGGAGACCCCCAAATCTTCCTTAACTGGACTGTGGATATGGAGTGTTACTTCGAGTGGCACAACCTGACGGATCCCCAAAAGGTCCAAGTTGCCCGGATGAAGTTAACAGGTCGTGCAAAGACGTTCTGGCTGAATGAGGAGCGAAGATTAGGAACCGGACACGGAGCCCCCCTTATAGGTTGGCCAGTAATGAAGAACCTATTGACCGATCAGTACGTTCCTGCGTACCATCGGACATAGATGTTCGATGAGCTTGCCACGCTGCGGCAGGGCTCAAGCTCGGTAGCTGAATATATGGGTGAACTTAAGGATCGAATGGTGCGATGTGACCTTAGGGAGATCCCCGAAGTCACTTTATCTAGATTTCGAAAGGGCCTTAACCCCGATATCGAAAGGAAGCTCTTGCGATATGGGCATACGGACATGAACACGACTTTCAATGCCGCCTTGGACATTGAAAAACACCTAGCCTCTAAGGCTCACTCCCGTTACGCTCATGCGAAGAACAAGTCCACCACTGGGGCATCTTCTTCCACATATCCTGATAAGGGAAGGTTTAAATCTACCGAGTCGAAGTCAATCGTGATCACCGCTAGGAACTCCAAGAACCCTGCGAGTGAGCGTGTCCCTATCGGGAAGGTTAGCAAGGCTAACACCACTTGTTACTCTTGCGGCATTCAAGGCCACTATGCCTACGAATGCCCAACAAAGACAAAAACTCTAGCCTTGTTAGAGCCAACTACCGACCCTGACAATTATGTATACGAGGCCGCAGAAGAGAGTGACCCCGAAGGAGTCCCTAGTGACTTAGAAGACGATCACCCACTTATGGTGATGCGTTGTATTTTGACCACTCCTCTTCCATTAGATGATTGGAAGAGGACGAGCATATTTTCTCTGATTTTTAAGAGTGGCGAGAAGCTTTGCAATTTGATTATTGATAGTGGTAGCTGCGTGAATGTCGTATCTGAGAACGCTGTTGCACATATGTCCTTGATCACGGAACCACACCCGACCCCATACCAGGTCGCTTGGATCAACAAGCTCTCTATACCCGTTACCAAGCGATGCCTGGTCCCACTCTCATTCAAATCCTACATTGATGAGGTGTGGTGTGATGTCCTTCCGATGGACGCTTGTCATGTGTTGTTAGGCCGCCCTTGGCTATACGACCGTGATGTTACCAATTTTGGTAGAGCCAACACTTATGAGTTCAAATTCAATGGCAAAACCATCACTTTGAAGCCGACCGTCCCGAAGGAGCCCGTAGTCTTGGCTAAGGACACCACTATCCCGGCAGAACGGAAAACGTTGAATCTCGTTGGTAGGAAAGAGTTTGAGAGAGATCCGTTCTTTGATGGAATTATGTATGCGCTAGTCCTCTTGAGTGCGAAGCCCGATTCTAGCATTTTGGATGAGCTACCTAGTGAGTTACGGGTACTGTTGGAGGAGTATAGGGACGTGTACCCGGATGAGTTGTCGTCCACGTTACCCCCGCTTAGGAATATCCAGCATGCGATAGATCTCATCCCGGGGTCTTCCTTGCCTAATCAGCCCCATTATCGACTCCACCCCGCGGCTCACCTAGAGTTGCAGTCTCAGATCGAGGGCTTGCTAGGGAAGGGTTTTATTCGGACTAGTATGAGTCCATGTGCTGTACCAGCCCTACTTGCCCCCAAGAAGGATGGTACTTGGAGGATGTGCGTTGATAGCCGGGCTATCAACAAAATCACCATCAAGTATAGGTTCCCCATTCCGCGCCTAGATGATTTGTTGGATGTCTTGTCTGGAGCCACCGTGTTCTCCAAATTAGATCTTCGGAGTGGCTATCACCAGATTAGGATACGAGAGGGAGATGAGTGGAAGACGACATTTAAGTCGAAGGATGGTCTGTACGAATGGCTTGTGACGCCCTTTGGGTTGTCCAATGCCCCTAGTACCTTCTCCCGGATGATGACACATGTCTTTCAGCCATTCATGGGAAAGTTCGTTGTCGTCTACTTTGACGATATTCTGATTTATAGCACCTCTACTACCGAGCACATCTCTCACATGAGAGTGATCCTTTCCACCCTGCGGAAGGAGACGTTATTTCTTAACCTTAAGAAATGCACTTTCTATGTCCCGGAGGTAGAGTTCTTAGGCTATATAGTCGGCTCTGAGGGTATTCGAGTTGATCCGGGCAAGATTCAGGTCATTAAGGACTGGCCCGTGCCAACCACCCTACGTGAGGTGCGTAGTTTCCACGGGTTAGCCACATTTTATCATCGTTTCATACGAGACTTCAGTAGTATTATGGCGCCTATCACGGACTGTATGAAGAAGGGAGAGTTTACGTGGATGAAGTCCGCCACCCATGCTTTTGAACGAATCAAAGAGCTTATGACGGAGGCACCTGTCTTACGTCTACCTGACTTTGCTAAAGTCTTTGAGCTCACATGCGATGCGTCTGGGGTAGGGATTGGAGGTGTCTTGAGCCAGGAGGGCCATCCCGTTAGTTATTTTAGCGAGAAGTTGTCCGGCCCTAAGCTGAACTACTCAAATTACGATAGGGAGTTTTATGCTGTAGTCCGATGTCTACACCATTGGAGGCACTATCTCCTCTCCAAGGAGTTTGTGATCCTCTCCGATCATGAGGCTTTACGTTTCATCAACGGCCAGCATAAGATCAGCCCACGTCACGCTAAGTGGGTCGCTTTCCTACAAGGTTACATGTTTAATCTCAAGCACCTTAAGGGAGCTGATAACCGAGTCGCGGATGCCCTTAGTCGTCTTACCCTTTTACTCACCTCTATGGAAGTACATGTTATAGGCTTTGAGCGGATTAAGGATGAGTACGCCACGTGTCCTGACTTCCAGGACGTCTATCTTTCTGCCCAGGATAGCTCCCCCACGACGATATCTTCCTACGTCATCAAGGACGGTTACCTGTTTAGGAACAGGAAACTATGTATTCCACAGTCATCGTTACGACTACATATCATATGGGAGTTGCATAGTGGAGGGTTGAGTGGCCACTTCGGTAGAGATAAGACCATTACGTTAGTAGAGGACAAATTCTATTGGCCAAAACTTAAGGTTATGGTGGGACAGGTAGTGAGTAGCTGCCGCACGTGCCAGGTGTCTAAGGGTGGTAAAACCAACGTAGGATTATATACACCCTTGCCTATTCCTTCCATGCATTGGGTCGACGTTAGTATGGATTTTGTATTAGGCCTTCCCGTTACCCTACGCTGTCACGACTCAATTTTTGTAGTTGTGGATAGGTTTTCAAAGATGGCTTATTTCATCCCGTACAGTAGGACGAATGATGCGTCTCACGTCGCTAAATTTTATTTTAAAGAAGTCGTTAGTCACCGTGGAGTGCCAAAGACCATAGTATCGGATAGGGACGTAAAATTCACTAGTTATTTTTGAAAGACTCTTTGGATATTAATGGGAACGAAATTATTGTTTTCCTCTGCCTATCATCCCCAAATTGATGGGCAGACGGAAGTGGTTAATCAGAGCTTAGGAAATTTGTTACGATGCCTCGTGAGTGATCACAAGAGCACTTGGGATCTTCTCCTTCCACATGCCCAATTAGCCTACAATAATTCCAAGAATCGGTCTACGGGTCTGTCTCCAAATGAGATTGTCCACGGGTATAAGGCTCCTGTGCCGCTTGACTTGGTGTCGTTTCCCCCAACGTACAAGGCAAGTCAGTTTGCACAATCCTTTGCCCAGCACATCCATGATTTACACGCACGTATACGGGCCATCTTGACTACGCAATACGACCCTTATCAAGCACACGCTAATTTACATAGGAGAGTATCAGACTTCAAAATTGGCGATCTAGTTTTAGTCCGTTTGGTTCCCGAACGCTTGCCAACTGGCACCGTTAAAAAGTTAGCACCAAAGCGCGTCAGCCCTTTTCGGATTATTAAGAAGTTAGGTGACAACGCTTTCGTTTTGGACTTGCCTGCTGATTGGGGTATCTCCCCCATTTTTACTGTTTCGGATTTAACGATGTTTGTGTCACCACCACAAGAGTTGATTTCTTTGTCGTCTTCTTCTCCCACTGAAAATTCTCATGGGTTGGGGAGTGGTAGTACGGATGATCTCTCTCTTTCGGTCCCCACAGGTATATCATCAGATGGTAAGTTGCCTTCTTTCCTGCCTACTGCTAATATGTTCCCCAGGTTTCCACGGACGTTTTCCACTCCAGAGATGATACTTGATGCTGAGCCCGTTACCACTGCTGATGGCGACACCGACCGCTTTCTCATCTGTTGGCGTGATCGGCCCCCTTCGGATGACTCTTGGGTACTCGAGACGGAGCTGTAGAGTTTGGATGCCGCTCTCCTTCACCGCTATCGCTTGGACCATGCAACGGAGATGCGTGCATTTGAGCGGGGGAGGATTGATGGCGCGGCCCCTCCTCCACCAGTTGAAGACGATGCTGATGATGCTGTTGATGATCCGGTTGCTAAGGCCATACGACTCAAGGACGTGAGGCGGCACGATGATGCTAACGGACGGCTACGCTACAACCTCCGCCCACGCCGTGCTACCGCCACGGCAGTGCCTTAGTTTTATTTATTTCCTTTTCGTGCACTCTATTTTATAATTGGAATATAAAATTATCCTATGCTTATGTGATAATTTTATATTCATTGCATGTGTTGTTATATTTTCAATTTGAACTATTTTAGTTTTGGTGTGCAATTAGCCATTCGGATGGATGAGATTAAATCTCCATCATGAAGGGCTAAGGCTTATTTGTAACTCCTATTTAAAGGAGGCTTTCATGAAGAGTTAAGGCAATTGGAAAAAGAAACCTAAAAACCCCCCCTTGTGGAAATTTCGGCCACCATGGAGAAGTCCATAGCCGCCCCCTCCCCTTTGGTGTGAAGCCAAGCCTTGCCTCCTCCATCCCCGTTCGGTGCGACTCCGTGATGACTAGTTTTAGTCATCCTTTTTAGGGGTAATTTAGTATTCAAAAAGCCTAATTTTATTTATATTTTATGATTGTTATTTAATGTTTTAATGTTTCTTTACAATATTTTAATTCCTAGTGTTATTAGAGTTTTGATATAAAAATCTATATAGTCTTATTATATGTATTATGTTATTATATGTTATGTCATATTATGTATAATAATTATAGTTAATGATATGTCTTAATATTTTAATTTTAATGTTGCAATGTTTTTTTTATTATTGTGTTTTAAAATCTTGTTTTAATTTTGTTATTTTATGTAGACTAATCCATGATTGTATTGTCTCTTTTTCTTTTGTAGGTTCAAGCCCACCTAGCCTCCTACCCGACCACTTATCATGCAGCCCTCTTCATTGGTGCAGCCCCTACATGCAGCCCACAACATGGTGCAGCCCCTACATGCAGCCCTTAAAGATTGGAGCAGCCCTTCAACATCCATAAAGCCCACATGATGCAGCCCTCTTTATGTAGCAGCCCGGCCCTCTCCTTGGTGCAGCCCGGCCACCCATTTACTTCAAAAATGCAGCCCACTTCAAAGATAAATGCAGCCCAAGCTCCTCTTCAAGCCCAAAACTGAGCCCATGCATCCAACCACCTTTGCATGGCTCCCCTTTTCATGCATGGCCGGCCACCTCTTGCCCTCTCTCCCCTCCTCATTAATTTCCACATGCATGAATCCCCCTTTTCATACATGGCCGACCACATTCCTTCCCCTTCTTTTATTTCTTGTTTTTATTATTCTACATTCAACCCCTCTCTCTCTCTCTTTCTTTATTTCTTATTCATCCCCCTTTTTTATTTTATATTTTCCAAATCATTCCCTTAAAGTCCATGCATTGAACCTACCTCTTTCTCCCCACCTAATTAAATGTCATGCATGAACATTCTTCCTACACATGGCCGGCCACCCCCCTTAGCCTCCTCCTCTTCATTTCTTTCTAGATCCTTCTCCCTCTCCTATAAAAGCCACCCCATCCCTCAAGCCAAAAAAAGAAAAAAATTTGGAGAAAAAAGTTTCAAGTTGAATGTGAGTTGGAGAGTGGAGAGTATTTGTGAGTTGATTTTAGTTTTATTATTGTATTAGTTTTCTTTTCAATTAGTGCAAGTTTTCTTTATAGCATAATCTTGTTTTTTTTTTTTATTTTGTGTACTCCTTTTTGCAAGTAATGAAAATATTTCTCTCTTCTCTTTATTTTGTTGTTTCCTTTTGCAATATGCATAGCTAATTCCCTCTTAGCATTTGATCATGAGGATCCATGATTTGAAATGAGAATTATTTTTATTTCATAGTTTTATTTTTGCGTAATTCTACTCGGTCCTTCTTTGAATAATTATTGTGTCGACTCCGTATTTCCGGTATACGGTTGTAGGCTTATGATCTCATATTCGAGTAGCTGAGAGGCTCGTGGATGTGAAAGATCACTCAAAGAAGGAAGGAGTTGAATGCAACCCTAGAGATAGGACGACGTAAATCCTCCGGATTGGAGTCAAATCCAATAGTGCGGATCATCTCGATAATGCAACTTTAGGCTTCTTTGGTTTGTAAAGAGATTTCGATCAAAGAGTCTATAAGTTAGGAGACCTAATACTCTAGCGAGATTTTGTCTTATTTTCGGATCCGTCACGGCCGAGTTGGATTTGCAATTGTAAAACTATGCCCTTTTATTTTCTCGTTTCATTTCATGGTGAATCAATGATCGAATGCTAGCCTTTTTTATATAAGTTTTCGTCTCGTAATTTATCGTTCATTTTACTTTTAAAAGAATTCTCAAAATCCCATTAGTTTTCCGGAAGGATAATAGTTAGAGCGTGAGTAGAAGTAATTGACAGCCCCGTGTTTAAATACGACCTTGGTACTACGATTCGACAGATACGCTTGCCTGTTCGGGTTTTGGCCCACCAAGTTTTTGGCGCCGTTGCCGGGGACTTTTCTTCGTCAATATTTTGAAAACGCTTGCGCTATTACTTCTCCAAAAATCAAAAAAAAAATTATAATTTATATATTTAAATATTTATAATCAACCCACTTCACCTTATTTCTACCCCACCTAAAATCTCTCGAAAAGGGTAAGGGGCTTTAAGCGCCACCATTTTACCTAGTACCGGGCGAACCCTTCACCGGGTAGTCCTCGGGAAGTTCGAGAGCCAAGCCGTCTAAAAAATCTTTTTTTTCAAAAAAGAAAACTAAAAAATTTTCCTTTCTTTTCCTCTTTTTCTTTCTTTTCCAAGCTTTCATTCTCATCTTCCCTCGTTTTCTTTACTAGTGCATGACCCGAGCGAATCCGTCGCTACTTGTTGATTTGGACCCAGAAATCGAACGCTCCTTTCGGAGACAACTACGATTCGGGGCTTCCACTTCTCAAACAGCGGTTGAGGATTCCTTCGGGGATTGTAATTATTCTGAAATGGGAGATCCCAACCCAGGAATGGCTCAGCAAAGGACTATGTCCGATTATGCTCGACCCAACCTGGAGGGGACTGAAACAAGTATTGTTTGACCTGCAATTGCGAACAATAACTTCGAGCTTAAGCCTAGCATCATACAAATGGTGCAGCAATATGTACAGTTCGACGGATTACAAGATGAAGATCCGAACTTGCATATTGCTAATTTTCTTGAAATCTGTGACACCTTTAAAATTAATGGTGTCTCAGATGATGCGATAAGGCTAAGACTCTTCCCCTTCTCCTTAAGAACTAAGGCCAAACAGTGGTTGAGTTCTCTTCCAAGAGGCTCAATCACTACTTGGAACATTTTAACTAAAAAATTTCTTGCTAGATATTTCCCTCCCGCCAAAACTGCTAAGTTAAGAAATGATATCACTTCTTATTCTCAAATTGCTTCTGAGACCCTCTATGACACTTGGGAGAGGTTCAAAGAACTTTTGAGAAGATGCCCTCATCATGCTCTGCCTGTATGGTTGCAGGTTCAGACATTTTATAATGGGCTAAATCAAGAAACTAAGCAAATGATAGATGCCGCTTCCGCTGGTTCCTTGGACCGCAAAACTCCGGAAGCCGCTCTTGAGCTTATCGAGGACATGACGATGAACACTTATCAGTGGAATTCATCCAGGTCTCACCCATCTAAACCTGCAGGTATCTATGAAGTGGATTCGGTGACGCAACTGGCGATGCAAGTGGAAATGCTGAACAAGAAGATCTCGGAGATGACTGCTCCCTCCGCCGCTAAGGTATATGAAAATGCTGCTGCTGCCGAGCAGGTGGATTATCTGGGGAACATACCCAGGCCTGCTCAAAATAATTCTGCAAACAATTTTTCTGCTTTTCCGAATTTTTCTTCTCCGCCTGGTTTTTCTTCTTCTTCTAATTCTTATCACCCCGGATGGCGTAACCATCCAAATTTCTCGTGGAGTAATAACGCTAACGCCATACGCCCACCGCACGATTTTACACCACCACCTCCGCAACAAAATTTTCAAAACCCTTCCCCTTTGGAAGAGATCCTCGCTAAATATATAAGCTCGAACGATGCCACTATTAGAAATTTAACAGGATCAATGAAAAACTTAGAAAATCAAGTCGGCCAACTCGCTAAGGCCTTTTCCGAGAGACCACCTGGAACTCTTCCCTCGAACACTGAGCCTAACCCAAGGGAACACGCAAATGCAATTTCCCTTCGGAGCGGTAAAGTTGTTAACGAGCCCACCATAAGGGAAGAGCCAAGGGTGATTGTCCCTCCTGTTTGTACCCCCATGGAAAATGACAACTTAGACATTGAAAAAGGAAAATGTACACTTGAAAAAGAAAAGGATAGCTCTATTATTTCTGATTCTGAAAAAAAAGACAAATGGTTTTCAAAATGATGGTCCAATTGTTCTAAAGGAATTTCCGCCACCTCCTTATCCGGCTAGACTTAGGCAAGAAAAATTAGATAATCAATATCAACGCTTTCTTGAAATATTTAAACAAATTCATATTAATTTGCCGTTTCATGAAGCGATTAGTCAAATGCCTAAGTATGCAAAATATCTTAAGGATTTATTAACAAACAAAAAGAAATTAGAAAATTTATCGCATGTAACGTTAAATGAAGAATGCTCGGCGTTCGTTAAAAACTCTAATCTTCCTAAAAAGATAAACGATCCGGGTAGTTTTTCCATTCCGTGCGTTTTTGGTGATCTGTTTGTTAAACATGCGTTAGCGGATCTAGGAGCGAGCATAAATTTGATGCCCTTTTCTTTATTCAAAAAGCTAGGATTAGGCACTCTTAGCCCGACAAGAATGAGTATCCAGTTAGCCGATAGGTCTATCAAGTATCCACTAGGTATCGTTGAGGACGTGCTAGTAAAGGTCGACAAATTCATCTTCCCGGTGGATTTTGTCATTCTTGATATTGAAGAGGACGTCGAGGTTCCTCTTATCCTTGGACGACCATTTCTAGCCACCTCTCGAGCGGTTATAGACGTTAGTAACGGAAAGTTGTTTTTGCGTGTGGGAGATGATGCGGTCACATTTTCAATTAATCAATCAATGAAAAATTCCTTACAAAATGATGACTCATGCTTCTTTATTGATGTTTTAAATGAAGATTCTTCCCTTTCCCTTTCCAACATCTCTTCAAATGAATTTTCCTCTTCTTTTTCTGAAATTTCTTCACATGATTTTGAAAACACGGTTATGTCCGCAAAAACAAATTTTGAAAATGATTCTGTCTTTGGTAGAAGCAAGTATGAAAGTCTTATTTTTGAAAAAGAAAAGAATTTGAAAAACTCTTATAATGAGCCACCCCATCTTGATTTAAAACCACTCCCTGATCATCTAAAATATGCCTTTCTTGAAAAAAATTCTAAGTTGCCCGTTATAATCTCGGCCTATTTATCTCAATCCGAAAACGATCAGTTGATCGAAGTACTACAAAAGCATCGCCGAGCTATAGCGTGACAAATTTGTGATATTCCTGGCATAAGCCCCTCCTTCTGCACACACAAAATATTTTTTGACAATAATCCTAAGGGTGTAGTTCAACCACAACGTCGTCTTAATCCAAATATGAAAGAGGTTGTGAAGGAAGAGGTGCTTAAGTTATTAGATGCGGGGATAATTTATCCGATTTCCGATAGTCAGTGGGTGAGTCCGGTACAGGTTGTTCCTAAGAAGGGAGGGATTACGGTAGTACCAAATGAAAATAACGACTTAATTCCAACTAGGACGATAACGGGATGGAGGATGTGCATCGATTACCGTAAGCTAAACGATACCACTCGAAAAGATCACTTCCCCCTCCCCTTTATCGATCAAATTCTAGAACGGTTGTCCGGGCACAATTTTTATTTCTTCCTCGACGGTCTCTCGGGATACTTTCAAATCCCTATCGCACCCGAGGACCAAGAGAAGACGACATTCACCTGCCCCTTCGGAACTTTTGCTTATCGTAGAATGCCTTTCGGACTATGCAACGCACCGGCCACCTTTCAGCGGTGTATGCTTGCCATTTTTGATAAATATGTAGAGAATATTATGGAAATCTTTATGGACGATTTTTCTGTTTTTGGCGACTCCTTTAATTTATGTTTAGAAAATTTGGAAAACGTTTTACAACGCTGCGAAGAAACGAATCTAGTTTTAAATTGGGAGAAGTGCCACTTTATGGTAAGCGAAGGTTTAGTCCTTGGCCACAACATTTCTGCTAGGGGAATTGAAGTGGACAAGGCAAAGATTGAAGTAATTGAAAAGTTACCGCCGCCTACAAATATTAAAGCGATTAGAAGTTTTTTAGGGCATGCGGGTTTTTATCGACGATTCATTAAAAACTTTTCAAAAATTACTAAGCCTCTCACCCACCTTCTCGAAAAAGACACTCCTTTCGTTTTTGATGAATCATGTCTCGCGACATTTGAATTAATTAAATCTAAACTTATAAATGCTCCTATTTTGATCGCCCCATTTTGGGATTTACCTTTCGAAATCATGTGTGATGCGAGTAATCATGCGGTAGGTGCGGTTTTAGGTCAACGAATCGCTAAGAACTTTCATCCGATTTTCTACGCTAGTAAAACTCTCACTTCTGCGCAAGAAAACTACACCACAACGGAGAAAGAGCTCTTAGCGGTTATTTTTGCTTTTGATAAATTCCGACCGTATGTTACTCTTTCTAAGGTTATTGTTTTCACGGATCATTCCGCTCTGAAGTACCTCCTTTCTAAACCGGATGCCAAGCCGCGTCTTATCCGTTGGATCCTCTTACTTCAAGAATTCGACTTGGAGATTCGGGATAAGAAAGGAGCGGAAAACTTAGCAGCTGATCATCTCTCTCGTCTTGAAAATCCCAATCTAGATCTTTTAAATGAAACTTTTATTAATGATTCTTTTCCGGATGAGCGTCTTTTTACTATTTCTTCATCTCCTACCCCCTGGTTTGCCGATCTGGCCAATTATCTTGTGGCCCGGGTCCTCCCAAAAGAATACTCCACTCACCAAAAGAAGAAATTCTTTTCGGAGTTGAAGTATTATTTTTGGGAAGACCCATTTCTATTTCGCATTTGTGCGGACCAGGTGGTTAGGAGATGTGTTTCACGGGAAGAGGGTCACCAAATTTTAAAACATGTTCATGAAGGTCCGACTGGCGGGCACTATCAAGCTAACCGCACCGCACACAAAGTGCTTAGTGCTGGCTTCTATTGGCCAAGCATATTTAAAGATGCACAAATCTTTGTGGGCGGGTGCGATCGATGCCAGCGGACTGGAAATCTCTCAAATAAAAATGAAATGGAACAAAACTACTTTCTCGAATGCGAAGTTTTTGATCTATGGGGCATAGACTTTGTCGGCCCATTTCCCTCCAGCTTAGGAAATAAATATATTCTAGTCGCAGTCGATTATGTTTCTAGGTGGGTAGAGGCCCAAGCTCTACCAAATAATGATGCTCGCGTTGTTGTCAATTTTTTTAAAAAATTATTTTCTCGCTTTGGCTTTCCTCGAGCGATCGTTAGTGATAGGGGAAGTCCTTTTTGCAACGCTCAACTCACTAAGGCGTTAGCCAAATATGGCGTTACGCATAAATTATCCACCGCTTATCACCCCCAAACTAACGGTCAGGTCGAGGTAGTCAATCGCGAACTTAAACGAATTTTGGAAAAAAACGTTTCTACTTCTCGTAAGGATTGGTCTTTAAAATTGGACGATGCTCTGTGGGCCTATCGGACAGCGTACAAGACCGCCATCGGTTGTACTCCTTTCCGATTAGTCTATGGAAAATCGTGTCATCTTCCGGTAGAAGTAGAACACCGTGCGTACTGGGCGTTAAAGTTTTTTAATTTCGATCCGCACTCGGTCGGCGAGCATAGAAAAAACCAACTAAATGAGCTTGACGAGTGGCGAGCGTACGCATATGAAAATAATAAAATTTATAAAGAACGCACGAAATTGTATCACGATAAGAACCTCCGCCACCCTAAAACTTTTAAACCAGGCGATCAAGTTCTTCTTTTTAATTCGCGTTTACGACTCTTCCCGGGAAAGCTTAAATCTAGATGGTCTGGACCGTTCACGGTCAAGGATGTTTTTCCTTACGGCACTGTGCTACTTTCACACCCCGATAAGGGGGACTTTAAAGTTAATGGTCATAGACTTAAACTCTATTTCTCTAATGATTCTGTGACTCCTGCCAAGGAGAATCTTCTTTTTGATTCTTAGTTCTCTTATTTTCTGATGGACATTTTCGTTTTGGACTTATTATTATTATTCTGAAACTCTTTTATTCGGACTTTAAATGATTGTAATAAAAACCATTATCGGGCATCTGCCCATGGACTCTATCAATTTTTTGCTTTTATTTTGCTCTTCCTACCGGAGGCCAATCAAGTCCATGATCGTGGTCACCGCTCCGCCGCTGCTGATATCAGATGGATCAAGTCATACCTGCTGACGATCAAGTACTCTAAAAAGCAAGCATGGGGGAGCGATATCCGCCTTCATCTCACGAACCCGGGGAAGTCCTGTTCTTATTTATTTACTTTTCCTGCATTTTTCTTTTTCTCTTCTTCTCAGTCCCCTTCTCTTTTTCTTTATGTTTTCTTCATTGAGGGCAATGAAGGATTTAAGCATGGGGGGGTCTAGTTTCTTTTGGTCTTTTCTTTTTTTTGTTCTTCTTCTTTCAAAAGAAAAAAAATTTTATGTTTTAAATTAGTATAGTATTTTATGTCATCAAAATCTAAAATCCAAAAAAATTATAAAATATAAAACCCAAAAAATTAGAAAAACAAAAATCAAAAAATTGTGCTAAAATCTATTTGAAAAACAAAACCTAAAATTATTTTCTATCTTTATTTTTATGTTTCTTCTAGTGATGTGTAGGCCCGTGCGGTTCCTTAGTTCTATTTAGATTTCTTTGAATTGTTTTTCTAAATTTATCAGTTTAACATAGCTTAGTTTACTAGTTTCTTTTTCTTAAATATAGGCATCCGATTTTTACGTTTTAAGTTAGCAATTTGTAGTTATGTCTTTTTATTCGGTTAGTTGCTTACGAATGGTTGCTAGGTATCATTAGCTCTTTTTCATTTGCGAGGTAGTCTTTCTTGGTGTCTAGAACTTGTACCAAGCTACTCTCGAAGCATTTGCGCCGTTTTTACGTTCTTTAGAAATGATTTAGGCCACCATTTGAATAGTTTGAGCTTTTCTTGCCCACCAAAAACAAAACCCTTGCAAAACAATTTTGGGCCTTCTCTTTTTTTCCTTATTTTAGCTCCACCTTTCATTTCATTATATTCACCAAAGCCAAAAATCTTTCCTATTTTTGCACTATAAATTTGAGCTTAAAAATTATTTTTGTGGGAAGGGTATTATCTTTGAAATGAATAGGAAATTCTCAAGCTTATTTTTGGAGCTTTCTTATCAAATGTCATTCAAAAGGAAAAAATTGAAAAAAATATATCATTACAAAATCAAAAATCAAAAAAATGAATGCAAAAAGTTTATGTTTGGCCAAGTTTATAAAAGAAAAAATTTTCATGGCCTTGTTTTTGTAGTTTCATATTGGAGAAATGACATACTTGTTATTTCTCATTTTTTTATGCTTGAGCTCACCTTGGTTTAGTGCCTAAAACTTTCATGTTTATCTTTGATTCCACTTCCTAATCATTTACCTAAGCCAAGTTTTAATGCCTAGTAGAAGTCCTAATGATCTTAGAACTTAATTTCGCGTAGTGGAGAAAGTGTGAACGTACAAGCCTATGGCCACCATCATTGATGGATTTCTTTGGAGGTTATCTTGGAGTGTCTTTGGGTTAATGTTTATCTAGCAACCTAGTAGTTTGTTAATGCGCCGTTTATTTAGAACCTCTACTTTTTGTTGTCCTTATTTTCATTTATTTTGGATGCCTTGTTTTTACGATTTAGAAATGTGTAGACTTTTCTTATGTTCTAATGATATTTTTAGGTCTCCACTTTCAAGTTTTCTACTGTGCACTTCTCACCCCACTAGTTGTTAACATAGGAATTAGGATAGTTTAATTTTTCATGTTTTGTTTTTCTTAATTATGAAACCTAAATTAGCTTTGTTTATTTTCTATTTCCTACCCAAGTTTTTATTTCTATTTGCTTGAGGGCAAGCAAATGTCTAAGGATGGGGGAATTTGATGACTAGTTTTAGTCATCCTTTTTAGGGGTAATTTAGTATTCAAAAAGCCTAATTTTATTTATATTTTATGATTGTTATTTAATGTTTTAATGTTTCTTTACAATATTTTAATTCCTAGTGTTATTAGAGTTTTGATATAAAAATCTATATAGTCTTATTATATGTATTATGTTATTATATGTTATGTCATGTTATGTATAATAATTATAGTTAATGATATGTCTTAATATTTTAATTTTAATGTTGCAATATTTTTTTTATTATTGTGTTTTAAAATCTTGTTTTAATTTTGTTATTTTATGTAGACTAATCCATGATTGTATTGTCTCTTTTTCTTTTGTAGGTTCAAGCCCACCTAGCCTCCTATCCGGCCACTTATCATGCAGCCCTCTTCATTGGTGCAGCCCCTACATGCAGCCCACAACATGGTGCAGCCCCTACATGCAGCCCTTAAAGATTGGAGCAGCCCTTCAACATCCATAAAGCCCACATGATGCAGCCCTCTTTATGTAGCAGCCCGACCCTCTCCTTGGTGCAGCCCGGCCACCCATTTACTTCAAAAATGCAGCCCACTTCAAAGATAAATGCAGCCCAAGCTCCTCTTCAAGCCCAAAACCGAGCCCATGCATCCAACCACCTTTGCATGGCTCCCCTTTTCATGCATGGCCGGCCACCTCTTGCCCTCTCTCCCCTCCTCATTAATTTCCACATGCATGAATCCCCCTTTTCATACATGGCCGACCACATTCCTTCCCCTTCTTTTATTTCTTGTTTTTATTATTCTACATTCAACCCCTCTCTCTCTCTCTCTTTCTTTATTTCTTATTCATCCCCCTTTTTTATTTTATATTTTCCAAATCATTCCCTTAAAGTCCATGCATTGAACCTACCTCTTTCTCCCAACCTAATTAAATGTCATGCATGAACATTCTTCCTACACATGGCCGGCCACCCCCCTTAGCCTCCTCCTCTTCATTTCTTTCTAGATCCTTCTCCCTCTCCTATAAAAGCCACCCCATCCCTCAAGCAAAAAAAAGAAAAAAATTTGGAGAAAAAAGTTTCAAGTTGAATGTGAGTTGGAGAGTGGAGAGTATTTGTGAGTTGATTTTAGTTTTATTATTGTATTAGTTTTCTTTTCAATTAGTGCAAGTTTTCTTTATAGCATAATCTTGTTTTTTTTTTTTGTGTACTCATTTTTGCAAGTAATGAAAATATTTCTCTCTTCTCTTTATTTTGTTGTTTTCTTTTGCAATATGCATAGCTAATTCCCTCTTAGCATTTGATCATGAGGATCCATGATTTGAAATGAGAATTATTTTTATTTCATAGTTTTATTTTTGCGTAATTCTACTCGGTCCTTCTTTGAATAATTATTGTGTCGACTCCGTATTTCCGGTATACGGTTGTAGGCTTATGATCTCATATTCGAGTAGCCGAGAGGCTCGTGGATGTGAAAGATCACTCAAAGAAGGAAGGAGTTGAACGCAACCCTAGAGATAGGACGACGTAAATCCTCCGGATTGGAGTCAAATCCAATAGTGCGGATCATCTCGATAATGCAACTTTAGGCTTCTTTGGTTTGTAAAGAGATTTCGATCAAAGAGTCTATAAGTTAGGAGACCTAATGCTCTAGCGAGATTTTGTCTTATTTTCGGATCCGTCACGGCCGAGTTGGATTTGCAATTGTAAAACTATGCCCTTTTATTTTCTCGTTTCATTTCATGGTGAATCAATGATCGAATGCTAGCCTTTTTTATATAAGTTTTCGTCTCGCAATTTATCGTTCATTTTACTTTTAAAAGAATTCTCAAAATCCCATTAGTTTTCCGGTAGGATAATAGTTAGAGCGTGAGTAGAAGTAATTGACAGCCCCGTGTTTAAATACGACCTTGGTACTACGATTCGACAGGTACGCTTGCCTGTTCGGGTTTTGGCCCACCACTCCGGCGTGGCTTCCTTCGGTGCGACTCCTTGGAAGAAGGTTGCAAACCATTCGGTGTGACGCCGGTGGATCCGTGGAGAGAGTGATTCTCCCACAGTTATCTCGTGTGAAAGCTTTCCGGTTGGGTAATCCCTTACCTCCTCCTTGTGTGATTCTTCTCCTTAGTTGTGGTGGATTTTCACAAATAGTTTTCTCCGAATCTTTAATCTAATCGCTGCAAGTTTTGAATCGAAATCGCCGTTGCAAGGCTTTTTAATTCTGGATCGGGTGGATCCTATTTGCTTGAGCGGATCTTGGCCTATAGCCTTGGTCTTGCTCTCAAAAAGGAGTGGCAACCTTTGTGTTTTCTTGGGGAATATTCAGACTCAAATTTCCGATCGTCGTTTTCGAGTCGACCATTCCTCCCTCGTTGTTTGTGCTGCGTTTTGTGACGAGGACTATTGTGGGCGATAGGTGCTGTGTAGGTGCGGTAGATCTACGACGTGTTGTGCGTAGGGAGATCGATAGCTTCGCGGAGATCTCCGATCTGACATCCCTACATCATGATCAAGAGTGGAGATCAATGTAATGATCAAGATAGTACTAAGAAGGTTGAACACTCTTATACTGCTAATCAGAAAGATGAAGCCAATGGAAAGTCAGATGCTAAAGAAGGGGAGAAGATCTAGCTAAGCAAAAAGAAACTATGCAAGGTGCTAGGGAGTAGCTAAGCATCAACATGGATGGAGCTCGACGAAAGATGAAGCCATCGTCGAACGGAGCTCGATGAAATCTAAGAAATTCGTCGAAATCAAGCTTGTCATACAGAAATTTTATGGCATCAGAACCATAACCTCCAAATAATTAGAATTTATTTTATATTAATATTCTACAAAGTGTAATCAAAGTTTCTAGGAATCCTGGCTCTCATAATAGGACTATGCACATGTAGATTAAGTTTCAATAAGTTAGGGAGCAAAAATAAGAACTCAATCCTGAGTTTGTCCTGACTAACAGGTGGCTGACATGTTTATCATACCACTAGATAAAGTTAAGATTCAACATCATCTAGATTAAGATTGGATATGTTGAACTTGGTATAGCCTCAGTTGCTCTATGTCATACTTGTGTTGTAGGATTCACTTTTCTTGCAGGTAGATGTGTCCTTGTTGACACATCAAGACTATAAAGACCATTAAGTGGTATCAAGACTTAGATGGACTCAAGTGTCTAGCAGAGGGAATGCCAAGGATGCTCCTGTTGAGGGGGAGCAAGCTCAGCATCCTATAAAGGGGGAGCATGCCCCAACCAACAGGCACCAAGCCGAGGGAGAAACCCCAACGCGCACAGACCAAGCTAAGGTAATGTGTAGGGGGTGAAAGTCCACAACGCGCACAGACTCTACCATAAGGTACTATGCCGAGGGAGAAACCCCAATGCACACAGACCATCTGTGTTTATTTAGTTACATAATTATACTTGCAGAGCTTCCTTTTATTCATCATAGACTCAAGATTAACCAATGAAGTGGACTACATAATGACATTTTAATGGTCAAACAAAGTGTAGTATAATCAAAATAATGAGACGCACTAGGTGTCACAATGATCTACATGACTCGATAATTAAAGTGGCAGGACAACCAAATTGGTTTACCAAATCAACAGAACAAGAATTGGGGGTAAAGGTTCAATGAAATAACTTAGAAATTTAAAGATAAGTCACAATCCAATTAAAATAACTTAAAATTTGACAGACAAGTTTCAATAAAATTTAGAGATAAGTTTCAATGAAATATAAACATGACAAACTCAACGAAATCTGGCAAAATAAAAAGGAAGGGAGCAAGAGAGAGGGAAAGAACACCACTTGCCTCGGTTTTACCGAAAAGATCCTCCGAACCACTCGTTGTCGCAGATCGGTCTAAGAAGATGACGAAAGTCGAAATCTAGTAAGAAATATACGAAATAGAGGTTAGGGGGAAAACACTAGCAAGAAAATTTCAAGGAAAGGGGAAGATTTTACCACGATGGTGAAGCTCTCGCTGAGAGATTTCTAGATCTATGATCGGTAGGAAATTTCGAGCGCCGGAGCTCCGTCGACGGCCACAGGAAGATTCATGAAAGGGAAGGAGTCGCCGCTCTGGTTTCGGTTCGATCTAATCGTGAGGAAGAAGATGAAGTTTTTCTTATCTTTCTAGTTATCCTTAAGTATAAGAATATATATTCATATATATACACGTATTTATAAAATTTTTCTGTCTAAACAGGAAGAAAAAAGGGAAAGAATTAAGATCCGAGCGCGCAGAAAATGAAAATAGAGGTTTACGATAGCTTTCAATCGAAACGTGCTCAACATGACAGTTGTAGATCTCGTTGAGATGAACAAATTTCATGTTAACAATTTTTATACAACACCATTTTGACCCTCAAAACGGTGCCTGAACGCAGACTGGAACAGAATTCTCGAGAAGGGCTACAGACTACTCGAGAACAAGTTTATGAGTACTCGAGAAGAGGAAAACAGGCACTTGAGAACCAGAAATAATTTAATCGAGAAGATGAAGCAGTACTCGAGAACATGAAATAATTTACTCGAAAAGAAATGATGCAGACACTCGAGAACAAGAAGATTTACTCGAGAGAAAGGATGCAGACACTCGAGAACAAGAAGATTTACTCGAGAAATTCTATTCCATGAACAGGGAAATTTACAAATATATCCAAAAAATCAAACTATAGAGATGAATAGTAAATGATATTTTGAATAGTGCTTTAATATTAAAATAATCTTATTTACATATTTTTGAATAAGGAAACACAGGTACAAAACGGAGGCCCAAACCGGTGCCAAATTAAACAAAACTCGCACCGTAGGCGAACTCTGACGTTATGAACCCAACAGCGAAGTCAAAACCAAAATCCGACGAGTCATTCTTGAGATATAAATTTTCAAAGTCCATGGCGAGCATAAATTCCACAAAACTTTGGAAAATCATCGAGGCTCGAATTTCGCTCGCATCGCGACGAAACTTGACGAGCAAGTCCAAAATTATTTAACTTAATTTTCAAATGAAAAATTTTCCAATTACAACAAGAATTCGAGAATTTGGTCGACTCGACCGAACTGACGCGAAAATGCCTTAACGGCGTCACGCCGTCAATTCGACATTAAAATTAATGTCAGTACGTCATAAATATGACGATATCAAATCAAATAAAATCATCGAATAAAATCGGGGGCATTACAATATTGAGGCAAAAGGGTCGGTTAGTACAGGTACACACTGGCCCAGACAAGAAATGAGGGTGTCGGTGATTGCTTTTTCCACTAGGTATTCATGGGACGAGGAAGTAAACGAGGCATCCCCATGATATGTGGGACAGCAAGAAGTGGAATTGAAATCCCAAATTTTGCTTGCACATATTTAACAATCACGTCCCGATAACAGGCCGAGGTACCAAAACTTTGGACCTCGCAAGTGTTAGTGTGTAGATAGTTAAAAACCAGAATTTTCCTAAGTCCTAGCGTGGCTCATAACAACGTAAACGCGGTTCTCTACTCACAAAATGACAAATATGGAGTTGAGTAATCATCCCTACTAAGTTTTAAAGACACATGCCATGATAATTAGTAGTACGTGTGCAAATACGAATCAAAGGAAGAGGTTGCGTGAAACTATAAAAGAAAGCATAATAGAAAAAAAAAGTGTTACCATAAGAAACTCACCCATAAAAAAATATTTATATATAAAGGGTCTCGTCCGTAAATACAAAATGAGTACAAAAGATAAAAATAGCAAAAAGAGGTCTCGCCTTGGAAAATACAAAGGCGAAAGCAAAAATAAAAGTAAAAATTATAATACTTCATCCCGAGCTCCCTGACTTCTAGCTATCCTGTAGGGTCAGGTCAGCATGTAACATCCCTCAAATAACTATACCCCTAGGAGAGGTTTTGTCATGACTAGGTCATGACAACCCTAGGAAGCGCAACAAGACGAAGTGAACCTAGGAATGAAGGTGAGATCACCATGGTCTGCAAATAACACTTTCCAATTACCTAACCTAGGGTTTGACTTTAGGCCCTCACCTTGACCCTTTGACCTCACCACAACATCCCTAGCCCTTTAGAAGTTTCATTGGGTCACCAAGGACCCAATGGGGTCAACTAAAAAGGTCAAGTTGACCGAAGTCAACCCTAGCCCTAAAAGGTCAAAGTTCCCTAAATAAGGGTCAAGTGGCCTACAAGGTGCCCAACCAACCCTACCCAAGTCTTCCTAGACCTTAGGGGAGGCCAATTAGTCACCAAGAACCCATTAGAGTCAACACAAAAGGTCAATTTGATGAAGGTAAACTCAATCATTGAAATAGGTTAAACTAGCTCAAATGGGCTAACTCAAGCTAAAGCCCAATCCCCCTTAGCCTAACCTTATGTCCATGAATAATACGGGGGTTAGTTGGGTGCCTTTGGGCTGAAATAATCATCAAAATTCGGCCATGGTGACTAGTAGAGAGAATGCTCCATTTTCCCTTTAATGGAGGAGAGAGAAAGTGAGAAAGGAGGCATTCATGGCCAAGGGTGACCAAGGGCCTCTCCAATTGTTTCCAAAGGCTGGATACATTCTACCTCATCAGTTTTGAGATGTTGAATAGCCATAGCCAGCCACCAAAGTGTCTGAAATCAATTCCTCCTATAAGGAAGAGAGAGAAAGAGGAGAGAGAAGGCCATTAATGGTCATGGGAGATCAAGAGTTCCTCTCCTCACCTCCAAAGGCTTGGTTCATCTTCCCACACTAGCTCTGAGAATATTAAGGGGCTTCACATGCCCATTCAGTGGCTGAATTCACTGAATCCACCTTGGCTGAATTTCTCCTCTTGAGGCTATTAATGGCGTTGATGCCATGGCCACTCCCCCACCCCCACCCCCATTTGGCTTTTTAAAAAAGCTTCACCAGGCTGAGAGGAGAAGTTTCCACCCTTCCCCTGAAGAAACCGAGCCCTTTGGCTGTGTAGTTACAGAGCACCGAAAGCTCCACCACCGGAAATGGGGGCACGGCGATCGGCCCGACAACAACCCTCCACTAAGTTCCTCCTCTACTCCTTTCTTTGTGGACTAGAATCTTAAGTCATTTAGGAGAGAAATTGGGCTCAATTGAGCCCGAATGGGTTTGAAAAATTTCAGATTTTTCATGGTTTTTCTACCTCTCAAGTTCGCCGGAAACCTCCCCTCCGGCGGTCGTGCCGCCCTCCAACGATAGCCACCACCTCAACGGAGGTGGTGGTGGTGGTGGCCGGCCGGGGAGGGGACTGGATGGCCGAAAAATAGTTTGAAAATCTGCTCTAGGTCGGTGAATTCACGGCCATCTGCTGGAGGTTGAAGACGATGCCTGGCCAGTCTGATTATGCTTTAAGATTTGTGTCAATGATTATATATTAATTCATTTTATTTTAGTTTCTATCACAGTTATTGGGCTATGTTAAATTAATTATGAAAAATATTAGTTTCCCCTACAGTAAAAGTAGTCTACATGAAAGTTGTAGACCTATGCGTCTATTTTATTTTAAAATTGGTTTGAACCAATTTGGAGTTCAGGTCAGACCACAACACTCATTTTGGTGAGGTCTATACCTAGGCTTGATCAGTGATTGTTTTGAGTGCTCCATCAATCCAGCCATCAAAATGACTTGAAATTTTGGCTGTGGATCACTCTTACCTATACCTATAACATATCCAAAAAAGGGAACTATTGGAAAATATTTTCCTAAAGTTTTTGTAGAAATTTAATAAAACATGTATGAATTATTTAAGGGATCTAATTACCTCTAAACCTATCAAAAATTTTGTGCCTATCTCTTACGGTCATGTCATGACTATGATAAAAAACTCAGCCCAATTGGGTCTGTTTTGAATAGGTTTTGGTGAGACCAAAGTGTGGCCATTTAAGGGTTAATTAGGGCAAGAGTGAGCTTGGGGCATGGAGGGTCCAATTCTCACCCAAAGTGGTTGGGTCTTTGGCCAGAGCCCCAAGGTTAGTTTAAACACTGTCACATGGAGTTAATGGTGGATTACAGTGGATTTGCCCAAGGACCCTAGTTCAAACCCTAAGGTTGAACTTTTGGGGCTTGTGAAGGACATGGTGTAATATATCCATGAATCGACTTGGAGTTTAGTCCATGTAATCCTAGGATGGTAAATAGCCCTAGGAAGGAATTTGGTGACATTTAGACTTAGGCACACAACTTAAACCAATTAGGGATAGTTTAGGCCTATACATTTTATGAAAATATTGAAGGGTCATATGATCTTGGATTTTCATGAGATTGTTGTAGGAGTAATTTTATAGTGATATTGATCTCGGAAATTTATTATAGGATGCTTAGAAAATAGTAGCTCATTCCTATAGATATAACTTTCATCTTTCCCCTTGTGATGATTTTGCAGTAACCATGGTTAAATTACCTTAAAATGTTATGAAACTTTGGCAATGCTAACTAAATATCATTTAGATGCACTTGTAAATAATTTGGAATATTTGGGCATTTCCTCTTAGTACTTCATGTGTAAAGTGAACTAGTGCACCTTATTTTGGAAAATAGATAATAAATACAATATCTTGCTAAAAATTGTGTTACTTGGCTAGATAACTTCTTAGGGACTAATAAAGTGTAAAAAATTGTTTTATGTTATTTGGATGAGTTTATAAGAATGTTTCTTCACAAGTGCACTCTAATGGAAATATTTGAAGTATTTTTCTACATAGCTCATTGATCTTGGAATTGCATGAAACTTATTCAGTAGTGTTTTATGATAATTATAAGGCTTTGGTAATTTTTATATGATTTTTGGACAACAATTTATGGTACTCGCTTCATCAATTCTAATTATTTGAATTACCTTGAATTAATTTTTTAGATGTTATTACCTTTATAAAAATCTGTGAAATTTGGTATTCCTTGATATTTTGCTATAATATAGTGTTCATAATTTTTGGGTGGCCATAACCTAAGGAAATCTAGTACTTCATGTTCAAATTACCCATGGCCTAACTTTTGGGAAAATTTAATAAATGCCAAATTAACTAGGAAAATTATAGGTTTCTGGATTTGGACTAAATTTGTCATGATAGACCCACAATAATTATCTTAGAGGCTTTGGATGAGAATTTGGAGTACCTCCTCTCATGTACATCATATAACTTTGATTGGTCTGCATTTAGTAAAACTGTGGAAATTGTGATAACATTTGAAATGGACCTAAGGAGATGAGGTTAATAGTCTACCGAGTTTGGTGAAGTGAAAATGAGCTCATCTTTAGGAGTCATGGTGTGGAAGTATTGTGTTGAATGGTGTTAAATGGTGCTCGGGATCGACGAAACATCATCCTTCCTGTGGGGAGAGAAGAGAGTCAAAATACACTACGGTTATAATAAGTATAACTCTAAATGGGATTTATTATGTGTAGATACCAATAAAAATAAGTACCTTGAGAAAGGGAGCTTGGGGCTTCGGCCCATCGTAGTTCCTCATGCCCTCGACAGCCCATCACAAGGGATGCCTTGGGCAGTCCAAGGTTAACGTAAGCCATAAGACTAAATCGATTACAAGAGTAATTAGAAATATACTAGGATTACACTTACACTCACACTCCCCGGTGTTGTGCGAGTTAGGTTGGGTCTCACGAGAGGTAGGCTCTGTGGTTTTGGTGATGGGCAGGTTAGCGCAGCGTGCCGATGGCTCGGTAGATATTTGTGACGGACGGGATAGTCTGAGGAGCTTTGGCTCGGTAGATATTTGTGACGGAGCGGAGAGTCTGGGGAGCTTTGGCTCGGTGGGAAATACATTAATGTTGCATGTGCATAAAATACAAGGTGGTGGGTCTTCGATATTAGAGGGTCGTCGCACTGACATCAATACGTTGACCCGACAAGTGTGGTTTAGCACTTATTCAAATAAAGTCCAGTGCGATAGCCGGCAAGAGTACACAGGAGTTCCGGTTAGTGAACCAGCATTGAGGCGTACGATAAGTCTGACTGGTAGTGTTGATACCGGTTTAGAGGTGGGCGAGGCCCAACCCACCGCTTCCATTTGCCACTACGGAGGTATCCTGGGAGGTTAGGCTCCAGAAAGGGGGAACTAAAGGTCTGTGTGAACAGAGTCTTGTATGTGTATTGCACTTGCATGATCTTATCATAGCATACTTGCATGTCATAGCATATTCATTGCATATAACCCTTGACACCTATTGTATAAATTAGTATGGGACTCTTTATATAATAGGCCTTATAAAACGACCACTTGGTCTTTAGGTTTGTATGGGCATTCCTATAGCTCATGGTTACTTACTTAGTTTACCTTCTTATACTTTACTTTCTCACCTTGATCATGTGTATACTCATGCTGCTTACCTACTATTTGCTTACTTATACTTATTATTTTTTATGCTCATGTTAGACATGTTTCGTCGTCACCTGCTTACTTTTGTTACTCTCCACCTTAAATACCTTCCCTTTCCTTCTCCCCGCTCGGTGACTAGGAGCCAAGGGGGAGGGGTGGGGGATGATAGGACTTAGTCTTTTAGACTAAAGGTTGTTAACCAAATCATTTTACGGGATCGGGGAGCCGAACCAGGAGATGCAGCCCCATAGGTCGGTGTGCTTGGAGACGGGACAGTCTAGCACGGGAGTTCACACTGCAGGGATAGTGAGTCCCAATCATTAGTAGTTACTAAAGTTTTGCTGCTGCGATAAGTGACTTGTAGTGAGGATCATGATGTATCGAGCAGGAGCACTTTTTTATTAGAACTTGATTTATTGTTACTGTGGACTCTCCCTTCATGGAAATTTATTTATATTCATCTGATTTCTGGTGGATCAACATTGATTTTTATTTTACTCATATACTTACTCTCCTCTTTTGTGATAGGTATGGCTGGCAGGATCGGTGTTTTGTAGTGATGACCTTCCCGGGCATGTTGGTGTCACCACAAGGCGGCAGTTCTAGGCATAAGAACCTGTTGGTTTTGAAAAAAAAATAGGGTCTTACAAACTAGTATCAGAGGGAAACCTCGATTGGAAGACTAGAAGTCCACTAACCCTAGGTCACCCCCACTCGAGTTTAGTTTGAGGACAAACTAAGCAGTAGAAGCTGTGGTGTGCCCATATGGGTGATCACGTGTAATTGTCCACTTTTAACTTAGTTTGACTCGAATTTCTTACAATTGGCCTATGTTATGCAGCCCCGACACATCCTACACCACAAAGAGGAGCTCAGTAAACTCTGAATGTTGCACCACCTCCCCCGGCTCCCACTCCGTTTCTAAAATCAGAGATGAGGCAGACTCTGACGGCTATTCTGGAGGCTTTCAGGGCCTAGCAGGCTCCGGGTCCGCAGCCGAACCCAAGGACAATTGGTTGAGCATCTTCTGAGGACTCTCCCCCATATTACTTTGGGAATGAGTCGGCCGTAGGGAAGAAAGAGTGTCTTGATACCATATTCGAGATGCTGACCGGGATGTGGTGCCCATGACAATAGAGGGTACCTCTGGTGGTCGACTGCTTGGAGTCTCTTGCCAAGAGGTGGTGGAAGATGCTTCTAGATACAGTGTTTGTAGATCGAGAGGTTGCTGATATCACTTAGGAGGCGTTCAGGGCTGCATATTTGGGGGACTTCATTCCACAGTCGACAAGAGAGGAGCTGGAAGATAAGTTCTTGCAGGTGAGGCTGGACAATAGGACGGTGCTGGAATACTACCGGGAGTTCACTCACTTAGCCCGGTTTCCGGACTCCTATCAGTTGGATGATGTGGGGGTATACCAAGAGGTTCTATAAGGATCTTTGAGAGGATCCGAGATAGGAACTTCTGTTTGTATCCGACAGGTCTATACCTCGGATTCTGGAGAAGGAAAAGAGAATGGAGGCTGATTGGCACGCGACTCGAGGCTGGAAGAGGCCAACTGAGAGTAGGGTCTGGGAGGCAGGAATGATTTACGGAGGGGCCGCTTTGCTAACGAGATAAGGGCAGAGGAACAACCGCGACAAGTGGTGAGACAGGAGCCGAGGGAGCCGGTGGTATTGGCCCCTCAATCTCTTCAGATGCGGGAGATACAGAGGCCCAGATGTGTGGCACTTCCCCCTCCCGAGTGATACAACTGTCATTAGTTAGGGCACATTCGGAGGAACTATCCTATGAGATGGGCACCTCTACCGGCACCACAGGCTGCCCCACCCACTCAGAAGTTTGCAGGCCGAGGCCATTTAAGACAACATGGATTCCATGGCGGAGATCGGAGGCAGGAGAGGGAGCAGGTGTATGCTCTGGACTTGGGTCCACCTGGGGACCGAAGCAGGGTTATTGTAGGTATGCTATTAATTTTATGTTGTTATTTACTTTTGAAACTTTTGAAACAACAAACAACGGTAGCATACTAGGAAAAGGAAACCATAAGCCCAGTTACTTAACTATATTTAAATAAACAGGAATAGTTATGGTGTGCGTAAACCTAACCATACCTTGGTGGATACGGGAGCGTCGCACAACTTCGTCTTTGAGGCGTTCGTAAAGGGACTGGAGGGAGTCAGACATTATTCGGAAGTCACCAGGAGGGTGCGTCTCCCCAATGGGACGGATGTCTTAGCTACTATTAAGTGCCTCCTGATGGTGACTATTAATGGTCTGACACTCGAGGACACAACTACGATCTTGAGGATGTCGGACTTCGACCTGGTTCTAGGCATGATGCGGCTTACTTGGAACCATGCCCAGATAGATTGCCCGGTAAGGAAGGTTGTAATGAATTATGACGGCACCTTCCCGAACTTCGAAGGTATTACTCCCGTCTCCCGTAGGATGTTTTCTTCTACTCAGGTCGTCAAGGCCCAAATGCATGGATATGAGGTGTATTAGGTGTTCTTCGAGATGGTCGAGGTCAAGACAATGGTTTCCTATATAACAGTGGTGCAGGACTTTGCAGATGTGTTTCCAGAGAAGGTACCAGGATTTTCGCCGCACCGGGAGAAGGATTTTTAGATCCAGTTGGTGCCGGGAGCTAAGCCGGAGTCTAGAGATCCCTATTGGATGGCTTCGAAGGAGCTAGTGGAGTTCAAGAGTGAGATGCAGGAGTTGGTGGACGCTGTATTTGTTAGGCCAAGCTCCTCGCCTTGGGGAGCTCCGATCTTATTTGGGAAGACGAAGGATGGGACCCTCAAGTTGTGCATCGGCTACCGTGCACTAAATCGGTTGACAGTCCAGAACACATATCCACTTCTGAGGATCGATGAGCCATTTAATCAACTAGAGGGAGCACATTGGTTCTCAAAGCTGTATCTGAGGTCGGGATACTATCTGCTACGGATTCAGGAAGAAGACATCCTGAAGACGACGTTTTACAGCAGATATGGCTTGTATGAGTTTATCGTGATTCCCTTTGGGATCACAAATGCGCCATCGGCTTTCATGAGCTTGATGAACCCAATGTTCGAGCCATACCTCGACAGGTTTGTCATTATATTCATAGATGAGAACCTCATTTATTCAAGGACGAAGGAAGATTATACACAACATCTGTCCTTAACTCTACAAAAGATCAGGGAGCATCAGTTGTATGCCAAGTTCAGCAAGTGACAGTTTTGGTTGACGGAGGTAGATTTTTTAGGCCACATTATCAGTGGAGCAGGACTGGCAGTGGATCCCGCGAAAATTCAATAGTGTTAGACTGGCCTTAGTTGAAGACGGCCACGGATGTCCGAAGTTTTCTGGGAATGGATATCAGAAGTTTGTGCAGGGGTTCACTCATATAGCCCTCACCCTCACTTCTTTGACGAAGAAGGACACTCCATTCGTTTGGATGCCGCAATGTGAGGTGGCCTTCCAGGAGTTGAAGGGATGGGTTACGTCGGACCCTATCCTGCTCTTTCGTCTAGGAAGGAGGGCTTCCAGGTGTACACCGATGAGTCATTTCAGGGGATGGTGTTGTACTGATGCAGCATGGGCATGTGATAGCAAACGCCTCCTGTCAGCCAAAGAAGCACGAGCAGAACTTCCCTGTGAATGACTTGGAGATGGGAGCAGTGGTGTTCGCTCTGAAGATTTGGCGGCATTATCTTTATGGTGTGCACTACGACATATTTTCAGATCACAAGAATCTGAAATATGTTGATATGTAGAAGGAGTTGAATATCCGCAAGAGGCGATGGGTGGAGTTTCTATCTGATTACGAGTACACGATACACTATCACCCAGGAAAGGCGAATGTGGTGGCAGACTCACTGAGCCTAAAGACTACCACTTCATGAGCGGAGCCCTAGTTGATGATTATGGAGCTGGTACAGATGATGGAGGTTATGCAAATTACTTTGTTGTCCTCGAGCAACTCAGAGCTTTATGAGGAGTATCTGGGCGCGATGAGCACTATCAATGATATTCGAGATCGCATCAGGGCTGAGTAGAGGAGGTATGACAAGCTAGAGCCAGTATTCAGGACCTTGAAGGCAGGAAAGGGAGGGGAGTATACATAGAAGGATGAGTTGTTATGCTTTAGAGGATGAGCATACATACCGGCTGGGGGCAGGATTTAGGCAGACATTATGACCGAGGTTCACTATACCAGGTACTCGGTGCACCAGGTAAGTACCAAGATGACGGCCGACCTAAAGAGGATGATGTACTTGTCAGGCATGAAGAGGGGTTTCACATATTTCGTGACCCATTGCGAGGCTTGTTAGTTAGTGAAGGCAGAGTATAAGAGTCTGGACGATTTGTTGCAGCCACTATCAGTGCCGGAGTGGATGTTCGACGATATCGCCATGGATTTCATACATGATCTTCCTCAGACACATGCGGGGAATGACTCGATATGGGTGATCATCGATTGATTGATGAATGTTGTAACACCCCGAAACTCAAAAGAGCGACGGGAGGCGTTTTGAGCCAAGTTTGGAATTTGGTTGGGGGCACACGGCCTGGGACACAGGCATGTCCCAGGGGCGTGTCGTGCTTGGGTTCGACCATGGCTGTGTGGTCATTGAATTTCTGTCGACGATCGTCGAGCGGCGAACACGGCCAGAGAAACTGGCGTGTTTCAGGCCGTGTCCTTCTCAGGTAGTTGGCCAAGCTGAGTTGGGGGAGAAACACGGCCTGGAGCCCTGGCGTGTTCGGGTATGACACAGGCGTGTCATTTGGGACACGGGCGTGTCCAATACCCGTGTCCTTCACGGGTTGGTGTTGGGCCTGTGTCGATGGAGGAACACGGCCCACTACATGGCCGTGTATTGGAAGACACGGGCGTGTCAATCCGAACACGGGCATGTCGAGAACCCGTATTCTTTTCGGGACTTGTTGGTTTCGACGGCGACTGGGAACACGACTTTGGACACGGGCGTGTCACAAGCCGTGTTCGGCCCAGGTTTTGGATTTCAAGCCCGAATTGTGGCCGTCCGTTTCCTTATTTTGGGATCTAATGGCATGGGACTGTTCCTGCTAGGTTATACCCGGCAATAGGGTTTTGAATCCTTCATTTCACCCAAATATCCTATTTCTATAGTTCTAGAGAGAGGGGAGAGCAAGGAAGAAGAAAGACGGAAGATCCGCCCGTCGGCGGAGCTTCGGAGCTCCAAATCGCAAGCCGACTTCGGATCTACGGAGGTTAGGACATTGCGGTGATTTTCATCTGCATAGATTCCATGGCGCCAATGAAAAATGCTAGGGTAACGATTCTCATCCTAGTATATGTGAAGTCCTCTTTTCTTTGCATAGGAAGCCCGCTCTCGTGAGTTTGCGGTGAGTTTGAGGCGTTCCTTCGGGTAGACATAAATAGTCCTCGTTGTGTACATGTAGAGTCTGTAATCGAGAATCGTATATAGGCATGATGTGTGAAGCCTAGCCCAACAAGTTGGTCTGGATCGGTGATGTTGCATTGCATGAATGGCCGGAGATGACTTCGCATGAATGGTTGTTTTTCGGGTTTTCTACGCGGTAGATTGCAACAGGGAGCCTTGGGGATTAACTCCAAGGTGCACCCGAAAAACTGGACGGATGCGTGATTCTACCAAACATGGTGGCCTGGGAGCCAACTTGTACATAACTGGGTTATGAAAAGTGTGTGATCAATTTGGGACTCGGGAAAGCTTGACCCACGCATATGGCTTAAATTGACGTTGTGATGTGAGCAACGGATTTGGCGGAACCGTAGCCGCTCTATGTCGTTCGGTAGGATCCGTTGGCATAGATGGAGGGTCTTCGACGGTCTATCGAAAAAATTGACGTGACCCATGCCGGGAACACAAAAATGCTCATGAGATTGGTCGTCCAAGTGGCGGTGGTGAGACCGCAATGTCTATGGCTTAAATTGACGTGACATTGACCGGTTCACCGAGAATGTGCCCTAAGAGCACGGGGTGTGTGGCCGTGCGTGCCCACGCCTGTATTGAAGTGTTATTACACTATACTGCTTGGTTATGCTAATAAAGTGCAGGGAAGGAGCATCGCTGCCCTGAGTTCGGGGGAGGGATCGTTATAATTTGGTCAGCATAGCTGACCGTTGCCTTTGTTTGCCACCGTTGCGGTCGATTGTTGCTTACAAGTACTGCGGAGCCAAGTGGTAAATAGCGGGCAAAAGCCCATGTTGCTGAGCCGGCCCTCGAAGGCCTAATTATGAGTGTTTAATTATTTTATTCATGTGTGACCGGCCTGCGTGCCTAGGTTTGGAAAAACCCTGTAATTTGAGTAAACAATTGTAAGGACATAAGGCCATTGTACTTGTGTATTGTACTTTCATTCAAATTGGATTTTGTAGTGGACATTCATGGTTATAGTTGTGTTCTTTTAATTGCAACTTTTAATTTACTTCCGCTAGAATGTACTCTGTATAGGACGTTGGTTATTGGCAGGATGGTTTCCATTGAGTAACCTCCCGGTCTGTCTGTGGTATATGGCGTCGGTCCCCGGCCGGATCTACTGCTGCTATATGTTATGCGATGGATAGGGGATGTTACAATTTGGTATCAGAGCACTGGTTTCGGTCAGGGTTAAATGAATTCGTGGATGAATTCTTTTAAGGGGTGGTGAGCACATGTGTGTGCGTCATCATTATAACATCAAAAGTACCCTTTAATGTCCACTTAGGAATGAAAATACACGTGTTTGAGGAACCTGCGTTTTCCTATAATTGATTTTTGCAATATTGTTTGGTCGCTTAATGGTGTTTTGTATGACTATAGGTGACCGATACCGGTACATGGCCGTCCGAACGCCCGGTTTCTGAGGCTAGTAGCGCACCAAATGATGCTCCTGCAACACCTCCCTCGGCTGAAACCATACAATTGGTTGCCGAAGCAGTGTTTGCCATGATCAAGGCACATCCTGCAAGGCAAATGCAGCAGCCCACTCCTACGATGGAGCACATACCGCTTCAAAGGGATGAACCGAGAAGGGTGGAGCAAGTAGGGTGGAACCTTTGGTGCCTGGGAGAGCAACTGAAAGGCAACTCATTGACGTCTCGATGGAAGAGTTTTCGAGATTGTTCTTGGCAAGGTACCTCCCTTCGGCTAAGAGGATAGCATTGGAGAATGAGTTTCAGAGGTTGATTCAAGGAGAGAGTAGCGTGGATGAGTATCTCCATGAATTTACTCGGTTGGGTCGGTCCGCTAACTCTACGTTCGCGGATGAGGAGCGTAAGACAACCCGATTCTATGAAGGTTTGGGAGATGACTTAAAGCTACTGCTCTCGGGGCCTATGACGCAGGGCTTCTTGACCTTGGTCAATACGACACGGTCTTTGGAGAAGGACTTGAAGAATGTGCAAGCAAAGAAAAGCTCTGGTGATAAGAAGACTGAGTTCAAGGTGCCGACTACCTCAAAGTCTGGGTACCGTAAGTTCTTTAAGAAGGCTAGGACTTCGGGTCCAGCTCCTTCTTCTGGTGCTTCTGGGGCGACTACGGGTCGAACCCCGGGCGCATGTTTTACTTGTGGAAAGTCGGGGCACTTTGCCCGTGACTGCTGGAGAGGACGCCCCAAGTCTGAAAGGAAGACGGGAGGAACATATGAAGAGAAGGGCAAGGCGGTGGAGTCAACCGCGTCCCATTATGCTCCGGCTCAACCTAGAGTTTATAATCTTGGCCAACATGAGGCCATCAAGAAAGCAGATGTGGTGATAGGTACGGTTTATTTATAGCAAGTTGGCTTTAAATACTGTTTACCTTACGCGTGTTAGCCTAGGACTGTTAGTTCTAGGCCTTATTTCGCATTCTTTTGTCCGAAGTGTTTGGATCGCGCAACGGAGTACCTTCTTTGGTGACAAGGGACAAATTGGGTGGGCTTCTGCCTATGGGTGCCCTATGCGTGTGGATAGAGTTTGTTGCGTAAAGGTAAGGCTTGGGAGTCACGTGGATGACTTGCGAGCATTGTTATTGCCATTAGTAGTATGCGATGTGATCTTTGGTATGGGCTAGCTCTCTGAGCAGCAGACATACATTGGTTGCAATCACAAGGAGGTCTAGTTGGGTACGTATCATGAGATGACTTTTACGGGCTTGAAAGGGGTAGAGCAAGACTTTGATGTCTGCTCTTCAGATGGTGAAGGCAGTTCGTGCTGGAGCAGAGCCATTCTTCACACTACTGCTGGTTGCAAAGCCTAAGCCTACATTGGACAGTATTTCGGTGGTATCCGAGTACCCTGGTGTGTTCCCTGGTGATCTTCCTGGAGCCCCACATCAACGGGAGATCGATTTCACCATCGAGCTAGTGCCAGGTGCGAAACCTGTGTCATGCTCTCCGTATAGTCTGGCGCCTAAGGAAATGGCGGAGCTGAAGGTTCAACATCAAGAGTTGGTGGAGTAGGTGTATGTGTGTCCACGTTCGTCACATTGGAGCGCACCGGTCCTTTTTGTTAAGAAGAAGGACGGAAGCTTGAGAATTTGTATCGATTACCCAGAACTGAACAAGTTGACGGAGAAGAACAAGTACCCGGTCCCAAGTATTAATGATCTCTTTGATCAGTTAGTCGGTTCAACGGTGTACTCAAAGTTGGATCTCAAGTCCGGGTATTATCAGCTGAGGATAAGGGAGAGTGATATCCCCAAGACAGCTTTTAGTATGAGATACGGTCATTATGAGTTTACGGTCATGTTGTTTGGGCTGACGAATGCCCCGTCGATGTTCATGGATTTGATAAATAGGCTTTCAGGGAGTACCTAGACCACTTTGTGATCGTCTTTATCGACGACATATTGGTGTACTCGCAGAGTGAGGAGGATCTCTTTAAGCATCTGTATTTCGTGCTGGAGACACTAAGGAGGAATCAATTGTACGCCAAGTTCTCCAAATGCGAGTTTTGGTTGTCCTCAGTAGTGTTCCTTGGTCATATAGTCAGTGGAGAGGGAATTGTGGTGGATTCAGCGAAAATTGCTGCTATACGAGAGTGTCCTGTGCTGTCTACGGTGACGGAAATCCGGAGTTTTTTGGGGCTTGCCGGCTATTACAGGCGCTTCGTGGAGAACTTCTCGCGGATAGCATTAAACCTCACTACTTTGACGAGGAAGGAGCAGAAGTTTGTTTGGACGCCGGAGTGCGCACGAGCTTTTGAGGAGTTGAAGTGTTGGTTGACCACGGTGCCTGTGCTGAGTTCGCCAAGTGGGACCGAAGGTTTTGAAATCTACAGCGATGCTTCAGGCAGTGGATTGGGTTGTGTGCTACTGTAGCATGGAAGTGTGATAGTGTATGGCTCGGGACAGCTGAAAGTGCATGAGAGGAATTATTCGGTCCATGACTTGTAGTTAGCGACCGTGATTTTTGCCTTGACTCTATGGAGGCACTACTTGTACGGGGTGAAGGTCGATATCTATACCGACCACAAGAGCCTGAAATACTTGTTGGATCAGAAAGATCTAAACATGCGATAGTGGAGATGGATGGAGTTCCTGGGGGACTATACGTTCAAAATTCATTATGTGTCTGCGAGAGGCAATGCAGTTGCGGATGCGTTGAGTCGCAGGGCCCCAGCTCAAGCCAATTGGCTGTCGATCCAAGACGAGCGGTTGGTTTGGGAGTTGGAGGCGTTGGAGATCTCTTGCATAGATAAGCAAACAAGTGTCGAAGCACTATTGTACTGGACGGAAGTTCAGTATGACCTGGCTGATCGGATTCAGCATGCTTTGGATATGGATGGCCGCATGAAGCAAATCATGGTTGATGCTTTGGATGGGTCAAATTCCCAATTTGTTGTTGAAGATGGATTGCTATGGAAAGACGGTCGTATGTGCGTCCCAAATATGGGCGAATTGCGGATGGAATTATTGTACGAGGCACATCATACCAAGTACTTGATTCACCCGGGGAGCACGGCGATGTAACTCGATGTGAAGAAATTGTTCTGGAGGCCAGGACTTAAGAAGGATGTGGCACTATACGTGGCGAAGTGTCAAACATGCGCCTTAGTGAAGGAGGAGTTCCAAAAGCCGGGAGGATTCTTGAAGTACTTGCCTATTGCGGAGTGGAAGTTCGACGACATTACTATGGACTTTATGCATGGTTTGCCAAGGTCACAGAAGGGAAACGACGCCATCTGGGTGGTCATAGATCGTTTAACGAAGGTTTCGCACTTCATTCCGCATAGGAAGGATGATCCTGTTGGAACCCTAGTTCTGATTTGGTCAAGGATCACTATTAGGTTTCCTTAGATTAACCCAAAATGTAAAGTCATGGGTCATAGGTTTATTTCCAGGACTTGCCTCAGAAGGACTCTCCAGAATTGCTGAAAGAATTCTGAGAAATGCAGTTAAGACAAAGTCAGTAAATCAGTTCGACGAACGTCGAACGCAGTTCGACGAACGGCGAACTCAGGTCGATGAATTCTAAGTTCCTTCTCTGAACTCAGGACGACGAACTCTGATCTCAAGCAAGAAGTTTAGCTCGATGAATTCTAGCTGAGCTCGACGAACTCCGAGCTCAAATCGACGACCGCTAAACTCAAGACAGATTCCCAGCTCGAAGAAATAGAAGCTAAGCTCGACGATCTGTGAGCTCAGGTCGACGAATTCTGTGCAATCAGTTACAGTTGGTAGAATTAATTACAGTCAATGACTAGGCTTATTTATTTACAGTTGGCAGATCAACTAAAGAATTAATTACAATCAATATGGAAATAGCCGTTCAAATGCTACATTAAACATGGGTTGTTTCAGGATTAATTCAGTATTAATTCCCAAAGCATCTTCTATTCTCGGTAATGATTCATCCGTTATCAAGAGAAATGAAATTCAAATGTTGGACAGTTGGGACAGAGATAACAAGATACATACAGACTGAGAATAAACAACTAGTGACAGGCAGTGATCAACCAAGATAGAGAAGAAGTAGAACACTCAGGCCAATATCATCAAAGCAACTAGAAGCCATAGAGCAGAGAAGTGACATCAATCTGAAGAAGAAGAAGAACATCCATTCATATTAAAAGTCTTCTTCTTCCTTATACTCTCCAGGATACTTCAAGGACAACAAACACCTATCAGTCAAGAAGTTCCTGAATCTCTGCTAGTCAAGGCTGCAAGCTTGAAGGCCTATCACCCTGAAGCAAAGCTCCATCTCCCTGAACCATTCAACATCTCAGGGGAGCTATTTGCTACCATCATATATCCACTAGTCTTCTCTTTGATTGTTGACAGAGAAGACGTCATCATCTCTCACCCCTCTCTGTATAAAGGGTTGTCATCTCCCTTCAAAAGTGATTCTTGGTTATAAGTCACCTGAGCAAAAGACTTGAGATTTGGTTTTTGAGCACCTGATCATAAGCTCATTGGTGTCAGGCAACTGATCAAAAATCTGAGTGGATTCCTAACAGGGTGGTAGAAGCGTGGATGTACCCAGGTTGGGGAACCACTATATATCCTTCTGTCTTTTGTGTTGCTTGATCTTCTTGCTTTATTTTTTGTGTTGTGATTTGCTTTACTTAGTATATAACTCTAATTAGTTAAGTTAAGATCTATCCCCATAACTTTCAGATCCTATGGAGAAATTGGCAAAGTTATATGTGGATAATATTGTGCGGCTTCACGGTGTGCCCCGCAGCAATATGGGTGACCGTGATGGGTGGTTCACGTCCAACGATTGGAGGATGGTGCAACAGATATTGGGAAACAAGTTGAGTTTCAGCACGGCCTTTCTTTCGCAAATGGATGGTCAGACCGAGAGGGTCAATAGGATGATAGAAGACATGCTTCGCATGTGCGTCTTGGACTTCGGGAAGCAGTGGGAAGATCACCTATACTTGGTGGAATTCGCTTACATCAATAGCTACCAGGCGAGCATACAAATGGCGCCCTTCGAGGCCCTTTATGGTAGAAGATGTCGCACGCTGTTGTCTTGGTTTCAAACGGGTGAGTCAAAGTTGTACAAGAGCTAAGAGGTGGAAGATGCAATGTCATTGGTTCGAACGATTCGAGAGAGGTTGCTAATCGCTCAGGACCACCAAGCTAAGTACTATAACACCGAGCATAGGTATGTGGAGTTCGCTATCGGTGAATGGGTGTACTTGAAGATCAAGCCGTTCAAGGGTGTCTCACGGGTGCGGTGCTTGAAGAAGCTAAGCCCGAGGTACCTTGGACCGTTTGAGGTTCTGGAGTAAATTGGCGAAACAACAAATTGATTGAGACTATCAATGGAGCTAGGTGGTCTACACGACGTATTCCACATATCGGTGCTGCGGAAGGCGGTGCAAGAGCCTTCACAAGTGATTGTAGTCGATAAAGTGCTGGTCGATAATGGGTTGACGACGAAGATCAAGCCCGTTCGCATTAAGGATGCGGAAGTCAAGCGGCTACACAACAAAGAGATCAGGATGGTCAAGGTTTATTGGGACAATTGCGGTGTGGAGGAGCTCTCGTGGGAGCGAGAGCAGACCATGCTCGAGGAGTACCCGGAGTTATTCCACTCAGGTACCGTTTAAGTTTTGTTTTTATCTTTCCTTTATGTAATTTTGGGACGAAATTCTTTAAAAAGGGAGAGAGATGTAATGCCCTGAAACTTAAAAGATCGACGAGAGGCGTTTTGAGCCAAGTTTGGAATTTGGTTGGGGGCACACGGCCTGGGACACGGGCGTTTCCCAGGGGCGTGTCGTGCTCGGGTTCGACGATGGCCGTGTGGTCGATGAATTTCAGTCGACGATCGTCGAGCGGCGAACACGGCCTGAGACACGGGCGTGTCTCAGGTCGTGTCCTTCTCAAGTAGTTGGACAAGTTGAGTTGGGGGGAGAAACACGGCCTGGAGCCCAGGCATGTTCGGGTATGACACGGTCGTGTCCAATACCTGTGTCCTTCACGGGTTGGTGTTGGGCCTGTGTTGATGGAGGAGCACGGCCAACTACACGGCCGTGTACTGGAAGACACGGGCATGTCAATCCGGACACAGGCGTGTAGAGAACCTGTATTCTTTTCAGGACTTGTTGGTTTCTACGGCGAATGGGAACACAGCCTTGGAAACAGGCGTGTCACAAGCCGTGTTCGGCCCAGGTTTTGGATTTCAAGCCCGAATTGTTAAAATTCAACAAACCGCAGACGCCCCCTTGGATACCCTGTTGAAAACTCAACAAACCGAAGGAGAATACGCCCACTTATAATGTTGAAAGTTTTCCCGGATCGTGGAGTTAGCAGGGGTTATCTCAATAAAGCAGTAACAACCAGCAACACATGCAGCACAAGCTTCTTTATTGATCAAGAGCAAACTTCTTTACAAGGCGAGACATACATGGCGAGACATGCTTCACCAAAACCCAACACCGGGAGAGCAGAGACAGTTACAAAGACAAGAACAAAAAACAAGCCGCGCGGACTCAATCAATAAGCCGCCGACCTACTACTGTGGAGTCCGCTCAGTCCGCCAGGTCGCCAGACCGCAACCCAAGCCGCGCGGACTCACCCTTATTCCAATGCTTAGCTCTTCACCACCGATCTGCACGCCGCCAGACCGGACAAGCTGCGACACCGAATGGAACAGTCCGCCTGAAGCAGGCGACTTCCTGAACCCCGAACCAAGTCGCCAAAGAGAAGACCGTCTGGTCGCTATCCGCGACCTGCTATTTACCGCCTGTTGCTTAACCGCAGAGTCCGCACTGTCCCTGACCGCAATCAGAGCCAAGTCCTGGCTTTCCAGCGCTATCCGCACAACCTGCACAGCACAACCGGGTCAACTCTCAATCCGCGCGGACACCAAAGTCCAGACCGCAGCAACTTACGCGAGCTCAATTACTGTTCACTTACTTCGGTCTTGGTTCCATCTTTTCTGATGTGACATGGGTCCTATTTATAGGCACGACGATGAGTATGGTCACCGCCCTAGCCGATAGGATCACCGCCACAACCCGCAGCTAGAACAAGTGTGTCCGCCAGCCCGCGGACACACATTCCAGTTCGCCGCTCCTGTGCAGATAGCCAGTCCGCCCCAGCTTCTCCAAGACCGGACTCCAATATCAAGCCCGCCTTGCCGCCAGAGACCAAGCCAGGACCACCACAGCCGGACTCCACAACAGCCGTGTCCGCCATTCTACGGACAAGGCATCAGCCCGCAAAACCCGAGCCCGCAGCCTCGCCATCAAGGCACCTGCCGAACTCAGCGGACACCCGGCTTCCGTCCGCATATCCCAAGTCCATTGCCTCATTGCCAAGGCAGCTCCGGACTTAGCGGACACGCCAATCCAGTCCGCTAACAGCAGACTCCAGTCCGCAACTCCTGAGTCCATTACCTCGTCACAAGGCTAAACCGGACTCAGCGGACTCCGGCTCCAGTCCGCACGCTCCTGCACAAGCAATTCTCCAGTTCGCATTTCCCCAAGCTAGCAAACAAGGCAACTGCACTTCTACTACGCTTGCCGGACTGAGAAACTAGCCCGCGCTCCACTGCGCGATCTCCCCGGACTGAGCCATCCTGGACTTGGTTCAATTCCCACCAAGTCCAGTCCGCTGGCCACAAGGGCCAGTCCGCACTTACTGGCGGACACTGGATCTAGCCCGCCATACCAGGCGACCTCCAGTTTCTGTCCGCACTGACCGGCGGTCTCCGCGGCTTCCACTTGCCGCTTCACTAGAGCAAGACCAAGGCAACTGCCAAACCGGTCTGCCGAGCTCCAGTTCTTCAGTCCGCTTCATGCCGGACTCCGCGGATAACATTCCTATCCTCCCGGTTACTTCCTGGGAGACAACCGCCTGCTGAGCATACACTGGCCTGTCAGACCGCCGCTGCTGTCCGCGTAGTCCGCGCGAACAGACCGCCCAGGCCGCCACAGAGCAAACCGCCTGCAACATCCCTGCCGACCTAGCAATCCGCCAACCCAGTCCGCGTAGTCCGCGCGGATAGGTTTCCCAAGCCTTCCATTCACCCACTTTCACTTCACAGAATTCAACACTCCCCCTTGAAGTGAGAAGTGGTGAATAACTCCAGCAGCTCCTGTAACCTTGCACCTGGTCCTTCCGATAGCATCTACGAAGAGATGTCCAAGACATAGTCCTCACCCCGCATATCATGGAACATGAGGGATCCCTCCAGCATCTCCAAAAATGAGTCATGCTTCCCTCTGCCTTCTTCAGCTTCAACCTCCACTCTTGCATCACAGGAGTATCACCAACTTACTTGGATACTGAAGTCCAAGCCTCGTTGCCTCTGATAGAAGTCACCTCTTCAGACTTGGTGTCAACCACCTCCTTGATTCTAGTGGGGTCATCACAGCCAGAAGTACCTTGCTTGACCTGAGGGCTAATAAGGAAACACGGGACCAAGTCCGCCGTGTTCCCTTCACAATATCGAGCTGGTGGCTTACTGATCCTCTTCGATCTCCGAAGAACCTGATCATGGCTAACCACCTTCGCTGCTATTGAACCAGCTCTGTTCCCGGGCAAACCCGGAACAATGCTCCCTTTGCTCCCTGAACAAGACGCCTCCTTACTGGAACCAAAATCATCTGGAGCAACGCTCCCCCTGCTACCTGAACCAGAAGACTCCCCTCTTGAACAAGAACTGCCTGGAACATCGCTCCCCTTGCTTCCTGAACCGAAAGCCTCCGCCTTCGAGCCAGAAGATCCTGGAGCATCGCTCCCCCTTCTTCCCAACTCTGACGCCTTTGCCCCGGAGCTAGAACAACCTGGAGCACCTGGTGACTCAGGCAACTCCACTTCCTTAGCAGCAGCCTCCTTCAACCCACCATCTGACCTGCTTATCTCTAGCTCCACATAAGAGCTACCCCAATACGGCGTCAACTCATCAAAAACAATGTCTCTCGACACTATGAGTTTCTTCGTCGCAGGATCCATACACCTCCATCTTCTTCTCTGCTCATCATACCCAACAAAGACTAGCTTTGTCTTGAGAGCACCCGGAGAGTGTATATAGCAGGTAGATCCAAACACCCGAAGGTGCTTCACTGAGGGCTTCACTCCGAACATCAGCTCATAAGGAGTCTTCATTATGATCGGACTAAGAGGCATCCGGTTGATGACATGAGCAGCACAAGCTATTCCCTCCGCCCAAAGAGCCTTCGGAACGCCTTTACTTTGAAGCCAACACTTGCAGGTCTCCGTTAACCAACGGATCATCCGAGCTGCAATACTACCCTGTTGTGAAGTATGTCCACAAGAAAGCTCCATCCGGATCCCTTGCTTCCTGCAAAAGCGTGAGAACTCGGTTGAGCCAAACTCACCACCGAAACTTGTCCTCAACACCTTGATCCTCCGGCCAAGCTGGCCTTCCACAAGCTTCTTGAACTCCACAAACAAGCGTACCATGTTGGACTTCTTCTTCATAAAGTATACCCAAGTATACCCAGAATAGTCATCAACCAATATCAGCATGAACCTGCTGCCTCCAAGACTGGCCTTGATGGTCGGTCCCACCAGGGCACAATGGACAACCGCCAATGGTGCATTACATCTGGATTGTGCTTTGTCAACCATGAAGCGATAGGATCCACTTTCCTGACATCCCGCACACCCCCGACAATCGCCATAGGATGACAATCTAGGCAAGCCTCTTATGAGTCTTCTTTCCGCCATTGCTTTCAGCTTGTCCATCCCTACATGCCCCAGTCTTTCATGCCAGATAGTAGCACTATCACGGGCATTCCTCCGATCAACTCCAGAACTAGTTGAAATCCCAACTACGTTCTTCTCCTTCCTCCCTACCTGAGCAACGTTCGCCGAGAGCAAGACAACCTTGCACTCCTTCCGAAGATGACCTTGCTGCTTGCATTTATAGCACCTTGGTCCTTCCTTCCTCTTCCTATCATGCCTAGGAGAAGCACTCCTTTCTTCCTGATACGAAGTAGAGGGACCATCTTCAGCAGCAACCTTCACCTTCTTCCTGAACAACCCATCAAGGGGAGTCCAGACCTCCGCAGCTGACCGACATCCACTGATGTGGTCCAAGAGCTCCGATGAGATCACCTGCTTGAGAATAGACTCCGCTTTCGCATTTGCCTCCTTCCAAGCTCTCATCGCCTCAGCATTGCCAGCAGTATCCTCTTGTCTTCCTGCTCCGCATACAACCTCCCAAAGGTCCTCGCCAAGAAGAAAGCTCTTCATACAGGACTTCCACTGTTCACAGTTCGTCTCTGTAAGAAGATCAATACCAAGACAACTTGCATCCTCCACTGCCATGGTTCTACCACTGGTTTCCTCTACATACGAGCAACTACTTCCATTGAGCACTGCTTGACCACTCCAACAACCTCCCTCTGATACCATGTTAAAATTCAACAAACCGCAGACGCCCCCTTGGATACCCTGTTGAAAACTCAACAAACCGAAAGAGAATACGCCCACTTATAATGTTGAAAGTTTTCCCGGATCGTGGAGTTAGCAGGGGTTATCTCAACAAAGCAGTAACAACCAGCAACACATGCAGCACAAGCTTCTTTATTGATCCAGAGCAAACTTCTTTACAAGGCGAGACATACATGGCGAGACATGCGTCACCAAAACCCAACACCGGGAGAGCAGAGACAGTTACAAAGACAAGAACAAAAAACAAGCCGCGCGGACTCAATCAACAAGCCGCCGACCTACTGCTGTGGAGTCCGATCAGTCCGTCAGGTCGCCAGACCGCAACCCAAGCCGCGCGGACTCACCCTTATTCCAATGCTTAGCTCTTCACCGCCGATCTGCACGCCGCCAGACCGGACAAGCTGCGACACCGAATGGAACAGTCCGCCTGAAGCAGGCGACTTCCTGAACCCCGAACCAAGTAGCCAAAGAGAAGACCGCCTGGTCGCTATCCACGACCTGCTGTTTACCGCCTGTTTCTTAACCGCAGAGTCCGCACTGTCCCTGACCGCAATCAGAGCCAAGTCCTGGCTTTCCAGCGCTATCCACACAACCTGCACAGCACAACCGGGTCAACTCTCAATCCGCGCGGACACCAAAGTCCAGACCGCAGCAACTTACGCGAGCTCAATTACTGTTCACTTACTTCGGTCTTGGTTCCATCTTTTTTGATGTGACATGGGTCCTATTTATAGGCACGACGATGAGTATGGTCACCGCCCTAGCCGATAGGATCACCGCCACAACCCGCAGCTAGAACAAGTGTGTCTGCCAGCCCGCGGACACACATTCCAGTTCGCCGCTCCTGTGCAGATAGCCAGTCCGCCCCAGCTTCTCCAAGACCGGACTCCAATATCCAGCCCGCCTTGCCGCCAGTGACCAAGCCAGGACCACCACCGTCGGACTCCACAACAGCCGTGTCCGCCATTCTGCGGACAAGGCATCAGCCCGCAAAACCCGAGCCCGCAGCCTCGCCATCAAGGCACCTGCCGAACTCAGTGGACACCCAGCTTCCGTCCGCATATCCCAAGTCCATTGCCTCATTGCCAAGGCACCTCCGGACTTAGCGGACACACCAATACAGTCCGCTAACAGCAGACTCCAGTCCGCAACTCCTGAGTTCATTACCTCGTCACAAGGCTAAACCGGACTCAGCGGACTCCGGCTCCAGTCCGCACGCTCCTGCACAAGAAATTCTCCAGTTCGCATTTCCCCAAGCTAGCAAACAAGGCAACTGCACTTCTACTATGCTTGGCGGACTGAGAAACCAGCCCGCGCTCCACTACGCGATCTCCCCGAAGTGAGCCATCCTGGACTTGGTTCAATTCCCACCAAGTCCAGTCCGCTGGCCACAAGGGCCAGTCCGCACTTACTGGCGGACACTGGATCTAGCCCGCCATACCTGGAGACCTCCAGTTTCTGTCCGCACTGACCGGCGGTCTCCGCGGCTTCCACTTGCCGCTTCACTAGAGCAAGACCAAGGCAACTGCCAAACCGGTCTGCCGAGCTCTAGTTCTTCAGTCCGCTTCATGCCGGACTCCGCGGATAACATTCCTATCCGCCCGGTTACTTCCTGGGAGACAACCGCCTACTGAGCATACACTGGCCTGTCAGACCGCCGCTGCTGTCCGCGTAGTCCGCGCGAACAGACCGCCCAGGCCGCCACAGAGCAAACCGCCTGCAACATCCCTGCCGACCTAGCAGTCCGCCAACCTAGTCCGCGTAGTCCGCGCGGATAGGTTTCCCAAGCCTTCCATTCACCCACTTTCACTTCACAGAATTCAACACGAATTGTGTCCGTCTATTTCCTTATTTTGGGATCTAATGGCTTGGGACTGTTCCTGTTAGGTTATACCTGGGAATAGGGTTTTGAATCCTTCATTTCACCCAAATATCCTCTTTCTAAAGTTCTAGAGAGAGGGGAGAGCAAGGAATAAGAAAGAAGGAAGATCCGGCCGCCGGCGGAGCTTCGGAGCTCCAAATCGCAAGCCGACTTTGGATCTATGAAGGCGAGGATATTGCGGTGCTTTTCATCCGCATAGATTTCCATGGCGCCAAATAAAAATGCTCGAGTAATGATTCTCATCCTAGGATATGTGAAGTCCTCTTTTCTTTGCATAGGATGCCCGCTCTCGTGAGTTTGCGGTGAGTTTGAGGCGTTCCTTCAGGTAGACATGAAAAGTCCCCGTTGTGTACATGTAGAGTCCGTAATCAAGAATCGGATATAGGAATTATGTGTGAAGCCTACCCGGACAAGTTGGTCTGGATCGGTGATGTTGCATTGCATGAATGGCCGGAGAAGACTCCGCGCGAATGGTTGTTTTTTGGGTTTTCTACGTGGTAGATTGCAACAGGGAGCCTTGGGGACTAACTCCAAGGTTCACTCGGAAAACTGGGCGGATGCGTGATTCTTCCAAACATGGTTGCCTGGGAGCCAACTTGTACATATCTGGGTTTTGAAAAGTGTGTGATCGATTTGGGGCTCGGGAAAGCTTGACCCACGCATATGGCTTAAATTGACGTTGCGATGTGAGCAACTGGTTAGGCAGAACCGTGCCCGCTCTATGTCGTTCGGTTGGAGCCGTTGGCATAGATGGAGGGTCTTCGACAGTCTATGGCTTAAATTTATGTGACCCATGCTGGGAAGTCAAAAATGCTCACGAGATTGGACATCCAAGTGGCGGTGGTGAGACCCTAATGTCTATGGATTAAATTGACGTGACATTGATCGGTTCACCGAGAATGTGCCCTGAGAGCACGAGGTGTGTGGTTGTGCATTCCAATGCCTGTGTTGAAGTGTTATTACACTATACTGCTTGATTATGCTAATAATGTGTAGGGAAGGTGCATCAACACCCCGAGTTCGGGGGCGGGATCGTTATAATTTGTTCAGCATAGCTGACTGTTGCCTTTGTTTGCCACTGTTGCGGTGGATTGTTACTTGCAGGTGCAGCGGAGCCAAGTGGTAAATAGTGGGCAAAAGCCCATGTTGCTGAGATGGCCCTCGAAGGCCTAATTATGAGTGTTTACTTGTTTTATTCAAGTGTGACCGGCCTGCGTGCCGATGTTTGGAAAAACCCTGTAATTTGAGTAAACAATTGTAAGGCCATAAGGCCATTGTACTTATGTATTTTACGTTCATTCCTATTAGGTTTTGTAGTGGGCATTAATTCTTATGGCTGGGTTCTTTTAATTGCAAATTTTAATTTTCTTCCGCTAGAATGTACGCTGTGTAGGACGTTGGTTATTGGCAGGATGGTTTCCATTGAGTAACCTCCTGGTCTATCTGTGGAATATGGCGTCGGTCCCCGGCCGGACCTACTGCTATATGTTATGCGACAGATAGGGGGTGTTACAAAGGTGGCCAGATTTCAATCGATCAGGAAGGACGCTCCAGTGAGTGACTTGGTGCGGAGGTTCATAGAGCAGTTCGTCCGATACCATGGAGTGTCGAGGATGATAATGTCTGATCGTGATGGACGATTTATGTCTAAGGAGTGGAGGTCAGTCCAGGCTTATTTAGCGACCCGATTGACATTTAGTACCTCCTTCCACCCTCATACGGATGAGCAGACAGAGTGCACGAATCGGACACTAGAGGATTTATTGCGTCTTTGCATACTGGACCACGGAGAGCCAAAGGAGAGGCAGCTACTATTGATCAAATTCTCGTACAATAATAGCCACCAGTCCAGCATCGACATGTCCCTTATGAGGATTTATACCGGCGGAGATGCAAGACTCCTTTGTCCTGGATCCAGGATGAGGGTCCGAATACACTTGGCTCAAAGTTTGTCGAGGATACGAATGCTCAGCTACGGTTGATTCGAGATAGGATGTTTGAGGCCCAGAGTAGATAAGCCATATATTACGATGCCCGACATCGTAAGGTAGAGTTTCAGGTTGGAGATCATGTGTTTCTGAAGATACGACCAATGCATGGAGTCTAGCGGGTGCGTGGTCGGAAGAAACTGAGTCCGAGATACATGGGGACATACAGGATCTGGAACGGATCGGTCCCTTGCCTTACAGACTGGAGCTACCTCTAAAGCTAGCGGGTTTGCATGACGTCTTCCACATCTCCTCCCTCAGGAGAGCTCTACTTAGGCCGGAGCAGCAGATTACGACTATAGATGGGCCTATATCTTTTGATCGATCGGTGCACCTAGAGCCGATACGAATAGACGATACTGGGATGTGGGTCTTGCGGCACAAGAAGTTTCTGCTGGTCAAGGTCTTGTGGAGGAATCATTGATAAGAGGAGCATACGTGGGAGCCGCAGGATTTGATGTAGCAAAAGTACCCAGAACTTTTCACGTTAGGTATCACCTTTAACCTCTCGGGATGTTACATTTTACTTTTCGTATCTGAAACCCCGTAGTCATAACCAGAATTTTGGGGTGCAAATTTTTATTTTTATGTATTGGAATTTGTAACATACCTCAAACAACTTGACCCCTAGGAGTGGTTTTGTCATGACAAAACCCTAGGAAGCCCGAGAAGACCGAGTGAACCTAGGAATGAAGGTGAGATCACCATAGTCTGTAAATAACACTTTCCAATTACCTTACATAGGGTTTGACTGTAGGTCATCATATTGAACCTTTGACCTCACCATAACATCCATAGCCCTTTAGAAGGTTCATTGGGTCACCAAGGACCCAATGGGGTCAATTGAAAAGGTAAAGTTGACCAAAGTCAACCGTAGCTCTAAAAGGTCAAAGTGCCGTAAATAAGGATCAAGTGGCCTACAAGGTGCCCAACCAACCATACCCAAGTCTTCCTAGACCTTAGGGGAGGCCAATGGGTCACCAAGAAGCCATTGGGGTCAACCTAAAAGGTCAATTTGACCAATGTCAACTCAACCATTGAAATAGGTCAAACTAGCTCAAATGGGCTAACTCAAGCTCAAGCGCAATCCCCATTAGGCTAACATTATTTCCATGAATAATATGGGGGTTAGTGGGGTGCCTTTAGGCTGAAATAATCATCAAAATTCATCCATGGTGACTAGGAGAGAGAAAGATCCATTTTCCCTTTAATGGAGGAGAGAGAAAGTGAGAAAGGAGGTCATTCATGGCCAAGGGAGACCAAGGGCCTCTCCAATTGACTCCAAAGGCTGGATACATTCTCCCTCATCAGTTTTGAGGAGTTGAATAGCCATAGCCAGCCACCAAAGTGGTTGAAATCAATTCCTCCCATAAGGAAGAGAGAGAAAGAGGAGAGAGAAGGCCATTAATGGCCATACGAGATCAAGAGTTCCTCTCCTCACCTGCAAAGGCTTTGTTCATCTTCCCCCACCAGCTCTGAGAACATTAAGGGGATTCCTATGACCATTTAGTGTCTGAATTCACTGAATCCACCTTGGTCGAATTTCACCTCTTAAGGCCATTAATGGCATTGATGTCATGGCCACTCCCCTCCCTCATTTGGCTTTTTAAAAAAGCTTCACCAGACTGAGAGGAGAGGTTTCCACCCTTCCCCTGAAGAAACCGAGCCCTTTTACTGTGTAGTTACAGAGCACCAAAAGCCCCACCTCGAGAAACGGTGGCACGACAATCGGCCCGACAACAACCCTCCACTAAGGTCCTCCTCTACTCCTTTCTTCGTGGGTAGAATATTAGACCATTTAGGAGAGAAATCAGGCTCAATTGAGCGCAATTGGGAGAGAAAAATTTCATATTTTTCATGGTTTTTCTACCTCTCGGGTTCGCCGAAAACCGCCCCTCCGGCGGCCGTGCCGCCCTCCGACGATAACCACCACCTCAACGGTGGTGGTGGTGGCCGCTCGAGGAGGGGACTGGATGGCTGACAAATAGCTTGAAAATCTGCTCCAGGTTGGTGAAATCATGGCCATCCGCTGAAGGTTGAAGACGATGCCTAGCCATTCCGATTATGCTTTAAGATTCGTGCCAATGATTATATATTAATTCATTTTATTTCAGTTTTTGTCACAGTTATTTTGTTGTTTTTAATTAATTATTAAAAATAATTAGGTTCCCCTACAGTGAAAGTGTATACATGAAAGTTGTCGCCCTATGAGTCTAGTTTATTTTAAAATTGGTTTGAACCAATGTGGAGTTAAGGTCAGACCACAACACTCATTTTGGTAGGTCAATACCAAGGCTGGATCAGAGATTAATTTGAGTGCACCTATTAATTCTGCCATCCAAATGACTTGAAATTTTGGCTGGGGGTCACTCTTACCTATACCTATTACATATGCAAAAATGGGGACTTTTGGAAAAAATTTTCCAAAAGTTTTTGTAGAAATTTAATAAATCATGTCTGAATTATTTAAGGTGACTAATGACCTCTAAACCCACCAAAAAATCGATGTCTGTCTCTTAGGGTCATGGCATGACTATGATAAAAACCTCAGCCCAATTCTGTCTGTTTTGAATAGGTTTTGGTGAGACCAAAGTGTGGCCATTTATGGGTTAATTAGGGCAAGTGTGAGCTTGGGGCATGGAGGGTCCAATTCTCACCCAAAGTGGTTGAGACTTTGGCCAGAGCCCCAAGGTTAGTTTAAACACCCTCACATGGATTTTAGGGTGGATTATGGTGGATTTGCCTTAGGACCCTAGTTCAAACCCTAAGGTTGAAATTTGGGGGTTTGTGAAGGACATGGTGTGATATTTCCATTAATGGACTTGGAGTTTACTCCATGTAATCCTAGGATGGCAGATAGTCATAGGAAGGAATTTGGTGACATTTAGACTTAGGCACACAACTTAAAACAATTAGGGGTAGTTTAGGCCTTTACCTTTTATGAAAATATTGAAGGGTGATATGATCTTGGATCTTCATGAGATTTTGGTAGGAGTAATTTTATAGTGATATTGATCTCTAAAATTTATTATACGATGTTTAGAAAACAATAGATAATTCTTGTAGATATAACCTTCATCTTGCCACTTGTGATGATTTTGAAGTAACCATGGATAAAATAACTTAGAATGTTATGAAACTTTGTCAATGCTGATTAAATATCATTTAGATGCACAAGTAAATAATTTGGATTATGTGAGCATTTCATCTTAATACTTCATGTGTAAAGAGAACTAGTGTTACTTGGCCAGAGAACTTTTTAGGGCCTAATAAAGCCTAGAAAAATTGTTATATGTTATTTGGAAGAGTTTATAAAATGTTCCTTCACAAGTGCATACCAATAAAATTATTTGAAGTATTTTTCTACATAGCTCACTGACCTTGAAATTGCATGAAATTCAGTCAGTAGTGTTTTATGATCATTATGAGGCTCTGGTAATTTTTATATAATTTTTGGACAAAACTTTGTGGTACTCCCTTCATTAATTTTAATTAATTAAATTACTTTGAATTAATTATTAAGGGGTTATTACATTAATAAAAATCTGTGAAATTTGGTATTCACTGATATTTTGCTATTATATAGTGTTCATAAGTTTTGGGTGGCCATAAGTTAAGCAAATCTAGTACTTCATGTTCAAATTAACATGACCTAACATTTAGGAAAATTTAATAAATGTCAAATTAACTAGCAAAATTATAAGTTTCTGGATTTATACTAAATGTGTCGTGATAGACCCACAATAATTATCTTAGGGCCTTTTGATGAAAATTTGGAGTACCTTCGATCATGTACATCATATAGCTTAGATTGGTCTGCATTTAGTAAAACTGAGAAAATTGTGATAACATGTGGAATGGACATAGGGAGATGGAGTTAATATTTTACTGAGTTTGGTGATGTGAAAATGAGTACATCTTTAGGAGTCATGATGTGGAAATATTGGGTTGATTGGTGTTAAATGGTGCTCGGGATCGACGAAACATCGTCCTTCCTGTGGAGAGAGAAGAGAGTCAAAATACACTAGGGTTAGATTAAGTATATCTATAAGTGGGGTTTATTATAGATAGATACCAATAATAATAAGTACCTTGCAAAATGGAGCTTTGGGCTTCAGCCCATCGTAGTTCCTAGTGCCCTCGAGAGCCCTTCATAGGGAATGCCTTGGGCAGTCCAAGATTAACGTAAGCCGGAAGACTAAATAGATTATAAGAGTAATTAGAAATACATTAGGATTACACTCACACTCACACTCCCCGGTGTTGTGGGTGTTAGGTTGGGTCTCACAAGTGGTAGGCTCGGTGGTGTTGGTGATGGGCAGGTTACCCTGACGAGCTGATGGCTCGGTAGATATTTGTGACAGACTTGATAGTCTGGGGAGCTTTGGCTCGTTAGATATTTGTGACGGACGGGATAGTCCGGGGATCTTTGGATCAGTGGGAAATACATTAATGTTGCATGTGCATAAAATATAAGGTGGTGGGTGTTCGGTATTGGAGGGTCGTCGCACTGACACCAATACGTTGACTCGGTAAGTGTGGTTTAGCACTTAGCCAAATAAAGTCCGGTGCGCCAGCTGACATGAGTATACAGGAGCTTCGCTTAGTGCACCAGCATTGAGACATATGATAGGTCTGACTGGTAGTACTGATACCAGTTTAGAGTTGTACAAGGCCCAACCCACCCCTTCTGTTTGCCACTACGGAGGTATCCTAGGAGGTTAGTCTCTAGAAAGGAGGAACTAAAGGTCTGTGTGCACAAAGTCGGGTGTGTGTGTTGCACTTGCATTTTCTTATCATATAATACTTGCGTGTCATAGCATATTCATTGCATATAACCCTTGACAAATATTGTATAAATTGGTATAGGACTCTTTATACAAGAGGCCTTGCAAAACGACCCCTTGGTGTATAGGTTTGTATGGGCATTCCTATAGGTCATGGTTACTTACGTAGTTTACCTTCTTATACTTTACTTTCTCACCTTGATCATGTGCATACTCATACTGCTTATCTATTATTTACTTACTTATACTTGCTGTGATTTTATGCTCATGTTAGACTAGTTTTACTGTCATCTGCTACTTTTGTTACTCTCCACCTTAAATACCTTCCCTTTCCTTCTCCCTGCTCGGTGCCTAGGAGCCATTGGGGAGGGGTGGGGGATGATAGGACTTAGTCTTTTAGACTAACGGTCCTTGACCAAATCATTTTAGGGGATCATGGAGCCGAACTAGGATATACATCCCCAGAGGTCGGTGCGCTTGGAGACAGGACAATCTAGAATGGGAGTTCACGCTGCAGGGATAGTGAGTCCCAATTATTAGTAATTACAATAGTTTTGATTCCGCGATGAGTGACTTGTAGTGAGAATCATGATGTATCGGCCAGGAGCCTTTTTTATTAATACTTGATTTATTATTACTGTGGACTCTCACTTCGTGGAGATTTATTTATATTCATGTGATTTCTATTGGACCAGCATTGAGTTTTATTTTACTCATCTACTTACTCTCCTTTCTGCGATCGGTATGGCCGACAAGATCGGTGTTTTGTAGTGACGACCGTCCCGGGCATGTTGTTGTCACCACAAGGTGGCAGTTATGGGCATAAGACCCTGTTGGTTTTGCAAAAAAAATTGGGTCTTACAAGGCGTCATCCCATAATACCTCGATTAGGAGGAATAACTCTTGGACAACATACTTCATAGTGACCCTCATGCCACCACTCATCACGAGGCCCTACCACTGCATCACCCGAGGCGTGTGCTCTGCCTCCTTTATTGCATTTGACTGCATCATCTCCTCGATCTCGCGGATGGAGTTTTGCTTGAATTTGCTCCTGCTGGGGGCCGTCGAGATGAAGGACTCTAGCAGATAATTATTTTGGGCTCGCATCCCCTTATTCTCCATCTCCAGAGTGGCGATTCTGGAATGAAGTCGCTCTACAGTCATGGCATCCTTCAAGAAGTATAAGAAGATAGGGGTTGGCGCGAGTTTAAGGTGGGAGCGAAAGTAAAGGGAGAACAGATAATTACCACTCCATCAGAATGGCCTGTGAGGAGTCTGTTGGAGGTCTATTGCTTCTTCTTGAGACCCGAGGTCTCCTACGACACAAGTTCCTGCAAGTCATTAACCTCGGCAAGGGCTTGATCGTGGTAGTTGTCATGACGCGACACGATATAAGCGAGCTCAGGAGTATGTGGCTGGGCTCGCATTCTCTCGTGCGCGATCATCCGTGTATTCTCATCCACAAAGAACACGGCATCCTCCCGCCCGTCGAGCCCGAAGGCGTGGGCATATGCCTTGCTGCCGGTAGTATCTTTCACTTGATAGGATGGGAGAAGTGTGGAGATAGTAACCTAGTTGGCCTCCCGGTCCCAGAACAGTAGAGGCTTGTTGGTTGCGTCATGTTACTTCTCGCCGAGACCAAAATTTTGATGCCCATTCGGTATTGCCGTCTTGCCAACATCCTCTGGCATGACCGTGGTTTCGTCGATTTTGCTGATAAACTCACCTGCAATATTTCTCTTGACTGGGGGACTCTCTGGCAGGGTTCCCACAACTTATTTCCATTTGTCAAGGACCGTGGTTTTCGGTTTCTTTAGGGCCGGTTGGGAAAGGTGCGTGTCACGATCAGTGGGGTCGACCTGTTTCTTTTCGCTCATGGTCCTGTAGGAGGCGCCTGACTCGTCTCTGAATGAAGTTGCAGTGGTCTCAATATGACCAAGGTTGGTGGAGGAGGCCCTAGCACTCACATACGATGGATTCATGGGAAGAGTTTGCTCTCCTGCAATTAGTTCAATGCTAGACGCAAAAATAACTAAAGGAGGAAGTGAAGTTTAGGGTGAAGACGTGCTTGAGGTATCTATTCTGGGGTGGATGAAGAGGAGCGAGCTCAAAGTTCTTGTCGACGAAAAATTTGAAGTGGTTGGCCTAGTGGCCTCCTACTGATGGGGGTGGTAAGTGACCTTGTCCTTTTGAATAGGCAAGAAGGGGATGTTGTGAAATCACACTTGACAAACACAAACTTCTAGATCCAGTGGTTGTTCTTATTGGCTGTCTCACAAACCTTCGCTTGCTTCCTCGAGAAGAATGCGATCCCATACTTGTTGGCCCTGAAGGGGAAGATCTTGTGAAAGGACCCAAGGCCGAACTCGATCTGCTCCTCACGCATGTATCACGTGAATGCCACAAGCATTGCGATGGAGTTTTGGTTGAGCTAGCCCAGGACCACACTAAGGTATCTGAGGACCTAGCGTACCTCCAGCCAGAGCGGCAGTTGCAGCGCCACCTCGAAGTGTGAGATGGGGATCACAAGTTCATCAGGTAAGAAGTCATGGATAAATTCAAACTCTCCCGGGCAGCAAGCGATAAACCCGAGCAAGATGTACTTGTTGGAGTTACCATTGTGATCTGGAAGTGATAAAACATGTAATCTCACTGCCAACGCGATATGAGCCTGCAGGGTCGCACAGAAGAGATGTGGAGAAGTTGGATAATTGACTGTGTTGGTAAAGGTTGCCAATCACCGACCTGAATGGGGTTGTGGGCAAAGTGTTGCCTTAAAGGATCGTCGGGTTGGGCAAATGTTGCCTTGGAGGGCTGGTAAGGATTATCGTCCGAGGGTCGATAACATTCTTCGAGAATCGTCTTCTGATTCCCGCCGATCAGCGAGAATCGTCTCTCTGATTCTCACCGATCGACGAGAATCGTCGAGAATCAATATGTTGATTCTCGACGATCGACGACTTCGACATGTATCGTCGACCGCGGCTCGACGGTTGACGAGATTCGACATGTATCATCAAGTGAAGCTCGACGATCGGCGAGAATCGTCGAGTATTGTACTCTGATTCTCGCCGATCCATGGTGATGCTCGCTGATCGATTCTCGCCGATTCTCGCTAACTCTCGCCCATTGATACTCGCCGATTCTGAACCTTATTCTTGGGTGGTCTGCGGATAGCGATAAGCCTAGGTTTATTTATACCTTTGGTATAAATACAACACTTAGGGTTTTCGGGTTCAAGGCTCGCGATTTTCTCCTTTAGCAGATCGAAACCCACGACGGAAGAGTTCCGTTCCGCGATCGTTCCGCCGATCCCGAATCCCGCCGCCGACGGAAGGGTTCCGCCGCCGCCGTGTTTGCTCCGTCGACCTCCTCTTCTCCGGCGACTGTCGCTGGTGCTGCTCTTCCTGGCGCGGACCTAGCAGTCCGTGGAATAGCAAGGTGCGGTCATCGTTCTTCCCGATCTTCCGTGCGACGGAAAGCTCGGCGTTCTCCCGCTCGTGTGGATTTCTGCAGAGACGTGGATATTATTGTACGTAGAACTCGCCACTAGCAAGAAGACAAAGTTTGGAGCATCTCCGTTGAGTTGTGACTCAACGCCACCGAGGTAATTTTTGCCTAGTTTTGCTAACTTCTTTATTCAACGTTCATAGCCCGATCCACATCTCTTTGGGTTTTTCTTGATGTTTTTCTTTTCCGCTGCGTGCACAAGCGTTGTGCCATCCTTATAGAGAAACCCAACAGTGGTATCAAAGCGAGGTTTCGGCCATGATTGTTGTTTTTGAAGTTTTGTTATTCCAATGCGTGTAAACCTAGGGATTTAGAAGTGTTCTAAATGTCTAGATTTAGTCTTGGTTCCCCGCCAAGAACCTCTAGAATTGCGTGGAATTTCTAATTGTTAGAAATTGTTGTCTCCTTAGCAGTAACCATCCCTCGATTTTCTTTTGGATTTTTAATCCAACAAAGAGAGATGAGCTTGTCTACTGCTCTAAGTTGAGCTGTCTTTGCCTTTGTCCAATGCATGTAAATCTGAGGATTTGGAAGTTTCCGGATGTTCAGATTTATCCCTTCCTTCTATCAATTGTTGATGGTGTTAGGATGTGCACATAAGGGATGCATGTGGTTTAGAATTGTTTTTCTTTGGATGTGCACATTGATCAAATGTTGATCATGGTTAAATGTTAACCTATAATCAAAATCCCTTCATCTAATATTAAGTGTTTGGATGCCTTCCGATGGATGACACTCTTCCTGCCTCGATCGATGAAGTGTGGGCTTTCTAAAGCAAGGTGCATTAATCTATCTTGGTAAGGGTGCGAGCGGATAATTGTGATATCCCACTGTCGACATCGGGTCATACTTAACTAGTTGACCTCAAAGGTTGAGTGCCTAGAGGCATAGGGTTGGCATGTACCATATGATGGATGCGAATAAGGAGTTATTCACCAACCATACAAGAATTGCATGAGGATGCAATTGGCAAGCGTTGCCTACCTAAATAACCGCATCGTGAGAGGAATGCCAAAGCGGACTCATAGTGTTAGTGAAATACGGATCTTGTCCACTAAGAGAGTAGCTCGCATGAACTCTCCGAATTGTTAGTGAGGGCTATCATTTCGAATAAAATAGTGGGAGTATTTTAATTGAAGTCCAAATTAAAATAAATTGTATTTGAAATTTTGGTACTGATTTTATTCTGCATAAATTCTTGTAGAATTCCATGGCAAGTGTTTCACACTCCACATTGTCTCTGAGAGCCATCCTTGAGAAGGATAAGCTCAGTGGGACAAATTACATGGACTGGTACAGGAACCTGAGAATTGTTCTCAGGCAAGAGCGAAAGCTCTATGTCTTGGAAGAAGAAGCCCCCGAGGTGTTGAATTCTGTGAAGTGAAAGTGGGTGAATGGAAGGCTTGGGAAACCTATCCGCGCGGACTACGCGGACTGGGTTGGCGGACTGCTAGGTCGGCAGGGATGTTGCAGGCGGTTTGCTCTGTGGCGGCCTAGGCGGTCTGTTCGCGCGGACTGCGCGGACAGCAGCGGCGGTCTGACAGGCCAGTATCTGCTCAGCAGGCGGTTGACTCCCAGGAAGTAACCGGGCGGATAGGAATGTTATCCGCGGAGTCCGACAAGAAGCAGACTGAAGTACTGGAGCTCGGCAGACCGGTTTGGTAGTTGCCTTGGTCTTGCTCTAGTGAAGCGGCAAGTGGAAGCCGGGGAGACAGCCGGTCAGCGCGGACAGGAACTGGAGGTCGCCCGGTATGGCGGGCTAGATCCAGTGTCCGCCAGTAAGTGCGGACTGGCCCTTGTGGCCAGCGGACTGGACTTGGTGGGAATTGAACCAAGTCCAGGTTGGCTCAGTCCGGGGAGATCGCGCAGTGGAGCGCGGGCTGGTTTCTCAGTCCGCCAAGCGTAGTAGAAGTGCAGTTGCCTTGTTTGCTAGCTTGGGGAAATGCGGACTGGAGAATTACTTGTGTAGGAGCGTGCGGACTGGAGCCGGAGTCCGCTGAGTCCGGTTTAGCCTTGTGACGAGGTAATGGACTCAGGAGTTGCGGACTGGAGTCTGCTGTTAGCGGACTGGATTGGCGTGTCCGCTAAGTCCGGAGGTGCCTTGGCAATGAGGTAATGGACTTGGGATATGCGGACGGTAGCCGGGTGTTCGCTGAGTCCGGCAGGTGCCTTGATGGCGAGGCTGTGGGCTCGGGTTTTGCGGGCTGATGCCTTGTCCGCAGAATGGCGGACACGGCTGTTGTGGAGTCCGGCTGTGGTGGTCCTGGCTTGGTCTCTGGCGGCAAGGCGGACTGGATATTGGAGTCCGGCCTTGGAGAAGCTGGAGCGGACTGTCTATCTGCACAGGAGCGGCGAACTAGAAGGTGTGTCCGCGAGCTGAGCGGACACACTTGTTCTAGCTGCGGGTTGTGGCGGTGATCCTATCGGCTAGGGCGGTGACCATACTCATCGTCGTGCCTATAAATAGGACCCATGTCACATCAGGAAAGAAGGAACCTAGACCGAAGTAAGTGAACAGTAATTGAGCTCGCGTAAGTTGCTGCGGTCTGGACTTTGTGTCCGCGCGGATTGAGAGTTGACCCGGTTGTGCTGTGCAGGTTGTGCGGATAGCGCTGGAAAGCCAGGAATTGGCTCTGATTGCGGTCAGGGACAGTGCGGACTCTGCGGTTAAGCAACAGGCGGTAAACAGCAGGTCGCGGATAGCGACCAGGCGGTCTTCTCTTTGGCGACTTGGTTCGGGGTTCAGGAAGTCGCCTGTTTCAGGCGGACTGTTCCTTTCGGTGACGCAGCTTGTGCGGTCTGGCGGTGTGCAGACCGGCGGTGAAGAGCTAAGCATTGGAACAAGGGTGAGTCCGCGCGGCTTGGGTTGCGGTCTGGCGACCTGGCGGACTGAGCGGACTCCACAGCAGTAGGTCGGCGGCTTGTTGATTGAGTCCGCGCGGCTTGTTTTTTGTTCTTGTCTTTGTAACTGTCTCTGCTCTCCCGGTGGGGGTGTTGGTGAAGCATGTCTCGCCATGTATGTCTCGCCTTGTAAAGAAGTTTGCTCTTGATCAGTAAAGAAGCTTGTGCTGCATGTGTTGCTGGTTGTTACTGCTTTGTTGAGATAACCCCTGCTAACTCCATGATCCGGGAAAACTTTCAACATATAAGTGGGCGTATTCTCCTTCGGTTTGTTGAGTGTTCAACAGGGTATCCAAGGGGGCGTCTGCGGTTTGTTTAATTTTAACATGGTATCAAAGCGAGGTTGTTGGAGTGGTCAAGCAGTGCTCAATGGAAGTAGTTGCTCGTATGTAGAGGAAACCAGTGGTAGAACCATGGCAGTGGAGGATGCAAGCTGTCTTGGTATTGATCTTCTTACAGAGGCGAACTGTGAATGGTGGATGTCCTGTATGAAGAGCTTTCTTCTTGGCGAGGACCTTTGGGAGGTTGTATGCGGAGCAGGAAGACAAGAGGATACTGCTGGCAATGCTGAGGCGATGAGAGCTTGGAAGGAGGCAAATGCGAAAGCGGAGTCTATTCTCAAGCAGGTGATCTCATCGGAGCTCTTGGACCACATCAGTGGATGTCGGTCAGCTGCGGAGGTTTGGACTTCCCTTGATGGGTTGTTCAGGAAGGAGGTGAAGGTTGCTGCGGATGATGGTCCCTCTACTTCATATCAGGAAGAAAGGAGTGTTTCTCCTAGGCGTGATAGGAAGAGGAAGGAAGGACCACGGTGCTATAAATGCAAGCAGCAAGGTCATCTTCGGAAGGAGTGCAAGGTTACCTTGCTCTCGGCGAACGTTGCTCAGGTAGGGAGGAAGGAGAAGAACGTAGTTGGGACTTCAACTAGTTCTGGATCTGATCGGCTGGATGCCAAGGATAGTGCTGCTATTTGGCATGAAAGACTGGGGCATGTAGGGATGGACAAGCTGAAAGCAATGGCGGAAAGAAGACTCGTAAGAGGCTTGCCTAGATTGTCATCCTATGGCGATGGACGGGGGTGTGCGGGATGTCAGGAAAGTGGAGCTTATCACTTCATGGTTGACAAAGCACAATCCAGATGTAAAGCACCATTGGCGGTTGTCCATTGTGCTCTGGTGGGACCGACCGTCACGACCAGTCTTGGAGGCAGCAGGTTCATGCTGATATTGGTTGATGACTATTCTGGGTATACTTGGGTATACTTTATGAAGAAGAAGTCCAACATGGTACGCTTGTTTGTGGAGTTCAAGAAGCTTGTCGAAGGCCAGCTTGGTCGGAGGATCAAGGTGTTGAGGACAAGTTTCGGTGGTGAGTTTGCCTCAACCGAGTTCTCACGCTTTTGCAGGAAGCAAGGGATCCGGATGGAGCTTTCTTGTGGACATACTTCACAACAGGGTAGTATTGCAGCTCGGATGATCCGTTGGTTAACGGAGACCTGCAAGTGTTGGCTTCGGAGTAAAGGCGTTCCGAAGGCTCTTTGGGCGGAGGGAATAGCCTGTGCTGCTCATGTCATCAACCGGATGCCTCTTAGTCCGATCATAATGAAGACTCCTTATGAGCTGATGTTCGGAGTGAAGCCCTCAGTGAAGCACCTTCGGGTGTTTGGATCTACCTGCTATATACACTCTCCGGGTGCTCTCAAGACAAAGCTAGTCTTTGTTGGGTATGATGAGCAGAGAAGAAGATGGAGGTGTATGGATCCTGCGACAAAGAAACTCATAGTGTCGAGAGACATTGTTTTTGATGAGTTGACGCCGTATTGGGGTAGCTCTTATGTGGAGCTAGAGATAAGCAGGTCAGATGGTGGGCTGAAGGAGGCTGCTGCTAAGGAAGTGGAGTTGCCTGAGTCACCAGGTGCTCCAGGTTGTTCTAGCTCCGGGGCAAAGGTGTCAGAGTCGGGAAGAAGGGGGAGCGATGCTCCAGGACCTTCTGGCTCGAAGGCGGTGGCTTCCGGTTCAGGAAGCAAGGGGAGCGATGTTCCAGGCTGTTCTTGTTCAAGAGGGGAGTCTTCTGGTTCAGGTAGCAGGGGGAGCGTTGCTCCAGATGCTTTTGGTTCCAGTAAGGAGGCGTCTTGTTCAGGGAGCAAAGGGAGCATTGTTCCGGGTTTGCCCGGGAATGGAGCTGGTTCAATAGCAGCGGAGGTGGTTAGCCATGATCAGGTTCTTCGGAGATCGAAGAGGATCAGTAAGCCACCAGCTCGATATTGTGAAGGGAGAACGACAGACTTGGTCCCGTGTTTCCTTGTTAGCCCTCAGGTCGAGCAAGGTACTTCTGGCTGTGATGACCCCACTAGAATCAAGGAGGTGGCTGACACCAAGTCTGAAGAGGTGACTTCTTTCAGAGGCAACGAGGATTGGGCTTCTGGGTCCAAGGAAGTTGGTGATACTCCTGTGATGTAAGAGTGGAGGTTGAAGCTGAAGAAGGCAGAGGGAAGCATGACTCCTTTTTGGAGATGCTGGAGGGCTCCCTCATGGTCCATGATATGCGGGGCGAGGACTATGTCTTGGACATCTCTTCGTAGATGCTATCGGAAGGACCAGGTGCAAGGTTACGGGAGCTGCTGGAGTTATTCACCACTTCTCACTTCAAGGGGGAGTGTTGAATTCTGTGAAGTGAAAGTGGGTGAATGGAAGGCTTGGGAAACCTATCCACGCGGACTGGGTTGGCGGACTGCTAGGTCGGCAGGGATGTTGCAGGCGGTTTGCTCTGTGGCGGCCTGGGCGGTCTGTTCGCGCGGACAGCAGCGGCGGTCTGACAGGCCAGTATCTGCTCAGCAGGCGGTTGACTCCCAGGAAGTAACCGGGCGGATAGGAATGTTATCCGCGGAGTCCGGCAAGAAGCGGACTGAAGTACTGGAGCTCGGCAGACCGGTTTGGCAGTTGCCTTGGTCTTGCTCTAGTGAAGTGGCAAGTGGAAGCCGGGGAGACCGCCGGTCAGCACGGACAGGAACTGGAGGTCGCCCGGTATGGCGGGCTAGATCCAGTGTCCGCCAGTAAGTGCGGACTGGCCCTTGTGGCCAGCGAACTGGACTTTGTGGGAATTGAACCAAGTCCAGGTTGGCTCAGTCCGGGGAGATCGCGCAGTGGAGCGCGGGCTGGTTTCTCAGTCCGCCAAGCGTAGTAGAAGTGCAGTTGCCTTGTTTGCTAGCTTGGGGAAATGCGGACTGGAGAATTGCTTGTGCAGGAGCGTGCGGACTGGAGCTGGAGTCCGCTGAGTCCGGTTTAGCCTTGTGACGAGGTAATGGACTCAGGAGTTGCGGACTGGTGTCTGCTGTTAGCGGACTGGATTGGCGTGTCCGCTAAGTCCGGAGGTGCCTTGGCAATGAGGTAATGGACTTGGGATATGCGGACGGTAGCCGGGTGTTCGCTGAGTCCGGCAGGTGCCTTGATGGCGAGGCTGCGGGCTCGGGTTTTGCGGGCTGATGCCTTGTCCGCAGAATGGCGGACACGGCTGCTGTGGAGTCCGGCTGTGGTGGTCCTGGCTTGGTCTCTAGCGGCAAGGCGGACTGGATATTGGAGTCCGGCCTTGGAGAAGCTGGAGCGGACTGGCTATCTGCACAGGAGCGGCGAACTGGAAGGTGTGTCCGCGAGCTGAGCGGACACACTTGTTCTAGCTGCGGGTTGTGGCGGTGATCCTATCGGCTAGGGCGGTGACCATACTCATCGTCGTGCCTATAAATAGGACCCATGTCACATCAGGAAAGAAGGAACCTAGACCGAAGTAAGTGAACAGTAATTGAGCTCGCGTAAGTTGCTGCGGTCTGGACTTTGTGTCCGCGCGGATTGAGAGTTGACCCGGTTGTGCTGTGCAGGTTGTGCGGATAGCGCTGGAAAGCCAGGACTTGGCTCTGATTGCGGTCAGGGACAGTGCGGACTCTGCGGTTAAGCAACAGGCGGTAAACAGCAGGTCGCGGATAGCGACCAGGCGGTCTTCTCTTTGGCGACTTGGTTCGGGGTTCAGGAAGTCGCCTGTTTCAGGCGGACTGTTCCTTTCGGTGACGCAGCTTGTGCGGTCTGGCGGTGTGCAGACCGGCGGTGAAGAGCTAAGCATTGGAACAAGGGCGAGTCCGCGCGGCTTGGGTTGCGGTCTGGCGACCTGGCGGACTGAGCGGACTCCACAGCAGTAGGTCGGCGGCTTGTTGATTGAGTCCGCGCGGCTTGTTTTTTGTTCTTGTCTTTGTAACTGTCTCTGCTCTCCCGGTGGGGGTGTTGGTGAAGCATGTCTCGCCATGTATGTCTCGCCTTGTAAAGAAGTTTGCTCTTGATCAGTAAAGAAGCTTGTGCTGCATGTGTTGCTGGTTGTTACTGTTTGTTGAGATAACCCCTGCTAACTCCACGATCCGGGAAAACTTTCAACATATAAGTGGGCGTATTCTCCTTCGGTTTGTTGAGTGTTCAACAGGGTATCCAAGGGGGCGTCTGCGGTTTGTTGAATTTTAACACGAGGTGCCGACCGTGAACTCTTCCCGTGCTGATAAAGATACTTATAAGAAGTATACTGACGATGCTTTAGATGTCGAATGCCTTATGCTTGCCACTATGAACTCTGAGCTTCAGAAGCAACATGAGAACATGGGGTGCAAGGAGATTGACGAGCATCTCAAGAAAATGTTTCAAGGGCAGGCTCGTCAAGAGAGGTTCGACATCACAAAAGCGTTGTTTCAGTGCAAGATGGGAGTTCGAGACTCAGTAGGGACTCACGTACTCAAGATGATTGGGTATATAGAGAACCTTGAAAGGCTGGGTTTTCCTCTTGGTCAAGAGTTGGCCACGGATCTGATCTTGCAATCGTTGCCGGACAGTTATGAGCAGTTCGTCTTGAACTACAACATGAATGAAATATACAAGACACTGCCCGAACTCCTAGGCATGTTGAGAACTGCCGAAATCAACATGAAGAAGGCCAAGCCTGTCAGCCCCATACTGATGGTGCATAAGGGCAAGGGCAAGGCCAAGGGTTCCAAGAAGACGAAGGTGGGACCTAAGTCATTTCTTGAGCCCAAGTCTTCAGCACTGATGAAAAAGAAAAGCACGGTGAAGGAATGGAAATGCCAACACTGTGGCAAGGCTGGTCATTGGAGGAGGAACTGTCCTTCGTACATTGAGGGTCTGCAGAAATTGACGGGAGGTATGACTTCCGCTTCAAATGTTTATGTTATAGAGATAAACCTTTCTGCTCCTTCATCTTGGGTATTAGATACCGGATGTGGTTCTCACATTTGTACAAATGTGCAGGAACTGGGAAGGAGAAGATTTCTGAGTAAAGGGGAGGTGGACCTCCGCGTCGGCAATGGAGCAAGAGTTGCTGCTGTAGCCGTAGGGGTTTATCGTCTTTCTTTGCCCAGTGGGCTTGTAATAGAACTTGATAATTGTTATTTTGTTCCGGCCATAATTAGAAACATTATATCTATTTCATGTTTGGACATGATTGGATTTTCTTTTATAATTAAGAACAATTGTTGTTCTATATTTAAGAATGATGTTTGTTATGCTGTAGCCCAATTGTTTAATGGTCTTTATATTTTGAACTTGGACCATCTGATCTGTAATGTAGAAAACAATAAAAGACTAAGAACAAATGACTCAAACCCTACGTATCTCTGGCATTGTCGTTTGGGCCATATCAACGAGAAGCGCATATCCAAGCTCCATAGAGATGGACTTTTGGACTCATTTGATTATGAATCATTTGAGCGATGCGAGTCTTGTTTGTTAGGCAAGATGACTAAAGCTCCTTTCACTGGTTATACTGAGAGGGTTGAGGATCTCTTGGGTGTTGTACATAGTGATGTATGCGGACCCATGAGTTCCATGGCTAGAGGTGGGTATTTCTACTTTGTTACATTTACTGATGATTTCAGTAGATACGGATATGTGTATCTTATGAAGTGCAAATCCGAGACCTTTGAAAAGTTCAAAGAGTTCAAGAATGAAGTAGAAAATCAGTTGGGTAAAAGGGTTTATGCACTCCGATCTTATCGAGGTGGCGAATACCTGAGTCATGAGTTCCGTGATCATCTGAAAGAGTGTGGTATTGTATCACAGCTCACTCCACCTAGAACACCACAACATAATGGTGTGTCTGAGAGGAGAAATCGTACTCTGTTAGACATGGTACGTTCGATGATGAGTCATGCAGACTTGCCTGTTTCCTTTTGGGGTTTTGCTTTAGAGACTGCTGCAATGACATTGAATCGCGCTCCAACGAAAACAGTTCTGAAGACACCATATGAGATACGGACTGGGAAGCGTCCTAGTATGTCGTTCATTAAAATTTGGGGCTGTGAGGCATACGTGAGACGTCAAATGCCTGACAAGCTGGAACCCAAATCGGATAAATGTTATCTGGTGGGATATCCTAAGAAAACAAAAGGGTATTACTTTTACCTACCGTCTGAGGGCAAAGTGTTTGTCACAAGGACTGGTGTCTTCTTGGAGAAAGAGTTCTTATCAAGAAAGACTGAAAAGGTAGAGCTTGAAGAAGTTCAAGAACCACATGTAGTGAATGAACCGGAATTGGATTCTGAGCCAGGACTACAAGATGTTGTAGCTAGAGAACCTGCTCAGGGAACACAAGTCCTACATAGATCTGGTAGACCGAGGTTTGAGCCTGAGAGATATGGATTTCGCGTGCCTCAAATAGGTAATGTGTTGCTTATGGATCATGATGATGAACCAGCAACCTACCAAGAGGCTATGAATGGACCGGACTCCGACAAATGTCTTGAGGCTATGAAATCCGAAATGGATTCCATGTATGCAAACCAAGTTTGGAACTTGGTGGAACCACCTGAAGGGGTACGACCCATAGGGTGCAAGTGGGTCTTCAAGAAGAAGACCGACATGGATGGGAATGTACAGACATTCAAAGGGCGACTGGTGGCTAAGGGTTTCAAGCAAATTCATGGTATTGACTATGATGAGACCTTTTCCCCTGTTGCTATGGTGAAGTCCATTAGGATATTGCTTGCTATTGCTACGTATTATGACTACGAGATCAGGCAGATGGATGTCAAAACGGCTTTCCTTAATGGAAACCTCCTTGAGGAAGTGTATATGACACAACCCGAGGGTTTTGTATCCCCAGATGAAGCCACTAAAATATGCAAGCTGAATAAGTCCATCTATGGACTGAAACAGGCCTCTCGAAGTTGGATTCTTCGTTTTGATGAGAAAATCAAAGAGTTTGGTTTCATCAAGAATGAAGATGAGCCTTGTGTTTACAAGCGAATCAGTGGGAGCATTGCTGTCTTCCTGATATTGTATGTAGATGACATACTGTTGATTGGGAATGACATTCCTACCCTGAAAGTTGTTAAGAACAACCTAGGGAACTGCTTTTCAATGAAGGATTTGGGTGAAGCGACTTATATACTTGGTATTAAGATCTATAGAGATAGATCGAAGAAGTTGCTGGGTTTGACCCAGAGTACGTACATCGAAAAGGTGTTGAAGCGGTTCAACATGCTTGAGTCCAAGAAAGGATTTTTGCCCATGTCTCATGGTGTGAATCTCTCTAAGGACCAGTGTCCAAAGTCTTGTGAAGATAAGGACCGCATGAAGTTGATTCCATATGCTTCGGCAATTAGATCAATCATGTACGAGATGTTATGTACTCGACTCGATGTCTCCTTTGCTTTGAGCATGACTAGCAGGTATCAGTCAGATCCCGGTGAGTGTCACTGGATTGCAGTCAAGAATATCCTGAAGTACTTGAGAAGAACTAAGGATGTATTCTTGGTGTATGGTGGAGAGGAAGAGCTCATCGTAAGTGGTTACACGGATGCTAGCTTCCAAACTGATAGAGATGACTCCAAGTCTCAATCAGGTTTTGTGTTTTGCCTGAATGGAGGAGCTGTGAGCTGGAAGAGTTCCAAGCAAGAGACAGTTGCTGATTCTACAACAGAGGCCGAGTATATCGCAGCAGCTAATGCGGCGAAGGAGGCTGTATGGATTAGGAAATTCATCGGCGAGCTTGATGTAGTTCCTAGCATTGTTGGTCCCGTAGTTCTCTACTGTGATAACAATGGTGCAATTGCACAATCTAAGGAACCTAGATCTCATCAGCGCTCCAAGCGCATACTTCGGCGGTTTCATCTTATTCGTGAGATTGTCGAACGAGGAGATGTAAACATTTGCAGAGTGCCGACTGAGGAAAACATTGCGGATCCGCTGACAAAGCCTCTCGCACAGAGAAAGCATGATGGTCATACTAGATCGATGGGTATATGATACCTAAATGATCAACTCTAGCGAGAATCTTGTGGATTGCATGTAAATATGTATTTTGTTGGCTGTTTGTTCATATGATGAACTGTGTACCTAATTTTTCTATTATAATTGATGGCAAGTCCTTTTATTATGTCTTTTTCTATATGATAGTTAATTGTTAACATAATAGATACCCTTAGAATGTTCGCTTCCATGGGACATCAAGTACGTGACTTGAATGTGATAGCCCATGATTTATTTGAAGCTTCATTCTTAAAGGTCACTGGTCGAGTATCATCATAGAAGATAAGGGTGATGATGGTACATGGAGACTAGCACGTGTGTTGACTGATGACCGGTTCTCACAGGTCATGATATTGTGATATCAAGTCATCACGTGGGTACTTGTTAGTGAACAAGTTGTACTGGACAGACCCAACCTGAGACTACTCTGTGGATTGTCATCCAATCGTGTCACGAGTAGGTCTCAATTGACAATGGTGTTGTGATCCTTTGACCTGAAGTCACAGCATTCATCAAGTGAGGAAGAGCGTGCTTTGATGCCATCTAAAGTCTTCCTTGAGAAAGGTTGATGATAAGGGTGGTTGTTGGGCATGTTACGAATCATTTAGGTGTTTGTGTGTGAGCAGATATGGGATTTGTCCTCCTGTATGACAGGAGTTGCATCCATGGGCCCCTTGATGGAACTGGACTGAGAAATGCATGGCCATGCTTGGTTGAGTCAATATGTGATATTGGACTCACCATTCTCTGGAAGTCCATCCTGGATCAAGAAACTTGGATTGAGCTATTACGAGGATGACACGGTCCATGCCTCTATTTCTTTCCAGATGTAAGGGACAAAGGGACAAAGACAACGCTGATACATTGGTCATAAAGGCTTATGAGTTATGAACTCTTATTGCTTGGGGAGCAATGATGCATTGCTAGATGCCGCTCATTGTTTGTGAGGTTTTTGCTTTGATACTTTCGAGATCAAGTGGGAGTCTGTTGGAGTTACCATTGTGATCTGGAAGTGATCAAACATGTAATCTCACTGCCAACGCGATATGAGCCTGCAGGGTCGCACATAAGAGATGTGGAGAAGTTGGATAATTGACTGTGTTGGTAAAGGTTGCCAATCACCGACCTGAATGGGGTTGTGGGCAAAGTGTTGCCTTAAAGGATCGTCGGGTTGGGCAAATGTTGCCTTGGAGGGCTGGTAAGGATTGTCGTCCGAGGGTCGATAACATTTGTCGAGAATCGTCTTCTGATTCCCGCCGATCGGCGAGAATCGTCTCTCTGATTCTCGCCGATCGACGAGAATCGTCGAGAATCAATATGTTGATTCTCGACGATCGACGACTTCGACATGTATCGTCGACCGCGGCTCGACGGTTGACGAGATTCGACGTGTATCATCAAGTGAAGCTCGACGATCGGAGAGAATCGTCGAGTATTGTACTCTGATTCTCGCCGATCCATAGTGATGCTCGCTGATCGATTCTCGCCGATTCTCGCCAACTCTCGCCGATTGATACTCGCCGATTCTGAACCTTATTCTTAGGTGGTCTGCGGATAGCGATAAGCCTAGGTTTATTTATACCTTTGGTATAAATACAACACTTAGAGTTTTCGGGTTCAAGGCTCGCAATTTTCTCCTGTAGCAGATCGAAACCCGCGACGGAAGAGTTCCGTTCCGCGATCGTTCCGCCGATCCCGAATCCCGTCGCCGACGGAAGGGTTCCGCCGCTGCCGTGTTCGCTCCGTCGACCTCCTCTTTTCCGGCGACTGTCGCTGGTGTTGCTCTTCCTGGCGCGGACCTAGCAGTCCGTGGAATAGCAAGGTGCGGTCATCGTTCTTCCCGATCTTCCGTGCGACGGAAAGCTCGGCGTTCTCCTGCTCGTGTGGATTTCTGCAGAGACGTGGATATTATTCCATGTAGAACTCGCCACTAGCAAGAAGACAAAGTTTGGAGCATCTCCGTTGAGTTGTGACTCAACGCCACCGAGGTAATTTTTGCCAAGTTTTGCTAACTTCTTGATTCAACGTTCATAGCCCGATCCACATCTCTTTGGGTTTTTCTTGATGTTTTTCTTTTCCGCTGCGTGCACAAGCGTTGTGCCATCCTTATAGAGAAACCCAACAGTACTCTGCCACAACTAGGAGGTACTCGCCCTCCGTCAGGTTGTAGTGGAGAAAGGATAATCGACAAAAGCCTAGACAAACTTTGATTTGCCATCAATGTCACCACCATCACCACCCTTTATGTGAGTGCTTGTGCGAGAGTTAGAAGGCGAGCGCTCGATGATGATGATGGTTGGTGAATGGGCAAAGAAATGCAGTATTTGAAGGGAGAAGGGTGGGGGCCATTTTATAGAAAAAGAATTGGGCATGAGGATTTCGAGGTAGGAATTGTGTGGATAGCAAATCACCATTCTACACCTCAAATTTTGTGCCGGTCCCATGCTCCCTTCCACTCACCAACAATTTCATATACATTGTATCATAAATCCGAAGGAAAAAATGAGAAGGAAACAAAACATCACAAGACACAAGCAGAGCATGAATTTAAGTCAGGCGAATGCCCTACAGTTCAGGTCGCGAATGTATCAGACAAGTCCGGAGTTAATTATTACAGAATTACAAATTTAGAAATAATGTATGGTTCGAAAGGAAGGGTGAGCAATTTTTCGTAGGGTTGGTATTTGAGCCATTTCCATCTTCACCGTCTTCGCACACCCAACCGTGGTGGTTGACGAGCGTAACGCCCCTGATTTTTCGATGTTTATTTTAATTTCTTTAGTTGTGTATTTTTGACGTCAAGGCGTTATGTTGACGGGTAGTTGATGGGTACCATTGCTTGAGCGTGACTTTTGCTCGTTGGTATCCGAGGTTTTGACTTACAATATTAGCTTGGCTAATCTCTAGTGTGTTTTTTTGAAATATCCCTTGCGAGCCGGGTTTGTTTTGGAACTCGGTGGAGCCTTTTAGGATAGTTGGTGTTTTGGGTATCACGGAGTTTTTACTTGAGTTTGGGTTATCAGATTTAGATTTTGACCTCGTTGTTGGATTCGTAGCGTCGATATTTATCTACGATGTGATTTTCAAAGAATTCCAAGTTGGTTTGAGCTTCGGTTCGTTTGGACGTTTATTTAGTAATTAATTATAATAAAATATTATATTACTTATATAAATATAAATAGTTAATGATGTGATTGAAACCCTATTCATGGTATTCATCCAGAGCCGTTGCGCTGATTTGCGAAAGAGAAGAACGACGGACATTTTTAGGCTTTCGGTCGTCGATTGTAGGAGCTCCGGTGCTCGAAATCGTCATCAGAGAGTAGATTCGGACTGCTTTCACCGTGATCTACGTGTGTGCAGTGATTTTTTCCCATTTCTTGAGTTTTTGGAAGTTAGGTTATGGGTCTTTGACCCACTTTTTCCTTGAAAAGTTTCAGGAAGTATAACCAAGGTGTTCGTGCGGCCGGATCAGTGAGGAAGGGAGATTGTGTGGTCGGATTTCTAGAGATAGAGGCAATTGGTGATTTCTTCCCCTTACCAAGAGTTTTATGTGTGTTTTCTAGTTGCTTTTCTTCTTCCCTCCTTAGAATTAGGAGTAGTTTAGGGATCGGCCAAGTTCGGTCTTCTATATAGTGAAAAGTCCCCAGTTAAGTAAAGGTAAGATTTGTCGTATAGGACTATTAGTCTAAGTATGATTCATCGAGTATATATTTAATTGTCTAAGGAAATATTGTCATATATGATAGTCTAAGTTTAGACAAATTTGTTGAACATGATCTTTAGCTTAGGTATGAAGATTCGTCGAGTATGGTGGGGTTAGCCTAATTGAAATCCGTCTAGTATGGCCTTGGATTAAGTCTAATTCATCGGATAGTATAATCGCTGAGTGGAGTCAGATTCGTCGAGTAATCTTGATGAATTCGCCGAGTATTAGCCTTTGGCGTTGAGTGTAGTCTTAGTGTTGAGTGATTCTTGAGGCTAAGGAAAATTCGTCAAGTATTCACGACGAATTCGTCGAATGCCAGTCTTGGCGTTGAGTGAATTAGACTTGGTGTCGAGAGCATCGAGTGATCTGTGAGTCTAAGTCAGATTCGTCGAGTAATCTCGATGAATTCGTCGAGTATTAGTCTCAGCTTTGAGTGATTTTGCATTAGTTGAGTATTAGGCGTTGAATTCATCTAATTATCGACTTGGTGTTGAGTAACTTGGTTTTGAAGTCGAGAGCATCGAGTGCCAGCGAGGCTAAGTCAAAAGCGTCATGTTAACTTGACGAATTAGTCGAGTATAGTTGGCTTGGCGTTGAGAGTGTCGAGTGAAGGTATTGAGTGAAGTAAACTTCGCTAAGTTAAAGTCCAGGCGTCGAGTGAGATTGCTTTGGCATTGAGACCGATGAGTGTGTAACACCTCCATATGTTACATGACATATAATAGAAGGTCCGGTCGGGGCCCCACACCATATGCCACAAACAGGCGGCGAAAATACGGGTTAATATCAGAGTTGTGCATCCTAACACAGAGCATTCTACTGGACGCTTTTAAGTTGATTGAACTCAACGCATTAGATTGTCCATAATATATAAACCAACATTTATAAATATCACACCAGGAAGGAATGTTATACAAATACACAACAAGCTTGGCCTTACGGCCTTACAGTTTAGCTTAGTACATATAGCTTCCATACATCCGCATGCAGGCCGGCCACGCATGAACAATATCTCATATAAACTTCTTATGCCTTCAAGGTCTAGCATAGCAGCAGCGGCAACAGTAGCAACATCAAGGGCTTCAGCCCCCTATTCCCGGTTGTCTCTCCTATACCTGCACGGGACAGTCCACCGCAACGGTGGCAAACAACGCAACGGTCAGCGTTCAACTGACCAATTTATAACTACCTTACACCTTACCCGGGGCACTGACATTCTTTCCCTGTAGGCATAGCATTTTACAAAAAGATATATCACACAATGTGCGCTCACGCACAACCCACATATCACAAACGTCTCCCATGCGGCCCGACCTTCCGTACACTCAGGGCATATTATTGGTGTACCGGATATACCAGTCGCCAACCTCCATTCAAGGCCCGAAGTCCAGCAGTAAACTTGAGCCTTTTTCTCCATGGCTTTCAGCCGGAGACTTTAGTCTTACTGGTGCGCAGGCTAAGACTCTCGCTATGGGTTCTGCCGAATGCCAATAGCCCTGTCACTCGTGGCGGACAACCTTTATGCGAATACAGTTCAGCCTTTTCCTGTTGCTCAAATTGTTAGTTCAATGCTAAGACTAACGCGGGTCGGCATCCCCTTCTCCGTTCGGCACAAGGCCTTTTGAAGAGCTCATCAAGCTCACAAATAGCCATACTGTCCCTAAGGGACTGGCTTCACAATCACAGGTTAACTAGGATCCATTGTTAGCGACACTCACTATCACGTGACGTTAGCGGCAGTACTCACGTTCCATCCCTAGACCTAACCTTATCATTTATAGCATACAACACAAGCACTTAGTGGGCATTTTTCTGGACTTTCACCCCAGTACTTCCTACTACTATCCTTTACAGGCACAACCCACTGATATCACAAGCATAGTCTTTTATATGCGGAGTCTTCTCTGGTGTGCAACATAAAATATCACCAATCCAGACCAACCTGTCCAGATGGGTTTCACACAGTATGCCCATTCCATACTTCATATTTTCGGATCTACATGCAAGACATCTTGGGGATATCCGAAATCCACCCAAGGAAACCCATTAATAAGCCACCTTTTGGTGGGGGAAATATATAAAGATGCCAAATCAAAGACTTCACATGTCCAAGGAAGAGGGATCGTTACCCTTGACGACCTCTTTGGATCCATGGAAATCTAGCTAGTTGGAATTCACCGCAGCGGCCTTGCCTCCACGAATCTGGCCTTGGATTTTGATTCGGAACTCGGAATCTCCACTGGTGGCCGGATCATTTTCTCCTGATCCTCCTTGCTCTCCATTCTCTCTAGCTCTTTTAGAAAGAGAATGGCCAAGGTAAATGAGACTTATCTTCTCAATTTCGGCCTTAAAGCAGCAGGGAGAAGACTGGGACATCAGATCCCAGAGGAAGGAAATGAACGGCTATAAATCACCCATACTTGTTTATTTTTGGGCTGACACAGCCGGTGACACGCCCGTGTCATAGGCCGTGTACCTTAAGCGGCACACAACCGACTTACCCCAAGCAAGGCACAACCATGTGACATGCCCGTGTCACAGGTCGTGTGTCCTGACACCGCTGCAGACACGCATGTGTCTAGCCCGTGTCCACAAGCTTCACATCCCTGGCCAAATCCAGAGAAGGACATGGCCATGTGATACGCCCGTGTCACAGTTGAAATGCCAGTGTCCCAGGCCGTGTTCCCCACTCGAGGATCATCGTGCGCATTACTCGAGTGGAATTCGTCGAACTAGACGAGGACACGCCCGTGTCGCAGGGCATGTTCCCTCTCGAGAACTCGACATGCTGCTCAGCCATATAGAGCAGGAAACGACTTGGGACACGCCCGTGTCCTAGGCCGTGTCACCCAGCCTGAACCCAAATGTGGGATTTGGTGTGTTACAACCCTCCCCTCCTTACAAGAAATTTCGTCCCGCAATTTGCACACAATAAGGAAACAAAAACAAGATGTTATAACCCCACAAAATTTTGATACACCTTGACATGCACTACACAACAGTTTTAAACAAATGGCTTGGGAAATTCAGCTCGCATGGTCTGCTCGCGCTCCCATGTTAGCTTCTCACGGCCACAATTGTTCCACCGGAATTTTCCCATCCGAATTGGCCTAACCTTCGTCATTAGCCCATACGCACCCGACATATGATCATTCTTAATCACTTGAGCTAGATCTTTGACAGCTTTCCAAAGCACAGATATGTGAAACACATCATGTAATCCACTTGAAAGTGAGGGTTAGACCTGATATACTCTAGAGGGGGGTGAATAAAGTATCTTGAAAACTTTTGATGTTAAAAAAAACTTCAGAGTAAAGCAACTAATATTTACTGTAATAAAGAGAGCAACCTAAGATAAGCTAATCTAACACAGCCATAATAAAACTAACTCTCACAGACACAGCAAGACTAAACTAACACAGGCACAATAAGAACAGAAAGGAAAGAGGGCAACCAGACAACACAAGAACTTTTATAGTGGTTCCCCAACCTGGGTACATCCACTGTTCTACCACCCTGGTAGGAATCCACTAACAGGTTTTGATCAGGTGACTGCCACCAATGAGCTTTTGATCACGTGCTCAAAAACCAACCCAGGTCTTTTCATCAGGAGACTTACAACCAAGGAATATCTTTTGAAGGGGGTTAAAGAACCCTTTGTACAGTGAGGGGGTGAGAGAGTTATGGTGTCTTATCTTTCTCAATTCAACTGAGAAGACTAGTGGATATTTGATATTGACAAAGCTCCCCCTGAGATATTGAACTCAGGAAGACTTGAGCTTTGCTTCAGGGTGTAGGTCTTCTATCTTCAGCCTTGACTAGAAGAGATCCAGGAACTTCTTGACTGATAGAGATTTTGTTGTACTTGAAGAATCCGGGAGTGAAGGTTGAAGAACGCTCTCGATTTGGAATGGATGTTCTTCTTCTTCTTCAACAATGTCAAGGGGAAAACCAGATGGTTTTCTATACAATGAAGGATTAAAATATGATTGATGTTGATCTTTTCTGTATGCCTTGTATTCTCTTTCTGGTCTGGACTTCCTTGTTGTCGAAAAGAGAAAAAAATCTCTTTTATATGATCAGTCAACAATCTCCTTTGAATTTTTCGAATTCCATTTCATTAATTGTTGACGGCCTGGAGAATGTAATACTGCTGGATAGAATATCTGCATTAATTTGATTTCCCCAACTGTCCTATTGAAAAGTGACAAACAATAATCCTGATGAAAATCATAATCAATGCTGCGTCTAACGGTTATATTCAGAGAATATTAAGCATTGATTATTCAGGAATTACTGCAATAGAATGAGGACAAAAGAAGGAAAAATCCAAGTCTGGATCTGCACAGAATTCGTCGAGCAAAGAACAAATTTCGTCGACCTGAGTCCAGAGTTCGTTGAGATGAGAAATCTTGTTCGTCGACCGGAGAATCCTTGTTCGTCGACCAGGGAATCCGTGTTCGTCGAGCTGAGAACTAAGTTTGTCGACTAGAGAACTGCTAACTGCTTTCTGGTAAGACTTGTCAATTCTTTGCTCTAAGTTCGTCGAGCTGATAACATAAATTCATTGACTAGAGTTCAGAGAAAAGATTCTGGTCTTGGAATGTAGAAGTTACTCAGAGTTCGTCGAGCTGAGCATGACTTTCGTCGAGCTGAGTTCGACGAATGTCGAACTCACTTTCCTGAACTTAATTTTTCTCAAAGTCTAGAGTCTTCTGCAGTCTACTATTGGCTGGTCCATGCAATGTTGACTCGGAGGACATAGCCTAAACTCTAGGACACAGACATGACCCTGGTTATACATGTTGGGTCAATTATCCTAATTAGTGAACCTAGCCCATATCAAACTAGGGATCCAACAATCTCCCCCTATTTGGGTGAGGTCACTAATACCAACACAATTAAAAAATAATCACAAAGCAGGAAAACATATCTGGCCAGAAAATTGAAAACATGCAGCAGATATTTATACAATGTAGCTTTGTGACAGAATGTAAATAAATTATTTTTAAGACATACAGAAAGACTAAATAGTTTAAACTCATTTCTTCTTCTTTGACTCCTTTTGCTTATCCTCCTTTGCTTTATCACCAAGTTGAGTGAATTTGATTTCCCTATTTGGATTAGCTGCTTGACTCTTTGACATAGTCATATCAGCAGCTCTAATAATGTTGAGAGATGTAGCCCTTGGCACAACAGCCTTTGGATGTAATTTCATATAATCATCAACATTATAGAATTTATTAGCTTTTGTAAACCTGTTTGGCTCTTCTTTCTTGTACTTGGACATTATTAAGTATTGGGAGGGATCCTTTCCTTCAGCTTTGGCCTTGTTTATCATGGATAATCCCACCAGTTCTTGAAATCTGGCCATTCTAGCAGTGTTTGTTGTCTCAGGATCCTCAAAAGGAACAGGAGGAGATTCAGGTCTTTTTGGTCTGTCAGCTTCTGAGATTCAGGTGCTTGTTGTAGATGTTGTTGAGGTTATTGATGTTGATGCTATTGATGCTGCTTGCCCAAGGAGTACCTATGCTGGCTGTTTCCAGAATATGAAGAGGATCTACCCTACTGTATCTGATAAGTTTTATATTGGGTAGGTATCTAAGAGGAAGTGCATGAAGCAGCAACAACAGGTGGAGGAGGAGGAGGTGGATCTTTCCTGTATCTCTGTGGTGGAGGAGGAGAGTATCTCCTGCTTTTCTTCCTGTCCTTCTGCTGATTCTTGGATAACCACATCCAAGCTGGCATATTCTTGTATGGAGTGATATTCTGAAGAATATAATAAGGTGTATCATGAGTCGGGTTTGGTTTTGGAGCAGCATCTGGAGGGGCCTTCCTTTTCTTAGAGATTTTCTTCTTCTTTGCAGATGAACTATCATCTGAATCATCTTCATCATCTTCATCATTAGAAGATCTCTGAGGAGTATCATATAAAGCATTTATTTCTTTTAAAGCTTCTGCAGATGTTAACAATTTTTCAGCCCGAGGAGGAGCTAGAGGAAGACCTGGAGCTGGAGCTGGAGAACTATATACATCAGTGCTTTCAGCAACTGATTTATTTTCTTCTTCAATATCTGCCATGATCAACTCATCTAGATCAGGCATGGGACTATCATCCATAATGAATGTTGGAGGAGAGATGGCTCTGGGAGGGGATGAAGCAATGAAAGAATCATCTCTTAGTGGAGATGGAATAACAGGAGCCTCTGTATTTGCAAAACTAGCCTTGAGTTGCTTGGGAACTTTGGTGCTTATTGGAGAGGTCTAGGGAACTATAGCCATGGATGGCTTTATGCTGTCTTCTGGAAGAAAGTTTAAATAAACTGTTTAAAAAGTATTCAATAAACAAAATAAATCTACTGTGGGATTGATAATGTAATCACCAACAATGGTTATTTCAATTGTATTTGTCTCATCCAAATCCATATCAGATTCAATAAAATTAATCAAATCCATCAAATCATCTGCTGCTTCTACTTCTGCTACTGCTTCTGCTACTACTGCTGCTGGAGCTACTTCTTCACAGAGTATCTCCCCCTGCCTGGTTTCAGTAGGCACTAGAGTCAGGCCCCTGACTGAAGAAGGATGGATAGAGAAGGCAGAGCGTTGGGCAGCAAGGGATGAGATGGACGAAGCAAGAGGTGAAATAGCCTCTGCTATAAGGTTTTTGATGAGTGGAGTGAGAATGGCTAGAAGAGGTGGAATGAAGGAGGGGTCCAGTTGCATGAACTCAAAAGGTGTCTGAGTGGATACAGAAGGGTCGATAGAAGATGGTGGTCGAGGGGAAGGTAGAGTGTCCGACATTTGCACATCTTGAGGTGATGGAGTATGAAGGGGGGATGACAGTAGGTCAAAAGAAGGGAGTGAGAGGGGGTTGGAAAGGGGTATGTTGTCTAGATGTGCTGGTAGAGGAGATGAGGATGGTGATGGAGTTGGTGTGTTAGAGTGAATATGAGTTTGTGATGGAGTTGGTGTACCATGTTGTGATGGAGTTGGTGTACCATGTTGTGATGGAGTTGGTGTACCATGTTGTGATGGAGTTGGTGTACCATATTGTGATGGAGTTGGTGTACCATAGGGTGAGGGAGGTGGTGTAATAGAGTGAATATGAGTTTGAGGATGGTGCACTGGAGATGATGGAGGTGTAGGAGTAGGGACTGTGGTCTGAACTGGTGAGGGGAGATGAATTGGGGAGGCTGGAGAAGGTGGAGGTGGAACATATTCAGTAGGGTAGGGAGTGGCTGGAACAGCCATTGTACTCTCAGAAGGTCTGGAGGAGGAGGAGGAAGCCTTGGTGGCTTGGTGATATTCCTCTCACACCTGCCAAAGAGGGCACGAGTAATCCTCTTGGAGGCATTAATGAATATGGTTGGTGTGACCAGGGATTTAGCAGACATTGCCTGAAAGAAGATGCCCAGAATGCTTCCAAAATACACCTATTTCTTGGTGTTTTTCTTCGTGATCATCTCAAACAAAATCCTAGCACAGTTCACAGGCTTCTTATTCACAACAACACACATCACCAGGAATTGATGCCTAGTGATGTAATCATGGGCAGTGTGTTTTCCCAGCAGCACCTTGCCAACGACATCTGCTAGAAATTTGTATTCTGCAGATAAATGTTTATTTAGTAGTTTGTTGGGTGTGGCTCCAGAGTAACCCATTTTATTCAACATCTCATTAGATTCATCAGTATCAATTTCCAATTCTTCTTCACCATTAGCTAATATAAAAATACCTGTCAGGACGGCGGGGGTAAGAGATATTGCATTACCCGATATGGTTCCCGTCATGGTGTCATCATCTGGGGAGGAGGAGGTGTAAACCCATTCTCTGATTTCTGTTCCAGCTATCTTGATTCTTGTGGTCATCAGATATTTTAACTGCTGATCTTCAAGCAGTTTCAGAATTTCCAGGAAGATATAATCTGAGTGTTGAAACGACTCAAAGTTGATGTCAAAGCCTGTATCAAATTTCATTGCTCCAAGATTGCCCGCTGGAATCGCCATGAGTTCGCCTGCAACAAACACAAAGGAGTTCAAGTGCAAGAGAACTGAAAGCGCGAGACGGAGGTTGAAAAAAAACCTAGATATAAGATTTTTCAGAATATGAATCGACAAACTTCGTTCAACGAAAAATTAAAAAATTCTTCAATCTGAGGTCGACGAAATGTTCTATAGTTAAAAAATTTATCGATCTTAGTCAGAAGATTCGAAAACATTTCGTCGAGCTCCGTTCGACGAAAATTTTCTGAAGCAGATTCGTCGATCTCCATTCGACGAAAATAACTTCACTCACGGAGAGTTCGTTGAACTCTGTTTGACGAATATCTCTAGAACCTTTCACAGTTCGTCGATCTCCATTTCACGAACTTTGAAAAATTCGTCGACCATAGACAGAAATCAAACGAAGTCTTCTCCATTTATCATACCAAGTTGATTTATGAAAAATAAATGATTCCTCTCATCCAAAGGTTTGGTGAAGATATCTGCCCTTTATAAATCAGTGTAGATATAGACAAGATTAATTTTATTTTTATATACACACTCTCTATTAAAATGATGCCTAATGTCTGTATGCTTGGTCCTACTGTGATGGACTGGATTTTTTGCTATAGATATATCACTTATGTTGTCACATAATAGAGTTGAGTTATTTAAGTTGAACCCATAGTCTAGGAGTTGGTTTTGAATCCATAGCATCTGGGAATAGCAACTGCCAACAGCTATATATTCTGCTTCAGCAGTTAATGTAGACACAGATGATTGTTTCTTGCTAAACCATGAGACTAATCTCATACCAAGGAACTGGAATGTTCCTGAGGTACATTTTCTGTCTACTCTGCATCCAACAAAGTCAGCATCTGAGAATCCAATTAACTCAAACTCTCACTCAGTAGGATACCAGAGTCCTAGACTAGGATAACTCTTTATATATCTTTAAGTTCTTTTTAAGAAAACTAGATGAGATTCTTTAGGGTTCACTTGGAACCTAGCACAAAGACATGTAGCAAACATTATATCAAGTCTTCTTGCTGTAAGGTATAGTAGGGACCCAACAATGCCCCTATATAATTTTTGATCAACAGGTTTCCCATGTTCATCCGAGGCTATTATAACATTAGTAGCCATGGGTGTTTTCTTTGCGGAGGCGTCAACCATCCCAAACTTTTTGAGAATCTCCTTAGCATACTTAGCCTGGGATATGAAGATGCCATCATGTTGCTGCTTCACTTGGAGACCAAGGAAGTAGGAGAGCTCACCCATGCTACTCATTTCAAACTTTGAATGCATGAGGTCAAAAAACCTCTTACATAGTTTGGAATCTGTAGACCCAAATATGATGTCATCTACATAAATTTGTACTAACAAAATTTGATCCTTATGGTGGCTAGGTAATAATGTCTTATCTACATTACCTATAGTATATTTATGCTCTATCAGGATGCTAGCTAAGGTCTTATACCAAGCTCTTGGAGCCTTTAAACCATAAAGAGCTTTATGCAAAGTAAAGACATATGAAGGATAAGTTGGATAGATAAAACCAGAAAGTTGTTCAACATAAACCTCTTCTTTAGGTACTCCATTTAGAAAGTCACTCTTGACATCCATTTGATAGACTTTGAACTTCTTGTATGTAGCATAAGAAAGGAAAATCCTTATAGCCTCCAGCCTTGTAACTGGTGCAAAAGTTTGGTCATAGTCAATTCCTTCCTCGTGCCTATAACCTTGAGCAACCAACCTTGCTTTATTCCTGACTATAACACCTTGGGAATCAAGTTTGTTTCTGAATACCCACTTGGTTCCAATTACAGGATAGCCTTTTGGCCTTGGAACCAAGTCCCAAACTCTGCATCTCTCAAACTGATTGAGCTCCTCTTGTATTGCAATGATCCAGTGGGGATCTTGTTCTACATCTTTAATGGATTGAGGCCCAACTTGAGAGATGAAACAGGCATGCATCACATCCATGTTGAGTTGATGCCTTGTATCTACACCTACTGACATGTCTCCAATCACTTGAGATCTAGGGTCATCCCTTAGTGTGACAAAGTCAGTGGGTGGAGTTGGTTCAGCAACAGCATTTCGAGTTAATTCCTCTTGTAGAATAATGTCTGCTGTTGGAGTAGGTTCAGCAACTTCCAAAAATTCATCTTCACTGTCTTCATCATCTTGTGGAGGAGAATGAGATATGACCTTTTGAGTAAGGTTTAATTCTTCCAATTTCTCATACAAGTGAGGTACCTGCAAAAGATCTGAGGTAGAAGAGTCCTTCTCCTTGTAATATATGTTAGCTTCATCAAAATAAATATGTACAGACTCTTCCATTTTTAATGATGATTTATTAAAAACTCTATAAGTCTTGCTAACTTGGGAATATCCTAGAAAAATTCCCTCTATAGCTTTGGATTCAAATTTTTTAATGTGTTTCTTATCATTGTTGTGAATAAAACATCTACACCTAAAGATTCTAAAGTAATCAATTTTAGGTTTCTTCCCTTTGAGTAGTTCATAGGGGGTCTTACCCTTAAGTTTGTGTATAAAAATTCTATTCAGAATATAGTTTGCTGTGCTCATAGCCTTTGCCCAAAAGGATCGGGGCATGTGTACATCTGTAAGCAATGTACCATGATCACTTCTGATCAATGCAACTGGAGTAGAATACTCAATCCTTATGCCCTTAAGAAAATCTGTAAGGACTTTGAAGTTATCTTACTTGTGTCTCAAGAAGAACACCCAAGAGAATCTAGAGAAGTCATCTACAATGACTAGAGTGTAAGACTTCCATCCTAAGCTTTGTACAGCAATGAGTCCAAAAAGATCCATATGTAGAGAGTACAGAACCTTAGGAGAATCACTCTTATTAATTGACTTAAAACTGTTTTTAGTTTTCTTGCCTTCTTGACAAGCCTTGCATAGGCTTTCCTTCTTGTAGGGAGCAGAAGGGAATCCTCTGACAAGGTTGTCCCTAGATAGGTTAGATATATTCTTAAGGTTAACATGACCTAGTCTCTTATGCCAAAGAATATTGTTATTACTAACTTGATTGAATAAACATAGTTCTGAATTAGAAGAGTTAAAGTTTACTAGGTATATGTTCCTTTGTCTATAGTCTGTTAAAACAGTTTGATTATTTGAAGAAATAACACATTTGGAATTAGTAAAGCAAACCAGATAACCTGCATCACATTACTGACTTATGGATATCAGGTTATGTTTGAGACCATTCACATATGCCACTTTTCTGAATGTGACAGCTCTACTGTTGAAGTCTCCATAGCCTTCAGTTTGTCCAAAGCTGGAATCTCCAAAGATCACATTTGGACCAAGCTTTGCCTTGAAGTTGATTAGGCTGTCCTTGCATCCAGTCATGTGCTTTGAGCAGCCACTATCCAGATACCACTTATTTTGAGTGAGGATAGTTCTTCACCTGTAGGGAAATAAATTAGAAGTTCTTAACCCAGGCCACCTTGGGTCCTTGTCACTTTTCACAAGAAAAGCTGGAATTGTATGAACATTCAGGTTGGCTTTTATATCCTAAGGGGTGAAGTCTTCTAGGTGGAATAATCCAATCAGCAAGTGAATTAAAAGGTTTTCTAGGTTGATTTAAGTTTTTGTTAAAATTATGATTTTTATTAAGTCTGACTGGGTTCGACGAAAAGTTGTGAGTTCATCGATTGGAGTTCGATGAAATAGGATGAGATCTTCGATCTCTGCTTAGAGAATGAAGATATTCATTTTCTGTGCCGCAGGTCCGTCGATCTCTGCTCGACGAAACATACACAGTTCATCGATCGTAGTAAGACGGATTATTATAGCTAATATTTGTGTTCAGAGTTCATCGACTTGAGTTCGACGAACTGTACATGTTTCGTCGATCAGAGTTCGACGAAAACTGCTGAACATTGTTCTGGTTATTATTTTTCTTATTCTTTCTTCTTTTCTTATTCTTGTGTGTAATTTCAGTTTGATTAAGATTGATATCTTCTACTTTCTCAATACCTTTTTTAGAAAAAAAATTTATTGGGGTGGTTAATATGTTTTTCTGAATGAGTGGGGGTAGGCTTGATGAAGCACCTAAGCCTAGCTTGCCATTAAGTCTGGCATTCACTGTGCTAGTAATGTCCATCAACTTGATGCTTCTCCAATTCAAGGATTCTTCAAGTTTCCTTGCCTCAACCAGTTCATATTTTAAGGACATAATTTGTTCATTTGCTAGGGTTAGCTCATCTTTTAATTTAGTATTTTCAGAAATTAAATTTTCTTGATTAGTCACTCTTTCCTTAAGCATTTTAATTTCTTTTTCAGAGTTAATTAAGTCAATACATATAGTTTTAAATTCAATTTTTAAGCTATCAGAATTATAATCAAATGAGGATAATACCAGATCAGCTTCGGATTCTGAAGCCTCTTCATTTTAAGATACTTCTTCATCATCTGATGGGCTGCTAGAGGCATTGATGACCATGAGGCAGACTTCCCTGGCCTTTTCCTCTTCTTCCACTTCACTGGAACTAGAAGATGTGGATTCATCTTCTATGTCACTCCAGGTATCTGATGAGTCCACATTTTACACTAATTTTTGGACTAATTTGGGCTTGTTTTATCATCGTAGCACTACACTTGAGAGCCTCTATTGCTTATATGTGCTTATGTACGTATTTCACGATTAAGTGCACTGTAGGCCCGTTTCTGTGTGTTTTCTGTGTTTCTATATTTTTGTTATTCTTTAGCCCTATCTCGGGGATGTGGTGGGCACGTTTTGGTGGCCTATCTGCCTCTTCTGCTGGTGCAGGGTTCGTGTGCGTGCTCCGGAACCGCTCGGGAGACACCGACGATGCAGGAATACTGCGCACGACCACTGGAATTATTGTGCACAACCACTGGTCGTGCGCCACTGATCATGCGCATTACACTCCTTTTTTCCTAATCCTGTCTAGGTAATCGCACGAGCATTGGCCGTAGTGCGCACGACCACTGGTCGTGCGCCACTGCTCGTGCACATATATGCTGATGCTTCTTGTCCAGGTTGCAGGTCTATTTGGAAAAGTCGCACGATCATCGACCGACAGTGCGCACGACCACTGGTCGTGCACCACTGATCGTGCGCACTGCTTCTACTGCCTCCGTATTTAAGGCCCTGCTCCACGATTTAGGTCAACGCCTGTCATTTGCTACGATCGGATAGTGCGCAGGAATCGCCATTTCACTTCTCCAGCTGCTCCGTCACCTCCACCTTCGTCGGGAGGCCATTGCCAACTACTTCGAAGCTTTTCAACTCTCTGGTGAAGCCCTCGGCCATTGATGACTTCAACTCCAAGCATTCCTCCGGAGTTGGTGAAGTAGACAACCTAGAGAACAGACTTAAAGGCCTTCGAGGTGACAGCTCGTTGGTACCGGAAGCCTCCTTGGACTGAGCCCGGAAGCGGATTGACAACTCGCTACTCCGGCCACGACCCGCGGTGGATCTTCACTCTCTTTTGGTTTACTCCTCTTCCCCTTCCTCTGTAGTATGAAATGTTTTGAGCAGTGTAATGAACACTTCCATCCATGAACATCAAGTTTACTTTATAACTAATGGAATGTTAGTATTTTCTTATGCTTGTGAGTATTGTCTGTGAATGTGCCTCGCTCACCCCACATCCACTCCATTCTCGTGTCTTATCCGATTGCACTCCACACAAGAACACTTCAATCCATTAGCTTCCCTTCCACTCGCCCAACTGAAGTTCGGCATCGCAGCTGACAAACCCACTCCACCTTGCGAAGCTGTGCCTTCGACCCGCATAGCTTTTACTAGTTCAGTAGATCAAACATCCACAATCTCTCAAGTCCTCTATTTCCTATTTTTTCTATTTATAACTCTCATAACGATATTCTCTGTACTGTTGCCATTCTACGCTAATTGCATTCCTCAAGAGACCGACACTCTGGGATTTATTCCCAAAACTTTATTACTTGTGCGACCGGTGCGCTTGCCGATTTACAAGCATCAAGTTTTTGGCGTCGTTGCCGGGGAATGCAACTGTAGAGCGACTCCGAATGACTGAGAATTTCGTTATACGAGTTGTATTGTTTTGTTTTGTTGTTTTTGATCCCTTTTCTCTTGTGTTGTTATTCCGTCAGATGGAATTATTAGTTTTATTCGCAGAATCTATACCAAGTAGTTGTATACCTTATATTTGAAATCTCCGCAATGTGGGCCAATTTTAATATCAATTGTCGTCATTGTGGAGACATCTCTCATGCTAGCGACAGATGCCCTCAGAAGTACAGTAGCCATGAAATTCAGGAATCTACATATCGTAGACATAAGCCGGTTAGCTACCGATCTGCGGAGCCATTGTCGCACTACTTTTATTCGGCTTCAGCACCCGTTGCACCACCGAAGCCGGCTAAGCAGTGCCTTTTTTGTCGAAGCTGGGATCATGCATTGAAGGATTACGCCGCTTTCCTAGCTGAGCTAGAAGTGGATGACGAGCCGGATCTTCGGATTATCTCCACTTCAACCTTGGGTAGCGTCCCTTCTGTATCGGGGTATGCACCATTGCCATCTCTATGTTATGGAGAAGGCATACCAGGTATGTGCACCGATACATGTGCTTATCCCCATTCCGACATTGCTATTTATACTCCTGAAGTGCATACATCACCTAGCATAGAATCTATTAGTTGTGGAGAGCCAGCGCTCAACGTTCTACCAAGCCTCGTGCCTTCACCTTCTTCTTTGCATAGCATTCTTTCTTCTTCTGACAGTGCTGTTGAGGTTGAATCGCAAGTGGAAATTAGCATTTCCAGCGTTCTGTTAGATCCAGTCGAGGAGGACAACTTCGTGGCAGAGGTTGCGACCTTCACCCCATGTGAGGATGCCCGAGGCATGGACGAGGCAGATGCAGCTTTAGAACATTCTTGCATCAGCCTAGACAGTTGTTTGGAAGCACCCACAATTCCATCAACGGGGGATGACTTCGGGATCATCCCCAAGATCGATGTTCGTTTATGTTATTCTTCTGGTTTATTTCTTGACCCTGCTCTCGTGTCTACTTCCATGCAGGACCATATTGTGGAATTGATCCAATCAGTGCAAGGGCCTGTAATGCGGCCTAGGACTTATTGTGACCAGATGCAGGTGGAGTTGGAGCCGATGAGCTTCCCAAGTTACTGTCTGCCCATGCCTGCCACATACGACAGGTATACGTATACAAGTATTGGGGCTTATGTTCTATCTCCGTTCCGGTACCCGCTACCGCAGCGCGACCATGAAACTCTGCCTGAGCATTTCCAGTTTCATTCGCCCATCAGTTAGGAAATGCTCAGATTTTGAATAAGTCCTATTGGGAGACAAAAAACCCAACAGTTATCTAGGATAGTGTTTCTTTCGTTAAATTTTTGTTTGTATTTCCTTATTTGGGTGTGGTAGCCCACCTGCGTTTTGAGCTCTCTGTTGCACCACGTGGTCAGCAGTGTGAAATAGACTGAAAACTCGGGCGTGTGAAAAATTTCACTGCGCACGACCACTGGTAGTGCGCACTACTTATAATCGCACGACCACTGGTCGTGCGCATGCCCGGTTTCTTTTTAATTCCAGCCGCTGTCCACTGTGCGTGCGCACTAATCTCCCGCTTGGTCCGCAGCACGTGCGTTGTCGGCGCTCATCCCCTTCTGATTCCTCTCCGGTGGTTCGGCTCTCTCTCCTCTAGTAGGATCCCTCAACTTCAGATCTTTCTTCCTCACTGTGTTGTAATGGAGCCTGGACGCCGCCCTATAGTAAAGGCCTATCAACGATCCGGTCATGCTTCAGCAACCCCTGCTCAAATCTTTGGAAGAATGGGAACCTTTGCTAAGGCATAGCATACTCAACGCTATAATTCCTTGAAGGATAAGCCATTCCTCTCTCAGCGGCTTGCTGATTGGAACGAGCTGCGTTCCATTGGGGATGACAGTGCATTAGCAGAGGCCGTGCTCATTCTCTACTCTTTCGATTTTTGGAGCAAGTTGTTCGAGTGCGACGGGCTTGGCTTCCGGGAATTGACATTGGAATTCCTTTCCACATTCACTTGGGATACAATGGCGGACAACCGCTATCTCCCCACTTGTTCCTTTCGGATGATGGGAAATGTCTTCACTGTCACACTGCCGGAGCTTGCCATTCATGCAGGCGTCTATTCCGAGGAAGAGGCATCCCAGATTAATTTCCCCGAATTGTGCATTGATTTTCCAGAGGGTGTGACTCCGCGGTCCGCTTGGCATTCTCTGGCCGGAGGGAACGAGGAGTACGTAGCCCGCTGTGCCAAGTCAACGAAGATTGTCTCCCCCGCTCTCAGGTTTATGCAGCATTTGCTTAGTCACTCACTCACCGCTAGGGCCCTGAGCAAGAATGTGGTGGGGTGGCAGGATTTGATCTCCTTATGTAGCATGCAGCAGTACCCCCTCCATTTGGGGTATATGCTGGCCTATTTCTTCCACCACAAAGCCACTTATGGTCTCGCGGGCGTGATCGGGTGTGCTTACTACGTTACCTGCATCGCCAAAAGTTTGGGAGTTTGGAGCCAGCTACCTCTGATGGTCCAGGTCACTGCCCCATCCATGATCTCTAGGGCCAACCTGGTGAGTTACCATTTACTACATGTGGTTGGGAGAAAAGGTGGCCAGACATTTATTGTCTGCATGCCTGGTGATGCGCTTGCGGGTAGAGATGAAGGGGAAGATGAAGGAGAGCCGGGTGAATCTTCCGTTATGGGTAGGCGGAGTGCAGGAGTGCCACCGCAGCAGAATCAAAAACAACTGAGGCCTCCCATAAAGCATGAGGGGCAATCTAGCCGCCAGTTCAGCTCAGCTCAAGAGCAGGGCATCGCGTATTTGTCCGAGCGCCTTGCTGATCTGGAAGCTTCCCAATTTTGGATGCAGGATTTTATTTATCAGCAAGCAGTGCGAGGTGGGTTGAACATTCAACCTCCGCCCACTCGTGTCGCCCCATCAGCACCTGGTCCACGTCCGTCGCCCATCGAGATTCACGACAGCGATAGTGAGGGGGAGTGAGTGGAGCTCACCACAGAGCTCGTCTACCACGCCTTCTGTTTCTTTTCTATTGTTAGTATTTTCTGAGCAAGACAACTACTATATTTTTGTGAGCGCCCATCTGCGAGCCGACTATTTTTTTTCTTTTTTTTGATGTATATCTATATCCTATTTGAGCTGCTTATATAGGTATTTGGTCCACCTTAAGGACGGTAAACAAAAGGGCTTTCGGGAGACAACCCAAGTTGGACCGTTTGGTCCTATCCTGTGTTTTGATTTCTTTTTATATATTCATATATTCTTGTTTCCATATTTTGTTTGGCTAGCATCCTTCAATCGCAGGTGCAGGAATATTTGAGGCGCGACAACTTGGCCGCACTTGGACATCTCATTCCACGACTGGTATGCTCAATTTTGAGCATAGGTACTTCCTACCCTAGTTTTTTATCAAATATGACATGCTGATTTTTACTAGTTGTTGACTTTAATTCTGGGGGGGGGAGAGCATGCCTGTGGTCACTACACCACACTTTCTGTTGCCTACCAGTTTCTTGTTTACTTATTTCTTGATTTATGTTGCACACACTGAATCACCCACACGAGTGCGCTCTTACCCACGTGCACAACCCGAGTCCAATTTATTATTTTTGTGTAAACTTTAAAATAGTGGTGCTGGCTTAGGATTTCAGGATTGAGTAGTTCGAAACTCATGCAGTGGTCCTAATCGAATACTCATGGTTTGTGTAGATTTAGGATAGAATTAATTTTTCTTTATGCTCGTAGATTTATCTTTTTCTGCAAACGTAAATATTATTTGTACTGCTCAAAATTTGAATCTGGCATAATCGAACGATAATGTAGGAATGTGTGTAGCCGCCACTAGACTCGTATTGCTCGAGTCGGGAGGAAGGATCATCTTTCTCGGTGGCTAAGAACTTGCCCTAAGCTACTCTTGAAGCATTGGTGCATGGTTAGTCAAGCGTGAGCATGACATATGCCTTCATTTTGGCTAGTTTGAGCCTTGTTTAGCCTTTTCTACCTGTTAACCGTTGCATGCCAAATTTGTGCCTACCCTTCCTTTGATCCAGCTCCACTCACTTTCACCAAGGCCTGAAGCTAAACCCACCATCGCAATCAAATGCTTGAGCTGATTTGTATTTACTGTTTTGCTGAGGTTGTGATAAGTGGACATTGTTTTTGGGGGTGCTGAATTCATTCACGTTTTGATTGTTACGTTTGGGGATTACTAGTGCAGAAAAGAAAAAAAAATTATCAAAAATAAAAAGCCGATAAGCGCAAAAGAGAGAAAAATATGAAAGAATTGCTTTGAGATTTCGATCCTCATCCTCTTTTTTTTTATTTTGGTCGTGTTCAGCCGTGTTCACACCCGGTTTTCCAGCTAAGTCTGGGGGCGTGTGCCCCGTTCATTTCTAAGTGGCTATATTGGTTTGGGTTTTATTCGCTCGCTTTGGTTGTATAGATCCTTCATGTTTATCTTTGACTACCAAGCCTTCGCCCAAGCCCCATTGTATCCTACAAGTCTTACTGATTCACACTTGAGTCTCACCTGTGCCGTGGAGAGAGTGTGAACGTGCAAGCATATGGTCCTCGACATTGGTGGATTCCTTTGGAGGTGATCCTGAGTCCCGAATTTTGGCAATGCTCACCTTAGTGGCCTGCCTACTTTCTTCCAACACGTGATCGCAAGATTCTCCAGCATTGGCCATAGTGCGCACGACCACTAGTCGTGCGCCACTGCTCGTGTGCATATATGCCGATGCTTCTAGTCCAGGTTGCAGGTCTATTTGGAAAAGTCGCACGATCATCGACCGACAGTGCGCACGACCACTGGTCGTGCGCCACTGATCGTGCGCACTGCTTCTGCTGCCTCCATATTTAAGGCCCTGCTCCGCGATTTAGGTCAACGCCTGTCATTTGCTGTGATCGGAGAGTGCGCGGGAATCGCCATTTCACTTCTCCAGCTGCTCCATCACCTCCACCTTCGTCGGGAGGCCATTGCCAACTACTCCGAAGCTTTTCAACTCTCCGGCGAAGTCCTCGACCATTGATGACTTCAACTCCAAGCTTTCCTCCGGAGTTGGTGAAGTAGACAACCTAGAGAACGGACTTAAAGGGCTTCGAGGTGACAGCTCGTTGGTACCGGAAGCCTCCTTGGACTGAGCCCGGAAGCGGATTGACAACTCGCTACTCCGGCCACGACCCGCGGTGTATCTTCACTCTCTTTTGGTTTACTCCTCTTCCCCTTCCTCTATAGTATGAAATGTTTTGAGAAGTGTAATGAACACTTCCATCCATGAACATCAAGTTTACTTTATAACTAAAGGAATGTTAGTATTTTCTTATGCTTGTGAGTATTGTCTGTGAATGTGCCTCGCTCACCCCACATCCACTCCATTCCTGTGTCTTATCCGATTGCACTCCACACAATAACACTTCAATCCATTAGCTTCCCTTCCACTCGCCCAACTGAAGTTCGGCATCGCGGCCGACAAACCCACTCTACCATGCGAAGCGGTGCCTTCGACCCGCATAGCTTTTACTAGTTCAGTAGATCAAACATCCACAATCTCCCAAGTCCTCTATTTCCTCTTTTTTCTATTTATAACTCTCATAATGATATTCTCTGTTCTATTGCCGTTCTACGCTAATTGCATTCCTCAAGATACCGACACTCGGGGATTTATTACCAAAACTTTATTACTTGTGCGACCGGTGCGCTTGCCGATTTACACACATCGGTATCAGCAACAAAACCCTTCTCTTTCCTTTTCTATTTGCTAGAGGAAGGCCTACTGTGTTGCTGTCTTCTGGAGTCCTTAACTCTTCTTCTTTCTTTCTTCTGATTCTCTGGACACTTTGAGATGAAGTGTCCAGGTTTCCTGCACCCAAAACAAATTACTTCTTTAGTAGGAGTTTTATCATACCTGGGCTTATCATCCTCCCTGGATGCTTTTCTCCAGAAGTCTTTTCTTGACATTTTATAGAATCTCTTGTCAAAGAGACTCATTAGTTCCTCATTGATTGTTGAAGCTTCAGTCTCTTCAGCAGCCTTGAATGCTATGTTGTGCACCTTTCTTGCCGGTGGAGGAGTCCTTTGTTCTGCTGCTTCTCTAGACTTTTCAGCTGCTCATAAGACTTGAGCTTTCCTAATAGAGATTCTGTGGAAATCTCATTTAAACTCCTGGCCTCCTTGATTGGCCAGATCCTTGAATCCCATGAGCTTGGGAAGTACATGAGGATTTTATCATTAACTTCAGTATGGGTGATGTCCTTGTCTAAGGTCTTCAACTCATTGATTATTGAGCTCAATCTGTTATACATGTCAGAAACAGACTCGGACTCATCCTTCTTGAAGTTCTCATACTGTGATATGAGAGTTGATCTTCTGTCTTTCCTCTCATCAGCAGAGCCAGCCACCATCTGGTTAAGAGAGTCCCAAATGGCCTTGGCTGATGTGCATTCAGCCACCTTCTGGAAGATGTCATCAGGCATAGTCTGAGCCAGAATATTCATGGCCTTTGCATAAGCAATCTTGGCCTTCTTTTGAGCATCAGTCCACTCAGGTGGTGGAAGAACATGTGTGCTTGATGTTGAGGTAGATGCAGTTGCTTGAGGAGGTCCTGTCAAAATGGAATTGTAGATGTCCTTATCAATGGAATTCATATAAAGTTTAATTTTTGCCTTCTAGATGGCAAACTTATTCAAGTTGCACACTGGAGGTCTGGTGCTTGCATAATCCTTGTTCTGTGTCATGCTGTGAATATAATCCTAAGAGAAATAAAAGGTCAGATCTAACACAGGATTGTTTGGTTCAAGGGTTAGCTTGTACACCAAAGAAACACTGCTCCTATACCAATTGAAAGTGAGGGTTAGACCTGATATACTCTAGAGAGGGGGGGGGGGGTGAATAGAGTATCTTGAAAACTTTTGATGTTAAAAAAACTTCAGAGTAAAGCAACTAATATTTACTGTAAGCAAGAGAGCAACCTAAGATATGCTAATCTAACACAGCCACAATAAAACTAACTATCACAGGCACAACAACACTAAACTAACACAGGCACATCAAGAACAGAAAGGAAAGTGGGCAACCAGACAACACAAGAACTTTTATAGGGGTTCTCTAACCTGGGTACATCCACTCTTCTACCACCCTTGTAGGAATCCACTAACAGGTTTTGGTCAGGTGACTGCCACCAAAGAGCTTTTGATCAGGTGCCCAAAACCAACCCAAGTCTTTTGATCAGGAGACTTGCAACCAAGGAATAACTTTTGAAGGTAGTTAAAGAACCCTTCGTACAGTGCGGGGGTGAGAGAGTAATGTTGTCTTCTCTTTCTCAAATCAACTGAGAAGACTAGTGGATCTTTGATATTGACAAAGCTCCCCCTTAGATATTGAACTCAGGAAGACTTGAGCTTTACTTCAGGGTGTAGGTCTTCTATCTTCAGCCTTGACTAGAAGAGGTCCAGGAACTTCTTGACTGATAGAGATTTTGTTGTTCTTGAAGAATCCTGGAGTGAAGGTTGAAGAAGACTCTCGATTTGGAATGGATGTTCTTCTTCTTCTTCAGCAATGTCAAGGGGAAAACCAGATGGTTTTATATACAGATGAGGATTAAAATGTGATTGTTGTTGATCTTCTCTGTGTGCCTTGTATTCTCTTTCTGGTCTGGACTTCCTTATTGTCGAAAAGAGCAAAAATCTCTTTTATATGATCAGTCAACAATCTCCTTTGAATTTTTTGAATTCCTTTTCATTAATTGCTGACGGCCTGGAGAATGTAATACGGCTGGATAGAATATCTTCATTAATTGGATTTCCCCAACTGTCCTACTAAAAAGCGGCAAGTAATGATCCTGATGAATACCATAATCAATGTTGTGTCTAATGGTTATATTCATAGAATATTAAGCATTGATTATTCAGGAATTACTGCAATACAATGAGGACAAGAGAAGGAAAAATCCATGTTTGGATCTGCACAGAATTCATCGAGCAAAGAACAGATTTTGTCGACCTTAGTCCAGAGTTCGTCGAGCTGAGAAATCTTGTTCGTCGACCTGGGAATCCTTGTTTGTCGACCTGGGAATCCTTGTTCGTCGAGCTGAGAACTAAGTTCGTCGACTGGAGAACTGCTAACTGCTTTCTAGTAAGACTTGCCAATTTTGTGCTCTATGTTCGTCGAGATGATAACATAAATTTGTTGACTGGAGTTTAGAGAAAAGATTCTGGTCTTGATCTTCCAGAATTCGTAGACCTGAGCTCGAATATCGTCGAGCTCAACTCAGAGAATTTACTCTGAGTTCGTCGAGCTGAGCATGATTTTCGTCGAGCTGATTTCGACGAACGTCAAACTCACTTTCCTGAACTTGATTTTTCTCTAAGTCTGAAGTCTTGTGCAGTCTACTGTTGGCTGGTCCATGCAATGTTGACTCTAAGGACATAGCCTAAACTCTAGGACACAGACATAACCCTGGATATACATGTTGGGTCAATTATCCTAATTAGTGAACCTAGCCCAAATCAAACTAGGGATCCAACACCACTCAACCCTGCCGAAAGGGCTAGCCGATAGGCAGCATCCCCAATTCACTCCACCACTTCAGACGGACCAAGATACCTCGGACTTAACTTTTTCAAATGCTGAATCTTGGACACGCCTTTGAAGGGTTTAATCTTCAAATATACCTAATCACCCACCGTGAACTCCATGTTCCGGTGTTTGGTGTTGTAGTACTTTTCTTGACAATTCTGGGCTATCAGTAGCCCCTCTCGAATAGAGCGTATTGTCGAGTTAGCTTCATCGACTTCTTTCCGCTTATATAGTTTTGATTCGCCTGCTTCTGCCCAAGCTAATGGTGTACATCACTTACGACCATACATTACTTCAAATGGTGCCATACCAATGCTAGCTTGGTAGCTATTGTTGTAGGTAAACTCCACCATATAGAGATGATCTTCCCATCTCGTACCAAAATTCAGGGCACACATTCGGAGCATATCCTCTATTGTTTTGTTGGTCCTCTCAGTTTGGCCATCTGTTTAGGGATGAAAGGTCGTATTGAATGTTAACATCGTACACAACAAGTGATGGATTAGTCTACAATCATTCGATGTGAATCGCCCATCACGGTCACTCACTATGCTACGGGGAACACCGTGCAACCTTACAATCTGCTCAACATAGATTTTTGCCAAACTTTCCACTGAATCGTCCCGCTTGTTCGGAAGGAAGTGAGCCACTTTCGTCAACCGGTCTACAATCACCCAGATTGAATCATTCCCGCGTTGAGATCGCGGCAACCCGTGCATGAAATCCATTGAAATATCATCAAACTTCCATTACGGAATCGGTAACGACTTCAAGAAACCTCCGGGCTTCTGGCATTCCGCTTTCACCAAAGCACAAGTGTGACATTTAGCCTCATAATGAGCAATGTCTTTCTTTAGTCCGGGCCACCAGAACAACTTTTTCATATTCTTGAACATCTTTGTTCTCCCAGGGCTAATTGAGCATTTTGTAAAGTTAGCTTCACACATCAATTCTTCTCACAACCCCCATACTCAGGACGCACAAACGACCCTCTTTCCGTAAAAAGACAATTATCCCAGGAGAATTGTCCACCTAACACATCCTTTGCATAGCGTTGGAGACTTTCATCCAACTCCGTTGCTCGTCAAACCCTGTCCACAAGGTCATATTGTACCTTCATCCAGTTTAAGCATGCATCAGCTGTGGAATTCTTGTCAACACAAGAAATCTCTAACGCTTCCAACTCCTGGATCAGACTCTCATCACGCATCTACAACCAATTTGCCCTTGACGGAGTCCTACGACTCAAGGCATCTGCGAGCACATTTTCCTTCCCGGGAGTATAATGAATCTCAAAGGTGTAGTCCCCAAGAAACTCCATCCACCTTCGTTCTCGCATATTTAGATCTTTTTGCTCCAATAAGTACTTTAGGCCCTTATGGTCCGTGAATATATCCACCTTCATGCCATATAAATAATGTCGCCACGGCTTAAGTGCAAAACTCACCGCCGCCAACTTCAAATCGTGTACAGGATAGCTCCGCTCACGCACTTTCAACGAATGTGAGCCATAAGCGATCACCTTTCCAACTTGACGAAGAACGCATCTATTTGTTCCACATGGCGACGTCAAAATGGGCGCCGTGGTCAAACGTCTCTATAACTCTTCAAAAGCTCGCGCACACTCCGGTGTCCAAATGAACTTTTGATCCTTCCTCGTTAATGTGGTAAGAGGCAAAGCGATCCGTGAGAAATTTTCTACAAAACATCTGTAGTCGCCTGCCAGTCCAAGGAAACTCCTGACTTCGGCCACCGAAGACAACACTGGCCACTCCTGGATGGCTCTTATCTTTGACGGATCCACCGCAATGCCCTCTCCACTCACCACTGACGAGAGCCAAAACTCACACGTTGATAACTTGGCGTAGAGCTTGTTTCTCCTCAGGGTATGCAACACCAATCGTAAATGGTTCGCATGATCTTCTTCCGAGTGAGAGTACACCAGGACATGATCAATGAAGACAATCACTAGCAGGTCCAAGTACTCTCGGTACGTTAGGTGCATTAGATCCATAAACACCGACGGCGCATTACATAGCCCAAACGGCATTACAGTAAACTCGTAATGACCGTAGCATGTGTCAAATGTTGCTTTGGGATTGTCACCTTCCCGAATTCTCAACTGTTAGTAGCCCGAGTTCAAATCCAGCTTCACTTTCGATCCTGCCAATTGATCCAACAACTCATCTACCCGTGGAATCAAATGTTTCATTTTCTTCATCAACTTATTCAATTCACGCTAATCAATACACAATCGTAGTCTACCGTACTTCATTTTCACATAAGAACAAGCACGCTCCAAGGTGACATACTTGGGCGTATATATCCCTGTTCCAACAACTCGTACAGTTGCACTATTAGTTTGGCCATCTCCTTTGGCGCTACTCGATATGGCGAGCGGGCCACAGGTTTTATACCTGGCACGCTGCTCCGAGAGCCAGTCCATATCAAAGATCGCATCCAACTCCGTTATCGACAACACCAATGTTTCCAATTCCGAACTCCCGACTTCCTATTCTTCACCCCAAAAGCATGCAGTACACCTCCATTTGGTAATAACACCTTCACACTAGCTGCCAATAGCCGAATCGGCACACCGATCCGTGACACAAGGTCCACAGATAGAAATGAATAAGAAGCACCAGTGCACTCTCCGGACAGTCTCAAATCAGGACAAAGTCGAATACAAACACATCATACACAAGCTACAAACAAGGTATGAAAGAGCAAAAGCAGCAATCAATTATGATACCGCGTGCCTATGATAACATCACTTTGTGTTATAGCCTCTTGCTAGCCAAGATTATATACTCAGGGTTGCGCCTGGGCGGTAGTGGACTCCACCACGGCCTTTCCCTTGTCAGTATATGACGCTCCTATATTCTTTTCAACCTTTGGTGGTCACCTTCTCTGTGTGCCATTTTTGTTTACGTTTGAGCTTTCCTGACAACCTAAAATCTTTTACCACTAGTTAGCCGCTTTTGAGCCTTCTTTCCAAATTCATTTGATAACTCCACACAGCATTTCATTTTCAACAAAGCCCAAATTCCTACCTATCTAATCACACTAATTTTTTTTGATAGGAAATTTTGTGTTATCTTTGGAGACAATCAAGTCTTTGGAGAAATTGTTGAAAAAAGTGTACTCAAAAGCAATGCATTGAAAAAAAAAGAACAAATGAATGAAAATAATAATACAAAAAAAGGAGGATAAATAATTATAAAGAAAAACAAAAAAATAAATTTATTTATACATATTTTGTTTAAAATAAATTTTTTTTTTTTGAAACTCGTTGTTTTGGTTTAGTGTGATTTTTAAGCCTCCATGTTTATATTTGAATTCCACTCCTATGTACATTCCTAAACCAAACGTTTCGGTCCTATTAAGTCCTTTTGATTCACGCCTTTTTTTTAATTTTATTTAACAACTAAGAAAAGAAGAAGAGTAAATCAGTTTTAGTTTTGGATTTAAACTTAGATTTTTGTTATTTAATTGATATAATTATAATGCGTTGCTTGGATCTAGTAATAACTCAATACGTTCTTTTCATTGTCATTGTCTTGCTCAAATCTATTTAAAGAATTTCGTCAAAATTCTGGATGATTTATTTTTATTAAGTAAAGTTTATAAAAGTTAAACCATACCTAAATAATTGTTTTAGATTTACGTTTTACATTCTTCCTGCCAAGAATTTCGCATAGTACTTGTGTGAGTATGATTAAAACTTTTTGAATTAGTCACTTTTTATGATTAGCTTGTCTTTATATCTTTGCTTGGGGACAAGCAAAACTTAAGCTTGGGGGAATTTGATAATACGGTTTGCAGTCAATTTTATTAGGATATTTTCGGGGTTTTAAAGCCAATCATGTCTTGTAAAGCACTTGTTTTGATTCCCCTTTGCATATATTTTTGTCGCTAATGCATTTTTTCTGCTTTTTGCAGGTTTTCACGGCTTTCAGCCGAAGTTTGCAGTGACACGCCCCAAGGTCACGCCCTACGAGGGCGTGTACCTAGGGCGTGTAACCCAGAGGAATGAATCAATTGGTTCGAAACTGCATTCCGTGGAAACTTAGTGTATACGCCCTCGGTCACGCCCGTGTCACACCCGACACGGGCGTGTACTAGAGGCGTGTCCCCAGGTTCCGAGGAATCGCCGCAGCGCGCTCGTTTTTCCCGCTCCACCGTCGCACCGAAAGTGTCACGCACCAGGGTCACGCCTGACCCGGGCGTGACATATGGGCGTGTACTTCAACAATTCCGCCCGTCACCTCCAGCATTCAATTTTCGCTCAACAAAGTCACGCCGCAAACAACACGCCCCAGGTACACGCCCTGCCAGGGCGTGACTTGTGGGCGTGTACCGCAACAACTCTGTCAGAATTCAATTCCTGCCCGAAAAAGTCGCGCCGAATGTGTCACGCCCCAGGGTCACGCCCGACCAGGGCGTGACAGGGGGGCGTGACCCGACCCGAAAAATTCTATAAATAGAGCCCAACTCCAGGGGTTTAGGGAAACCTTTTGCTTTGAGAGGGGAGGTTCTGTCCTTTGTATTTCTGAACTTTTAAGCATGTATTTTCATTTTTAGTTCGTAGCTCTATCTTTATGCTTTCCCTGTATTAGTTCGTAGCTTCGTTCTGTAGTATAATGTTAATGATAGCGTAGCTTACCTTTCCATGCACTTGTAACCTCTAGTTTTCAAGCTGTAAGATCTTTGTTTCCATTAATAAAAAGTGTTGTTTTCTTTTTCGTTTCTGCTCTGTTTTCAATATTTCTTCTTCTACTCATCCCCTCTCCTTCACCTCACCATGATTAACTAATCCTCCATGTACTCGATCTTAATGATCCGAGGTTCGAGTGATTAGGTTATGATGCTTTGAATCGTACCTTTTCTTTTTAGGGTTTAGCTTTGAATTACTCTTGATTTATCACGGGTTGGAGGTATATCATCGATATATACTCTCCACCTTTGCTTTCATTCTGGGCTAGCCGAGAGGCCGAAAGTTTGAAATGAGCACTCAAGAGTAAAGGGAGTTGTTCGCACCCCTCGAGAGAGGCAGATGTTCAAATCTCCCGGATTGGAGTAAAATCCATTAGAGGGGTTCACCGCGTAAAGCGAGTTTTAGGCCTCCGTGATGGCGCGGCCCCTCCAACACTTCCTGATGATGACCCGGTTGTTGCGCCCCTCCAACACTTCCTGATGATGACCCGGTTGCTGCGGCGCAACAAGTTAAAGATTTGCGGCGTCATGACAACGCCACGGACGCTAACGGAAAGCTGCGATACAACTCCGTCCGCGGCGCGCAAGCTTGCTTAATAATTCTACTTGTTTTATTTAATTGCTTAAAACATTTGGCTTGTATTATTTTTATTTTCATGTTGGTGTGCTATTAAACCCTTGGTGTGTATGTAACGCCCGGATGGATGAGATTTCATCTCCATCATGGATGGTTGGATCTCTTTTGTAACTCCTATTTAAAGGAGGCTATTATGATGAGTTACACATTGGAAAAAGAAACCTAAAGTAACCCCCTTGAGGAATTTCGGCCACCATGGTGAAAGCCATAGCCTCCTCCTCCCCTTTGGTGTGAAGCCTAGCCTTGCCTCCTCCATCCCCGTTCGGTGCGACTCCGGCGTGGCTTCTCTCGGTGCGACTCCGTGGAAGAAGGAAGCAGCCCCCTTCGGTGTGAAACCGATGGAACCGTGGAGAGAGTGATTCTCCCACAAATATTGTGTGATCTTCTTCTTGGTTGGGTAATCTCTTCCCTATCTTTGTGTTTCTTGCTGTGAGAATTTGTGGAGGTTATTCATCCGTCTTTTCCGCGATTTTAAAGTGTTTTTCGCTTGCAAATCTGAATCGAACGTTGTTATTGACCCTCTTGTTTTTCGGATGGGAAGATCCGCTAGAGAACAAACTAGGCCAAGCCTTGACTTGTTCTCCAAGATTGGGCACGCTTTGGTGCTAACAAGGGAGTTAATCTAACTTGTTCTTGATCCCTCCTTATCGTTTACCGCCGCTCCTAAATATATTTTTGCTGCGATTGACGGCTTATTTTGAAAAGAATAGATGCTTGTGTAGGTGCGGTGAGATGTGTGCTTGTTGGAGAGGTAGGTCCTAAGGTCGTGGTATCGAGTCCGGCTAGGCGCGAGTTGTGTGCTTGTTGGAGAGTAGGTCCTAAGGACGTTGTATCGAGTCCCGTATTTTTGAGAGCCAACCGACCCTTTTCGTTCGCTTTCGGTCGGAGCACTCTTATTTTTCTATGTTCTGTGATGGGTAATCCGCCGTTCACGTAAGCACGTCCATCTCACAAACATCCCTACACCAATTTGGTATCAGAGGGAGGTTGTTTCAACTTTCACGTTGCAAACATCCTCTCTGCGTTCCTTGTTAGAGATCCGATCGTTTAGAACTCCAAAAAAATATTTTCTGTGGTCTGCAAATAGCGGGCTGAAAACTTATTATTTTCAGCAAAATTTCAAAAAAAAAATATTTTTAACGATCTACGTGTTATTCTCATCGGAATATATAAAAATATCTTATTTATTAATATAAGCTTCAGTCCTAGAAAAATTCATCTTGCCCGGGGCCTCCACAAACCTGAATGCGCACTAGGCTAGGAACGGAGTACGCAACCCCGTCTACGTCTAGGATGGCTGCGAAACGAGCATGGTGATCCCAACACCGAGGCTATAGAAGGTCTTCGTGCCGAATGACAGAGCTTAGGAACGCCTTAGCCCAGATCCTACAAAATCAAGCTAGGCCAACCCCCACCTCCCGTTAAGCTGGGCAGCCCAACCGGCACCAACCGAACTTTGATTCGGATTCTGAGGAAACTCTCCCCGTATGCCCCCTCGAGAACCCCGCCCCGAAGCGAGGCTTTGATATCACGAGGGCTATCAAGATAGATGCCCCCACCTATGATGGCATGGGAGATCCCCAGATCTTCCTCCATTGGGCTATAGACATGGAGTGCTATTTCGAATGGCACAACCTCACGGACCCCCAAAAGGTTCAAGTTGCCAGGATGAAATTAATGGGACGTGCCAAAACCTATTGGCTGAATGAAGAACGTAGGTTAGGAGCTGGGCACGGGTCCCACTCATTGGATGGGCTTGTTATGAAGAACCTGCTAAACCGATCAGTACGTTCCCGCGTACCATCGGACGCAAATGTTCGATGAGCTTGCCACCCTTCGGCAAGGCTCAATGTCTGTTGCTGAATATATGGGAGAACTTAAGGACCGTATGGTACGTTGTGACCTTCGAGAGATCCCCGAAGTAAACTTTATCTAGATTTCGAAAGGGACTTCACCCCGACATTCAGCGGAAACTCTTGCGTTATGGTCACACAGACTTGAATACGACTTTCAATGCCGCCTTGGACATTGAAAAGAACCTAGCATCTAAAGCTCACTCCCGTTATTCTAATGCGAAGAATAAGTCCACCGCTGGGGCCTCTTCTTCCACTTTTCCTGATAAAGGAAGATTTAGATCCTCCGAGTCGAAATCCGTTGTGATTACCGCGAGGAAATACCAAGAACCCCGCTAGTGAGCGTATCCCCGTTGGTAAAGGTTAGCAAGGCTAACACCACTTGTTACTCATGCGGTGTTCAAGGCCACTATGCCTATGAATGCCCCACCAAGACGAAGGCCATAGCCTTACTAGAGTCCACTACCGACCCTGACGACTATGTCCATGAGGCCGAAGAGGAGAGCGACCCTGACGGAGTCCCTAGTGACTTGGAGGACGATCACCGCCTTATGGTGATGCGTTGCATTTTGACCCACTCCTCGTCCTGTAGACGAACTGGAAGAGGACGAGCATCTTTTCCCTGATCTTTAAGAGTGGAGAAAAACTTTGCAAATTAGTTATTGATGGTGGTAGTTGCGTAAACGCCGTTTTCCTGAGAATGCCCGTTAAGCGCATGTCCTTGACTGTCGAGCCGCACCCGACCCCCTACCAGGTCGCTTGGATTAGTAAGGTTACTATTAAGGTTACCCAACGGTGCCTAGTCCCCCTGTCTTTCAAATCCTACACGGATGAGGTTTGGTGCGAACGTCCTACCAAATGGACGTTTGTCATGTGTTATTAGGCGCGCCCGTGGCTATATGACCGTGATGTGACGCACTATGGTCGTGCCAACACTTATGAGTTTAAATTCAATGACAAGATCGTCATCTTGAGACCGACTGTGCCAAAAGAAGAGCCGGTAGTGTTGGCTAAGGATACCACCATCCCAGTTGAGAGGAAAGCCTTGAGTTTTAGTTGGTAGGAAGGAATTTGTGAAGGATCCCTTTATGGGGGAATAATGTACGCTCTTGTACTTCTGAGTGAAAAAAACTGATGGTGGCGTGTTGGAAGATTTAACCCCGAGAGCTACGGGTATTGTTGGATGAGTTTAGGGATGTATACCCGGAGGAGTTTGCCTTCGTCGTTTACCACCGCTTAGAGATAATACAACACGCAATAGACCTTATCCCCGATCGTCCTTACCCAACCAACCACACTATAGGCTTAATCCAACTGCCCACATAGAGTTACAAACCCAGATAGAGGAGTTGTTAAATAAGGGATTTATTAGGACGAGTATGAGCCCATGTGCTGTCCCCGCTCTTCTTGCCCCTAAGAAGGATGGCACCTGGCGCATGTGTGTTGATAGCCGAGCTCTCAACAAAATTACTATAAAATATAGGTTTCCAATTCCGCGTCTAGATGATCTCTTGGATGTCCTATCGGGTGCCACTATCTTCTCTAAACTGTGGACTTACGGAGTGGTTACCACCAAATCAGGATCCGAGAGGGGGATGAGTGGAAGACGGCGTTCAAGTCTAAGGACGGGTTGTATGAATGGCTTGTGATGCCCTTTGGGCTATCCAATGCCCCCAGCACCTTCTCCCGGATGATGACGCACATCTTTAGGCCATATATGGGGAAGTTTGTTGTAGTGTATTTTTTTGATGACATCCTAGTGTTTAGTACCTCCCCCGCCGAACACCTCTCTCACATCAAAGTAGTCCTCTCCACCTTAAGGACTGAAACTCTTATATCTAAATCTAAAGAAATGCACGTTTTATGTTTCGGAGGTTGAAATTCTTAGGTTATATAGGTTGGCTCTGAAGGAATTCGTGTTGACCCAGGAAAGAGGTTCAAGTGATTAGAGACTGGCCCGAGCCCACTAGCCTTCGTGAGGTGCGTAGTTTCCACCGGGTTAAGCTACCTTTTATCGTCGTTTCATACGTGATTTTAGTAGCATTATGGCACCCATTACGGACTGCATGAAGAAAAGGAGAATTCATATGGTCCAAATCCGCCACGTTTGCATTCCATCGTATTAAGGAGCTTATGACCGAAGCACGGTGGTTACGTCTCCCTGACTTCACCAAGGTCTTCGAGCTTACTTGTGATGCATCTGGCGTAGGGATTGAGGTGTCTTGAGTCAAGAGGGTCACCCGGTTAGTTATTTTAGTGAGAAGTTAGGCGGGTGCCAAATTAAATTATTCCAATTACGATAGGGAGTTTTATGCGGTCATTAGATGTTTGCATCATTGGAGGCACTACCTCCTTCATAAGGAGTTCGTGAGATCCTCTCTGATCATGAAGCGTTGCGATTCATCAATGGTCAGCACAAAATCAGCCCGCGCCACGCTAAAGGGGTAATCCTTCTTGCCAAGAATACACCATTTACTCTCCAAGCACCTTAAGGGGACCGACAATCGAGTTGCCGATGCACTCAGTCGCCTCACCCTCTTACTTTCCTCCATGCAAGTCCACGTGGTAGGGTTCGAGCGCATAAGGATGAATACGCCACATGCCCTGATTTTCAGGAGCCATACTTATCTGCCCAGGATAGCTCTCCCACGACCATCACGGCCTATTCACTTGAGACGGATACTTATTCAAACACGGAAAATTGTGTATCCCCCACTCCTCTTTGCGACTCCACATCATTTGGGAGTTACATAGTGGTGGCTGAGTGGCCACTTTGGCAGAGACAAAACGATAACGCTCGTGGAGGAGAAATTCTTTTGGCCTAAACTAAGGTGATGGTTGGGAAAGTTGTGAGCAGTTGCCGTACGTGCCAAGTTTCTAAAGGTACTAAGTCCAATGTAGGTTTATACACTCCGCTACCTATTCCGTCCGTCCCGTGGGAAGACGTGAGCATGGACTTTGTATTAGGCCTTCCCCCACCCTGCGACGTCATGATTCTATACTCGTTGTTGTGGATAGGTTCTCCAAGATGGCGTACTTCCTCCCTGTAGTAAGACCAACGACGCCTCTCACATTGCGAAACTGTATTTTAAAGACGTCGTTAGTCATCGTGGCGTTCCGAAGACTATTGTCTCAGATAGGACGTCAAGTTCACTAGCTACTTTTGGAAAACCTTGTGGTTCTTATGGGCACAAAATTATTATTCTCCGCGGCTTATCACCCACAAAACTGATGGCCAGACGGAAGTAGTCAATCGGAGCTAGGAAATCTTCTTCGATGTCTCGTGAGCGACACATAAAGGCACTTGGGATTTACTGCTTCCACATGCACAACTGCTTACAATAATTCTAAAAATCGGTCCAACGGGTATGTCTCCGAATGAATTGTCCACGGTTATAAGGCCCCTGTGCCACTTGACTTGGTCCCCTTACCTCCCACATACAAAACAAGTCAATTTGCACAATCTTCGCCCAACACATTCACGCTTACATGCACGTATACGAGCTACCTGACTGCTCAATATGAGTCTTATCAAGCGCACGCTAATCTACATAGGAAGGTGTCACACTTTAAGGTCGGCGATCTGGTTTTAGTACGGTTAGTTCCCGAACGAATGCCAACTGGCACCGTTAAAAAGTTAGCTCCAAAACGCGCCGGTCCTTTTCGGATTATCAAGAAGCTAGGTGACAACGCTTTCGTTTTGGATTTGCCTGCTGAATGGGGTATCTCCCCTATTTTTAATGTCTCGGATTTGACGCTGTTTGTTACGCCTCCACAAGAGTTGGTTTCTTTGTCGTCTTCTCCCTCCACTGAAATTTCTAATGGGTTGGGGAGTGGTAGTTTGGATGATCTCTCTCCTACGGTCCCCGCAGGTATAAACATCGGATGGTACGTTGCCTTCTTTTATTCCTACTGCTGACATGTTTCCCAGGTTTCCCAAGACGTTTCTCCATCCAGATATGATACTCGCTGCTGAGCCTCTACTTCTCCTGACGGTGCTACCTACCGCTCCTCATCCGTTGGCGTGAACCGCCCCCCACCGTCGGACGACTCATGGGTACTCGCGACAGAGCTTCAACGTTGGATGCCGAGCTTCTCCGCCGCTTTGTATCAGCCACACATCGGAGATGCGCGATTTTGAGTGGGGAGGATTGATGGCGCGGCCCTCCAACACTCCTGATGATGACCCGGTTGTTGCGGCCCCTCCAACACTTCTGATGATGACCCGTTTGCTGCGGCGCAACAAGTTAAAGATTTGCGGCGTCATGACAACGCCACGGACGCTAACGGAAAGCTGCGATAAACCTCCGTCCGCGGCGCGCAAAGCTTGCTTAATAATTCTACTTAGTTTTATTTTAATTGCTTAAAACATTTGGCTTGTATTATTTTATTTTCATGTTGGGTGCTATTAAACCCTTGGTGTGTATGTAACCGCCCGGATGGATGAGATTTCATCTCCATCATGGATGGTTGGATCTCTTTTGTAACTCCTATTTAAAGGAGGCTATTATGATGAGTTACACATTGGAAAAAGAAACCTAAAGTAACCCCCCTTGAGGAATTTCGGCCACCATGGTGAAAGCCATAGCCTCCTCCTCCCTTTGGTGTGAAGCCTAGCCTTGCCTCCTCCATCCCCGTTCGGTGCGACTCCGGCGTGGCTTCTCTCGGTGCGACTCCGTGGAAGAAGGAAGCAGCCCCTTCGGTGTGAAACCGGTGGAACCGTGGAGAGAGTGATTCTCCCACAAATATTGTGTGATCTTCTTCTTGGTTGGGTAATCTCTTCCCTATCTTTGTGTTTCTTGCTGTGAGAATTTTGTGGAGGTTATTCATCCGTCTTTTCCGCGATTTAAAGTGTTTTTCGCTTGCAAATCTGAATCGAACGTTGTTATGACCCTCTTGTTTTTCGGATTGGAAGATCCGCTAGAGAACAAACTAGGCCAAGCTTGACTTGTTCTCCAAGATTGGGCACGCTTTGGTGCTAACAAGGGAGTTAATCTCAACTTGTTCTTGATCCACCTTATCGTTTACCGCCGCTCCTAAATATATTTTTGCTGCGATTGACGGCTTATTTTGAAAAGAATAGATGCTTGTGTAGGTGCGGTGAGATGTGTGCTTGTTGGAGAGGTAGGTCCTAAGGTCGTGGTATCGAGTCCGGCTAGGCGCGAGTTGTGTGCTTGTTGGAGAGTAGGTCCTAAGGACGTTGTATCGAGTCCGTATTTTTGAGAGCCAACCGACCCCTTTTCGTTCGCTTTTGGTCGGAGCACTCTCTTATTTTTCTATGTTCTGTGATGGGTAATCCGCGTTCACGTAAGCCACGTCCATCTCACAAACATCCCTACACCACTCCGATTTAGGCGAAAGTCGGTCGGACCTTCCTAAACTCAGTTAGGCACGGCCTTCGAGAGAAGCGTGTCAATAATCATGGAACCTCCACGGTCAAGGACCTTTACCCTAATAGCTAGCTTAGGTTTATTATTTATTTTTCTAACCACTCTTGCCGAGGTGATTTCTGATCGAGTGCATTTTCCCTTTCATCGTTACTAAGCTTAAGTTAATCGCTCTGTTAGCTCTCTTTAGCTTTTCATGCAAGTAGCTCTCTTCATTGCAAGTAGTTCTCTTCCTTTAGCACGTTTAGCTTTCTTCTAAAAAAACTTAATTTTTCCGTCGATAAAATAATAGATTTCGTGTGAGTAAGCTTACTCAACTGTTCCCGGATTTCAATACGACACTTGTGTCCCCTAGCTGCATTTCGATAGGTATACTTGCCTTGATGAATTGTTAGTTTGGTTATTCTCTCCTTGCAGATATCTAAGTGGCAATCATCCTTCACAGGCACAACCCACTGATATCACAAACATAATCATTTATACGCGGAGTCTTCTCCAGTGAGCAACATAAAAAATCACCAATCCAGACCAACCTGTCTAGATGGGCTTCACATAATATGTCTATTCTGTAGTTCATATTTTCGTATCTATATGAAAGACATCTTGGGGATATCCAAAATCAACCGAAGAAAATCCCTTAATAAGCCACCTTTTGGAGGGGGAAATATATGCAGATGCCAAATCAAGGACTTCACATATCCAAAGAAGAAGGATCGTTACCCTTGACGACCTCTTTAGAGACATGGAAATCTAGCCAGTTGGAAAGCACCGTGGCGGCCTTCCCTCCATGAATCTGGTCTCGGATCTCGATTCGAAACTCGAAAGCTCCACCGGCGGCCGGATCCTTTTCTCCTCCTCCTCCTTGCTCTCCCTTCCCTCTATCTCTTTTAGAAAGAGAATGGCCAAGGTAAATGAGACTTATCTTCTCAATTCCGGCCTTAAAGAAGCAGGGAGAAGCCTGGTCCATCAGATCCCAGAGGAAGGAAATGAACAGCAACAAATCGCCCACACATGTCTATTTTTTGCCTGACACGGCCTGTTACATGCCCGTGTCACAGGCCGTGTGCCCTGACACGGCTGTAGACATGCCTGTATCTAGCCCGTGTCCACCAAGCTTCACATCCCTGGGCAAATCCAGAGAAGGACACATCCATATGATACGCCCGTGTCACAGTTGACAGGCCCGTGTCCCAGGCCGTATTCCCCAGTCGAGGATCGTCAAGCGCAATAATCGAGTGGAATTCGTCGAACTAGAAGAGGACACGCCCTCGGGCATGCTCGTGTCGCCGGGCGTGTTCCCTCTCGAGAACTCGTCGAGTGTATTTCATTGGGCACTCGACAGGCTGCTCAGCCATACAGAGCAGTACACGGCGTGGGACACGCCTGTGTCCCAGGCCGTGTCGCCCAGCCTGAACCCAAATGTGTGATTTGGGGTGTTACAGAAAAAATCCAGATTCGTCGAGTATACTCGATGAATTTTTTGTGGACTTAGGTTATTTTTGCCGATTCGTCGAGTATCAAGGTAATTACATCAAATCGTTGAGTATCGGTAAGGCAATTGATTTTTGCCAAGTATAGTTCGTCATGTATCTACTGCATTCGTCGAGTATACTCGGCGATTCAGTATGGACTTAGGTTTTTTAGCTGAATTATGTCTAATTCGTCGAGTTTGGGCCTTAGAGTATGTTTCGGGAGAAGCTCGGTGTTTTGATTGGGATTTTATGGGTATTTATGGATGTTTAGGTGTGGCCCATGGTTAGAAATGGATAAAAGACCACCAACCTGGTGCCGACTCGTGAATCATTATACTTGGTGGTGGTTGATGTTTTCTCATGGACTGTTAGGTTGTGTTGGACCTTGTTGCCACCACCATAGTGACTTTTTGAGATGTTTGGGCTGCCGGGTTTTGTTGGACCTTGTTGCCACCACCACAGTGCCTCCTCGAGATGTTTGGGTCTGTTAGTTCGTGTTTGACAATGTGGACACCAAATAAGAATCATTTTGCCTGTGTTAATGATTCACATGTTTAGAGTTGTTCGGTCTTTTTTCTTCTTATTGTATAGACATATGTTGGATGCTTACTTTTGCAGATTTTCTCAAAGCATGGCTTCATTCCGCACTTGTTGCATCTTCTCTTACTCTACTGTTGAAAATTCTACCTTACTTGTTACAGTCTGACTTATTAGCTACAGTTTGTCAGTCATTCCTATGGTTGGGGTTGGTAACCCCTTTTTGCTTTCTTTGATTATTAACTATTGTTGAATTTATTTTCCACTTGTATATTCTTGCTGAGGTATTCCTTTCTTTGGAATACCTCGAGTTTGGAGTAGTAGCCGATTAAGTGGCATGGTTTGGTGGTTGCTGGGTTTTCTACTATTATTGCAGACATCTTTTCCTCGTTAGTTTGAGGTAGTGTTGTTGTTCTGTTGTTTAGTTAAGACATACTTGCTTTTCTTTTTGGTGGGTTCGTATCAGGTTGTTCACGCCCACCAGAGTTTTTATATTGTTAAGATATCTACTAGCTGCTTAGTCTTTCTTGATGTCTGGTTGATTTTACTTGCTCTCTGGGAATGTTTTTTGCTAGGTTTGCATGTTAGTTATTTTAAAAGTATCATTTTTCTACCTTATGCACAGTATTACTTTAAACCAAAGTCACTATATTTTAACTAACGTAAAAGCTATTTCTATACTTATATTAAATGTACAGGTATTCATATCATGAGTTGTCCTTTTTGGATATTTATGCTCATATAGGATGTTAAACCATATAAACAAAGCATTTTTCGCAGCATATATTCATATTTCTACTTATGTACTAGTTGATCCACTGAGTTGAGGGATATGACCATTAAAACATAACTTAAATTACAGTTTTCTTCATAATAAACTTGATGTTTTCTTATAAAGTGTTTGGTTCGAGTTCTTGCCTGAGCGTCTACAGTTATCCCCTACAGGCCGTGGCATCATGACTTGTATTTTATCCAACTCTGATATATTAATTAAAAACGAAGAAAATGTGGGTTGTGACAGTTGGTATCAGAGGTTTAGGTTGTTTGACAATTAGTCGAACAACTATCCCTCGTTAGTTTTGGATTGTCTTATTCCATTTCATACACAAACTGATGTGTCATCAGTATGTCTTGGCTGAAGCATGAACACTTCACTCATAAGCATGTTAAGAAGTTTACGGGGCATAATATGTGTATGTATATGGATCCTCATGGAGGCAACATTTGACTGTTATGTAGTATGGTATGCATAACAATCATCACAGGAATGCACTTTAGATTTTTCTTTTCGTTACATGCGATATTATGTAGTATGTGATGCATAATACTTTATATGTATACTGCTCATAACATGCATTAAGGCCTTTATTAGATTGCATAGCACAACATGCATGATATAACAGAGCATTAGCACACGTGTCAAGCTAAAGATCTACATGATGACATACGTACACATATGGATTTAAAACAAAATGAATGGTAATTCAAGCATTCATGGTTTATGCACATGACTCAATAGGATGATGACATTTCATCATAAGTTAAGCATGACATCATTAAAGAAAATCCCAGAGCAAGTAAGTAGCATGATCAATTATTTATACATGTATGGTCTGAACTAAGTTGTGTAGTTCTAGCGGTTAAGCTAGGTTTTGATTGGTTGTTCGTTATATTCTTAGGATGTAGTCTAAAATGATGAGAGTGACTCCCCAGTATGAGGGTGAGTCATCTGGTGCGTAGAGTAAGGCAGTGATTGAGGGACTGCGACAGAGCTTGGAGGGTCTGTCTAGGCAGATGGTAGAGATGCAGTCGCAGATCCAGGAAATGTTGACTGTCATTTCTGAACAGCAACTGAGAGTTCAGGACCCTGCTGTAGATCAAGTTATTCCTGTTCCTCCCGCTCCTTTGGTGCCTCCAGTCCTACTGCCACCAGAGATGAACTTTATCTCTCATTTTCAGCGACTAGGACCTCCTACATATGATGATAGAGCCGATTTCATGTAGTTGGACGATTGGATTATCGCAATCGAGGAGTTATTTTTGTACTCAGAGATTTCTACTGACCAGAGAGTTATGGTCACCGCATATCAGCTTAAGGGACTTGCAAAGAGCTGGTGGTTGAGAGAGAATGAGAACTTCGCATACGAATACTTGTGGGAATCCTTGAAGGAGTTATTGTTGAAGAAATTTCTGTCGTCGGTCGAGCAGGATCGTTTGATGAATAACTTTCTGCATCTGAAGTAAATATAACTCACAGTCAGTTAGTATGATGTTGAGTTCAGCAAGTTGAGTTGGTTTGCCCCGGATTTGGCTGCTTCTGAATCTAGCAGAGTTAAAGCAATTTTTGGGTGGTCTTATGAGTGATATCTAGGAGCTGTCTAGCGTTTATGGATCTAAAAACTATGTTGAGCCAGTAGAAGCTGACCTATATGTAGAGGAGATAGATAATGCCAAGAATCGTGGAACACAAATGAGGAAGGATAAGAGGAAGTCCGATGATGGTAAGAACTCTCGGGAGTCTGGATCCGCTTCGAAGAAAAGAAGCAAGGAGGTGTGCAGTTTTTGTGGTCGGTCGGGCCATCCGTTCGAAAGGTGTTTTCAAAGGTTGGGAGCTCAAAAGTAGCAACAAGTGCATGTAATTTAGAGCGCTCGCAAGGGATATTTGGTTTGTACCGTTTGTAATAAGAAGGGGCTTGATGTTGCCCATTATTGGAAAAAGGATAAGGTCTGTTTCTAGTGCGGATAGAAAGGACATTTTAAGTCAAAGTGCTCGCAGACTCAATTCCCGCTGTACATAGTTCCACTTCAGGCATTGTTGCTTCCATAACTCTTGGATAAAGGAAAGGACAAGTTAAATGTGATGACTATAGAGGAAGCACAGACATCCACCCAAGTGATCTCAGGTTAGATTCTAATCTAGTTTTAGTTATTGTCTTTAGTTCGATGTTTGTTCGTCTAGTTACGAATGCTACTTTATAGAGAAATTTAAGGTAAAGAACCATTGGGCACATGATCTCTTCGATTTTGGTGCTACCCACTCGTTCATGGCTAGGGCTTTCGTAGAGCATCATTGTCTGACTCTCAACCTAGTTGGAGATTCTTTGCGAGTTAATTTTCCTTCCGGTGATTCGGTGGTGTTAGACCAAGGTATCCGGAGTTGTCCAATTCTTTTAGGAGATTTCCTTGCTTTTGCTGATTTTGAAGGTGTTAGACCTGGAGGACTTCAATGTGATCTTGCACATGGACTGGTTGTCTAGATATTATGCGGTTATACAATATAAGGTTAAGCGTTTTGACTCCAAGATGGAAAATGGCCACCCTATTAATGTTTATGGTTTTTTATGCCAGGATTCCCCGATTATTTCTATGGTACGTGCTTGGAAACTTTTGAATTCTTGTTGTTTTGCTTGTTTGGTTTCTATTTTGGAAATAGTTAGTAGTTTGCCACGCATCGAGGATGTTCCGATGCTGCGAGAGTTTTCGGATGTCTTCCCAGACATTCTTCCTCGTCTTCCGCCTGTGAGAGATGTATAGTTTGTTATTGATATGCAGCCGGGTACTCACCCTATTGCTATTGCACCGTGCCGTATGGCCTGACATGAACTGGAAGAGTTGCGTACCCATCTGGATGAGTTATTGCGGTGTGGATTTATTAGGCCAATTACTTCGCCTTGGGGTGCTCCCATGTTGTTTGTAAAGAAGAAGGATGAGTCTATGAGGTTGTGCATCGATTATAAGGAATTTAACATGGTAACTATCAAGAACAGAAATCCCTTTCCGCGAATAGATGATCTGTTTGATCACTTGCTTGGTAGTACAGTGTTTTCGAAGATTGACCTTTCGTTCAGGCTACCATCAGTTGAGAATCCGTGAGTCGGATGTTCCATGGCCGCTTTTCATTCTTGGCATGGACATTTTGAATTCTTGGTGATGTCATTTGGATTGACGAATGCACCCTCAGCCTTCCTGGACATGATGAACAGAGTGTTCAAGGATTTTCTGGACTGTTTTGTAGTTGTGTTTATTGATGATGTTTTGGTTTATTCCCGGATTGCTGAGAAGCATGTCCAACACTTATGGTTAGTTCTATCTACTTTGAGGGAGCATAAGTTGTATGACAAGCTGAGTAAGTGCGAGTTTTGGCTACCTCATGTTTTCTTTTTGTGTCATGTGATGAATGAGGATGGAATTTTCGTTGACCCAGAAAAAATAGCTGAAGTAATGGATTGGAAAAGACCTACCACACCCAACGAGATAAGAATCTTCCTAAGATTGCCAGGCTATTATAGAAGGTTTGTGGAAGGATTTTTTATGTTTTCTGCGTCGCTAACTAAGCTTATGCAGAATAACAAATCGTTTGTGTGAAGCGATAAGTGCGACGAAGCTTTTCAGGAATTAAAAAATGAGATTGTGCACTGCTCTAGTGTTGACTTTGCCTACGAAAGGATTGGAATATGTCGTTTATGTGGATGCATCGTATGTCGGGCTCTGATGCATTTTGATGCAATAAGGAAAGGTAATTGTGTATGGGTCGAGTTAGTTAAAGATACATGAAAGGAACTACCCTACTCATGACTTAGACTTTGCGACAGTAATTTATGGCTAGAAGGTGTGGAGACATCTTTTGTATGGGTCATTATGCATGATTTACAAAGACCAAAAGAGATTGAAGTACGTCTTCACGCAGAAGGAATTAAATTTGCGCCAGCGTAGATGGTTAGAATATGTCGTAGATTATGATGTCGAAATCCAATGTCATCCAGGCAAATCAAATGTGGTAGCCGATGCTTTGAGTAGAAAGACCCCATAGATCTCTGGACTTTCGATGGAATCTTTGGTGGAGGAGTTTCTGTTAATGGGTATCTGAGTCGGAATTAGCAACTCGCCAAGCATCTTGGAAGTAGCAGAGCCTTCATGGATTACGCTTACAAGGCTACATCAAAAGGACGATCCTAATTTGCAGCACCTTTGTTGCTGAACTGAGAAAGGAGAATTACCAAAAAAATTTATTGACGATGCGGGTACCTTGAAGTATCACAGTAGATATTGTATCCCTGCAATTGAGGATATTCGAGCTAAGTTGGGCAGTGAGGCGTATGGTTCTAGTGTTGCCTGCCACCCCGGTGAAATTCTTTAATTTCAAGGATTGCTAAATTACCTAGAGGGGGTGAATAAGTTTCTTAGTCTCTTGTGACTATCTTTAATATTCTTTCTTTAAGTTCTTTGTGAGTTAGTAGTTTTCTACTTTCAAGACACACACAACCTGCAATAAAGAAACAACACAAAGAGCACACATTGAATTTATTGTAGTTCCCCAGATTATGGGTACGTCCACTTTCCCTCCCACCTTTCTAATAGCTTATTAGACAAGGAACTTCTCCAATCGCGGTTCCTAAGAGCTTAAAACACGATCCTGCAGGACCACTCAGTCTCCTCCAAGATTTACAGCTTAGGCACAAAGCCTTACAACTCAGTAATACAAAGATCACCTACCTCAAGCCCAAAGGCCCTACAACTCAGGTTGGGAGGACTGCCCTACATTAGAGAGAATGACTCTCCTACAGCTCAGGAACAAAGTCCCTACCTCAGATCCAAAGGATCCTACAACTCAGGCACAAGTGCACTATAACTCAGAGAGAATGACTCTCCTACCTCAGGCTCAAAAGCCCTACCTCAAATCCAAAATGGATCCTACTCTTAGGGCAAAGCCCTACCTCAGGCACCCAGGACCTACCTCAGATTCTCAATAGAATCCTACAATAGGCTAAACAACCCTACCTCAGATCTATAACTAGATCCTACCTCAGGCTAACCAGCTCTACCTCAGATCCACAATTGGATCCTACCTTAGGCAAATCTACCATACAACTTATATCCAAAAGGATACTATAGAAGGTATGTGGATAGTTAAGTTGATTTGACACAAGTGAAATTTATCTATGCCAACCTTACTATACTGAAATGAACTCAGCCCAACTTTAACTCCATGAATATATTCCCTGAGCCTACTGCTTCCTGAACTGAGAAATACTCAGCCCTATCTTCTTCTCAACAACAAGAGAAGATCTTCAATAAGCAGATGCTTGTGTTGGAAGTAACCTGCAGAACCCTACATCATGCCTATGTTCGTTCTCGATTACGGACTCTACAAGTACACAACGGGGACTATTCATGTCTACCCAAAGGAACGCCTTCAAACTCACCACAAACTCGCGAGAGCGGGCTTCCCTATGCAAAAGAAGTAGAGTTTCACATGCTTAAGTAGAGAATCATTACCATAGCGTTCTTCATTGGCGCCATAGAAATGTACGAGGATGAAAAGCACCGCAATCTCTTGCCTCCGTAGATCCGAAGTCGATTTGGAGTTCCGAAGCTCCGCCGGTGACCGGATCTAGGCTTCTTATTCCTCCTTTGCTTTCCTCTCTCTCTAGACTTAGAAAGAGAACCACTCAAGTGAAATGAGGGTTTCAAAGGCCCAATCCAGGGTATATCCAAGCACTAGCAGCCCCCAGCAGTCGGATCCCAAATTAAAGAAACGAACAGCCACGATTCGGGACTGAAATACAAAATTTGGGCCGAACACGGCCTATGACACGGCCGTTTCTAGGGCCATGTCCCCCATTCTCCGTCGAAATCGACGCGTCTCGAAAATTACACGGGCACCCGACACGCCCGTGTTTGACCTGACACGCCCGTGTCATTCAGTATACGGTCGTGTTCCCGACCGTGTTCCTCCATCGACATAGGCCAGCAGCGACCTGAGACACACATGGGTATTGGACACGCCCGTGTCCCATTTGAAATAGCCGTGTCACCACTAAACACACCTGGGCTTCCAGGCCGTGTTTCACCTGTGAATAAAATCGATCAACCACCCGAGATACACACGGCCTATGACACGCCCGTGTCCTAGGCCGTGTTCGCTGCTCGACAATCATCGACTCCAAGTTTTGTCATCCACACGGCCAGGTCGTCGACCTAAGCTCGATACGCACTGGGACACGCCCGTGTCCCAGGTCGGGTGCTCCCTGCCAAATTCCAAACTTGGCTCAAAACGCCTCCCATCGCTCTTTTGAGTTTCTGGGCGTTACAACTCTCTCCCTCTTAAATGAATTTCGTCCACGAAATTACATAAAGGAAAGATAAGCATAAAATTTAAACGGTATGATGTGCCCGCGAACAGACTCTTACTGTGGTTGGTTCGGTGAGTCGATCGCCGCGGGCTTGCTGAGGTAGGCAAGTGCACCTATCGCAAGTAGTACTCGATATTCGGGGGAATACCGAGGTCGTATTTTTCTCGGGGTCGTGTTGACTATTCTTACTCCTCCGGGAGGACTATTAATTTACTGAAAGTAAGGTGGATTTTTTTAGTAAAGTAAAGACGGAAAAAGTAAAGGAGCGAAAAAAAACGATTTAGAAAATATTCGATGAAGGGTTAACGCTCGGCATCGAATCGGATTAAGACTAAAACAATTTTTAATAATTATAGAACTTAGTTTTCAAATTAATAAAAAGGCAACTTGGCCGTGGAGGTTCCACAAATGTGAGCTCACCTAGCTATAGGGATATCGCTCACCTAAATGTTAAGACTATTCGACCGAACGTTAGTCCGACGAAGGATTCCTCTTAACGCCCGCTTTACGCTAAGAACCCCGCTATTGGGTGGGGAACCCAATCCGGTAGAATTATGCTTGTCCTCTTTCGAGGGTATGCACGCAACTCTATTTACCCAGGGGTGATCGGTCCATATGCACGACCTCTCGGCTAGCTAGCATATGGACTACGGAAATAGGGCCCACACATCGATATGTGGTCCTACACGTCGTAAACCCGGGGTAAACCTTAAGTCCTTAAATTAAAATGAAAATAAAGAGCTTCAGTTATTAGAAATCATTTTAAATGTCTCAATGCTCTTCGATGCCGAGGCTAATAGCGATTAGCCACACATCGGTATGGGGACGGCTTATAATTTAGTGAGGCGCAAGTTTGAAATTAAACGCTAATGATTATAAGAAGGGGATATAAAAACAAAACAAACATTTAGAAAGCTAAAAAGTTAACTAAAACGAGAACTCACGCACACTCCAAATTATAAATTAAACAGAAACTAAGTTACATATAAAATAAATTTGCATATTTCAAATTTGTGAGTCCCACTCAAACGAGTGGGGGCGGTAAATAAAAGCTGAAAATTGCAAGTCCTACTCAAACGAGTAAGACTGAAATGAAAGCGAGTCCTACTCAAATGAGTAGGAGAAAATAAATGCGATTACAGGGCTTTCTCAAATATTTACAGAGAGATAAAATCCGTCCATTTGACTCAAGTGAGTAGGCGGAAAAATAAAGAAAGAAAATTACAAGTCCTACTCGAACGAGTAGGCGGGAAATAAAGTCCGGCCATTTAACTCAAGTGAGTAGGCGGAAACATAAAGAAAGAAAATAACAAGTCCTACTCAAACGAGTAGGACTGAAAATGAAAACGATGCGCCATTTAACTCTTAACGAGTAGGCGGAAATAAATACACACAAACACACACACTCCATATGAATTTCAAGAAAGCAATAAAGCTAACACCTACACTCACACACTCTACATAATTTGAACAAAGCATTAAAAGAAAGCATTAAAATTTAACACTTACACTCACACACTCTACAAAATTGAGGAAAGCAATAAAAAGTTATACTCATACACTCACACACACAAATTGAAAGCAAAATGAAAGTTACCTAAAAATTAAAACTTTTACTTTTTCATGCTTAGGTTTTGCCAAAAATAAATAAAAAGAAGAAATTACAATTTTAGAAGACAAAAGTTTTTCAAAACAAATTTTAAAAACAAAGTTTTTGGAAAATTAAAATAACAAGATTTTCATTCTTATGTTTTTATGAAAGTGATAAAAAAGTAAAAAAGAAGATGAAAAGAACAAAAAGAGGTTTTACAATCCTACAAAATAAACTAAGAAAAGAAAATAAAGTTCACTTTCAAATCTCTTTTACAAATTCATAAGTATGAAATAATAAACAAAAGAAACATTAAAGAAGAACATGTTGAAGATGAGAACCATATCATACATGCATGGAAATGAAATCTACTACAAAACCTATCATGAAGGCAAACTAAAAACATGTAAAGTGAATAAGTTACACTCATACACACACACACACTTTTCATAAGAGGAGGAACAAAGATGAAACCAAAGATAAAAAGGGGAAGAAGTAAGCCATCCAAATGAATTTTCATGCTATATAGAGAGAGAAAAAATCTAACATTTTTATTAAAATTATCAAGCTATTACAAAGCTAAAAGATAAAGCAAAACAAAACATGAAATAAAGAAGGGAGAAATCTCCTTACATAGCACTAGTATCCACGGATTAAGCCCACAAAAAGACAATAAAATGGCCCAAAAATCTGAACCCTTGGACCTTACAGAAATGGGCAATTTATAGGCAAAAAATTCTAAGTACACGCCCTAAGTCACGGGCGTGTAGGGGGGGGGGGCGTGACAGTACTATTCATAAAGGAGGCCGGCGATTGGACAGAAAAGTTGACTTCGGGCTGAGTTCGCGGCAGTCACGCCCCAGGTCACGGGCGTGACTCTGGGCGTGTCGGGGAGGTAGAACCGGGCGCGGGTTGCGCCGAAAGTCTTCGGTAGCATCTTGTCGGGCTAGCTGGAAAGGTCACGCCCCAGGTCACGGGCGTGACTCTGGGCGTGTCAGTCGGTGTCGACACTCGACGAATGTCGAGCGGAAAGTGTCGAGTTGAAATTGTTGAGCTGAGATTGAGTCACGCCCTAGGTCATGGGCGTGACGCTGGGCGTGACTGTTGGTGTCGACACTCGACGATCGTCGAGCGGAATTCGTCGAGAGGAGGGGACACGGGCTGCTGTCACGCCCCGTGTCGGGTGACACGGGCGTGTCGCCAGGCGTGTCAAGCTTGTACTTCAGAAATCGTCCGATTTCACGGGAAATGCAATGTCACGGCCCGGTCACGGGCGTGACAAATATGTCACGGGCGTGTACTGCCCAATTTTGGCAGATTTTGAAATTTTTCTGAAAAATAAAATAAAACAAGTTAGAAGAAAATTTACAGGAATAGAAGCATTTTATTGAACAAAAATAAGTAAAAACAACGAAAATAAATGAAAACAACTAAATTAATGTGCATAAAAATACGTATATTTACAATTCATCACGGTACCTGAACAAAACAACTCCGGGTACTCCTCAAGCATAGTCTGCTCTTGCTCCCAAGAGAGCTCCTCCCGACCACAATTGTCCCAACGAACCTTGACCATCCTGATCTATTTATTTCGTAGTCGCTTCACTTCCGAGTCCTCAATACGTACGGGCTTGACCTTCGTCATCAACCCACTGTCGACCGACACTTGATCGACCGCGATCACTTGCGTAGGCTCTTGCACCGCCTTCCGTAGCACCGATATATGGAATACATCATGTAGACCACTAAGCTCCACTGACAGCTTCAACCGGTACGCTGCTTCACCAATCCGCTCCAGAACCTCAAACGGTCCAAGGTACCTCTGGCTTAGCTTCTTCAAGAGCCGCACCCGCGAGACACCCTTGAATGGCTTAATCTTCAAGTACACCCAATCGCCAACAGCAAACTCCACGTTCCTGTGCTTGGCATTATAATACTTAGCCTGGCGGTCCTGAGCGATTAGCAACCTCTCTCGAATGGTTCGCACCAAAGAAGTAGCATCCTCCACCTCTTGTCGCTTGTACAACATTGACTCGCTTGTTTCCAGCCAAGACAACAACGTGCGACATCTTCTACCATAAAGGGCCTCGAAGGGCGCCATTTGTATGCTTGCCTGGTAGCTATTATTGTACGCGAACTCCACCAAGTATAGGTGATCTTCCCACTGCTTCACGAAGTCCAGGACACACATTCGAAGCATGTCTTCTGTTGTCCTATTTGTTGAAACCGGAATCCGGCCTCTTGTGGAGTTCGACCCTTGGGGAAGGGGTGGTCTCGCGCCTACTTTGCTCCTGCAAGAAAAACAACGAAGAAGGCAAGAAGAAACAGACCCAAGGGCTCGACAGGGAGGTCCCACCACAAACCCGGAAGATCTCTGAGCGCTTCCCCTCCTTAGCCAGAAGACGAGCTAAGGTACCCTCAGAAAGCACTCGAAAATGGGAGTAGGGAGGCACTCCAGGCGTGCCCTCTGAGGTACCCCTTAGGTCTTATTTATAGTTTTTTGGAATCTGAACTGCCAATAACAGAAGAACTGACCTGAAAATAACAAAAAGCCCTGGGTTGGGTCTACTAACAGCCAAACTCCGCTGTCCTGAGTAGCTATGCGCAGTCCAACCTGGTCTGCCAACAGCGTGGCTCCGCTGTTTGAAGGAGCTATTCGCACCCATGGGGAGTCAGCTCGCCTCCAATTCCCTTCCGCGGGAGGCGGGTGCGACCTGGCTCCAGCGGCCTGTCTGTCCTTCCTGGGCGAACGCGAGCCGGGCCGCGGGAACCCACCTGTCCTCTGTCGAGGCGGACCGGCGACCAGGTCGCGTGTAGGGGAGATTGGTAGCGATCGCGACCCTCCGATCGGCTCGCAGGTCTCCGAGCCCCTCCGCGAGTACCGACTCGACGATTGGCGCCCCCTGCTCTGACTGACGATTCTCCGAGCGAGCGGGAGGGGTGGGGAGTCGTCTCACCCCGCTCGCTCGTTCGAACTAGGCGGGAGCGGACCAGACCTTTGTCGCATGCCTGCTTGTTGCATGGGTGCGGGCCGCGGGGCCGGTTCGCTCGATCTTCCTGGTGGGACCCGCTCGGCGAACACGGGGTTGTACACAATCCCCGCTCTTTTTGAGCTTGATACAAGCTCGGAAAGAATCATCCAACCCGCGTGTTCGGCGAGTACTGTGCTGAGCTGGCAGGGAATCTTCTGGTGGGCCCCCACTATTCGGCTATAAATATACCACCGAGCCCAGGGGGTCTCCCTAGACCCTCTCATTTTTCTTGAACAGACTGCAGTTCCTTGATGCCGGTCAGCGAAGAAGTGCGAGCTTGCTTGGCGGCTGCGGGCCAGAAGACTCGGGTGGAGGCCCTCGAGGCTGCCCCTTGGTTAGCGCGTGGGTCTCCCGGCCCACTCTTCAGGCCGGTGAAGGGGAAGATCGTGAGGCGGTCCCCGGCGAATAACTTCCCGGGTTCTAGCTCGGCGGCTGGAGATGAGGTCGCTCCCGAGGTATGCGACCTTCCTCTTGTGGCTTGTTGCAACGTCTCTGACCCCTCGTCTTGCAGGCACCGCCTCGTGAGGACGAGGAGGACCGGGGGGAGGATCGCCCCCCTCCCTTGTCGTCTGAGAGGGTTGCTAGTCCCCCAGGTCTGGACCGCTCACCTCTGAAAACCTCTCGTTCGCCGGCTCCCCACGGACTGGGAAAATCTCTTGAGACCCTCGAGGGAGAAGCCTTTTAGGGTCGGCCGGGCTCCTCTCGTCCTTCCATCGGCGTGGACGACGTGCCAACCCCTGGTAAGCTTGTAACCAGCGTTTGCCTTGTTCTGGTTCGATCCTTCTGAATCACCCCTTTTGTAGGCTACATCATGGTCTCCTCTGAAACTGAGATGAGCGAAGGGTATTCGCCTCCGCCCGACGTGGAGGGTGTTTCTGATTACCTGGGCGACCCGACCGATGCAGTGGGGATGAAGAGGCAGGTGACGCGGCTGTTCCAGAAACACACGCTGCTGCTTCAGGAGCTCGTGAAGAGGGTCGATCAAGACAAGGCCGACACCGAGGCTCGGCTCGCGGCGTTGGAGGGAGCCCCGCGAGCAGCAGAAGGTGGCGAGGTCACTTCGCCTGGCGTGCACATTACGCGAGCCGAGGAGCGTCTTAGGAATGCCTCGGAACAAGTCGGCCTGGCTCAGCAGGGGCTGGTGGCGGTGCGCGATTACCATTATCCTCGCGTGCCGTCGCGATTGGGAACGCAGCGGCGGGGCAGGTGGAAGTGGATCCAGTACTGATCCGGCCTTTCTTCCCCCCGCTCGCGGGATATCGCGGGGTCTCTACTATTTCAAAGCCTCATTCTATATTTGCAACAATTTGTGACTCCCCTCGCCCGCCTATGGGCTTGATTTTTTGATCTCTGATGCACGCCAAAATTATCCTGTTGCTGTTTTTATTTTCCTTGAGGCGGGCTCGAGGGTACTCGCGTCTGCCCCTCACCCACTTCCTGGTGCGAGGGCAGGTCTGGGGACGAACTCGCTCAACCCGCCATTCCGATCATAGCGGGAGCGAGCCGAGGAGCACGCCAGCCACGAGTCTCCCCGACTTGCTCAGGATCCTGGGCGGGCTTGGGCTGAGACTCGCCCGCTCATTCTTCGCGCGGATGCGGTCGAGCGAGACCTGCTGCTAAACGGTCCTGGCGCTGTGGCTGCGCGTTGGGGAGTCGAACCGTCAGGCCCGATTTTTGCTACTCGCACCTCTCCCGTTGGCGGGAAAATTCCTGCCCTTTCTTTCTCCCTATAAATAGGCGTGGCCGGTTCTTATCCCTCCATCGCTTCAAAGCACTCACCCGCCTCCTGCTCTCCGCAAAGCACGATTCTCGCTCACCCATTGGGTCTGTCTCGCTTGAACGGTGGCAATTCGGCGGAATGGGCGGCGGCGGCGGCGAGGCGGACGGGCAAAGCAAATGCGCCTGGACCTTCTCGGAACACGATTTTCCCTACGCTATCATCTCAGAGCGCGAATAGTTAGAGGCCCTAGGCGGCCATATCCCGGCTGGGTTCTCGGCGAGACGGCCCGGGGAGGGGGAGAAGATCAACGATCTGTCCGGGAACGAGCTCGCCATTCCCCTGGCCCACTTTGAGGTGGGCCTTCGCCTCCCCCTCTGGCCAGAGGTTCGTCAGGTACTGAAGTACTTCGGGGTCGTCATAGGCTAGATGACCCCGAACTCTGTAGCTGTTATGGTTGGGTTCGCCTGCTTCCTGCGGGAGGAGCGGATCGAGTTTAATCTCGTGGTTTTCCGCAAAATATTTTCCTTCCGTGCGAACCGGGATGGCACCGCCTACTTCTCCAGCGCCCACCTCAAGGTGCGGGAGACCGTTAACAAGAGTCACAACTGGCTCAAGAAATTCCTGTTCGTCAAGGGGGATTTCGGCAACGTTCCCTACTCGCCGGTGCAGCTCAGCGAGGCGAGTTACCGCCCGCCAAGCCTGGGAGGCCACAAAGCCGACCTGTGCGGGTTCTTCTCTGGAAAGAACTTCGAGGTCGCGTACCTGCGCCGCAACCTCGACGACCTTGCTATCGTCCCGCCTGGGGGAGGTTTGCCGCTCGCCACTACTCTTGTCTCGCTCTTTGCTTCTTAGGTCTTACTTTCCTTTTTCGGCAGGCGAGCGAGACGTGCCACTCCATCCCCCCTATGAGAGTGCTCGGGTCGCCTCCGGGGTCCTCGCTCGTGCTCAGGCCGCCGACGCCGCTCAGCGCGAGGCCCCGTCGATCCCTGCCAAGAAGAGGCCGGGCCGCGAGCAGCCCGCTCCCCCGCCAAAGACGGCGAAGTCTACGGGTCAGCAACTAGCCGGGGGCCAGAGGAAAGGCAAGGCCCCGGCTGATCCAACGACTGAGGGCTCCCCCCCATTGTTGCTTCGACCAGCGACATCCCCGCCGGGGCGGCAGGTACCTCCGGGCCGCCGGACGGGTCGCAAACCACCGCGAGGCCGGTGCCGAGAGGGCATCGCAACTTTGGCTACGGCGAGAAATACCTAGACGAGCTCGGCGTCCCGCTTCTATCATGGGACAAGGAGTCTAATCTCGCGGTGGTCTCGACTCTATTGCCGAGTTGGCTGGAGCAGGACACCATCGGCGGGGAGGCATATAATTTTTCGTTCGGCTTGTACTCACGAGAGGATGCCGCCATCTATGACAAAGAGGCGACCCGAGTACTGGATCACGAGAGCGCGCGGGGCCAGCTGCGCGGCCTGGAGCTAGCCCATATGGTTGGGAGGCGCTGCACCCAGCTGGAGCGGAATGCCACCTCCCTCAAGAAGTTGGCGGACGAGAAAGAGGAGGCCCGGAAACTCGCTCAGGAGGACTCGGACCTCCAGAGAAGGCGGGCTGACGCGGCCGAGGAGACCCTTGCGCAGTACCTGGGAGCGGTGGTACGTGTTCACCTTCGATAACCGCCCCTTCTCGCGAATTCACCATATGATTCTCTCTCCTTTCCCCAGGACGCGGCAACGGCGAGCCGGATGGGTGCCGAGATCGCCACCCTGGGTCAGGACAAATCGGCGTTGGAGGCGCGGGTGCGCGAGCTGGAGGCCGCCGCTGCTGTCCCTCCACCTGACAACAGGGGCTGCCTGCTCGAGCATCATTCTGACCACGAGTTGGAAGTGTTGATGCTGAAGAACGCCGCCTGCGCCGCGAAGTACACGATGCAGATGTTGCGGCGTGCGGATCTCCTCAAGAGCGAGGTCGCGGATCTCTCGGCGAGCGATGTGGTGCCGGCACTGTTCCTCCCTGTGCCGGATCCCGGGGATAAGTCCTTCCAGCCCATCTAGGACTTCCCGCCCCGTATCTCGCGTCGCCCCCGCTTTTTGACGTTTGTTTATTAGGTGTAAACATTATGCTCTTTTTGTCGTTTGAGATGTAAGCGCGGTACGCGCCTATACTTTTTGATTTTCGTCTGTTAATGCTCTTACAAATGCTTCTCCACTCGTTACTTACGTCTGCCTGCGGTCATTGCGCGATGTAATTTTTCATTTTCACGCTCGCTGCCGCTCACCTCGCGTTGCGTCAACGAGGTAGTATGCCTACGGATTCGTCTTAGGAGTTATAGGAGGCCCGGCGGGTCGTCCCGCTGTGGGCGACCTGTATCAGCGGCACGACCTCCGCTGCCGAGGCCACTCGCGGACCAGGCGAGGCGAGGCGGTTCGCTGTTTGCCCGAGTCATCAGATCCCAATCCTTTATTAACACCATTTGAGTAGTTTTCGGTTCTGTCGGCAAGGTGGGAGCCCGGCATCGTGATTCGCTCTAGGTTGCAAACTGCTGCCATCGAGTGACTTCCGGCCCCGCCAACTAGGTGAGAGCCGGGCAGCGGGATCTTCTCGAGGCCAAGGATGACACCGAGTGACTTCCGGCCCTGCCAGCTAGGTGAGAGCCTGGCAGCGGGATCTTCTCGGGGTCCAAACACATTCCATCGAGTGACTTCCGGCCCTGCCAGCTAGGTGAGAGCCTGGCAGCGGGATCTTCTCGAGGCCAAGGATGACACCGAGTGACTTCCGGCCCTGCCAGCTAGGTGAGAGCCTGGCAGCGGGATCTTCTCGGGGTCCAAACGCATTCCATCGAGTGACTTCCGGCCCTGCCAGCTAGGTGAGAGCCTGGCAGCGGGATCTTCTCGAGGCCAAGGATGACACCGAGTGACTTCCGGCCCTGCCAGCTAGGTGAGAGCCTGGCAGCGGGATCTTCTCGGGGTCCAAACACATTCCATCGAGTGACTTCCGGCCCTGCCAGCTAGGTGAGAGCCTGGCAGCAGGATCTTCTCGAGGCCAAGGATGACACCGAGTGACTTCCGTCCCTGCCAGCAAGGTGAGAGCCTGGCAGCGGGATCTTCTCGGGGTCCAAACACATTCCATCGAGTGACTTCCGGCCCTGCCAGCTACGTGAGAGCCTGGCAGCGGGATCTTCTCGAGGCCAAGGATGACACCGAGTGACTTCCGGCCCTGCCTGCTAGGTGAGAGCCTGGCAGCGGGATCTTCTCGGGGTCCAAACACATTCCATCGAGTGACTTTCGGGCCTGCCAGCTAGGTGAGAGCTTGGCAGCGGGATCTTCTCGAGGCCAAGGATGATACCGAGTGACTTCCGGGCTTGCCAGCTAGGTGAGAGCCTGGCAGTGGGATCTTCTCGGGGTCCAAACACATTCCATCGAGTGACTTCCAGCCCTGCCAGCTAGGTGAGAGCCTGGCAGCGGGATCTTCTCGAGGCCAAGGATGACACCGAGTGACTTCCGGCCCTGCCAGCTAGTTGAGAGCCTGGCAGAGGGATCTTCTCGGGGTCCAAACACATTCCATCGAGTGACTTCCGGCCCTGCCAGCTAGGTGAGAGCCTGGCAGCGGGATCTTCTCGAGGCCAAGGATGACACCGAGTGACTTCCGGCCCTGCCAGCTAGGTGAGAGCCTGACAGCGGGATCTTCTCGGGGTCCAAACACATTCTTATTCTCTACACAGGCTGGCTATGACCGTACTGGAGTGTTTGAAGAAATTCATTATGATGAGAGTGTCACTTACATGCCTTAGGGGAAAAAATGCTTCAAGCCGTCACCACTCCAGGTGTGACTCGCGGTCTCACCATTTACATTTTGGAGTCGGTAGCCCCCTGACTTTAGGGCTTCCTTTACAATAAATGGTCCCTCCCAGTTGGGATTGAGCTTCCCTACGGATGCCGACCTCCCTGCCGCATCCACATTCTTCAGCACCAGGTCTCCTTCCGCGAACTGCTTGACCCTGACATGCTTGTCAAAGTATTTGACCATCCTTCTTTTTACCTCCTCCTGTCGGACAGCCGAAAGGTCCCTCAATTCTTCCACCATGTCAAGGGAGAGTCTCAGCTCCTCCTCGTTCCCGGCTTGCCATTCTTCTCGGCCCTCTTTGGCTGCCACGACCCGCGGCATTTGGACTTCAAATTCCACGGGGAGCACTGCCTCGCACCCGTGGGAGAGCTTGAAGGGGGTCTCCCCTGTAGCCGTGTTAGGGGTGGTTCTTAGGGCCCAAAGAACCGCGGGGAGCTGCTCTACCCAGCTCCCCCTCAAATTCTCCACCTTCTTCTTGAGGAGGTTGACGATGATCTTGTTCGCGGCCTCCAACTGCTTGTTGCTCCAGGGGTGATGGACCTAGGCGAACCTGAGGTCGATCCCAAGCTGCTCGCAAACACTGGTGAACTCGGCACTAGCGAACTAGGGCCCGTTGTCCGTGACGATGGCCTGGGGCAGCCCATGGCGACAGATGATCTCCCCCCAAACAAAGTTCCTGATCGCCTGGGAGGTCACCTTGGCCAGTGCCTTCACCTCCATCCACTTGGAGAAGTAGTCAATCATCACTAGGAGGAACCTTCTCTGACCGCTGGCCTGGGGAAACGGTCCAACCAAATCAATTCCCCAGATTGCGAAGGGCCAGGGGGCCGTGATACTCTTGAGTCGTTAGGCCGGCTGTAGCTGAAGAGGGGCAAATAGCTGGCACTTATGACATCTTCTTGCGAACTCTGCGGCGTCTCGGCCCAGGGTGGGCCAGAAATACCCTTGCCTGACTATCCTTCCCTCCAGGGTCCGACTACCGGAATGACTTCCACATTCCCCGGAGTGGACTTCCTCCAAGATCCTCTGCACCTCGCCCTCGGCCACGCAGCGAGCCAGCATCCCGGAGAGGGTCTTCCTGTATAGCTTCCCGTCCTTGAGGAGGTAGTAAGCTGACTTGTGCCTTAGCTTCTTCCTGTCTACCCCCTCCGGATATTCTCCCGTGGAGAGGAAAACTACTACTGGATCCATCCACGAAGCTTGTTGGTCGATTTCCATGAGCTCCCCTTCTTCGATGGAGGGGCGGAACATGTCGGTGATGGTGCCCCCCGCCCGGGGACCATGCTTTGCTAGCTGGTCGGCTTGTTCATTCTCTTCCCTTGGCACGAGTCGGATGGAGAAGGTCTGAAAGGTGCCTATGACCCCCTTCACTTTGGCCAAGTATGACTTCAGGGTGGGTTCCCTTACTTCGAACTCCCAGTTGATCTGGGAAGCCACCACCATGGAGTCAGTAAGGACCTCCACATCCAGCACCCCCAGCTCCCTGGCCAAGCGCAGCCCTGCTATCACGGCCTCGTACTCGGCCTGATTGTTGGTAATGGGAAAGTGCATCACCACCGTCTACTCAATTCGAGTCCCTTGAGTGCTTTCTAGGACCACCCCCACTCCAAGGAAATGCCTCCCTGAGGCTCCATCCACCCTCACTTTCCAAGGAGTCGGGCGGGCGAGCTCTTCCTCCAGTACTTCCACCACGTAGTCAGCCAGGAAGTCGGCCATCACCTGAGCTTTGATCGAGAGCCGCGGAACGAAGGAGACATCGAACTAGCTCAGCTCCACCGACCATTTAGCCAGCCGGCCTGAATGCTCCACCCCCTCGAAGATGTTGCAGAGGGGATGGTCGGTCAGCACTCGGATTGAGTGTGCCTGGAAGTAAGGTCGTAGCCGCCGAGCCGAGATGATTAGGGAGAATGCAAGCTTCTCCAAGATCGGATACCAGAGCTCAGCCTTCCTCAGGACCCGGCTGACGTAATAAATGGTGAGCTGTCTCTTTCCCTCTTCTCGAACCAAGACGGAGCTCATAGCCTCTGCCCCGACCCCGAAATATAAGAACAGATCCTCCCCCTCCTTCGGCCCTTGGAGCAGCGGAGCCTGTGTCAACTGCACCTTGAGGGCCTGGAGCGCCTCCTCGCATTCCTTGGTCCATTCAAACCTCTGACCACCCCTCAGCGTTTTAAAGAAGGGGGAGCACTTCTCCCCTGCCCGAGAAAGGAAGCGACTCAGCCCTGCTAGCTTCCCCGTCAGCTGTTGGACCTCCTTCGCATTCCGCGGGGACCCCAGCTCTAAGATAGCCCTGACCTTATCTGGATTGGGCTCGACTACCGCGGTGGTGAAGAGGTGTCCCAAGAACTTTCCCCTGCTGGCCCCAAAGACACATTTCAGGGGATTCAACCGCATCTTGTATCTGCGCAGGGTAGCGAAGGTCTCCTCCAGGTTCCGGAGGTGGGAGTCCACATCCTGACTTTTGATCATGAGGTCGTCCACATACACCTCCAAGTTCCTCCCCCTCTGCTCCTTCAAGACCCTATCCATCATTTTTTGGTAGGTGGCCCCAGCATTCTTCAGCCCGAATGGCATCATCTTGTAGCAGTAGCAGCCATCCCCTGTGATGAACGAGACATCCTTGATGTCCGGGGGTGCATCCTGATCTGATGGTAACCTGAAAAGGCATCTAAAAAACTCATTACAGAAAAGCCGACGGCTGAGTCAACCAGCGCGTGGATCTGAGGCAAAGGATAACAGTCCTTAGGACAAGCTTTATTAAGTAAGGAAAAATCGGTACACATTCTCTGTAACAACCCCATCCGTTCATATGATATATTCTAGAAGGTCCGGCCGGGGCCCCACAGGATATATCACAAAACAGTCGGTGAAGGTACAGGATGATACCAGAGTCGCGCATCGCACCTAACACAAAGCATTCTAGCGGAAGCCTAGACTATAACTTGAACTCCTCATGAATGTCCAAACATAAAACTCCACATTTTATATCATATAGGAATGTATTACAACAAGTCAAAAGAGTTGGCCTTATGGCCTTACATGGCTTTCACACAGTGGCCTAAACAATTGGCGCGCAGGCCGGCCACAAGAAAAGAAAACACACAAAAGTACACATTTAGCCTTCGAGGGCTAGCAGCAATCGCAGCAACACCAGCAGGAACATCAACCTCTATGCGTCCCGCTCGGCTCTCCAGCACCTGTACAAGGACAATCCACCCAACGGTGGCAAACAAAGGCAATGGTCAGCGTTCAGCTGACCAAATTATAGCGACCCTACCCCTTCTCTCGGGGTAGCGGTATTCTTCCCTGCAGGCATATTAGAGCACAAGTATGGCAAACTAGATCATCAAAATGTGCTTTCACGCACACAAGCCATCACAACCGTTCGCCACCCGGCCCAACGGTCCGTGCACTCAGGGCACATTCTTGGTGTTCTGGCAACCTCTTTCCCACCACCGTATCAGGGTCAGCACCCAACGGTAACTCGCTTGAGCATTTCCTCCATGGCGTGCAGCCGGAGTTAGTCTTCCTATACCGGGATGGCCCGTAGCCCCCCATTGTGTCATGGCGCGCAGGCCGAAGACTCTTGCTATGCGCTCCAACAGACCGCACTGTTTGGTCTCACGTCGGACGAATATAGCGCAGGTCGGATCCTCCACCCCCCGTTGCTCAAATCGCCTTGCCTTCTCCGAGTACAGCGTACTCATGGCTATATCAAATGCGCGGGTCGGTCTCACCAATCCTGTTCTTGGCATTCAAGCCTGGGTATTTCTCTATACCCATTTCCTCACAACAACAGCGGGTCTTTCCTGGGCACAGCAGTACTTCCTGTGACTCTCTCCATAGGTGGACACCGCACAAGCACAAATGTCAGGGGTCTTTCCTAGCTCTCATGCCAGTACTTCCTGTTACTCGCTTCACAGGTGGACACCCTACGACATCAAGCATCACTAAAAGGGCCTTTCCTGGTTCCACCAGTACTTCCTGTGCCTCAATCACAGGTTGGACCCAAAACCATCACATGGCTATTTTCCTGGGCTACCACCCCAGTACTTCCTGCTACTCCTTTTCGCAGGCATAACCCGTAGACTCCTTACACTACATGTTTATCACGGAGTCTTCTCCGGTTCGTATGCAACATCACCAATCCAGACTAACCTGTCCAGATGGGCTTCACACAGCATGCCTATTTCGTACTCCATTTCCGGATCTATATGCTAACAAAGGGGATTTCAAGCATCCACCCAAAGATTTCCAAAACCAGCCACCTCTTGGTGGGGGAAATCACAAAATATTCCAAAAAGGAAGCCTTCACATGGCTAGGAAGAAAAGTCGTTACCCTTGACGACCGCTTCGGTGCCATGACCTCCAAGCTAGCTTGCAAGACTCGCAAGATTGATTCCTCCGCAACGCCGGCTTCGAATCTCTCGTCGGTAAACCGCAGCACCACCACCAGCAGCCCCCTTTTCTTCTTCCTCCTCCTTTCTCTCTCTTAACTTGAAGAAAGCTTAAGGCCAAGGAAAAATGAGAATCCTTCTCTGATTTCGGCCTTTAAGGAAAAAGAGGAAGAAGCTTCAGCCCTTAGATCCAGACTGAAGGAATTGACGGCCACGATTCTGCCAAAATCACTGATTTTGACCCGACACGGCCTCTGACACAGCCGTGTGCCAGGCCGTGTGCCTCAAGCGGTGGTCAACCGACTTATCCAAACCAGTGACACGCCCATGGGACACGCCCGTGTCATGGGCCGTGTCACCAATACGCCTTCAGACACGCCCGTGTCTGTAGCCGTATACCTGGGTGAAAAAATCCCAAATCATCCCGAGACTTCACACGGCCTGTGACACGCCCGTGTCCCAGGTCGTGTGCCCAGACACGGCACAAAGACACGCCATCTCGAAACCTTCGGCGGGCTGAGTTCGTCGCCTGATTTGACACGCCCTGTGACACGCCCGTGTCACAGGCCGTGTTCATCACTCAACACTCACTTCTCGACACTCGACGATCGTCGAGACAAAATCGTCGAGAATACGACACGGCCTTGGACACGCCCGTGTCCTGGGCCGTGTGCCCTCCTCTCGACGCATCGTCGAGAGAAAAATCGTCGAGACAAAGGCCGATCGTCGACACAACCTCGACACGCCCTGCGACACGCCCGTGTCGCAGGCCGTGTCAACTGACACGCCCTGGGACACGCCCGTGTCCCAGGCCGTGTCACCCAAAAATCCCTGTTTCCGAACTTTGGGCTGTTACAATCCTCCCCTCCTATAAGAAATTTCGTCCTCGAAATTCAGACATAGGAAAGGCAATAGAAAACAGCAAGAAAAATGTGACAACATATATAAAAGTTTAAGTTACAACATTCTTGCTACAGGTTACAAAAACAGCTCAGGGAACTCTTCTCGCATGGTCTGCTCGCGCTCCCATGTCAGTTCTTCACGGCCGCAGTTGTCCCACCGGACTTTTACCATACCGACCGTCTTGTTCCGCAACTGTTTTTCGGCTCGATCTTCGATCTGAATGGGTCTAACTTTCGTTGTTAGACCATACTCCACCGGCACACGATCATCCGCGATCACTTGAGTTGGATCTTTCACGGCCTTCCGAAGCACCGAGATGTGAAAGACATCATGTAACCCACCCAAGTCCGCCAACAGAGCTAGCCGATAAGCCGCTTCGCCAACTCGCTCAACCACATCAAACGGACCCAAATATCTGTGACTCAACTTTTTCAATTGTCGAATCCTGGAGACACCTTTGAATGGCTTGATCTTCAAGTAGACCCAATCGCCAACCACAAATTCTACGTTCCGGTGCTTGGCGTTGTAGTACTTCGCTTGTCGATCTTGAGCAATAAGCAATCTCTCTCGAATCGTCCGTATGGTTGAGTTTGCTTCCTCAACCTCATTTGGTTTAACAACCCGAGCTTCGCCCGCTTCTACCCAAGCCAAGGGAGTACGGCACTTCCTTCCATATAGAGCTTCATATGGTGCCATCCCAATGCTTGCTTGGTAGCTGTTATTATATGCAAACTCGACCATATAGAGGTGATCTTCCCATCTCTTTCCGAAGTCAAGGGCGCACATTCGGAGCATGTCCTCCATTGTTCTGTTGGTACGTTCTGTTTGGCCATCCGTTTGGGGATGAAAGGTCGTACTGAAAGTCAACTTTGTACCCAACAGTCGGTGAACTAGCCTCCAAGCATTTGACGTGAATCGCCCATCTCGATCACTTAAGATGCTCCGAGGAACACCGTGCAGCCGCACAATCTGGTCAACATATAACTTTGCCAAACTTTCAACTGAATCATCCCGCCTGTTCGGGAGAAAATGTGCTACTTTCGTTAGCCGGTCAACAATCACCCAAATGGAATCATTTCCTCGCTGCGATCTTGGCAACCCATGCACAAAATCCATGGAAATATCATCAAATTTCCACACTGGGATCGGCAGTGACTTCAAATATCCACCCGGCTTTTGGCATTCCGCCTTCACCATCGCACATGTTTGGCATTTAGAGACATAAAGGGCAACATCTTTCTTGAGCCCTTGCCACCAGAAAAGCTTCTTCATATCGTTGAACATCTTTGTGCTCCCGGGGTGAATGAAATATTTTGTATAATGCGCTTCATATAGCAGTTCTTCCCTCAATTTCCCCACATTCGGGACGCACAAACGGCCATCTTTTCGCAAAAGACCGTCATTCCAGGTGAATTTGCCTTCTGGCCCTTCATTCACATAGCGCAAGAGATCTTCATCCAACTCCGTTGCCCGTCGAACTCGGTTTGCAAGGTCACATTGCACCTCAGTCCAGTTCAAACATGCAATGGCAGTGGAATTCTTGTCAACATAATAGATCTCCAATGCCTCCAACTCCTGGATAAGACGTTCATCATGCCTTTGTAACCAATTTGCTCTAGCCGGAACTCGCCGACTCAAGGCATCCGCGACAACATTCCCCTTCCCGGGCGTATAGTGAATCTCAAAAGTGTAGTCCCCAAGGAACTCCAACCACCTTCGTTGTCGCATGTCAAGTCTTTTTGCTCCAAAAGATACTTTAGGCTCTTATGATAGGTATAGATCTCCACCTTCACTCCATAAAGGTAGTGTCGCCACAACTTGAGTGCAAAAATCACCGCCGCTAATTCTAAATCATGGACAGGATAGTTTTGCTCGTGCACCTTTAGTTGGCGTGAGCCATAAGCAATCACCTTTCCGCTCTGCAGAAGAACGCAGCCTAAGCCGCTCCCTGAGGCATCACTATAAATCACAAAGCCATCGGTTCCACATGGCGAAGACAATACCGGCGCCGTGGTCAACCGAACCTTCAGCTCTTCAAAAGCTCGTGCGCACTCTGGCGTCCAAACGAACTTCTGATCTTTTCGCGTCAGTGTGGTTAGCGGCAAAGCGATCCATGAGAAGTTCTCCATAAATCGTCTATAGTAGCCCGCAAGTCCAAGGAAACTCCTGACCTCGGCTATGGAAGACAATCTTGGCCACTCTTGTATGGCTCTTATCTTCGCTGGATCCACTGCAATGCCCGCTCCACTCACCACATGGCCTAAAAATGCCACTGACGATAGCCAAAACTCGCACTTCGAGAACTTGGCATATAGCTGATTTTGCCTCAACGTGTTCAAAACCAACCGCAAGTGACTCTCATGCTCGGCTTTGGACTTTGAGTACACCAGGATATCATCAATAAACACTATCACAAACAGATCCAGGTACTCACGAAAAATACGGTGCATCAGATCGATAAAGACCGAGGGCGCATTACACAATCCAAAGGGCATGACTGTGAACTCATAGTGCCCATAACGCGTTCCAAATGCGGTTTTGGGAATGTAACCTTCCCGAATTCTTAACAGGTAATAACCAGACTTCATGTCCAACTTCGAATAGACGGTAGATCCCACCAGCTGATCAAATAATTCATCAATCCGGGGTATAGGATACTTATTCTTCTCGGTCAACTTATTCAATTCACGGTAATCGATACACAACCGTAACCCACCATCTTTCTTCTTTACAAAAAGCATAGGCGCGCTCCAAGGTGACATACTTGGGCGGATATAACCTTGCTCTAGCATTTCTTGTAGTTGAACCTTCAACTCAGCCATCTCTTTAGGCGCAACGCGATATGGCGAGCGGGCCACGAGTTTCGCACCTGACACCAACTCAATTGTGAAGTCAATCTCCCGCTGGGGTGGTAGCCCAGGGAGATCCGTGGGAAACACATCTGTAAATTCTGCCACAATCGGAACCTCGCACAAAGTGGCCTTAGGCTCCACAGCCTGAATTAGTGCAAAGTAACACTCCGCACCCTTCCGAACAGCTTTGACTACCTGGAGTGCAGACATCAACATCCCGCTCACTCCTCGCATACCCGCAAACTTGGTCTTCTGTTCGGTATTCTGGCCCAACGTGATTTCTTTGGACTGGCAATCAATCATAGCATGCTGCTCCGCAAGCCAATCCATCCCAAAAATCACATCGAATTCCGATATTGGCAAAACAAATGCGGTTAAATAAAAATCCCGACTTCCGAACTGAACCGCCACATCGCAAGCTTGATCCGCAAGCATCCAACAACCATTCGGCAACACCACTCTGACGATATCTGCCTTTGTACGACTGGGTATCCCAAGCCGCGTAAGAAACTCACTAGATAGAAAAGAATGCGATGCACCTGTATCAAACAGTGCTCGCGCCAGCGTGTCCCGAATCATCACAAAGCCTATGACAAACATGTCACACACACACAAACCGCAAACATGGGGTACTAAGCAAAGCATACAAACAATAGCATATGCAAAACTAAACTCATACCTGTGACCACGTCACTCTGCTTGATGGCCTCTTGCAGGCCAAGATTGTAGACCCGGGGTTGCGCCTGCGAGGCAGAGGAATCCACCAATGCCTTTCCTTTCTCCGCATAAGATGCACCCGCCTTCTTTTCACTCTTTGGCGGCATCCGACAATCTCGCGCAATATGCCCCATCTGGCCACAATTAAAGCAGATACGAGTGTCTGGCTTGGAGGTCGCCCCTGATGTTGCTCCCGTTGCAACTGATGAAGGAGCTTGTCCACTAGGCTTGGACTTCTTACCCCATCTCTTCTTATAAAATGGTTTTCCTAATCGGGGCGCCTTCCACTCCGGTTGCGTCACAGCCAAATCTCTCTTCCCTTGCACCCTCTTCATATCCTTTTCCAACGCGGTCGCGGTGTCAACCAGCGCTTGGAAACCTTGGTTCATAGAACTGGACACAAGGAACCTCAGTTCGTCCCTCAGTCCTTCATAGAATTGATTAGTCTTCCTCTGCTCATCAGCAAAAATAGAACCCGCATACCGCCCTAAGTGAGTAAATTCATGCAGGTACGCGTCAACACTGCCATCACCTTGAGTCAACCGTTGGAATTCATTTTCCATGGCTATCCGCTGAGCCGCAGGAAGGTGCTTCGCGAGGAAGAGCCGGGAGAATTCTTCCATCGATACTTGGGTTAACAGACGACCCTCCAAGTGATGCAACTTCATCTCATCCCACCATAATCGAGCTTCTCCTTCAAGCAAGAAGGTGGCTAAGGTAACTTTCTGATGCTCCGCCGTTCCTATCGCCGTCATCACTCGCTTGACACGCGATAGCCAATCCTCAGTCTGCGTCGGGGTTCCCGCTCCCGAGAACGTAGGCAGATGGAAACTCATAAACCGCGTTAGCTGCTTCTCAGCCGCTCGAGGGGCCATAACCACGACAGGTTCAGGCCTCGCCGCCACCTGTTCTGGCCTCAAAGCCGCTTGCTCCTGCCTAAGGGGCTGGCCTTGGATCATGGTAAATAAGGCCTCCGAAACTAAAAGCACATGTTCTGCAGACGGTGGAGGTGTAGGCACCGCGGCTGGTGCCATACTTTCATCAGAACGCTGGGACTCAGACGGCCCAGCTCCACTTCGTGTCACCTAAAGGTGGACAAGACACACACATTAGCGGTCGTACCCAAGCAAGCAACACAAAAGAAGAACACGCAGGTTCCTCAAACACACAAATATGCATTCCTATCATGGACATTCAGGAGTTCATTCATAGACCTTGGTGTGCACAAACACGTGCTCGCCACCCCACAAAAGAAGTCGACCACGACTTCGAGAGGGAACGACCAAGACGACCGATACCAAAAATGTAACAACCCCATCCGTTCATATGATATATTCTAGAAGGTCCGGCCGGGGCCCCACAGGATATATCACAAAACAGTCGGTGAAGGTACAGGATGATACCAGAGTCGCGCATCACACCTAACACAAAGCATTCTAGCGGAAGCCTAGACTACAACTTGAACTCCTCATGAATGTACAAACATAAAACTCCACATTTTATATCATATAGGAATGTCTTACAAAGAGTCAAAAGAGTTGGCCTTATGGCCTTACATGGCTTTCACACAGTGGCCTAAACAATTGGCACGCAGGCCGGCCACAAGAAAAGAAAACACACAAAAGTACACATTTAGCCTTCGAGGGCTAGCAGCAATCGCAGCAACACCAGCAGGAACATCAACCTCTATGCGTCCCGCTCGGCTCTCCAGCACCTGTACAAGGACAATCCACCCAACGGTGGCAAACAAAGGCAACGGTCAACGTTCAGCTGACCAAATTATAGCGACCCTACCCCTTCTCTCGGGGCAGCGGTATTCTTCCCTGCAGGCATATTAGAGCACAAGTATGGCAAACTAGATCATCAAAATGTGCTTTCATGCACACAAGCCATCACAATCGTTCGCCACCCGGCCCAACGGTCCGTGCACTCAGGGTACATTCTTGGTGTTCTGGCAACCTCTTGCCCACCACCGTATCAGGGTCAGCACCCAACGGTAACTCGCTTGAGCATTTCCTCCATGGCGTGCAGCCGGAGTTAGTCTTCCTACACCGGGATGGCCCGTAGCCCCCCATTGTGTCATGGCGCGCAGGCCGAAGACTCTTGCTATGCGCTCCAACAGACCGCACTTTTTGGTCTCACGTCGGACGGACATAGCGCAGGTCGGATCCTCCAACCCCCGTTGCTCAAATCGCCTTGCCTTCTCCGAGTACAGCATACTCATGGCTATATCAAAGGCGCGGGTCGGTCTCACCAATCCTGTTCTTGGCATTCAAGCTTGGGTATTTCTCTATACCCATTTCCTCACAGCAACAGCGGGTCTTTCCTGGGCACACCAGTACTTCCTGTGACTCTCTCCACAGGTGGACACCGCACAAGCACAAATGTCAGGGGTCTTTCCTAGCTCTCATGCCAGTACTTCCTGTTACTCGCTTCACAGGTGGACACCCTACGACATCAAGCATCACCAAAAGGGCCTTTCCTGGTTCCACCAGTACTTCCTGTGCCTCAATCACAGGTTGGACCCAAAACCATCACATGGCTATTTTCCTGGGCTACCACCCCAGTACTTCCTGCTACTCCTTTTCGCAGGCATAACCCGTAGACTCCTTACACTACACATTTATCACGGAGTCTTCTCCGGTTCGTATGCAACATCACCAATCCAGACTAACCTGTCCAGATGGGCTTCACACAGCATGCCTATTTCGTACTCCATTTCCGGATCTATATGCTAACAAAGGGGATTTCAAGCATCCACCCAAAGATTTCCAAAACCAGCCACCTCTTGGTGGGGGAAATCACAAAATATGACAAAAAGGAAGCCTTCACATGGCTAGGAAGAAAAGTCGTTACCCTTGACGACCGCTTCGGTGCCATGACCTCCAAGCTAGCTTGCAAGACTCGCAAGATTGATTCCTCCGCAACGCCGGCTTCGGATCTCTCGTCGGTAAACCGCAGCACCACCAGCAGCAGCCCCCTTTTCTTCTTCCTCCTCCTTTCTCTCTCTCTTTATCTCTCTTAACTTGAAGAAAGCTTAAGGCCAAGGAAAAATGAGAATCCTTCTCTGATTTCGGCCTTTAAGGAAAAAGAGGAAGAAGCTTCAGCCCTTGGATCCAGACTGAAGGAATTGACGGCCACCATTCTGCCAAAATCACTAATTTTGACCCGACATGGCCTCTGACATGGCCGTGTGCCAGACCGTGTGCCTCAAGCGGTGGTCAACCGACTTATCCAAACCAGTGACACGCCCATGGGACACGCCCGTGTCATGGGCCGTGTCACCAACACGCCTTCAGACACGCCCGTGTTTGTGGCCGTGTACCTGGGTGAAAAAATACCAAATCATCCCGAGACTTCACACGGCCTGTGACATGCCCGTGTCCCAGGCCGTGTGCCCAGACACGGCACAAAGACACGCCCTGTCGAAACCTTCGGCGGGCTGAGTTCGTCGCCTGATTTGACACGCCCTGTGACATTCCCGTGTCACAGGCCGCGTTCAACACTCAACACTCACTTCTCGACACTCGACGATCGTCAAGACAAAATCGTCGAGCATACGACACGGCCTTGGACACGCCCGTGTCCTGGGCCGTGTGCCCCCCTCTCGACGCATCGTCGAGAGAAAAATCGTCGAGACAAAGCCCGATCGTCGACACAACCTCGACACGCCCTGCGACACGCCCGTGTCGCAGGCCGTGTCAACTAACACGCCCTGGGACACGCCCGTGTCCCAGGCCGTGTCACCCAAAAATGCCTGTTTCCGAACTTTGGGCTGTTACAATCTCCATCGGCCGTCTCCTTTTTTAACCATCACGACGTTGGAGACCCAGCCGGGGTACTGAATCTCGGACACGAAGCCAGCCTTGAGAAGCTTTGCCACCTCCTCCCTGATAGGCTCCGCCAGCTTGTCCACCGTGGACCTCGTTTTCTGTTAAACGGGGCGTGTTCCCGGGTCCAGGTTGAGGCGGTGGCAAGCCACATCTCCGTCAACCCACAGCATCTCCGCGGCATTCCAGGCAAAGATGTCCACATTCTTCTGGATGCACTCCAGCATCCTGCCTTGGCCCTCCGGGGTCAGCCCTCCGCTGACGCGAATCTTCTTCATCCTGCCTCCCCGGGTGAGCACCTCCAGCTCCACCACTTCCTCTGCCGCCTCCAGCATGGATTGCTCCCCCCATCCTTCGGCATCCCCTTCCTCTGGAATGGGGACCTCTACCTCCATCTCTTCTCCCACGCCCTTCACCTCGGCCACCTCCTCCAGATCTCCTCCTGCCGCCTCTCCTGCGTGGTCCTTCACTTTTGGCTCCTCCCCTCCTGCCTCCTGCTCGACCTCCTCCATCCTCCGTCCCATCTCCTCGGCTCCCTCCTTCCAAGAGATGGTGTTCACCGCAGTGACATAACACTCCCGCGCCATCTTTGGGTCCCCCCTGACCCTGACTTGGACCCCCTCAGCGTTGAACTTCAAACACTGATGGAAAGACGAGGGGACGCAGCGGAAGGAGCTGATAAGAGGCCTCCCGAATATGGCGCTGTAGCTGCTGGGGGCTTCCACAATGACGAACTTGCAGTTTCGGGACTGCCCCCCCAAGGTGACATGGAGGCCAACTCCTCCCTCTACTTCCTTCCTTTCTCCTGATAACCCGAACAAGGGCCTGTCTGAGGCTAGCACCCTCTTAGCCTCCACCTTCATCGCGTCAAATGCCTTTTTGAAGACGACGTTGACGGAGCTCCCGTTGTCCATGAGGATCCGAGAGACAGTGAAATTCTCGATGGCGGCCTTGATAACCAGCGCATCACAGAACGGATCCTCGTGGTCTGGCATCACTCCTGGAGAAGGTGATCCTCTCCTCCGGTGGCGGGGTTTGGGATGTAGAGGCGACGCTCCGCCGGTACATGGTGTGGAGACTTGCCTTGCGGGAAGCCTCGATCCCTACTCCCCCGTGGATCACTCCGATCCCTCCTCGGGTCCCGACATCCACCCGGTCTTCGCAACGATCCTCCTCCGCCCGAGGCAGGACCTCCTCGATCCTCACTTCTTGTCGCGCCTCATGCTGCCGCTGCTGCCGCTGCTGCCGCTCCCTATTCCCTCTCATCTCCAAGAATTCTGGGCACGTGGCCGTTGTGTGCCCCTCTTCCTGATGGAAGTCGCAATAGGGCAGCTCCACCCTGACCTCCCTTCTCCTCCTCCTCACGATCCCCCTTCTTGCTCCCAAAGCTATGGCCATGGCCTCCTCCTGATCGAGGAGCCGGGGCCTCTGTCCCTGCATCCAGCCCGGAGAGTGGAACTGATCTTGCCTCCCCTGATGGTGACCCCTTCTGTAGTATCCTATTGGTGGCCCCTGCCCCTGCCACTCAGGTCTCGAGCCCAGTCGACGGTCGGGCTCCTGGTGCCCCCACCTCGGCTGTTGTTTCTACTGGAGCTGCCTTTGCTCCCTCTACCTAGGTTCTCCTCTTCTCTCCTCCTGTGCCTTTCCTCCTCTCGACTCTTTCTCTTCCTCCGTGGCCCACCTGACTAGCTTTCTTGCAAACTCCGGGTTCGACGCCTCCCCGTCGACCTCTCTCGCCGCCCTCTCCATCAACTCCTCGTAGGAGAGAGGGGGAACTCTCTTTAGCTCCATTCGGAAGAACCCCTGCTGCAGGCCTAGGGTAAAGGCCATCATCAGACTATGGCCTGTCATCTCCTGGACCTGGGTAACTTCCTCCTGAAACCAGTCCACGTAGCTCCCCAACGTCTCGTTCACTCCTTGCTTAATGTGGAACAAAGACTCGGACTCCTTCTTCCTCTTCTTCGAAGTAGTGAACCTCAGCATGAACCCTCGGCGCAAGTCCTCGAAGTAGTAGATGGAACTAGCCGGCAGCTGGTGGAACCACTCCCTTGCCTTCTCCCGGAGGGTGATGGCGAAGAGTCGGCATTTGAATCCATCCGACATCTGACGGATGGAAACCACATCCTCGAACCATTGGACGTGCTGGACCGGATCCCCCTTTCCGGTGTAGTAGGACATCTCGGGTCCCCTGAACCCATCTGGGACGGGAGCTGAGGAGACCAGCTCGCTAAAGGGACTGCCCCCCCCCCCCCCCCCACTGGGCGAGCCGGCGAGTCTCGCGAGCCCAACTCGCCGAACCTGCCTCGGCCTGCCGAGCCGGGGAAGAGCTCGCGCCCCGGGAGCTCGCACCCTCGGCCTTCATCGGCTACTTCCTTCCCAGCTCGCCGGCCAGGAGCGTCCTCGCCCAAAGAGGGGGCGGCCGCGATCTGGGCTACCGGAGTCGAGCACTCGGCCCGTGCGCCGAGTGCGAACTTGACGAGGCCCAGCACCTCGTTCCTGAAGTCCTCCAACATCCCCACCGTTGCGAGAGGCGGGGGGGGGGGGGGGGGTGAGTCCTGCCTGTCAGATCCTTGTCCTCCCATCATTGAGCTCGCCGAAGCTTTTCTGCACTGACCACTTTTCACGCTCACCGCACCAAAATGTTGAAACCGGAATCCGGCCTCTTGTGGAGTTCGACCCTTGGGGAAGGGGTGGTCTCGCGCCTACTTTGCTCCTGCAAGAAAAACAATGAAGAAGGCAAGAAGAAACAGACCGAAGGGCTCAGCAGGGAGGTCCCACCACAAACCCGCATCCAGAGCTTCAACCATGATCCGCTTCATGTGGCCATCCAAATCCAAAGCCTACCGAATCCGATCAGCCAGGTCGTACTGGACTTCAGTCCAATTCAGTAGTGCTTCAGCACTTGACTGCTTATCCATGCAAGAGATCTCCAACGCCTCCAAATCCCGAACCAACCGCTCGTCATGGATCGACAGCCAATTGGCTTGAGCTGGGGCCCGGCGACTCAATGCTTCCGCAACCGCATTTCCTTTTCCATGCACGTAGTCGTTCTTGAATGTATAGTCCCCCAGGAACTCCATCCACCTACGATGTCGCATGTTCAGATCTTTCTGATCCAGCAAATATTTCAGGCTCTTGTGATCGGTGTAGATATCAATCTTCACACCATACAAATAATGTCTCCACAGCTTCAAGGCAAAAATCACGGCCGCTAACTCCAATTCATGGACCGGATAGTTCCTCTCGTGCACCATTAGCTGTCTCGAGCCATACGTTATCACACTTCCGTGCTGCAGTAGCACACAACCCAAACCACTGCCCGAAGCATCGCTATAAATCTCAAAGCCTTCGGTCCCACTCGGCAATCGGCGAACTCAACACAGGCGCCGTGGTCTACCGACACTTCAACTCCTCAAAAGCTCGTGAGCACTCCGGCGTCCAAACGAACTTCTGCTCCTTCCTCGTCAAAGTAGTGAGATGTAACGCTACCCGTGAGAAGTTCTCCATGAAGTTCCTGTAATAGCCGGCATGCCCCAAAAAACTTCGGACTTCCGCTACCGTAGCAAGCACAGGCCACTCTCGTATCGCAACAATCTTCGTCGGATCCACCGCAATACCCTCCCCACTCACTATGTGACCGAGGAATGCCAGCGAGGACAACCAAAACTCACATTTAGAGAATTTGGCGTACAACTGATTCCTCCTCAGTGTCTCCAAAACCAAATGTAGATGTCTGAAGTGATCCTCCTCACTCTGCGAGTACACCAAAATATCATCGATGAAAATGATCACAAAATGGTCCAAGTACTCCCAGAAAGTCATGTTCATCAAATCCATGAACACCGACGGCGCATTGGTCAGCCCAAACGGCATGACCGTAAACTCGTAATTCCCGTATCTCGTACTGAATGCTGTCTTAGGGATATCACTCTCCCTTATTCTCAACTGATCATAACCGGACTTGAGGTCCAACTTTGAGTACACCGTCAACCCGTCTAACTGATCAAAGAGATCATCAATCCTTGGGATCGGGTACTTGTTCTTTTACGTTAGCTTGTTTAGCTCCCGATAATCTATACATAGTCTCAAGCTTCCATCCTTCTTCTTAAAAAATAGGACCGGTGCGCTCTAAGGCGAAGAACTTGGACCCACGTAACCTTGCTCCAACAACTCCTAAAGTTACGCCTTCAGCTCCACCATTTCCTTAGGTGCTAGCCGATACAGAGGTCGTGACACAGGCTTTGCACCTGGCACAAGCTCAATCGTGAAATCTATCTCCCACTGTGGCTGGGCTCCAGGAAGATCACCAGGAACACATCAGGGTACTCCGATACCACTGAAATACTATCCAACATAGGCTTTGGCTTTGCAACCTCCACTAGCGTAAAGAACAGCTCTGCTCCAGCAGGAACCGCCTTCACCAACTGAAGAGCAGACATCAATGTCTTGCTCTACCCTTTAAAGCCTGTAAAAGTCGTCTCATGACCTGTTCCCAACTTGACTTCCTTGCGACCGCAATCAATATAAGCTTGCTGCTCCGAGAGCCAGTCCATGCCAAATATTACGTCGAACTCCACCAGCGGCAGTAACGACGCTTCCATATGGAACTCCTGACTCCCAATACGAATCTGAATGCCACAGATTCTCTCCGCACGCATCGAACACCCATTGGGCAACAACACATCCCGTTTGTCCTTCGCCATCGAAGAAGGTACTCTGATGCGCGATATGAACCCTTCGGACAAAAACGAGTGTGAAGCTCTGATGCTAAAGATCACGGCAGTGAACTGGTCCCACAAGTAATATAAAATGGGCTAGTTTTCCCAAGTATCGATCTCTCAAGGAACACAGTAAGGTGGAGTTAATTTCAAGGAGGACTTGAGATTGAAATCCGTAGGTCGGATTTAACTAAGCGGGGTTTTGATATTTTCGGAAAAAGAAAATAAAAGGCTAACAACTACTCCTATGCGACGCCGCTATGCGATGCTTCGCCGGGCGGGATGGAAGACTAGTCGGGCTGCTGTGCACCGAATCACTAGGCGGATGGGTGAGTAGGCTTGCGGATGAGGTGATGAGAATGGAGGAATGAGGGTCGTGGGCACCTCTTCGCTACGCATGCCACTAGCAATTGCTAGTGCGGCAAGGGCGGATGGATGGTGGATGGACAAATAGGCGCACCTCAAGAAAATAACGAAAATACAAAATCACATAGACATGATTGTATAAAAATGTTTTACAAACTAAGCATACTTCATCATATACAAGAGTTCAACTACAGATTCAAAAACCAAACAAGAAAAGAGGGTGCGAAATCGACCGGATCCGAAGTCTTGCTGAGGATTCACGGTTAGAATCATCGGGTTGTCAATCCGCGTCCAAGCTCGGTCCTCAATTGCGTCCAGGCTAGAGTAGGGATGTCACAACCTTCCAATGGCCCGTCTTCTTCGTGTCATGATCCAGTGGAGGATGGTACAACTTCTCCTAGCTTGGTGGAGAAAGCTAGGTCCAGCTCTTCTTGAAGCTTAAAGATGAAGGAGGAGGCCGAGAGGAAGCTCCGACTTGGATTTGGCGGTGAAAGCTTGCCCGGAGCACCTCCCTATGATGGAAGATGAAGGGGAACAGCGGAACCCTTCCTCGGATATGAAAATGGTGGAGAACTGTCGAGCGATCCCCCATATATCAAATTAGGACGAGACCTGCGATATTTATACAAAGCAGAATTGAACAATGTGCACGATCACGGGCGCACGACCAGTGGTCGTGCGCACTATGTCTACTGATCGTGCGCACTGATATGGCAGAATAGGAAGAAGAACTGGGATAACGCGCACGAACAGTGGCGCACGACCAGTGGTCGGGCGCACTAAATTCAATGGTCGTGTGATTACCCAGACAGGACTCCAGGAAAAGAGGAATCAATGCACACGATCATTGGCGCATGACAGGTGGTCGTGCGCACCATGTCCAGTGGTCGTGCGATTACCCCAGGCAGATTTTGAAAATCAGGGAACATTGCGCACGATCATCGGTGCAAGACCGGTGGTCGTGCGCACTATATCCGATGATCGTGCGCAGTATTCCTGCTTCAAAACATCCCCGTAACACGTACACGACCTCTAAACCCAGCACTGATATGTGCAGACATTCCATGCAATCACAAAAAGGAGTAAAAACATTAAAAGTACAAAAATACACAACCACGGGCCTAAGTGTGCACTTCCTATGGAAATAAAGATAAGATGAAATATATACGATAACGAACTAAAAGTGAAGTGCAAACGCGTGAATACTAGCCCAGACGAGTACGAAAAACCCTATATAAATAGGACTCATCACAACCCCAGACTTAACTGTTTGCGAGTCCCGAGCAAACAAAATCTAATCAGATAGGGAAAATGATTTAGCTAATAACGAAATTGCGATACGGAGTACCATACAAAGTCGCATGCTCGCACACGTAAAAATATAATAGAAGAAATTTCTAAGTATACAAAATAGTTTATACTTTTCACAATGCGTATCAACATGTTATTATTACTCAAAAATGGAATCACGGTGAATCATCTGGTCACGCATAGGGAGAAAGTAGACTAATCGTTAGGCGAGCATTGCCAAAGATCGGGGCTCGGGATAACCTCCAAAGGAATCCACCAATGTCGGTGACCATATGCTTGCCCTTTCGCATTCTCTCCACGACACTGGTTTGGTTCACACACGAATCAGTAGGACTTTAGGTGAAGAGATGGGGCTTGGGTTTCGGTGAGGTAAACAAAGATAAACAGGAAGGCTATGCCCCTAACCCAAATGAGCTATCAAAGAAAGAATCCATCAGCTAACCAAGATATATGCGGGTACACCACACCCCCAGACTTAACTTTTAACATATGGGTGTGTGCACCGCCTACTCCAAAAATACTCACGTCTCAAATAGGATTTGAAATTTTACTTTTACTTTTCACCTTTTCACAATTAACATTGTTTTTTTAACTTTTCTTTTTCTTTTTCAAATTTCTTCTCTTTTTACAATTTCAGCAAAAATAAGCTTTGGAGCACATCCACATATTCATATGTAAAAACACCACATCAACAACCCAACATGAAAAATGTAAAACTCTAAAGCTTGACTTGGGAGTGCGACTAGGATCGGCTTTGAGGCTTTGGTGAAATAAAGGTGGAGCTGAATCAAAAGAATGGGTAGGCACAATAGGGCTAGCAAGGATAAGACGTTAGGAACGGTACAAAGCTCAACCGGGCCAAAATGATGGCCTACATCACGCTCATGCGAGTAAACTAACCTATACCCATGTTTTAAGAATAACTTGGGGCAAGTTCTTAGCCAACGAGAAAAACTATCCATCCTCCCAACTCGAGTAATACGAAACTAACGGCTATTTACACACATCCCTAAGCTACCGTCAGATTCACACCGGATTCACCAATTTTTTAGTAGAATAAAAAGTATTTACGTAATTAGAAAAATAAAAAACTAAAAGCATAGAGAAAAATTAAATCTACTCGAATTTCTACACGAGACGAGAGCAGTTGACTAGAAACACAACAATGTCAACATTTTACTCTATCTCACAATCCTAAGCCAGCAACATAATTTTCCCAAATCTAACGAAGAAATGAGTTTAACTCGCGGCACACTAACAGCTAAGCACGCGCTCAAGTGGGTGCAGTGGTGTGCAGTGCAATGAACTAATCAAAATAAAACTATAAAAGCTTCTAGTATGCACATGAGATGTGCGCATGCAATAGGTAACAAATCTCTCCCCCAGACTTAAACTCAGCAACACAGTATATATTAAAGTTATTAAAATCATAAAGAGCTAATGGAAGAGGTTACCCAATGCTCAGCCAGTGAGCATACCAGAAGACGCGTGGAAACCTGAAGGAGGCCCGCCATATGAAAAATCAAAACCCTGCCAATGCGATTTGCCATAAATACCTGCAGGGGTGAGCTCCACAAAAACAAAAGAAAAATATACATAATACAAAGAAATACTAAAACTAAATCGACATGAAAAATAAAAAATGTAGAAAATATAAGATAACTACTGGGGTTATTGTCATCCCAGCACGACTTATCAAATTCTATACAGTTCTAGCTAATGGGCCTATGAAAAGAAAAATGCACCGGTAACTATTCCATTATCCGTTGCGGTAACGGGTACCGATACGGTGATAAAACAGTTACCCCTCTGCCTAAATAATCATACCTACTCCTCGCAGGCAGAGGAAATAGGAAGTAGGATGAGGAGGAGGCCTGGTCCTCACTCATCTCACCACAAAACAAATCCTTGCCTAGCAAGGTTTCGTCTACCACAAGTTTGTTGGGGGCAAAGGTGACGGTAGGGGCTTCCACTTTGAAGGAGGTTGGAACATCCTCACACAAGAGGATGTACTCGTCGACAGCCTGAGCGCAAGGCTCAACGTCAAACCGACTTACTCGTGGAGATTCAACCAGCACAGGCTCAGATAAAGAAGGGGGATCAAGAAATAAAAGAGATGAAGAACTAAAATAATCAGAAAATGGGAGAGTGATCCCGGTATCACTCTCAGCGAGATCCAAGCAGAGATCATCATCGGTATCATATGAGTCATACCGAGGGGAATCCGAGAACTCGAGGTCCGCGGTGGTAAGAGGGACCGCCTCATCCAAAAAGGAGGGGCAAACCTCCGCATCAGAAAGAGGACATTCCTCCTCCCATTGGGGTACGTAAAAGTGTTCCGAAGATCAACCATCTCCGTCAGAGATAATAGAGTCATCATCCCACTTCGGCACAACCTCAGGCACCGAATCATCCACAATCACGGCATCATCAGCCGACTCACAAGAAAGAGGAATAGCACAATCTGGCAAAAATTGCGGAGGGGCAAGGATGATCTCAAAATCAAGCACTGAATGAGCAGGCCCCCTCGCACAGTCATTCGCAGACGCAACCCCGTCGACAGGAACAATCTCTGCGTCCCATACAGGTGAGTCCATGAGTTCCTGCTCCTCTTTTTGTTGGCTAACACCAGAATGATCGTCATCACTCAAGGGAAGCTCATAAAAAGGGATCGAGGGACCCATGAAAGAGCTGTATGCGGTCAGAGATTCTTCACTAATCTCAATGGGTAAAGAACGAGCAAGGTGTGCTATGTCAGTGTATGGGCCAGACAACACCCTTGTAGGCCTGTCCACAACAGTCTTCCGCGAACTATAGGTTGTTGTGCACACGCCCTCAGAGGGAGAAGTCTTGCACAAACGAGGGCAATCCTTCAACATTTAGCCCACACCTTGACATAGCAAACACAGAATACAATGCTCGGCATTCATAATAGCAATGGCGTTGATGGATCAGCGTAAAGTGTCAAGTAGACGACACTCAGCATCAGAATACATCACAAATTAAAATATTTACCAAAAAGGGCTACAGCCTAAAATACAAATAACACAGATCTGCTGTCTAAACCAAAAATAAGAAAAGGGCAAAACAAATAAACAAAAGAAATGGTAAATAACTGAAATAACTAAAAAAGGAACAAAGGAAAATGAAATGAACAAATGGAAAAGGGCTTTTATCTCGTATCTCCCTCTCCAAAAACTCACACGACTGTGTTCCCCGGCAACGACGACAAAAACTTGATGCTAAAGATCACGACAGTGAACCGGTCGCACAAGTAATATAAAATGGGCGAGTTTTCCCAAGCATCGATCTCTCAAGGAACACGATAAGGTGGAGTTAATTTCGAGGAGGACTTGAGATTGAAGTCCTTAGGTCGGAGTTAACTAAGGGGGATTTTTGTAACACCCCCTATCCGTCACATAGCATATAGCAGTAGGTCCGGCCGGGGACCGACGCCGTATGCCACAGACAGACCGGGTGGTTACTCATGGAAACCATCTAACCAATCATAACGTCCTACACAGAGCATTCTAGTGGAAGAAGTTTTATAAAAGTTGCAATAAAGAACCCAGCACTAAAGCATGAATGTCCACTAATACCAAATAGGAATGTTATACATACACAAGTACAGGCCTTAAGGCCTTACAAAATGGTTCACTTGATATCACATGTTTTACAAACCACGGCACGCAGGCCGGTCATACATGAATAAAAACAGTAAACACTCCAATTAGGCCTTCGAGGGCCGGATCCGCAAATTAGGCTTTAGAACGCTATTGACCGCTTGGTCTAGCAGCACCTGCAAGCAACAAACCACCGCACGGTGGCAAAACAAGGTAACGGTGAGCAATGCTGACCAAATTATAACGATCCTGCCCCCAACTCGGGGCGGCGATGCTCCTTCCCTGCATTTCATTAGCATAAGCGAGCAATATATATAAAATCATTTCATCACAGACGTTGGCTCGCACGGCCACACGCCCCGTGCTCTCAGGGCACATTCTCGGTGAACCGGTCGATGTCACGTCAATTAAAGCCATAGACATTCCGGACTTACCAACGCCACTAAGACGGCAAAACCTATGAGCATTTTTTGTCTTCCCGGCATGGGTCACGAAAATTTAATCCATAGACCGCCGAAGAACCCTCATCTATGCCAACGGCAAGTGCCACGTAACTTTAGGTCTCTTTAACCCGAACGACATAGAAGTGGGCACGGTTCCATCTAACCCGTGCTCACATTGCAACGACAATTTAAGCCATATGCGCAGGTCAAACCTCTCCCGAGTCCCATTTTCGTCACAAAATTTCACATAACTCAGTTATGTTCAAGTTGGCTCTCAGGCCTCCATGTTGGCAAGATCACGCATCCGCCCAGTTTTCTGGGTGCACCTTTGGGTTAATCCCCAAGGCTCCCTGTTGCAATCTACCGTGTAGAAAACCCGAAAAACAACCAATAGCACGGAGTCTTCTCCGGCATTATGCAATGCAACATCACCGACCCAGACCAACATGTCCGGATAGGCTTCACACATCATGCCTATGTCCGTTCTCGCTTACGGACTCTAAACAACGGGGACTTCACATATCTACCCGAAGGAATGCCTCCAACTCACCGTAAACTCGCGAGAGTGGGCTTCCTATACAAAGAAGGAGAGCTACATATGCTCAAGAAGAGGATCGTTACCCTTGTGTTCCTCTTTGGCGACATGGAAAAGTAAGCGGATGAAACTCACCGCACTAGCTTTGCCTCCGTGGATCCGGAGTCGGCTCGCGATTTGGAGCTTCGAAGCTCCTCCAATGGCCGGATCTAGCTCCTTCTTCCTTCCTTGGCTCTCCTCTCTCTAAGCTTTATAAAGATAACAAATCATGAAAAGTGAGGGTTTTGAAAGATATGGTACCTAAACACCTAGAGGGGGGGGGTGAATAGGTGACCTAATCCTTTTTTGAACTTTAATGACAGCAAACAGTTAATATCACAGATTTCTAACTATTTTATCACAGCAAACACACAGCATACACAGCAACAATCACAGCACAGCAGACACAGAGTTTTATAGTGGTTCCCCAAGCTTTGGGTACATCCACTTTCCCCCTTCGCCTATCTAGCAGTGTACTAGATTCGGCCAAACTCCTCCACTGTCTCAGAACCCAAATTGGTTCCTACACCTCCGGCCCAAGGCCCTACAACTCAGCTTTATCCCAAAGCCTACACTCAGCCACAAAGGCCTACACTCAGCCAATCAAGGCCTACACTCAGCCAACAAGGCCTACACTCAGCCAACAAGGCCTACACTCAGAGATTTCAATCTCCTACACTCAGGCTCTCAAGCCCTACCCTCAGCCTTTATAAATACAGGCTTACAATTCACTCAGATCCAAAGGATCCTACAAGTTAAAAATGAATTACAAATATTAACTCAACAACCCTAAGACAAGAGAGGAAGGTTGTTAGTTTCTTGATGAGTTCTTGGAAGAACTCAGCTGGATTCAATCTGACTTAGCTTTCTTCAAAGCTTCATGAGTAGAACTGAATAAGAATGAATCCTCCTGCATTTGATCCTTGATCTCTGCTTCTTAAGATCCAGAATATCTCTGAACCCTTCTTCTCAGCCTAGTTCCAAAGGCTGATTTCTTGGATGGAGCCCTCTCTCTCCAACTTCTTAGATCTGCACTTGGACAGCTAGATCTTCTTGATTTGATACTATGTGTACCACTTTAATAACTATTGAACAATAATCTGAACAACAGTTTCTGTAAACTGTATGAGCCTATTTATAGGCCTTCTTCATGGTAACCGGCTGGTCCGGTTCATAACTGTCTTCTGACATCTCTGACAGGTGCTGTAAACCGGCTGGAACGGCAGCTGTCAAGTCATCCAGTCAGTTCTTGAACATCTCTAACTGTCTGAAAGTGTCGAGACTTTCTGTCTTTGAGTGTCGACACTTATAGACCAAGTGTCGACACCAGTTGTGTAAGTGTCGACACTAGTCTACAAGGTGTCGACACAACTCCTTGTATGTCTCGACACAGTTTCTTCTGCATGTGTCGACACTGAAATTGAGTGTCGACACAAGTACTTGATCTTCTGTAACTTGCTGAATTCTTCTAAGTGTCGACACATCTCCTTTATGTCGACACAACTTCTTGTGTTGAATCTGTTAAGTGTCGACACTGCTCCTTGGTATCGACACATAGTCTTCTATGTTGATACTTGCTGAGTGTTGACACAGCTCCTTGTGTCGACACTTGATTCTTCTGTTGAGACTTCAGCTGAGTGTCGACACATTCCCTTAGTGTCGACACTTGTACTTAGAATAATTTGACGATCTTGCTGTTCTTTGCTAAGTGTCGACACTGCTCCATGTGTCGACACTTTCTTCAAGTGTAGAGTCTTCAGCTGAGTGTCGACACATTGTTCTAGGTGTCGACACTTACTTCATGTGTTGACTCTTCTGTTGAGTGTCGACACTTTGTTCTTGGTGTCGACACTTTCTTCAAGTGCTGACTCTTCTTGTTGTGTGTCGACACATTGTTCTTGGTGTCGACACTTTAACTTAGTTTCTGCTGACTTTTGCTGAGTGTCGACATAGCTCCAAGTGTCGACACTTCCTGGTGTCGACACAGCTTCACTGGGTGTCGACACAGCTCCTTGTGTCTACACTTTCTGTCTGCACTTTTCTTCACTGAGTGTCGACACAGCTCCTTGTGTCGACACTTTCTGTCTGGTGTCGACTCTGCATCCCAGGTGTCGACACAACTTCACTGGGTCTCGACGCAGCTCCTTGTGTCGACACTTTCTGTCTGCACTTTTCTTCACTGAGTGTCGACACAGCTCCTTGTGTCGACACTTTCTGTCTGGTGTCGACTCTGCATCCCAGGTGTCGACACAATGACTCCAAGTGTCGACACTGCTTGTCTGGGTGTCGACACAAGTCTTCTTAAGTGTCGACACTTTCCCTCTGGGTGTCGACACATGGACTTAGAAACTTTTTGCTTCAGTCCAGTAATTACTTAACCTGCACAAGTAAACTCAACATACATCAAATACATTATGATGTATATCATAGAGTTGGGTGATGCTTCTTCAAATCAGGTACATTTAACCAATGTACCCAACAATCTCCCCCTATTTGGAGAAGTCATAACCCTTAGTCAATGATATACACCATTCATAATTAAAATTACAAAATGATGTAAAGCAGGACAATGTACAACATGGTAATCATAAACATGTATCAATTTCACATGTATACAAATTCATCATTACAGAACAAATAAGAAATAGACATATTCACAGAACAAACATGAAATATATTAATCATATATTGTTCTAACATTTGTCTTATACATTTTCAGAAGTTCACTAAATATTTTACATTCAAAAGAGTACAAAATAGACTTCAAGAAAATTCTAAATCTATTTTTGTTCAGGTTCCTTGATAACTATTCCCTTGCCAGCTTGAACTTGAGCTTTGACAGGGGCATCAACAGTTTCAGCATCAGCAGGCTTCTTGCCTTTCAGATCTTTCTTTTTGAGCTCTTCAGCTTTGATCTTCTGCCTCTCAAAATAGTGATATGGCTTTGGAAAGTACTTTCTAGGCTCCACTGCAGTAGGAGGTAGCTTTCCCATCTTTGCCTTCCTTCTATACTGAACTATTGCCTCCTGCCTGATCTCATGTTTTCTCCATTCAGCTTCAGAAAACCATTTGTTCCTGTCATGAGTGTTATCCTTGGCAGCTTTCCAGGTAGTTAATATTATGTTTCTAGAGGTAGGGCTCCACTGTTCAAAGTCTGGCCTTTGTTCTGCTTGTTCCCTAAACCTCTTCTTAGACAACCTTGTCTCTTCCTCTTTCTGCAATGCCTCTTGCATAGCTTCTGATATAGGCTGAACAACCTTTTCAATATGGACATTGTCCTTGCCCCCAGATGGGCTGTACATGGTCTGTACCTCAGCATGAATCATCTCAAAATCTGGTGGAGGATAGATTACTTGAGCTACCTCTGGTTGCTCACCTCCAAGATATGCAGGTTGAATGCCAGATTCAGCAACATTGTCATCATCACAAAGTGGAGGATAGCCCAGTGTTGCTCTGATGGAATTAGATATCCATTTGGCATGATCAGAGCTAGCTTTGACTAAAACTCTCTCCCCCTTTATGACTTCTCTAGCCATATGATCTCTGACATCATCCTTTTGAAATCTGATTTGACTATCCAAGTATCTGATGCCATCTTTAAAGAATGGTTTGAGCTTTTGAAGTTGTTCAGATATGGCTTTCTGGGATGCTTGGATAGCAGTCTGAACAGCAGAGATTTCTTCTTGAAAGACTTTATCAAATTCAGCTTTAGCAGCAGTAGAAGTAGAGGGTTCAGCAGCCTTGTTCTTCAATTCAGTGACTATAGCATTATGTGAAGCAGTCAAGTTGTCATTCATTCTTAACTGATTTTCAAGAACATATCCTTGCTTCAATGCTATATCATCTACTTGTGCCTTTATCTTTTCCTGGTGTGTTGCCAAGTACACCACTGTATTTCCACCTTTGTGGAAGCAGTCTGTCATCTCCTTCTTGTTGAGGTTCATTTCAAACCTGATTGATTTTATATCTTGGCCAAGATCAAACTGGAGTGACTTTTGCCCTTCATCTACATATTTCTCTATTTACTTTCTTTGCTCATCCAACTTGATTTGCATTGCCACCATCAGTGCACTATAATCAAAAGTTGGAGCTTGCTGAACTAGAGGATGTGGTGCAATAGATTGTAGAGCCTTCTTATAACTTTGGCTTCTTCTTTTGAAGACATAAAGTTTCTTCTTCTTAGCCCTGGCAATCTCCTCATCCTCAGAGGCAGATGTGCTGGCAATATCCACCCTTTCCTTAGGGCTTGAAGGCTTCTCAGTTTGCACATCTTGTGCCTTCTCAGTTTCTTTCCTTATAGGCTCTTCCAGAATTTCCATCTGCTCCCCCTCAACAACAGCATTCTCTCTTTCAGCAGCATGCTTGTCCATGTCAAAATCTGCTTGATCCAGATTTAGGAATAAATCTTCCATGGTGTATTCTTGTGGTGATGGAGCTGGAGACATTCTCTGCTCTTCAACGACTGAATCAGGAACCACTTGTAGTACATCAGATGTGTCATCTCTAACAGCATCTGGAACTTGACTATCCAACTGAGTTTGCTGATGAACATCAGACAAATCAGCATCTTCTATAACAAATTCTAAAGTATTTAGGTCAGTGAGTACCTCTAGTATGATGGTGGTGGCTTGTTCACTTTCTAGTGTTGAGGGTTCTTCTACAACTGGAGGCTCCCCCTAGCTTTGATCCTTGTGGATGGGGCTAGCTTGAGGTAGCTCCCCCTGGATCTCAGCACCAACTTGAGGAGCAGGAGTCTTTTCAGCAGGATCTTCCTCATTGTCATCTGGAGTGAAGATAACCTGTTCTTCACTACCAGAACTGCTAGTAGACTCTTGTGCTACTGGAACTGTCTTCCTTTTCTTCTTTGGAGGAGTGTCTTTCTCAGAAACAATCTTTTCAGGGGTTGGCAGCTCCTTAGTCAACACCCTATCCCATCTAGAAAAGATCCTCAGATCCATCTTCCTCATGTGATTTATCTTGCTTCCAGCAGCAGTACTCATTACCTCTGGTATCACACCAGCTAGGTATAGACTAATGATTCTGCCCAGGTTGGGCTTCTTCAGACTTTCCTTGATTTTCTCAAATACTATAACTGACCTATCAGTTTTTAAAGTGAAGATAATCCTGGTCATTATTCCAAACATATAGGCAGACACTCTGTCATGCCCTCCTGGCTTGCTGAGTAACACTTTTCCAACTATCTCAGAAAGAAACTTTCCTTGATTGTTCATTCCCTTCCTGGTGAAAACAGAACCTATCTTCATCTTGGAATCAAGTCCACACCAGGTTAGAGCTTCCCTGGTCTTTGAAGCTGTAACCTCATCTTCTTCTTGAGTTCTTGATAGCTGGAGAATCTTCCTCAGACTTTTAGGAGATACCTTAACCCTTGCACCATGAACTCTGGATTTGATTTTGTATCCAGATTCATCCACCTTGGCTCCATTGAGGAATTCAAGAACCTCCTTCTTCCATATCTTAGTAGGTTCTGAAACTAAGTATTCTAGTCCAGAATCGGCGACTAGGGTTACGACCGACTTGATTTCTTGATCTGCATCGTCGAAAGCGCTGCGCACTAGCTCATATCCTTCGTTAACGTTCTCCTCAAGCTTAGGTGCCATTAGGGTTTGTAGAATTTGTCTTGAGAGAAGAGAGGTGTCGACACAGAAGTTTTAGTCTCGAAACTTTGAAAGCGTGTCGACAAACTAAGACAAAACCCTATTTATACCTTTCTAATTTTGAAGATGAACAGGCGGGACAGCGAACTTAAAATGTGTCGACACTGGCAATAAGTGTCGACACTGACTTATAATGTCTCGACACATATGTGTCGACACAAGTTTAGTCACGGATTTTATGTGTCGACACTTGGATATGTGTCGACACAACATAACTCGACATATTGTCGAGACTTTACTTAGAAAATTCTGAGTAAATACTAAGTGTCGACACCACATTGGATGTGTCGACACCTACTGGACATGTGTCGACACTAATATTCTGAAGTGTCGACACCAACTTCCTAGATGTGTCGACACCTTTTTCCTGAAGTGTCGACACCACTATTCTGTGTCGACATAGACTTGTCTATGTGTCGACACCTTTTTACTTAGTCATTTTCAATTCTGTAAACTTACTCTAAGTTTATCATTCCCAGTTCAATTTTGAATCTATTGAACTTAGCTTCTTCTAGGGGCTTAGTAAACATATCAGCTATTTGATTATCAGTTTTAACATATTCAAGTAAAATATCTTCTCTTTCTACATGCTCCCTAAGAAAATGATATTTAATTTCAATATGTTTAGTTTTACTATGAGATACAGGGTTATTAGCTATTGAAATATCACTTGTAGAATCACAGAAAAGTGGAGTTCTACTTACCTGAAATCCATAGTCCTCTAGCTGATGTTGAATCCACAGAAGTTGAGCACAACAACTTCCTACAGCCACATACTCTGACTCTGCTGTGGAGATAGCCACACTGGTTTGCTTCTTGCTACTCCATGAAATTAGTCTCCCACCTAGGAATTGACAGGTTCCAGTAGTGCTCTTTCTATCTTCTTTGCATCCTGCAAAGTCTGCATCTGAATAACCTGTTAGATCAAAATCTCCATTCCTAGGATACCAGAGGCCTAGATAGGGAGTGCCCTTAAGATATCTCAATATTCTTTTGACTGCTGTCAAATGAGACTCTTTAGGGCAGGCTTGATACCTTGCACAAACACATGTAGCATACATAATATTAGGTCTACTAGCAGTCAAGTATAATAGGGAGCCAACTATCCCTCTATACAAGGTTTCATCTACAGGTTTCCCTGCATCATCCTTGCTGAGAGACATACTTGACCCCATAGGAGTCTTCATGGTGCTGGATGAATCCATACCATACTTCCTTATGAGTTCTAGGGTGAACTTGGACTGACATATGGATAAACCACTCTCAGTCTGTTTAACTTGGAGACCCAAGAAAAACTTCAGCTCTCCCATACTACTCATCTCAAACTGACCTTGCATAAGTTTTGCAAACTTTTTGCAAAGGCTGCTTTCAGTAGACCCAAATATAATGTCATCTACATATATTTGGACTAGTATAACTTTGCCTCTAGATTCCCTAAGGAATAGAGTCTTATCTATTTTCCCCCTTGGGAACTTGTTCTCAATGAGGAAACTAGATAGGGTTTCATACCAAGCCCTAGGGGCTTGCTTTAACCCATATAAAGCTTTCCTAAGTCTATAGACATGATGAGGTAGAGTTGGATCAACAAAACCTGAAGGCTATTCCACATAGACTTCTTCCTTAAGATTACCATTCAGGAATGCTGACTTGACATCCATTTGGTAAACCTTGAATCCTTGATAGGTTGCATAGGCCAAGAACATCCTTATGGCTTCCAGTCTGGCTACTGGAGCAAAGGTTTGATCAAAATCAATACCTTCTTCTTGCCTATATCCTTTAGCAACCAGTCTAGCTTTATTCTTAATGATGACCCCTTGTTCATCCATCTTATTCCTGTAGATCCACTTAGTTCCTATTATATTGTGGTCTTTAGGTTTAGGAACAAGTTCCCAAACCTTGCACCTCTTGAACTGATTAAGCTCTTCTTGCATTGCTTCAGTCCATTGTGGATCTTGTATTGCTTCTTCAAACTTCTTAGGTTCAACTTGAGACAGGAAACTGGAATAGATTGCTGCATTCATGTATCTGCTCCTGGTTTGTACTCCTTGTCTTGGATCTCCAATAATCTGCTCTACTGGATGATCTCTAAGATGCTTATTGGCTGGAGGCATCCTAACTTCTGGTTGAACCTCTTCAGCATCTCCATCATGCTGTATTCCTTGTACTTCATCAGCAATTGGCATATGTAGTTCTCCCCCTGGACAACAGCTACTGTCTTCTACTTGCTGTCTTGCAGCAGGCACTTCTTCTATAGTAAGCTTGTCCATTTTCTTTGTTAAACCTGTGGGGCTGCATACACTACTAGACAACTCATTGTTAATAAGTTTAGTCTCATCAAAAACTACATGCACAGATTCTTCTACAACTTGTGTAGTCAAGTTGTAGACTCTATAAGCCTTACTATTATTGCTGTACCCAACAAAAATTCCCTCTTGGGACTTGGCAGCAAACTTAGTTAAGTAAGACTTCCCATTGTTAAAAATGAAGCATTTGCAACCAAAGATCCTGAAGTAGGATAGGTTTGGTTTCCTGCCTTTCACAACTTCATAGGGGGTCTTGTTAAGCCTTTTAGTGATGGTAGCCCTATTTATTACATGGCATGCAGTGTTGACTGCTTCAGCCCAGAAATACTCTGGCAGTGATGTATCACTTAGTAGGGTCCTACCAGCCTCTATCAAGGTTCTATTTTTTCTCTCAGCAATGCCATTTTGCTGAGGTGTTCTAGGTGAAGAGAATTCTTGAAATATCCCAAATTCTTCACATAGTTTTGTCATGCTATCAGACTGAAATTCAGTACCATGGTCACTTCTAATCTTGACCACTGTACTGTTTAGTTCATTCTGAATTTGCTTGACAAAGCTATGGAAGACACTAGGTGTTTCAGATTTCTGTCTTAAGAAGAACACCCAGGAAAACCTTGAGTAGTCATCTACAACTACAAGGGTATAGACCTTCCTACCTAAGCTGTGAACTGGAATTGGACCAAAGAGATCCAAGTGCAAGAGGTATAAATACCTCACAGCATCTTTGTTCTCTATGCTTCTAAAGGTGGATTTAGTCTGCTTGCCCTTTTGACAAGCTGAGCAAATACCATCTTTAACACACTTAACTTGAGGACCATTCCTCACTAACTCTTTGCTAAAGAGTTTGCTAATAGTCTTGTAGTTAAGATGAGCTAGCCTCTTGTGCCATTTGACACAATGAGTGACTGTCTCATCAGCTACAAAACAAAATGGAGAACCATTGTTCTCAACCATAATGTCTAGGCAGTAGACATTCCTCTTCCTATAACCTGTCAAGATGATCTCTTGATCACTTGACCTCTTGATATGACAACTATTTTTAACAAATGAGATGTCATACCCTACATCACTTAATTGACTTATACTTTTTAGGTTGTGTTTCAACCCTTTAACATAAGCCACTTGAGTAATGGTAACCAAGTTACTAGAAATGTTACCAAATCCTTTGATGATTCCTTTTTCAGAACCACCAAAGGTGACTTTTGGACCATCTTTTATTGGTATGTAGTCCTTTAGTAATCCTCTAGTTCCAGTCATATGTCTGGAACATCCACTGTCCAAGTACCATGTTGGGGTATGGCCACTTGGACTCACCTGCAAAACAGATTAATGAACCTTAGAACCCAAAGAATTCTTGGGTCCTTGGTACTTGTTAGTTTGCAATCTGACAAAGCTACCTACTGGCTTTCCAACAGGTAGTTTGGTACTCACTTTGGCACTAGAATTGTGCCAACAGTCCACTGCAAAATGGCCAACTTTGCCACAGCACCAGCATTCAAACTTATTGTACCTTTGCTTAGGTACAGTCTTTGCTGTCTTATCTACAGCTGACTTGTTGAATGTTGGGGCTTTGCCCTTGGACTTGGGCTTGGACTGCTCAGTCCTTGCAGGTCTAATAAAACCCAGTCCAGCCTTGCCTTTATGATGAACAAATTCATCAATTAAAGGTAACACTGACTTAGGTTTGGAAAACCTAGCAACAAGCTCTCTCTCTTTCTGAAGATTGATCTCCAGACACTTGATTTGATCATTCTTAAAGGTGATAGTCCCCATCTGAATCACTGTTATGTGTTTCAGCATGGCTATCTCATTAAGCTTTTGATCAAACTGCTTCTCAGAATCTGTTACAGCAGCTTTAAGATCAGCAATTTCCTTTGCCTGACTTTTGGCTAGGGACTTGCTTTTCTTGTAAGCTTGCAACAGCACTTTATATTCATCTATAAGCTGATGAATATCATCCTCAGACTCAGATACACTTTCATCACTTGATGAAGATGAATCTGATTCTGTACTGGTACAAGAAACTGAATTTAAAGTTGAACTTTGTACCTTACTGGGTCCTGGCTGCTCCAGGATTTTGTCACTCTCAGGTAATGCCATCAGTCCTTGGCACTGGCAGTCTTCTTGTTCATAAATAGACTCCATTATCTGCATAAATTCTTCTTCTTCTTCAGCAAATAGCCCTATGTATGCCTCAGCATCAGACTCAGTTTCTGAAGAAGAGATGTCTGATAGAGTCTTCTCCTTCTTGGCAACAAAAGACTTTTCTTTCTTGCCTTTGAAATAAGTCTTTTTCCTGTCACTAGATTCTTTCCTCTTTTCAGGACAGTCTGCAATAACATGGCCTTGTCTATTGCAGCAATAGCACACTATCTTAGAACTAGTTGCCTTGCTAGATTTTGTCCTCTTTCTGTCCTTCTTTGAATCCTTTTTTATCCTGATAAGAAGCTTCTTTTCCTTTTGAAGTAGAGGGCTTTGTCCTCCACTGTTTCTTCTTCAAGAATTTCTGAAAGTGTCTAGTGAAGGCAGCAAAATCTTCATCACTTTCACTGCTTTTAGACTTGGTGCTGACTGACTCATCTGTCTCTGATTCAACTACCTTTGGAGGTGGAGTTGGTGACTTATTCCTGCACTTCCTGGAGGCTTCTGTCTTGAAGGCTACTGTTCTTTCCTTGTGCTCAGTTCTTGTTGATTTCTCCTCCTCTTTCCTCACTGTCAACTGCATCTCATATGACAATAATTTGCCAAACAGTGTAGGTGGAGGAATTTCTCCCAACTTAGCCATTTCTCTAATGGCACAGATCTTTGTGTCCCAATCTTTGGTTAGGGACCTTAGGAACTTGTCATTTAGTTCATAGTTACTGAACTCTCTTCCATAAGACATGATTTCATTTACTATTCTGTAGAACTTCTTATAGCACTCAGTTATGCTATCACCTTTTCCTTGTCTAAAACTCTCATACTCCTGATTTAGCAAGGATTTTCTATCTTGTCTAACTTCTTCAGATCCTTCCATATACACTATAAGAGTGTCTCACATCTCTTTGGCTATCTTACAGTGTATAAGATTCTGAAATGTTGCATCATCTATGGCACTCACTATAATGTTTTGTGCCCTCTTGTCCATGGTAGCTAGGACAATCTCATCCTTAGTCATTTCAGAGAAATCCTTTGGGGTTCTCTGATTTGCATCTAGAACAGATATCTTCATGGGCACATATGGCCCCTCTTTTACTGTGATGTAGATCCTAGGGTCTGAGGCCTCCATAAACAGCCTTACCCTTTCCTTCCAGATCCCAAAGATCTCTTTTCTGCATATGGGCAATTTCATGGAACCCAATTCCTTGTGATTGTCAGAGGAACCCATGTTTCTTGATTTTCTTGAATCTGTACTTTTCCTTAGACGGAATCTGCCAAACAGGATCTCCTCAGACTGTTAGTCCTTTTTGAGTAACCTGGCTCTGATACCACTTGAAAGATATGGTACCTAAACACCTAGAGAGGGGGGGGGGTGAATAGGTGACCTAATCCTTTTTTGAACTTTAATGGCAGCAAAAAGTTAATATCACAGATTTCTAACTATTTTATCACAGCAAACACACAGCATACACATCAACAATCACAGCACAGCAGACACAGAGTTTTATAGTGGTTCCCCAAGCTTTGGGTACATCCACTTTCCCCCTTCGCCTATCTAGCAGTGTACTAGATTCGGCCAAACTCCTCCACTGTCTCAGAACCCAAATTGGTTCCTACACCTCAGGCCCAAGGCCCTATAACGCAGCTTTATCCCAAAGCCTACACTCAGCCACAAAGGCCTACACTCAGCCAATCAAGGCCTACACTCAGCCAACAAGGCCTACACTCAGCCAACAAGGCCTACACTTAGAGATTTCAATCTCCTACACTCAGGCTCTCAAGCCCTACCCTCTGCCTTTATAAATACAGGCTTACAATTCACTCAGATCCAAAGGATCGTACAAGTTAAAAATGAATTACAAATATTAACTCAACAACTGTAAGACAAGAGAGGAAGGTTGTGAGTTTCTTGATGAGTTCTTGGAAGAACTCAGCTGGATTCAATCTGACTTAGCTTTCTTCAAAGCTTCTTGAGTAGAACTGAATAAGAATGAATCCTCCTGCAGTTGATCCTTGATCTCTGCTTCTTAAGATCCAGAATATCTCTGAACCCTTCTTCTCAGCCTAGTTCCAAAGGCTGATTTCTTGGATGGAGCCCTCTCTCTCCAACTTCTTAGATCTGCACTTGGACAGCTAGATCTTCTTGATTTTATACTATGTGTACCACTTTAATAACTATTGAACAATAATCTGAACAACAGTTTCTGTAAACTGTATGAGCCTATTTATAGGCCTTCTTCATGGTAACCGGCTGGTCCGGTTCATAACTGTCTTCTGATATCTCTGACAGGTGCTGTAAACCGGCTGGAACGGCAGCTGTCAAGTCATCCAGTCAGTTCTTGAAAATCTCTAACTGTCTAAAAGTGTCGAGACTTTCTGTCTTTGAGTGTCGACACTTATAGACCAAGTGTCGACACCAGTTGTGTAAGTGTCGACACTAGTCTACAAGGTGTCAACACAACTCCTTGTATGTCTCGACACAGTTTCTTCTGCATGTGTCGACACTGAAATTGAGTGTCGACACAAGTACTTGATCTTCTGTAACTTGCTGAATTCTTCTAAGTGTCGACACATCTCCTTTATGTCGACACAACTTCTTGTGTTGAATCTGTTAAGTGTCGACACTGCTCCTTGGTGTCGACACATAGTCTTCTATGTTGATACTTGCTGAGTGTCGACACAGCTCCTTGTGTCGACACTTGATTCTTCTGTTGAGACTTCAGCTGAGTGTCGACACATTCCCTTAGTGTCGACACTTGTACTTAGAATAATTTGACGATCTTGCTGTTCTTTGCTAAGTGTCGACACTGCTCCATGTGTCAACACTTTCTTCAAGTGTAGAGTCTTCAGCTGAGTGTCGACACATTGTTCTAGGTGTCGACACTTACTTCATGTGTGGACTCTTCTGTTGAGTGTCGACACTTTGTTCTTGGTGTCGACACTTTCTTCAAGTGCTGACTCTTCTTGTTGTGTGTCGACACATTGTTCTTGGTGTCGACACTTTAACTTAGTTTCTGCTGACGTTTGCTGAGTGTCGACACAGCTCCAAGTGTCGACACTTCCTGGTGTCGACACAGCTTCACTGGGTGTCGACACAGCTCCTTGTGTCGACACTTTCTGTCTGCACTTTTCTTCACTGAGTGTCGACACAGCTCCTTGTGTCGACACTTTCTGTCTGGTGTCGACTCTGCATCCCAGGTGTCGACACAACTTCACTGGGTGTCGACACAGCTCCTTGTGTCGACACTTTCTGTCTGCACTTTTCTTCACTAAGTGTCGACACAGCTCCTTGTGTCGACACTTTCTGTCTGGCGTCGACTCTGCATCCCAGGTGTCGACACAATGACTCCAAGTGTCGACACTGCTTGTCTAGGTATCGACACAAGTCTTCTTAAGTGTCGACACTTTCCCTCTGGGTGTCGACACATGGACTTAGAAACTTTTTGCTTCAGTCTAGTAATTACTTAACCTGCACAAGTAAACTCAACATACATCAAATACATTATGATGTATATCATTGAGTTGGGTGAGGTTTCTTCAAATCAGGTACATTTAACCAATGTACCCAACAGGTTTCTAAGTCTAATCCCGGGTATATCTCATCAGGAACAACCCCCAGCCGTTAGATCATCAATTAAAGAAACGAATGGCTTTGATTCGGGACTGAAATGCCCAATCTGGATCGCACACGGCCTGGCACACGCCCGTGTCCAGGGCCGTGTGCCTCATTCGCCGTCAAAATCGACTCGCCTGGAACAACACACGGGCATCAAACACGCCTGTGTTCGACCTGACACGCTCGTGTTCCACCTGATACGGCCGTGTGGCCGACCGTGTACCCCCATCGATTTTCCCCGAAAATAACCCGAGCACTGCACGGGTTCTAGGACACGCCCGTGTCCTTTCCCGTGTCTACCTCAACACACCTAGGCTCCAGGCCGTGTACACGGTCTCGACACTCGACACTTCGTCGAGAGAAGATCGTCGACCTGACGACACGGCCTTGGACACGCCCGTGTACTAGGCCGTGTGCCTTGTCTCGACACATCGTCGAGCAAAGTTCGTCGACTCCCCGGGACGAGTGTCGACACGGGTCGACATGCCCTGCGACACGCCTGTGTCACAGGCCGTGTGCCATGTCTCGACACTTCGTCGAGCGCAGAGTGTCGACCTCGCGGGCTGAGTGTCGACACAGGTCGACATGCCCTGCGACATGCCCGAGTCGCAGGCCGTGTGCCCAGTCTCGACACAATGTCGAGAGCAAAATGTCGACTTTGCCGGCTGAGTGTCGACACAAGCTTGACACGCCCTGGGACACGCCCGTGTCCCAGGCCGTGTGCCTCCTGCCAGAACCCAAAACTGGCCCATAACGTCCCCCTTCGCTATTTTGAGTTTCGGGGCATTACAACTCTCCCCCTCTTAAAAGAATTTCGTCCACGAAATTATATAAAGGAAAGACATGTACAAAACCAAAATTTGTACCTGAGCGGAACAACTCTAGATACTCGTCAAGCATAGTCTGCTCTCTCTCCCAAGAGAGCTCCTCACGACCGCAATTGTCCTACTGGACCTTGACCATCCTGATATCTTTATTGCGTAGCCGCTTGACCTCCGAGTCCTCAATCTGCATGGGCTTGACCTTTGTCGCCAGCCCACTATCCACCGGCACTTGATCAACCGCGATCACTTGCGTAGGCTCTTGCACTGCCTTCTAAAGCACCTAAATATGGAATATATCATGTAAACCACTAAGCTCCACTGAAAGCTTCAACCGATAGGCCGCTTCACCAACTTGCTCCACAACCTCAAACGGCCCAAGGTACCTCGGGCTTAGCTTTTTCAATCGCCGCACCCGCGAGACACCCTTGAACGGCTTGATCTTTAGGTACACATAGTCGCCCACAGCAAACTCCACATTCCTGTGCTTGGCATTATAGTACTTCGCTTGCCGGTCCTGAGCGATAAGGAACCTCTCCCGAATGGTTCTCACCAAAAAAGTAGCATCCTCCACTTCTAAACGCTTATACAACTTTGACTCACCCGTTTCTAGCCAAGACAACGGCGTGCGACATTTTCTACCATATAGGGCCTCGAAGGGCGCCATTTGAATACTCGCTTGGTAGCTGTTGTTGTATGCGAACTCCACCAAATAAAGGTGGTCTTCCCATCACTTTCTAAAACTCAAGACACACATGCAGAGCATGTCTTCCATAGTTCTATTGACGCTCTCGGTCTGCCCATCCGTTTGCGGATGGAAGGCTGTGCTGAATTTCAACTTTGTCCCCAACATTTGTTGCACAAGCCTCCAATCATTGGACGTGAACCGTCCATCTCGGTCACTCACGATGCTGTGGGGCACACCATGAAGCCGTACTATGTTATCCACATAAAGTTTTGCCAACTTCTCCACCGGATCATCCTTCCTATGCGGAATGAAATGCGACACCTTCGTTAACCGATCCACGACCACCCAAATGGCGTCGTTTCCCCTTTTGCGACCTTGGCAAACCGTGCACAAAGTCCATAGAGATGTCGTCGAATTTCCACTCCGGAATAGGCAAGGATTTAAGAAATCCTCCCGGCTTTTGGCACTCCGCCTTCACCAAGGCACAAGTTTGGCACTTCGCTACGTAGAGCGCCACATCTTTCTTCAAACCCGGCCACCAAAACTGTTTCTTCACATCGCGGTACATCTTCGTGCTCCCCGGGTGAATCGAGTACTTAGTATGGTGTGCCTCGTACATCAATTCCACCCACAAATTACCCACACTTGGGACGCACAGACGTCCGTCTTTCCAAAGTAATCCGTCCTCCATGACGAATTGGGAATTTGACCCATCCAGAGCCTCTACCATGAACTGCTTCATATGAGCATCCATATCCAAAGCCTACCGAATACGATCAGACAGGTCATATTGGACTTCAGTACAATTCAAAACTGCTTCAGCACTTGATTGCCTATCCACACAAAGAATCTCCAACGCCTCCAACTCCCGCACCAACCGCTCATCATGCACCGATAGCCAATTGGCTTGAGCTGGGGCTCGGCGAATCAACGCGTCCGCAACCGCATTCCCTTTACCAGGCACGTAGTGGTTCTTGAATGTATAGTCCCCCAGGAACTCTATCCATCTACGCTGCCGCATATTCAGATCCTTCTGATCAATCAGATACTTCTGGCTCTTGTGATCGGTGTAGATATCAATCTTCACACCGTACAAATAGTGTCTCCACAGCTTTAAGGCAAAAATCACGGCCGCTAACTCCAAGTCATGGACCGGATAGTTCCTCTCGTGCACTTTCAGCTGTCTCGAGCCATAAGCTATTACACTTCCATGTTGCAGTAGCACGCAACCCAAACCGCTGCCCTAAGCATCGCTGTAAATCTCATAGCCTTCGGTCCCACATGGAGAACTCAGCACAGGCGCCGTGGTCAACCGACACTTCAACTCCTCAAAAGCTCGCGCGCACTCCGGCGACCAAATGAACTTCTGCTCCTTCCTCGTCAAAGTAGTGAGAGGTAAAGCTATCCGCAAGAAGTTCTCTGTGAAGCGCCTATAATAGCCGGCATGCCCCAAAAAGCTCCGGACTTCTGCTACCGTAGCATGCTCAGGCCACTCCCTTATCGCAACAATCTTCGTCGGATCCACTGCAATACCCTCTCCACTCACTATATGCCCGAGGAACGCCACTGAGGACAACCAAAACTCACACTTCGAGAACTTGGCATACAGTTGATTCCACCTTAGCGTCTCCAAAGCCAAATGAAGATGCTTGAAGTGATCTTCCTCACTTTGTGAGTACACCAAAATATCGTCGATGAAGACGATCACAAAATGGTCCAAGTACTCCCTAAAAGTCCTGTTCATCAAATCCATGAACACTGACGGCGCATTAGTCAGCCCAAACGGCATGACCGTAAACTCATAATGCCCGTATCTCGTACTAAATGCTGTCTTCGGGATATCACTCTCCCTTATACGCAGCTGATAGTACCCAGCCTTGAGATCCAGCTTCGAGTACACCGTCGACCCTACCAACTGATCAAAAAGATCATCGATCCGGGGTATCGGGTACTTGTTCTTCTCCGTCAACTTGTTGGGCTCCCGATAATCAATACATAGACTCAAGCTTTCGTCCTTCTTCTTAACAAAGAGGACCGGCGCGCTCCAAGGCGAAGAACTCGGGCGCACATACCCTTGCTCCAACAACTCTTGCAGTTGAACTTTCAGCTCTGCCATTTCCTTAGGCGCTAGCCGATACGGAGATCGTGACACAGGCTTTGCACCTGGCACTAGCTCAATCATGAAATCAATCTCCCGTTGAGGCGGGGCTCCAGGAAGATCTGCGGGGAACACATCAGTGTATTCCGATACCACTGAAATACTATCCAACTCGGGCTTCGGCTTTGCAACCTCCACTAGTGTAAAGAACAGTTCTGCACCGGCACGAACTGCCTTCACCACCTGAAGAGCAGACATCAACGTCTTGCTCGACCCCTTTAAGCCCGTAAAAGTCGTCTCACGACTTTCTCCCAACTTGACTTCCTTCCGACCGCAATCGATATAGGCTTGCTGCTCCGAGAGCCAGTCCATGCCAAATATGACGTCGAACTCCACCAACGGAAGTAACGACGCTTGCAGATCGAACTCCTGATTCCCAATACGAATCTTAACATCGCAGATCCTATCCGCTCGCATCGAACACCCATTAGGCAACAACACGTCCAACTTATCCTTCAACATCGAAGAAGGGACTCCGATGTGTGATATAAATCCCTGGGACAAGAAGGAGTGTGAAGCTCCCGTATCGAAGAGTGCTCTTGCTGGATTTTCAAAAATCAAAACAAATCCTAAACAAGCAGTGGTAAGGTAACATGTGCATAACAAGTATTTAAAGAAATTGACTTGCTATAAATTAAACCGTACCTGTCACCACATCAGCATGTTTGATGGCCTCCTGTTGGCTAAGATTATACACCCTTGGTTGGGCCGGAGCATAGTGGGACGCGGTCGACTCCACCGCCTTGCCCTTCTCTTCATAAGTCGCTCCCGACTTTCTTTCGGACTTGGGACGTCCGCTCCAACAATCACGGGCAAAGTGCCCCGTCTTTCCATAAGTAAAACACGCGTCCGGGGTCCGACTCGTAGTCGCCCCAGAAGCACCGGAAGGAGCTGGACATGAAGTCCTATGCTTCTTAAAGAATCTTCGATAGCCAGACTTTGAAGTAGTTGGCACTTTGAATTCAGACTTCCTGTCACCCAAGATTTTCTTTGCTTGTACATTCTTCATGTCCTTCTCCAAGGACCGGGCAGTGTTGACCAAGGTTAAGAAACCCTGCGTCATCGGCCACGAGAGTAGTAACCTCAATGCATCTCTCAACACTTCATAGAAGCGATTAGTCTTGCGCTCCTCATCCACAATAGTGGAGCTAGCATAACGACTCAGACGAGTAAACTCATGGAGATATTCATCCACACTCCTCTCACCCTGAACCAACTTCAGAAACTCATTCTCTAACGCTATCCTCTGCGCCGAAGGGAGGTATCTAGCCAAGAACAATCTCGAGAACTCCTCCATCGAGACATCAACAAGTTGCCTACCTCTCAATAGGTGCAGCTCCAATCCTTCCCACCACATTCTCGCTTCATCGTCCAGAAGAAACGTAGCGATGGTGGTCATTTGCCACTTCTCCGTCTCCGTTGCTGTCATGACTCTCTTCACCCTGGAGAGCCAGTCTTCAGCTTGAGATGGGGTTCCCAACCTCGAGAATACCGGAGGGTTAAAGCTCATTACATGCTTAAGCTGCCTCTCGGTTGCCCTCCTTGGCACCAATGGTTCCACTACCACTTGTTCCACTCTCCTCGGCTCAACCTCTGGAAGAGGTTCCTGCTCCATCGCAGGAGCGGGCTGCTGCGTTTGCCTTGTAGGCTACGCATTTATCATGGCCAACACTGCTTCGACCACCAATCGTAAGTTCTCAGCCGATAGAGGTGTTGCAGGGGCAACATCTGGTGCACTGCTAGCCTCAGAAACTCGACGTTCTGACGGCCCAGCACCACTTCTGGTCACCTATAGTGGTACAAAACACCGTTAAGCGACCAAATAAAATTGCAAACAGCAATTATAATAACACGCAGGTTCCTCAAACACGTGTATTTTCATTCCTAAGTGGACATACATGGGTTCTTTTACTGTTATAACGATGACACACACAATGTGCTCACCACCCCTTAAAAAGAATTCGTCCACGAATTCATCTTAAGCCCAACCAAAACCAGTAGTCTGATACCAAATTGTAGCACCCCCTATCTATCACAAAGCATATAACAGTACGTCCGGCCGGGGCCCGATGCCGTATGCCACAGACAGACTTGGTGGTTACTCATGGAAACCATCCAACCAATCATAACGTCCTACACAGAGCATTATAGAGGAAACAGTTTTATAAAAGTTACAATAAAGAACCCAACACTAAAGCATGAATGTCCACTAATACCAAATAGGAATGTTATACATACACAAGTACAGACCTTAAGGCCTTACAAAATGGTTCACTTGATATCACATGTTTTACAAACCACGGCACGCAGGCCGGTCATACATGAATAAAAATAGTAAACACTCCAATTAGGCCTTCGAGGTCCGGCTTCGCAAATTGGGCTTTAGCCCGCTATTGACCGCTTGGTCCAGCAGCACCTGCAAGCAGCAAACCACTGCACGATGGCAAAACAAGGCAACAGTCAGCAATGCTGACCAAATTATAACGATCCCTCCCCCAACTCGGGGCGGCGATGATCCTTCCCTGCATTTCATTAGCATAAGCGAGCAATAAATATATAATCATTTCATCACAAACTTTGGCTCGCACGGCCACACGCCCCGTGCTCTCAGGGCACATTCTCGATGAACCGGTCGATATCACGTCAATTAAAGCCATAGACATTCCGGACTAACCACCGCCACTAAGACGGCCAAACCTATGAGCATTTTTTGTCTTCCCGGCATGGGTCACGACAATTTAAGCCATAGACCGCCGAAGACCCTCATCTATGCCAACTGCAAGTGCCACGTAACTTTAGGTCTCTTTAACCCGAACGATATATAAGTGGGTACGGTTCCATCTAACCCGTGCTCACGTCGCAACGACAATTTAAGCCATATGCGCAGGTGAAACTTCTCTCGAGTCCCATTTTCGTCACACAATTTCACATAACTCGGTTATGTTCAAGTTGGCTCTCAGGCCTCCATGTTGGCAAGATCACGCATCCGCCCAGTTTTCCGGGTGCACCTTTGGGTTACTCCCCAAGGCTCCCTGTTGCAATCTACCGTGTAGAAAACCCAAAAAACAACCAATAGCACGGAGTCTTCTCCGGCATTATGCAATGCAACATCACCGACCCAGACCAACATGTCCGGATAGGCTTCACACATCATGCCTATGTCCGCTCTTGCTTACGGACTCTAAACAACGGGGACTTCACATATCTACCCGAAGGAACGTCTCCAACTCACCGCAAACTCACGAGAGCGGGCTTCCTATGCAAAGAAGGAGAGTTATATATGCTCAAGAAGAGGATCGTTACCCTTGCGTTTCTCTTTGGCGCCGTGGAAAAGTAAGCGAATGAAACGCACCGCACTAGCTTTGCCTCCGTGGATCCGGAGTCGGCTCGCGATTTGGAGCTTCGAAGCTCCTCCAATGGCCGGATCTAGCTCCTTCTTCCTTCCTTGGCTCTCCTCTCTCTCTAAGCTTTAGAAAGATAACAACTCATGAAAAGTGTGGGTTTCTAAGTCCAATCCCGGGTATATCTCATCAGGAACAACCCCCAGCCATTGGATCATCAATTAAAGAAACGAACGGCTTTGATTCGGGACTGAAATGCCCAATCTGGATCGCACACGGCCTGGCGCACGCCCGTATCCAGGGCCGTGTGCCTCATTCGCCGTCAAAATCGACTCACCTGGAACAATACACGGGCATCGAACACGCTCGTGTTCGACCTGACACGCCCGTGTTCCACCTGACACGGCCGTGTGGCCGGCCGTGTACCCCCATCGATTTTTCCCAAAAACAACCCGAGTACTGCACGGGTTCTAGGACACGCCCGTGTTCTTGCCCGTGTCTACCTCAACACGCCTGGGCTCTAGGCCGTGTACACGGTCTCGACACTCGACACTTCGTCGAGCGAACATCGTCGACCTGACTACACGGCCTTGGACACGCCCGTGTCCTAGGCCGTGTGCCTTGTCTCGACACATCGTCGAGCAAAGTTCGTCGACTCCACAGGACGAGTGTCTACACGGGTCGACACGCCCTGCGACACGCCCATGTCGCAGGCCGTGTGCCATGTCTTGACACTTCGTCGAGCCCAGAGTGTTGACCTCGTGGGCTGAGTGTCGACACGGGTCGACACGCCCTGCGACACGCCCGTGTCGCAGGCCGTGTGCCCAGTCTTGACACAATGTCAAGAGCAAAATGTCGACTTCGCCGGCTGAGTGTCGACACAAGCTTAACACACCCTGGGACACGCCCGTGTCCCAGGCCGTGTGCCTCCTGCTAGAACCCAAAACTGGCCCAAAACGTCCCCCTTCGCTATTTTGAGTTTCGGGGCGTTACAGTTTTGATATTTGCGGAAAAAGAAAATAAAAGGCTAACAACTACTCCTATGCAACGCTGCTATGCGATGCTTCGCCAGGCGGGATGGAAGACTAGTCGGGCCACCATGCACCGAATCACTAGGAGAATGTGCAAGTAGGCTTGCGGATGAGGTGATGAGAATGGCAGAATGAGGGTCGTGATCACCTCTTCGCTACGCATGCCACAAGCAATTGCTAGTGCGGCAAGGGCGGATGGATGGTGGATGGACAAATAGGCGCACCTCAAGAAAATAACGAAAATACAAAATCACATAGACAAGATTGTATAAAAATGTTTTACAAACTAAGCATACTTCATCATATATAAGAGTTCAACTACAGATTCAACAACCAAACAAGAAAAGAGTGTGCGAAATCGACCAGATCCGAAGTCTTGGTGAGGATTCACGGTTGGAATCGTCGGGTTGTCAATCCGCGTCCAAGCTCGGTCCTCAATTACGTCCGGGCTAGAGAATGGCGGTCACCACCTTCCAATGGCCCGTCTTCTTTGTGTCACGATCCGTTGGAGGATGGCACAACTTCTCCTAGCTTGGTGGAGAAAGCTAGGTCAAGCTCTTCTTGAAGCTCAAAGATGAAGGAGGAGGCCGAGAGGAAGCTCCGGCTTGGATTTGGAGGTGAAAGCTTGCCCGGAGCACCTCCCTACGATGGAAGATGAAGGGGAACGACGGAACCCTTCCTCGGAGATGAAAACGGAGGAGAAATGTCGAGCGATCCCTGATATATCGAATTAGGGTGAGACCTGCGATATTTATACGAAGCAGAATTGAACAATGCCCACGATCACAGGCGCACGACCAGTGGTCGTGCGCACTATGTCCAGTGATCGTGCGCACTGGCATGGCAGAATATGAAGAAGAACTGGGATAACGCACACGAGCAGTGGCGCGCGACCAGTGGTCGTGCGTACTAAGTTTAATGGTCGTGCGATTACCCCAGACAAGACTCCAGGAAAAGAGGAATCAATGCACACGATCAGTGGCACACGACCGGTGGTTGTGCCCACCATGTCCAGTGGTCGTGCGATTACCCCAGGCAGATTTTGGAAATCAGATAACATTGCGCACGATCATCGGCGCACGACCGGTGGTGGTGCGCACTATATCCGATGATCGTGCGCAGTATTACTGCTTCAAAACATCCCCGGAACACACACACGACCCCTAAACCCAGCACTGATATGTGCAGACATTCCAGGCAATCACAAAAAGGAGTACAAAAATTAAAAGTACAAAAATACACAACTACGGGCCTAAGTGTGCACTTCCTATGGAAATAAAGATAATATGAAATATATACGATAACGAACTAAAAGTGAAGTGCAAACGCGTGAAAACTAGCCCAGATGAGTCCGAAAAACCTTATATAGATAGGACTCATCAAGCTCCCGTATCAAAGAGTACTTTCGCCGGACACTCGCAAATCAAAAGAAATCCTAAGCAAGCAGTGGTAAGGTAACACACACATAACAAGTATAAAACAATTTGACTTGCTATAAATTTAAACCATACCTGTCAACACATCCGTTTGTTTAATGTCCTCCTGTTGGGCAAGATTATAAACCCTTGGTTGAGCCGGAGCATAATGGGACGCGGTTGACTCCACCGCCTTGCCCTTCTATTCATAAGTGGCTCCCGAATTCCTCTCGGACTTGGGATGTCCGCTCCAGCAATCCCGGGCAAAGTGCCCCGACTTTCCACAAGTAAAACATGCACCCGGGGTTCGACCCGTTGTTGCCCCAGAAGCACCAGAAGAGGGGGCTGGACCCGAAGTCCTAGCCTTCTTGTAGAACCTACGATAACCGGACTTTGAAGTAGTCGGCACTTTGAACTCAGACTTCTTATCACCAAAGCTTTTCTTTGCTTGTACATTCTTCATGTCCTTCTCCAAGGACCAGGCCGTGTTGACCATGGTTAAGAAGCCATGCGTCATCGGCCTCGAGAGCAGTAGCCTCAAGTCATCTCTCAGACCTTCGTAGAAACGGTTGGTCTTACGCTCCTCATCCGCGAAAGTAGAGCTAGCATACCGACCCAACCGAGTAAACTCGTGGAGATACTCATCCACGCTACGCTCTCCTTGTACCAACCTCTAGAAGTCATTCTCCAAAGCTATCCTCTGCATCGAAGGGAGGTACCTAGCTAAGAACAATCTTGAGAAGTCCTCCATCGAGACGTCAATAATTTGCCTTCCCCTTAAGAGGTGCACCTCCAAGCCTTCCCACCACAATCTAGCATCACCATCCAGAAGGAACATAGCTATAGAGGTCATCTGCCACACCTCCGTTTCAGTAGCTGTCAGGACTCTCTTCACTCGAGAGAGCCAATCTTCAGCTTGCGATGGGGTTCCCAACCACAAGAACACAGGAGGATTAAAGCTCATAATATGCTTGAGCTGCCTTTTAGTTGCTCGCCTCGGCACCAAAGGCTCCACTACTACCTGCTCCACTCTTCTCGGCTCAACCTCTAGAAGAGGTACCTGGTCCATCGCAGGAGCGGGCTGCTCCATTTTCCATGCAGGCTACGCATTGATCATGGCAAACACTGCTTCGGCAACCAATCGTATGGTTTCAGCCAATGGAGGTGTTGCAGGAGCATCATTTGGTGCACTACTAGCCTCAGAAACTCGGCGTTCTGACGGCCCAACAGTGCTTCTGGTCACCTATAGTTGTACAAAACACCGTTAAGCGACCAAACAAAATTGCAAACAACAATTATAATTACACGCAGGTTCGTCAAACACGTGTATTTTCATTCCTAAGTGGACATTCATGGGTTCTTTTGCTGTTATAACGATGACGGACACACACGTGCTCACCACCCCTAAAAACGAATTCGCCCATGAATTCATGTAAGCCTGACCGAAACAAGTAGTCTGATACCAAATTGTAACACCCCCTATCCGTTGCATAGCATATAGCAGTAGGTCCGGCCGGGACCCGACGACATATACCACAGACAGACCGGGTGGTCACTCAATGGAAACCATCCAACTAATAACAACGTCCTATACACAGCATTCTAGCGGAAGCAATTATAATAGTTGCATTAATAAAGAACCCAACACTAGCATGAATGTCCACTAACAAGCCACGGAATGAACGTACAAATACACAAGTACAATGGCCTTAAGGCCTTACAATTGTTTACCCAAATAGAAGTGTTTTCCAAACCTCGGCACGCAGGCCGACCATACATGAGTAAAATAAAACACTAAGCATTAGGCCTTCGAGGTCCGGCACTGCAACTTGGGCTTTAGCCCTCTAATTACCGCTCGGCTCTGCAGCACCTACAAGCGCAATCCACTACAACGGTGGCAAATCAAAGCAACAGTCAGCAATGCTGACCAAATTATAATGATTCCGCCCCCAACTTGCTGCAGCAATGCTCCTTCCCTGCACTTTATTAGCATAACTAAGCAGTATAAAAATTACACTACATCACAGGAGTGGGCATGCACGGCCACATACCCCGTGCACTCAGGGCACATTCTCGATGAACCGGTCAATGTCACGTCAATTTAAGCCATAGATACCCCGGTCTCACCACCGCCACTTTGACGACCAAACTATGAGCATTTTTTCTTCCCGGCATGGGTCACGTCAATTTAAGCCATAAACCACTGAAGACCCTCATCTATGCTAATGGCTCACACCGAACGACATAGAACGGATACGGTTCCGCCTAACCCGTGCTCACATCGCAACGACAATTTAAGCCATATGCGCGGGTCAAACCTCTCCGAGTCCCGTTTCCGTACACACTTCACATAACTCGGTTATGTTCAAGTTGGCTCCCAGGCCACCATGTTGGCAGAATCACGCATCTGCCCAGTTTTCTGGGTGCACCTTGGAGTTAATACCCAAGGCTCCATGTTGCAATCTACCACGTAGAAAACCCGAAAAACAACCATTCGCACGGAGTCTACTCCGACCCTTATGCAATGCAACATCACCGACCCAGACGAACTTGTCCGGGTAGGCTTCACACATCATGCCTATGTCCGTTCTCGATTACGGACTCTACAAGTACACAACGGGGACAATTCATGTCTACCCGAAGGAACGCCTCGAACTCACCGCAAACTCGCGAGAGCGGGCTTCCCTATGCAAAAGAAGTAGAGCTTCACATGCTCAAGTAGAGAATCATTACCATAGCGTTCTTCCTTGGTGCCATGGAAATGTACGCGGATGAAAAGCACCGCAATCTCCTTGCCTCCTTAGATCCAAAGTCGCCTCGCGATTTGGAGCTCCGAAGCTCCGTCGGTGACCGGATCTAGACTTCTTCTTCCTCCTTTGCTCTCCCCTCTCTCTAGACTTAGAAAGAGAACCACTCATGTGAAATGAGGGTTTCAAAGGCCCAATCTCGGGTATATCCAAGCACTAGCAGCCCCCAGCCGTCGGATCCCAAATAAAAGAAACGAACGGCCACGATTCGGGCCTGAAATGCAAAATCTGGGCCGAAAACGGCCGGTGACACGCCTGTGTCCAGGGCCGTGTCCCCCATTCACCGTTGAAATCGACGCATCTCAAAATTCACACGGGCACTCGACATGCCCGTGAATGACCTAACACGCCCGTGTCATCCAGTACACGGTCGTGTTCCCGGCCGTGTTCCTCCATAGACATAGGCCAGCAGCGACCCGAGACACACACGGGTATTGGACACACCCGTGTCCCATTTGACACGGCCGTGTCACCACTAAACACGCTTTGGCTTCCATGTCGTGTTTCACCAGTGAATAAAATCGGCCAACCACCCGAGACACACACGGCCTATGACACGCCCGTGTTCCCAGGCCGTGTTCACTGATCGACGATCGTCGACTCCAAGTTTCGTCATCCACATGGCCAGGTCGTCGACCCAAGCTCGACAAACCCTAGGACACGCCCGTGTCCCAGGTTGTGTGCCCCCTACCAAATTCCAAACTTGGCTCAAAACGCCTCCCGTCGCTCTTTTGAGTTTTGGGGCATTACATGATTCTACTAAGATGTATAGAGATTTGAAACAAATCGTTTGGTGATATATAATGAAGAATGATATAACCATGTTTGTGTCTCAATGCATCACCTTCAAGCGTGTTAAGGCAGATCATGGACTGCCTAATGGAAATCTGACGCCTTTGAAGATTCCAAGTTAGAAGTGGAAATTATTTCGATGGATTTTATTACCGGTTTGCCGAGATCTCCCTGAGGACATGATTTAGTGTGGGTAATAGTTGACAGACTAACAAAGTGTGGTCACTTCATGTCATTCAAGATTGATTACTCCATGAAGAAAATAGTAGAGTTATATTTGGATGAGGTCATCAGACTATATGGAGTGTCTGTTAGTATTCCGTCAGATCGAGATTCCAAGTTTACGCCTCGTTTTTGGAAGAGTTTAAAGGAAGGGTTGGGTACCGACCTCAGATATTCAACCTCTTAACAACCACAGACCAATGGTCAGATGGAGAGAGTAAATCAGATTATGGAAGATATGATAAGATGTTACATCTTGGACCACGGAGGAGCATGGGACGAGCGGCTGAGATTGATGGAAGTTTCATACAATAACAGTTATCAGGAGAGCTTGCAAATGACCCCGATTGTGGCTTTGTATGGGATACGTTGCAAGACTCCATTATTTTGGGACGAAGTTGGGGAAGGACCGTTGTGGGGTCCAGAAGCTTTAGAAGAGATGAATACTTTTGTGACGCATATTTTATAGAAGCTTCGAATAGCTCAGGAACTTTATGATAAGAACGCTAATCAGAGAAGGATTGATCTGGAATTTGTTGTTGGATACATTGTGTTTCTCAAGGTTTCTCCGATGTCTATTGTTAAAAGGTTTGGAAGGAATCCTAATTTAGATCCTAGGTATGTGGGACCTTTCCAATTTGTTGAACGCATCAGGGTGTCAGCTTATAGGTTGGATTTGCCTGCAAATTTTCCTGGTGTGCACAATGTGTTTCATGTGAGCCAGTTGCGGAAATGTGTGCTTAGTGACCGACATGTTCTTGATTTGGTGCCCCAGTTACATCCTAACCTTTCTTATGTGGAGATGTCTGTTCGCATTCTGGATAGTCAAGATCGGGTGTTGTGAAAGAAGACAATATTAAAAGTATCTAGCGTCTACCTAACTCACCTAGAGGGGGGTGAATAGATGATGTTTGTGTCTTTTCACAAATTAAAAAATTACTCAAAAATAAGCAAGCATACAAACACAGAGATTTATAGTTGCTCCCCGTATTGGGTACGTCCACTTTCCCGCTATGCCTATCTACCATAAAGGGATAGATTCGGCTACTTCACCTTTCTCAGATTATCACAATCTTACAACTCGAAGCAACGCTCCTACAGCTTGATCCACAATCGAATATACAACACGATCTACACATGGATCTACAAACTCAATCCACTAACGAATCTACAAACTATCGATCCATAAACAGATATACTAACTCTCGATCCACAAATGGATCTACTCAATCGGATAAAAATCTCCTACAATATTTAAAATAATATTACAAACAATAAACACGATTGCAAGTCTTCGATCTGACGTTCTTTGAAAGTGTTGAACTTGAAACTTGGAGAACTCTAAAACTTGAAATAATTTGGATCTTGAAACTTGAACCTTCGATCTTCAAATAACTTGCATTGGAGTAGAATAGATGTTGAGAGAAGACACGATCTAGTCGAAGAAGTCATCAACGAAGAAGATCATTCGAAGTCGCGGCCGATCGGAAGAAAGTCATGAATTATCGTGTGTGCGGCTGACGGGATGCGATTATGGAAGGTTCTTTTTGAAATCAAATAGTAATTACGTTAGGATTGGTAATTTCTAAATCTCCCCAATCCTTTTTAAGGGAGATTTGAATTAATGGCTAAAAGGATTTCCAAAAATGAACCCTAGAAAATCACTATGCATGGCCGACGGTTTCGAACCAGAGGAATTTCGAAAAAATCGGCCTAAGTCAAATTCGGAAAAATTCGGCAAAATTCGTCAAATATCGATTACGATACTTGCCAAATTTATAACTGATATTTTTCGAATTTGACTTAGCCAAAAATATTGAGTGGTTGACATATGGCTCGACACATTCGGCGAGTATTGCCTGGGATACTCGTCGAATTCAGCGAGTATCACAAGTGATACTCGACTAATTCGGCGCGTATCGCCAGTAATACTCGACAAATTTTACTTGGCGAATTTTTCGCTTTTCTGCGAATTTTCTCTAAGTGTATACTATGAATTCGACGGGTATTGGGAAGCATACACGACGAATTCGGCGAGTATCAAGGGGATACTCGACAAATTCAACGTGTATGACTCACCATACTCGCCAAATTTTACTTAGGTAAAATTCCCCTTCTTTGAGTCCTGGACTTTGGCCTTCCTTGATCCTGTTCCTGTACTTGGGATAGATGTATATCCCAAAAGGGAGATTACACGTGAGCCAACACAAAGGCCTACACAATGAGGGATTGCATTGTATAGTCCTGTGTTTACTGACCCATTGAAACCTGACATTGTTGTGTACTTACCAAAGTAAACCTGCAAGTACACAACTAGAATACAACATCAAATACAAACTCAATTTATCTTAGCTTGACTGGGCTCTTCTTCAAATCAGGGTTATTGTGGATACAATACCCAACAATCTCCCTCTATTTGAAGAAGCCAAAATCTAACAAGCAAATGTGAATTGCACATACTAATTAAAATTAAATTAAGTCTTGCAAAGATAATAAAGTAACATGCATTCCAGGACAATTAGGTAAATCATATATACATATATATATATATATATATATAACAAAAAAATGTTTTAGTTTTGGGAGGGCAGCCCACAACACTCAACAATTGAAATTTATAAGAAATCAGATTTGTCTGTTCTTTCTCTTCAAAAGCTGTCTCTCAAAGTATTCTCTGGGATTCAAATAATATTTGGAGGAGGAGGCAAAGGAACAAAATTCTTGTTCTTCCTGAAATGAATCCTCCTCCTGGTGCAGGCTTCCTTGTATCTGTTCCATTCATCTTGATTGTAGTGGTCTTGATGTTTCTCCACTCCGAGCTCGTACAAAGAAAAAGTATCCAAGATAACTCCTTTGGAAGTCAGGCTTCAAATCTCTTCCAGTTCTTTATTGGGCTCTACTCTGACTGTAACTGGCCTGACCTCAGATGTGCCTTCCCCAAATTTTCACTTCTTGAGAGTAGCAGGCTCTAAAAAAGCAGTAACAGTAGTAGCAGTATCAGCCTGAACATCGGGAGTCACAACATCATCAACATGAACCTAGGAGAAGTCTTTTGAGTTTGTCCAGTATTGAGTGTAATCCGTAGCCAGATGAACGTCAACATGACCATGCTCAGTAAGAACTTGAGAAGGGAATAGATGTCCATGTAACCACACAATGTTGTCATAACTATAATGATTGGTTTGTTTTAATTTAACGAACATAGATGTTTCAACCTCGGCAACCTTAGCTGTAAGTGCTTCCTCCCCCCTTTTTAGCTTCTGCAGCAATTACATTGGCATAAGTGTGCATGGAAGAATCATAATGTTCCATTGACCTATTATGGACCTCGATCAGAGAGAGATTGTTTGTGTCAATAGTTTTCAGGATAGCTTTGGTGTGCTTAAGTCCACTCATCATAAGAGTCACTATTGTTGCAGCTTCAACATACTTTTCTTCAAATCTGGCATTAAGCTTATCAAATTTCACTTTAACTTCAGCAAGGCCATCTAGCATAAATTTCTCGGATTGTTTAACTCTTTTTACTGCTTTCTCCAACGAGGCATCAAAATGTGCCTGTTGCTTTGTAATCATAGCTTCAACAGCTTTTAGAATCTGATCACCTGAACTTAAGCTTGGAACATTAGTCAGTATATGTATAGAAATATTTGGAGAAAGTAAAACTGGTACAACAACTGCTGGGACAGGAGCATGCTCCTCAACATCTCCTTCCTCATCAGATATGGTGACCACCTCCTCCTCAATAACTGGAGGGGCACCTGGCAGCTTAGCAATCCTTGTCTCAAGGTTGCACATGAGTCTGTCAACCTGAGCGGAAATAGATATCCGGGACTGAGTTGCATCCCCCTCATACACTGCAGTAGAGACCATCCCAGGGAGAGAAACAACCGGATTATCCACAGACATAGGCTCTGAAACAATAATGGCATCACAGCCCACCTTAGCAGTAGCAGAAGTATCACCAACAATCAAAATCTCATCAGTATCATTCTCTAGTTCATAATCATCAACAGACAAATATTCACCATCAACATCCTCATCAAGATTCTCGACATCCTCATCATGCTCAGAAGGAGCTGGATCCTCTTCTTCAGCATTCTCAATTGATTGAACCTCAGCAGAAGTACTAATAGCAACAACCTATGGTAGGATTTCAACTGGTTCTAAGTCGATAAACACTGTATTTGTGGCCACTAGATCAGGAACTGAATCTGGAATCGCTGGAACTAAAACTAAAACCACTGGAACTGAATCTGAATGAGTAACTGCCTCCTCCTTAATTCCTGCTCTCAAGTGACCAGGAATCTCAATGGGGTGCGGCGAAGGAATCCTGTCATCAGGAGCATGTCCTGCCTCCTGCACTTGCAAACCTGGTGCTCCCCCTTGCCAGTTGATCCTCCTATCCCATCTTGAGAAGATGGAAGTGTCGATTTTCTTCAAATAATGGATAGTGACTCATTTGGTCATATCAAACCTATCATCATCTAATTGGTTCAGGTATGGGCTGATAATCCTCCCAAAGTTGGGAGTGCGTAGGCTATCCTTGGTTTTGGCAAACAACAAAGAACGCCAATCCAACCTCTTCTTGTAGATAATAACAACGAGCACTTTGAACATTTGTGTAGATAGATAATCATGGGATCCAGTCCTGCATATCAGAACTTTTCCAACTATGTCGGAAAGAAGTTTTCCTTCATCGTTCATTACCTTGCGCTTGACTGCTTTTGAACCTCTGGGCTGTCCACAAAATAATAGGGCTCTAGAGAAATCATCTTCGTCTAGGTAATCGGCCTCTTCACAGACTGGAATCCACATATACCTGGACAACGGAGATGCTTTCACCTTGACCTTGTACTTCTTAATCATGCTTTTGATAATAGGGTCTTCATGCCTGAGCTTTGCGTGCTAGAAGAACTCAAGAATTTCTTTGTCCAAAACTTTGCATGGGTGTTCTAGGATAATAGACAGTCCTGCAGTTTCCAGCATAAGAATGACATTTTTGAACTCATCAGAGGCATGAGCAAACTCGGTGCGGACAAGCTCTTCCCCTCCAAGAAATCCACTCGTACTTTGAGAAGCCATTGAAGATCAAGGAAAACTGAACTTCTGGAAAATGGATTGAATCTCTGTGGAATAAGTTTTCTGTTAACTGATGCTCACTTAAATTCCAACCACTTCACTGTACTGCACAAAACTCTCACTGCCCTGCACTTCTGTCAGCAACAATGATTTGATCCAAGCTAGGTCACTGTACTGGAGTCAGCAAGTCGCACACGTTGGAATCGGTGAATCAGAGAGACAGTGAAGTCAGGATTGTCAAATTGGCGACCTGTGAATTTGGTTGTTCGTCGAGATCTGGACTTGTCGACTGGATGACACTGGCGGTTTGTGGAGGAAGACGGTGATGTTGAATTACGGGCTAAAATACCAGAAGAAATATGGGAGTCGAAGGGTCGGGGAAGGAAAATTTGGCGTATCGGTAGAATTTCGACGAAATCTCGTGAGGCTTCCCCCATATATATATATATATATATATATATATATATATATATATATATATATATATATATATATATATATATATATATATATATATATATATATATATACAATTTTTAAATTGTTATACAAGGCGCGTGCCTCAATATTTGTCGTTAATTCTTCGGATCCAATATAGAAATTTGAAATTTTGCCCTCAGACCAATTTGGCGAATCATAGCCGATATTCACTGAAATTTCCTTATACAAAATTTCTGTCTTTTATAATTGTTCCTCAAGAGAGGTCTTGCTTCCTTGGATTTACTTTTCGAGTCTTTGTTCAGCATTCCTAGTTCCGTTTTGAAAAACGAGAACTTGGTCTCGTCTAGTGATGTATAAAGATATCCGCGACCTGCTTATCCGTCGGGACATAGCTGAGGGCTATGTCCTTGTTCTCCACATGCTCCCAGATGAAGTGGTAGCGCACCTCGACGTGCTTAGTCCGACTGTGGGAAACGTGATTGTTCGTGATAGCTATTGCGATGGATGAGTCGCAAAACATCAAAATTTCTCTAAACTTCAAATTATAATCTTCAAGTTGATTCCTTATTGATGAACTGTAAATATACGTATTTTTATGCACATTAATTTAGTCATTTTCATTTATTTTCGTCGTTTTTACTTATTTTTGTTCAATAAAATGTTCCTATTCTTGTAAATTTGCTTTTAACTTGTTTTATTTTATTTTTCAGAAAAATTCCAAAATCTGCCAAAATTTGGGAAGTACATGCCCGTGACACATTGGTCACGCCCGTGACCGGGCCGTGACTGCGCATTTCTCGTGAAATCGGAAAATTTGTGAAGTAAAAGCTCGACACGCCTGGCGACACGCCCGTGTCACCCGACACGGGGCGTGACCCAAGCCCGTGTCCTCTCCTCTCGACGAATTCATCTCGACGATCGTCGAGTGTCGACACCAACAGTCACGCCCAGTGTCACGCCCGTGACCTGGGGCATGACTCAATTTCCGCTCGACGATTTCGACTCGACACTTTCCGCTCGACATTCGTCGAGTGTCGACACCAACTGACACGCCCAGCGTCACGCCCGTGACCTGGGGCGTGACCTTTCCAGCTGGCCAGACAAGATGCTGACAAAGACTTTCGACGCAACCCGCGCCCGGTTCTACCACCCCGACACGCCCAGAGTCACGCCCGTGACCTGGGGCGTGACTGCTGCGAACTCAGCCCGAAGTCAACTTTCCTGTCCAATCGCCAGCCGCCTTCATGAATAGTACTGTCACGCCCCCCCTACACGCCCGTGACCGAGGGCGTGTACTTAGAAATTTTTTCCTATAAATAGCCCAGTTCTGTAAGGTCCAAGGGTTCAGATTTTTGGGCCAATTTAGTGTCTTTTTGTGGGCTTAATCCGTGGATACTAGTGCTATGTAAGGAGATTTCTCCCTTCTTATTTCATGTTTTATTTTGCTTTATCTTCTAGCTTTGTAATAGTTTGATAATTTCAATAAAAATGTTAGATTTTCTCTCTCTATATAGCATGAAAATTCATTTGGATGACTCACTTCTTCTCCCTTTTTTATCCTTGGTTTCATCCTTGTTCTTCATTTATGAAATGTGTGTGTGTGTGTATGAGTGTAATTTACTTTACTTTACATGTCTTTAACTTGTCTTCATGCTTAGAATTTTGATTTCATTCTCATGAATTTATAAAAGAGATTCAAAAAGTGATTTTGTTCCCTTTTTTACTTAGTTGTCTTTTAGGATTGTAAAACCTCTTTTTGTTCTTTTCATCTTCTTTTTACCTTTTTTATCACTTTCATAAAGTCATAAGAATGAAAATGTTGGCATTTTAATTTTCCAAAAACTTTGGTTTTTAATTTGTTTTGAAAAACTTTTGTCTTCTAAAATTGAAATTTCCTCTTTTTATTTGTTTTTGGCAAAATCTAAGCATGAAAAAGTTAAAATTTTAATGTTTAGGTAACTTTCATTTTGCTTTTTATTTGTGTGTGTGAGTGTATGAGCCTAAATTTCCTTTTGTTCTTCTTAATCTTCATGAAGTGTGTGTGAGTGTAGGTGTATAACTTTTATGCTTTGATTCAAATTGTGTAGAGTGTGTGAGTGTATGTGTTAAATCTTTTATGCTTTCTTTTAATTGCTATCTTTTAATGCTTTGTTCAAATTATGTAGAGTGTGTGAGTGTAGGTGTTAGCTTTATTACTTTCTTGAATTTCTTATGGAGTGTGTGTGTCTGTGTGTATTTATTTCCGCCTACTCGTTAAGAGTTAAATGGCGCACCGTTTTCATTTTCAGTCCTACTCGTTCGAGTAGGACTTGTAATTTTTCTTTCTTTATTTTTCCGCCTACTCACTTGAGTTAAATGGCCGGACTTTATAGCCCTGTAATCGCATTTATTTTCTCCTACTCATTTGAGTAGGACTCGCTTTCATTTCAGTCCTACTCGTTTGAGTAGGACTTGCAATTTTCAGCTTTTATTTACCGCCCCCACTCGTTTGAGTGGGACTCGCAAATTTGAAATATGCAAATTTCTTTTATGTGTAACTTAGTTCCTGTTTAATTTATAATTTGAAGTGTGCGTGAGTTCTTGTTTTAGCTAATTTTTCAGCTTTCTAAATGTTCTTTTATTTTTCTTATGTCCCCTTCTTATAATAATTTAGTGTTTAATTTCGAACTCACGCCTCACTAAATTATAAGCCGTCCCCATACCGATGTGTGGCTAATCGCTATTAGCCTCGCTATCGAAGAGCATTGGGACATTTAAAATGATTTATAATAATTAAAGCTCTTTATTTTCATTTAATTTAAGCACTTAAGGTTTACCCCGGGTTTACGACGCGTAGGACCACATATCGATGTGTGGGCCCTATTTCCGTAGTCCATATGCTAGCTAGCCGAGAGGCCGTGCATATGGACCGATCACCCCTGGGTAAATAGAGTTGCGTGCATACCCTCGAGAGAGGACAAGCGTAATTCTACCGGATTGGGTTCCCCACCCAATAGCGGGGTTCTTAGCGTAAAGCGGGCGTTAAGAGGAATCCTTCGTCGGACTAACGTTCGGTCGAATAGTCTTAACGTTTAGGTGAGCGATATCGCTATAGCTAGGTGAGCTCAAATTTATGGAACCTCCTCGGCCAAGTTGTCTTATTATTAATTTGAAAACTAAGTCTTTTTATTATTAAAAATTGTTTTAGTCTTAATCTGATTCGATGCCGAGCGTTAACCCTTCATCGAATATTTTCTAAATCGTTCTTTTTTTGCTCCTTTGCTTTTCCGTCTTTTATTAAGTAAAAAATCCACCTTACTTTCAGTAAAATAATAGTCCTCCCAGAGGAGTAAGAATATTCAACACGACCCCGAGAATAATACGACCTCGGTATTCCCCCGAATATCGAGTACTACTTGCGATAGGTGCACTTGCCTCTATTAGCACGCCCGCGGCGATCGACTCACCGAACCAACCACAGTAAGAGTCTGTTCGCGGGCGCATCAAGTTTTTGGCGCCGTTGCCGGGGAATCTCTTTTCGAGTTGCTATTTCGAATTCCGGAGTCTATTACTTTTACTTATTTTCTATATAAAAAAAACAAAACTAAAAACTTTATTTTAAAACAAAAAAAAAGAAGTTTATTTTGTTTTATTTTTGTTTGGGTGTATGACCCGTGGACAACCCTCAGAGTCTGAAGATTTTGACTTCGACCCTGAGATCGAACGCTCTCTTGCGCGTATTCGATCTCAACGCCGAAATCCTTCTTTAGATCCCGAGGAATCTATCGGAGAACCCACTGGTGTAGTTATGGCCGCGCCTAACCCTCCCCCGGCGGCCGAGCGTACTATGTCTTATTACGCCCGGCCTAACCTGGATGATTCTGGGTCGAGTATTGTTCGCCCTGCGGTGGCCAATAATAATTTTGAAATAAAGTCAAGTGTCATTCAAATGGTCCAAAACGCCGTGCAGTTCGATGGATTGCCGGATGAGGACCCGAATGTCCACTTGTCCAATTTCTTGGAGATATGCGACACCTTCAAGATTAATGGCGTCACTGATGACGCCATTCGTTTGCGCTTATTTACTTTTTCCCTTAAGTCCAAAGCCAAGGCGTGGTTGAATGCCCTCCCGCGAGGATGTATCACTACATGGGCTGAGTTGACGGAACGGTTCCTAACGAAGTACTTTCCGCCCGCAAAAACTGCAAAGTTGCGGGCGGACATTTCTTCGTTTGTGCAGAACGATCCTGAGTCTCTATACGAGACTTGGGAACGGTTTAAGGAATTCCTCCGCCGTTGCCCGCACCACGCGCTGCCAACGTGGTTGCAAGTTCAAATTTTTTATAATGGGCTGAATTTTCAGACGCGTCAAATGATTGACGCGGCTGCCGGGGGTACGCTTAACAACAAAACCACCGAGGCCGCCCAGGCTTTATTCGAAGAGATGGCTATGAACGCCTATCAATGGAACGTCCCGCGGGGACGGCCAAAGCCGGCGGCTGGTCTTTTTGAAGTGGATGCCACTGCTCTCTTGACCCTTCAAGTTGAAAGGTTAACAAAGCAGGTGGCGGAGATGTCTGCTGCCTCCTCCACTCCGCCTTGTTTTATTCCCCCTAACGTCTGCGTAGCTGAAGAGTTCGTGGACTTCATGGGAAATTCGGCTCGTCCTCCCTTCAACCCCAACAACAACCCTTATAGTAATAACTATAATCCGGGTTGGAGGAATCACCCCAACTTCTCGTGGAGCAACCCGAATAATGCTCAGCGTCCCCCTATTTCTTTTGCGCCCGGATTTCTTCCTCCTCCTCCTCTTCCGAAACCCTCCCCGATGGAGGAAAATTTTTCGAAGTATATTGCGTCCAATGAGTCAAATATCCGGAACATCACCGGATCGCTAAAAACACTCGAACAACAGGTTGGACAGCTGGCGAGGATGATGTCCGAGCGCGCGCTCGGGGCACTGCCGGGAAACACGGAGCCCAATCCGTGGGAGAACGCCAACGCTATAACCCTCCGTAGCGGAAAGGAGGTGGTCGATCCAAAACGGACCGACCCTCAGGTACATATTTCACCTCCGACCCCTCTTCCCCTTTCTTCGCTTACGCCGCCTTTACCTATTATAAAAGAAAAAATTATTTTAAACAAGGCTCTTCCGTATCCGCATAAATTAGATAACGAGCGTAAGGACGCGCAATATGAAAAATTTATTTTATTATTAAAACAAATTCACATTAATGTTCCTTTTTGCGAGGCTATCTCGCAAATGCCCAAATATGCGAAATTTTTAAAAGAACTACTTTCTAATAAACGTAAATTAGAGGATATTTCGCATGTATCTCTCAACGCTGTCTGCTCGGCGGCCCTTACTAATAAATTGCCCACAAAACAAAACGACCCGGGACGGTTTTCCATCCCGTGCCTTTTTGGCGATATATTAGTAAAGTACGCCTTAGCTGATTTAGGGGCTAGCATTAATCTGATGCCGTTCTCGCTCTTTTCGCGTTTAGGTTTGGGTACTCCTAGTCCTACGAATATGCGCATCCAATTAGCGGATCGCTCGGTTAAGTTCCCTATCGGGGTAGTGGAGGACGTCCTTGTCCGAGTCGACAAGTTTACCTTCCCGGTAGACTTCGTCATCTTAGATATCGAGGAGGACGCCGAGGTACCAATAATACTCGGTCGCCCTTTTCTCGCCACCTCCCGCGCACTAATAGATGTTAGTAATGGTAGCCTTCTCCTCCGAGTAGGCGATGACCAAGTTACTTTCTCTATTAATCCCTCGATGGACAATTTGTCATCGAGCGACGATTTCTGCTACTCTTTAGATACCTTTTTCGGAGATCGTTCTTCTCCCATTTTCGAGTCCGTATTTTTAAACGACGATATTTATGCGCTCGAAAATTTCAACTGCGATGAGGATACGTCTATCGACTTGCCTTTCGAACCAATTGGTAAGAAAGACATAGGAATTAAAACCTCCCTAGAAGAACCGCCCATCCTAGACCTCAAACCCTTACCCGCTTCGCTCAAATACGCTTTTTTAGGAAAAGGAGATACGCTTCCCGTTATCATTTCTTCGGACTTGAGTGATTCGGAGACTTCCGATTTATTGGAAGTTTTATTTAGACATCGCCACGCAATTGCGTGGCAAATCTCTGACTTAAAGGGGATTAGCCCCTCCTTTTGCACCCATAAGATTTTCCTTAACGATAATTGCCGCAAAACGATTCAGCCGCAGCGTCGTCTTGACCCAAACATGAAAGTCGTCGTTAAAGCCGAAATCATTAAGTTATTAGATGCGGGAATTATCTACCCTATTTTGGACAGTGCATGGGTTAGTCCCGTGCATGTCGTACCCAAGAAGGGCGGTCTTACCGTAGTGGCGAATGAGCATAACGAGCTTGTCCCAACTCGTACTGTTACGGGTTGGCGAGTGTGCATCGATTATAGAAAACTTAATGACGCCACCCGCAAGGACCATTTCCCTCTGCCATTTCTAGACCAGATTTTAGAGCGTTTATCCGGTCATCCGTATTATTGTTTTCTTGATGGTTTATCGGGGTTTTTCCAAATCCCCATTTCCCCCGATGATCAAGAGAAAACAACTTTTACTTGCCCGTTTGGCACCTTCGCATATCGAAGAATGCCATTTGGACTCTGCAACGCGCCAGCTACATTCCAAAGATGTATGCTAGCGATCTTTGGCGAGCTAGTAGAAGACATTATGGAAGTCTTTATGGATGACTTTTCTGTTTTCGGACGCTCTTTTCCCGATTGCCTTCAAAATTTAGATCGTGTCCTTCAACGGTGCGAGGACACAAGCCTTGTTTTAAATTGGGAAAAATGCAACTTTATGGTTCGAGGAGGTTTGGTTCTCGGCCATATGATTTCGTCTAAGGGGATAGAGGTGGATAAGGCCAAGATAGAAATTATAGAAAAACTTCCGCATCCAACAAACGTAAAATCTATTAGGAGTTTCTTAGGCCATGCGGGCTTTTATCGACGCTTCATTCAAGACTTTTCAAAAATAACCAAGCCGCTAACTCACCTCTTGGAAAAGGAATCACGTTTCATCTTTAGTAGCGAATGCGAGTCCGCCTTTAATTTGATAAAACAAAAACTTATCTCTTCACCAATTTTAGTGGCCCCTAATTGGTCCCTTCCGTTCGAAATAATGTGCGACGCTAGTGATATTGCCTTAGGTGCCGTTCTTGGCCAACGCGTCGAAAAACATTTTCACCCTATTTATTACGCTAGCAAGACGCTCACTTCCGCACAAGTAAATTACACGACAACGGAAAAGGAACTCTTCGCCGTCGTTTTCGCTTTCGATAAGTTTCGCTCGTATATAACGCTATCTAAAGTTATCGTTTTTACCGATCACTCCGCGCTTAAATATTTATTAGCTAAAAATGATGCGAAGCCCCGCCTTCTTCGATGGATTCTCCTCCTACAAGAGTTTGATTTGGAGATCTGAGATAAGCGGGGAGCGGAAAATCTAGCGGCGGACCACCTCTCCCGTTTAGAAAATCCGGGTGCGGAAGCGCTCGTCGAATCTGAAATAAATGACAGATTCCCCGAGGAACGCCTTCTTGCCATTAATAATTCTTCGTCATCTTCGCCTTGGTTCGCAGATTTTGCAAATTTCTTAGTGGCGCGGGTCCTTCCAAAAGAGTTTTCCAGTCATCAAAAGAAGAAATTCTTTTCTGACTTGAAAAATTTCTTTTGGGAGGACCCATTTCTTTTTCGTATCTGCGCGGACCAAGCGGTTCGACGATGCGTTGCGGGCGTGGAGTGCTTGCAAATTCTTAAGCACTGCCACGAGGGTCCAGCCGGGGGGCATTATCAAGCCAACCGGACCGCTCGGAAGGCGCTCGAGGCGGGCTACTTTTGGCCCACTCTCTTCAAAGACGCGCATAATTTTGTGCGTGCATGCGATAGCTGTCAGCGGTCGGGTAACATCTCTCGTCGCGACGAGATGCCCCAAAACATGTTTTTAGAGTGCGAAGTCTTCGATTTGTGGGGCATAGATTTTGTTGGCCCCCTACCTCCGTCTTTCAAAAATATGTATATTTTAGTGGCGGTCGACTACGTATCAAGGTGGGCGGAAGCGCAAGCTCTCCCCACCAATGATGCGCGAGTCGTCGTTACATTTCTTAAAAAATTATTTTCTCGCTTCGGCACGCCTCGCGCAATTGTTAGTGATAGGGGAACGCATTTCTGTAACGCTCTTATGGCTAAGACGTTAGCTAAATACGGATCACGCACAAGCTTGCCACCCCCTACCACCCGCAAACAAGTGGCCAAGTCGAGGTAGTAAATCGAGAGATTAAGCGAATTTTAGAAAAAACCGTTTCGCTAAATAGGAAAGATTGGTCCGTTAAACTCGACGATGTGTTGTGGGCGTATCGGACGGCATACAAAACCGCTATTGGATGTACGCCGTTCCGGTTAGTCTACGGCAAAGCGTGCCATTTACCCGTAGAATTAGAACATCGCGCACTTTGGGCTTTAAAACTCTTAAACCTCGACTCCAACTTAGCCGCTCAGAATAGAAAACTGCAACTAAACGAGCTCGATGAATGCCGTGCGAACGCTTACGAGAGCAATAAATTCTATAAGGAGCGCTCTAAGTTATATCACGATCGAAAAATCAAGTCCCAAAACTTATTTTCTCCGGGCGATCTTGTCCTTCTTTACAATTCACGTCTTAGGCTTTTTCCAGGTAAATTAAAATCTAGATGGTCCGGTCCCTTCCTAGTTGAAGAAGTTTTTCCTTATGGAACCGTACTCCTCTCCCACCCGGACAAAGGCTCTTTTAAAGTAAACGGTCATCGGTTAATGTCTTATATAGCAGGACACCCAGTGATCGGTTTTAGCGAAACCATAACTTTCCTCCACCTAATAAACCCGCCCAAATAGTCAAGCTACACGACTATAAACAAAGCGCTCCTGGGAGGCACCCCTCGCTTATCTTTTTCGCTCTTTCCTTATTACCTTTGCTGTTTTTTTCTAATAAACGCAGGGTTTCTGATCGGCCTCCCCCTACGCGTTTCAGGGAAGCTTCTACCCCCTTCCCTTTCTTTTCTTTGTATATATTGTCTTTCCTTTCTGTTCTGCATACTTACGATACAACATTGGGGACAATGTTGGACTTAAGTATGGGGGTGTTTTCGTACTTTACTTTCTGCACTTCATTTTTTTTTTCTGCATTTCAAAAAAAATACAAAAAAAAATACATATAACAACAAAAACAAAAAAATTAAAAAACATCTTAAAATGAAACAAAAAAATTTTAAATGAAAAAATCCAAAAAAAATTTTTTTGTTTTGTTCTCTTTCTTTCTTTTTTCCAAAAAACTTAAAAACAATTAAAAAACAAAAAAGAGAAAACAAAAAAAATATATTTAGTTTCACTTTGTAAATATTTTTTCTACTTCCTCTTTTCTCTCTCCTCCTTCCTCATTCTTGTACAAACCTTTTTATTCTCTTATTTTTGTACATATTATGAAAATTCTCTTAAAACAAAAATTCAAAAAAATTGAGAAAAACAAAAATACAAACAAAAAAAAGATAATAAATGAAAAACAAAAAAATAATGATAACAAAAACTATAAAAATCAAAAAATAAATGTTTTGAAATAAATAAACTAAATATTCCATACTTAACTTTTCTGCTATCCAAAAATTCAGTTTTGAGTTTATTTATATGCGAATTTGATTAATTCTTTGTTCACTACCCGTTTATTAATTATTGATTGAAAATTTTAAATAGCCGGGGTTAAGTTTTAAAGAATATTTTATGCTTTGTTAAAACTAGCGAACTCGTTTTAGGCACTACTTCTAATTTTTCATTAATAGGAGCACGTATATTATGTTAGGAAATAACGACTATAAAATTCAATTATACTTACTTTTAGCTTTCTGAAAAAAATTGGAACGTACAAATTATAAAGGTTGCTCTCAAAAATTTTTAGGATTACAATCTAGTTTTCCTTTCTCCCCTTATTTTTCATGACCTACTTGGCATGATAAAATTTTCTATCCTTAAAAGATTCTATGTCAATGGGAATAAGATTTCGTTCCGTAAACATAGGCACCCAATAATTTTAAAAGATTATATATGGAGTAAGAGGATAAAATTCATTACTCCTACAAATATACATTGGGTTAATTTTATTATTATGAAGTTGAAAAACAAAAATCATATTAGGAAAATAAGATTTCGTTTTCCTAATAATCCAAAAGAAAAAAAAATGGAGGTTCGAGAAAAAATTACCTCACCTCAAATATCAAAACCCTCTTCATAAACCCACTACCCCCTTAGCCAATTACACGATTCTAGAATTAATTCAAAAATCTTTTTGAGAGCATAATTAGTAAATTGTATTATTTCCAGTTGCACTCGTATAAGCTAGAGTTCTTATAATTCCAAACTATTTTCGTTAATCTAACCATTTCAAATGTTGCCTTCTATTTGATTACATCAAGAAGTCTTTTGGCCAAAACTTTTGAGCTATTTAAATCATCTACATAATTTTAGGACTTAACTCTTACACCCCGTATATTTATTTCGATCTCTCTTATAATTGATTAAGCGGTAGCTAAAACTTAGAGTTTTGTTTTATTTCTTATAGATTCACCTCAAACTTTTGCTCTGGAATAGTAAAAGCCTAAGTATGGGGGTATTTGATGAACTGTAAATATACGTATTTTTATGCACATTAATTTAGTCATTTTCATTTATTTTCGCCGTTTTTATTTATTTTTGTTCAATAAAATGTTCCTATTCTTGTAAATTTGCTTCTAACTTGTTTTATTTTATTTTGCAGAAAAATTCCAAAATCTGCCAAAATTTGGGAAGTACACGCCCGTGACACATTGGTCACGCCCGTGACCGGGCCGTGACTGCGCATTTCCTATGAAATCGGAAAATTTGTGAAGTAAAAGCTCGACACGCCTGGCGACACGCCCGTGTCACCCGACACGGGGCGTGACCCAAGCCCGTGTCCTCTCCTCTCGACGAATTCATCTCGACGATCGTCGAGTGTCGACACCAACAGTCACGCCCAGTGTCACGCCCGTGACCTGGGGCGTGACTCAATTTCCGCTCGACGATTTCGACTCGACACTTTCCGCTCGACATTCGTCGAGTGTCGACACCAACTGACGCGCCCAGCGTCACGCCCGTGACCTGGGGCGTGATCTTTCCACCTGGCCCGACAAGATGCTGAAAAAGACTTTCGATGCAACCCGCGCCCGGTTCTACCTCCCCGACACGCCCAGAGTCACGCCCGTGACCTGGGGCATGACTGCTGCGAACGTAGCCCGAAGTCAACTTTCCTGTCCAATCGCCAGCCGCCTTCATGAATAGTACTGTCACACCCCCCCCCCCCTACACGCCCGTGACCGAGGGCGTGTACTTAGAAATTTTTTCCTATAAATAGCCCAGTTCTGTAAGGTCCAAGGGTTCAGATTTTTGGGCCAATTTAGTGTCTTTTTGTGGGCTTAATCCGTGGATACTAGTGCTATGTAAGGAGATTTCTCCCTTCTTATTTCATGTTTTATTTTGCTTTATCTTCTAGCTTTGTAATAGTTTGATAATTTCAATAAAAATGTTAGATTTTCTCTCTCTATATAGCATGAAAATTCATTTGGATGGCTCACTTCTTCTCCCTTTTTTATCCTTGGTTTCATCCTTGTTCTTCATTTATGAAATGTGTGTGTGTGTGTATGAGTGTAATTTACTTTACTTTACATGTCTTTAACTTGTCTTCATGCTTAGAATTTTGATTTCATTCTCATGAATTTATAAAAGAGATTCAAAAAGTGATTTTGTTCCCTTTTTTACTTAGTTTTCTTTTAGGATTGTAAAACCTCTTTTTGTTCTTTTCATCTTCTTTTTACCTTTTTTATCACTTTCATAAAGTCATAAGAATGAAAATGTTGGCATTTTAATTTTCCAAAAACTTTGGTTTTTAATTTGTTTTGAAAAACTTTTGTCTTCTAAAATTGAAATTTCCTCTTTTTATTTGTTTTTAGCAAAATCTAAGCATGAAAAAGTTAAAATTTTAATGTTTAGGTAACTTTCATTTTGCTTTTTATTTGTGTGTGTGAGTGTATGAGCCTAAATTTCCTTTTGTTCTTCTTAATCTTCATGAAGTGTGTGTGAGTGTAGGTGTATAACTTTTATGCTTTGATTCAAATTGTGTAGAGTGTGTGAGTGTAGGTGTTAAATCTTTTATGCTTTCTTTTAATTGCTTTCTTTTAATGCTTTGTTCAAATTATGTAGAGTGTGTGAGTGTAGGTGTTAGCTTTATTACTTTCTTGAATTTCTTATGGAGTGTGTGTGTCTGTGTGTATTTATTTCCGCCTACTCGTTAAGAGTTAAATGGCGCACCGTTTTCATTTTCAGTCCTACTCGTTCGAGTAGGACTTGTAATTTTTCTTTCTTTATTTTTCCGCCTACTCACTTGAGTTAAATGACCGGACTTTATAGCCCTGTAATCGCATTTATTTTCTCCTACTCATTTGAGTAGGACTCGCTTTCATTTCAGTCCTACTCGTTTGAGTAGGACTTGCAATTTTCAGCTTTTATTTACCGCCCCCACTCGTTTGAGTGGGACTCGCAAATTTGAAATATGCAAATTTCTTTTATGTGTAACTTAGTTCCTGTTTAATTTATAATTTGGAGTGTGCGTGAGTTCTTGTTTTAGCTAATTTTTCAGCTTTCTAAATGTTCTTTTATTTTTCTTATGTCCTCTTCTTATAATAATTTAGCGTTTAATTTCGAACTCACGCCTCACTAAATTATAAGCCGTCCCCATACCGATGTGTGGCTAATCGCTATTAGCCTCGGCATCGAAGAGTATTGGGACATTTAAAATGATTTATAATAATTAAAGCTCTTTATTTTCATTTTAATTTAAGCACTTAAGGTTTACCCCGGGTTTACGACGCGTAGGACCACATATCGATGTGTGGGCCCTATTTCCGTAGTCCATATGCTAGCTAGCCGAGAGGCCGTGCATATGGACCGATCACCCCTGGGTAAATAGAGTTGCGTGCATACCCTCGAGAGAGGACAAGCGTAATTCTACCGGATTGGGTTCCCCACTCAATAGCGGGGTTCTTAGCGTAAAGCGGGCGTTAAGAGGAATCCTTCGTCGGACTAACGTTCGGTCGAATAGTCTTAACGTTTAGGTGAGCGATATCCCTATAGCTAGGTGAGCTCACATTTGTGGAACCTCCACGGCCAAGTTGCCTTATTATTAATTTGAAAACTAAGTCTTTTTATTATTAAAAATTGTTTTAGTCTTAATCCGATTCGATGCCGAGCGTTAACCCTTCATCGAATATTTTCTAAATCGTTCTTTTTTTGCTCCTTTGCTTTTCCGTCTTTTATTAAGTAAAAAATCCACCTTACTTTCAGTAAAATAATAGTCCTCCCGGAGGAGTAAGAATAGTCAACACGACCCCGAGAACAATACGACCTCGGTATTCCCCCGAATATCGAGTACTACTTGCGATAGGTGCACTTGCCTCTATTAGCACGCCCGCGGCGATCGACTCACCGAACCAACCACAGTAAGAGTCTGTTCGCGGGCGCATCACTTATCCAAAGAAGCTATGCGCAACAACTACCAGCAGAGATATACTCTGACTCGATAGTAGAAGTTGCCACACATTTCTACTTCTTACTGCTCCATGAAATAATACGTCTTCCGAGGAATTGGCACGTCCTAGAAGTGCTATTTTTGTCGCCCCTGCTTCCTGCAAAATCAACATCTGAAAAGTCAACTAGCTCTACATCATTACTTCTTAGGTACCATAAGCCAAGATTAGGTATGCCCTTAAGGTATCTTAAAATTTGCTTTTTAGCGACGTAATGAGATTCCTTAATGTTCACCTGATATCTAGCGCAGAAACATGTTGAAAACATTATATCTGGTCTACTGGCAGTCAGGTAGTGCAAGGATCCAATTATGCTTCTGTACTTGGTTTCATCGAAAGGTTTCCCTTTCTCATTCTTGTCTAGAGACACAGTTGAACCCATTGGTGTCCTTATAGAGGATGCGCACTCCATTCTGAATTTCTTAAGAAGCTCCTTGGTGAACTTCGTCTGAGAGATGAAAATTCCATCTTCAGATTGCTTCACCTGAAGTACTAAGAAATAGTTCAGCAATCCCATACTGCTCATTTCAAACATACCTTGCATAAGTTTAGAAAACCTCTTGCACAGGTTGTCTTCCGTAAAGCCAAAAATAATATCATTGACATAGATTTTCACTACCAGAATCTTGCCTTTAACTTCCCCAAGAAATAATGTCGTGTCTATCTTTCCCCTTGTGAACTTGTTCTCAAGAAGAAAGCTAGACAACGTCTAATACCATGCTCGGGGAGCTTGCTTTATCTCGTATAATGCTTTATTCAAAAAGTTAATGTAATCAGGGAAATTAGAATTGACAAAACCTGGGAGTTGCACTATGTATACTTCCTCTTTCATATATCTATTTAGAAATGCTGACTTCACGTCCATTTGGTAGACGGTGAAGCCTTTGAGGGAAGCATAAGCAAGAAACATCTTGATCGTCTCGAGCCGAGCCACTGGTGCAAATGTCTGGACTTATTATTGATGATTACTCCATGTTCATCCAGCTTGTTTCTGAATATCCACATGGTGCCGATCACGTTTTGTCCCTTTTGTCTGGGCAGCAGCTCCCAGACTTTGCATTGTTCAAATTAGTTGAGCTCCTCTTGCATTGCCATTATCCAAGAGGTGTCTTTATTTGCGTCCTCAAACTTCTTCGGCTCAACTTACGATAGAAAACTGAGTTGCAAGATCTCATTAGTTGTACCTTTTCTAGTTCTAACACTGTCGCATGGCTCTCCAATGATCAAATCAGCTGGGTGATACCTTAGGTGTCTGAGCCCCAGATTTCATGCTCTCCCTCTAGTAGACTCTGCAACATCTGGTGTTGCCTCTGTAGGTTGAGGCAATTCTTCTTATAGAGCCTCTTCATCCACCAAGCCTGGATTGATGAGCTTGACAGAGCTTGGAGCTTCTTACTTGGCAGCTTCATCCAAGCTTAGCTCCTTGAACCTGGTACCTGCATCTGCACCAATAATACAAGACGAGCTACTATGAAGCATGCTAGTCTCATCAAATACATGCAACATTTATAGACTTTTCTACCACCAGAGTTTTCTTATTGAAAATCTCTAATGCCTTACTATGGTTATTATACCCTATAAAAATACCTTCAAAACACTTTTCACTAAACTTCGTGCGGTAATACTTCCCATTATTAAGTACGAAGCATTTACTTCTAAAGATTTTAAAGTAGAACACAGTTAGTTTTCTGCCCTTCAATAGCTCATAGGGGGTCCTACAATAGTTTTTGTTGATGAGTGCTCTGTTTTGCACGTGACAAGCCGTGTTGACTGCTTCAGCCCAGAAGTACTCTGTAAGTGAAGTGTCGTTCAACATGGTTGTACATGCTTCAATTAGGGTCCTATTCCTTCTCACAGCAACTATATTTTACTGTGGAGTACGCGGGTAGGAAAACTCATGAAGGATACCTTGTCTTTCACAAAATTTTGTCATTGCACCAGACTCAAACTCTGTTCCATGGTCACTTCTGATTTTGACCACTGAGCAGTCCAATTCATTTTGAATTTGCTGGACAAAATTAGTGAAAGAATCGAAGGTGTCTGACTTGTGTTTCAGAAATAACACCCAAGTAAAATGCGAGTAGTCATCAACAATTACTAACGTATAGACCTTACCTCCTAAGTTGTGATATGCATAGGACCGAATAAGTCCATATGAAGCAAGTATAAGCTTCATGGAGAATTTTTCTCAGCAATACCCTTGAAGGTAACCCATGTCTGCTTACTTATTTGATAGGAGTGACATGGACTCTCTTTAAGGCACTTAATGTTTGGGGCATCATGCACAAAGTTGTGAGAATATAGCATATTTAAGGTTTTGAAATTAATATGTGATAATCTCTTGTGTCATTGGTTACAAAGAAATGCACAATCTTTTGCAATAAAACATATTGGTGTAGAATTGTCTATGCAAAGGAAATTTAAACAAAAAATATTTCTACTTTGAGTGCCTGTTAAGACCATCTCCAGATTTGCAAATGACTTTATCAAACACTTGTCCTTGCAGAACACAATGATGTAGCTTTTGTCATATAGTTGACTTATGCTTATGAGATTATGGTGTAATCCTTCAACATAAGTCATGTCTGTAAAGAGACTACGTCGTTGGAAATCATACCATAACCTTTTGTTGTTCCCCTGTCTGGCCCTCCAAAGATTACTTTTGGTCCGTCTTTGACTGGGGTATAGTCATGCAAAAGACTTCTTGTCCCGGTCATGTGCCGAGAGCATCCACTGTCAAAATACCAGATCAGAGTTGTATTGACCTTTGGACATACCTGCAAAAATAGATCATTTTACTTTAGGAACCGAAACATATTTGGGTTCTTGGTTCCTGGTCACCTGAACACCACTAGGAATATTAACCTTGCGAGTGGTCGGTTCGTATTGCAAACAGTCTGCGCCAAAGTCAACAATTTTGTCGTGGTACCAACAGTCAAACCTATTGTATCTCTTTTTGTACTCCTGCTTCACCCTTTCAACGTGAGGTCTAGCAGAGGCAGCATTCTTAGAGGTGGAGGCCTCCTGGTTGCAGCATACACAGGGGCTTCCCATCTCCTTAGCCATAGACATAACATATTTAGCTTTTTGTTGCCTTCTTATAATTATGGCCATGTACATAAGGACCATAACTCTTCATTTGAAGTTCTTCATAAGGTGATTTGAACACGGTGCCACCAAAGTCACTGTGATGGGTCCATCCCTGGTATCTATTCTTGGGCTCTACATGAGTAGGCCTAGCATGATGACCATAGGACAACTCATGGTCAAACTTATTCGTTGGGAAGATTACCTTCCTAAACGAAGGTTGACTCATGTTTGACTTCCCCTTTTCCTTGGCACTAGCCTTCCGGGCAGCCTTACCCTTTCCACCGATGTGTCCAATACTACTACCCTTCTTCTGATCTGAGAACTCATTAATGAGAGGGAGAACAGTCTTCGGCTTGGAGTAACTCTCAATGAGTTTTCTCTCCACCGCGAGCTTTTCTTACAGCTCATCGAGATATTTTTCCTTCAGACATAATGTCTCAGTAGAGCCCTTGAGTTCCTCTTTCAAGGAGTGGACTTCATCTCTGAGAGGAAGTAATTGTGCAATTTCTTCCTTCAGATTAACTTCCACTGCCTTGAGGGAGGCAATCTCTTTTAACTGCTTTCGGATTGCCTTCCGGCATTTGATGAAAGCCTTTAATAGGTGCTCATGCTGAGAAATCAATTCTGACTCGTCCTCATCAGAAGATTAGTCTTCATGACCATTAGTAGACGTTTCAGATTCTGAGAGAATAGTGTCTGAGTTTACCTCCCATGGTACTCGAAGTTGCCCACTTCCTTGTCAGATTGAGCCATAAGTCCAAAGTAAGCTTCTTCGTTCTCAGTGCTCGACCCACTCGAGTTACTGTCACTGAGAGACTTTGACTTTTTGTCCACGAAGCTCTTTTCTTCTTTCTTCTTCCCTTTGAAGGATCTCTTCTCGTCCCTCCTAGAGCTATCCTTCTTCTTAAAAGGACACTCCTCAATCATGTGATCTAATTTATTACAGCAGTAGCAAACAACGTCAGAGGAAAACTATTGGTTAGGTTTGGATCTATACATGTCCTACTTGTTGTATCTTATCTTGGTATGATCACTGTCACGATGTGATCTCCTGGAATCTGAAGAGGATGACCTATTTTTCATTTGTCTCCCCTTGCTTAGCAGCTTCTTGAACTGTTTGGAGATGAGCGAAAATTCTCCATCAGATAACTCGGAGCTAGACGTGCTTGGCTCAGAGTCTTTTATAGTGTTAGGAGCTCGTGTCCTTATGGGTGACACAGCTTTTGATTTCCTCGAACCATCTGCCATCAGATCCACAGACTTTTCTATGCTAGACGTTCCGTTGCTTTTCTCCTCCTTCTTCCTGGTATTCTTTTGAAGCTCATAGGAGAGCAGCTTTCCAAACAGGTTTTGTGGGTGTATCTCCGGCAGCTTCCCAAATTCTCTAATGGCAACAACTTTTGTGTCCCAGTCCTTTGTCAAGGATCTAAGGAATTTGTCGTTCAATTCACCATAAGTGAAGACGCGGTCGTAGTTCCTGAGACCGTTCACTAACTTTAAGAACTTCTCGAAGCTGTTAGCTATGGAATCATTGGAACATTGCTTGAAGGCTTCGTATTCCTGGTTCAACAACGATCTACGATCGTCTCTTACTTCTTCAGTACCTTCTAAAAGTGATGACTCAGATACTGAGGTATTGATCTAACTAACTCTATAGGGGGGGTGTGAATAAAGTATTTTAAAAACTTTAAGTTATTTTTACAATGGATTAAAATAGGTGATATATATGTATAAGAAAAGAAAATATTGCAGCACAACAAGTAAGAAAGTAGAGCACAACCAGACGACACAATGAAATTTATAGTGGTTCCCCAATAAACCTGGCTACATACAATCTTCTACCACCCTGGTAGGAATCCATTATAGGTTTTTGAACAGGTGCCCTGCCACCACAGATTTTTTTTCAGGTGCCCTGTCATCATAAGATCTATTTTCTAATGGAGATCAAGCAAACTTTTGAGCTTTTGATCAGGTGCCCAAAAACCAAACCAAGTATTTTGATCAGGAGACTTGAAAACCAAAGGTTTAACTTTTGAAGGGAGTTATAACCCTGTACATAGTTGGATGAAATAAACAAAAAGGTTGAAGATGTTCTTCTCTGTCAATAATCTGAGAGAAGACCAGTGGATTTGATGATGTTGTCAAAGCTCCCCCTGAGTTATACAAATCTGATCAGGAGTGGAGACTTTGCTTCAAGGTGTAGGCTTTAAAAGATGAACACTTCTTCTTCCAGTAAATGATTTTGAGAGATGGAGTTATTGGTCTCAGATTGAATATTGTGTTGTTGGAAGAAAACTTGAAGAAGATGATTGATGCTAAAGATCACGGTAGTGAATCGGTCGCACAAGTAATATAAAATGGGCGAGTTTTCCCGAGTATCGATCTCTCAAGGAACACAGTAAGGTGGAGTTAATTTTGAGGAGGACTTGAGATTGAAGTCCTTAGGTCGGAGTTAACTAAGGGGGGTTTTGATATTTGCGGAAAAAGAAAGTAAAAATCTAACAACTACTCCTATGCAACGCCGCTATGCGATGCTTCGCCAGGCGGGATGGAAGACTAGTCGGGCCGCTATGCACCGAATCACTAGGCGGATGGGCGAGTAGGCTTGTGGATGAGGTGATGAGAATTACAGAATGATGGTCGTGAGCACCTCTTCGCTATGCATGCCACTAGCAATTCCTAGTGCGGCAAGGGTGGATGGTGGTGGATGGAATATGGCGCACCTCAAGAAAATATACGAAATTACAAATCACAAAGAAATGATTTAATAAAAGCATTTTACAAATAAGCACACATCATCTATAAATAAAGTTTACAACAACACATAAACAACAATAAAGGAAGAACAAGTCAAGAGGTCGACCGAATCCGAAGTCTTGCTGAGGATTCACAGTTGGAATCATCGGGTTGTCAATCCGCGTCCAAGCTCGGTCCTCAACTGTGTCTGGGGTAGAGAAGCGCTGTCGCCACCTTCCAATGGCCCGTCTTCTTCGTGTCACGATAGCGGATGAAAGTTGCAAGCTTCCCTTTGCTTGATGGCTATGGCGTTGAAGCTTGAAATGAACCCAAGAGATGATGGAGGAGGCTGAGAGGAAGCTCCGGCTTGGATTTGGCGGTGAAAACTTGCCCGGAGCACCTCCCTACGATGGAAGATGAAGGGGAACGGCGGAACTCTTCCTCGGAGATGAAAATGGCGGAGAAATGTCGAGCGATCTTGGAAGATTCCGAATTAGGGCGAGACCTGCGATATTTATAGGAAGCAGAATTGAACAATGCGCACGATCACGGGCGCACGACCAGTGGTCATGCACACTATGTCCAGTGATTGTGCGCACTGACATCGCAGAATATAAAGATGAACTGGGATAATGCGCACGAGCAGTGGCGCATGACCAGTGGTCGTGGGCACTAAGTTCAATGGTCGCGCGATTACCCCAGACAGGACTCCAGGAAAAGAGGAATCAATGCACACGATCAGCGTCGCACGACTGTTGGTCGTGTGTACTATGTCTAGTGGTCGTGCGATTACCCCAAGCAGATTTTGGAAATCAGGGTACATTGTGCACGATCATCGGCGCACGACCAGTGGTCGTGCGCACTATATTCGATGATCGTGCGCAGTATTCCTGCTTCTAAACATCCCCGGAACACGCACACAACCCCTAAACCCAGCACTGATATGTGCAGACATTCCAGACGAGCACAAAAAGGGAGTAGAAATATTAAAAGTACAAAAATACACAACCACGGGCCTAAGTGTGCACGTCCTATGGAAATAAAGATAAGATGAAATATATACGAGAACGAACTAAAAGTGAAGTGCAAACGCGTGAAAACTAGCCCAGATCAGTCCGAAAATAGGTATAAAAAATGGACTCATCACACCCCCAGACTTAACTGTTTGCGCATCCTGAGCAAACAAAATCTAAGTAGATAGGGAAAATTACTAGCTAACAAAGAAATTGAAGAACAAAGTACCATGCGAAGTCGCATGCTCGCGTGCGTAAAAATAAAATAGAGAAAATTTCTATGTATGCATAATAGTTTATATTTTTCACAATGTGTATCAAAATTTTATTACTACTCAAAAATAGAATCACGGTGAATCATCTGGTCACACGTAGGGAGAAAGTATACTAATCGCTTGGCGAGCATTGCCTAAGATCGGGGCTCGGGATAACCTCCAAAGGAATCCACCTTTGTTGGTGACCATATGCTTGCCCTTTCGCACTCTCTCCACGGCACTGGTTTGGTTCACACACGAATCTATAGGACTTTAGGTGAAGAGATGGGGCTTGGGTTTCGGTGAGGCAAACAATGATAAACAGGAAGGCTAAACACATAACGCAAATGAGCTATCATAAAAAGAATCCCTCTGCTAAGCAAAATACAGATGAGTACACCACACCCCAGACTTAATTTTTCAAATATGGGTGTGTGTACCGCCTACTCCAAATACAATCTCATCTCAAGAAGAATTTTCAATTTTACTTTTACTTTTCACATTTTCACAATTAACATCATTTTTTTAACTTTTCTCTTACTTTTTCAAATTACTTCTCTTTTAATAATTTCAGCAAATATAAGCTTTGGAGCACATCCACATATTCACATGTAAAAGCACGACATCAACACCCCAACATGAAAAATGTAAAACTCTGAAGCTCAACTTGGGTGTGCGACTAGAATTGGCTATGAGGCTTTGGTGAAATCATGGTGGAGCTGAATTAAAAGGAGGGGTAGGCACAATGGGGCTAGCAAGGATAAGACGTTAGGAATGGTACAAAGCTCAACCGGGCCAAAATGTTGGCCTACATCACGCTCATGCGAGTGAACTAACCTATACCCATGCTTCAAGAATAGCTCGGGGAAAGTTCTTAGCCAATGAGAAAGACTATCCATCCTCCCAACTCGAGCAATACGAACCTAACAGCCGTCTACATGCATCCCTAAGCGACCGTCGGATTCACACCGGATTCACCAATTTTTGAGTAGAATAAAAAGATCTTTACGCAAATAGAAAAGTATAAAACCATAAGCATACAGAAAAATTAAATCTACTCGAATTTCTACACGAGACGAGAGTAGTTGACTAGAAATACAACAAGGTCAACATTTTACTCTGTCTCACAATTCTAAGCCAGCACAATAATTTTTCGAAATCATACACAAGAAACGAGTTTAACTCGCAGCACGCAAAATGCTAAGCACGCGCTCATGTGGGTGCAGTGGAGTGTGATGCAATGAACCTATCATAATAAATCTATAAAAGCTTCTAGTTTGCACATGAAATGTGCACGTACAAAAGGTAACAAAACTGGCTCTCCCCCATACTTAAACTAAACTACACAGCATATGATAGAGAAATTAAAATCATAAAGAGCTAAGGGAAGAGGTTACCCAATGCTCAGCCATTGAGCATACCAGAAGACACGTGGAAACCTGAAGCAGGTCCGCCATACGAAGAATCACAACCCCGCCAATACGATTTGCCATGAATACCTGCAGGGGTGAGCTCCAGAAAAACAAAACAAAAATATACAAAATATAAAGAAATACTAAAACTAAGCTAGACATGAAAAATAAAAATACAGGAAATGAAAGATAAGTACTGGGGTTATTTTCATCCCAGCACGACGTATTCGGCTACGAAAAGGTTCTAGCTAATGGGCCTACGAAAAGAAAAATGCACAGGTAACTGTTCCATTATTCGTTGCAGTAACGGGTACGGATACGGTGATAAAATAGTTACCCCTCTGCCTAAATAATCATACATGCTCCTCGCAGGAAGAAGAAATAGGAAGTAGGAGGAGGAGGAGGCCTGGTCCTCACTCATCTCACCACAAAATAAATCCTTGCCTAGCAAGGTATCGTCTACTACAGGGAGAAGGCAGGAGGAGAAAGCAATCAATGGAGCATCCTCAATAGAGGAGGAATCAACCTCCTCGTGAGAGAGGATGCCATCATCAATGACTCGAGCTGAAAGCTCCAAGTCTTCCTGAAGCTCCTATGGAGACTCAACCTGCCCAGACTCAGATAAAGAATGGGGATCAAGAAATAAAGGAGAAGAAGAGCTAAACTAATCAGAAATAAGGTGAGTGGTCCCGGTCTCACTCCCAACAGGATCCCGACATAGATCATCGACGACGTCAAATGAGTCATGGCGAGGGTAATCTGCGAGCTCGAGGTCCTCGGTGGTGGTTTGGACCTCCTCATCCATCAAGGAAGTGGAAACTTCCTCAACTAAGAGGATCTCCTCATCAACGCACCTCGGTGCATCCACATGTTCCAATACGTAATACTTTCCATTAATGAAAATAATATCCTCGTCAAACATGGGTACATCCTCAGGCTCAGAATAACAATCCGGCCGAACAACATCAACCGACTCACTAAAAATAGGGATAGATAATTCTTGCAAAGAAGGCGGAGGAACAACAACATCAGAGAAAATATGTGCAGGTTCCTCCGGCGGTGAATCAACAAGAGGGGAAGAGTGCATGGGGAGAGACAGTGCAACAATGTCGTCACACCGATCATCAGAAAGTCTGATGGGCATATCTGCAGCAGTCCCCCATAGACAAGGTGGTGCTGTGAATATATCATCAGAATCAGAAGGGGAGGCCATTTGGGAGGGTGATAGAGTGAATCGGATACCCGGTTCATCATCCTCCTCCAACTGGCGTTGAAATTCTGTGCAATCTTTCAACACGTGGTCCGTGCTACGATAACACAAACATCGTTTTCCATTACTCCTCGATCCAGGTGGGACCGGAGAGGAATAAGAAAAAGATGAATGCATAAAAGAGGAGTGACCATAAGACCTGGGTTGGTTGCATGAAGTACCATAGGAAGACGGTGCTCCATACACAGAACCACGAGAATTATGCTCCCAATCTTCAGTGGGGCACTCATCACTATCATGCCTATAATCCCCGCACCATCGGCAATGAATATTCATATAAGAATACATGGTGCAACAAGAAGAATTCACCAACAGAAAGTTTCTAAGCAACAATTAACTACACCCCACAGATAAAAGAATAGGAAAACCTGCTACAAAAAAATTAAAACTAGAAGGAGAACAAATAAAAACAAGAAATAGATTCTAAAAACTAAAGCAAAGAGGAAACATGAAATATACAAATGGAAAAGGGCTTCTATCTCCTATCTCCCTCTCCAAAAACTCACACGACTGTGTTCCCCTACAACGGCGCCAAAAACTTGATGTTAAAGATCACGACAGTGAACCGGTCACACAAGTAATATAAAATGGGCGAGTTTTCCCAAGTATCGATCTCTCAAGGAACATAGTAAGGTGGAGTTAATTACGAGGAGGACTTAAGATTGAAGTCCTTAGGTCGGAGTTAACTAAGGGGGGTTTTGATATTTGCGGAAAAAGAAAGTAAAAAAATCTAACAACTACTCCTATGCAACGCCGCTATGCGATGCTTCGCAAGGCGGGATGGAAGACTAGTCGGGCCGCTATGCACCGAATCACTAGGCAGATGGGCGAGTAGGCTTGCGGATGAGGTGATGAGAATGGCGGAATGAGGGTTGTGAGCACCACTTCACTATGCACGCCACTAGCAATTTCTAGTGCGGCAAGGGTGGATGGTGGTGGATGGAATATGGCGCACCTCAAGCAAATATACGAAATTACAAATCACAAAGACATGATTTAATAAAAGCATTTTACAAATAAGCACACATCATCTATAAATAAAGTTTACAACAACACATAAACAACAATAAAGGAAGAACAAGTCAAGAGATCGACCGAATCCGAAGTCTTGCTGAGGATTCACGGTTGGAATCGTCGGGTTGTCAATCCGCGTCCAAGCTCGGTCCTCAACTGCGTCCGGGGTAGAGAAGGGCTGTCACCACCTTCCAATGGCCCGTCTTCTTCGTGTCACGATAGCGAAAGAAAGTTGCAAGCTTCCCTTTGCTTGATGGCTATGGCGTTGAAGCTTGAAATGAACCCAAGAGATGATGGAGGCGGCCGAGAGGAAGCTCCGGCTTGGATTTGGTGGTGAAAGCTTGCTCGGAGCACCTCCCTAGGATGGAAGATGAAGGTGAATGGCGGAACTCTTCCTCGGAGATGAAAATGGCGGAGAAATGTCGAGCGATCTCGGAAGATTCCGAATTAGGGCGAGACATGCGATATTTATAGAAAGCAGAATTGAACAATATGCACGATCACGAGCGCACAACCAGTGGTCGTGCGCACTATGTCCAGTGATCGTGCGTAGTGACATGGTAGATTAGGTAGAAGAACTGGGATAATGCGCACGAGCAGTGGCGCACGACCAGTGGTCGTGCGCACTAAGTTCAATGGTCGTGCGATTACCCGAGACAGGACTCCAGGAAAAGAGGAATCAATGCACATGATCAGTGTCTCACGACTGTTGGTCGTGCGCACTATGTCCAGTGGTCGTGCGATTTCCCCAGACAGATTTTCGAAATCAGGGTACATTGCACACGATCATCGGCGCATGACCAGTGGTCGTGCGCACTATATCTGATGATTGTGCGCAATATTCCTGCTTCTAAACGTCCCCCGAACACACACATGACCCCTAAACCCAGTACTGATATTTGCAGACATTCCAAACGAGCACAAAAATGGAGTACAAATATTAAAAGTACAAAAATACACAACCACGGGCCTAAGTGTGCACTTCCTATGGAAATAAAGATAAGATGAAATATATACGATAACGAACTAAAAGTGAAGTGCAAACGTGTGAAAACTAGCACAGATGAGTCCTAAAATAGGTATAAAAATGGACTCATCAATGATGAACAAGTTGTTCTCTGTATCTGTTTCTTGTACTCTAATTGCTCAGATTTTCTCTTTCTTCTTATTCCGGACTAACTGTAATTCTTATTCTTGACTATTAGACTTATACTGCGCAAGCTTCTGAAAATTTCTTTTATATATTGATTGTTGATTTGAATTTTGAATTTCTTGAAGTCATCTGCATATTTTTTGGGAATTAGAACAGCTATTTTTGTTTTCAATATATTTCCCAAACTGTCCCAGTAAGTATGTTAAGTAATAACTCTGTCAAATCTCTAATTCATGCTGTCAGGAAATGACTATATTCTTGAGAATATTAAGCATTAATTAGCAGAGTATTACTATCTTAATATTTGTAATTAAACAACCTTAGTCGAACTGAGAAACTGTAGAGAAGTATAGTCGAGCATAACCTGGATGGACTTAGTCGAACTCAGTAAAGTTTTCGTCGACCTGAGCTCCAAGTTCGTCGATCTGATAATTCACCATCATCGAGCTAAGCTCCAAGATCGTCGAATCGAAAAATTTACTTGCCAAACTGAGCCCCAAGTTTGTCGAGCTGAGAAGGCACTTCGTCGATATGAGATTCTGATATAAGCTCACAGTTCGTCGACCTGAGCTAGAGTTTCGTCGAGCTCAACTCAGAGAAGGAACTCTAAGTTCATCGAGCTGTGTTCAACGATCATCGATCTGAGTACAGCTATCGTCGAACACCTTTTGTAACACTCCGATCCGTCACATGGAATATAATAGAAGGTCCGGCCAGGGCCCCACGCCATATGCCACGAATAGTCAGTGGAGTCACGCATTAATACCAAAGTAATACCAAAGGAATACGCTTCCTAACTCAGAGCATTCTAGCAGAAGCTTTTAAAACTGTTATAAGAACCCATACAAAACAAATGAATGTCCACTACAACCACGTTAGGAATGAAATAACATACACCGATACTTTGGCATTATGGCCTTACAATAGTTTGATCAATAAAAGTGTCTTACATACTTCGGCTCGCAGGTCAGCCATACATGAACAAAATAAACATTCCGCTTTGGCCTTCAAGGTCCAGCACTCATCAAGGGCTTCAGCCCGCTACTTGCCACTAGGCTCACCTATTCCTGCAAGAACAATCCACCACACTATGGCAAAATAAGACAACAGTCAGCTAAAGCTGACCAAATTATAACGACCCCGCACCTTAATTGGGGCGGCAGTTCTCCTTCCCTGTATTTCATTAGTATAATCAATCTTGATAGTGAAAGTACAATTTAAGCACACTTCACCACAGGCGTAGGCATGCACGGCCACACACCCCGTGCTCTCAAGGCACATTCTCGGTGAACCCGGTCCACCACCATCCCCAGGACGGTAACATCGTGAGCATTTTAGTTTTTCCGGTCGAAGCCTAAGACTCTCCCTCTATGCCAACGGTAAGTGCCACGTACCTTAGGTATCTATAACCGAACCGCATAGAGCGGGTACGGTTCCACTCAACCCGTTGCTTACACCGCCATGTCAATTTAAGTCATAGGCATGGGTCAAGCTTCCTCGAGTCCCAAATCGATCATATAATAGTACATAACCCGGTTATGCACAAAGTTGGCTCGCGGGCCAAACAAACTGGGCTCCCAGAGCACACAGCCTCACAATACTGGCCCCCAGGTCTTAAAGAGACATGCCTCACAACAACAGAGTATCCGTCGGCGGTATTACTAACGTCATGCGGTACCTGGCAGAAATACGTTTCTGCCCAGTTTTTCGGGAATTCCTTGGGGTTAGTCCCCAAGGCTCCCTGCTGCAATCTACCGCGTAGAAACCCGAAAAACAAAATGACACAGGGACTTCTCCGGCAATAAAAGCATAATGAAAACATCACCAATCTAGACCAAAATGTCCAGATAGGATTCACACACCATGCCTATGCCCGTACTTCGATTCCGGACTTTATATGTAAGATTACGAGGATAAACCATATCTACAAGAAGGAATACCTCACACTCACCGCCCACTCGTGGGAGAGACTTTCCTATGCAAAAAGGAAGAGGACTTCACATGTCCAAGTAGAGAATCGTTACCCTAGAGGTTCGCTTCGGCGTCATGGAAAACTAGATGGATGAAAAGCACCGCAACGGACTCTCCTCCGTGGATCTGTACTTGGCTCGCGATTCGGAGCTCCGAAGCTCCAACAATTGCCGGAATCCTTCTTCTTCTCCCTTTGCTCTCCCCTATCTCTAACTCTTAGAAAGAGAAATGGACAAATGGAATGAGGCCTAAACCCTCATTTCTCGGCTATATACCAATAGGAAGCATTCTAGGCCGCCGGATCGCTCTTAAATAAAACGAAAGGCCCAGATTTACCCTTAAAATCATCTTCCTGGGTCCGCACACGGCCTGTGACACACCAGTGTGACAGGCAGTGTCTCACATTCGTACAAGAATTCGTCGATCTCCAAATCAGTATACGGCTTCTAACACGCCCGTGTCAACCCTGGACACGCCCGTGTCAAACCTAGACACGCCCGTGTCACAGGCCGTGTGCCTCAATCGACACAGAAACCATCACGCTCAAATAGGACACGAATTTGGACATGCTCGTGTCCGACCTAGACACGCTCTTATCTGACCTGGACACGCCTTGTCCAACCTAGACACGCCCGTGACCCAGGGCGTGTCGCTCACTCGACACAACCCGACAAACACAGAGCAGGACACGACTTTGGACACGCCCGTGTCCGCGCTGACATGCCCGTGTCCGACCTGGACACGCCCGTGTTCCAGACCATGTTCAACACTCGAAAACCTTAGCCAATTCCAAAAAAGGACACGGCTCTGGACATGCCCATGTCACAGGCCGTGTGAAATCATAATGGCTCCAAAGCTCTCAAAAACACTACCGATTCATATTTGAGTTTTGGGGAGTTACAATTCTGACCTCCTTAAAAGAATTTCGTCCTGAAATTATCGAATGTAAAAGCACACAAAGTTAAATGGTACCTGAGTAGAAAAGCTCGGGATACTCCTCAAGAATGGTTTGCTCTTGCTCCCACGAAAGCTCCTCACGACCACAATTGTCCCATCGGACCTTGACCACCCTGATAGCTTTGTTCCGCATTTGTTTGACCTCCGTATCCTCGATCCGAATAGGTCTAATTTTCATTGTTAGCCTACTATCGACTGATACATGATCCTCAGCAACCACTTGCGCTGGTTCTTTCACGTCTTTGCATAGGACCGAGATATGGAATACATCATGTAAACCACTCAGCTCTACCGAAAGAGCCAACCAATAGGCGGCTTCACCAACTCGCTTCAAGATCTCAAAAGGCCCAACATACCTCAGACTAAGATTATTTACGCATCGAATCCTAGATACGCCTTTAAACGGCTTTATCTTGAGGTATACCCAGTCGCCCAACGCAAACTCCACGTTCTGATGCTTGGCGTTGTAGTACTTTGCATGTCTATCGTGAGCAATCAGTAGCCTTTTCTGAATCAACTGAATAGTTGACGTAGCATCTTCAACCTCTCTTCGCTTATAAACCTTCGATTCTCCTATTTCTACCCAAGCCAAAGGTATACGACACCTCCTTCCATATAGAGCCTCAAAAGGGGCCATCTGATTACTGGCTTGGTAGCTGTTATTATATACAAACTCAATCATGTAAAGATGGTCCTCCCACCTTTTACCAAAATCCAATGCACACATACGAAGCATGTCTTCCATCGTCCTGTTCACCATTTCAGTTTGCCCATCTGTCTGCGTGTGAAAAGCTTTGCTGAAGTTCAGCTTGGTACCCAACAACTAATGAATGAGCCTCCAATCGTTGGATGTGAACCGACCATCACGGTCACTAACAATGCTCCAAGTTACACCATGCAAACAGACTATATTATCTACATAGAGCTTCACCAGCTTCTCCACGGAATCATCCTTCCTATTGGGTATAAAATGTGACACCTTCGTTAAACGATCAACGATCACCCAAATGACGTTGTTCCCCTTGTGCGATCTCGGCAAACCGTGCACAAAATCCATAGAGATGTCATCAAACCTCTAGTCCGGTATAGTCAAGGACTTTAGAAATCCACATGGCTTCTGGCATTCGGCCTTCACCAAGGCATAAGTCTGACACTTTGACATGTATAGTGCTATGTCTTTCTTAATACCTGGCCACCGGAACAGCCTCTTCATGTCTTTGAACATCTTTGTGCTCATACGGTGAATTGAGTACTTGGTAAAATGCACCTCGTACATCAATTCTTCTCGTAATTTCCCAACATTACAGACGCACAACCGACCACCGTTCCATACAAGGCCGTCGTCAACATAAAACTGGTCATTTGACCCATCCACGGACTCTGCCAAGTGACGTTTCAAGCTTACGTCCAACTCCAGGGACAGTCGAAACCTATCCGCGAGGTCGTATTGAACCTCTGTCCCACTCAAAAATGAATTAGCACAAGATCCCTTGACAACACACGAGATCTCCAAAGCCTCCAAAATTTGAGAGCGAATACCACAGCCGCCAACTCCAAGTCATGGACCGGATAATTCCTATCATGCACTTTTAACTAACGTGTTCCATAGGCCATCATCGACCCATGCTGAAGCAGAACACAACCTAACCCACTTCCAGATGCATTAGTGTAAACCTCAAAGCCTTCAAAACCACAAGGCGAACATAACATAGGTGTCATGGTCAAACAACACTTTAGGTCTTCGAAAGCTCGTGCGCATTCAGGCGTCCAAACTAACTTTTGATCCTTCCTTTTTAGAGTGGTGAGGGGAAATGCAATCCGTGAGAAGTTCTCCATGAAGCGCCTGTTGTAACAACTCTATCTATTCATATAGCATATAATAGAAGGTCCAAACGGGGCCCCAAACCATATGCCACAAAACAGGCAGGGAGGTTACAGGTTAATACCAATTCATAATCGCACCCTAACTCAGAGCATGCTAGCGGAAGATTTTAACAGTAATATTGAACTCCAACCATGAATGTCCACAAGTGTTTATAAACAGCAACATGTATATAACAACTCTCGAAGCAATGCACACAAATACAACATCATTTAGCCTTATGGCCTTACAGTTATTCTTTAAAAAGGTGTGGATTTCAAACATCGGTGCGCAAGCCGGCCACACATAAAACAAATAAAGTATTCTTTGCTTCGCCTTTAAGGGCTAGCAGCATCAGCAGCAGTAGCAGGGACTTTAGCCCTTATGTGTCCCACTTGGCTCTCCAACACCTGTATAAGGATAGCGCGCCAAACGGTGGCAAACAAGGCAACAATCAGCATTCAGCTGAGCAATTTATAACGACCCTACCCCTTACCAGGGCAGTGGTATTCCTTCCCTGTAAGCATAGCAATTCATAGGCAGATAGATACATCACATATTGTGCTCTCATGCACAAACAATCCATCACAACCGTCGGCCACGCGGCCCGATGATCCGTGCACTCAGGGCACATTCTTGGTGTACCAACGAACCAGGGTCACACCAACATTCTAGGTCTGAAACCCAAAGGTAAAATTGAGCATTTAGTCATTCTGGCGCGCAGGTCTAAGTCTCTCATTATACGCTCCATCTGACCGCACTTTCGGGTCTTCAAGTCAGATGGACATAACACAGGTACGGATCAACCACCCCCATTGCTCAAGTCGCCTTGCCATCACTGAATACCAACGTACTCGAGGCCAAATATAAGGCGCGGGTCAGTTTCACCTTTCCTATTCTGCATGAGGCCTTTTCAAGAGCTCATCAAGCTCACAATAGCCATGCTGTCCACCAAGGACTAGCTTCACAATAGCCACACTGTCTATCAAGGACTGGCTTCCCAATAGCCATAATGTCCACCAAGGACTAGCTTAACAATCAACAAGGGGAGTTCATGCTTGCGTCCTTTACGATCGCTTAGCGGGTTCCGCAGAACTCACTTTCTGCACCCAACTACGCATAAACCCTGCAGCATCCTGCAGTACCATTAAACTGGTCTTGCCATAGCACCCAGCACAAGCATTACATGAGTATTTTCCTGGACTACCACTCCAGTACTTCCTGCTACTACCCTTCACAGGTTCAACCCATCGACTCCACCAACTACATGTTTAACCACGGAGTCTTCTCCGGTGTGCAAATGAAACATCACCAATCAAGACCAACCTGTCAAGATGGGCTTCACACAGCATGGCTATTTTGTACTACATATTTACAGATATATATGCAAGACTTTGGGGATTCAAAGAATCAACCCAAGGAAATCCCTTCGCAATCTACCCTCTAGTGGGGGAAATCCATGCACATGCCAAAATGAAGGATTTCACATGTCCAAGAAGGAAGATCGTTACCCTTGAGGACCTCTTTGGAGCCATGGAATTATAGCCGGTTGGAAGGCACCGCAGCGGATTTGCCTCCATAAATCTGGCCTCGGATCTCGCTTCGGAACTTGGCAGCTCCACCGGTGGCTGGCTCCCTTTCTCTTCCTACACATTCCTCTCCCTTCTCTCTAGCTCTTTTAGAAAGATAATGGCCCAAGTCAAAATTAGGATTCTCTTCTCAATCCTTGACTATGAACTAGCAGGGAGAAGCCTGGGTCACCAAATCCCAGAGAAATGAAATGAACGACCATAATTTTCTCTAAAATGGCTATTTCGGGACTGACACGCCCTGTGACACGCCCGTGTCACAGGCCGTGTACCCTAAGTGGCGCATAAACCGACTTATCCAGAACAGGTCACGACCATGTGACTGCCCGTGTCATGGGCCGTATGCCTTCAAACACGCCCGTGTCTAGCTCTCGAGACCCACTCGATACCTACTCGAGAAAGCCACTCAAGTAATTGGACAGGACACAGCCTGTGACATGCCCGTGTCACAGACCGTGTGCCTTACTTGAGACACTCGGGACCTACGCGAGACCACCCCTCGAGACACACTCGAGTATATAGAGCAGGACACGGCCATGTGACACACCCGTGTCAGAGGCCGTGTTCTCTCTCTCTCTCTAGAGAATTCATCGAGCGCATCTACTCGAGTGAAGTTCATCGACCAGGGGATGACAAGACCTCGGACACGCCCTCTGACACGTATGTTTCGCAGGGCGTGTTCCCTCTCGAGAACTCGTCGAGTGCATTTTTGTCGAGCACTCAACAGGCTGCTCAACCTAGCAGTACAAAGCCTATGACATGTCCGTGCCCCAGGCCGTATTGCCCAGCCTGAACCCAAATTTGGGATTTGGGGTGTTACTACCCTCCCCTCCTTACAATAAATTTTGTCCCGAAATTTGCACATAGTAAGGAAACAAAAACAAGATGTTGTAAGTTCAAAATGTTTGTTACACTAAGGGATGCATTGTACAACAGTTTATACAAACAACTCGGGAAATTTAGCTCGCATGATCTGCTCTCGCTCCCATGTTAGATCTTCACGGCCACAGTTGTCCCACAGGACATTGATCATCTCGATTGTCTTGTCTCACAACTATTTATCAGCTCGATCCTTAATCTGAATGGGCTTCACCTTCATCATTAGCCCATACTCAACTGGCACACAATGGTTCTCGATCACCTGAGCTGGATCTTTGACGGCTTTCCGAAGCACAGATATATGAAACACATCATGCAATCCACTCAATTCTGCCGAAAGAGCTTGTCGATAGACAGCTTCCTAAATTATCTCCATCACTTCAAATGGACAAAGATATCTCGAACTCAACTTTTTCAGACGCCGAATCCTGGACACGCCTTTGAAGGGTTTAATCTTCAAATATACCCAATCACCCACCGCGAACTCCACATTCCGGTGCTTGGCATTGTAGTACTTTGCTTGTCGATCTTCGGCTATCAGTAGCATCTCCCTAATATAGCGTATCATCGAGTTAACTTCATCGACTTCTTTACACTTATAGAGTTTGGATTCGCCTACTTCTACCCAAGCTAACGGTGTACGGCATTTACGCCCATACAACGCTTCAAACGGTGCCATACCGATGCTCGCTTGGTAGCTATTATTGTAGGCAAACTCCAACATTTAGAGATGATCTTCCCATCTCTTACCAAAATCCAGGGCGCACATTCGAAACATATCCTCCATTGTTCTGTTGGCCCTCTCAGTTTGGCCATCTGTTTGGGGATGAAAGGTTGTACTGAACGTCAACTTTGTTCCCAACAATTGATGGATTAGCCTCCAATCATTCGATGTGAATCGCCCATCACGATCACTCATGATGCTACGGGGAACACCGTGCAGTCGTACGATCTGCTCAACATATAGTTTCGCCAAACTTTCCACTGAATCATCCCGCTTGTTCGGAAGGAAGTGAGCCACTTTCATCAACCGGTCTACAATCACCCAGATTGAATCATTCCCGCATTGAGATCTCGGCAACCCGTGCACAAAATCCATCGAAATATCATTGAACTTCCATTCCAGAATTGGTAACGACTTCAAAAAACCTCTGGGCTTCTAGCATTCCGCTTTCACCAAAGCACAAGTTTGACACTTAGCCACATAACAAGCTATGTCTTTCTTTAGTCTTAGCCACCAGAGCAACTTTTTCATATCTTTGAACATTTTTGTGCTCCCAGGGTGAATTGAGTATTTTGTAAAATGCGCTTCATACATCAATTCTTCTCTCAACTTACCCCTACTCGGGACGCACAAATGACCCTCTTTCTGCAAAAGGCCGTCATCCTAGGAGAATTTGCCATCTAACCACTCTTTTGCATAGCACTGGAGACTTTCATCCAGCTCTGTTGCTTGTCGAATTATGTTCGCAAGGTCATATTGCACCTCCGTCCAGTTCAAGCATGCATCGACTGTGGAATTCCTGTCAACACAAGAAATCTCTAATGTTTCCAACTACTGGATCAGAGGCTCATCATGCATCTGCAACCAATTTGCCATTGACAGAGTCCAATAACTCAAGGCATCCGCGACCACGTTTCCCTTTCCTGGAGTATAATGATTAGCAAAGGTGTAGTCCCCAAGGAACTCCATCCACCTTCGTTGTCGCATATTCAGATCCTTCTGATCCAACAGGTACATTAGGCTCTTATGGTTCGAAAAGATATCCACTTTTACGCCATAAATATAATGTCGCCATAACTTAAGGGAAAAAATTACTGCCGCCAACTCCAAGTCGTGGACGGGATAATTTCGCTCGTGCACTTTCAACTGGCGTGAGCCATAAGCAATCACCTTTCCGAACTACAGAAGAATGCAGCCTAAGCCGCTTCCCAAAGCATCACTATAGATCTCATAGCCGTCTGTACCATATGACGATGTCAACACAGGCATCGTGGTCAAACGACTCTTTAGCGCTTCAAAATCTCGCGCGCACTCTGGCATCCAAACAAACTTCTGGTCCTTCCTCATCAGTATGGTCAGAGGCAAAGCGATCCGCGAGAAGTTTTTGATAAAACGTCTATAGTAGCCAGCCAGTCCAAGGAATCTCCTGACTTCGGCCACTGAATACAACACTAACCACTCCTGCATAGCTTTTATCTTTGAAGGATCCACTACTATGCCCTCCCCACTTACCACATGGCCAACAAAAGCCATCGACGACAGCCAAAACTCGCACTTTGAGAACTTGGCATAGAGCTTATTCCTTCGCAAGTTATGCAACACCAACCGCAAGTGGTTTGCATGATCAGCTTCCCATTGCGAGTACACCAAAATATCATCAATGAATACAATCACAAACAGGTCCAAGTACTCTCGGAATGTTCGGCGCATTAGATCCATGAACACCGATGGTGCATTACACAGCCTAAACGACATTACCGTGAACTAATAATGACCGTAGCGTGTTCCAAATGCAGTCTTTGGAATGTTACCTTTGTAACGCCCCAAATTTTGTGTGCGAGTCGGTCGCGGAAAAAGAGTTTTTGGTGCCTGTAGGGGTACACGGCCTAGGACATGGGCGTGTCCAAGGCCGTGTCTAGCTGGTGATTTTTTTGGCCGTTTCCAACCCGAGAAGGACAAGGCCAGAAACACGGCCGGATGACACGGGCGTGTCATCCGACACGGGCGTGTGCCAACCCGTGTCCCTACCCATATCCTGATGGGTCATGTCCGTTGCCGTGGCGGTTATGCGTGACACGCCCACGAACACGGCCGTGTCGAGGAACCCGACACGGGCGTGTCAGGTCAGACACGGGCGTGTCTTGGCCCGTGTGTGTTTATCAGTTCGACGATCGTGCCTGGATCGAGGCAAACGGCCATGGACACGGCCGTGTGCCAAGCCGTGTGCGGCCCAGGTCTGGGGAATTTTGTGCAGATCCGAGCCGTTCATTTTCTTTAATTAGGATCCGACGGCCCAAAAGAAATCCTGCTCTGTTAAGGTCGGGAATAGGGAGTTATTCCCTCATTTTCTCTCCAAAGTTCTCCCCTTCCAATGTGAGAGAGGAGAGGAAGAAGAAGAAGGAGGTTTACGGCCGCCGGCGGAGCATCGGAGCACCGTTTCGAAATCGGAGAGCGGATCCGTGGAGGGAAGGTCATTGCGAAGAGTTCTAACCACGTAGTTTTTCCATGGCCCCAAAATGGACTACAAGGGTAACGATTCTCAACTTGAGCGCTTGAAGCTCTTTCTTTCTGCATAGGGAATCCCGGTCCCGCGAGTATGCGGTGAGTGCGTGGTGTTCCTTGGGGTTGACGGGAATAGTCCCCCTTGTGTTGCATATAGAGCCCGGAATCGCAAGTACGGGCATAGGCATTGTGTGTGAAGCCTACCCGGACGTGTTTTGTCTGGATCGGTGATGTTGCATTTGATGTGGTTTTGCCGGAGAAGACTCCGTGCTTTGGATTTTTCGGGTTTCTATGCGGTAGATTGTAGCAGGGATCCTTGGAGGTTAGCTTCAGGGCGCACCCGAAAAATTGAGCGGAAACGTGTTCTGCTAACTTGGCGGTCTGGGAACCGGCCTTGATCATAACGGGGGTTATGAGATTGTTTTGGAAAATTTGGGATCTGAGAGAAGCTTGGCCCGCGCAAAGGACTTAAATTGGACATGCGGCGTGAGCAACGGGCAAGTGGAATTGGACCTAGGCTATGTGGTTCGGTGCGAGAGACCCGAAGAAGGGGACTGGCCGTTGGCATAGTCGGAGCCTTAGACGGTGGTCAGAAAGGCTAAATGCTCACATGTTGTTGCCATCCTGGGGGTGGTGGTGAATGCACTGATGGGTCAGGGTTCACCATGAATGTGCCCTGAGTGCACGGGGTGTTTGGCCGTGCGAGCCTACACCTGTGGCGAATTATATTTGCGCTTTATATATTGTTGGGCTAATGTTATGCATGGAAAGAGCACTGCCGTCCCGAGTCAGGGGCGGGGTCGTTATAATTTGGTCGGCTTTTAGCTGACCGTTGCTTTATTTGCCACCGTGCGGTGGTATGTGCTTGCAGGTGCTGCGGAGCCGAGCGCCAAATAGCGGGCTGGAGCCCATGTTGCTGTGCTGGCCCTAGAAGGCCGTAGAATAGCTGTTTTTTTATATTTATCATGTGTGGCCGGCTTGCGAGCCGATGTATGTAAATCACTCTTTATTAAGTGAACATTTGTAAAGCCTTAAGGCCATGTACCTGTTTCTGTGTATTTGGGGTTTCATTCATGTTGTTGTAGCTGTGGACATTCATATTGTTGGAATTAATTTTGGGTTCTTTCAACTTTAAAATCTTCTGTTAGAATGCTCTGTGATTAGGACGAGTAGTCTTAATTGGTTGGTTTGATTATTCATTTAGTATCCCTTCCGACTGTCTGTGGTATATGGCGTCAGGTTCCAGCTGGACCTTCTGTTATATGCCATGCGACAGATGGGGGTGTTACAATTTGGTATCAGACTTCTGGTTACGGTCAAGCTTAAATGAATTCGTGGGCGAATTCTTTTAAGGGGTGGTGAGCACATGTGTGCGTCATCGTTATAACATCAAAAAGAACCCATGAATGTCCACTTAGGAATGAAAATACACTTGTTTGGTGGAACCTGAGTGTTCCAATGATTGCTTTTAGCAATTTGTTTGTTGTCTAATCGTGTGTCTTTGCTAATTTAGGTAGCTGGGAGCGGTGCTGGTCAGTCAGAGCGTCCACAATCAGCGGAAAGTAGTGCACCAAGGGACGTGCCTGCTACACCTCCTTCAGCGGAAACCATCAGGATGGTGGCTGAAGCCGTGTTCGTAATGATAAATGCCCAACCTGCAGGGCAAATGCATCGCGCACCTCCTGCGAATGAGCAAGAACCGGTTAGGGCGGCAGAGCCGAGAGTGGTGGAATGCGCGGCAGTTGAGTTAGTAGAGCCGAGGAGAACTACGGAGAGGCAGCTAAAGCATGTGATGGGCTTTAATCCTCCGATGTTTAATGGGGTTGGAACGCCAACTCAAGCTGAGGACTGGCTCTCTTCCACAAAGAGGGTGTTGACGGCCATAATGACTGAAGCCGTGTTCGCAATGATAAATGCCCAACACTGCCGAGCGATTAGCCACACATCGGTATGGGGACGGCTTATAATTTAGTGAGGCGCGAGTTCGAAATTAAACACTAAACGTTTATAAGAAGGGGACACAAGAAAAATAACAACATTTAGAAAACTGAAAAACTAGCTAAAACAAAAACTCACGCACACTCCAAATTATAAATTAAAAAGGAACTAAGTTACACATAAAAGAAATTTGCATTTTTCAAATTTGCGAGTCCCACTCAAACGAGTGGGGGCGGTAAATAAAAGCTGAAAATTGCAAGTCCTACTCAAACGAGTAGGACTGAAATGAAAGCGAGTCCTACTCGAATGAGTAGGAGAAAATAAATGCGATTACAGGGCTAAAAGGTCCGTCCATTAAACTCAAGTGAGTAGGCGGAAAAATAAAGAAAGAAAAATTACAAATCCTACTCAAACGAGTAGGCGGGAAATAAAGTCCGGCCATTAAACTCAAGTGAGTAGGCGGAAAAATAAAGCAAGAAAATAACAAGTCCTACTCAAACGAGTAGGACTGAAAATGAAAACGATGCACCATTTAACTCTTAACGAGTAGGCGGAAATAAATGCACACAAACACACACACTCCATATGAATTTCAAGAAAGCAATAAAGCTAACACCTACACTCACACAGTCTACAAAATTGAACAAAACATAAAAGTTATACACCTGCACTCACACACTCTACACAATTTGAATCAAAGCATAAAAGTTATACACCTACACTCACACACACTTCATGAAGATTAAGAAGAACAAAAGGAAATTTAGGCTCATACACTCACACACACAAATAAAAAGCAAAATGAAAGTTACCTAAAAATTACAATTTTAACTTTTTCATGGTTAGGTTTTGCCAAAAACAAATAAAAAGAGGAAATTTCAATTTTTAGAAGACAAAAGTTTTTCAAAACAAATTAAAAACCAAAGTTTTTGGAAAATTAAAATGCCAACATTTTCATTCTTATGATGTTATGAAAGTGATAAAAAAGGTGAAAAAGAAGATGAAAAGAACAAAAGAGGTTTTACAATCCTAAAAGAAAACTAAGTAAAAAAAAGAACAAAATCACTTTTTAAATCTCTTTTATAAAATCATAAGAATGAAATCAAAATTCTTTCAAGAAAAAGACAAGGAGAAAAAGAGGAAAACCTAGCATACCTAAGCATGAAAACAAGTTAAAAACATGAATATTAGGAATGTTACACTCATACACACACACACACTTTTCATAAATGAAGAACAAAGATGAAACTAAGAATAAAAAGGAGAAGGAAAGTGGGCACAAGTGTTCATTCCAAATCCATATATGAAGAGAAAATTTAACATTTTATTGATTAAAAGAAACTATTACAAGCTATTACAAGGGCTAAAGCTAAAGCAAAACAAGACATGAAATAAAAAAGGGAAAAATCTCCTTACATAGCTTTAGAAATCACAGATGCAGCCCACAAAAAGACACTAAATTGGCCGAAAAATCTGAACCCTTGGACCTTACAGAACTGGGCAATTTATAGGCAAAAAATTCTAAGTACACGCCCTCGGTCACGGGCGTGTAGGGGGGGCGTGACAGTACTATTCATGAAGGCGGTCGGCGATTGGACAGGAAAGTTGACTTCGGGCTGAGTTCGCAGCAGTCACGCCCTAGGTCACGGGCGTGACTCTGGGCGTGTCGGGGAGGTAGAACTGGGGGCGGGTTGCGCCGAAAGTCTTCGGCAGCATCTTGTCAGGCTAGCTAGAAAGGTCACGCCCCAGGTCACGGGCGTGACGCTGGGCGTGTCAATTGGTGTCGACACTCGACGAATGTCGAGTGGAAAGTGTCGAGTCGAAATCGTCAAGTGGAAATTGAGTCACGCCCCATGTCACGGGCGTGACGCTGGGCGTGACTGTTGGTGTCGACACTCGACGATCGTCGAGATGAATTCGTCGAGAGGAGAGGACACGGGCTTGGGTCACGCCCCGTGTCGGGTGACACGGGCATGTCGCCAGGCGTGTCGAGCTTTTTACTTCAGAAATCTGCCAGTTCACGGAATTTGAGCGTCACGCCTTGGTCACGGGCGTGACAAATATTTCACGGGCGTGTACTGCCCAATTTTGCCAGATTTTGAACTTTTTCTGAAAAATAAAATAAAACAAGTTAGAAGCAAATTTACAAGAATAAGAACATTTTATTGAACAAAAATAAGTAAAAACGACGAAAATAAATGAAAATGACTAAATTAATGTGCACAAAAATACGTATATTTACAATTCATCACCAGCCTAGAGTCTACAACCTTGGTCTACAGGAGGCCATTAAGCAAGCAGACGTGGTGACAGGTATGAGTTAAATTACAGTGGTTTAACTTTTATAGTTGTTACCTTCGTATTTGTTAGCTTACGTTTGTTAGTGCTAGGCTTTGTGTTGATCTTTGGGTTTCCGGCGAGAGCCCTTTTTGATACGGGGGCATCACATTCCTTCTTGTCTGAAAAGTTTTTATCGCGCATCGGAGTTCCGTTCTCGATGGCAGAAAATAAGTTGGATGTGTTGCTGCCTAATGGGTGCTCAATGCGGGCGGATAGGATCTGTGTTGTAAAGATTCGGATTGGAGACCGGGAGTTTGATTTGCGAGCGTTGGTTCTACCATTGGTGGAGTTCGACATAATCTTCGGTATGGATTGGCTCTCGGAGCAGAGTGCATGCATTGATTGCCACCGTAAAGAAGTCAAGTTGGGGCTGGACACTGATCGGGAGACTACTTTTGCGGGCATGAAGGGGTCAGGGAAAGTTCTGATATCGACCCTTCAGATGTTCAAGGCAGTTCGGTCTGGGGCAGAACTATATGTCACTCTAGTGCAGACTTCGACGCCTAAGCCTAGTTTGGACGGCATCCCAGTTGTGTCTGAGTATCCTGATGTGTTTCCAAATGATCTCCCAGGAGCCCCTCCTCAGCGGGAGATAGAATTTACTATAGAGCTGGTACCGGGTGCCAAACCGGTGTCACGCTCCCCCTATCGGATAGCCCCAAGAGAAATGGCAGAGTTGAAGGTGCAACTGCAAGAGTTGCTAAAGCAAGGTTATGTGCGTCCAAGTTCGTCGCCTTGGAGCGCACCAGTTCTCTTTGTCAAGAAGAAAGATGGGAGCTTGCGGCTTTGTATCGATTATCGGGAATTGAACAAACTTACGGAGAAGAACAAATATCCGATCTCGAGGATTGACGATCTATTTGATCAGCTGGTTGGATCAACTGTATATTCGAAGTTAGATTTGAAGTCCGGTTACTATCAGTTGAGGATAAGGGAGAGCGACATCCCAAAGACAGCATTTAGTACACGGTTTGGGCATTACGAGTTCACGGTTATGCCGTTTGGGTTGACGAATGCGCCATCCATGTTTATGGATCTGATGAATAGGACGTTCAGAGAATACTTGGATCAGTTTGTGATAGTATTTATCGATGATATTCTGGTGTATTCGCGGTGCGAGGAGGATCACTACAAGCATTTACACATGGTGTTTGAGACATTGAGGAAAAGTCAGTTGTATGCAAAGTTCTCCAAGTGTGAATTCTGGTTGTCCTCGATAGCGTTCCTTGGTCATGTTGTCAGTGGAGAAGGAATAGCTGTGGATCCGGCGAAGATAGTGGCGATACGGGAGTGGCCTACTTTGACTACGGTGGCAGAGGTCCGGAGTTTTCTGGGGCTTGCTGGCTACTACAGGCGCTTCGTAGAGAACTTCTCGCGGATAGCACTACCACTCACGACGTTGACAAGAAAGGATCAGAAGTTTGTGTGGTCTCCGGAGTGCGATCAGGCTTTTGGAGAATTGAAGAGGCGATTGACCACGGCGCCCATTTTATGTTCGCCAAGTGGAACCGAAGGGTTCGAGATCTATAGTGATGCTTCGGGCAGTGGTTTGGGGTCTGTTCTGCTACAGCATGGGAGAGTGATAGCTTATGGTTCACGACAATTGAAGGTTCACGAGAGGAATTATCCGGTCCACGACTTAGAGTTAGCGGCCGTGATTTTTGCTCTACAGCTTTGGAGGCACTATCTGTACGGTGTGAAGGTCGATATTTACACTGATCATAAGAGTTTGAAGTACCTATTGGACCAAAAGGATCTGAACATGAGGCAGCGGAGGTGGATGGAGTTCTTAGGGGACTACACCTTCAAGATACACTATCTGCCTGGGAAGGGAAATGCTGTGGCAGATGCGTTGAGTCGTAAGATTCCCGCACAAGCCAATTGGTTATCAGTACATGATGAGAGATTGGTCCAAGAGTTGGAGGCATTGGAGATATCTTGTGTCGATAAGCAGTCTAGTGCCGAGACAAAACTGTTTTGGACAGAGGTGCAATGTGACCTAGCGGATAGAGTTCGGCGGGCTTTGGTTCTGGATGGCAGCATGAAGCAAATCATGGATGAAGCTTTGGATGGGTCAAATTCCCAGTTTGTGGTTGAAGATGGGTTGCTAAGGAAGGACGGTCGTCTATGCGTTCCTAGTGCGGATAATATTCGGGAGGAGTTGATGTATGAGGCTCATCATACCAAGTATTCAATCCACCCGGGAAGCACGAAGATGTATAGAGACATGAATAAATTATTCTGGTGGCCGGGTTTGAAGAAGGATGTGGCACTTTATGTGGCCAAGTGTCGTACTTGTGCATTAGTGAAGGCGGAATGCCAGAAGCCCGGAGGTTTCTTGAAATCCCTTCCTATCCCAGAATGGAAGTTTGACGACATATCTATGGATTTTGTGCACGGTTTGCCGAAGTCGCAGAAGGGAAACGACGCCATTTGGATAGTCGTTGATAGGCTGACAAAAGTGTCGCACTTTATCCCAGTGAGAAAGGAGGATCCAGTGGAAAAGTTAGCCAAACTCTACGTGGATAATATTGTACGATTGCATGGTGTGCCTAGAAGTATTGTTAGTGATCGAGATGGACGCTTCACGTCAAATGACTGGAGGTTGGTGCATGGTCTGTTGGGTACTAAGCTAAAGTTCAGCACAGCCTTTCACCCGCAGACAGATGGCCAAACCGAGAGAGTCAACAGGACTATGGAGGACATGCTTCGCATGTGCGTCCTAAATTTCGGGAAGAATTGGGAGGATCACCTGTACATGGTGGAGTTTGCATACAACAATAGCTTTCAGGCAAGTATTGGAATGGCGCCTTTCGAAGCCTTGTATGGAAGGAAGTGTCGTACGCCGTTGTCTTGGTTGGAGGCAGGCGAATCAAAGTTGTATAAACGTCAAGCGGTGGAAGATGCCACTTCAATGATACGGACAATTCAGGAAAGGCTGAAGATTGCTCAGGATAGACAGTCAAAGTATTACAATGCCAAACATAGAAATGTGGAATTCAACGTTGGCGACATGATATATTTAAAGATCAAGCCGTTCAAGGGTGAATCGCGGGTTCGACGCTTGAAGAAGCTGAGTCCGAGATACCTTGAACCATTTGAAATCCTGGAGCGTGTTGGCGAGGCGGCGTATAGATTAAAGCTGTCGACGGAGCTGAGTGGGCTGCATGACGTATTCTACGTATCGGGGTTGCGTAAGGCAGTGCAAGAGCCTTCGCAGATCGTTGCGGACAATCAGGTACCGGTTGACTATGAGTTAACAACAAGGGTCAAGCCAGTGCGAATTGAAGATGTTGCAGTCAAACGACTCCGCAACAAGGAGGTCCGAATGGTTAAAGTCCGTTGGGATAATTGCGGACGTGAGGAGCTTTCTTGGGAGCGAGAGCAAGCTATGTTGGAGGAATACCCCGAGTTATTCCACTCAGGTATCTTTTAGCTTTTGTGTACCTTTGTTTAATTTCGGGACCAAATTCCTTAAGTGGGGGAGATTTGTAACGCCCTGAATTTTGTGTGCGAGTCGGTCGTGGAAAAAGAGTTTTTATTGCCTGTAGTGGTACACGGCCTAGGACACGGGCGTGTCCAAGGCCGTGTCTGGCTGGTGATTTTTGTGGCCGTTTCCAACCCGAGAAGGACACGGAAAGAAACACGGCCAGATGACACAGGCGTGTCATCCGATACGGGCGTGTGCCAACCCGTGTCCCTACCCGTGTCCTGATGGGTCGTGTCCGTTGCCGTGGCGGTTATGCGTGACACGCCCATGAACACGGGCATGTCGAGGAACCCGACACGGGCGTGTCAGGTCAGACACGGGCGTGTCTTGGCCCGTGTGCGTTTCTCAGTTCGATAATCGTGCCTGGATCGAGGCACACGGCCATGGACACGACCGTGTGCCAAGCCGTGTGCGGCCCAGGTCTGGGGAATTTTGTGCAGATCCGAGCCGTTCATTTTCTTTAATTAGGATCCGACGGCCCAGAAGAAATCCTGCTCTGTTAAGGCCGGGAATAGGGAGTTATTCCCTCATTTTCTCTCCAAAGTTCTCCCCTTCCAAAGTGAGAGAGGAGAGGAAGAAGAAGGAGGTTTACGGCCGCGGCGGAGAATCAGAGCACCGTTTCGAAATCGGAGAGCGGATCCATGGAGGGAAGGTCATTGCGAAGAGTTCTAACCGCGTAGTTTTTCCATGGCGCCAAAACGGACTACAAGGGTAACGATTCTCAACTTGAGCGCTTGAAGCTCTTTCTTTCTGCATAGGGAATCCCGCTCCCGTGAGTATGCGGTGAGTGCGTGGTGTTCCTTGGGGTTGAAGGGAATAGTCCCCCTTGTGTTTCATATAGAGCCCGGAATCGCAAGTACGGGCATAGGCATTGTGTGTGAAGCCTACCCGGACGTGTTTTTTCTGGATCGGTGATGTTGCATTTGATGTGGTTTTGCCGGAGAAGACTACGTGCTTTGGATTTTTTGGGTTTCTACGCGGTAGATTGCAGCAGGGATCCTTGGAGGTTAGCTTCAGGGCGCACCCGGAAAATTGAGCGGAAACGTGTTCTGCTAACTTGGCGGTCTGGGAACTGGCCTTGATCATAACTGGGGTTATGAGATTGTTTTGGAAAATTTGGGATCTGAGAGAAGCTTGGCCCGCACAACGGACTTAAATTAGACATGCGGCGTGAGCAACGGGCAAGTGGAATTGGACCTAGGCTATGTGGTTCGGTGCGAGAGACCCGAAGACGGGGACTGGCCGTTGGCATAGTCGGAGCCTTAGACGGTTGTCAGAAAGGCTAAATGCTCACATGTTGTTGCCATCCTGGGGGTGGTGGTGAATGCACTGATGGGTCAGGGTTCACCATGAATGTGCCCTGAGTGCACGGGGTGTTTTGCCGTGCGAGCCTACACCTGTGGCGAATTATATTTGCGCTTTATATATTGTTGGGCTAATGTTATGCAGGGAAAGAGCACCGCCGTCCCGAGTCAGGGGCGGGGTCGTTATAATTTGGTCGGCTTTTAGCTGACCGTTGCTTTATTTGCCACCGTGCGGTGGTATGTGCTTGCAGGTGCTGCGGAGCCGAGCGCCAAATAGCGGGCTGGAGCCCATGTTGCTGTGCTGGCCCTAGAAGGCCGTAGAATAGCTGTTTTTTTATATTTATCATGTGTGGCCGGCCTGCGAGCCGATGTATGTAAATCACTCTTTATTAAGTGAACATTTGTAAGGCCTTAAGGCCATGTACCTGTTTCTGTGTATTTGGGGTTTCATTCCTGTTGTTGTAGCTGTGGACATTCATATTGATGGAATTAATTTTGGGTTCTTTCAACTTTAAAATCTTCCGCTAGAATGCTCTGTGATTAGGACGAGTAGTCTTAATTGGTTGGTTTGATTATTCATTTAGTATCCCTTCCGACTATCTGTGGTATATGGCGTCGGGTTCCAGCTGGACCTTCTGTTATATGCCATGCGACAGATGGGGGTGTTACAACCTTCCCGAATCCACAACTGGTAATATCCAGATTTCAAATCCAATTTCGAATAGACGGTTGATCCCACTAGCTGATAGAACAATTCATCTATCCATGGAATCAGATACTTGTTCTTCTCTGTCAGCTTATTCAATTCACGATAATCAATAAATAACCGCAAACCACCATCCTTCGTTTTCACAAACAGAACAGGTGCACTCCAAGGCGACATACTTGGGCGTATATATCCCTGCTCCAGCAACTCTTGCAATTGGATTTTCAATTCCGCCATCACCTTTGGCGCGACCCGATATGGCGAGCGGGACACAATTTTCACACCAAGCACCAACTCAATCGTGAAGTAGATGTCCCGTTGGGGTGGTAACCCAGGAAGATCTTTAGGAAACACATCAGCAAACTACGACACAATCGGAACATCGCTCGCATTGGCCTTTGGGCCAACAACCTGAATTAGCATGAAGAATAGCTCTGCGCCCTTCCGAACATCATTCACGACTTGGAGTGCAGATATCAAGGTCCCGCTCACTCCTTGCATACCGGCGAATTTAATCTCTACCACGGTATTCTGGCACAGTGTGATCTATTTTGACTTGCAATCAATAAAGGCATGATGCTCCCCGAGCCAGTCCATACTAAAGATCACATCAAATTTTGATATCGAGAGCACAGATGCGTTCAAACTGAAATATTGACTTCCTATTTGAACCGCCACATCGCAAGCCCTATCTGCAAGCATCAAACAACCATTCGGTAATAACACCATTACGCTCTCTATCTTCACGTGACTAGGTACTCCAATTCAAGCTACAAAGTCCTTAGATAGAAATGAATGCGAAGCACCCGTATCAAATAGTGCTCTCGCTAGCATGTTTCGAATCATAACAAAGCCCATGGCAACCACATCACACACATGCCACATACAACATATGCAATAATAAAAGCAATTAATAACTTAACTCGTGCCTGTGATGACGTCACCTTGCTTTATGGCCTCCTGCTGGCCAAGGTTATAAACTCGGGGCTGTGCCTGGGATGCAAAGGACTCCACCACTGCCTTTCCCTTCTCAACATAAGACGCTACCATCTTCTTGTCACCCTTCGGTGGACTAACCCGACAATAACGGGTTATGTGCCCCACTCTACCACATGTAAAGCATGTATGAATCTCCGGCCTCGAAGTGGCCCCCGACAGAACTATTAATGGAGCTTGTCCAGAAGGCTTGGACCACTTGCCCCATTTCTTTTGATAGTATGATTTTCCAGGTCGAGGCATTTTAAACTCTGGCTTTGTCACAGCCAAGGCCCTTTTCCCTTCCACCCGCTTCATATCTTTCTCCAACGCACACGCATTATCAAACAATGCCTGAAACCCTTGGTTCACGGAACTCGAGAGCAGGAATCGCAACTCATCCCGCAATCCTTCGTCGAACATATAGGTTTTCCGCTGCTCATCGGCGAAGATGGAGCCTGCATAACGTCCCAACCTCATGAACTCATGCAGGTAAGTCTCAACACTATTTTCTCCTTGCGTTAGCCGTTGGAACTCATTTTCCATGGCAATGCGTTATGCCGCGGGTAAGTGCTTTGCCAGGAATAGTCGCGAGAACTCCTCGATCAAAACTTATGTTAACTGACTGCCAACTAAGTGGTGTAACTCGATCTCATCCCACCAGAGCCGAGCCTCTCCATCCAATATGAAGGTGGCCAAGGTGACCTTCTGATCTTCCTCAGTCCTGATCGACATCAATATACGCTTGACATGCGACAACCAATCCTCCGCCTGCGTAGGGGATCCCACACCCGTAAACGTAGGGGGATTGAAGCTCATGAACTGCTTCAACTGCCGTTCAGTTGCTCGTGCATCAACAACCACAACAGGTTCTGGCCTTCCACCAACCTATTCTACCACCACTGCCGGCTGTGTTTTCCCACCAGCCTGTGCTTGAAACATTGCAAAGAACGTCTCAGCAACTAAGAGGACGGTTTATGCAGAAGGGGGAGGTGTAGGCACCTTAACTTGTGTCGTAATCTCATCAGAACGCTGGGGCTCCGACTACCCAACACCACTACGAGTCACCTATAGGTGAACAAGACACACATTAGCGATCTCGCACAAGCAATAACAACAACATAGGAACGCGCAGCTTCCTCAAACAAGTGTATTTGCATTCCTAGGCGGACATTCAAGAGTTCATTAGTGTTAACGCGGTTCGCACTTACACGTGCTCGCCACCCCACAAAAGAATTCGACCACAAATTTGAAAGGGAAAGATCGAGACAGACTGACACCAAAATGTAACAACTCCATCCGTTCATATAACATATAATAGATGGTCCGGCCGAGGCCCCAGACCATATGCCACAAAACAGGCGGGGAGGATACAGGTTAATACCAAATCATAATCGCACCCTAACTCAGAGCTTGCTAGCCGACGATTTTAACAGTAATATTGAACTCCAACCATGAATGTCCATAAGTGTGTATAAACAACCACATGTCTATAACAACTCTCGAAGGAATGCACACAAATACAACATCGTTTAGCCTTGTGTCCTTAAAGTTATTATTTACAAAAGTGTGGATTTCAAACATCGGCGCGTAGGCCAGCCACACATGAATAAAACACAGTATTCTTTTCTTCGCCTTTAAGGGCAAGCAGCAGTAGAGACTTCAGCCCTTATGTGTCCCACTTGGCTCTCCAGCATCTGTACAAGGACAGCCCACCAAACGGTGGCAAACAAGGCAACGGTCAGCATTCAGCTGACCAATTTATAACGACTCACCCCCTTTCTCGGGGTAGTGGTATTCCTTCCCTGCAGGCATATCAATTCATAGGCAGATAGATACATCACACATTGTGCTCTCACGCATAAACAATCCATCACAACCGTCAGTCACCCGTTCTGACGATATGTGCACTCCGGACACATTCTTGGTGTACCGGCGAACCAGGGTCCCACCACCATTCTAGGTATGAAACCCAACGGTAAAATTGAGCATTTAGTCTTTCCGAAGCGCAGGCGTAAGACTCTCATTATGCGCTCCAACTGACCACACATTCAGGTCTTCAAGTCGGACGGACATAACGCAGGTACGGATCAGCCTCCTCCCGTTGATCAAGTTGCCTTGCCATCACCGAATACCAACATACTCGAGGCCAAATATAAGGCGCGGGTCGGCCTCACCTCTCCTGTTCAGCATGAGGCCTTTTCAAGAGCTCATCAAGCTCACAATAGCCATGCTGTCCACCAAAGGACTGGCTTCACAGTAGCCACATTACCCATCAAGTACTGGCTTCCCAATAGACACAATGTCCACCAAGGACTGGCTTCACAATCAACAAGGGGAGTTCATGCTAGCATCCTTTACGATCACTTAGCGTGTTTCGCAGAACCCACTTTCTGCACCCAACTCATCCCAAACCTGCAGCATCCTGCAGTGCCAGAAAACTGGTCTTTCCATAGCACACAACACAAGCATTATAAGGGTATTTTGCTCGAGTACCACTCCAATACTTCCTGCTACTGCCCTTCACAGGTTCAACCCATTGACTCCACCTACTACACGTTTAACCACGGAGTCTTCTCTAGTGTGCAAATGAAACATCACCAATCCAGACCAACTTGTCCAGATGGGCTTCACACAGCATGCCTATTCTGTACTACACATTTCCGGATCTATATGCAAGACTTTTGGGGATTCCAAGAATCAACCCAAGGAAATCACTTCACAATCCACCGTATGATGGGGGAAATCCATGAACATGCCAAAATGAAGGACTTCACATGTCGAAGAAGGAAGATCGTTACCCTTGATGACCTCTTTGGAGCCATGGAATTTAAGCCGGTTGGAAAGCACCGCAGCGGCTTTGCCTCCACAAATCTGGCCTCGGATCTCGCTTCGAAACTTAACAGCTCCACCGGTGGTCGGCTCCGTTTCTCTTCCTCTTCCTTCCTCTCCCTTCTCTCTATATCATTTAGAAAGTGAATGGCCCAAGTCAAAATGAGGATTATCTTCTCAATCCTTGACTATGAACAAGCAGGGAGAATCCTGGGCCACCAGATCCTAGAGAAAGGAAATGAACAACCATAATTTTCTCTGGAATGGCTATTTCGGGTCTGAAACGCCGGATGACACGCCCATGTCACCGGTAGTGTACCTTAAGCGGCGCACGAACCGACTTATCCAGAACAAGACACGGCCATGTGACACTCCTGTGTCACAGGTCGTGTGCCTTCAGACACACCCGTGTATAGCTCTAGAGACCCACTCGAGACCTACTCGAGAGGACCACTCGAGTAATTGGATAGGATACGTCCTGTAACACGACCGTGTCACAGGCCGTGTGCCTTACTCGAGACATTCGGGACCTACTAGAGACCAACCCTCGAGACCCACTCGAGTATATAGAGCAGGACACGACGATGTGACAGGACCAAGTCACAAGCCATGTTCTCTCTCTCGAGAATTCATCGAGCGCATCTACTCGAGTGAAGTTCGTCGGCCAGGGGAGGATACGCCCTCGGACACACCCTCTGACACGCCCGTGTCACAGGGCGTCTTCCCTCTCAAGAACTCATCGAGTGCATTTTCGTCGAGCACTCGACAGGCTGCTCAACCGAGCAGGATACGGCCTGTGACACGCCCGTGCCCCAAGAAATGTTGCCTAGCCTGAACCCAAATTTGGGATTTAGGGTGTTACACATGTAATAGCTGGCAAGCCCCAGAAAACTCCAGACTTCTTCCACCGAAGACAACACAGGACACTCCCGTATAACAACTATCTTTGCCGGATCTACCGCAATACCTTCTCCACTAACCACGTGACCAAGGAACGCTATCGGGGACAACCAAAATCTGTATTTGGAGAACTTGGCATACAGTTGGTTCCTCCTCAATGTCTCCAACACCATATGCAGTTGATTGAAATGATCCTCCTCGCACTGTGAGTACACCAGTATATCATCGATAAAGACTATCACGAACTGGTCCAAGAATTCTCTGAATGTCCTATTCATCAAATCCAAAAACACGGATGGCATATTTGTCAGCCCAAACGGCATGACCGAGAACTCATAATGCCCATAACATGTGATGAAACCATCTTGGGAATGTCACTTTCCCTTATCCGCAGCTGATAGTATCCGGATTTCAGATCCAACTTTGGACTATCACCACGACAATCTCGGGCTAAGTGTCCTAACTTCCACAAGTATAGCAAGTATAAGGAGCTCGACTAGTAGATGTTTTAGATCACTTATTCCTCTTCCTGTGGTGTTCAGACTTTACTGAACCTGTAGAGTTTGGTACCCTGAGCTCTGACATTTGGTTGACTTTTGCCAACTCTTCTTCCAAAGATCTAGCCGACTCCGCCAACGCTCGGAATCCAAGTAGCTTTGGTCCTACCAACAGCAGTCATAAATCATCACGTAGACCGTTATAAAATCTATTAACTGTGGTATGTTCGTTCTCCATCTCAAACCCTGAGTATCTCCTTATCAAGATAAACACATGCAAATACTCATCCACTGAGTGCGTTCCCTAAGTCAAAAGCATATTCAACTGCTAATATAATGTTCTACCACATGCCCTTTGCTCCAATGTGCCAATCGGTACTGCAGCCATCCCAGGGATACGTGGCTGCACATGCCCTCCATGTTGGGCTCTGAACATAGCAAACACCGCTTCAACCACCATACGAATTATTTCTACAGAAGGAGGGGTTGCAGGCACGTCGTTAGGTGCACTACTCTCCGTGAAATGTTGTTATTGCGACTGTCGCGCACCGCTCCTGGTCAACTATAGTCGTATAACGCACCATTAAGCGACCAAACAGAATTGCAAAAAACAATTATAGTAACACACAGGTTCCTCAAACATGCGTATTTTCATTCCTAAGTGGACATTCATTGGTTCTTTTCATGTTATATAGATGACGTACATACATGTGCTCACCACCCCTTAAAAGAATTTGTCCACAAATTCAAATAAGCAAGACCGATGTCGTAGTCTGATACCAAATTATAACACCCTCATCCGTCACATGGAATATAACAGAAGGTCTGGCCGGGGCCCCATGCCATATGCCACGAACATTCAGTGGAGTCACGCATTAATACTAAAGTAATACCATAGGAATACACATCCTAACTCAGAGCATTCTAGCGGAAGCTTTTAAAACAGTTATAAGAACCCATACAAAACACATGATTGTCCACTATAAGCACATTAGGAATGAAATAACATACACCAATACTTTGGCCTTATGGCCTTACAATAATTTGATCAATAAAAGTGACATACATACTTCGGCTCGCAGGCCGACCACACATGAACAAAATAAAATAAACATTTTGATTTGGCCTTCAAGGGCCAGCACAACATCAAGGGCTTCAGCCCGCTACTTGCCACTTGGCTCACCTGTTCTTGCAAGAACAATCCACCACACGGTGGCAAAACAAGGCAACGGTCAGCTAAAGCTGACCAAATTATAACGACCTCGCCCCTTAATCAAGGTTGCGGTGCTCCTTCCCTGCATTTCATTTGTATAATCAATCTTGATAGTGAAAGTACAATTTAAGCACACTTCACCAAAGGCGTAGGCACGCACGACCACACACCCCGTATGCTCAGGGCACATTCTTGGTGAACCCGGTCCACCATCGCCCCCAAGATGACAACATCACGAGCATTTTAGTCTTTTCGGCCGAAGCCTAAGACTTGCCCTCAATGCCAACGGTAAGTGCCACGTACCTTAGGTATCTTTAACTGAACCGCATAGAGCAGGTACGGTTCCACTAAACCCATTGCTCACACCGCCACGTTAATTTACGATATAGGTGCAGGTCAAGCTTCCCTGAGTCCCAAATTGATCATACAATAGTACATAACCTAGTTATGCACAAAGTTGGCTCGCATGCCAAACAAACTGGGCTCCTAGAGCACACAGCCTCACAACACTGGCCCCCAAGTCCCAAAGAGACAGCCCTCGCAACAACAGCGTATCCGCTGGAGGTATTACTAATGTCGCGCAGTACCTGGCAGAAATACATTTCTTCCCAGTTTTTCGAGTGCTCCTTGCGGTTAGTCCCCAAGTCTCCCTGCTGCAATCTACCGCGTAGAAACTCGAAAAACAAAACGGCATGGAGACTTCTCCAGTAATACAAGCATAATGAAAACATCACCGATCCAGACCAACATGTCTGGATAGGATTCACACACCATGCCTATTCCTATACTTTGATTCCGGACTCTATATGCAAGATTATGGGGATAAACCATATCTACTCGAAGGAATACCTCACACTCACCGCCCACTCGCGGGAGAGAGTTTCCTATGCAAAAAAAAGAGGAGTTCACATGTCCAAGTAGAGAATCGTTACCCTAGAGGTTCGCTTCGGCGCCATGGAAAACTAGCCGGATGAAAAGAACCCCAACGGACTCGCCTCCACGGATCTGGACTCTGCTCATGATTCGGAGCTCCGAAGCTCCAACAATGGCTGGAAACCATCTTCTTCTCCCTTTTCTCTCCCCTCTCTCTAACTCTTAGAAAGAGAAATGGCCAAGTGGAATGAGTCCTAAACGCTCATTTTCCGGCTATATACCAACAGGAAGCATTCTAGGCCGCCGGATCACTCTTAAATAAAACGAAAGGTCCTGATTTACCCTTAAAATTGTCTTCCTGTGTCCACACGCAGCTTGTGACACGCCCGTATAACAAGTCATGTCTTACATTCGTATAAGAATTCATTGATCTCTAAATTAGGGCACGGATTTTGACACGCCCGTGTCAACCCTGGACACGCCCGTGTCAAACCTGGACACGCCCGTGTCATAGGCCATGTGCCTCAATCGACACAGAAACCATCACGCCCGAATAGGATACGGCTTTGGACAGGCCCATGTCTGACCTGGACACGCCCGTGTCCAACCTGGACACGCCCGTGACCCAGGTCATGTTGCTCACTCTTCACAGCCAGGCAAACAAAGAGCAGGACACGGCTTTGGACATGCCTGTGTTCGCGCTGGACACGCCCGTGTCTGACCTGGATATGCATGTGTCCCAGGCCGTGTTCAACACCTGAAAAACTCAGCCAATTCCAGAAAAGGACAGGGCTCTAGACACACCTGTATCATAGGCCGTGTGAAACCATAATGGCTCCAAAGCTCTCAAAAATACTGCACATTCAAATTCGAGTTTTGGGGCGTTACATCTTTTGTGTAATCTTCAAAACTGCCTTATCTCTTAAGTCTTGTGTTCTCTGAAGTCTTCTGAAGGCAGGTCTAAGTAATTTATCCCTTAAGTGATTGACCTTAACCCTAAAACTAACATTTGACCCTAGAATATATATGGTGGGTCATCAAACCTAATAGTGAACCTAGCCCAAATCACAAGTAGGGTTCCAACAATCTCCCCCAATTTGGGTGAGGTCACTATACAAAATAAAAATAAGCAAAATCACAAAGCCATAAAAATATCTGATAAAATTATAAAACATTCAGCAGATATGAACATATGTGTCTTGTGAATATATACAATAAAAACAATGTCCAAAAAATGCAATAGCAGAAGATTATGTTTTTTTCTTTGAGGCATCTAAATAAGGAGCAATTTTTGTGAAAATGATCTTTCTTCTGGGATACTCTACTTCTCTCTGAGTCATCTTCATGTCTTGAGCACCAAGAATTTTTATTGATGTAGTACTTTGCACTACTGCTTCTGGATGAAAATTCATATAAGTATCAATATTGAAAAGATTTTTTACCTGATATATTTCCAATTCCTTCTTCCTATATGATGACATGGTTGAAAATTGAAAGAAATCTTTTCCTTCATCCTTGTCCTTTCTTATCTGAGATAGAGCAATCAACTCATTAAACCTGGCCATTCTAGAATTAGGATCCAACTTGGATCATATGTTGGATAGGGAGGTCTCTCTGGACTTGATTTTTCTTTCTGACTTTCTTCAGATGTCTATTGCTGACTACTTTGCTTCTTATAATGTTGTTTACTGCCCTAGGAGCTGTGTTGTTGTCTGCTGCTATTGTAAGATGGTCTGGTATGACGAGAGGATGTACACCTTTGTACTTGAGAAACATCGCCTGCAGATCCTACTGTAGGAGGAGGAGGAGGAGGAGGACCTCTCCTAGACTGTCGAGGTGGAGAGTATCTCCTTCTCTTCTTCCTTGCTTTCATTTCATTCTTTGAGTATCTCATCCAGTGAGGAGTGTCTGGAGTGGGAGTAATGTTGTGTAGAATGTAATAAGGTGTATCAGCAGTAGTATTTGGTTTTGGAGCAGTCCTGGGTGGAACCTTTTCTTGAGTTTTCTCTTTTTAGAACTAAAATCCTCTGATTCATCTGACTCTTCATCGTCATCATCAGATTCTTCAGTAGGATTATCATAAAGAGCATTAATTTGTTTAAGCATTTCATCAAATAAAACTGGATGAGCCTGTGGCTGTACTTGAAGTTCTGGCTCTATAATTTCTATGATAACTTGAGGTTGAATACTGTCAGTCTCTGGTTCCATATCATGAAACAAGAATTCATCAAGATCGGGCATGGGGGATTCACACAAGCCAAAAGTTGGAGGAGAAAAAGCCTTTGGCTACGGAGTAATTATTTGCTCTATAATGTTTTCTTTAACTACAAAAATAGTCCTTAGTTGTTCCAATACTAGAGGACTTATTGGTGCTGTATAACTGACTATTGCTTTAGAATAGGTATCAAAAACTAGAATATTGTTGGAAAGTGTAGCAAAAGAATAAAGTAAAGAGGGAAGATCAACTGTGGGATTAAGAATAAAATCACCAACAATGATTATTTCTGGAATTGAAAAATCTGGTGCTTCTTCTTCTGTACAAACTTGAAGCATTTTTGTATCTGTTTCTTTATTAACTGCTACTGCTGCTGGACTTATTATTGTAGGTTCTTTATGAAAAGCTGGAGCTTCTTCATTGAACATCTCCTCATGCTTGGTTTCTAAGATACCTGAACTCTAGCCCCCAAAATAAGGGATAGTGGAGAAAGAAGCTAGTTGTGAAGAGAGTGTAGTGATAGAAGCAGCAAGTGGAGCAATGGCTTCAGCTATAAGTGTCTTGAGTGTAGGGGTAATAAGTTCAAGAATTGTGGTTGATAAAGCAGAAGATGGCATGGAGCAGTTTGGATAGATAGGGAATGCCTGTGGAATGGATGGTGTTTGAAGGTCAGTTGGAATGTTGGATGGAATGTTGGATGTTGGGATATCAGGGACGAGAGTATCTTCCTGAATAGGGGAATGTTGTGGAGATGGTTGTTCAGATTTGAGGAGGTGGAGATGGTGTTCCCTCAGTAGTGTTAATTGGTGATTGTGGTCTGGAAGGTGAGACAGAAGGGATGGAAGTAGTAGATTGTTGAAGTGTAGAAACATCAACAAGGGGAGTTGATGATGGAAATATTAGATGATGTGGAGATGGATGGGAGTTTATGAATGAAATATGAGGAGCCGGAGCTTCTTCAAGGGTTGGTGAAGTGGCTATTGCAGCCCTGGTGTCCTCTGAAGCTATTCGTGAAGAGGAAGCACTGGAGGACTTTGGGATAACCCTTTCCCATCTGCCAAAGAGGGCTGAGGTAAACCTCTTAGAGGTATTTATAAAAATGGTCTGGGAGACCAGTAATTCTGGAACCTTTGCCTGTAAGAAGATTGCTAGAATTCTTCCAAAACAAACAACTTTCTTACTAATTTTCTTCTTAATCAAACCAAATACAATTTCGCCTCAGCTCACAGATTTTTGATTAACCAAGGCACAGATCAGAAGGAATTGGTGCCTGGTAATGTAGTTATGAACTGAGTGTTTGCCCAACATTACCTTCCTAACTATATCTGCTAAGAACTTAAATTCAGCAAATAAGTTCTTCTTCAATAATTTGTTAGGGTTTCCCTGGGAGTGACCCATTATAACTAGCATATCCTCATACTCAGTGCTAGATAGTTCAATTTCATCTTCCCCATTGATAAATCCAAAAATTTCATTTAGAATAGCAGGGGAAAGAGAAACCTGTTTTCCAGAAATTGATCCAGTAATGGATGTTTGATCTAGAAGGGTTGCTGTGAAAACCATTCTTTGATTTCCTGCAAAGGGAGTTTGATCCTCAAAGTCATGAACTGTCTCAATTATTGTGCTTCAAACAACTGAAGAATGTTCCTGAAGACTTGATCGGAATGGTTGAAAGAGTCGAAGTCAATGTTGAATCCTGCATCAAACTTCATTCTAGAGAGGGTCGCCGCCGAAATCGACATTCCTGCAAAAAAATAGATCAAGTGCAAGAGAACTGGAAAGTGGAGGATGGAGTTCGATGAAAACGCTATAATAAGTTTTCAGAAGATGAAAAGGAAAACTCCGTCCGACAAAACATTAAAAACTTTGAACTCAGTTCAACAAAAAAACTCATAAAGAAATAAAACCGTCGATCAAAGTTTGAAGAGGGGGAAAACAGTTTGTCATTCTCCATTCGACAAAAAACTTTTCTGAAACAAATTCGTCGATCTCCGTTCGACGAAAAGTTTCACAAAGGAAAGTTCGTCAATCTCCATTCGACGAACACTCCATGAAGCGCTCAGATTTCGTCGAACTCCGTTCGACAAAACATGAACAATTCATCGAGCACAGACAGAAATCAAATTTAACCGTCTTCATTGATCATACCTAGCTAATTTAGGAAGAACATATGTTTCTTTTCATCTAAGGGTTTGGTGAAAATATCTGGTCTTTGTAAATCTGTAGAGATAAAGACAAGTTTACACAATCTCTAATGAAATGATGCTTTATTTCTATATGCGTTGTTCTACTATGACGTATTGGATTTTATGCAATAGAAATTGCACTGGTATTATCACAAAAGATAGTTGAATTATTTAAGTTAAAACCATAATCCAGGAGCTGATTTTGAATCAAAAAAATTTGTGAACTGCAACTACCTTATGCTATATATTCATCTTCAGCAATTGATGTTGACACAAAAGTTTGTTTTTTGCAAAATCAGGACACAAGCCTATCACCAAGGAACTGACAAGTTCTAGATGTGGTTTTCTTGTCCACTCTACATCCAACAAAGTCAGCATCTGAAAATCCAGATAAATCAAATTCTGTCTCAGTAGGATACCTGAGTCCTAGATTAGAACAACCCTTTATATATCTCAAAATCTTTTTTAATAAAATAAGATGAGATTCTTTAGGGCTGACTTGAAATATAGCACGAATGCAAGTAGCAAACAAAATTTGTGAACCATAATCCAGGAGCTGATTTTGAATCCACAAAATTTGTGAACTGTAACTACCTGCTGCTATATATTCATCTTCAGCAGTTGATGTTGACAAAAAAGTTTGTTTTTTGCAAAACCAGGACACAAGCCTATCACCAAGTAACTGACAAGTTCCTGATGTGCTTTTCTTATCCACTCTACATCCAGCAAAGTCAGCATCTAAAAATCCAGATAAATCAAATTCTGACTCAGTAGGATACTGAGTCCTTGATTAGGACAACCCTTTATATACCTCAAAATCATTTTTAATAAAATAAGATGAGATTCTTTAGGGCTTACTTGAATTCTAGCACGAATCCAAGTAGCAAACATGATATCTTGCCTACTAGCTGTAAGATACAATAAGGACCCAATAATGGCCTTATATGTTTTATAAACAACCGGTTTGCCCCGTTCATCAGAATCAACTACAGTATTGGATGGCATGTGTATTTTCTTGGCTGAGGCGTCAGTAATCCCAAATCTTTTGAGTAGCTCTTTAGCATATTTTGACTAGGATAAAAAAGATACCATCAGGAGTTTGCTTTACTTGGAGACCAAGGAAGTAGGATAGTTCACCCATGCTACTCATTTCAAACTTTGAATGCATCACGTCAGAAAACCTTTTGCCAAGTTTGGAATCAGTAGAGCAAAATATTATATCATCTACATAGATTTGGACTGGCAAAATTTTTGATTTATGATGTCTAATGAATAAGGTTCAATCTATTATACCTCTAATAAACTTATGCTCTAAAAGAAAGCTAGCTAAGGTTTCATACCAAGCTCTTGGAGCTTGCTTTAAACCAAAAAGAGCTTTATGCAACTTAAAAACATAAGATGTATGAGTTGAGGAGATAAAACCTGGAGGTTATTCAACATAAACTTACTCTTAATTCTCCATTGAGGAATGCACTCTTGACATCCATTTGGTATACTTTGAACTTCTGATATGCAGCATATGCAAGAAATATTTTGATGGCTTCAAGTCTCGCAACAGGATCAAAGATTTGATCATAGTCAATGCTTTCTTCCTGTGAATATCCTCAGGCTACCAATCTTGCTTTGTTGCTTATAATTGATCCTTTTGCATCCAATTTGTTTTTGAAGACCCAATTAGTTCCAATGACTGGGTAGTCTTTGGGTCGAGGAACTAAATGCCAAACTCTACACCTCTCAAATTAGTTGAGCTCCTCTTGCATTACAATAATATAGTGGGGATCTTGCTCTGCATCTTTTATGGATTGAGGATCAAGTTGAGAAATGAAGCAAGCGTGCATCAAATCTTGGTTGAGTTGATGCCTTGTTTGCACACCACCCGATATGTCTCCAATCACTTGAGATATGAGATGATCTCTAAGTGTGACAAGATCAGCAGGAGGAGTTGGTTCATCAACAAATTATGCAATTAATTCCTCTTGTGGAATTATAGATATTGTTGTTGGATAAACTGCTTCAGCAATTTCTTCTTCACTTTCTTCAGCAATCTATTAAGAAGGATGAGATGTAACCGCTTGGGTAAGGTTTAAATCATCCAACTTCCCACACAAATAGGGTACCTGCAAAGTATCTATAGTAGAAGAATCATTCACCTTGTAAAACATATTAGCTTCATCAAAGATATATGTACAGATTCTTCTATTTTTAATGTTGATTTATTAAATACCCTATAAGCTTTGCTGATTTGGGAATATCCAAGGAAAATTCCCTCTACAGCCTTGGATTCAAACTTTTTAAGGTGTTTCTTGTTATTATTTTGAATGTAACACTTGCATCCAAAAATCTTAAAATAATCTACTTTAGGTTGCTTCCATTTAAGTAATTCATAGGGGGTCTTACCTTTTAGTTTATGAATTAAACTTCTGTTAAGAACATAATTTGTTGTGCTTACAGCCTCAGCCCAAAATGATAGGGGCAAATAAGCATATGCAAGCAATGTCCCAGTAGATTCAATAAGTGTTCTATTTTTTCTTTCTACTACCTCATTTTGTTGAGGAGTTCTAGGAGCAGAAAAACAATGTCTGATACCTTCCTTCTCACAAAATTCTTGCATGAGAAGAGATTCAAACTCGTTTTCATGATCGCTTCTGATCAATGCAACCTGAGTAGAGTACTCAATCTGTATGCTTTTAAGAAAATCTGTATAGTGACCTCACCTAAATAGGGGGAGACTGTTGGAACCCTACTTGTGATTTGGGCTAGGTTCACTATTTTGTTTGATGACCCACCATGTATAGTCTAGGGTCATATGTTAGTTTCAGGGTTAAGATCAATCACATAAGTGTTAGATTACTGAGACCTACCTTCAGAAGACTTCAGAGAGCATAAGACTTAAGAGACAAGGTGTAACACCCCCTATCCGTCACATAGCATATAGCAGTAGGTCCGGCCGGGGCCCGACGCCGTATGCCACAGACAGACCGGGTGGTTACTTATGGAAACCATCCAACCAATCTCAACGTCCTACACAGAGCATTCTAGCGGAAGCAGTATATAAAAGTTGCAAGAAAGAACCCAGCATTAGAGCATGAATGTCCACTAATACAAATTAGGAATGTTATACAAAATACCCAAAATAAGCCTTAAGGCCTTACAAAATGTTTCACTTCATATTACATGTTTTACAAACCACAGCACGCAGGCCGGTCACACATGAATAAAGCAGTAAACACTTCCAAATAGGCCTTCAAGGGCCGGCTTCGCATTTGGTCTTTAGCCCGCTATTGACCGCATGGTCCAGCAGCACCTGCAAGCAACATAACCACCGCATGGTGGCAAACAAAAAGGCAACGGTCAGCAATGCTGACCAAATTATAACGATCCCGCCCCCAACTCGGGGAGGCAATGCTCCTTCCCTGCAGTTTTATTAGCACAAGCGAGCAATATAATAGTATTCATTACATCACACGCGTAGGCTCACACGGCCACACACCCCGTGCACTCAGGGCACATTCTTGGTGAACCGGTCGATGTCACGTCATTTAAAGTCATGGACATTCCGGACCCACCACCGCAACTTTGACGGCCAAACATATGAGCAATTTGTCTTCCCGGCATGGGTCACGTCAATTTAAGCCATTGACCGCCGAAGACTCTCATCTATGCCAACGGCAAGTGCCATGTAACCTTAGGTCTCTTAAACCCGAACGACATAGATATGGGTACGGTTCCATCTAACCCGTGCTCACGTCGCAACGACATTTTAAGCCATTTGCACAGGTCAAACTTCTCCCGAGTCCCATTTTCGTCACACAATTTCACATAACTCGGTTATGTTCAAGTTGGCACTCAGGCCTCCATGAAGGCTCCCTGCTGCAATCTACCGCGTAGAAAACCCGAAAAACAAACCATAACACGGAGTCTTCTCCGGCATTTATGCAATGCCACATCACCGATCCAGACCAACATGTCCGGGTAGGCTTCACACATCATGCCTATGTCCGTTCTCGCTTACGGACTCTAAACAACGGGGACTTCACATATCTACCCGAAGGAACGCCTCCAAATCTCCGCAAACTCGCGAGAGCGGGAATCCTATGCAAAGAAAGAGAGCTACTCATGCTCAAGATGAGGATCGTTACCCTAGCGTTCCTCATTGGCGCCATTGAAAAGTAATCGGATGAAAAGCACCGCACTAGCTTTGTCTCTGTGGATCCGGAGTCGGCTTGCGATTCGGAGCTTCGAAGCTCCTCCAATGGCGAGATCTAGCTCCTTCTTCCTCCCTTGGCTCTCCTATCTCCCTAAGGCTTTAGAAAGATAACACTTAACAAAAAGTGAGGGTTTATAAGTCCAATCCCGGGTATATCCCTTCAGGAACAACCCCCAGCCGTTGGATCTCAAAATAAGGAAACGAACGGCTTTGATTCGGGACTGAAATGCCCAATCTGGACCGAACACGGCCTGGCACACGCCCGTGTCCAGGGCCGTGTGCCTCCTTCGCCGTCAAAATCGAATCACCTGGAACCTCACACGGGTATCGAACACGCCCGTGTTCGAGCTGACACGCCCGTGTTCCACATGACACGGCCGTGTGGCCGGCCGTGTACCCCATCATTTTTCCCCAAAATCAACCCGAGCACTGCACGGGTTCTAGGACACGCCCGTGTCCTTACCCGTGTCCCCTCAACACGCCTGGACCCCAGGCCGTGTACACGGTCTCGACACTCGACACTTCGTCGAGCGAAGATCGTCGACCTGATGACACGGCCTTGGACACGCCCGTGTCCTAGGCCGTGTGCCTTGTCTCGACACATTGTCGACACCAAAGTGTCGACTTCCCGGGACGAGTGTCGACACGGGTCGACACGCCCTGCGACACGCCCGTGTCACAGGCCGTGTGCCATGTATCGACACTTCGTCGAATGCAGAGTGTCGACTTCGGCTAAGTGTCGACACGGGTCGACACGCCCTGCGACACGCCCGTGTCGCAGGCCGTGTGCCCAGTCTCGACACGATGTCGAGACCAAAGTGTCGACTTTCCGACTGAGTGTCGACACAGGCTTGACACGCCCTGGGACACGCCCGTGTCCCAGGCCGTGTGCCTGCAGCCAGAACCCAAACTGGCCCAAAACGTCCCCCTTTTGCTCCTTTGAGTTTCGGGGCGTTACAACTCTCCCCCTCTTAAAAGAATTTCGTCCACGAAATTATATAAAGGAAAGACATGTACAAAAACAAAATTTGTACCTGAGCGGAACAACTCCGGATACTCGTCAAGCATCGTCTGCTCGTACTCCCAAGAGAGCCCCTCACGACCGCAATTGTCCCACCGGACCCTGACCAACCTGATCTCGTTATTGCGTAGCCGCTTGACCTCCGAGTCCTCAATCCATACTGGCTTTACTTTTGTCGTCAACCCACTACCAACCGGTGCTTGATCGACCGCGATCACTCGCGTAGGCTCTGGCGCCGCCTTCTATAGCACCGAAATATGGGACACATCATGTAGACCACTAAGCTCCACTGAAAACTTGATTTGATAGGCCGCTTCCCCAACCCGCTCCAGAACCTCAAACGGCCCAAGGTACCTCGGGCTTAGCTTTTTCAATCACCGCACCCGCGAGGCACCCTTGGAAGGCTTGATCTTTAAGTATACATAATCGCCCACAGCGAACTCCACATCCCTGTTCTTGGCATTATAGTACTTTGCTTGCCGGTCCTGAGCGATAAGCAACCTCTCCCAAACGCTTCGCACCGACAGAGTAACATTCTCCACTTCGAATCGCTTAAACAATTTGACTCACTCATTTCTAGCCAAGACAAAGGCGTGCCACATCTCCTACCATATAAAGATGGTATTCCCATTGCCTTTCGAAATCCAAGACACACATGCAGAGCATGTCTTCCATAGTTCTATTGACCATCTCGGTCTGCCCATCCGTTTGCGGATGAAAGGCTGTGCTGAATTTCGGCTTTGTTCCCAACATTTGATGCACAAGCCTCCAATCATTGGATGCGAACCGCCCATCCCGGTCACTCACGATGCTGCGGGGCACACCATGAAGCCGTAATATGTTATCCACCTAAAGCTTTGCCAACTTCTCCACCTGATCATGCTTCCTATGCGGAATAAAATGCGACACCTTCGACAACTGATCTACGACCGCCCAAATGGCGTCGTTCTCCTTTTGCGACCTTGGCAAACCGTGCACAAAGTTCATAGAGCTGTCGTCGAATTTCCAATCCGGAATAGGCAAGGACTTAAGAGATCCTCCCGGCTTTTGGCACTCTGCCTTCACCAAGGTGCAAGTTCGGCACTTCGCTACGCATAGCACCACACCTTTCTTCAAACCCGGCCACCAAAACAGTTTCTTAACATCACGGTACATCTTTGTGCTCCCCGGGTGAATCGAGTACTTGGTATAGTGTGCCTCGTACAACAACTCCACCCGTAAATTGCCCACACTTGGGACGCACAGACGACCGTCTTTCCAAAGCAATCCGTCCTCCACGACGAATTGGGAATTTGACCCATCCAGAGCCTCTACCACGAACTGCTTCATATGAGCATCCATATCCTAAGCCTGCCGAATACGATCAGCCAGGTCTTATTGGACTTCAGTCCAATTCAGAACTACTTCAGCACTTGATTGCTTGTCCACACAAACAATCTCCAACGCCTCCAACTCTCGCACCAACCGCTCATCATGCACCGATAGCCAATTGGCTTGAGCTGGGGCTCGGCAACTCACCGCGTCAGCAACCGCATTCCCTTTATCAGGCGCGTAGTGGATCTTGAATGTATAGTCTCCCAAGAACTCCATCAACCTATGCTGCCGCAAATTTAGATCCTTCTGACCAATCAGACACTTCACGCTCTTGTGATCGGCGTAGATATCCATCGTCATACCGTACAAATAATTCCTCCACAGCTTCAAGTCTAAAACTCACGGCCACTAACAACAAGTCATGGACCGGATAGTTCCTCTCGTTCACTTTTGGCTGTCTCGCGCCATACGCTATTACACTTTCGTGTTGCAGTAGTACGCAACCCAACCCGCTGCCCGAAGCATCGCTATTAAATCTCATAGCCTTCGGTCCCACTCGGCGAAGTCAGCACTAGCGCCGTGGTCAACCGACATTACAACTCCTCAAAAGTTCGCGCGCACTCCGGCGTCCAAAAGAACTTCTGCTCCTTCCTCGTCAAAGTAGTGAGGGGTAACGCTATCCGCGAGAAGTTCTCTACGAAGCGCCTGTATTAGCCGGCGAGCCCCAGAAAACTCCGGACTTCCGCTACCGTATAAAGCTCAGGCCACTCCCGCATCGCAACAATCTTCGTCGGATCCACTGCAATACCTTCCCCACTCACTATAAGACCGAGGACGCCACTGAGGATGACGAAAACTCGCACGTCGAGAACTTGGCATACAACTGATTCCTCCTTAGCGTCTCCAAAACCAAAAGAAGATGCTTGAAGTGATCTTCCTTACTCTGCGAGTACACCAGAATATCGTCGACGAAGACGATCACAAAATGGTCCAAGTACTCCCGGAAGGTCCTGTTCATCGAATCCATGAACACTGACGGCGCATTAGTCAGCCCAAACGGCATGACCCTAAACTCGTAGCGTCCGTATCCTGTACTGAACGTTATCTTAGGGATATCACTATCCCTTAACTACTTTAGAGTACGCCGTTGGCCCGACCAACTGATCGCAAACATCATCGATCCTTGGGATTGGGTACTTGTTCTTTGCCGTCAACTTGTCGAGCTCCCGATAATTAATACATAGCCTCAAGCTTCCGTCCTTCTTCTTACTAAAGAGGGTCGGTGCGCTCCAAGGCGAAGGACTTGGACGCACATACCCTTGCTCCAACAACTTTTAGAAGTTGCACCTTCAGCTCCGCCATTTCCTTAGGTGCTAGCCGATAAGGAGATCGTGACACAGGCTTTGCACCTGGTACTAGCTCAAACATGAAATCTATCTCCTGTCGAGGCGGGGCTCCAGGAAGATCTCTAGGGAACACATCAGGGTATTCCGATACCACTGAAATACAATCCAATGTGGGCTTCGGCTTTGCAACCTCCACTAGTGTAAAGAACAGTTCTGCTCCGGCACGAACCGCCTTCAACACCTGAAGAGCAGACGCCAACGTCTTGCTCGACCTCTTCGAGCCCGTAAAGGTCATCTCACGACTTGCTCCCAGCTTGACTTCCTTGCTACCGCATCTATATTGGCTTGCTGCTCCGAGAGCCAGTCCATACCAAATATAACGTCGAACACCACCAACGGAAGTAACGACGCTTGCAAATCGAACTCCTGATTCCCAATCCAAAACTAAGCGCAACAACTTCTACCAGCGCACAATGAGCACCATTGGACTATAATGCATCCAATTTTTCTTTTACCATCGAAGGAGGTACTCCGACGCACAATATAATTCCTAATAAAGGAATGCGAAGCTCCCTAAACGAACAGTTCTCTCGCAGATAAAGTAAAGTCGCAACAAATCTTAGCACAAATAGTTCTAAGCTAACATGCACAAGGGCGACAAGTGTTTAAGGCAAAACTACCTTTAAACCATACCTGTCGTCACGACGGCGTGCTTCCTCCAGGGCTTTAGGCACTCACGAGCATAATGCCCCGGCTCCCCACAGTTGAAACATGTGCCCGGGGTCTGACCCGTAGTCTCCCCAGAAGCACCAGAAGGAGCTGGACCCGAATTCCTATGCTTCTTATACCATTTTCGATATACAGACTTTGAGGTGCTTGGCACTTTGAATGCCGTTTCCTTTGCACTAACATCCTTGACTACTCCTGACATAGCTTTCTTACCCTTCCGAGCACCATTCCAACAGTCTCGGGCAAAGTGCCCTTTCTTTCCACAAGTATGACAAGTGTAAGTAGCTTTACTAGTCGATTTCATAGGCACTTTCTCCAGCATTCTGCCGGATGCAGCTCTTATGGGGTTTGAATAGTTCGATACCATGGTCGCTGGCATCGGGAGGGTCTTCCTCAAATCTGCCTCCAAAGATCTAGCTGATTCCACCAAGGCTCGGAATCCCAATAACTTTGGTCCTAGCAGTAGAACTCGTAACTCGACACGCAGGCCATTATAAAATCTATCGACTGTAGCTTGTTAGTTATCCAACTCGAAGCATGGGTAGCGACTTATCAGAAGAAATGTTTGCAAATATTCCTCAACTGTGTGCGCTCCCTGCACTAAATGCATATTCAGCTGCTTCCCCAATGGTCTACCAAAGGTCATCTGCTGCATCACGCCCACCGGCGTTGAAGCCACAACAGAGGCGCAGGGTTGTACATTTCCTCCAAGCTGTGCACCCGTCACAGCGAACACCGCTTCTACGATCCTTCTAACGGTTTCATACGAAGGAGGAGGCTCAAACACCTCACCGGGTGCACTATGCTCCTCAGAAACCGGACATTCTGGCTGTCCAGCACCACTTTCCGGTCACCTATAGTGGTACAAAACACCGTTAAGCGACCAAATAAAATTGCAAACAGCAATTATAGGAACACGCAGGTTCCTCAAACACGAGTATTTTCATTCCTAAGTGGACATTCATGGGTTCTTTTTACTGTTATTACGATGACGCACACAAGGTGCTCACCACCCCTTAAAAAGAATTCGCCCACGAATTCACCTTAAGCCCGACCAAAACCAGTAGTCTGATACCATTTTGTAACACCCCATATCCGTCACATAGTATATAACAGTAGGTCCGGCCGGGGCCCGACGCCGTATGCCACAGACAGACCGGGTGGTTACTTATGGAAACCATCCAACCAATCTCAACGTCCTACACAGAGCATTCTAGCGGAAGCAGTATATAAAAGTTGCAAGAAAGAACCCAACATTAGAGCATGAATGTCCACTAATACAAATTAGGAATGTTATACAAAATACCCAAAATAAGCCTTAAGGCCTTACAAAATGTTTCACTTCATATTACATGTTTTACAAACCACGGCACGCAGGCCGGTCACACATGAATAAAGCAGTAAACACTTCCAAATAGGCCTTCAAGGGCCGGCTTCGCATTTGGGCTTTAGCCCGCTATTGACCGCATGGTCCAGCAGCACCTGCAAGCAACATAACCACCGCACGGTGGCAAACAAAAAGGCAACGGTCATCAATGCTGACCAAATTATAACAATCCCGCACCCAACTCGGGGCGACAATGCTCCTTCCCTGCAGTTTTATTAGCACAAGCGAGCAATATAATAGTATTCATTACATCAAAGGAGTAGGCTCACACGGCCATACACCCCGTGCACTCAGGGCACATTCTTGGTGAACCGGTCGATGTCACGTCAGTTAAAGCCATGGACATTCCGGACCCACCAGCGCCACTTTGACGACCAAACATATGAGCAATTTGTCTTCCCGGCATGGGTCACGTCAATTTAAGCCATTGACCGCCGAAGACTCTCATCTATGCCAACGATAAGTGCCACGTAACCTTAGGTCTCTTTAACCCGAACGATATAGATATGGGTACGGTTCCATCTAACCCGTGCTCACGTCGCAACGACAATTTAAGCCATTTGCGCAGGTCAAACTTCTCCCGAGTCCCATTTTCGTCACACAATTTCACATAACTCGGTTATGTTCAAGTTGGCACTCAGGCCTCCATGTTGGCAAGATCTCGTATCCGCCCAGTTTTCCGGGTGCACCTTTGGGTTAGTCCCCAAGGCTCCCTGCTGCAATCTACCGCATAGAAAACCCGAAAAACAAACCATAGCACGGAGTCTTCTCCGGCATTTATGCAATGCAACATCACCGATCCAGACCAACATGTCCGGGTAGGCTTCACACATCATGCCTATGTCCGTTCTCGCTTACGGACTCTAAACAACGGGGACTTCACATATCTACCCGAAGGAACGCCTCCAACTCTCCGCAAACTCGCGAGAGTGGGCTTCCTATGCAAAGAAAGAGAGCTACTCATGCTCAAGATGAGGATCGTTACCCTACCGTTCCTCTTTGGCGCCATTAAAAAGTAATCTGATGAAAAGCACCGCACTAGCTTTGCCTCCGTGGATCCGGAGTCGGCTTGCGATTCAGAGCTTCGAAGCTCCTCCAATGGCGAGATCTAACTCCTTCTTCCTCCCTTGGCTCTCCTCTCTCCCTAAGGCTTTAGAAAGATAACACTTAAGAAAACGTGAGGGTTTCTAAGTCCAATCCCAGGTATATCCCTTCAGGAACAACCCCCAGCCGTTGGATCTCAAAATAAGGAAACGAACAGCTTTGATTCGGGACTGAAATGCCCAATCTGGACCGAACACGGCATGGCACACGCCCATGTCCAGGGCCGTGTGCCACCTTCGCCGTCAAAATCGAATCACCTGGAACCTCACACGGGTATCGAACACGCCCGTGTTCGAGCTGACACGCCCGTGTTCCACCTGACACGGCCGTGTGGCCGGCCGTGTACCCCATCATTATTCCCCAAAATCAACCCGAGCACTGCACGGGTTCTAGGACACGCCCGTGTCCTTACCCATGTCCCCTCAACATGCCTTGACACCAGGCCGTGTACACGGTCTCGACACTCGACACTTCGTCGAGCGAAGATCGTCGACCTGATGACACGGCCTTGGACACGCCCGTGTCCTAGGCCGTATGCCTTGTCTCGACACATTGTCGACACCAAAGTGTCAACTTCCCGGGACGAGTGTCGACACGGGTTGACACGCCCTGCGACACGCCCGTGTTGCAAGCCGTGTGCCATGTCTCGACACTTCGTCGAATGCAGAGTGTCGACTTCACGACTAAGTGTCGACACGGGTCGACACACCCTGCGACACGCCCGTGTCGCAAGCCGTGTGCCCAGTCTCGACACGATGTCGAGACCAAAATGTCGACTTCCCGACTGAGTGTCGACACAGGCTTGGCACGCCTGGGGAAACGCCCGTGTCCCGGGCCGTGTGCCTGCAGCCAGAACCCAAACTGGCCCAAAACGTCCCCCTTTTACTCCTTTGAGTTTCGGGGCGTTACACAAGGTAGTTTTGAAGATTACAGAAAAGGTGTTCGACGATATATGAACTCAGCTCGACAATCATCGAACTCAGCTCGACGAACTCAGAGTTCCTTCTCTAAGTTGAGCTCGGCGAAAGTCTAGCTCAGGTCGACGAATTGTAAGCTTATATCAAAATCTCAGCTCGACGAAGTGCCTTCTCAGTTGGACGAACTTGGGGCTCAGTTTGGCAAGTACATTTTTCTGTTTGACGATCTTGGAGCTCAGCTATCGTCGAACACCTTTTCTGTAATCTTTAAAATTGCTTTGTCTCTTAAGTCTTGTGTTCTCTGAAGTCTTCCGAAGGTAGTTCTGAGTAATCTAACCCTTAAGTGATTGACCTTAACCCTGAAATTAACATATGACCCTAGACTATACATGGTGGGTCGTCAAACCTAATAGTGAACCTACCCCAAATTACAAGTAGGGTTCCAACACCTTCCATCAGGACAACAAGACAGTCCCACATCTCTTTGGTAGATTTGTAGTGGAATAAGTTCTGGAGTATTGAATCATCCACTGCACTTGCTAGGATATTCTTTGCCTTCTTGTCTAGGAAGACTAAGGCAATCTCATCCTTAGTGAGATCCATCATCTTCTTGGGAATCATAATCGCTGGATTTATTGTTGAAGCCTGCGTAGCGATGTGTGGTCCTTCTTACACTATCTGAAAAATCGTCGGTTCAGCAGCTTCCATGAAGAACAATACTTGTTATTTCCACATAGCAAAGTTTTCCTTGGTGCACACCGGTAGCTTAATGGATGACATGTCTTTGCTTTTGTCCATGGCGACAATGTGAAATCTCTTAACGCTAGATCAGAGATCTTGATCAAGGTGTTAACCTTATCGACCAAAACTCCCCTCTGATACCAATTGAAAGTATCTAGCGTCTACTTAACTCACCTAAAGGGGGGTGAATATGTGATGTTTGTGTCTTTTCGTGGATTAAAACATTACTCAAAAATAAGCAAGCACACAAACACAGAGATTTATAGTGGTACCCCATATTGGGAACGTCCACTATCCCGCCTCGCCTATCTACAAAGAACTGATAGATTTGGCTACTTCACCTTTTCCCAGATTATCACAATCTTGCAACTCGGTGCAATGCTCCTACACCTTGATCCACAACCGTATCTAAAACTCGATCCACAGACAGATCTACAAACTCGATTCACTAACAGATCTACAAACTCTCGATCTACAAATGGATCTACTAACTCTCGGTCCACAAACGAATCTACTAACTTAGAGAAAAATATCCTACAATATTTAAAACAATATTACAAATAATAAACATGATTGCAAGTCTTCAATCCGACATTCTTTGAATGTGTTGAACTAGAAACTCGGAGAACTCGGAAACTTGAAATCGTTTAGATCTTGAAACTTGAACCTTCGATCTTCAAATAATGTGCACTGGAGTAGATTAGATCTTGAGAGAAGACATGATCCAGTTGAAGAAGTCGTCAATGAAGAAGATCATTCGAAGTCGCGTCCGATCGGAAGAAAGTCGTGAACTGTCAAGCGTGCGGCCGACAGGATCCGATTATGGAAGGTTCATTTTGAAATCAAATAGCAATTAGGTTAAAATTGGTGATTTCAAAATCATCCCAATAATTTTTATGGGTAGATTTGAAATAATGGCTAAAAAATATTTCCAAAAACGAACCCTCGAAAATCACTGTGCAAGGACGATGGTTTCGAACAAGAGGAGTTTCAGAAAAATCGGCCTAAGTCAAATTCGGCGAAATTCATCAAATATCGATTATGATACTTGCCGAATTTATAACTGATATTCGTCGAATTTGCCATAGCCAAAAATCTAGAGTGGTCGACATACTGCTCGACACATTCGGCGAGTATCGCCTAGGATACTAGTCGAATTCGGCGAGTATCCCTTGTGATGTAAGACTCCCTTTTTTGCTACACTACTGGGTCTTTCGCCCAGAATCGTCGTTTCACGGTGACAGCTTCACTCGGAAGGTCGACCCTATGAAACGCCAACCCTGCCGGCACACAGAATCACCAAAGATGTGGAAGCTTATAAAAGAAGACAGTAAATTCCAAGTCCACAAAACATATCACATATAAATATATAACATGAACCACAGCATGTCCTAGAATAAAAGAGTATCGAAAAAGACGAACAGAAAGGTAAACAGGCTTATGCCCAGTACACCAGAATCCTCACTACAAGGTCACTCGCGGAACCTAACAAAACTAAACACTCACGGAGCCAGAAGAAGGTGCTCCCGAGCTAGACTGGCACACCTTCATGTGCACCGTGCCCTGCTGGTGCTGCCTCTCTGACTGTTGCATGTCTCCCATCCGGAGCCCCTGAAAAATAAAGGTTCTCCGACCGTTAGTCAAAAGACTAAGCCAACTATCATCCCCGCCTCCCCCCGCGACTCCTAGGAACCATACGGGAAGGAGGATAGGGAAGATATTGAGGTGGAGAAGTGTCAAAGTAGATGGCGGTGGAACTAAACTAGTAGTTATATAATAGAACTATAAAGGTGTACAATAGTAATATGTTAATACTAAAGTAAGGCAGTAAAGAAAGAAAGTAAGAGGGCAAAGTATAATGAAGAATAACCTTAACTTATATGAATGCTCATACAAACTTATAAGTTAAGGCGTCTTTTGCAAGGATCCCATCGTATAAGCTATCCCAAACTAGGTTATACGATAGGTTGTCAGGATTTATGCAAATATGAGTGTATTGAAATGTAATGCGGATGAAATGCTATGTTCACACAAGTGCAACTCACGCACACGACTCTATGCACACAGACCTTTAGTTTCCCCATTTTGGAGTTTTAGCTAAACTCTCAGGTACCTCGCGCTGTGGCAAACGGAGGCAGTGGGTTTTGCCACCCCACTACTAGGCTAGCATTCATGCCACCCAACCTAGACCCTTGTACACCTCTACATGAATAACACACCATGGAGCCTCTGCGTACAATGCTGTCAAATCCACCAGTCTTTCCTTGGATATTTGTGAAACACACTAGCCGGGTCATTGTTCCATCGTAGGCATGAATGACCGTCAAGTAACAAATACCCACCACCTTAAGTTATGCACATGCAAACTAGAACTTTTGAGCCATAGGCTCCCCAGACTAATCCGTCTGTCAAACCACCTATCGAGCCATCGACTCGCCGGGCTAACCTGCCCACAACTAAAACCACCGAGCATACCGCTCGATTGACCAAGATGAATTATCAACCCTGAAACTAGAGATGTGTGTAAGTGGAGTTTCAATAAAGACTAATTACCCTTGTAATCAATTTTACTCTTATAGTTTACTTAATCTAACCCTTGTGCCTTTGACTCTTGAACAATTCCTAAGTGTAGACGGACTCTCTCACTAGGGAAAGACAATTACTCGTCGCTCCCAGGTACGGCCTTAACCTAGCCCAACAGGAACTCACAACCTGACCCACATTGATAACATCAGTCATACTCTATGGGTTCAACATACTGCATACCCCTTTACCCCATACCTAAAGCTCACAAGGTTCCTCGATATTGTTGTTTTGCTATGTGCAGACCTAGTGAGCTAAAAGACATGTAGGAATGGTGACTCCCATAAATATTCATCCAAATTTACTAAGAAAATTTCTGGGGATCTATAGTGACAAGATTAGACCAAGTCCAGAAAATTGTAATTTTTCTAATTTAATTGGCATTCATTTAATTTTTCGCAAATCAAGGCCATAGGTGATTTTGAACGTAATGTACTAGATTTACATGAGTTATGACCACTCGAAAATTATGAACTCCATATGATGCCAATAAATCAAAGAATACCAAGTTTCATAATTTTTCATAAAGGTTTTAGCCTTTAATTAATTATTCCACAATAAATCTGATAATTATGGGTAAAGAAGGAAGTACTAAAATACCTCTTCAGAAAATTATGGAAAACTTACAGTATCTTAAGGGTGATGAGAAAGGACCTCTGACCATAAATCACAATTTTCCAAGCTCGTTAGTCACCAAAATAAAATCAATTAATTTTTATACAGAAACAAGCACCTTGTGAAGCAACCCTTGTAAACAAACTTCCAAAAATTCCACAAAAATTTACAGAGCTTTACAATGTCATAAAAGGTCCTCTGACCAAATTTCATGAGTTTCCAGAAAGAGGTTAAATCATAAGAAATTTCTAAATAGAAAGAGCAACTTGATGGGTTGTGAATGAAGTACTCCAAATCTTGATCTAAAAATTCATACTAAAACTTCTAGAGCTTTGTTATGGTCTTACATCATAACTGACCAAATCTCATGTAATTTCAAGGTTATAAAGTCATATATATAAATTCTTTAAGGAAACCTATGATAGTGAATTTTACGAAGGAACCTACTTGTAAACTCATCCCAACATGTAAAATATTCCAGAGATTAATACGACTATAAAAACGACTCCTACCATCATCACATGGAAATCTATGGTCAAAGGACCCCTAAATTATTCCATAATATGCTCGGGCCAAATTAAGCATAAAGATATTTTAAGTGGGGTGCAAGAGTCCAACTACCACCTTCAACAACCCTAGGGCATTACTCCACCCTAGAAACCCATGGGGTAAACCCCAAGTCCATACAAGGACTAAACACCCTAAGTCTTTCGCAAACCCTAAAAAGCTCAGTCTAAGGCTTTGATCTAGGGTACTAGGGTTCAACCATCGTAACCCACCCCAAACTCCAAGAGAGGGTGACCCTACTGACCTTATGACTCTAGCAAAAGCCCCAACCCTTTTGGGTGAGGATTGACCCCTCCATGCCCCAAGAATCTTAAACCGTAAACTCACCCTTAGGGGTCTAAACTTTAGTCACTTAAAAACCCAATCAAAACATGTCCAAATGGGTTGATATTTTAACCAGTGCTCACGATGACCACTAAGACCATCCCCCAAAGATTTGGGGTTGGTGAGGTCATTAGACCCCTTAATTAAGCTACAATATGATTATAACTTTTTTACCAAAACTATATAAAAGGTTTCTCCAAAAATTCTCATTTTTGGGTATGTCCTAGACATAGATAAGAATTACCCCCTTTCCACATTTCAGGTCATTTGGACACGTGGTTAGGTGGGGGCACTCATTTTAATCTCTAACTAGCCCTAGGTATAGACTGCACCATTTTGGGTACGGATGTCAGATCACTAACCCAAATAAGTTGAAATAAATTCTAAACTAAAGTAGACCTTAAGGGCTACAACTTCGATATTTACCACTTTTTCATTAGAAGCATCTAGGTATTTCTAAAAAATACAAGCATTAACTGTAAACTATGTGACAGAAAATCAAATGAAATGAAATAATTAATCCTAAGATTTAATCTATGCGGCACGAATCTTGGCGCATAAAGGACGGCATCTGGTTGTCTTCTACAACGCACCAATGACAAGGATTTATTCTTCCTGGAGCCACTTCTAACACTGTTGCCGGCCACACAACCATCTCCCTGGCTGGCCACCGCCACCACCACCTCCGTTGAGGTGGTGGCAATTGCCATGCAGCGCCACGGCCGTCGGAGAGTCCTTTTCTGGCGAACCCGAGAGGTGCAAAAACCTCAGAAAATCCAGAAACTTTCTCACTAGATCGGGTTCGATTGATCCCGATGACTCTCCTAATTGATCTAGGATCATAGAACAAAGGGAGAGGGGGAGAAATCAACCTTCTGTGTGGAGCGCGGTCGTGCCGATTGTCGGGTCGCCATTTGTGGTGGAGGAGTCGCTGGTGTTCTCCTCCTGATTTCTCTCTCCTCCATTAAAGGGCAAGAAGAAATAATTTCTTTCCTCCAAAATGCTAACTCCAGAAGTTTAGTCCGACAAATTTATCTCATTCGTCAAACTCTGCCGGACGAATCTGGTTTATTCGTCGAACTCCGCTCAGCTTTGCTCGAGGCTTTCGTCGAGCTCTGCTCGAGGATTTCGTCGAGCTCTGCTCGACACTTTCGTCGATCTTTGCTCGATGATTTTGGTCGAGCTCTGCTCGACGATTTCGTCGAGCTCTGCTCGATTATTTTCGGGGTGTTACATTGGGTGTCACTAGACCCTTTAGTGCTTCCCAGGGTTTTGTCATGACCTAGTCATGATAAAACAATCCTAGGTGTCTAAAAGTCCGAGGGATGTTACAAATCCCAATACATAAAAATAAAAATTTCTTTCTCAAAATTCAAGTTAGGCCTACGGGGTTTCAAGTATATATAAGAAAAAGAATGTGACATCCCGAGTGGTTAATGGGATTACCTGACATGAAAAGCTCCGGGTACCTTTGCTGCATCAAGTCCTGTGGCTCCCATATGTGCTCATCTTGTCTTTGATTCCTCCATAAGACTTTGATCAGCAGAACCTTCTTGTGTCGCAGGGTCCGTACCGCTGTATCGTCAATCCTGATCGGCTCCATGCTGACTGATCGATACGACGCCACATAGCCATCCGTAGCAGAAATAAGCTGTTTAGGCTGTAGCAAAGCCCTCCGAAGGGAAGAGACATAGAAGATGTCATGCAGTCCTGCTAACTCTGTCGGAAGCTCCAGCCTGTAGGCCAAGGGGTCGATCCGCTCTAGGATCCTGTAGGGCCCATGTATCTAGGACTGAGCTTCTTCCGCCTTCGAACCCGAGAAACTCCATGCATCCACCGAAACTTCCAGAAAACTTGGTCTCCCACCAGGAACTCCACCTGCCGATGTCGCTCATCATAGTACTTGTCCTGCCTACCCTGAGCCTCGAACAACCTATCCCGAATCAGCCTCACTGTAGCATCAGTGTCCACCACAAACTCCGAGCCAAGAGCTTTGGGGTCCTCGTCCTGGACCCAAGATAGAGGGGTCCGAAACCACCATCTATACAGAGCCTCATAAGGGGCCATGCGTATACTGGCCTGATGATTGTTTTGTAGGAGAACTCGATCAGTGGCAACAATATCTCCCAAGGCTCCCCGCGATCCAAAATTCATAAGCGCAAATGATCCTCCAAAGTACGGTTGGTGTGCTCTGTCTGTCCATCTGTCTGAGGGTGGAAGGATGTGTTAAATGTCAACCGAGAGCCCAGGTAAGCCTGAACTGACCTCCACTCCTTGGATGTGAAATGCCCGTCCGAATCCGACACGATCATCTTGGTCACTCCATGATAGCGCACAAACTGCTCCACAAACTTCTACACCAGATCAAATACCGTAGCTTCCTTCCTGAATGGGATAAACCTGGTCACCGTTGTCAGCATGTCGACGATGACCCAAATTGAATAGTTCCCTACATGCGACAGAGGTAGCCCGTGTATGAAGTCCATGGCTATATCCTCAAACTTCCACTCCGGCACTGGGAGTGGCTGCAGTAACCAGGCGGAACACCTGCACTCCGCCTTCACTAGATGGCAAGCCTCGCAATGCATCACAAAATTGTGATGTCCTTCTTCATGCCGGCCAAAACATAGTCTTCTTCAGATTTGTTGCCATCTTCGTGATACCCGGGTGCACGGAGTATGTGCCGCAATGAGCCTCTGCCATGATGTCCTCCCGAATTCGTCCTCCTGCCGGTATATAAACTTTGTCCCTAAAACAAAGCAGGCCATCTCTCAGTGAATAATCCCCATTCGTGCCTTCCTCCAAGGCTCTAAAAATAGGCTCCATCCTAGCATCCAGGCTCTGCCCTTCCCTAATGCGATCTCGGATGTCGTCTATGGAACTAATCGACGCGAGGTACTCCCTGTATAGCTCTAGATCATCCTCGTATACCAGGGATATCTGCATCTCCTCCAACATACGCACCAGCTCCAAAGCCATCAACTAGGGCTCTGCCCCTGACGTTGTGGCTCTCTGGCTCAGGGCGTCTGCCACCATGTTTGCTTTGTCGAGATGGTAATGTATGGTATATTGATAGTCTGAAAGAAACTCTACCCAGTGCCTCTGTATGATATTCAGATCCTTCTTACTGTCCACATACCTCAGGATCTTGTAATCTGAGAAGATATCACAATGAATCCCGTAGAGGTAGTGTATCCAGATATTTTGAGCGAAAATCACTGCTCCCATCTCCAAGTCGGACACCGAATAGTTTAGCTCGTGCTTCTTCAACTGTTTGGAAGCATAAGAGATCATGTGCCCATTCTATATTAGGATGGCACCCATCCTCTGGTATGATGCATCAGTGCTTACTTGAAATCCCTCCCTCTCGGATGGAAGGGCAAGAATAGTAGCCGAGGTGAGCCGACCCTTCAGTTCCTTGAAAGCAGCCTTGCACCGCGGTGCCCAAACAAATGGGGCCTCCTTCTTCATCAGAGATGTGAGTGTGAGAGCAATCTGGGAGAACCCCTGTATGAACTTCCGGTAATAGACGACAAGTCCTAGAAAACTCCTCACATTGGTGGTTGTCTTCAGAGTTGGCCAATCTCAAACTGCCTGAATCTTCGCCGGATCCACTGCGAAACCTGCTCTACTGATAATATGGCCCAGAAAGGCCACCTCCTTCAGCCAGAACTGGCACATGCTGAACTTCGCACACAACCTGTGCTCCCGGAGCTTCTTCAAGGTCAGTGCCAGGTGGCGAGCAAGCTCCTCCTCAGACCTCGAATAGATGAGGATGTCATCTATAAAAACTATGACAAAAATGTCAAGGTAAGCCTCGAAAACTTGGTTCATCAGATTCATGAATGCGGATGGGGCATTCGTGAGGCTGAAGGGCATCACTGTGAACTCAAATAGCCCATATCTATTGTAAAAGGCTGTCTTCGGAATGACCTCCTCCTAAATACGCAGTTGGTAATATCCTGATCATGGATCCAACTTCGAAAACTAATGATATCCCTCCAATTGGTTAAAGAGCTCGTCAATCCTAGGTAGTGGATATGTGTTTCAAACCGTGAGCCTGTTCAGGGCTCTGTAATCAATGCATAAGTGGAGCGTGCTGTCCTTCTTCTTCATGAATAAAACTGGATCTCCCCAAGGCGAGGAGCTCGGCCTGACAAATCCTGCTTCTACCAGCTCCTGTAATTGGCTCCGAAACTCTACCAGCTCCTTCGAGGCCATACAGTAGGGTTCTCTCGATACCAGCTTAGCCCCCAACCCGAGCTGAATCTGGAAATCCTGCTCCCGATGCAGTGGTAACCATGGAAGCTCCTCTGGGAATACATAAGCAAAGTCTCGAACCACTGGAATATCAGCAACAGAGCCCTTGACCTCAGCAATCTCGAACAACACCTTGTAAACCTCATCTCCCTGCAGGTGGGCCTTGATGACCTGACTAGAAGAGAGAAAGAGGCGGGAAACAGGAGCAGTACCTTCAAACATCGCATAGACATCGCCACATTTGAGTACAACCCTCCTTGCCGGGTAGTTAATCTGAGCATGGTTCTGGGCAAGCCATGTCATACCCAGAATGAGATTGAACTCTGACAAGCTCAGGGTTGTTGTCGGGGATTCGAGGGTCAACCCATCGATGGTAACCCTCAGGATGCAAGTTGCAGTAGATCGAACCACCATCCCATTGGGGAAACACACCCTCCTGGTAACTCCCTCATAAAATCTAACGCCCTCTAGCTTCTTGACGAAGTCCTCTGAGAAGAAATTGTGTGATGCCACTGTGTCGAAGAGAGTGAGGGTGGGCTTGCCACACACCAACACTACTCCTGTGTTTATTAGAGTATTCTTAGTTATCTAGTTTAAGATTCTACCTTAACATTTAAATTGTTTCAAATCTACAGAATCTCATCATAGAAAGAAAAGAACTTTTTTTAAAAAAAAATTGATGTATCTGCTATTATCCTCTCCATGTCCCGGGGCTGTGCCAGATCCAAGGCATAAACCTGCCCCCTATCCTGCCTACGCTCTCTCCCCTGAAATCCACGGCCCCATTCACGTCCCTTCCAACCAAAATGCTGAGTAGGTGGGGCCTCCTCGAGTGCTGGTAGTGGTGCTCCTCTCAAAGGGCATTTCCTCGAAATGTGCCCTGGCTGGTTGCAAAGATAACATGTCAGTGGCACCTCCACAACCCTCGACATCTCCCTCATCTGTAGTGGTTGAGTTGCCAACACCACCGAGATCCTCTACACCTTCCTGCCCTCCTGACGGGCTGATCCCCGTTCCTCTTTTCCCCAATAACTCGACGTCTCGGCTGGTCTGTCCTATCTCCAATCACAGCGTCATTGGCCGATATCTTCCGTCCCCGAACAGCAAGCTGGTCTGCCTCTAACTTATTGTCCATCTCCAAGATCCTGGCCAAACTCCCATCAGAGACGAAGAGGAGGGCCTGCCTTGTGTCATCGTGAAGGTAGTTGTAGAACCTCTTCGCATAGCCCGCATCGTCCAGCTGGTATGATTCCGCAAAGCGGGGTAAATGAGTAAACTACGGATAGTACTCCAAAATTATCCTGCTTCCCTGCCTCAACTGTAGGAACCTGTCCTCCAACTCATCTCTCACTGACTGAGGAACAAAATGCTCCAGTAGGGATGCCCTGAACTCCTCCCAGGAAATGTTCGCACTATCCACCCCAGCAAAGGTGGTGTCCAGCAGCGACTTCCACCACCTCTTCGCATGCGACTATGGACATGACACTGCCAAAGTCATAGCCTCCTCTGTCGGGCATCTAATATCGGCCAACATCTTGTAAATGATGTCCATCCACTCCTCCGTACAAACTATAGTCTCCGTATCGAGATCGGATGGGGGAGAAAGACCCCGGAAGACGCTCAGACAGTTTGCACCAGGATTTAGCTGAGGAGCCGAAGCCTGCTGAGCCCTGACGGACTCCAGAATAGCAGTCAACGTCTGGCCTATCTCATTCTGCTGGAACAGAGTCGGAGCTGGCGGGGGTGGAATCACATTCTGAGCCTAAAATGCCCCCTGCTGGGAGAAGGGTTCGTCGCAGGATATAAAGGAGAATACCAATTGTTAGATGATATGGGAAAGGAAGAAAAGAGATGGGAATTTTCCTAGTGGTTTCCCTTTATGGGAAGACCATTGCTTTCGCTGCTAGTTTGTCCCCAAATTAACCTCGTGCGGGGTGGCCCGGGATTTGTAGTCTTCTTTTTCTTCGGATTGAGGTTGCCTCTGATACCAATTTGTAAGACCCCCCCCTCTTTGCTACACTACCGGGTCTTACGCCCAGAATCGTTGTTTCGCGATGACACCTTCGCTCGGAAGGTCGACACTATGAAACGCCTACCCTGCCGGCCCATAGAATCGCCAAATATGAGGAAGCTTATAAAAGATGATAGTAAATGCCAAGTCCACAAAACATATCACATATAAATATATAGCATGAACCACAACATGTCCCAGAATAATAGAGTATCGAAAAAGACGAACAGAAAGGTTAACAGGCTTATGCACAGTACACCAGAATCCTCACTACAAGGTCACTCGCAGAATCTAACAAAACTAAACACTCACGGATCCAGAAGCAGGTGCTCCTGAGCTAGACTGGCCCACCTCCATGTGCACCGTGCCCTGCTAGTGCTGCCACTCTGACTGCTGCTTTTCTCCCATCCGGTGCCCTTAAAAAAAGGTCCACCGACCGTTAGTCAAAAGACTAAGACAACAATCATCCCCGCTTCCCCTGGCGACTACTAGGCACCGTGCTGGAAGGAGGATAGTGAAGATATTGAGGTGGAGAAGTGTTAAAGCAGATTGCGGTGGACCTAAACTAGCAGTGATATAACAGAACTATAAAGGTTTACAGTAGTAATATATTAATACTAAAGTAAGGCAGTAAAGAAAGTAAGTAAGAGAACAAAGTATAATGAAGAATAACCTTAACTTATATGAATGCTCATGCAAACTTATAAGTTAAGGGACCTTTTAGAAGACACATATCGTATATGCTATCCCATACTAGGTTATACGATGGGGTGTCAGGATTTATACAAATATGAGTGTAGTGAAATGTTATCCGGATGAAATACTATGTTCACACAAGTGCAACTCACGCACACCACTCTATGCGCACAGACCTTTAGTGTCCCCATTTTGGAGTTAGATAAATCTCAGGTACCTCGCGCTGTGGCAAACAGAGGCAGTGGGTCGGGCCACCCAACAACTAGGCCAGCATTCATGCCACCCACCTAGACCCTTGTACGCCTCAACATAAAGAACACACCACGGAGCCTCTGCGTACCATGCGGAAAATCTACCAGTCTTTCCTTGGCTATGTGTGAACCATACTCTCCGTGTCATTGTACCGACATCAGCGTGAATGACCGTCAAGTAACAAAGATCCCCCACTTCAAGTTATGCACATGCAAAGTAGAACTTCCGAGACATAGGCTCCCCAGACTATCCCACACATCAAACCACATACCGAGCCATCGGCTCGGCGGGCTAACCTACCCACAACTAAAACCACCAAGCATACCGCTCGATTGACAAAGCTGAATTATCTACCCTGAAACTAGAGGTGTGTGTAAGCGGAGTTTCAGTAAAGATTAATTACCCTTATAATCAATTTTACTCCTACAGTTTACTTAATCTAACCCTAGTGCCTTTGACTCTTGAACTGTTCCTAAGTATAGATGGACTCTCTCACTAGGGAAAGACGATCACTCGACGCTCCCAGGTAAGACCTTAACCTAGCCCACCAGACTCTCACAACCTGACCCACGTTGATAACCTCAGTCATACTTTACAGGTTAAGCATACTGCATACCCCTTACCCATATCCAAAGCTCTCAATATTCCCTGATATTGTTGTTTTGCTATTTGCAGACCTAGTGAGCTAAAAGACATGCAGGAATGGTGACCCCCATAAATATTCATCTGAATGTCCTAAAAAAATTACTGGGGATCTAGAGTGACAAGATTAAACAAAGTCCAGAAAATTGTAATTTTTCTAATTTAATTGGCATTCATTTAATTTTTCTAAAATCAAGGTCATAGGTGATTTTGAATATGATGTACTAGATTTACATGAGTTATGACCACCCAAAAATTATGAACTCCATATGAAGGCAATAGATCAAAGAATACCAAGTTTCTTAATTTTTCATAAAGGTTTTAGCCATTAATTAATTAATCCACAATAAATCTGAAAATTATGTGTAAAGAAGGAAATACTAAAATACCTCTTCAGAAAATTATGGAAAAATTACTAAATCTTAAGAGTGACTAGAAAGGACCTCTAACCATAAATCATAATTTTCCATGCTCGTTAGGAACCAAAATAAAATCAATTATTTTTTACATAGAAACAATCACCTTGTGAAGGAACCCCTGTAAATAGACTTCCAAAAATTTCACAAAAATTTACAGAGCTTTACAAAATCATAAACATTCCTCTGACTAAATTTCATGAGTTTCTAGAAAGAGGTTAAATCATAAGCAATTTCTAAATAAAAAGTGCAACTCGATGGGTTGTGAATGAAGTACTCCAAATATTGATCTAAAAAATCATACTAAAACTTCTAGAGCTTTGTTATGGTCTTACTTTATAACTATCCAAATCTCATGCAATTTCAACATTAGAAAGTCATATATAAAAAAATTTCAAGAAAACTCATGATAGTGCATTTTATGAAGGAACCTACTTGTAAACCCATCCCAACAACATGTCAAATATTCCAGAGATTAATATGATTATAAAAACAACTCGTACCATGATCCCATGGAAATATAAGGTCATAGGACCCCTAAATTATTCCATAATGTGCTAGGGCCTAATTAAGCATAAAGATATTTTAAGTGGGGTGCAAGAGTCAAACTACCACCTTCAACAACCGTAGGGCATTACTCCACCCTAGAAACCCATGGGGTAATCCCCAAGTCCAAACAAGGACTAAACACCATAAGTCCTTCACAAACCCTAAAAAGCTCAGTCTAAGGCTTTGATCTAGGGTACTAGGGCTCAACCACCCTAACCCACCCCAAACTACAGGAGAGGGTGACCCTACTGACCTTGGGACTCTGGCCAAAGCTCCAACCCTTTTGGGTGAGGATTGAGCCCTCCATGCCCCAAGAATCCTAAACCCGAAACTCACCCTTAGGGTCCTAAACTTTATTCACTTCAAAACCCAATCAAAACATGTCCAAATTGGTTGTGATTTTAACCAGTGACTTATGATCACCACTAAGACCATCCACCAAATGTTTGGTGGCTGGTGAAGTCACTAGACCCCTTAATTATGCTACAATAGGATTATACATTTTTTTACCAAAACAATAGAAAAGTTTTCTCCAAAAATTCTCATTTTTGGATATGTCCTAGACATGGATAAGAATTACCACCTGTCCAAATTTCAGGTCATTTGGACATGTGGTTAGGTGGGGCACTCATTTTAATCTCTGACTAGCCCTAGCTCTAGATTGAACCATTTTGGGTGCTGAGGTCAGACCACTGACCCAAATTAGTTGAAACAAATTTTAAACTAAAGTAGACCTTAACTGCTACAACTTTGATATTTACCATTTCTTTATTAGAAGCAACTAGGTATTTCTAAAAAATACAAACATTAAATGTAAACTATGTGACAGAAAATCAAATGAAATGAAATAATTAATCCTAAGATTAAATCTATGCGGCACGAATCTTGGCGCATAAAGGACGTCATCTGTTTGTCTTCTCCAGCACGCTAATGGCCATGATTTATTCTTCCTGGAGCCACTTCCTAACGCTGCCATCGGCCACCCGGCTATTTCCCCAGCTGGCCACTACCACCACCACCTCCGTTGAGGAGGTGGTTATCACCAGGCAGCGGCACGGCCGCCGGAGAGGCCTTTTCCGGCGAACCCGAGAGGTGCAAAAACCTCAAAAAATCCAGAACATTTCTCACTAGTTGGGCTCGATTAAGCCTGATGTCTCTCCTAATTGATCTAGGATCCTAGCACAGAGGGAGAGGGGGAGAAATTGACCTTCTTTGTGGAGCGTAGCCATGCTGATTGCTGTGTTGCCATTTGTGGTGGAGGAATCGCCGGAGTTCTGCAACAGCACTGTGGAAGGACTCGATTTCATCGAGGGAAGAGTGTAAATGACACCTCTGGGTCTCGGGAGTCTTTATAAAGAGTTAGAATTGGGAGGGGAGGGGTCTTTCTTCATGGTACCATTAATGGCTAATTAAGAGGTTTCAACCATGGGTGGTTACACTGTTCTGGCCATTGAACAGCCACCAAAATGACCTCTGGCCTTCTATACACGGAATGGAGAATAGGATCAAAACTTTGGAAATGGAGAGAGGGGCCCTTGTTCTCCCTAGGCCGTGAATTCTCTCCTCCCGATTTCTCTCTCCTCCATTAAAGGGCACGATGAGCTTTTCTCTCTCCACCAAAACTCTAAATCTAGAAGTTTAGTCCGATGAATTTTTATCAATCATCGAACTCCACCCGACAAATTTGTATTATTCGTCGAACTCCGTTCACCTTTGCTCGAGGATTTCATCGAGCTTTGCTCGAGGCTTTTCGTCGAGCTCTGCTCGAGGCTTTTCGTCGAGCTCTGCTCGACGATTTTCGTCGAGCACTGCTCGACGATTTTCGTCGAGCTCTGCTCGACGATTTTCGTCGAGCTCTGCTCGACGATTTTCGTCGACCTCTGCTCGACGATTTCGTCGACCTCTGCTCGACGATTTCGTCTAGCTCTGTTCGACGATTTCGTCGAGCTCTGCTCGACGATTTTCGTCCAGCTCAGGTCAACTCTTAGCCTGTACTTTTGGGGTGTTACATTGGGTGTCACTAGACTCTTTAGTGTTTTCCAGGGTTTTGTCATGACCTAGTCTGAGGGATGTTACATGTGATACTCGGCGAATTCGGCGAGTATCGCCAGTGATACTCGGCAAATTTTCCTTGCGAATTTTTTGCATTTCTCCGAATTTTCCCTAAGTATATACTATGAATTCGACATGTATTGGGAAGCATACACGACAAATTAGGCGAGTATCAAGGGGATACTCGATGAATTCGACGTGTATAACTCAACATACTCGCCGAATTTTACTTATGTAAAATTCCTCTTCTCTAAGTCCTGGACTTTGGCCTTCCTTGATCCTTACCTTGTACTCAGGATAGAAGTACACCCTAATAGGGATATTACACATGAGTCAACATGATGGCCTACATAATGAGAGATTATATTGTCTAGTCCTGTGTATATTGACCCACTGTAACCTGACATTGGTATGTACTTAGCAAAGTAAACCTACAAGTACACAACTAGAATATAGCATCAAATACAAACTCAATTCATCTTAGCTTGACAGTGTTATTCTTCAAATCAGGGTTATTGTGGATACAATCCCCAACAAATACGCATAGTCAAAGTTTTGTGCCAAAACCAAGACTTGGAAAGCGCGACTTGGGATTTGGAGTCAGCAATGAGGGAGGCTCATCCTCATCTATTCTCCTAGTTTCTTTTATAAGTGTTCTATTCAATAACCCTTGGTTATGGTTTTGGCGTTGAGTGCATCGAGTGCCAGCGAGGCTAAGTCATAAGCGTCATGTTAACTCGACGAATTCGTCGAGTATTTTTGACTTAGCATTGAGAGCGTCGAGTGAAGTCATTGAGTGAAGTAAACTTCGCTGAGTTAAAGTCCAGGCATAGAGTGAGACTGCTTTGGCAATAAGAGCATTAAGTGAATCCAGATTCGTCGAGTAAACTCGGCGAATTTTCTTTAGACATAGGTTATTTTTACTGATTCGTCGAGTATCAAGGTAATTACACATAATCGTTGAGTATCGTTAAGGCAGTTGATTTTTGCCAAGTATAGTTCGTTGTGTATCTATTGCATTCGTCGAGTATACTCGACAAATCAGTATGGACTTAGTTTTTTTGCCAAATTAAGTCTAATTCGTCGATTTTGGTCCTTAGAGTGAGTTTCAGGAGAAGCCCGATGTTTTGATTGTGGTTTTATGGGTATTTAGGGATGTTTAGGTGTGGCCCATGGTTGGTAGTTGATAAAGGACCAACAACCTGGTGTCGGCTTGTGAATCATTATACTTGGTGGTTATTGATGAGTCTGATTTATATAGGGTTTTTCGGACTCATCTGGTCTTATTTTCATTCTTGTGCACTACCTATTCAGTTGGAAAAGTCATATTTTTGTTTAGGTCTTCACTTATCCAATAGTGCATTGTTTTGGACCAATGTGGTGTGTGATTGCGCACTCTTATATGGAGGGTAAGTTCTTTGAGCTCTTCGCACTTGTTTGTTCGGACTTATATGATTGTTTGGATGGATTTATTGTTGTGCCGGTGGTCGAGATGTTCGGATATCCAATTCCAGTTCCTGTGTAAAACGCACGGTCGTGCGAAATTCTTCGTGCACTATTTGAGTGTAATCGTGTGTTATACGCATCAATCCTGGGGACGTCTGTGGTTACCCGTGCATTTGGTTCCCGCACGGTTTCAGCCAAACCATGCGAGAAGGAATCGCACAGTCTGCATATTGTTCTCAGAATTCCTGCGCTCTGTGGTTAATCGTGCGGTTTGTTCAAGCACGGGCAGAAGTGCCCGTGCGTGAGTAAAACGCAAAGTTCCACCTGCTTACCGGGATTTCCAGCTCTCTGGGGTTAATCATGAGTATTCCTTCATGCACGGGCATACATGCCCGTGCATGAGTAAAACTCACGGTTCCTCTTTGTTATCTTGTTTTCCAGCACTCTGTGGTTACACGTGCGTTTTCCTTTACGCACGGGCATACGCGCCCATGCATGAGTAAAATGCACTGGTCAATGCTTCTTCCTCGCAGGATATTTTCTATGCGTGAATAATGCATGGTTAATGCACGATTGTGCGTCAAACTATGCGTGACCATTTTTCTGACCTGCCTCTATTTAAGCACAGGTTTTCTTCCTATCAAAAATGTTTTGCTTTTCTGCCATTCCTGCCACCATTTTCGGGCAAAACTCCTCCCTTTCTCCTCCGCCCTTCATCTTCCACAAAGGAGACAAGCTCCAACCATGCTCGCGAAGATTACCTCTCGCAGGTGCTTGCTCTCAGCCTGCTCCTTCACTTCCTAGATCTATTGCAAGTTTTGACATCATATCCATCAAGCAAAGGGAAGCTTTCAACCTTTTTCCAGATCATGACACGAAGAAGACGGGTCCATTGGAGGGTAGTGACAACCTTCTCTTCCCCGGACATAGTTAAGGACCGAGCTTGGGCACGGATTGACAACTCGTCGATTCCTTCTGCGACTCCTCGACGAGCCTTCGGTTTCGGTCGATTTCTTGCCTTGTTCTTGCTTTATTGATGTATATGCGTGGATAAATCTTTATATGTAGTTGATGTGGTGCTTTAGCTATAGCGTTATTAGTTTCATGTTTATGTGAATCTTTATCGTTTTACTGCTTTAGTTACTTGTACAACACCTATATTTCTGCCCGCCGCCAAAGTTGGTTCTGCCTCTCTAGCGACTGCTAGAGGCCGTGCGTTGCGACGAGTTGTTTGCGACCCTCAATCTGTCATTCTATTCACTTCCTACGCCTGTATTTTCCTCCATTCCACTGAGCGGAGCAGCGCATAGCGGCCTGCATTGGAGTAGATTTAGTTAGCTTTTAATTTCTTGCTATAAAACCAAACCCCTTAGTGACCTTGATCTAAGGACTTCAATCTCAAGACCTCCTTGTTATACAACTCCACCTTGCGGTGTTCCTTGAGAGATTCGATACTTGGGAAAGCCTCCCCATTTTATATTACTTATGCGAGCGGTACACTTGCTGTAAGCGCATCAAATTTTTTGCATCGTTGCCGGGGAACACTATCATGTGATTTTTCTGAAAGGAAGTCTTGTGATTGTTGTTTTTCTTATTATTTTAGTTGCTTACTGTTTCTTTTGTTTATTTCTTTTTGTCCTTTTTCGGATTTTTGATTTAGAAAGCGGGTTCTTGTTTTTTTTATTCAAAGTTATGTAGCACCCATTCGACAAATATTTTTGTTCACAATGTACTCTATTGTTGAGTGTCATCTATAAGACACTTTGCGCTGATACATCGACGCCTTGGCTGTTTTAAATGTTGAGCCTTGTATTAGGTGTTTTCTATGTCAAGGTATAGGCCACATGTTGAAGGATTGCCCCCGTTTGCGCAATCCTTCTACCTCTGAGGGCGTGTGCGCAGCAACCCCCAATTTAAGGAGGACTACTGTGGACAGGCCTACCAGGGTGTTACCAGGACCATACACTGACATCGAACATCTTGCTCGTTCTTTGCCCGTTGAGATTACCGAAGAATCTTTCGTCGCTTACAGATCTTTCATGGGTCCCTCGCTTCCTTTTTACGAGCTTCCCTTGAGTGATGACGATCACCCTGGAGTTAGCCAGCAAAAAGAGGATCAAGAACACATGGGCGCACCTGTATGGGATGTAGAGATTGTTCTCGTCGACAGGGAGGTGTCAGCGGATGATTTTGTGATGGGGCCTGCTCATTCAATGCCAGGTTTCGAGAGCAGTTTTGCCCCGCCTCAATTTTTGATTGATCGTGCTACTCCTTTTTTGTGTGAGTCAGCTGATGATGGTGTATTTGTTGGTGATTCGGTGCCTAAGGTTACGCCGAAGTGGGATGAGGATTTTACTATCTCCGACGGAGAATGTGGATCTTCGGAACACTATGATGCACCCCGATGGGATGAGGAGTATCCCCTTTATAATGTGGAGGTTTGCACCTCCTTGTTGGACGAGGCGGTCCATCTTACCACCGCGGACCTCGAGTTCTCGGATTCCCCCTGATACGTCTCATATGATACCTACAATGATCTGGGCTCGAATCCTCCTGAGAGTGATACCGGGATCACTCTCCCGTATTCTTTACATTTTAGTTTTTCCTTTCATTTATTACTTGACCCCCCACCCTTCTTTATTTGAGCTTGTGCGGGTTGAGACTCCACGGGTATGTTGGGATGACGATGAGCCTTGTGCTCAAGCCATCGGTGCATGCCTCTGCTTGTGTGAGATGATTCCTACCTCCTTCGCAGTGGAAGCCCCTATCGTCGCCATCGCCTCCTGCGGACCTACAGCGAACAATGCCTTGCTAGGTAAGGAATTAGCTTTTGATGAGATTAGCGAGGACCAGTGCTCCTCCCCTTCTTGTTTCTTATGTCCTCTACCTGAGTTGGACAGGTATTATTATTTAGGTAGAGAGGTAACTGCATTATCACCGTATCGTTACTCACTACCGCAATAGATATTCGGCCAGTTACCTGTGCATCTTTTGTTTCATATGCCCATTAGCAAGAACTTTTTGTCAGCCGAATAAGTCATGCAGGGCGGTCAATAACCCAAGTACACGTCTAGGAGTAGGTATAGTTAGTTATTTTTACTATTTTAAAAATTGTTTTGCTTGTTATATAGCTTAGATTAAATTTGATATTGCCACTGTATATAAAATTTTTGCTGGAGCTCTTTTGTAGGTTAGCCCTTCACTTGCGCGGCAGAGTGAGTGAAATTTTTGCGGGTTTAGCTTCAAGCTTTCTCGCGTCTTCTGGTATGCTCATTTGTTGAGTATGGGGTAACCTCTCCCCCGACTTATATTCCATTGTTTTTATTGCAAATCTTGTGAGAGGTTGCATGGATTAAGTCTGGTGGGGGAGAGAATCAAGTTGTTATCCGCTCATGTGCACATTCCACTCGCATACCAGAAGCTTTTATTGTAATATCATTTGCATTTGCTTTGCGCTCAACAACACCCACTTGACAACGTGTACTTAAGCACTTGCACGCGCCGAGATTGTTTATCACTTGTGCGTAGATTAAAGAATGTTGTGTTGACTTAGGATAGCATGATGGAGTAAAATGTTGACTCCAAGAGTGTTCCTAACCATGTACTCATGCTCACTTAGAGTCTGTGTATATTAAAATTCTTTATATTTTATAGTTTCTATTTTTCTATTAGCGTAGATTTTGTTTACGGTACTCTATTTGTGAATCCGGTTATGAATCAAACGATGGTGTAGGATTTTGTGGGAGTTCAGTAGTCTCGTATTTCTCGAGTCGGGAGGAAGGATTTTCTTTCTCGGTGTCTAAGAACTTGCCCCTAGCTACTCTCGAAGCATGGGCACATGGTTAGTCAAGTGTGTGCGTGCTGTAGGTCGTCACTTTGTCTAGTTTGAGCCTTGTACCATTCACGATTTCTATCCATTGCTATCCCCGTTGAGCCGGTCGCATCCTTTGACATCCCTATATCTCGTTACCAAAGCCATATAGCCTTTCCTACACAAACATCCGAATGTGGTCGCTCGATTAGTTTGTTTTGTTGTAGTTTGTATTTGTTATGTGTGGCAGTTATGTGGGTGTTTGTACAACTTGTAGTGTTGTCGTGTTTTCTTAATTTATTTTGGTTATTTGGATTAAAAGAAAAGAAAAGAAAAATAAATATAGTAGTAAATGAAATGAAAATTCCCAATGTGGAATAAAAGAGAAAAGAAAAGAAAAAAATATTGTTGTTGAGTTGTGAAATTTTGTTGTATTGTGTTCATTATGGGCGTGCACGCACCATCAAAAGTCCAAGTCTGGTGGTCCGACGCACGTGTTTGTTCATTGAGTAGAGCTGTGTGTGCTTTCGGGCGGTCTCATTTTGGGTGTGCGTGTCCGTCTTGTTTTTCTTTGTATACCCTGTCTTCACCTAAGCCTATATTATACTCCAAGTCCTACGGAATCGCGCTTGAGTCAAACTAGTGTCGTGGAGAGAGTGTGAACGGGCGAGCATATGGTTACCAACATTGGTGCATTCCTTTGGAGATTCTCCTGAGACCTGATCATTGGCAATGCACACCTCATTGTCCGCCTGCTTTCGTTCTACACATAGCCGAATGATTCACCGTGATTCACTTTAGGAGTATTTGTAATATCCTCTTTACGTTTACAGGAATTAGAAATTATTATGCATGCAAAGATGAGTTTTCTACTTTTACTTTTTGTACATGAGGGTATGTCTTCGCATGGTACTCTATTTAGGCAATGGTTTAGTCAACTAGCTTTCTTAAACTCCGCTTATTGATGATTTGCTCAGGACGAGCAAATGTTTAAGTCTGGTGGTGTGATCAGTCCGATTTATATAGGGTTTTTCGGACTCATCTGGGCTTATTTTCTTGCTTGTGCACTACCTATTCAGTTCGAAAAGTCATATTTTGGTTTAGGTCTTCACTTAGCCAATAGTGCATTGTTTTGGCCCAATGTGGTGTCCGATTGCGCACTCTTGTGTGGAGGGTAAGTTCTTTGAGCTCCTCGCACTTATTTGTTCTGACTTATATGATTATTTGGATGGATTTATTGTTGTGTCGGTGGTCGAGATGTCCGGAATTCCAATTCCAGTTCCTGTGTAAAATGCACGGTCGTGCGAAATTCTTCGCGCACTGTTTCTGTGTAATCGTGCGTTATACACAACAATCATGGGGATGTCTGTGGTTACCTGTGTGTTTTATTCCCGTACGATTTCAGCGAAACCGTGCGAGAAGGAATCACACGGTCGGCATATTGTTCTTGGAATTCCTGGGCTCCGTGGTTAATCATGTGATTTGTTCATGCACGGGAAGAAGTGCCCGTGCGCGAGTAAAATGCACGGTCCCACCTGCTTATCGGGATTTCAGCTCTATGGGTTTAATCGTGTGTGTTCTTTCATTCATGGGCATACGCGCCTGTGTGTGAGTAAAACGCACGAGTCAAAACTTCTTCCTCGCAGGCTATTTTCGGCATGTGAATAATGCACGGTTAATGCACGGTCGTGCGCCAAACCGTGCATGACCATTTTTCTGACCTGCTCCTATTTAAGAATAGGTTTTCTTCCAATAAAAAAGGTTCGGCTTTTCTGCCATTCCTATAGGCGTTTTAGTGCGAAACTCTGCCCTTTCTCCTCCACCCTTCATTTTCCACTAAGGAGAGAAGCACCGGCCATCCTCGCGATGCTTTCCTCTCGTCGGTGCTTGCTCTTGTCCTACTCCATCACTTCCTAGCTCTATTGCAAGTTTTGACGTCATATCCATCAAGCAAAGGGAAGCTTGCAACCTTCTTCCAGATCGTGACACGAAGAAGAAGGGTCCATTGGAGGGGAGTGACAGCCTTCTCTACCCCGGACGTAGTTGTGGACCGAGCTTGGATGCGGATTGACAACCCGACAATTCCTTCTACGACTCCTCGACGAGCCTTCGAATTCAGTTGATTTCTTGCATTGTTCTTGCTTTATTGATGTATATGCGTGGATAATCTTTATACGTAGTTGATGTGGCACTTTAGTTATAGCGTTATTAATTTCATGTCTATGTGAATCTTTATCATTTTAGTGCTTTAGTTGCTTGTGCAGCGCTAATATTTCCGCTCGCCTCCATAGTTGGTTCTGCCATTCTAGCGATTGCTAGAGGCGCGCGTTGCGACGAGGTGTTTGTGACCCTCAATCTGTTATTCTATTCACTTCCTATGCCTGTATTTTCCTCCATTCTGCCGAGCAATGCAGCGCATAATGGCCTGTATAGGAGTAGATTTACTTAGCTTTTATTTTCTTGCTATAAACCAAGCCCCCTAGTGACCTCGATCTAAGGAGTTCAATCTCAGGTTATCCTTATTAGACAACTTCACCTTGCGTTGTTCCTTGAGAGATTCGATACTTGGGAAAGACTCCCCATTTTATATTACTTATGCGAGTAGTACACTTGCTGTAAGCGCATCAGTTATTGATGTTTTCTTGTGGACTGTTGGGTTTTGTTGGACCTTGTTTCCACCACCATGGTTCCTTTTTGAGATGTTTATGTTGTTGGGTTGTGTTGCACCTTGTTGCTACCACCGCAGTGCCTTCTTAAGATGTTTGGGTCGGTTAGTTCATGTTGGATAATGTGGCTACCGACTTAGAACTATTTTAGCCAGTGAATGATTCACATGTTTAGATCTATTCAATCTCTTTTCTTCCTATTTTATAGACATATGTTGGATGCATACTTTTGCAGATTTTATCGAAGCATGGCTTCATTCCGCACATGGTGCATCTTCTCTTACTCCACTATTGAAAATTCAACCTTACTTGTTATAGTCTGACTTATTAGCGGAGGTTTGTCAGCCATTCCAGTGGTTGGGGTTGGTAGCCCATTTTTGCTTCCTTTGATTAATATCTAATGTTGAATTAATTTGCCACTTGTATATTCTTGCTGAGAAATTCTTTTCTTTGAAATGCCTTAGGTTTGGAGCAGTAGCCGATTAAGTGGCTAGGTTTGGTGGTTATTTGTTATTTTTGTTGTTGTTGCAGATGTCTTTTCCTCACCAGTGTGAGGAAGTGATGTTGTTCTGTTGTTTAGCTCAGACATACTTGCTTTTCCTTTTGGTGGGTTCGTGTCAGGTTGTTGACGCCTACCAGAGTTTTTATATTGTTAAGATATCTGCTAGTTTTTTAGTCTTTTTTGATGACTGGTTTGTTTTACTTGCTCTTTGGGAAGGTTTTATGCTAGGTTTGTTTGTTAGTTATTTTAAAAGTATCATTTTACTACCTTATGCATAGCATTGCTTTAAACCAAAGTAATTATATTTTAAATAACGTAAAAGCTATTTATATACTTATATTAAATCTAGAGGTATGCATATCATGAGTTGTTCTGTTTGGATGTTTATGCTCATGTAGGATGGTAAACTATATAAACAAAGTATTTTCTACAATGTATATTCATATTTCTACTTGTGGACTTGTTCATCCACTGAGCCGTGGGATATGGATATTAAAACTTAACATAAATTACAGTTTTCTTCATAATAAATTTGAGGATTTCTTATAAAGTGTTTGGTTCGAGTTTTTACCTGAGCATCTGCAGTTATCCCTTGCATGGCGTTGCATCATGGCACATTTTTTATCTTACTCTGATATATTAATTAAATGTGGAGAAAATGCTGGTTGTGACATCGAGTGTAGTAGTACTCGCGGATGGCGCTAAGTTCCTGTTACACCGAGAGCAACTGATCTTCAGTTCGTGAAATATGGCCCCCTGTGGAGCTAGCCTCGCCATCAACTCCCCACCGCATCTCGTCTAGGAGTTATGCGTAGTCCCTCTCGAGACTGCCCAGCTGCTACTCAGTGGCTTCTCGATTCTCTTGTGCCTGGCGGTAGATCTCGTGGAGCATGATGTTGAGTTTCCTAAACATCTCCGTCATTCACCTCTTCAGCACCACAACATCCTTCGAATCACCCAAGAAGACAACGATCGTGCAAGGGGAGGGATGGAAATAACTCCTCCTCGTCTATCTCAAGATCGGTGGAATAAACCTCTCGGAAGCCTTAAGAGGAGGTGGTTAGCTAAACGAAAGGAGTACTCAACAAGGAGAAACTCAAACACTCCCGGTAACCTGGAGCGGGCACAAATGCCTTATCGGAGCGTTTACGAGAAGGCTCGGGTCACCCTTAGAATGGTTTGAAAATTAGAACCGTGAACTATTTTCCCAATACCGGACCGGGCGGCGCGAGGTCGACAATCCAGAGTGAGGCGGGATTCGGGTGGTCGGGAGCTCCCTCGGCCGGGGCCCTAAACTCGGGGTAATGACTGGACGTCCAATTGAATCGGTGATTTCGGTGGCGGGACTAGCATGTCAGTGGTCCCAAAAGTGTTAGCTGCAAGAATTGAAGTGGGGTAAAAACTCGAGAATAAGGGAGAGGGATGGAGAGAGGGTGACAGGTGACTTACCAGGCGCAAGTGGAGGATCGCCTTAGGCAGCCTGGAGGTCGGTCTCCATGGCCATCATCTCGCTCCCTCCTTCATGCGATGATGGATGGACGTTCTTTGGGTTTTCTCTTGCGACTTGCCCTTCAGAAAACATGCCCTGTGAATGGCCAAAGCAGTTTCAGTCCATACGTCTTGGCAACAGGCGTGCTAGGCGGTGCGTAAGCATATCGGGTGAACAAGTTTAGTGCCAAGTGAAGGGATCGAAAGGGAGGATCCTCCCTCTAACTGTTCATGCCAGACCATCTTGGCCTTCTTTAGCTTAATGGGAGAGTCCGAAGTATGTCGGGCAAACCTGGTCGCAAACTCCATTGTAAAGGACTTGCACGCCTCACTCGCGGTGTCGATGCAAACCTGGATTTCTATTGGGAGAGACATTATACAGCTAAAATAGATAAGCAGACGAAAAGGGAAGAAGTTTTGAAGCCCCACACCCACCTAGTTTGTCACTATTTATAGTGCAAAGGAGGAACCCACAAAACAAATTCCCTCTAGGTCAGCAAGCACTCACCGAACATAGACGTTGGACTATTCTTTTCGAGCTTGAGACAATCTCGCAAAAAGCTGGGATTATGTATAACCTCGTGTTCACTGAATGGGCGACCCAGAAGATCCTAACGAATAAAAGGACTCTGGACTTAGGCGAGCTGAATAAGCGAGTACGATAGGTGAGGCGAGCCGAGTAGTAAGGTCGCACTCACTCGAAGCCGCAACGAGGACGTGGGCGAATGTCAGTTTTATCAATTACACACCACTCTGGGTCAAGCGATTCAGGAGGAGCGGGTGCCAGGTCCATCGGTCACTCGCCGCTCTAGAGAGGAGACAGTGTCAGCATCATCGGGTGCTCACTCACCCTAGGTAGTAAGCTAGAGGGGAGCGAGGGCTAGATCCATTGGGCACTCATCGCCCTTAAAGGCTGAGGCCCCATCATTAACATGTTTCAGGGAGATTTTTCACGAGATTTTATATACCCATTTATCTGTCATTAGCCTTTCCAAATAGCAGAGTTTGGTTGTTGGCAGACCAATTTGGGGTGCATTTAGTAAAACCATAAAACAGGATTCCGTTGTGTACAAACTAGACTTGGAAAACTATAAATAGACCCTTAAGGGCACCTTTGGATGCATATTCTTCCTCTAGTTTTCTTTAGTTGATATCCAATGCTCTCCAAGGTGCCCAACTTAGCACTGGAATAGGAGGGAAAGTTCTTTTAAATCTTTTGGGTGAGTGGCGGGACATCTCCTTGGTAGCTCAGGGTTTCTTCCTTAGTTTATAGTCTTTGGACAAGAGTTCAAGCACAGGATAGGTAAGAGCGGGATACCCTCTTTGGGTCCAAACTCTTTTTGGCACCGGGATCCAGTTCCAAAACATGTTAATGATGATTTTGTAGTATTACAAATTTATGTTGATGATATTATTTTTGGAGCCACTAATGAAGCTGTTATAGTTATGAAAAGTGAATTTGAAATGAGCATGGTATGAGAACTTATATATTTTCTGGAATTTTCAATTACCCAAAAAAATTGTTTTATTTTTATTTGTCAATCAAAATATATTCATGATATTTTTAATAAATTTAGATTTAAAAACCTTAAACAAGCTAGTACCTATGAGTGTTTCATTGAAATTAAGAAAAGATGAAATTGGAATTTTATTGATCAAACATTATATAGAGAGATGATAGGATCTTTATTATATTTAACCGCATCGAGACCTGATGTTATGTTTGCTGTTTAATTATGTGCTAAATTTTAGGCTAATCCCAAAGAATCACTTTTAAAAGTGGTTAAATGAATTTTTAGATATCTTATTAGTATTTCTAAAATAGGTTTATGGTATCCACATAATGATTCATTTATTTTACAAGGTTAATCTAATTCGTACTATGCTGGTTGTTCCTTGGATCGTAAAAACACAGGTGGCACTTGTAACTTTTTAGGGCCTTCACTTATTTCTTAGTCGAATAGGAAACAAAATTTTGTTGCCCTCTCCACGACTGAGGCTAAGAAAATTGCACTAGGTAGTTGTTGTGCACAAGCTCTTTGGATGAAACAAACATTAGAATATTTTAGGGTAGTTCAACAAATCATAGAATTAAAATGTAATAATAAGAGTGCAATAGATCTAACCTATAATCTAGTACATCATTCAAGATCTAAATACATAGATGTCCGACATCATCTTATTGTAGACCATATTAAAAAGGATTATGTGAAAATAAGCTTTATAGGGACAAATTCACAAATAGCTGATATTTTCACTTAGCCACTTCTTGATTCACGTTTTTCTATGTTAAGATTAGAATTAGGAATTTTAGATATTGCAAACTAAATTAATTAATTTATAAAATTAAAAAATTAAGAGCATTTAAAAAAATAATTGATTAATTAAACACAAAATGCAAACTCATTAACACCAAGCTAAGCTTTAACTAAACATGTAGATAAGTTTTAAAACATGATAATCCAATCTTAAAACAACAATATTTAAAATAAATAAAACATCAATGTTTAAAAAACCACCTTATCGTCGGCGATAGTGACTGTCGCCAGGCGATATCTCCAGAAATTAGTGTAACATCTCCCAACCAACTAGACCCCTAAGATTGGTTTTGTCATGACTAGGTCATGACAAAATACTAGAAAGCTCAAAGAGATCATGTGAACTTAGGCGTGAAGGTGAAGATCACCATGGTCTACAAATAACACTTTCCAATTACCTAACCTAGGATTTGACTTTAATGCCTCACCTTGACTATGTGAGCCCACCATAACATCCCTAATCCATTAGGGGGTCCCTTGGAGCACCTAGAACCCATTTGGTGTCAACTAAAGTGGTCAAGTTGACGAAAGTCAACCCTAACCCTAATATGGTCAAAGTTGCCTATCTAGGGCCAGTGGACCTTCACTTAGACTCCTTGACCCCACCTGAACATTCCAGACCCTTTAGGAGGTTCATAGGGCCACCAAGGGCCCATTGGGGTCAACCCAAGAGGTCAAGTTGACTAATGTCAACCTAAACCCTAAAATGTTCAAAGTACCCTAATAAGGGTCAAGTAACCACCGAAGTGTCAAACCCACCCTACCCAACCCTTCCTATACCTTATGAGAGGCCAATAGGTCACCAAGTACCCATTGGGGTCAACCCAAAAGGTCAAATTGACCAAAGTCAACTCAACCCTAGATTAGGTCAAATTAACTCAAGTTGACCCAACCAAGACCAACTCACTTGTGTTAAGCCCAATTTGAGTGGCCCACTAGCTTTAGGAGGCTGATATTTACTTATATTGCCATTGAAATTTTGGAGGGGGTGACTTGGAGAGAGAAAGTCAAGTTTCCCCTTTAATGGAGGAGAGAGAAAGTGAGGAGTAAAGGCCATTCATGGCGAAGGGAGGCCAAGGGCCTCACCAATTGCTAGATTCACCTCCCCTGATTGATTAGGAGAACACCAAGAGATTTTCCGGCCATGACAGTGGCTAGCAGAGGGGAATTTCAGTTTGCCGAAAAAACTCTTCCTTCGTCATTAATGGTGCAATCAAGCCAAGGCCCCTCCTATCTCCAATCTGGTTCAATTAAAAGCTTCACCAGGTCGAGAGCAAACGTTTCCACTCTTATCCTGAAGATTTTGAGACCTCTGGCATAGAATTTGTAGAGCACCCGACACCACCACTGCCGAATATGGCGTCACGGTTACCGACATGGCTTCATCCACCCTTGAAGGTCCACTTCTCCTCCTCTCCCCTTGTGCTAGTATCCTAGACCAATTAGGAGAAAAATCGGTCTAAATTGAGCCCGATTGGGTGAGAAAAATTCTGAATTTTTAGTGGTTTTTATACCACTCGGGTTCTCCGGAAAAAGCCACTCTGGCGGCCGTGTCGCCGCCCAGTGTTAGCCACCACCTCAGCGGAGGTCGCGGTGGAGGCGGCCGGCCAGGGAGGTGATTAGTTGGCCGAGAATCCACGACTAAATTTGCTCCATGTTAGAGGAATCAGGACCGTCGGCTCATCTTGAAGACGAACAGATTCTGTCTATTGATGCGCAAAAATGGGAGAAGAGAGGTTGTCACGAGCACCAGCAGCTAACGTGTGTGTTCGGTCTCACGAGCTAAGATGAGGTGAAGAGGTTGATTGAGGAATGAGGTTGCGGGGATAACGGAGAGGTAAAGCTTTGGAGTGCTCGAGAGTGGAGCAAGCGCTTGATCAAGGGTTGTGGGGACAGAGGAGAGGAGGATGCTGATCCGAGTGCGGAGATGGTAAAGAGGTTGATGAGGAACTGTCGAGCAGACGATTACTTTGACGGTTGGTATTGTAACATTCTGTAACGCCCCTAGCCGATCCAACGTGACAGCGTCACGGCTCCGCTCTAGGCGACGCTACCGGGCTGCAGCCCAAGCACCCCAACCCCTCTCCCTCCACAGGCGGGTTGTTGGTGGCCGCAGCCTCCCTTTGATGAGCGAACTCGACAGTTAAGTTGGGCCGTACGGGGACTTCCCAGGAGGTCACCCATCCCAGTACTATTGGTGATGAGAAGTGAAGGAACTCCATAGTTAAGCGTGCTTGGGCGAGAGTAGTACTGGGATGGGTGACCTCCTGGGAAGTCCCCGTACGGCCTAACTTAACTGTCGAGTTCGCTCATCAAAGGGAGGCTGCGGCCACCAACAACCCGCCTGTGGAGGGAGAGGGGTTGGGGTGCTTGGGCTGCAGCCCGGTAGCGTCGCCTAAAGCGGAGCCGTGACGCTGTCACGTTGGATCGGCTAGGGGCGTTACAATAAAAAGTGCACTTTTTATGTAACAGCCAGGCCCATGGCACTCAGAGGCTGCGCACGGCATGGCCCAAGCTCCGGCACTGCTACACGGCTGCAGCCCAATACACCCCAACGCCTCTCCCGCCTGTTTCTCAGCAAGGCGCGTTGTTGGCGCTAGGTTTCGAACCCGCAACCCTTGATAGCAACTCTTCCAACAGTGCTCATCACCAGCTGGTGATGAGCACTGTTGGAAGAGTTGCTATCAAGGGTTGCGGGTTCGAAACCTAGCGCCAACAACGCGCCTTGCTGAGAAACAGGCGGGAGAGGCGTTGGGGTGTATTGGGCTGCAGCCGTGTAGCAGTGCCGGAGCTTGGGCCATGCTGTGTGCAGCCTCTGAGTGCCATGGGCCAGGCTGTTCACAACCCGCATTTTTCTCATTAATAAATAAATCAGAGCACGAGATAAGTACGAGCTGTGATGCCACGTCAAGCAGGGGATAACTGCTGACGCTCAGGCAACACTCTAATCCTTCAAATCATAAGTTAAAATGAATAGAAAACTGATTTTTTTAAATTAATTGGCCGTATCCCTCGGCTCAGTGGATCAGATAGTCCACGATTTGAAAACTATTTTTATACGTAGCAGAAAAATACTTCATTTATGCTTAACATCCTAAAAGAGCGCATAAGTGTCCTAAGAGGACAACTTACACTATGCAAGACCCTAGATTTCAATTTATAATATTTATAAAGGAAACAATCTTTTTACGCATTTGGAAAATAATGATTGAGCTTTTATAAAACATGCTGATCATGCAATACATATAGTAATTCCTTTTTTTATAGGTTTTAAAAATAACTAGCAACCTAGCATAAAACATTCCCAGAGAGCAAGTGAAACTACCACAAAACAGGTAAACTAGCAGCTAAGCAAAGACTTAGTATCACCAAGGAAAATCACCAACGAGCGTCAACAACCTGACACGAACTCGCTGGAGAGCATGCATGTCTGTACTACTACAAAGCTAAAGAACTACCTCAACAAGTGAGGAAAACACTGCCACAACGCAGTCCACAAGGAGACTCCTGAAATTAGCCGTTCAGCCAGCTACAGACCTGAACCTGAGGCATTCAAAAGAAGAACACCTCAGCAAGAAATAATAAAACAAGAGGCAAAGAAACATCAGATAATAATCGAATGAAAAGAGCAGAAAGAAAAAGGGTTACCAACCCTGCAAGAGAAATGCTGAAAATCTCAGCTAAAGAATCCAAAAAGGGACAAAATGTAAGTATAACAATCAGTAAAGTGAGAGAAATGCAACAAGTACTAAAACGTACCAAACTCCGCTCAAGCCTGCAGAGACAAAAAGGAAACCAATATGCATCAAATGAACAGTATGAAAGGAACTAACAGTCCTAAACTTGTAAATCGTTAGCACTGGCACAAATCCCAAACCTGTGTCGGAGACTAAGAACAGTCACAACCGAACAACCAGGTCCAGGTGTCTCAAGAGTACTAAAGGGGCCGCCACAGGGTCCACACACATAGAGTTCCAACCTCTTACAGGAACCCAAAATGTCCAAAGGAGGGAATGGTGGTGGCCACGGCTCGAACTCCCCTGGTACCATACTCCTTCAGAAACCCAGCTACCACATGCTAAGGATCCACGATTCGGCGCCAAAACTAGCCGACAACACCACTTAGAAACTACCAAGTTCTACAACCAAAACCCGCCGAATTATTTCCCCCTACCCGCCGAATTATTTCCCCCTACCCGCCGAATTATTTCCCCCTACCCTCCGAATTCAACTTAAAATAAATTCCGATAACTTCCTAGTTTAGGCCGACCACAAGCCCTAACCTAGGAATATTTCTAATCTCACCTATATTACTCCGGTATTCTACGACAAGGAGAATTAATAAAGCGTAATACAACCCATGGAGGCACGCAAGAGGGGAGAAATCCACTTGCCTCAAATCATTCTTGAAAACGTCCACCCAAAATACTCCACCACGTAGATCCGTCCAAAAGGGGGCACGCGGAGACGAGATCTACGAAAAATGGACAACCGGGGTTAGGGCCGAAAAAAATCTATGGAGAAACGGTCACCGAAACGGGAAAAACTTACCGCGATCTCGAAGCTCTCGCCGAGAGCTTTCCAATGCCGCGATCGGATCGAAATTCCGTCCACCGGATCGGCGGTGGCGGCCGCCGGAAGATTCGAGAACGGATCCGCACTCGCCTAATTTTTTCGCACAGGAGGGGGGGCTGCTGGTTCGGAGGAAGGAGAAGGGGTATATATACGTAATATCATTATAATTATAATTTTAATAACAAAAAAAGGGGGGGGGGGGGGCTGCTATTGGATCGGCGGGAAAGGCAAACAAAAAGGGCTGATCGGTGAGAGTGATTCTCACCGAATCCATGATTCGGTGAGAATCATTCTCACCGATTCTCTATTTCTTTTTTTTTTTACTTCTTTATATATAAAATACTAATATTTATAATTATTTAAAACAAATGAAATAACATATATCGTTACGGAGGGCCAAACGCGCGCCGAATCGAACGAAATTCGCACCGTAGGCGAATGACGACGCTACGAAACCAACGGTGAAGTCGAAATCGAATTCCGACGAACCGTTTTCGAGATAATAATTTCTAAAGTTAACGACGTACGCGAAAACATACAAACTTCAATCGCGCGCCGAGGCTCCAAAAATGCTCGGAACGCGACGAAACTTGACGAGCAAGTCTAAAATTAGCCGATCTAATTTCCTAATGTAAAATTTTCCACTCCCGACGCAAATCCCAAATTTTGGCCGGTCAAACCTAACGAACGCAAAACGCGCTAACGAAAAAGTCAGTAACAAAATCCGACGAACAAAACTCGGGCAAATTTCTCCCGAAGCCAAAACACAAGCATTCCCCAAGAGGCTCCACCGAGTCACCAAATAGACTCCGGCTCGCTAGTTAATCTTGCTACCAGGCATCACCAAGCCACGCAGGGAACCTAAAGAGCTAAGAGCACTCTCTAACAACGTCACATGACCAACACGCGCTAACACAACGTTCTGACGTCAAAATACCTCAAATAAGAAATTAAATAAATCACTGGAAAATCGGGGGCGTTACAGTCACTCCCCCTAAAAGAAAGTTTCGTCCCGAAACTTTACGCATAAAACACTTCTACCATAGAAGGAAAAGAAAATAACCAAGGGTTATCGAATGCTTATCGAGCACAGCTAGAAGAACAAATGAGGATGCGCCTCCCTCATAGCTGACTCCAACTCCCAAGTCGCGTTCTCCACGTCTTGGATTCTCCACAGAATCTTTACCATCGGTATTGTCTTTCTCCGCAACACTCGATCTTGCACATCCAAAACACGAATAGGAACTTCCACGTAGGAAAGGTTAGGGTCCAACTGGGGCACTGCATCCAGAACTTGTCTGTCACTTAGCACGCACCTCCGCAGTTGGCTCACGTGAAAAACATTGTGCACGCCAGGAAAATTTGCGGGTAATTTCAACTTGTAGGCTGACACACCAATCCGCTCCACAATTTCAAATGGTCCCACATACCTTGGGTCCAACTTATGGTTCTTACCGAACCTCTTCACTCCAACCATCGGGGAAACCTTAAGGAATACCATGTCCCCCACAGAAAATTCCAAAACGGACCTACGCCGATTGGCGTTCTTCTCGTATCGCTCTTGAGCTATCCGAAGCTTCTCTCGAATAAGCTTTACAGAGACTTCCATTTCTTCTAAGGCATCTGGACCTAACATCGGCCTCTCACCAACCTCAACCCAAAATAGAGGAGTTCTACATCGTCTTCCATATAGCGCTTCGAAAGGAGCCATTCGCAGACTCTCTTGATAACTGTTATTGTATGCGAACTCCATCAACCTGAAGCGTTCATCCCACGCTCCTCTGTGGTCTAATATATAACAACAGATCATATCTTCCATAATCTGATTAACACGCTTCGTTTGACCATTGGTCTGTGGATGATATGCGGTAGAATATCTCAAGTAAGTTCCCAATCCTTCTTGAAGGCTCTTCCAGAAATGAGACGTAAACCTGGAGTCTCGATCTGATACTATACTTACGGGTACTCCATGTAACCTGATAACTTCATTCAAACATAGTTCCGCTATCTTTTTCATTGAGTAACCAATCTGAAAGGGTACGAAGTGCGCACACTTTGTTAATCTATCAACAATCACCCAAACAGAGTCATGCCCTCGGGGAGATCTCGGCAAACCAGTAATGAAATCCATTGAGATACTCTCCCACTTCCAAGTTGGAATCTCTAAAGGCGCTAACTTTCCGCCAGGCCTTCCATGATCAGCCTTAACTCTTTTGCACGTAAAACATTCTGACACAAATCTTGCAATGTCACCCTTCATCCCAGTCCACCAGGAAATCTGTTTCAAGTCCTTATACATTTTTGTAGACCCTGGATGGTAGGCCACACTTGAACTGTGTGCCTCACTGCACAACTTAACTCGAATATCTCGAAAATTGGGGACGCAAAATCTACCGTGGTACTTTAGAGTACCCGCGTCATCGATCGAAAAGTCAGGCAGCTCCCCCTTCTCAGTTCTATTATGAAGGTGCAGTAGATCAGGATCGTCCTTTTGATGAAGCCTCATAAGAGAAATCCATGAAGGCTCAGACACTTCCAAACTGCTTGCCGAGTCACATCTACCAACTGAAATATCCATTAAAAGGAACTCTTCTACCAACAACTCAGTGGAGAGATTGAAAATTTTCCCTGTCTTCCTGCATAAGGCGTCGGCTACCACGTTAGCCTTACCCGGATGGTATAGGATCTCCACTTCATAATCAGCCACATACTCTAACCATCTGCGCTGGCGCAAGTTCAACTCTTTTTGAGTGAAGACGTACTTCAAACTCTTATGATCTGTATAAATCTTGCACTGCGCGCCATGCAACAAGTGTCTCCATAATTTCAATGCATAAATAACTGCTGCGAATTCCAAGTCATGCGTAGGGTAGTTCCTTTCATGAATCTTAAGCTGTCTTGACCCATACGCAATCACTTTTCCTTCTTGCATCAGCACACAACCAAGACCCACGTGGGATGCGTCCACGTAAACGGCATAGTCTAATCCTTCCGTAGGCAATGTCAATATCGGAGCAGTGCACGGTCTATTCTTTAGCTCTTGGAACGCTTCTTCGCACTTATCGCTCCACACAAATGTTGCATTCGTCTACGTCAATTTGGTCAATGGCGCAGATAATGTAGAGAAAACCTCTACAAATCTTCTATAGTAACCAGCCAACCCTAGGAAGCTTCTTATTTCTTTGGGTGTGGCAGGCCTCGTCCATTCCATAACTGCGGCTATCTTTTCTGGGTCGACAGAGATTCCGTCCTTGTTAACCACATGACCCAGGAAAGAAACCTGTGGCAACCAGAACTCGCATTTACTTAGCTTGACGAACAACTTATGGTCCCTCAAGGCAGATAAAACTAGACGCAAATGTTGGTCATGCTCCTCAACATTGCGTGAATACACCAACACATCGTCTATAAATACGACTACAAACTTGTCCAGAAAGTCCTTGAAGACCCTGTTCATCATGTCCATGAAAGCAGAAGGTGTGCTGGTCAAACCAAACGACATCACCAAAAATTCAAAATGACCATGTCTGGAACGGAAGGCAGTCCGCGGGATATCTGATTCACGGATCCTTAACTGGTGGTATCCCGAACGAAGGTCAATCTTAGAGAACACGGCGCTGCCTCGCAGTTGATCAAACAAATCATCTATCCTCGGCAACGGATAACTATTCTTGATCGTTACCTTATTTAGCTCTCTATAATCGATGCACAAGCTCATCGATCCATCTTTTTTCTTGACGAACAAAACGGGAGCACCCCAAGGCGAAAAACTCGGCCTTATAAATCCGTTCTCAAGCAACACGTCTAACTGGATACGCAACTCCTCCAGTTCGCGTGGGGTCATCCGGTAAGGCGCCTTAGCAATAGGACGCGTACCCGGCTCCAAATCTATAACAAACTCCACGTCTCGATCAGGCGGGAGACCAGGAAGGTTAGCTGGAAAGACATCAGAAAAATCACGAACCACCGGGATCTCCTCCAAACACGGCAAACTAATCTTGGTTTCTAAAACCGAAACCAAACAAGCAAAACATCCGGAATCTACAAGCTTCCGAGCACATACCGCCGATATAGTCGGAGAATCTTGGCGCGGATAACCGTAAACACTCCCGGGCTGACCGTTGTCCATCCTGAAGTCCAAGCGTTTACCCTTGCATTGGATCACATCATCATATCTGGACAACCAGTCCATGCCTAGGATCACATCGAAGTCTACCAGATCCAACAGCTTCAAATCAGCAATCGCGAGAAAATTGCCTAGTAAAATCGGACAACTCTGAATACCCTGATCCGAAACTACAGATTCGCCTGAAGGAATCTTGACACAGAACGCATCACCAACACGATCGAGATCCAAACGGTAACGCTCTACGAAGGCCCTAGCCACAAATGAGTGGGTAGCGCCGGAATCGAACAGAACACGCGCCCAATGGTTCTTTACCTTAAATCGTCCTATAAAATTGCACACGCGACTAAGGAAGCGAACGCTCAAAACTATAACTATGAGCTAAACATTAAAACTAGGGGAGAATCTAACCTGATATCACTTGCATGGACGCCTGAGCTTCCTCCATAGAGACCACGTTCAACTTTCCTTTTCCCTTGTCCACTCGCTGCGGCGGTGGCAAGGCCTGAAGAGGAACTGGCTGCAGAGTAAGCTGAGCTTGCGGGCACTGATACTTGAGATGACCCTCTTGACCGCACAAGAAACAACTTCTCGCTTTCTTCCAGCAATGGGCAGCATCGTGCCCCGGCTTCTTGCATACAGAACAAAGCAAGTCTTTCTTTGGGATACCTTGGATCGCATGAATCTGCTCTTTCTTCTGAGCTCCTAATCTTTGATAGCACCTTTCAAATGGATGGCCCGGTCGGACACAGAAACTGCATACCTCTTTGTTTCTCTTCCTCGGAGCAGCGTCAGGGACCTGAGTACTCTTACCCTCATCAGACTTTCTTTTATCTTATCTCAGTTGTTTACCTCGATTCTTGGTGTTATCAATTTCCTCTACCTTTAAGGCAGCTTCCACCATACCAGCATAACTTGATGTCGCATAGGCACTTGCTAATTGCTGGACGTCACTCCTTAGCCCAGCCAGAAATCGCTTGCTTCTATTTTCATCGGAACTCACCAAGTCTGGGGAAAATCGGTTTAGCTTACTAAACTCGATTTTGTACTCACTAACCGTGAGCTGCCTCTGCTTTAAGTGCAGGAAATCATTCATCAGACGGTCCCTCTCGACCGATGGCAGAAACTTGCTCAGAAGTAGCTCCTTAAAGGACTCCCAGGAACACCCGTCCTTCAGACCTTCTTTCTCCCTCAGCCACCAGCCCTTTGCCAACCCTTTGAGCTGATATGCGGCTAACATCACTTTCTGATCATCAGTGATCCCGGAGTATGAGAACATCTCCTCGATTGATATCATCCAATCGTCTAAGACCATGTAATCTGCCTTGCCATCATACGTCGGAGGCCTAAGTCGCTGAAACTGAGAAATAAAGGTCATCTCTGGTGGCACCACGACCGGAGGCACCAGAGGAGCGGGGGGAACAGGGACAGCTTGACCCACAACAGGGTCCTGAACTCTCGGAATCTGCCCTGCCACAACTGCTAACAAGGACTGGACCTGAGACTGCAAATCCACTACTTGCTTTGACAAGGCTTCATTGCTTTGTCGCAGACCTTCTATCATTGCGCTGCTCTGCGCACCTGAAGATTCTCCCTCCGATTGGGGAGTCAACCTTATCGAAGGACGCCTCGACATTCTAATGGAACAACAAAACACTAATTAGACACCTAGCCCACCCACTAGAACCAAACAACATAGTACAAACAATACATACTTCAGTACTTGCTCAAGCTGCTAACTTGCTCTGGGATTTTCAATAATGATGATATGCTTATCCTACGATGATTCACTATCATCACACTAACTCTTGTACCTAGATCGGGAATGCATGAATTTATATTCTTTTTGACTCAAAAATTATGTGTGTACACATGTCATCCTGCAAATCTTTAGCTTGGCACGTTGTACGTATGCAATGTTATGCTATGCATGATTGTGCTATGCATTCTAAAAAGGCCCTAATGCGTGTTATGAGCGGCGTACACATGAAAATGTTATGCATCCCATACTACATAACATTTCCATGCAACGAAAAAAAGAAAAAGTGCTAGCCGCATTCATGTGGTGAGGTTATGCATCCCATACTACATAACCCTCACATGTTGCCTCCTATGGTGGATCCATATACAAACACATAGTATGCATCCCATACTACATAATATGCCTCGTATACTTCATGTCATGCTATGAGTGTAGTGTTCGTGCTTCAGCTAAGACGTGCTGATGACATATCAGTGTGTGTATGATATGACTCTAAACACCTAATACTAACAGGGACAGGTTGCCCGACAATTTGTCAAGCAACCTCCCTCTGATACCAACTGTCACAACCCGCATTTTTCTCATTAATAAATAAATCAGAGCACGAGATAAGTACGAGCTGTGATGCCACGTCAAGCAGGGGATAACTGCTGACGCTCAGGCAACACTCTAATCCTTCAATTCATAAGTTAAAAATGAATAAAAAACTGATTTTTTTAAATTAATTGGCCGTATCCCTCGGCTCAGTGGATCAGATAGTCCACGGTTTGAAAACTATTTTTATACGTAGCTGAAAAATACTTCATTTATGCTTAACATCCTAAAAGAGCACATAAGTGTCCTAAGAGGACAACTTACACTATGAAAGACCCTAGATTTCAATTTATAATATTTATGAAGGAAACAATCTTTTTATGCATTTGGAAAATAATGATTGAGCTTTTATAAAACATGCTGATCATGCAATACATATAGTAATTCCTTTTTTTATAGGTTTTAAAAATAACTAGCAACCTAGCATAAAACATTCCCAGAGAGCAAGTGAAACTACCACAAAACAGGTAAACTAGCAGCTAAGCAAAGACTTAGTATCACCAAGGAAAATCACCAATGAGCGTCAACAACCTGACACGAACTCGCTGGCAAGCATGCATGTCTGTACTACTACAAAGCTAAAGAACTACCTCAACAAGTGAGGAAAACACTGCCACAACGCAGTCCACAAGGAGACTCCTGAAATTAGCCGTTCAGCCGGCTACAGACCTGAACCTGAGGCATTCAAAAGAAGAACACCTCAGCAAGAAATAATAAAACAAGAGGCAAAGAAACATCAGATAATAATCGAATGAAAAGAGCAGATAGAAAAAGGGTTACCAACCCTATAAGAGAAATGCTGAAAATCTCAGCTAAAGAATCCAAAAAGGGACAAAATGTAAGTATAACAATCAGTAAAGTGAGAGAAATGCAACAAGTACTAAAACGTACCAAACTCCGCTCAAGCCTGCAGAGACAAAAAGGAAATCAATATGCATCAAATGAACAGTATGAAAGGAACTAACAGTCCTAAACTTGTAAATCGTTAGCACTGGCACAAATCCCAAACCAGTGTCGGAGAATAAGAACAGTCACATCCGAACAACCAGGTCCAGGTGTCTCAAGAGTACAAAAGGGGCCGCCATAGGGTCCACACACATAGAGTTCCAACCTCTTACAGGAACCCAAAATGTCCAAAGGAGGGAATGGTGGTGGCCACGGCTCGAACTCCCCCGGTACCATACTCCTTCAGAAACCCTGCTACCACATGCTAAGGATCCACGATTCGGCGTCAAAACTAGCCGACAACACCACTTAGAAACTACCAAGTTCTACAACCAAAACCCGCCGAATTATTTCCCCCTACCCGCCGAATTATTTCTCCCTACCCGCTGAATTATTTCCCCCTACCCCCGAATTCAACTTAAAATAAATTCCGATAACTTCCTAGTTTAGACCGACCACAAGCCCTAACCTAGGAATATTTCTAATCTCACATATATTACTCCGGTATTCTACGACAAGGAGAATTAATAAAGCGAAATACAACCCATGGAGGCACGCAAGAGGGGAGAAATCCACTTGCCTCAAATCGTTCTTGAAAACGTCCACCCAAAATACTCCACCACGTAGATCCGTCCAAAAGGGGGCACGCGGAGACGAGATCTACGAAAAACGGACAACCGGGGTTAGGGCCGAAAAAAAACTATGGCGAAACGGTCACCGAAACGGGAAAAACTTACCGCGATCTCGAAACTCTCGCCGAGAGCTTTCCAACGCCTCGATCGAATCGAAATTCCGTCCACCGGATCGGCGGTGGCGGCCGCTGGAAGATTCGCGAACGGATCCGCACTCGCCTAATTTTTTCGCACAGGAGGGGGGGCTGCTTGTTCGGAGGAAGGAGAAGGGGTATATATACGTAATATCATTATAATTATAATTATAATAACAAAAAAGGGGGGGGGGGGCTGCTATTGGATCGGCGGGAAAGGCAAACAAAAAGGGCTGATCTGTGAGAGTGATTCTCACCGAATCCATGATTCGGTGAGAATCATTCTCACCGATTCTCTATTTGTTTTTTTTATTATTATTTCTTTATATATAAAATACTAATATTTATAATTATTTAAAACAAATGATATAACATATATCGTTACGGAGGGCCAAACGCGCGCCGAATCGAACGAAATTCGCACCGTAGTCGAATGAAGACGCTACGAAACCAACAGCGAAGTCGAAATCGAATTCCAACGCACCGTTTTCGAGATAATAATTTCTAAAGTTAACGGCGTACGCGAAAACATACAAACTTCAATCGCGCGCCGAGGCTCCAAAAATGCTCGGAACGCGACGAAACTTGACGAGCAAGTCTAAAATTAGCCGATCTAATTTCCTAATGTAAAATTTTCCACTCCCGACGCAAATCCCAAAATTTGGCCGGTCAAACCTAACGAACGCAAAACGCGCTAACGAAAAAGTCGGTAACAAAATCCGACGAACAAAACTCGGGCAAATTTCTCCCGAAGCCAAAACACAAGCATTCCCCAAGAGGCTCCACCGAGTCACCAAACAGATTCCGGCTCGCTAGAGAATCTTGCTACCAGGCATCACCAAGCCACGCAGGGAACCTAAAGAGCTAAGAGCACGCTCTAACAACGTCACATGACCAACACGCGCTAACACAACGTTCTGACGTCAAAATACCTCAAATAAGAAATTAAATAAATCACTAGAAAATCGGGGGCGTTACACATTCCTCAGACAACTAGACCCCTAGGATTGGTTTTATCATGCCTAGGTCATGAGAAAGCCCTAGGAAGCCCAAGAAGACCAAGTGGACGTAGGAATGTAGGTGAGATCACTATGGTCTAAAAATAGTAGGTTTATAAACACTAGTTTAGGATGATCATGGGGCTTCACCATGACTCCAAGACCCCGCCACAACCTCACCAACCTAATGCAAGGTCCATTAGAGCCCTAAAGGTCTATTGGAGTCAACCTAGGGTGGCCAAGTTGACCTAGGATCATCCTAGTCCTAATATGGGCAAGGTGCACTAATTAAGGGCAATGTGCCCCTAATGTTCCTAACCAACCCTCCCTAGGTCTTCCTAGACCTAAGGTGAAGTCAATGGGTCACCAAAGACCCATTGGGGTCAACCTTAGAGGCTAAGTTGACCCAAGTCAACCGTAGCCCTAAAGTGGACAAAGTGCCCTAACTAAGTGGCAAGTGACCACCAAGGTGCCAAGTCAACCCTACACAACCCTTCTTAGACATTAGGGGAAGCCAAGGGGTCACCAAGGACCCCTTGGGGTCAACCCAAATGGTCATGTTGACCAAAGTCAACTCATGGGTCAATGGGGTCAACTTAGGTTAACTTAACCCCATTCAAGTGGGCTAAGCACAAGAGGTGTGGCCCATTAGTCTAAGGAAGTGGCGAGACACATTTTTGGCCCACCAAATTCAGAGAATGATGACTAGGAGAGAGAGGAAGGAGTTACTCAATTTTTGAGGAGAGAGAAAATGGAGTTTAATGGCCATTATAGCCATGGAGGTTTCAACCCACCCCACCCCCCCCCCCCCCCCAGACACACACACATTGATGGGCTTTTACTCTTTGGAGGCAGGGGAGAGGTTTTCACGAGCTAGCCGGCCAATCGGGTGGCTCAGCCCTTCAAATGGCTGAAACCGAAAATTACCTTTAATTGCCATTCATGTCCATTGGAGTTATAAACTTCCCCATCCCTAATTAGGGATCTTAAAAGCATCACCAGGCAGAGGGAAAAAGTTACAACCTTTACCTAAAGGATTCGAAGCACTTGAATGTGCTGTTGCAGAAACCCGATCGGCGCTACCACCACCATGGCAAATCAGAGATCAACGTGCCTCCAGGTCTCCCAACAGGTCCTCCCTTGCTCCTTCTTCCATAGGTAGATCATAGGATTCAATTGGGATATGATGTAAGATGTAACGCCCTGAAACTCAAAAGAGCGATGGGAGGCGTTTTGTGCCAAATCTGGTATTTGGCAGGGGGCACACGGCCTGGGACACGGGCGTGTCCCAGGGCGTGTCGAGCCTGTGTCGACGATTGGCCCGGGGATTTGACATTTTCGCTCGACGATGTGTCGAGACAGGGAACACGGCCTGAGATACGGGCATGTCTCAGGGCGTGTCGAGCCCGTTTCGACGATTGGCCCGAAGAGTCGATTAAATTTGGTGGCATGGCCGAGTGGTAAGGCGGGGGACTGCAAATCCTTTATCCCTAGTTCGAATCTGGGTGTCGCCTGATCAACAAAAAAAGACTGACATTTTAGCTCGACGATGAGTTGATACAAGGCACACGGACTAGGACACGGGCGTGTCCAAGGCCATGTCGGGTAGTCGACGAACTTCGCTCGATGAAGTGTCGAGACAGTGAACACGACCTGAAGCCCAGGCATGTTCGGATTTGACACGGGCATGTCAAATAGGACACGGGCGTGTCCAAGACCCGTGTGAGTCTCAGGTTATTTTTGGGGCTGTGTCGATGGGGGCACATGGCCGTGTCAGTTGGAACACGGGTGTATCAGGTTAAACACGGGCATGTCGGGACCCGTGTAAGTTTGGTAACGCGTTGATTTTGACGGCGAATGAGGGACACGTCCCTGGACACGGGCGTGTTGCATGCCTTGTTCGGCCCAGGTTTTACTTTTCAGCTACGAACCGTGGACATTCGTTTCCTTATTTTGGGATCCAAAGGTTGGGGGTTGTTCCTAATGGGATATACCCGTGATTGGGTCTTTGAAAGCATCAATTCACTTGAGTGGTTCTCTTTATAATTCAAGAGAGAGGGGAGAGAAAAGGAGGAAGAAGAAGCCTAGATCCGGTCACCGGCGGAGCTTCGGAGCTCCAAATCGCGAACCGACTTCGGATCTACGGAGGCAAGGAGAGTGTGGTGCTTTTCATCTGCTTACATTTACATGGCGCCAAGGAAGAACGCTAGGGTAACGATTCTCTACTTGAGCATGATAAGCTCTACTTCTTTTGCATATGGAAGCCCGCTCTCGCGAGTTTGCGGTGAGTTTGAGGCGTTCCTTCGGGTAGACATGAATAGTCCCCGTTGTGTACATGTAGAGTCCGTAATCGAGAACGGATATAGGCATGATGTGTGAAGCCTACCCAGACAAGTTGGTCTGGATCGGTGATGTTGCATTGTATAAATGGCCAGAGAAGACTCCGTGCGAATATTTGTTTTTCGGGTTTTCTACGTGGTAGATTGCAACAGGGAGCCTTGGGGATTAACTCCAAGGTGCACCCGGAAAACTGGGCGGATGCGTGGTTCTGCCATCATGTGGGCCTGGGAGCCAACTTGAACATAACTGGGTTATGTGATGTATGTAAATGATTTAGGACTCGGGAAAGTTTGACCCGCATATATGTTTTTAAATTAACGTTGCGGTGTGAGCAACAGGTCAGGTGGAACCGTACCCGCTCTATGTCGTTAGGCTAATGAGACCTAAAGTGACTTGGCACTTATCGTTGGCATAGATGGAGGGTCTTAGGCAGTGGCCAGAAAGACCAAATGCACACGAGAGATTGTCGTCCAGGAGACGGTGGTGAGTCGGCAGTCTTAGACTGTGATCACTGAGAATGTGCCCTGAGAGCACGGGGCGTGTGGCTGTGCGTGCCAACGCCTGTGATGCAATGTATTTGTATACTGCTTGGTTATGCTAATAAAGTGCAGGGAAGGAGCATTGCCGCCTTGATTTGGGGACGGGATCGTTATAATTTGGTCAGCATTGCTGACCGTTGCTTTGATTTGCCACCATTGCGGTGGATTGTGCTTGCTGGTGCTGCAGAGCCGAGTGGTAAATATAGGGCTAAAGCCCAAGTTTCTGAGCCGGCCCTCGAAGGCCTAATTTTTTGAGCGTTTTCTTTTATTCATGTATGGCCGGCCTGCGTGCCGAGGTTTGAAAAACATGTAATTGGAGGAAAATATTTATAAGGCCATAAGGCTGTATTTATACTTCATTCCTTTTTGGCGTATTAGTGGACATTCATGCTAGTGTTGAGTTCTTTATCAATGCAACAATTTTAATTGCTTCCGCTAGAATGCTCTGTGTAGGACGTTGGATTGGTTGGATGGTTTCCATTGAGTAACCACCCGGTCTGTCTGTTGTATATGGCGTCGGGCCCCGGCCAGACCTACTGCTATATGCTATGTGACGGATAGGGGGTGTTACAATTTGGTATCAGGCTACTGGTTTCGGTCAGGCTTAACATGAATTCGTGGGTGAATTCTTTTAAGGGGTGGTGAGCACATGTGTGTGCGTCATCGTTATAACGGTAAAAGAACCCATAAATGTCCACTTAGGAATGAAAATACACGTGTTTGAGGAACCTGCGTGTTCCTATAATTGCATTTTGCAATTTTGTTTGGTCGCTTAACGGTGTTTTGTACCATAATAGGTGACCAGGAGCGGTGCTGGGCCGCCAGAATGTCTGGCTTCTGAGGAGTATAGTGCACCCGGTGAGGTGTTTGAGACCCCTCCTTCGTCTGAAACCATAAGAAGGATCATTGAAGCGGTGTTCGCTGTGACGAGTGCACAGCATGGAAGAAATGTATAACCCTGTTCCCCTGTTATGGCTTCAATGCCGGGTGGTGTGATGGAGCAGATGACTTTTGGTAGACCATCGGGGCAGCAACTGAATATGCGTTTAGTGAAGGGAGCGCACTCAGTTGATGAATATTTGCAAGCATTTCTTATAATAAGCCGCTACCCATGCTTTGAGTTGGAGAACGAGCAGGCTATAGTCGATAGATTTTATAATGGTCTGCGTGGCAAGCTGTGAATCCTACTGCTAGGACCAAAATTATTTGGATTTCGAGCCTTGGTGGAGTCGGCTAGATCTTTGGAAGTAGACATGAGGAAGACTCACCCGATGTCAGCAGCCATGGTATCGAACTATGCAAGCCCCATGAGAGTTGCATCCGGCAGAATGCTGGAGAAGGGGGCTACAGCATCGACTAGCAAAGCTACTTACACTTGTCATACTTGTGGAAGAAAAGGGCACTTAGCCCGAGAGTGTTGGAATGGTGCTCAGAAGACTAAGAAAGTTATGTCAAGAGCAGTTGAGGACTTTAGTGCAAAGGAAACGACGTTCAAAGTGCCAAACACCTCAAAGTCTGGATATCGGAGGTGGTATAAGAAGGCTTGGACTTTGGGTCTAGCCCTACCTTTCGGTGCTTCGGGGACATCTACAGGCCAAACCCTGGGCGCATGTTACCACTGTGGGGAGACGGGGCATCATGCCCGTAGGTGTTGAAAGCCCTAGAGGAAGCATGCCGTCGTGAGGACATGTATGGTTTAAAGATAGTTTATCCTTAAATACTTGTCGCCCTTTTGCAGGTTAGCTTAGAACTACTTGTGCTAAGCTTTGTTATGATTTTCGTTTATCTGGTGAGAGCACTGTTCTTTTAGGGAACTTCACATTCCTTCATTCAAGAATTAAATTGCGCGTCGGAGTACCTCCTTCTATGGTAAGAGACCAATTGGATGCATTATGGTCCAATGGTGCTCAATGCGTGCGGGTAGAATTTGTTGCGCTTAGATTCGCATTGGGAATCAAGAGTTCAATCTGCAAGCGTCGTTACTACCGCTGGTGGAGTTCGACGTTATATTTGGCATGGACTGGCTCTCGGAGCAGCAAGCCTATATTGATTTCGGTCGCAAGGAAGTCAAGTTGGGAGCAAGTCATGAGATGACTTTTATGGGCTTGAAAGGGTCGAGCAAGACGTTGATGTCTGCTCTTCAGGTGGTGAAGGCGGTTCGTGCTGGTGCAGAGCTGTTCTTTACACTTGTGGAGGTTGCGAAGCCGAAGCCTACTTTGGATAGTATTTTAGTGGTATCGGAGTACCCTAATGTGTTCCCAAGCGATCTCCCTGGAGCCCCGCCTCAACGGGAGATAGATTTTACGATTGAGCTAGTGCCAGGTGCGAAGCCTGTGTCACGATCTCCGTATCAGCTAGCGCCTAAAGAAATGGCGGAGCTGAAGGTAACAACTTCAGGAGTTGTTGGAGTATGGGTTTGTGCGTCCAAGTTCGTCACCTTGGAGAGCACCGGTCCTCTTCGTAAAGAAGAAGGACGGGAGCTTGAGACTTTGTATTGATTATCGGGAGTTGAACAAGCTAACGGAAAAGAACAAGTACCCGATCCTAAGGATTGATGATCTATTTGATCAGTTCGTCGGATCGACGGTGTACTCAAAGTTGGATCTCAAGTCTGGATACTATCAGCCGAGGATAACGGAGAGTGATATCCCCAAAACAGCTTTTAGTACGAGATACGGGCATTACGAATTTACGGTCATGCCGTTTGGGCTGACGAATGCGCCGTCAGTGTTCATGGATTTGATGAACAGGACCTTCAGGGAGTACTTGGACCATTTTGTGATTGTATTCATCGACGATATTTTGGTGTACTCACAGAGTGAGGAAGATCACTTCAGGCATCTTCATTTGGTTTTGGAGACGCTAAGGAGGAATCAATTGTACGCCAAGTTCTCGAAGTGTGAGTTTTGGTTGTCCTCAGTGGCGTTCCTCGGTCAAATAGTGAGTGGGGAAGGTATTGCAGTGGATCCGGCAAAGATTGTTGCGATACGAGAGTGGCCTGAGCTTTCTACGGTAGCGGAAGTCTGGAGCTTTCTGGGGCTTGCCGGCTATTATAGGCGCTTCGTAGAGAACTTCTCGCGGATAGCGTTACCTCTCACTACTTTGACGAGGAAGGAGCAAAAGTTAGTTTGGACGCCGGAGTGCACGCGAGCTTTTGAGGAGTTGAAATGTCGGTTGACCACGGCGCCTGTGTTGAGTTCGCCGAGTTGGACCGAAGGTTATGAGATTTATAGTGATGCTTCGGGTAGTGGTTTGGGTTGCGTGCTGTTACAGCATGGAAGCGTTATAGCATATGGCTCGAGACAGCTGAAGGTGTACGAGAGGAACTATCCGGTCCATGACTTGGAGTTAGCGGCCGTGATTTTTACCTTGAAGCTGTGGAGACATTATTTGTACGGTGTGAAGATTGATATCTACACCGATCACAAGAGCCTGAAGTATATGATTGATCAGAAAGATCTGAACATGCGGCATCTTAGATGGATGGAGTTCCTGGGGGACTATACATTCAAGATCCATTACGTGCCTGGTAAGGGCAATGCGGTGGCGGATGCATTGAGTCGCCGGACCCCAGCTCAAGCCAATTGGCTGTCGGTCCATGATGAGCTGTTGGTTCGTGAGTTAGAGGCATTGGAGATCTTTTGCGTTGATAAGCAATCAAGTGCTGAAGCAGTATTGAATTGGACTGAGGTCCAATATGACCTGGCTGATCGGATTCGGAAGGCATTGGATATGGATGTCCACATGAAGCAACTCATGATAGAGGCTCTGGATGGGTCAAATTCCTAATTTGTTGTGGAGGATGGATTACTTTGGAAAGACGGTCGTCTGTGCGTCCCAAGCGTGGGCAATTTTGGTGGAATTATTGTACGAGACGCATCATACCAAGTACTCAATTCACCCGGGAAGCACGAAGATGTACCGCGATGTTAAGAAATTGTTCTGGTGGTCAGGACTGAAAAAGGATGTGGAGCTCTACGTGGCAAAGTGTCAAACTTGCGCCTTGGTGAAGGCGGAATGCCAAAAGCCGGGAGGATTCTTAAAATCCTTGCCTATTCGGGAGTGGAAGTTCGACGACATTACTATGGACTTTGTGCACGGGTTGCCAAGGTCGCAAAAGGGGAAACGACGCCATTTGGGTGGTCGTCGATCGTCTAACAAAGGTGTCGCATTTCATTCCGCATAGGAAGGATGATCCGGTTGAGAAATTGGCAAAGCTATATGTGGATAATATTGTACGGCTTCATGGTGTGCCACGCAGCATCGTGAGTGACCGAGATGGGCGGTTCACGTCCAATGATTGGAGGCTGGTGCAGCAGATATTGGGAATAAAGCTGAGTTTTAGCACAGCGTTTAATCCGCAAACGGATGAGCAGACTGAGAGGGTCAATAGGACAATGGAAGACATGTTTCGCATGTGTGTCCTGGACTTTGGAAAGTAATGGGAAGATCACCTATACTTGGTGGAATTCGCTTACAATAATAACTACCACGCGAGCATTCAAATGGCGCCCTTTGAGGCCCTTTTTGGTATAAAATGTCGCACGCCGTTGTCCTGGTTGGAAACGGGTGAATCAAAGTTATATAATCGATTAGAGGTGGGGGATGCTACTTCTTTGGTGAGAACCATTTGGGAGAGGTTGCTAATCGCTCAGGACCGCCAGGCTAAGTACTATAATGCCAAGCACAGGAACGTGGAGTTCGCTGTTGGTGATTCGGTGTACTTGAAGATCAAGCCGTTCAAGGGTGTCTCGCGGGTGCGGCGCTTGAAGAAGCTAAGCCCGAGGTACCTTGGACCATTTGAGTTTCTGGAGCGGATTGGTGAAGCAGCGTACCGGTTGAAGCTGTCTGTGGAGCTTAGTGGTCTGCATGATGTATTCCATATATCGGTGCTACGGAAGTCAGTGCAAGAGCCTATGCAAGTGATCGCGGTCGATCAAGTGCCGGTTGATAGTGGGTTGACGACGAAAGTCAAGCCCGTATGTATTGAAGACTTGGAAGTCAAGTGGCTACGCAATAAAGAGATCAGGATGGTCATGGTCCGTTGGGACAATTGCTGTCGAGATGAGCTCTCTTGGGAGCGAGAGCATACTATGCTTGAGCAGTACCCGGAGTTGTTTCACTCAGGTACCATTTTAGTTTTATGTTCCTTTCCTTTATGTAATTTCGAGGACGAAATTCTTTTAAGAGGGGGAGAATTGTAACGCCCCGAAACTCAAAAGAGCGACGGGAGGCGTTTTGGGACAAATCTGGTATTTGGCAGGGGGCACACGGCCTGAGACACGGCCGTGTCGAGCCCATATCGACGATCGGCCCGGGGAGTCAACATTTTCGCTCGACGATGTGTCGAGACAGGGAACACGGCCTGAGACATGGGTGTGTCTCAGGGCGTGTTGAGTCCGTGTCGACAATCGGCCGGGAGAGTCGACATTTTCGCTCGATGATGTGTCGAGACAAGGCACACAGCCTAGGACACGGGCGTGTCCAAGGCTGTGTCGAGTAGTCGACGAAATTCGCTCGACGAAGTGTCGAGACAGTGAACACGGCCTGAAGCCCAGGCGTGTTTGGGTTTGACACGGGCGTGTCAAATAGGACACGGGTGTGTCCAAAACCCGTGTGAGTCTCGGGTTGTTTTCGGGGCTTTGTCGATGGGGGCACACGGCCGTGTCAGTTGGAACACGGGCATGTCAGGTTAAACACGGGCGTGTCGGGACCCGTGGAAGTTTCGTAACGCGTTGATTTTGACGGCGAATGAGGGACACAGACGTGGACACGGGCGTGTCGCAGGCCGTGTTCGGCCCAGGTTTTACTTTTCAGCTATGAATCGTGGCCATTCGTTTCCTTATTTTGGGATCCAACGGTTGGGGGTTGTTCCTACTGGGATATACCCGTGATTGGGCCTTTGAAAACCTCATTTCACTTGAGTGGTTCTCTTTCTAAGTCAAGAGAGAGGGGAGAGCAAAGGAGGAAGAAGAAGCCTAGATCCGGTCACCGGCGGAGCTTCGGAGCTCCAAATCGCGAACCGACTTCGGATCTACGGAGGCAAGGAGAGTGCGGTGCTTTTCATTCGCTTACATTTCCATGGCGCCAAGGAAGAACGCTAAGGTAACGATTCTCTACTTGAGCATGAGAAGCTCTACTTCTTTTGCATAGGGAAGCCCGCTCTCGCGAGTTTGCAGTGAGTTTGAGCCGTTCCTTCGGGTAGACATGAATAGTCTCCGTTGTGTACATATAGAGTCCGTAATCGAGAACGGATATAAGCATGATTTGTGAAGCCTACCCAGACAAGTTGGTCTGGATCGGTGATTTTGCATTGCATAAATGGACGAAGAAGACTCCGTGCAAATGTTAGTTTTTCGGGTTTTCTACGTGGTAGATTGCAACAGGGAGCCTTGGGTATTAACTCCAAGGTGCACCCGAAAAACTGGGCGGATGCGTGGTTCTGCCATCATGTGGGCCTAGGAGCCAACTTGAACAAAACTGGGTTATGTTATGTATGTAAATGATTTGGGACTCGGGAAAGTTTGACCCGCGCATATGTTTTTAAATTAACGTTGTGGTGTGAGCAACGGGTTAGGCGGAACCGTACCCATTCTATGTCGTTCGGTTAAACAGACCTAAAGTGACTTGGCACTTACCGTTGGCGTAGATGGAGGGTCTTAGGCAGTGGCCAGAAAGACCAAATGCTCACGAGAGATTGCCCTCCAGGGGACAGTGGTGAGTCGGCAAACTTAGACTGTGATCACCGAGAATGTGCCCTGAGAGCACGGGGTGTATGGTCGTGCGTGTCAATGCCTGTGATGCAATGTATTTGTATGCTGCTTGGTTATGCTAATAAAGTGCAGGGAAGGAGCATCGCCGCCCCGATTTGGGGGCAGGATCGTTATAATTTGGTCAGCATTGCTGACCGTTGCTTTGATTTGCCACCATTGTGGTGGATTGTGCTTGCAGGTGCTGCGGAGCCGAGCGGTAAATAGCGGGCTAAAGCCCAAGTTTCTGAGCCGGCCCTCGAAGGCCTAATTTTTTGAGTGTTTTCTTTTATTCATGTATGGCCGGCCAGCGTGCCGAGGTTTGAAAAACATGTAATTGGAGGAAAGCAATTGTAAGGCCATAAGGCCAGTACTTGTGTATTTGTACTTCATTCCTTTTTGGCGTATTAGTGGACATTCATGCTAGTGTTGGGTTCTTTATTAATGCAACAATTTTAATTGCTTCCGCTAGAATGCTCTGTGTAGGACGTTGGATTGTTTGGATGGTTTCCATTGAGTAACCACCCGGTCTGTCTGTGGTATATGGCGTCGGGCCCCGGCCGGACCTACTGCTATATGCTATGCAACGGATAGAGGGTGTTACATAAGACCCCCCTCCTGGAACACAAAACATGGCACGAGGGGAGTCTTATGCCCAGAACAGCCGCCTTGTGGTGGCACCAACGCACGTGTTGTTCTGCACCACAAGACGCCTATCCTGCCGACCATATACAATATCATCCAATGCCAACCCAACCAAGAATATAAAATTGAAGTCAATCCACACATAAGTAAAATAGTCCAAGGTACATCAAGAGAAGAAGCTACAACAAGCTTCTAAAATATCTGAGTGCAGGTAAAACTTGCCCAACAGGGCTAATCAAAAGTCTCTCACACTCACTTCGGTGACTGACAGTACCGACGGCACCATCCTTCAGGCCTTCTCGTCCTGGCCTAGCTATCCTGCTGCAAAATCTACGGCTATTCTGACTGCGGGGTTTCCTCCTAAAATGAATACGTAGCAACCGTTAGTCAAAAAGTCTAAGTGGCTTTCACATCCGTTCCCGCGGCGACTCCTCGGCACCGGGCGGAGAAAGGAACAAGGGGTACAATATATTTATATAAGCAGAAGTACAAGCAAGTGAAGTAAATATACAAGTCATGAGTACCAATATAAGTATTGTACAACAATATTAACAGCATTCTATTGTAGCGATTCTACTCAAGTTACATCAATCCATCTAAGCATAAAGGTTTACAACAGGGAAGTAACTTAACTTATAAGAATGCCCATACAAACTTATAAGTTAAAGATCGGCTCAACAATAAAGTAACTCATCGTTTAAGAGTGCCCTTACAAACTTATAAGACAAGGATCTTGTGTATGCAATGCAATGCAATGATATGAATGCAATGTAATGACTCACCCATGATCATGCACATGCAACTGCTATGTCGACACAGACTCGTAGTTCCCACTATTCGAGCAGGTAGCTAACCTCTCAGGTGTCAACCGTCATGGTCTGGCGATGATAGTAGAGCGGGCTTCTCCACTACTAGGCGGGCATCCACACTACCAAGCCTAGGCCTCCATATGCATCAACGCTAAGAACACAACAGTGGAGCTCACATGCGTACTATGGCTCAGCGGGAGTCTCCAGTAGATGTGCAGCGAGAACCAAGCCCCGAACTGGCCTATGTTGTGATCTGGAAGGAGCCTCGGAAAAAGCACGAGGACCAAGCCCAATCATCCATTTTGCATGAAAGGAGACTCTAGAATGAGCACCGAGGACCAAACCCAACCGCCCAAAGACTAACTGTCAGCTCCCGTCGGTGTGACAACTGGCGAGCTCGTAGACCTGCCACACTATCCATATCCAAGGATTACGGCACCGCGTGTCTACTCACACCGCATGCAATTCCACATCATCGTGGCGCGGGAGGAGCCTCAGAAAAGCACGAGGACCAAGCCCAAGCATCCACTATGTCTCTTCTCAGCATTTCCAACCCAGCGCGGACAAACCCCCGTACTTACACAATTTCACAACCCCGTGCCCAAGATACTTATGGGTTCATTATATTTGCAAGGATACTTCACACATCCATCCTCCAAGACCATAACCATTTGTTCATGACAGTCAATGCCAATTATATACAGTATATTCAAGTCAAACTCATCATTATTCAACTCTTTTCCACTATCACACACGTTCTCAATATTTCTCATATTTAAATTTTTGCCTAACCCCCACCAAATCACCTCGATCAATTACACTCTTCTTCATCATCTGTTCATTAGGGAATAAATCCAACAAATGTTATTAACATATTTCACCCCAATCAGTTATAGTCTAAGTTCCACAAACATTAACATTACTGTACCATGATCTCTCTACCAATACAAAACAAACACGAGAATCGTATGTGCTGGAATAATTACTGTACAGTAACTTAAAACGCGGATTCCCGAGGCTAAAAGAATCTGGTGAAGGCGTTTAACCCCTCATTGGAAAGGTGTTTTCAAGGGGTGCGACTTTTGTGTTTAGTCGAAAGCCCAGATCTGTAACGCCCCCGGTTTTTCTGCGATTTATTTGGTGTTACGTTGACGTGTTTTGTCTTGTGCCATTTTTTGGAGCGTGGTCTTAGCTCCTAAGGACTGAGCGACCTATTTTGTAGCCTATTGATAAGATCCCCTAGCAAGCCGGGTCGTTTTGGGTGACCCGATGTGGCCTATGGGGGGATGCTTGTGTTTTGGCCCCGGGTGTGTATAAGCCGAGTTTCGTTCGTCGAATGTTGACTTCGACTTCGCGGCTGTGTTCGTAGCGTGGGTTTTTAGCTACGGTGTGAATTTCGTCAATTTTTGAGATGGTTCGGTTTTCACGTCGTTTTGATATTTTGTGTAAGTAATTAATAATATATTATTATTTATATATTATTAAAAGCTGATGCTTATAAATAGCCTTAGGTTAGAAATTTGGGCTGTTCATTGTCATTTTTTCGGAAGAAACCGCGGCCTATACGAGAGAAAGAAAACCGCCGGACTACCCTTGCATTCGGACGACGATCCGGGAGATTTAGCGGTCGGAATTCGATTTCGAGAGTGGATCTGGATTGCTCTCGCTTAGATCTACATTCCTACGGTAAGTTTTCTAGTTTTCGTAATCATTTTTGAGGTTTTAAATTCTCGGCTTGACCCTTCTTCCTACCGAAATCTCCAGATTTCTCGGCTTAGTGCTTTGCGGCTAGATCTGAGAGTGAGGGAAGGGGCCGACCTTAGTTTGCTGGAAATCGAGACAAGTGGTATTCTTGCCCTTGCCAAGTAGCTTTCTTGTCCTTTTTTGTGTGTTCTTTACAGTTATAGTTTTTCTTGGATTTCTCTTGCTAAATGGTCCGGGTTGTCTCTTCATTTTAACCAAGAACTTCTTAAGCCGTTTGATAGACTTCCTGTACAAATTTTTATTTCTCAAACAGCCATGCTTCGCTCAATGTTTTCCTTCTTCCTGTTCAGGTTGCTTTGTCCTCGGGCTGAGATTAATGAAATGAGGGTTTGGGTTAGTTTTCTTGTGCAGTTGTTGTAGCCGGGTAGGAGAAAAATGTCTTAATTGGCGTTTTTTTACAAAGCTCTATTCCTAGCAACTAGGAAAGTTGCATAGCCTGTTAGAACTCTTTTATTACGGTAGTTTTTATATACACCTGTCAATTTGCTGGAGAAATTGGTTCTGAGTTCCAAAATGTGAGGCTCGGGTTGTGCATATTCTCAGTTGAAAGACGTAATAACTGATGTAGAAAGTTCCCTTTTTATTTAACTGAATGATGAGAATGATTCTGGAGTAGATGCAATGGTCTGGGATGATAATTAGTAGTACAAGAATTAAATTTATTAATTTTCTGTTTAACAGTGTTGAGAGTCGGAATTTTCAGTTTAAAATTTTTCCTAAGTCAAAAAAAATAAGTGTTGACAGCGTTGAGTGCACTCAACGCTGCCAACGGTTGGGGCTTCTAAGCCAAATATCGTTGAGTGCTTTGAATGCACTCAACGCTTTTGGCAGCAGGTGTTGATGGCGCTGAGAGAGCAGAGCTCACTCAACGCCGTCCCACGGTGAGTTTGCGGCTTAGGGTTTTGGCGTTGACTGAGTGGTGCTCACTCAACGCCTGAACTTGCACGAGTCTGGCGTTGAGTGAGGGTTGCTCACTCAACACAGCTTTGAAGTATCTCAACGCTTTTGCCTTAGCTTTGTTTTCTCTCCCGAGGAAATTCCTTTGATCTTGAGGTCCCTTGTCGGCTATTTTTTTCTGAAGGCCGAATCGTCGGTTATGGCTAGTAGTGGTGTTTTGAAGCTCTTAATAGGGATGGTGTTGTGTGATTTAGCCGTGGCCATACTTTTTATCTTGTTCCAGGTACGGGCTGGGCAAGTTGGTGGGAGGTCCCTAGTGCTTTCACATTTAGACCCTTGAGCATTTTGCTGGGAAAGGTTGTTGGGGGAACTGAGTTTGCCTCCAACCCAGATCCATGTTGTCTTCTACTACCATTACTAACAAACTGGGGTTGTTAGGTGTTTCTTCCGTTGTAGATTGCAACATTTTTTTTCGTACGTGGTAGCCATGTATACTCTGCAGGTTTTAGCAGGGTTGTTGCTGATTCTCGCACTTGGTGCAAGTTAGTCTTGCCTTGGACAGTGTTTGTTTGTTACTATCCTGCTACTTCTTCGCTTATTTTTTTGGGGTATGATGTTTTTGCACAGCTTATTTGTTTTTTCTTGCTGAGGTATTCTTTCTTCTTTGAATACCTCTGGTTCTAGACAGTAGCCGATTAAGCGGCTAGTTTTGTTGTGTTGTTGCTGGTGCACTCTTGTACTGTAGAGATCAGTTCTTTGGTCTTGTGAGGTAGTTTTATGTTTCTTTCTTACAGACATATATACTTGCCAGTGGGTTCGTGTCAGTTTGTTGGCGCCCACTGGTAGTTTTACCTTGATACTAGATATGTTATCTTTTTGTTGCTACCTTTCTGGAGATAGTCTATTTATTCTTGGAAAGATTTATGCTAGGTTGCTAGTTACTTTTAAACCTAAAAACACTATTATAAGTATATCTCATGATCAGCATGTTTATAAAACTCATACACTACTTTCCAAGAAACGTAAAAAGATCGTTTTCTTACTTATAATATAAAATAAATCTAGAGTCTCGCATAATATAAGTTGACCTCGGGGGAGACTTATGCACTCTCATAGGTTGTCAAATATAAATAAAGTATTTTCCGTTGCGTATAAGTATAGTTTTTAAACTGTGGACTAGATGATCCACTGAGCCGAGGGATACGGCCTTTAAAATATAATTGATTTTCTAATCATTAAACTTATGAATTTTCATAGTCTAGTTAGATGGTGTTCGCCTGAGCGTCGACAGTTATCCCCTGCTCGACGTAGCATCACGATGCGTGTTTTCTCATACTCTGATACTTCTTAAAGTCGGAGAAAATGCAGGTTGTGACAGTTGGTATCAGAGGGAGGTTGCTTGATAATTTGTCGGGCAACCTTCCCTTGCAGGTATTAGATGTCTAGGATCATATCATACATACATTGATATGTCATCAGCACGTCTTGGCTGAAGCACGAACACTACACACATAGCATAACATGAAGTATACGAGGCATATTATGTAATATGAAATGCAAAATATGTGTCTGTATATGGATCCACCATAGGGGCAACATGTGAGGGTTATGTAGTATGAGATGCATAACCTCACCACATGAATACGACTAGCACGTTTCTTTTTCGTTGCATGAGAATGTTATGTAGAATGAGATGCATAACATTTTCATGCGTACGCCACTCATAACATGCATTAGGGCCGTTTTAGATTGCATAGCACAATCATGCATAGCATAACATTGCATAAGAACAATGTGCCAAGCTAAAGACTGGCAGGATGACATATGTACACACATAAGTTTTGAGTAAAAATAATATAAGTTCATGCATTCTCGATCTAGGAACAAGAGTTAGTTGATGGTGGTAAACCATCCTAGATTAAGCATAACATCACTTTTGTAAAAATAAAATAAAATCCCATAGCAAGTATGGCAGTTAAAAGTTCATATTTATGTATGTATTGTCTGTATTGGTAGTTTGTTCTAACTGTTGTACTAGGTTTTGACCTCAGTTTTTATGGTTTTAGGATGGCGAGACGTCCTTCGAATAGGTTGACTCCCCTGTCTGAGGGAGAGTCTTTTGGAGTGCAGAGAGAGGCACTGATGGAAAGCCTGCAGTAGAGCAATGATGCCTTATCAAGGCAGATGGTGGGCTTGCAGGCCCAGATTCAGTCTTTGGTAGCAGTGGTGCAGGTCAGACTCCGAGAGCTCAGGATCCCGTTGGGGATGTAGTTATTCCTGTCCATGCTCCCCTGGTACCTCCAGTTGTGGTGCCACCTGAGATGGCCTTTATCTCACAGTTTCAGAGACTTAGTCGTCCTACATATGATGGGAAGGCAGATTTCATGGTCATAGATGATTGGTTGATCTCCATGGAGGAGATGTTCACGTACTTCGGTATTGCAGATGGTCAGAGAGTAATGATAGCCGCCTATCAGCTTAAGGGTTTGACTAAGAGATGGTGGCTTAGAGAAAAGGGGAGCTTGGTAGCTGGTTGCTCTTGGAGATCATTCAAGGAAATGCAGCTGAGGAAGTTCTTTCCTTTGGTCGAGCGTGACCGTCTTATGAATGACTTCCTCCACCTGAAGCAGTGGCAACTCACGGTCAGTGAGTACGAGATAGAGTTCAGCAAGTTGAGAAGGTTTGCTCCAGGGTTGGTGAGTATTGAGGCTGATCGAGTCAAGCGGTTCCTTGGTGGTTTGAGGAGCGAGGTTCAGCAGCTGACCAGTGCTTATGGATCAGAGACTTATGCAGTGGTAGTGGAGGCTGCTCTGAAAGTGGAGGCAATTGAGACAGCAAAGAACAGAGGCCAACAAATGAAGAAGGACAAGAGGAAGTCTGCTGAAGAGAAGAACCCCTAGGTACCCGGTGCTGTTTCGGGAAAGAAGAGCAAGGTAGTGTGTAGCTTTTGTGGCCAGTCAGGCCACCCTGTTGAGAGGTGTTTCAAGAAGGCAGGAGTTTATAAGAAGGAGCAAGTTCATGCTATTCAAGGTGCTACTAGTAGGGATGTTTTTTTTTCTGTTTGCAAGCGACACGGGCATGATGTTTCCCAGTGCTGGTCCATGGATAAAGTCTGCTATCAGTGTGGACAGAAGATCCATATCAAGACAAGGTGTCCTCAGGTCCAGCCTGTTCTTCATGCAGTTCCACTTCAGGTATTACCTCCGCCTCAGCGTGTGGACAAGGACAAAGGAATGCTAAATGTGACCTCTTCTGAGGAGGCTCAAACTTCGACTCAGGTCATCTCAGGTTAGTTGTTTCCCTAGCCTGAACGTTTTATTCAATAGAATGGTTATAGTTTTGTTTTGGTAGTTCCTTAGTTGCTTATATACTCCTATATGGAAATTTAAGGTGAAGAACCACTGGGCACGTGTTCTGTTCGACTCCTGCGCTACCCACTCGTTTGTGGCTAGAGCTTTTGTGGAGCGATATCAGTTAATTCTAGATCAAGTTCATGATACCTTCCGCATCAAGTTACCTTCTGGTGAATCTGTGTTATCAGATTTGGGCATTCTGGATTTCCCTGTTTTGTTGGGGAACTTTCTTGCGAAGGCAGACTTGAAGATGATTGATCTAGAGGACTTCGATGTTATTCTGGGCATGGACTGGTTGTCTAAGTACGATGCGGTTATTCAGTGAAAAGGGAAGGGCTTGGACTTCATCAAGCACAACGGTCAGCCTGGAAGTGTGTATGCTGATCCGTGCCAGGATTCTCCTGTCATTTTTGCGGTATGTGCTCAGAAGCTATTTCATTCTGATTGTTTTGCTTGTTTAGTCTCGGAGGTTGAGACTGTTGTTAGGGTACCGCGCTTGGAGGAGATTCCTGTTGTACGTGGTTTCTCTGATGTTTTTCCTGATGACCTTCCTGGTCTTCCTCCCGATCAGGATGTTGAGTTTGTGATTGATTTGGAACCGGGAACACGTCCTATTGCTAAGGCGCTATATCAGATGGCCCCTCGTGAGTTGGAGGAGTTGCGAGTCCAGTTGGACGAGTTGTTGGCAAAAGACTTTATCAGGCAGAGTTCGTCGCCTTGGGGTGCTCCTATTCTATTTGTGAAGAAGAAGGATGGATCGATGAGGCTGTGCATCGATTATAGGGAGCTGAACAAAGTCACCATTAAGAACAAGTACCCTCTGCCGAGGATCGATGACTTATTTGATTAGTTGCGTGGTAGCACGGTGTTTTCCAAGATCGATCTTCATTTTGTCTATCATCAGCTCAGGAACCGTGAGGCAGATATTCAACAGACTGAGTTTAGATCGAGGCATGGACACTTCGAGTATCTAGTGATATCGTTTGGTTTGAGCAACGCAGCATCAACTTTTATGTATATGATGAACCGGGCGTTCAAGGATTTTCTAAACAAGTTCGTTGTGGTATTCATCGATGATGTGTTGATCTACACTCGTAGTGCTGAGAAGCATGAGCAGCACCTGTGCTTGGTTCTATCGGAGTTAAGGAACCACAAGTTTTTCGCCAAGCTGAGCAAGTGCAAATTTTGGTAGCCTCAGGTCTCGTTTTTGGGCCACGTGGTGAATAAGGATATTATCTCGGTTGACCCGAAAAAGATCACAGCAGTGATGGGTTGGGGCAGGCCGGGCATGCCCAAGGAGATTAAAAGCTTCCTAGGGTTGGCCGGCTACTACTGGAGGTTCGTGGAGGATTTCTCCACCCTGGCTACACCTTTGACCAGGTTGACTCAGAAGAACACGGTCTTTGTTTGGAGAGAGAAGTGCGAAGAAGCCTTCCTGGAACTAAAGAACAGATTGTGCACTACACCCATTCTGACCCTACCGACTGAGGGTGCGGAGTATGATGTGTACATGGATGCTTCGCATGTTGGTCTGGGTTGCGTGTTGATGCAGGCTGGAAAAGTATTGCGTATGGGTTAAGGCAATTAAAAACTCATGAGAGAAATTACCCAACGAATGACCTTGAATTTGCAGCGGTGATTTATGCGCTAAAGCTGTGGAGGCATCTACTTTATGGTGCCAAGTGCAAGATCTTCACAGACCATAAAATTCTAAAGTACGTGTTCACACAAAAGGAGTTGTATCTGCGCCAGCGGCGGTGGCTAGAGTATGTGGCCGATTACGATGTGGAGATTCAGTATCATCCGGGTAAGGCCAATGTGGTGGCCGACGCCCTGAGCCGGAAGACGGGGAAGATCTTTAATCTCTCCGTAGATCGTTTAGTGGAAGAGTTCCTCCTGATGGATATATCTTTGGGATGCTGCGTCATGCAGAGCAGTTTGGCAGTGGCAGAGCCGTCTTGGATTTCACTTACCAGGTTGCACCAGAAGGATGATCTGGATCTTCTGCACTTATACCTCAGGACCGAGAGAGGGGAGTTGCCGGATTTTTCTATCGATGATGCGGGTACTTTGAAATACCGCAGCAGGTTTTGCATCCCCGCTGTTGGAGACATCAGGGTTATGATATGCAGAGAGGCTCATGGATCCAGTGTTGCCTAACATCCATGATCTACAAAGATGTACCATGATTTGAAGCAAATCGCCTGGTAGTATGGGATGAAGGGGACATAGCTTGATTTGTTGCTGAGTGCCACACTTGCAAGTGTGTGAAGGCCGATCACGGAAGGCCTGGTGGCAAGTTACTCCGTTGGAGATCCCGACTTGGAAGTGGGAAAGTATTTCTATGGACTTCATTATGGGCTTACCGAGATCTCCAAGGGGATTTGATTCAGTTTGGGTGATCGTGGACCGATTGACGAAGTGTGCGCACTTCGTACCCTATAAGATAGATTACCCGATGAAGAAGATAACAGAGTTGTACTTGAACGAGGTCATCAGATTGCACGGTGTGCCTATTAGCATCATTTCTGATCGAGACTCCCATTTTACATCTCGCTTTTAGAGGAGTATGCAAGAGGGTCTATGTACAGATTTGAGGTATTCTACTACTTACCACCCATAGACCAATGGGAAGACAGAGCGGGAGAACTAGATAGTGGAGGATATGATCAGGTGGTACATTCTAGACCACGGAGGAGCGTGGGATGAGCATCTGCGACTTATGGAATTTGCATATAATAATAGTTACCAAGAATGCTTGCAAATGACTCCCTTTGAAGCAATGTATGGGAGGTGCTGCAGGACTCCTTTATTTTGGGCTGAGGCTGGTGAGAGGCCTATATTGGGTCCGGATGCGCTCGAGGAAATGGAAGTCGCATTGAAGCTTATTCGAGAGAAGCTTCGGATAGCTCAGGAACGATATGAGAAGAACGCCAACTGGCGTAGATCTGACTTAGAGTTCGTGGTGGGGGGCCTTGTGTTTCTTAAGGTTTCCCCGATGGTTGATGTTAAGAGGTTTGGGAAGAACCGGAAATTGGATCCAAGGTATGTGGGCCCGTTCAAGATTGTTGAACGGATTGGTGTGTCAGCATATAGGCTGGATTTGCCAGCAAACTTCCCAGGTGTTCACAATGTGTTTCATGTAAGCCAACTACGGAAGTGTGTTCAAAGCAGTGGGCAAGTTTTAAATTATGTGCCCTAGTTGGGGCCAAATCTTTCCTATGTTGAAGTGTCGGTCCGCATTCTGGATACTCAAGATCGGGTGCTGCGGATAAAGTCCATCCCGATGGTCAAAGTTCTATGGAAGAATCAGGATTTGGAAAGCGCGACTTGGGAGCTAGACTCAGCTATGACGGAGGCTCACCCTCAACTGTTCCCCTGATTTGATTGGTATGTTTTCTTTCTAGTAACTCTTATTTTGTTACTTTCCTTCTATATTAGAATTTGTGTGTGTAAAGTTTCGAGACGAAACTTTCTTTTAGGGGGAGTGACTGTAACGCCCCCGATTTTTCTGCGATTTATTTGGTGTTACGTTGATGCATTTTGGCTTGTGCCATTTGTTGGAGCATGGTCTTAGCTCCTTAGTACTAAGCGACCTATTTTGTAGCCTATTGGCAAGATCCCCTAGCAAGCCGGGTCGTTTTGGGTGACCCGGTGTGGCCTCTCTGGGGATACTTATGTTCTGGCTCCGGGTGGGTATAACCCGAGTTTCGTTCGTCGAATGTTGACTTCGACTTCGCGGTTGTGTTCGTAGCGTGGGTTTTTAGCTACGGTGTGAATTTCGTCAATTTTCGAGATGGTTCGGTTTTCGCGTCGTTTTGAAATTTTGTGTAAGTAATTAATAATATATTATTTTTTATCTATTATTAAAAGCTGATTCTTATAAATAGCCTTAGGTTAGAAATTTGGGTTGTTCATTGTCTTTTTTCGGAAGAAACCGCCGCCTGTACGAGAGAAAGAAAACCGTCGGACTACCCTTGCCTTCAGAGGCCTATTCCGGGAGATTTAACGGTCGGAATTCGATTTCGAGAGTGGATCTGGATTACTCTCGCTTAGATCTACATTCCTACATTAAGTTTTCTAGTTTTCGTAATCGTTTTAGAGGTTTGAAATTCTCGTCTTGACCCTTCTTCCTCCCGAAATCTCCAGATTTCTCGGCTTAGTGCTTTGCGGCTAGATCCGAGAGTGAAGGAAGGGGCCGACATTAGTTTTCTGGAAATCGAGGCAAGTGGTATTCTTGCCCTTGCCAAGTAGCTTTCTTGTCCTTTTTTGTGTGTTCTTTACAGTTATAGTTTTTCTCGGATTTCTCTTGCTAAATGGTCCGGGTTGTCTCTTTATTTTAACAAGAACTTCTGAAGCCGTTTGATAGACTTCCTGTACAGATTTTTATTTCTCAAACAGCCATGCTTCGCTCCCTGTTTTCATTCTTCCTATTCAGGTTGCTTTGTCCTCGGGCTGAGATTAATGAAATGAGGGTTTGGGTTAGTTTTCTTGTGCAGTTGCTGTAGCCGGGTAGGTGAAAAATGTGTTAATTGACGTTTTTTTTACAAAGCTCTGTTCCTAGCAACTAGGAAAGTTGCATATCCTGTTAGAACTATTTTATTACGACAGTTTTTATATACACCTGTCAATTTGCTGGAGAAATTAGGGCTGAGTTCCAAAATGTTAGGCTCGGGTTGTGCATATTCTCGGTTGAAAGGCATAATAACTGTTGTAGAAAGTTCCCTTTTTATTTAACTGAATGATGAGAATGATTCTGGAGTAGATGCAATGGTCTGGGATGATAATTAGTAGTATAAGAATTAAATTTATTTGTTTTCTATTTAATAGTGTTGAGAGTCGGAATTTTCAGTTTTTAATTTTTCCTAAGTCAAAAAAAAAATAAGTGTTGACAGCGTTGAGTGCACTCAACGAAGCCAACGGTTGGGGCTTTTAAGCCAAAAATCGTTGAGTGCTTTGAATGCACTCAATGCTTTTGGCATCATGTGTTGACGGTGCTGAGCGAGCAGAGCTCACTCAACGCCATCCCACGGTGAGTTTGCGGCCAAGGGTTTTGGCGTTGACTGAGTGGTGCTCACTCAACTCCTGAACTTGCTCGAGTCTGGCATTGAGTGAGGGCTGCTCGCTCAATGCGGCGTTGAAGTATCTCGATGCTTTTGCCTTAGCTTTGTTTTCTCTCCTGAGTGAATTCCTTTGATCTTGAGGTCCCTTGTCGGATATTGTTTTCTGAAGGCCGAATCGTGGGTTATGGCTAGTAGTGGTGTTTTGAAGCTCTTAATAGGGATGGTGTTGTGTGATTTAGCCGTGGCCACACTTTTTATCTTGTTCCAGCTACGGGCTGGGCAAGTTGGTGGGAGGTCCCTAGTGCTTTCACATTTAGACCCCTGAGCATTTTGCTGGGAAAGGTTGTTGGGGGAAGTGAGTTTGCCTCCAACCCGGATCCATGTTGTTTTGCTACTACCATTACTCACAAACTAGGGTTGTTAGGTGTCTTCCGTTGTAGATTGCAACATTTTTTTTGGCACGTGGTAGCCATGTAAACTCTGCAGGTTTTAGCAAGGTTTTTGTTGATTCTCGCACTTGGTGCAAGTTAGTCTTGCCTTGGACAGTGTTTGTTTGTTACTGTCCTGCTTGCTTATTTTTTTTGGTTATGATACTTTTGCACAGCTTATTTGTTTTTGCTTGCTGAGGTATTCTTTCTTCTTTGAATGCTTCAGGTTCTGGACAGTAGCCGATTAAGCGGCTAGTTTTGTTGTGTTGTTGCTGGTGGTCTCTTTTACTGTAGAGATTAGTTCCTTGGTCTTGTGAGGTAGTTTTATGTTTCTTTCTTACAGACATATATACTTGCCAGTGGGTTTGTGTCAGTTTGTTGGCGCCCACTGGTAGTTTTACCTTGATACTAGATATGTTATCTTTTTGCTGCTACCTTTCTAGAGATAGTCTATTTGCTCTTGGAAAGATTTATGCTAGGTTGCTAGTTACTTTTAAACCTAAAAACACAATTTAAGTATATCTCATGATCAGCATGTTTATAAAACTCATACACTACTTTCCAAGCAACGTAAAAAGATCGTTTTCTTACTTATAATATAAAATAAATCTAGAGTCTCGCATAGTATAAGTTGACCTCGGGGGACACTTATGCACTCTCATAGGTTGTCCAATATAAATAAAGTATTTCCCGCTGCGTATAAGTATAGTTTTTAAACTCTGGACTAGATGATCCACTGAGCCGAGGGATGCGGCCTTTAAAATATAACTGATTTTCTAATCAATAAACTTATGAATTTTCATAGTCTAGTTAGATGGTGTTCGTCTGAGCGTCAACAGTTATCCCCTGCTCGACATGGCATCACGACGCGTGTTTTCACATACTCTGATACTTCTTAAAGTCAGAGAAAATGTGGGTTGTGATAAGATCTGGACGCATCTTGTCTGAAAACGGCCTCAAATGTTGCTGCGCGCAGAAAACAGATTTCTGCGCGCATCTTAAAGCAGATCGGATGACATCGGTTCATCTTCTTCCTTCAACCAAACTTTCAAACAACCTCCAGAATTTCTCCTCCCTTATTCACCCTCATAAGGCCACTTCTCTTCACAAAACCAGTCCACAAACTGCATTCGAGGTGAGGGAAAGGTTGAAGTCTCTAATTCCTAGGACACAAGTCCTAGCATGGACTTTCCCTAGAAACCTTTTTCTCACAAATCAAGACCCTTTTAAGTCGATATCTCTCCTAAAAATAACTAAAGATCTAGAACGAAGGAAGAGGTTAGGAAGCTCACCGCGTTTCCAGCATTTTCGGCCATGGATCATGTCACCCTTCTTGGCAGCATCTTCTTCTTCGTGGTCGGTGTTAGTTATTCACGGGGAGAAGAGCGGCTCCAGCACCTTCTTCCTCTCCAGCAGTTTCTTACAGCAATGTATTTGGAAGGAAGACTAAAAACGGCTAGGGTTTTCTCAACTATTCATGTGAGAAGTTTGGCAACTGTATAGGCTCATGTCGGCCTATCGTTGGACCGTCAATCAACACAGTAAATGAGTTCCTTCGAAACGACGCAGCTGGAAAATTCGTCAAAACACGAAATTGAACTACACGAGTAGGGAGACGCCTGTGTCACTACCCGTGTCCTTCTCGGGAAGAATGTGGTCGACGATTTGTCGAGCTCTGCTGGACGAATCGTCGAGCTTCTTGGACACACATGGGTAGGGACACGCCCATTTCACTACCCGTCTCCTGCTCGGGAGGAATACGGTCGATTATTCGTCGAGCTCTACACGACAAGTCGTCGAGCTGCTGCTTGGACACACACGGGTAGGGACACGCCCGTGTCTCTACCCGTGTCCTGCTCGGGAGGAACACGGTCAACAATTTATGGAGCTCTGCTCGACGAGTCATTGAGCTGCTGCTTGGAAACATACGGGTAGGGACACCCCCGTGTCTATACCCGTGTCCTGCTCGGGAGGAACACGGTCGATAGTGTTAGTCGAGCTCTAATGGATGAATACATACACACGGGTAGTGACACGCCCGTGTCACTACCCGTGTACTTCTCTAGAGATTTCACAAAGAAGACGCAGAGGCTCCAGAGAACAACACGGGTATGGACACGCTCGTGTCACTACCCATGTCCTACTCTGGACCAACTTCACCTCCCTTTCACGAGTGTAAGCCTAACTGCCAGCACTCCCTGAGCCCAAGTCAACTCTCCTGACTTAAAAGTGCGCATGAGGGGTCTAGCGCAAATTGGGACGTTACAAATCCTATAAACAAAATTAATGATTTCGTCCCCGAAATCAGGCTAGGGCTATGGGGATAGAAAAGCATAAAATAAAATAAAATATGCTTTTAAAGTTATCTTGAGGAAACAACTCTGAGTAGCGCTTTTGCAGCAAGTCCACCGGCTCCCATGTATATTCCTCATTCCCATGGTTAGACCACAACACCTTTACCAAAGGAGCACTCTTGTGGTGCAAGCTCCTTGTCTTGTTGTCTGGTATCCGCACCGGCTCTAGTCGTACAGATCTATCGGTTGTTACTGCTCCATCAATGGTGGGAATATGTTGATCGGGCAGCAACAACGCCCTCTGGAGAGACGACACATGGAATACGTCATGAAGATTCTCCAGCTCTGGTGGTAACTCCAACCAGTAGGCCAAAGGGCCATTTCTTTCCAATATAGTGTAAGGCACAACATACCTTGGGATGAACTTTTTCACACCACGTACCCGTGACATTACATGAATCAGCCGGATTTTCAGGAATGCTTTAACACCCACCTGAAATTCTACCATCCGGTGTTTTGCATTATAATATTTAGCATGCCGACTTTGAGACTTAAGCAAGCGGTCCCGTATTAGTCTAATAGCTGCATCTGTATCATCGATGTACTGAAATCCTAAAACCTTCGGGTCTTCATCTTGTACACACGACAAGGGGGTTCTACACCTTCTTCCGTAAAGGGCTTCATGGCGTACCATTCCGATGCTGGCATGATGAAGGTTGTTATAGGAGAATTCCATGAATGGTAACAGTCTTTCTCACGGCTCTCCTCTATCCAACAAATACAATCTCAATAGTTCCTCCAACATTTTGATGGTCCTCTCAGACTGCCCGTTCGTCTGAGGATGAAATGATTTGCTAAAGGTCAGGCGCAAACCCAAATACGCATGTACGACCTTCCATTCTTTAGAAGTAAAATGACCATCCCGGTCTGAAATGATTGTCTTTGGCACAACATGATACTGTACAAACTGCTCCACAAAGAGGCATACCAAAACATCCACATGAGCTTCTTTCTTCATAGGAATAAACCTGGCTACCTTTTTCAGGCGGTCAACGATTACCCATACCGAATCATTCCCTGAGCGTGAGCAAGGCAATCCATGGATGAAGTCCAGGGAGACATCCTCGAACTTCCACTCGGGGATGGGCAAAGACTGTAATAATCCACCTGTGCTCTTGCTTTCCGCCTTCACCCTTTGATAGGCCTCACAATGTGTAAAAAAATATCTGACGACTTTCTTCATTCCCGGCCAACACATGCTCTTTCGCAAGTCGGCGTACATCTTGGCAATCCCAGGATTCACCGAATACTTAGAGCAATGTGCCTCTCTCAGGATATCCTCCTGAATTGTACCGCCTTTGGGAATGTAGAGCTGGCCATGAAAATAAACGAGGTCGTCTTTTATCTTATACTATTTGGTAGTCTCATATTCAATTAACTTGATTGTCAGGGCCAGAGCCGCATCCTTTCCTTGCTCCTCCCGGATTCGGTCCCAAATATCACAGAATAAACTCATGATCGCCAAGTACTCCGTATTCTTTTTCGAAGGAACTTTTTACACCAAAGTGACCTCCATTTCCTCGAACATTCGACCTAATTCCATACTCATCAACTAATGCTCAGAGCTCGAGTCCGGTACTTTTCTGCTCAATGCATCAGCCATCGGGTTTGCTTTTCCGGGGTGGTAGTTCAAGGTGAACTCATAGTCGCACAAAAACTCCAACCAATGACACTGCCTTAAATTCATTTCCTTCTGAGTGTGAACATACATTAGATTTTTGTGGTCCGAAAATATCTTGCAATGGACTCCAAATAGGTAGTGTCTCCAAACTTTCAGGGCGAATACCAGTTCCCCCAATTCTAAATCGTGAACTGGATAGTTGAGTTCATGCTTCTTTAGTTGTCTTGAGGCATAAGCAATCATGTGACCATGCTGCATCAATACCGCTCCCATCCCTTGATAAGATGCATCCGTGTAAATTTGAAATCCTACCTTCCCAGATGGAAGAGCTAGGATGGGGGCAGAGGTATGTTTATCTTTTAGTTCTTGGAACGCAGCTTCATATTGGGGTGTCCACTCGTATGGCACTCCTTTCTTTGTCAGGGTAGTAAGAGGAAGGGAAATCTTTGAGAACCCTTTTACGAACATGCGATAGTACCTGACAAGTACAAGGAAACTCCGCACATCGACTGCTGAGATCAAGGGCGACCATTCCTTCATGGCACGTACCTTGGTCGGATCCACAGCTAGTCCAGCCCCACTGATCACATGGCCCAAGAAGGAAACTTCTTGGAGCTAGAATTCGCACTTGCTGAACTTAGCAAACAGGGCATGCTCTTTTAGCTTCCCCAGTACCAAGGTCAGATGTTCGACATGCTCTTCCTCTCTCTTTGAGTAGACCAAAATGTTATCGATGAAAATGATGATGAAGATATCTAGATATGGCTCGAACACTTTGTTCATCAAACTCATGAAAGTTGAAGGGGCATTTGTGAGCCCAAACAGCATCACGGTGAACTCCTACAAACCGTATCTTGAGCTGAAAGCTGTTTTCTAAATGTCCTCCTCTCGTATCCTCAACTGATAATATACTGAGCGCAAATCCAACTTGGAAAACCAATGCACTCCTACCAATTGATCGAACAACTCATCGATCCGGGGTAGCGGATAAGTATTCCACACCATCAGTCGATTGAGCTCCCGATAGTCTATGCATTATTGCAAGGTTCCATCCTTCTTCTTAATGAACAGTCCAGGGGCTCCCCAAGGTGATGAGTTGGGGTGAACAAACCCTGATTCCACGAGTTCTTGCAACTGAACTCTAAGCTCAGCGAGTTCCTTTGGGGCCATTCGGTAAGGGGTCCTGGAGACGGGCTTGGCGCCCGGTACTAGCTTAATTTGAAAATCCACCTCTCTATGTAGGGGTAATCCTGGCAATTTCTCAAGAAATACCTCAGGGAAATCCCGCACTACTCGCACATCCTTCATATCTATTTTCATCTCCTTCAGTTCAAAACATATCATGCACACTTCTTTCCAACTCATGTGAGCTTTCAAGGCCTGAATCGAAGATAATAACAAACGAGGTGCGAATTTTATACCTTGAAAGATGACATCAGTGTCCCCATGTCTCAAGTAAATTCACTTCTCCGCGCAGTCAATTCTTGCGTAGTGCCAATCCTAACACGCCATGCCCAGAATGAGATCGAATTCTGGCATTCTCAAAACTGTGGCAGGGGTATCAAAGGCCTTTCCCCCAATGAGTATGTCCAATTCGCACTTGGCGGTTGCGGTCATCTCAGAGTCGTCTGGGAGGCGTACTCGTCGAGAAATACCAGTGAAGTATTGCACTTCTTCTAGGTCTTTAATGAAGTCCACAGACACAAATGAGTCGGAGGCACCAGTATCGAATAACGTATAGGCCGGTTTCCCGCCGACCACCACAGTGCCTAAGTACCAATAGCAATACTCAAAGCTAGATTTCTAGTACATCTTAAGCAACTTATAGTTAATAATGAAGATGTGATGACTGATGAACTGTAAATATACGTATTTTTATGCACATTAATTTAGTCATTTTCATTTATTTTCGTCGTTTTTTACTTATTTTTGTTCAATAAAATGTTCCTATTCTTGTAAATTTGCTTCTAACTTGTTTTATTTTATTTTGCAGAAAAATTCCAAAATCTGCCAAAATTTGGGAAGTACACGCCCGTGACACATTGGTCACGCCCGTGACCGGGCCGTGACTGCGCATTTCCCGTGAAATCGGAAAATTTGTGAAGTAAAGGCTTGACACGCCTGGCGACACGCCTGTGTCACCCGACACGGGGCGTGACCCAAGCCCGTGTCCTCTCCTCTCGACGAATTCCTCTCGACGATCGTCGAGTGTCGACACCAACAGTCACGCCCATAGTCACGCCCGTGACCTGGGGCGTGACCCAATTTCAGCTCAACGATTTCGACTCGACACTTTCCGCTCGACATTCGTCGAGTGTCGACCCCAACTATCACACCCATAGTCACGCCCGTGACATGGGGCGTGACCTTTCCAGCTGGCCCGACAAGATGCTGCCGAGGACATTTGACGCAACACGTGCCCGGTTCTACCTCCCCGACACACCCAGTGTCACGCCCGTGACCTGGGGCGTGACTGCTGCGAACTCAGCCCGAAGTCAACTTTACTGTCCAATCGCCGGCCGCCTTCATGAATAGTACTGTCACGCCCCCCCTACACGCCCGTGACCGAGGGCGTGTACTTAGAAATTGTTTCCTATAAATAGCCCAGTTCTGTAAGGTCCAAGGGTTCAGATTTTTGGGCCAAGTTAGTGTCTTTTTGTGGGCTTAATCCGTGGATACTAGTGCTATGTAAGGAGATTTCTCCCTTCTTATTTCATGTTTTGTTTTGCTTTATCTTTTATCTTTGTAATAGCTTGAAAATTTTAATAAAATTGTTAGATTTTCTCTCTCTATTTAGCATGAAAAATTCATTTGGATGGCTCACCTTTTCCCCTTTTTATCCTTGGTTTTATCTTTGTTCTTCACTTAGTTCTTCATCTATGAAAGGTGTGTGTGTGTGTATGAGTGTAATGTATTTATTTTCCATGTCTTGTTTCCCTTAACTTGTCTTCATGCTTAGGATTTTGATTTCATTCTTATGATTTTTTTTAAAAGAGATTTTAAAAAGTGATTTTGTTCTTTTTTACTTAGTTTTCTTTTAGGATTGTAAAACCTCTTTTGTTCTTTTCATCTTCTTTTTCACTTTTTTATCACTTTCATAACATCATAAGAATGAAAATGTTGGTATTTTAATTTTCCAAAAACTTTGGTTTTTAATTTGTTTTGAAAAACTTTAGTCTTCTAAAAATTGTAATTTTCTCTTTTTATTTGTTTTTGGCAAAACCTAAGCATGAAAAGGTTAAAGTTTTAATTTTTAGGTAACTTTGATTTTTCTTTGTTATTTGTGTGTGTGAGTGTATGAGCCTAAATTTCCTTTTGTTCTTCTTAATCTTCATGAAGTGTGTGTGAGTGTAGGTGTATTAACTTTTATGCTTTGATTTAAATTGTGTAGAGTGTGTGAGTGTAGGTGTTAAATTTTAATGCTTTCTTTTTAATTGCTTTCTTTTAATGCTTTATTCAAATTATGTAGAGTGTGTGAGTGTAAGTGTATAATTTTATTGCTTTCTTGAATTTCATATGTAGTGTGTGTGTTTGTGTGCATTTATTTCCGCCTACTCGTTAAGAGTTAAATGGCGCATCGTTTTCATTTTCAGTCCTACTCGTTCGAGTAGGACTTGTAATTTTTCTTTCTTTATTTTTCCGCCTACTCACTTGAGTTTAAATGGCTGGACTTTATTTCCCGCCTACTCGTTTGAGTAGGATTTGTAATTTTTCTTTCTTTATTTTTTCCGCCTACTCACTTGAGTTAAATGGCCGGACTTTTTAGCCCTGTAATCGCATTTATTTTCTCCTACTCATTTGAGTAGGACTCGCTTTCATTTCAGTCCTACTCATTTGAGTAAGACTTGCAATTTTCAGCCTTTATTTACCGCCCCCACTCGTTTGAGTGGGACTCGCAAATTTGAATTATGCAAATTTCTTTCATGTGTAACTTAGTTCCTTTTTAATCTATAATTTGGAGTGTGCGTGAGTTCTCGTTTTAGTTAACTTTTTAGCTTTCTAAATGTTGTTATTTTTTCTTTTGTCCCTTTCTTATAAACGTTTAGTGTTTAATTTCGAACTCGCGCCTCACTAAATTATAAGCCGTCCCCATACCGATGTGTGGCTAATCGCTATTAGCCTCGGCATCGAAGAGCATTGGGACATTTAAAATGATTTATAATAATTGAAGCTCTTTATTTTCATTTTAATTTAAGCACTTAGGGTTTACCCTGGGTTTACGACGCGTAGGACCACATATCGATGTGTGGGCCCTATTTCCGTAGTCCATATGCTAGCTAGCTGAGAGGCCGTGCATATAGACCGATCACCCCGGGGTAAATAGAGTTGCGTGCATACCCTCGAGAGAGGACAAGCGTAATTCTACCGGATTGGGTTCCCCACCCAATAGCGGGGTTCTTAGCGTAAAGCGGGCGTTAAGAGGAATCCTTCGTCGGACTAACGTTCGGTCGAATAGTCTTAACGTTTAGGTGAGCGATATCCTTATAGCTAGGTGAGCTCACATTTGTGGAACCTCCACGGCCAAGTTGCCTTATTATTAATTTGAAAACTAAGTCTTTTTATTATTAAAAATTGTTTTAGTCTTAATCCGATTCGATGCCGAGCGTTAACCCTTCATCGAATATTTTCTAAATCGTTTTTTCGCTCCTTTGCTTTTCCGTCTTTTATTAAGTAAAAAAATCCACCTTACTATCAGTAAAATAATAGTCCTCCCGGAGGATTAAGAATAGTCAACGCGACCCCGAGAACAATACGACCTCGGTATTCCCCCGAATATCGAGTACTACTTGCGATAGGTGCACTTGCCTACCCGAGCGAGCCCGCGGCGATCGACTCACCGAACCAACCACAGTAAGAGTCTGTTCGCGGGCACATCAAGTTTTTGGCGCCGTTGCCGGGGACTCTCTTTTCGAGTTGCTATTTCGAATTCCGGAGTCTATTAATTTTACTTATTTTCTATAAAAAAAAAACTAAAAACTTTATTTTAAAAACAAAAAAAAAGTTTATTTTTGTTTTATTTTTGTTTGGGTGTATGACCCGAGGACAACCCTCAGAGTCTGAAGATTTAGACTTCGACCCTGAGATCGAACGCTCTCTTGCGCATATCCGATCTCATCGCCGAAATCCTTCTTTAGATCCCGAGGAATTTATCGGAGAACCCACTGTTGTAATTATGGCCGCGCCTAACCTTCCCCCGGCGGCCGAGCGTACTATGTCCTATTACGCCCGGCCTAACCTGGATGATTCTGGGTCGAGTATTGTTCGCCCTGCGGTGGCCAATAATAATTTTGAAATTAAGTCATGTGTCATTCAAATGGTCCAAAACGCCGTGCAGTTCGATGGACTGCCGGATGAGGACCCGAATGTCCACTTGTCCAATTTCTTGGAGATATGCGACACCTTCAAGATCAATGGCGTCACTGATGACGCCATTCGTTTGCGCTTATTTCCTTTTTCCCTTAAGTCCAAAGCCAAGGCGTGGTTGAATGCCCTCCCGCGAGGATGTATCACCACGTGGGCTGAGTTGACGGAACGGTTCCTAACGAAGTACTTTCCGCCCGCAAAAACTGCAAAGTTGCGGGCGGACATTTCTTTGTTTGTGCAGAACGATCCTGAGTCTCTATACGAGACTTGGGAACGGTTTAAGGAATTCCTCCGCCGTTGCCCGCACCACGCGCTGCCAACGTGGTTGCAAGTTCAAATTTTTATAATGGGCTGAATTTTCAGACGCGTCAAATGATTGACGCGGCTGCCGGGGGTACGCTTAACAACAAAACCCCCGAGGCCGCCCAGGCTTTATTCGAAGAGATGGCTATGAACGCCTATCAATGGAACGTCCCGCGGGGACGGCCAAAGCCGGCGGCTGGTCTTTTTGAAGTGGATGCCACTGCTCTCTTGACCCTTCAAGTTGAAAGGTTAACAAAGCAGGTGGCGGAGATGTCTGCTGCCTCCTCCACTCCGCCTTGTTTTATTCCCCCTAACGTCTGCGTAGCTGAAGAGTTCGTGGACTTCATGGGAAATTCGGGTCGTCCTCCTTTCAACCCCAACAACAACTCTTATAGTAATAACTATAATCCGGGTTGGAGGAATCACCCCAACTTCTCGTGGAGCAACCCGAATAATGCTCAGCGTCCCCCTATTTCTTATGCGCCCGGATTTCTTCCTCCTCCTCCTCTTCCGAAACCCTCCCCGATGGAGGAAAATTTTTCGAAGTATATTGCGTCCAACGAGTCAAATATCCGGAACATCACCAGATCGCTAAAAACACTCGAACAACAGGTTGGACAGCTGGCGAGGATGATGTCCGAGCGCGCGCTCGGGGCACTGCCGGGAAACACGGAGCCCAATCCGTGGGAGAACGCCAACGCTATAACCCTCCGTAGCGGAAAGGAGGTGGTCGATCCAAAACGGACCGACCCTCAGGTACATATTTCACCTCCGACCCCTCTTCCCCTTTCTTCGCATACGCCGCCTTTACCTATTATAAAAGAAAAAATTATTTTAAACAAGGCTCTTCCGTATCCGCATAAGTTAGAAAACGAGCGTAAGGACGCGCAATATGAAAAAATTATTTTATTACTAAAACAAATTCACATTAATGTTCCTTTTTGCGAGGCTATCTCGCAAATGCCCAAATATGCGAAATTTTTAAAAGAACTACTTTCTAATAAACGTAAATTAGAGGATATTTCGCATGTATCTCTCAACGCTGTCTGCTCGGCGGCCCTTACTAATAAATTGCCCGCAAAACAAAACGACCCGAGACGGTTTTCCATCCCGTGCCTTTTTGGCGATATATTAGTAAAGTACGCCTTAGCTGATTTAGGGGCTAGCATTAATCTGATGCCGTTCTAGCTCTTTTCGCGTTTAGGTTTGGGTACTCCTAGTCCTACGAATATGCGCATCCAATTAGCGGATCGCTCGGTTAAGTTCCCTATCGGGGTAGTGGAGGACGTCCTTGTCCGAGTCGACAAGTTTACCTTTCCGGTAGACTTCGTCATCTTAGATATCGAGGAGGACGACGTGGTACCAATAATACTCGGTCGCCCTTTTCTCGCCACCTCCCGCGTACTAATAGATGTTAGTAATGGTAGCCTTCTCCTCCAAGTAGGCGATGACCAAGTTACTTTCTCTATTAATCCCTCGATGGACAATTTGTCATCGAGCGACGATTTCTGCTATTCTTTAGATACCTTTTTCGGAGATCGTTCTTCTCCCATTTTCGAGTCCGTATTTTTAAGCGACGATATTTATGCGCTCGAAAATTTTAACTGCGATGAGGATATGTCTATAGACTTGCCTTTCGAACCAATTGGTAAGAAAGACATAGGAATTAAAACCTCCCTAGAAGAACCGCCCATCCTAGACCTCAAACCCTTACCCGCCTCGCTCAAGTACGCTTTTTTGGGAAAAGGTGATACGCTCCCCGTTATCATTTCTTCGGACTTGAGTGATTCGGAGACTTCCGATCTATTGGAAGTTTTATTTAAACATCGCCACGCAATTGCGTGGCAAATCTCTGACCTAAAGGGGATTAGCCCCTCCTTTTGCACCCATAAGATTTTCCTTAACGATAATTGCCGCAAAATGATACAGCCGCAACGTCGTCTTAACCCAAACATGAAAGACGTCGTTAAGCCGAAATCATTAAGTTATTAGATGCGGGAATTATCTACCCTATTTCGGACAGTGCATGGGTTAGTCCCGTGCATGTCGTGCCCAAGAAGGGCGGTCTTACCGTAGTGGCGAATGAGCATAACGAGCTTGTCCCAACTCGTACTGTTACGGGTTGGCGAGTGTGCATCGACTATAGGAAACTTAATGACGCCACCCGCAAGGACCATTTCCCTCTGCCATTTCTAGACCAGATTTTAGAGCGTTAATCCGGTCATCCGTATTATTGTTTTCTTGATGGTTTATCGGGGTTTTTCCAAATCCCCATTTCCCCCGATGATCAAGAGAAAACAACTTTTACTTGCCCGTTCGGCACCTTCGCATATCGAAGAATGCCATTTGGACTCTGCAACGCGCCAGCTACATTCCAAAGATGTATGCTAGCGATCTTTGGCGAGCTAGTAGAAGATATTATGGAAGTCTTTATGGATGACTTTTCTGTTTTCGGACGCTCTTTTCCCGATTGCCTTCACAATTTAGATCGTGTCCTTCAACGGTGCGAGGACACAAGCCTTGTTTTAAATTGGGAAAAATGCAACTTTATGGTTCGAGGAGGTTTGGTCCTCGGCCATATGATTTCGTCTAAGGGGATAGAGGTGGATAAGGCCAAGATAGAAATTATAGAAAAACTTCCGCATCCAACAAACGTAAAATCTATTAGGAGTTTCTTAGGCCATGCGGGCTTTTATCGACGCTTTATTCAAGACTTTTCAAAAATAACAAAGCCGCTAACTCACCTCTTGGAAAAGGAATCACGTTTCATCTTTAGTAGCGAATGCGAGTCCGCCTTTAATTTAATAAAACAAAAACTTATCACTTCACCAATTTTAGTGGCCCCTAATTGGTCCCTTCCATTCGAAATAATGTGCGACGCTAGTGATATTGCCTTAGGTGCCGTTCTTGGCCAACGCGTAGAAAAACATTTTCATCCTATTTATTACGCTAGCAAGACGCTCACTTCCGCATGTTAGAAAGTAGAGACAAGAAGCGAAAAGTAGAGAACAAGCGAACAAACTTTTGAATAATTGAAATTTTATTATCCAAAAAAGATATCATTTACAAAGGTATGGCCTCCCTTATATAGAATGGAGGAGATAAGAAAGAGAGTATACAAACAATGTGGGACTAAACATTTACAGTACTGAGCGGCTAGAAAAATGGAGACCGCATAGGCCGCTCGGTTAGACAGATGGGCTAACCGCTCGGCAACTCCAGCAGGATAGAACAGGCCGCAGAGGTAGACCGATAGACCGCCCGGTCTACAAACCGCTGGATCAGACCGCTAAGCCGCTCGGTCACCAAACCGCTGGATCAGACCGCTAAGCCGCCCGGTCTAATACTTCAACACTCCCCCTCAAGCTGGAGCATAGATATCAATCATGTCCAGCTTGTCACAAATGCGGAAGAAGGAAGTAGAAACCGGCTTGGTGAAGATATCTGCCAAATACTTGTCAGAGGTGACAAAAGGAGTACAAATCTGATTCTTCAAAATCTCCTCCCGAATGAAGTGACAGTCAACCTCTATATGCTTCGTTCTCTCATGGAAGACCGGATTTCTGGATATGTGTATAGCGGCCTTGTTGTCACAGAACATAGGGAGAGGACAATCATATACCTCGCCCAGGTCAAGCATGAGAGCCCGCAACCACTTTAACTCACACGTAGTTGACGCCATACTCCGGTATTCTGCTTCGGCACTGGATCTGGAAACAACAGATTGTTTCTTGCTCTTCCAACTCACGAGATTACCTCCAACAAAGGTACAAAAACCTGACGTGGATTTACGATCGCCTTTGTCATCCGCGTAACTTGAGTCTGAGTAGGCCTCAACCCTCAGATGGCCATTTTTCTGGAAGAGTAACCCTCTGCCCGGTGCTGCTTTGATATACTCTAAAATCTTCAGGGCAGACTGAAGATGACACTCCCTGGGAGCTTGCATAAACTGACTGACCTTTCCTACAGCGTAGGCGATGTCGGGTCTAGTCACCGTGAGATAGATGAGTTTCCCTACCAAATGTCTGTACCGTGTGACATCAGATAGAGGAGGCGATTCATCCGTCCACGTTTTGTCTTCTCCAACAGCCATGGGAAGATGAGCTGGTTTGGCACATGTCAAGCCTGCTTCTCGAAGAAGATCAAGGGCATACTTCCGTTGAGAGAGAACCAAGGAGTCAGGTTTCCGAGAGATTTCTATCCCCAAAAAGTATTTTGGGGAGCCCATATCCTTCGTGACCAAGTGCAGACGGAGGTGCTTCTTCGTCAAGTCCACCCCATCTCGGTCATCACCAGTAAGGAGAATATCATCCACATATACGGCCAAAACCACCAGTCCCGAGGCCGTTTTGCGAATGAATAAGGAGTGATCGGCCGAACTCCTTTGAAAGCCGATGGTTGCCACAATACCACTGAATTTTTCGAACCATGCCCGAGGGCTCTGCTTTAGGCCATAAATGGCCTTCTTCAAATGACAGACACGTGTCTCCCCCTGAGCAACATACCCAGGAGGTTGCTCCATATAGACGTCCTCCTGAAGATCGCCATAGAGAAAGGCATTCTTCACATCAAGCTGGGAAATAGCCCAAGCCCGGTTAACAGCCACAGAAAAGAGAACCCGGATGGTGCTGAGGCGAGCAACCGGAGAGAAGGTATCAAAGTAATCAACGCCATAAGTCTGAGTAAAGCCCTTGGCCACCAGCCGGGCTTTGTAGCGATCCACAGTGCCGTCGGGGCGAAACTTCACAACAAAGACCCAGCGACAGCCAACCACATCAGTGCCCACGGGAGGAGGAACCAGGGTCCAGGTACCCCGTTCAGTAAGAGTAGCCATCTCCTCATCCATGGCAGACTTCCAATGAGGGAGAGCGAGAGCCTCCTGGTAGGTACGGGGAGTAGAAGTAGCAGAGATAGCCAAGGCAAAACACCTGCGAGAAGGAGAAAGCTGATCATAAGAAACAACAGCCGTGAGCGGGTGTTGAGTACACGCCCGCACCCCTTTGCGAAGGGCAATGGGAACATCCAGATCATCGGGAGCGTCGGCGACGGGAGCGTCAGCGACCGGAGCGTCCGTGGCGGAGAAGGCTGGCCCGGGACTAGAGAGAGACGGCAGCGGAGAGGAGGGTGGAGGGGTGGGTGGGGAGACGGACTGGGAAGGAGTGGGGGGAGGAGGAGACGAAGGTGGGAAAACGTGGAGAGGTGTGGAAGGAACGGAGAGATCAGAAGGAAGAGAAGAGGAAGGAGAGAAATAGGAAGCATTTTCGAAAAAAGTCACATCTGCGGAGACAAACTGCTTGCGGAGAAGGGGGTCAAAGCAGCAATAGCCTTTTTGAGTGGTAGAGTACCCCAAAAAGACACATTTGGTGGAACGGGGGAAAGCTTGTCGCGGGTAGCGGAGGGAGCGTGAACAAAGGCCGTACAGCCAAAGACACGGAGAGGAAGAGGAAAAGGTTCCTGGTGGGGGTAGAGAAGGGAGAAGGGAGTCCGGCCGTGGAGGACCGTGGAGGGAATGCGATTGATGAGATAGCAAGCGAGGAGCACAGCGTAGCCCCAGTAGGAGCGAGGGACGTGCATCTGCGCCATGAGAGTACGCGCAACATCAAGCAGGTGACGGTTTTTACGCTCCGCCACCCCATTCTGTTGGGAGGTGTAAACACAAGTCGTTTGATGAATGAGGCCGTGTTGGTGAAAGAACGCGGAGAACTCATGAGACAGATATTCCTTGGCATTATCAGAACGTAAGACTTTAATAGAAATAGCAAATTGAGTCTTAATCATAAAGTAAAAAGATTGCCAAACAGAAAATAGTTCAGAGCGATCCTTTAAGAGATACACCCAGGTACATCGAGTAAAATCATCAATAAAAGTGACAAAATAGGAACTGCCCCGACCAACCGTGAGGGTAGGAGCAGGACCCCATACATCAGAATGAATAAGATCAAAAATGCGAGAGGAGCCACGGCCTTGCTTCGGTGGGAAGGAGGAGCGATGATGTTTGCCAAGCTGACACGCATCACAGTTGAGCGGAGAACTGGTGGGAGGTAAGTGGGGCAGAAGCTGACGAATAAGCCGAGGAGGAGGATGTCCAAGACGAAGATGCCACTGAAGGAGATCGGTGGAGGAGGAGTAGGCAGAAAGAGCTGAAACATCGTCGAGGAAGTAGAGGCCGCCGCTCTCAGTCCCAGTAGCAATCGTCCGCTGGGTCCTCGGGTCCTGAAAAGAACAAGTAGTGGGAGTGAATAAAACGGAGCACTGAAGGTGCCGGCATAAAGTAGTAACAGATAACAAATTGCACGGGAACTTCGGGACATAGAGGGTATCCTCCAAGCAAAGCGATGGAGTGAGTTGAACCATCCCCGTCCCATGAACCGGAGACGGGGAACCATCCGCCACACGAACTGGGGGTAAGCGGTCATGGGTCTCAAGACGGGAGAAGCAATGAGGGTTGCCCGTCATATGATTGGTGGCACCGGAGTCAATCAGCCATTTACCTTGGGTAACGACGTGGGCACTACCTGACGTCGTGGCCACAGAGGCAGATGGCCTAGAAGAGGCGGAGGCCGAAGGAGCATCACCGGAAGGGCGAAGATGAGGATGTTTCTGCCAGCAGCGGTCAACAGTATGGCCAGTACGATTACAGTGAGAGCAGAAGAACCGGGAGGAACCCCGTCCGCCAGAGGAGCTTCGGCCACTCAGGCCCCCCCGCTGAGCTTGGTGAGCAAAGGAGTCCTGGGAAGGGGGGGAGGCCAACAGAGGCCGCTGGAGGAGCGAAGTAACGGCGGCAATGCGAGCCGCAGTGGCATCCAAAGTAGGAGATTCCGCCTCACCCAAGATCTGCTGGCGTATCATATCATAAGAGTCGGGAAGACGAAGAAGATAATAAACAACCAGGAGTTCCTGGAAGTGTTTGTGCTGGTCGGCCAAGTCCGCGGAGAAGGGGCGATTCTGGAGGATTTCAGCCCAAGGGCCTGAACCTGCTGATAAGCCGCAGCTGGGGACATGGAAGGGCGGGTGAAGAGGTCCGCATAGAGAGTATAAATGCGGGATGTCTGGCCCCCCTTAGAATAGAGAGCAGCGAGGTGAAGCCATGCGGCCTTGACCGTCTCATCATGGCGAATGACGGGAAGGCACTCATCAGAAAGGCTGTTGGCCAGCCAGGTGCGAACAAGAGCATCACTCGCATCCCAGTCATCAAACTCAGGAGAGGTGCGAGGAGGAGGGTCATCGGTGAGGTGATGACGCTTGCGTTGAGAACGAAGGAGAAAGGTGAAAGAGACGCTCCAATCGGGATAGTTGGAGCCCACAAGCTTGGAAAGGGTGCCAAGGTTGCCCGAAGGAGGAGGAGGAGAAGGAGCTGCAGGAGTAGTCGTGAGACCGGAGGTAGTCATAGAACCCGGAAGCAGAAGAAGCCGCACGAATAGGAGCGGTTAGAAAACAGAGGAAGCCGCGCGAACAGTAGCGGCTAGAAAGAGGCACTGCGGGGAAGAGGTCGCGCGGACTGAAAAGGCCCAGTGAACAGAAGAGAGGAGAAGAGCAGGTGACCGCGACCAAGATGCGGGTAAGAAAGAGACAACCCGCACGGTCAGGCAGATCACAGAAGTGGCTAGAAGGCGGTCAAAGGCTCGGCAGGGAAGAAGTCGCACGAACTGAGAAGCCCGAGCGAACAGAAAAGAGGAGAAGAGCTGGCGACCGCGACCAAGATGCGGGTGAGAAAGGAACAACCCGCACGGTCAGGCAGATCACAGCAGCAAACCGCGAGTAGAGAGACAATACACACGCGGACAGGGACAGACCGCAACGACTAGGAAGTCGGAGAGGCAAGAAAGAACAAGGAGCGCGGCGACAACGAAACAGGTCGCTGCGACAACGAGTAGAAGGAGAAGAGAACCAAGAAGGAGCAAGCCGCGCGAACAGGTTGGCGGACAAAAACAAGCCGCGCGGATAGAAACAGGCCGCGCGGATAGAAGAGAGGGCAAGCCGCGAAACAAGTCGCAGAGCGCGGAAAAGAAGTCGCGAACAACAGAGGGCGCACAGAATCAAGAGGAAATGACCGTGTCCTCTGATACCATGTTAGAAAGTAGAGACAAGAAGCGAAAAGTAGAGAACAAGCGAACAAACTTTTGAATAATTGAAATTTTATTATCCAAAAAAGATATCATTTACAAAGGTATGGCCTCCCTTATATAGAATGGAGGAGATAAGAAAGAGAGTATACAAACAATGTGGGACTAAACATTTACAGTACTGAGCGGCTAGAAAAATGGAGACCGCATAGGCCGCGCGGTTAGACAGATGGGCTAACCGCTCGGCAACTCCAGCAGGATAGAACAGGCCGCAGAGGTAGACCGATAGACCGCCCGGTCTACAAACCGCTGGATCAGACCGCTAAGCCGCTCGGTCACCAAACCGCTGGATCAGACCGCTAAGCCGCCCGGTCTAATACTTCAACACCGCACAAGTAAATTACACGACAACGGAAAAGGAACTCTTAGCCGTCGTTTTCGCTTTCGATAAGTTTCGCTCGTATATAACGCTATATAAAGTTATCGTTTTTACCGATCACTCCGCGCTTAAATATTTATTAGCTAAAAATGATGCGAAGCCCCGCCTTCTTCGATGGATTCTCCTCCTACAAGAGTTCGATTTGGAGATCCGAGATAAGCGGGGGAGCGGAAAATCTATTGGCAGACCACCTCTCCCGTTTAGAAAATCCGGGTGCGGAAGCGCTCGTCGAATCTGAAATAAATGACAGATTCCCCGAGGAACGCCTTCTTGCCATTAATAAATCTTCGTCATCTTCGCCCTGGTTCGCAGATTTTGCAAATTTTTTAGTAGCGCGGGTCCTTCCGAAAGAGTTTTCCAGTCATCAAAAGAAGAAATTCTTTTCTGACTTGAAAAATTTCTTTTGGGAGGACCCATTTCTTTTTCGTATCTGCGCGGACCAAGCGGTTCGACGATGCGTTGCGGGTGTGGAGTGCTTACAAATTCTTAAGCACTGCCACGAGGGTCCAGCCGGTGGGCATTATCAAGCCAACCGGACCGCTCGGAAGGCGCTAGAGGCGGGCTACTTTTGGCCCACTCTCTTCAAAGACGCGCATAATTTTGTGCGCGCATGCGATAGCTGTCAGCGGTCGGGTAACATCTCTCGTCACGACGAGATGCCCCAAAACATGTTTTTAGAGTGCGAAGTCTTCGATTTTTGGGGCATAGATTTTGTTGGCCCCTACCTCCGTCTTTCAAAAATATGTATATTTTAGTGGCGGTCGACTACGTATCAAGGTGGGCGGAAGCGCAAGCTCTCCCCACCAACGATGCGCGAGTCGTCGTTACATTTCTTAAAAAAATATTTTCGCGCTTCGGCACGCCTCGCGCAATTGTTAGTGATAGGGGAACGCATTTCTGTAACGCTCTTATGGCTAAGACGTTAGCTAAATACGGAGTCACGCACAAGCTTGCCACCCCCTACCACCCGCAAACAAGTGGCCAAGTCGAGGTAGTAAATCGAGAGATTAAGCGAATTTTAGAAAAAATCGTTTCGCTAAATAGGAAAGATTGGTCCGTTAAACTCGACGATGCGTTGTGGGCGTATCGGACGGCATACAAAACCGCTATTGGATGTACGCCGTTCCGGTTAGTCTACGGCAAAGCGTGCCATTTACCCGTAGAATTAGAACATCGCGCACTTTGGGCTTTAAAACTCTTAAACCTCGACTCCAACTTAGCCGCTCAGAATAGAAAACTGCAACTAAACGAGCTCGATGAATGGCGTGCGAACGCTTACGAGAGCAATAAATTCTATAAGGAGCGCTCTAAGTTATATCACGATCGAAAAATCAAGTCCCAAAAATTATTTTCTCCGGGCGATCTTGTCCTTCTTTACAATTCACGTCTTAGGCTTTTTCCAGGTAAATTAAAATCTAGATGGTCCGGTCCCTTCCTAGTTGAAGAAGTTTTTCCATATGGAACCGTACTCATCTCCCACCCGGACAAAGGCTCTTTTAAAGTAAACGGTCATCGGTTAAAGTCTTACATCGCGGGCGACCCAGTGATCGGTTTTAGCGAAACCATAACTTTCCTCCACCTAATAAACCCGCCAAAATAGTCAAGCTACACGACTATAAACAAAGCGCTCCTGGGAGGCACCCCTCGCTTATCTTTTTCGCTCTTTCCTTATTACCTTTGTTGTTTTTTCTAATAAACGCAGGGTTTCTTATCGGCCTTCCCCACCGCGTTTCAGGGAAGCTTCTACCCCCTTCCCTTTCTTTTCTTTGTACATATTGCCTTTCTTTTCTGTTCCGCATACTTACGATACAACATTGAGGACAATGTCGGACTTAAGTATGGGGGTATTTTCGTGCTTTACTTTCTGCACTTCAATTTTTCTGCATCTCAAAAAAAGAAAAATACAAAAAAATACATATAACAACAAAACAAAAACAAAAAAATTAAAAAATATCTTAAAATGAAACAAAAAAATTTTAAATGAAAAAACAAAAAAATTTTAAATGAAAAAACAAAAAAATTTTAAATGAAAAAACAAAAAAATTTTAAATGAAAAAACAAAAAATAATTTTTTTTGTTTTGTTCTCTTTCTCTTTTCCAAAAACTCAAAAAACAAAACAAAAAATTATTTTGTTTAGTTTCACTTTGTATATATATATATATATTTTCTCTCTCCCCCTTCCTCATTCTTGTACAAACCTTTTTCTTTTTCTCCCTTATTTTTGTACATATTATGAAAATTCTCTTAAAAAATACAAAAAAAAAAGATAATAGTTCAAAAAATTTTCAAAAAAAAAAATTTGAGAAAAACAAAAATACAAAAAAAGGATAATAAATGAAAAACAAACAAAAAAAAATGATAACAAAAACTATAAAAATCAAAAAAAAAATGTTTTGCAACAAATAAATTATATATTCCATACTTAACTTTTCTGCTATCCAAAAATTCTGTTCTGAGTTTATTTATATGTGAATACTATTAATTCTCTGTTTACTACCCGTTTGTTAATTATTGATTGAAACATTTAAATAGCCGGGGTTAAGTTTTAAAGAATTCTTTATGCTTTGTTAAAACTAGCGAACTCGTTTTAGGCACTACTTCTAATTTTTCATTAATAGGAGCACGTATATTATGTTAGGAAATAATGACTATAGAATTCAATTATACTTACTTTTAGCTTTCTGAAAAAAATTGGGACGTACAAATTATTAGGTTGCTCTCAAAAATTTTTAGGATTACAATCTAGTTTTCCTTTCTCCCCTTACTTTTCATGACCTACTTGGCATGAAAAATTTTATCCTTAAAAGATCTTATGTCAATGGGAACAAGATTTCGTTCCGTAAACATAGGAACCCAATAATTTTAAAAGATTATATAGGGAGTAAGAGGATAAAATTCATTACTTCTACAAATATACATTGGGTTAATTTTTCTTATGAAGTTGAAAAACAAAAATCATATTAGGAAAATAAGATTTTGTTTTCCTAATAATCCAAAAGAAAAAAAAACATGGAGGTTCGAGAAAAAATTACCTCACCTCAAATATCAAAACCCTCTTCATAAACCCACTACCCCCTTAGCCAATTACACGATTCTAGAATTAATTCAAAATCTTTTTGAGAGCATAATTAGTAAATTGTATTATTTCCGGTAGCACTCGTATAAGCTAGAGTTCTTATAATTCCAAACTATTTTCGTTAATCTAACCATTACAAATGTTTCCTTCTATTTGATTACATCAAGAAGTCTTTTGGCCAAAACTTTTGCGCTATTTAAATCATCTACATAATTTTAGGACTTAACTCTTACACCCCGTATATTTATTTCGATCTCTCTTATAATTGATTAATCGATAGCCAAAACTTAGAGTTTTTTTATTCCTTATAGATTCACCTCAAACTTTTGCTCTGGAATAGCAAAAGCCTAAGTATGGGGGTATTTGATGAACTGTAAATATACGTATTTTTATGCACATTAATTTAGTCATTTTCATTTATTTTCGTCGTTTTTTACTTATTTTTGTTCAATAAAATGTTCCTATTCTTGTAAATTTGCTTCTAACTTGTTTTATTTTATTTTGCAGAAAAATTCCAAAATCTGCCAAAATTTGGGAAGTACACGCCCGTGACACATTGGTCACGCCCGTGACCGGGCCGTGACTGCGCATTTCCCGTGAAATCGGAAAATTTGTGAAGTAAAGGCTTGACACGCCTGGCGACACGCCCGTGTCACCCGACACGGGGCGTGACCCAAGCCCGTGTCCTCTCCTCTCGACGAATTCCTCTCGACGATCGTCGAGTGTCGACACCAACAGTCACGCCCATAGTCACGCCCGTGACCTGGGGCGTGACCCAATTTCAGCTCAACGATTTCGACTCGACACTTTCCGCTCGACATTCGTCGAGTGTCGACCCCAACTGTCACGCCCAGAGTCACGCCCGTGACATGGGGCGTGACCTTTCCAGCTGGCCCGACAAGATGCTGTCGAGGACATTTGACGCAACCCGCGCCCGGTTCTACCTCCCCGACACGCCCAGTGTCACGCCCGTGACCTGGGGCGTGACTGCTGCGAACTCAGCCCGAAGTCAACTTTGCTGTCCAATCGTCGGCCGCCTTCATGAATAGTACTGTCACGCCCCCCCTACACGCCCGTGACCGAGGGCGTGTACTTAGAAATTTTTTCCTACAAATAGCCCAGTTCTGTAAGGTCCAAGGGTTCAGATTTTTGGGCCAAGTTAGTGTCTTTTTGTGGGCTTAATCCGTGGATACTAGTGCTATGTAAGGAGATTTCTCCCTTCTTATTTCATGTTTTGTTTTGCTTTATCTTTTATCTTTGTAATAGCTTGAAAATTTTAATAAAAATGTTAGATTTTCTCTCTCTATTTTGCATTAAAAATTCATTTGGATGGCTCACCTTTTCCCCTTTTTATCCTTGGTTTTATCTTTGTTCTTCACTTAGTTCTTCATCTATGAAAGGTGTGTCTGTGTGTATGAGTGTAATGTATTTATTTTCCATGTCTTTTTTCCCTTAACTTGTCTTCATGCTTAGGATTTTGATTTCATTCTTATGATTTTTTTTAAAAGAGATTTAAAAAAAGTGATTTTGTTCTTTTTTACTTAGTTTTCTTTTAGGATTGTAAAACCTCTTTTGTTCTTTTCATCTTCTTTTTCACTTTTTTATCACTTTCATAACATCATAAGAATGAAAATGTTGGTATTTTAATTTTCCAAAATCTTTGGTTTTTAATTTGTTTTGAAAAACTTTAGTCTTCTAAAAATTGTAATTTTCTCTTTTTATTTGTTTTTGGCAAAACCTAAGCATGAAAAAGTTAAAGTTTTAATTTTTAGGTAACTTTGATTTTTCTTTGTTATTTGTGTGTGTGAGTGTATGAGCCTAAATTTCCTTTTGTTCTTCTTAATCTTCATGAAGTGTGTGTGAGTGTAGGTGTATTAACTTTTATGCTTTGATTTAAATTGTGTAGAGTGTGTGAGTGTAGGTGTTAAATTTTAATGCTTTCTTTTTAATTACTTTCTTTTAATGCTTTATTCAAATTATGTAGAGTGTGTGAGTGTAGGTGCATAATTTTATTGCTTTCTTGAATTTCATATGGAGTGTGTGTGTTTGTGTGCATTTATTTCCGCCTACTCGTTAAGAGTTAAATGGCGCATCATTTTCATTTTCAGTCCTACTCGTTCGAGTAGGACTTGTAATTTTTCTTTCTTTATTTTTCCGCCTACTCACTTGAGTTTAAATGGCTGGACTTTATTTCCCGCCTACTCGTTTGAGTAGGATTTGTAATTTTTCTTTCTTTATTTTTTCCGCCTACTCACTTGAGTTAAATGGCCGGACTTTTTAGCCCTGTAATCGCATTTATTTTCTCCTACTCATTTGAGTAGGACTCGCTTTCATTTCAGTCCTACTCATTTGAGTAGGACTTGCAATTTTCAGCCTTTATTTACCGCCCCAACTCGTTTGAGTGGGACTCGCAAATTTGAATTATGCAAATTTCTTTCATGTGTAACTTAGTTCCTTTTTAATCTATAATTTGAGTGTGCGTGAGTTCTCGTTTTAGTTAACTTTTTAGCTTTCTAAATGTTGTTATTTTTTATTTTGTCCCTTTCTTATAAACGTTTAGTATTTAATTTCGAACTCGCGTCTCACTAAATTATAAGCCATCCCCATACCGATGTGTGGCTAATCGCTATTAGCCTCGGCATCGAAGAGCATTGGGACATTTAAAATGATTTATAATAATTGAAGCTCTTTATTTTCATTTTAATTTAAGCACTTAGGGTTTACCCCGGGTTTACGATGCGTAGGACCACATATCGATGTGTGGGCCCTATTTCCGTAGTCCATATGCTAGCTAGCCGAGAGGCCGTGCATATGGACCGATCACCCCGGGGTAAATAGAGTTGCGTGCATACCCTCGAGAGAGGACAAGCGTAATTCTACCGGATTGGGTTCCCCACCCAATAGCGGGGTTCTTAGCGTAAAGCGGGCGTTAAGAGGAATCCTTCGTCGGACTAACGTTCGGTCGAATAGTCTTAACGTTTAGGTGAGCGATATCCCTATAGCTAGGTGAGCTCACATTTGTGGAACCTCCACGGCCAAGTTGCCTTATTATTAATTTGAAAACTAAGTCTTTTTATTATTAAAAATTGTTTTAGTCCTAATCCGATTTGATGCCGAGCGTTAACCCTTCATCGAATATTTTCTAAATCGTTTTTTCGCTCCTTTGCTTTTCCGTCTTTTATTAAGTAAAAAATCCACCTTACTATCAGTAAAATAATAGTCCTCCCGGAGGAGTAAGAATAGTCAACGCGACCCCGAGAACAATACGACCTCGGTATTCCCCCGAATATCGAGTACTACTTACGATAGGTGCACTTGCCTACCCGAGCGCGCCCGCGACGATCGACTCACCGAACCAACCACAGTAAGAGTCTGTTCGCGGGCACATCAATGACTAACTGTAACATACCTGCAATCACCTCCTGAGGGTTCCGCTCCTGTGTCATGTCCAGCGCGAAAACCTGATTTCGAGCAGGTTAGGGGTTTCCTCCTCGTTGGCCTCGTCCTCGACCACGCACATGTCCCCGCCCTCATGGAGCTGTCGGAGGGAGAGCAAGAGGAGCATTCCAAAACAACTGCCGACAGTAATGCTGGATGTGGCCCGGTTGGTTGCATTGGAAGCACACTGGCTCATTCCGGCTCTCAGGTTGCTGAAACTGTTGAGGCTATGGAGGTGGAGGCAATGTGGGCGGCTGTGGAACCGGGTGCTCCATTCTAAAATTCCTGTTGAAATGCATGCCACCTCTCTGATGTCCTCTTCCTCCTCGTTAGTCGTGTCTCCTTCTATTGTTAGGGTCGGCTTCCATCACACCCTCAGCAGGTCTCTTACCACTTCCCAAGTGGTCTCCTTTTAGCCTCTTCGCCATGTCAATTATTTCTGCCATGCTGGAGTCCGCTATAAACAAAAGGGCTTGCCTTAGGGTGTCCCGCAGCCCTTTGTAGAAGTGTTTAGCGTATCCTCTGCCATGCAAGTAATATGAGTCAGCAAATCTTGCGAGAAGTTGGAACTCTCATTGATACTCTGTAACCGACTTCGATCCTTGCTTCAGCTATAAAAAGCTCTCTTCGTGTTCATCTCAAGCAGACGTGGGAATAAATTGCTCTAAAAAGGCTCCTGAGAACTCACTCCTGCTAATCTTTGTATAAACTCACCCTTGAAAGGTGGAGCCCATGAGGGACTTCCACCACCTCTTGGTGTGCACTTCCAGGAGTGTCACTACCAGGGTCATAGCCATGTTGTTCGGACATCTAATTCCTGCCAGTACTTCTTGCACGGTGTCGAGCCATTCCTCCGTGTTGGGTATTGTATCCACACTAACCCAGATTTGATGAAGTCACCCTTGAACTAAGATGAATTAAGTTATATTTGATGCTTGGTTTGAGTTATGTGTGTGCAGGAATTCTTAAGGGAAGTGTAGACCAATGTCAGTCTACAATGGGTCACCAAACGCAAGAACATACAATGTAATCCCTCATTGTGTGTTCCAAAGTATTGAATCATGTGTAGCCTCTCTATTGGGATACACTTCATATTCAAGCTCTAGGACTATGTGAAAAGACTTGATGTTGATTTCCCTTAGAAGAAGAAAATCTATCAGAAAAATTTTCCTAAGTAAAGTACTCGAGTAGTTCCTTACTTACTCGAGGAAGTTACTGAGTGTATGCTCGAGTAGTAATTCACTTACTCGAGTAGTTAAGATATACTCGAGTAGTCCAATTATGGCTCTCGAGTAGTTCATCTTATATACTCAAGTAGTTTCCTTTTACCTCTCGAGTTTACAGAATTCTCTTCTAAAGTTTTTCTAAGTTATATACTCGAGTAGTACTATAGTGTACTCGAGTAGTTCTATCTATTATCTCGAGTAATTGGATTCTAACTCTTGTGTAGTTCCTACTTACTTGAGTAGTCTAAATCATATACTCGAGTTGTTCATCTACTATTCGAGTAGTCAAATGCTTTTACTCGTGTAATCCAGATTCCCCCTCCAGAAAATTTCTCTAAGTGAATTACTCGAGTAGTTCATGTTATATACTCAAGTAGTTCTAATTGTCTCGAGTAATTCATCTTATATACTCGAGTAATTCCCTATGTCTCGAGTAGATTATCTTACATACTCAAGTAGTTCAATTTTTCCTGTTCCAGAAATTTTACAAGTGTTTGTCTCGAGTAGTCCCTTATATACTCGAGTAGTTCATTCCTATATACTCGAGTAGTATTTCTTGTACTCGAGTAATTTACTACACCTCTCGTGTAAGTACTTAAGTACTCGAGTAAGTCATTTTTGTTACTCGAGTAACTGAGTCTTTCTCATTCTTATTTACTCGGGTAGTTGACTCCATGTACTCGAGTAATGATTTCTTTTTCTCCCGAGTAATTTTTCTCATGTACTCGAGTAGTCATCTTCTATCTACTCGAGTAGTGCTGCATATACTCGAGTAGTTCTGCTTGACTCGAGTAATTTACTTTGACTTTTCAGAAATTCTTTAAGTCCGGACTTAATGGTCTTATTCTTAAACGATGACGTGATTGGTCCACATGTCTCTCTCATAATGACTAATTTATGTCTAATCTTTTCTTCTCCTATAAAAGGTCTTGTCAAACTGACAAACCGTAAGTTTAAAAATAAAATTATTCTAAGAGATTTTGCAGCTGTCTCTCTCAAAAAGAATTCTATCTCCTCTCTCTCTCTCCAAGAAACGGAAACTCGTCGCCGCCGCCCTCACTGATTTCCGATCGGCCAGGTTTCTTCTTTTCAGAGGATTCAGATTAAGAAGATTCTACAGATCGAGATCTCCGCTCAACGCTTCATCTTCTCATTCGATCGTGTAAAGTCGAGAAGTTCCAGATCTGATATTGTCGAGTCTCTTCTTCAATATTCTGATAAAGTCGCATGCCTAGAAGAAGGAATTTCTGATTTTCTGTTGCAGATCTGAACAAGAGAATTTACTGTTTGTATTTTTGTACTACTTTATTTTATTATTGTAGGAGAAGTTTTTTCCGAGTGTAGGAGTTTTCAACTCCGAGATTGTAGGAAGTTTTGCCTTCCGAGTGTAGATCCGTTTTTGGATCGAGTTTGTAGGAACATTGTTCCGAGGGTAGTATTGTTTTCCAATCCGAGATAGTGGAGTAGCCGAGTCTAGTGTATTGCTAGATCGGTGAGGGAAAGTGGATGTACCCAAGGTTGGGGAACCACTATAAATCTTACCTCGTCTGTGTTTGTTTGTTTGGTAGATAGATCTGTGCTTTGGTTGAGATTTTTTATTCCGCAAAAAGACGCACAAATCACCTATTCACTCCCCTCTAGGTGATTTAGGTTGGAAACTATTATCTTTCACTTCGTACGCACTGTCGACTTTATCCCAAGGTAGGGAGGAGGGGAGAGAGCTCGGAAAGTGCTCAACCAATTGGAGCCCGGAGCTTGTTGTTGTACGGGGGCTTGTTGGGATCTAAAGGCATCCAAGATAGCTGTGAGCTTCTGCCCTAGATCTTATTGCTGAAACTATGTGGGTACGGATGGGGCGGGGGTGCCCCCCACTGGCTTAACATGCACTAGGATCTATACGTAGAGTACAAACCTAAGGTTAGGTTGGATAAACTTAAGGTCAAAGTTGGACATACTTAGTGTGAATTACATATGGGCACACCACTGCTTCCGCTAAGACAGTTTGTCCCCAAACTGACTAATCGAACGGGGGTGGTACCATTGTGGAATGACTTCTTTAGTTCGGATCGTAGCAAGATGATACCATTTGTAAGACCCCCCCCCCCTCCTGGAATACAAAACACGGCACGAGGGGAGTCTTATTCCCAAAATAGCTGCCTTGCGGTGGCACCAACGCACATGTTGGTTTGTACCACAAGTTGCCTATCCTGCCGGCCATATACAGTATCATCCAATTCCAACCAAACCAAGAATATAAAATAGAAGTCAATCTACAAAAGCTTCTAAAATATTAGAGTACGGGTACAACTTGCCCAACAGGGCTACATCAAAAGTCTCTCACACTCACTTCGGTGACTAACGGTTGTGACGGCACCGTCCCTTCAGGCCCTGTCATCCTGGCATGGCTGTCCTGCTGTAAAATCTGCGGCTGCTCTGACTGCGGGATTTCCTCCTAAAAGGAAGACGTAGCAACCGTTAGTCAAAAATACTAAGTGGCTTTCACAACCGCTCCCCCGGCGACTCCTCGGCACTGGGCGGAGAAAGGAACAAGGGGTACAATATATTTATATAAGCAGAAGTACAAGCAAGTGAAGTAAATATACATGTCATGAGTACCAATAGAAGTAATGTACAACAATATTAACAGCATTCTATTGTAGCAATTCTACACAAGTTATATCAATCCATCTAAGCATAAAGGTTTACAATAGGGAGGTAACTTAACTTATTAGAATGTCCATGCAAACCTATAAGTTAAGGATCAGCTTAACAGTAAAGTAATTCACCGTATAAGAGTGCCCATACAAACTTATACGATGAGGATCTTGCTTATATAATGTAATGTAATGATATGAATGCAATGCAATGACTCACCCATGATCATGCACATGTAACTGCTATGTCGACATAGACTTGTAGTTCCGACTTTTCGAGCAGGTAGCTAACCTCTCAAGCGTCAACCGTGGTGGCCAGGAGGTGACAGTAGAGCGGGCTTCTCCACTACTATGCAGGCATCCAAACTACCAAGCATAGGCCTCTGTACGCCTCAATACTATGAACACAACAGCGGAGCTCACATGCGTACTACGGCTCAGCGAGAGTCTCGGGCAGATGTGCACCGAGAACCAAGCCCCGAACTGGCCTATGTTATGATTCGGAAGGAGCCTCAGAAAAAGCACGAGGACCAAGCCTAACCATCCACTTGGCACGGACGGAGCCCCGGGAATGAGCACCGAGGACCAAGCCCAACCGCCCAAATTCTAACTGTCAGCTCCCATCGGTGTGACAACTGGCGAGCCCGTAGACCTGTCACACTATCCTTAACTGAAGGATGGTATGAAGGATACCACCTGAGGGGTTAGACAGTTTGAATCTAGAGGGGGTTAATAGAGTATTTTAAAGTCTTGTTAGATTTTTATTGCGGAATTAAAATAATAATACTTATATTTGTAATCAGATAGTGCAGAAAGAAAACTAATCTATTTAGCAAGCAACACGTAGTAAAAATAAGATAGCATCACAGACGACATAAGAATTTTATAGTGGTTCCCCTAAAACTTGGGTACATCCACTCTTCTACCACCCTGGTAGGAATCCACTCAGGTTTTTGATCAGGTACGCTGCCACCAATCAGGTTTTTGCTCAGGTGCATGTCACCACAAGATCTGATTCAGGTAGATCAGGAAACCCTTCAGGCTTTTGATCAGGTGCCTAAAAACCAAATCAAGTCTTTTGATCAGGAGACTTGCAACCAAGTGTTTAACTTTTGAAGGGAGCTAGAACCCTGTGTACAGTGGGGTGAAACAAATAAAAGCTATATGTTTTGTTCTCTTTTCTGAAAATAACTGAGAAGACTAGTGGATCCTTGATGATGTCAAAGCTCCCCCTAAGATGAAGTTTTGTTCAGGAAAATTGAGAGCTTTGTAGGGTGAGTAGGTCTTCAAAAAAAGTTCTCCAGAAAGCTGTAGACAGATTGAAGCTGATTGTCTCTTGGAAGCTTGCTGGAAGAAGAACACTTGTTGAAGACAGAGCAGAATTCTTTCTCTAGAATGATTTCTTGTGTTCTGTGTATTATCAGTTCTGTCTTGTTCTCTATGTGTTTTGCTGTCGACAGTAAGAGAATATCTCTTTTATATGTTTAGTCAAATTCTCCTTTGAATTTTGAATTCCATTGCATTAAATACTGACTGCCTGGAGAATGAAATGCGGCTGGAGAGAATATTTGCATTAATGAATTTCCCCAACTATCCCATTAAAAACAACAAGTAATTAACCTGATGAAGACCATAATAAATGCTACCACTAAAGGCTATATTTAGAGAATATAAGCATTAATTAATCAGGAATTACTGCTATAAAATAAGGACAAAATAAGGGAAATTTCCAAGTCTGGAATTGCACAGGAATCGTCGAACAGAGAACAGATTTCATCGACCTGAGATCCAAGTTCGTTGACCAGAGAAATCATGTTCGTCGACCTGAGAATTCTTGTTCATCGACCTGAGTTCAAAGAACTGCTTTCTGTGGATAATCTGCCAATTCTGTGGTCCAAGTTCGTTGAGCTGATAACTTGTCTTCGTCGACCTGAGCTCAGCAAAAGTACTCTGAAAGAATTTCTTGAAGTTGAACTTCAAGAATTCGTCGACCTGAGCTCGAATATTGTCGATCTCAACTCAGATAAGTAACTCTGAGTTCGTTGAGTGGAGCACGACTTTCGTCAAGCTGAGTTCGACGAACATCGAACTCCCTTCCTGAACTTGATTTTCTTCTAAGTCTGAGTCTTTTGCAGTGTTCAGTTGGCTGGTCCATGCAAGGTTGATTTTAAGAAATTAGCCTAAACTATAGGACACAAAAACATGACCCTGGCTATACATGGTGGGTCAAACATCCTAGTTAGTGAACCTAGCCCAAATCAAACTAGGGATCCAACATTAACCCAGGATTATGACACCGCGTGTCGACTCACAGAGCATGCAATTCCACATCATCGTGGCACGAAATGAGCCTCAGAAAAGAACGAGGACCAAGTCCAACCGTCCACTCTATCTCTTCTTAGCATTTCCAACCCAGCGCGGACAAACCACCGCACTTACACACTTTCACAACCCCGTGCACAAGATACTTATGGGTTCATTATCTGTGCAAGGATACTTCACACATCCATCCTCCAAGACCATAACCATTTGTTCGTGACAGTCAATGCCAATTCTATACAACATATTCAAGCCAAACTCATCATTATTCAACTCATTTCCACTGTCAAGCATGTTCTCAATATTTCTCATATTTAAATCTTTCCCTAACATCCACCAAATCACCTCGATCAAGTAAACTCTTCTTCATCATCTGTTCATTAGGGAATTAATCCAACAAATATTATTAACATATTTTACCCCAATCATTTATAGTCTAAGTTTCATAAACCTTAACGTTATTGTACCATGATCTATCTACCAATACAAAACAAACACGAGAATTGCATGTGCAGGAATAATTACTGTACAACAAATTCAAACGGGGATTCTCGAGGCTACAGGAATCCTGTGAAGGCGTTTAACCCCTCATTGGAAAGGTGTTTATAAGTGCTACGACTTTGGTGTTTAGTCGAAAGCCCAGATCTAGACGCATCATGTCTGAAAACGTCCTCCAAATTTGCTGGGTGCAGAAAATAGATTTCTGCGCGCATCTTAAAGCAGATCGGATGACATCGGTTCGTCTTCTTCCTTCAACCAAACTTTCAAACAACCTAAAGAATTTTTCCTCCCTTATTCACCCTCATAAGGCCACTTTTATTCACGATACTAGTCCACAAAATGCATTCGATGTGAGGGAATGGTTGAAGTCTCTAATTCCTAGGACATAAGTCCTAGCATGGCCTTTTCCTAGAAACCTTCTTCTTACAAATCAAGACCCTTTTGAGTCAATATCTCTACTAGAAAAAACTAAAGATCTAGCACCAAGGGAGAGGGTAGGAAGCTCACCTCGTTTCCGACATTTCTGGCCATGGATCTTGTCACCATTCTTGGCGACATCTTCTTCTCCTTGGTCGATGTTAGTTCTTCACGGGGAGAAGAGTGGCTCCAGCACCTTCTTCCTCTCCAGCAGTTTCTTACAGCATTGGCTTTGGAAGGAAGACTAGAAACGGCTATGGTTTTCTACCCTTTTCATGTGAGAAGTTTGGCAACTGCATAGAAACGTGTCGTCCTATTGTTGGACCGCCAATCAACTGAGTAAATGAGTCCCTTCGAAACGATGAGGCTGAAAAATTTGTCAAAATCTGAAATTGAACTACACGGGTAGGTACACGCCCGTGTCACTACCCGTGTCCTGCTCGGGAAGAATGTGGTCGATGATTCGTCGAGCTCTGCTAGACGAATCGTCGAGCTGCTTGGACACACATGGGTAGGGACACGCCCGTGTCACTACCCGTATCATGCTCGGGAGGAACACGGTCGACAATTCATCGAGCTCTGCTCGACGAGCCGTCAAGCTACTGCTTGGACACACACGGGTAGGGACATGCCCGTATCTCTACCCGTGTCCTGCTCGGGAGGAACACGATCGACGATTCGTTGAGCTCTGCTCGACGAGTCATCGAGCTACTACTTGGACACATGCTGGCAGGGACACGACCGTGTCGCTATCCTTGTCCTACTCGGGAGGAATACGGTCAACAGTGTTAGTCGAGCTCTGCTCGATGAATACATACACACGGGTTGTGACATGCCCGTGTCACTATCTATATCCTTCTCTGGAGATTTCACAAAGAAGAAGCAGATGCGGTAGAGAACCACACGGGAATGGACACGCCCGTGTTACTACCCGTGTCCTACTATAGATCAACTTCACCTCCCTTTCACGAGTGCAAGCCTAACTACCAGCACTCCCTGATCCCAAGTCAACTCTCCTTACGTAAAAGTGTGCACGAGGGGTCTAGCGTGAATTGGGACGTTACATATGAATCGGGCTCAATTGACCCCATCAAAGCTTTCATTTTCCTCGTTTTTCGGGAAAAAACTCATTGTCGGGATCGCCGAAATTCGCCCCTCCGGCGGCTGTGCCGCCGCCCGGCGATAGCCCCCACCTCAACGTAGGTGGTGTCGGTGGTTGCCGGCCAGGGAGGTGGCCGGGTGGATGGGAAATACGGTTGGAAGATGCTCTAGGTCGGGTAAATCTCACCCGTCGGATGGAGGTATAAGATAACTAGCAACCGTCGGATTTGCGTCAAGATCTGTGCAGGATCAAGCAGTATATATTATAATTAATGTATTTTATGCCCTTAAAAATCAGTCATTTAGGAATTATTTTAAAAATATCGAGAGGCTTTTTCAGAGAAAATGATCAACATGAAAATTGTAGCTCTAAGTGCTACTTTATTTTAAAATTTGTTTCAACCCATTTGGGTACGTGATATGACCAGAGCACTCATTTTGGTGAAGACTATACCTAGGATAGACCAGAGACTATTTTGAGTGCCCCCATCAATCCAGCCATACAAATGACTTGCAATTTTGTACGGTGGCTATTCTTACATATACCTAGAACATATCCAAAAATGGGAATATTGGGAGATACGTTTGCTATAGTTTTTGAAATTATTTAATAATCGTAGGGTAATTTAATTAGGGGACCTAATGATCTCCAAACACTCCCAAATTTTGGTGAGTGGTCCTTAGGGTCATCATAAGGCTCTGGATAAAATCCCATCTCATTTTGAGATGTTTTGTATTGATTTTTTGTAAACCATAGCCTTGGTCTAAAAGGGGTATTTAGGTCAAAGTGTTCCTTGTGGGTTTGAGTAGTCAAATCACCTCAACAGAGGTTGAAAGTTGGGCCACTGATTTGATATGATGTTAGACACCCTCACATGGAATTTGGGGTGGATTGGGGGTAGATTTGCCCTAGGACCCAAGTAGATGCCCTAAGGTTGGGCTTTGGGGATTTGTGGAGGGCATGGGGTGAAGTGCCCTTGAATGGACTTAGTGTTTAGTTCATGTAATCCTAGGGTGTTGAAAAGCTCTAGGGGAGATATGGTGGGATTTGGACACATGCACACCACTTAAACCACTGGATAAGTTTTTGGGTCCACACACCTTAGGGAATGTCTAGTGGCTCATATAACTTTGGAAAAGAATGACATTTTGATAGAGGTCATTTTCTTAAACATATTTACCACTGAAATATACTACATAATTTTTGGAGGAGTTTACAAGTGGGTTCCTTTGAAAAGTGCACTATCATGAGCTATCTTGAAGAATTTTATTAGGTGACTTCCTAACCTTGGGTTTGGATGATACTTAGTCAAGCTATGTTTCAAGACAACAATAAGCCCCAGAAATGTTTAATATGTATTTTTGATCATTATATGGGGTACTTCATTCACAACCCATCAAGTTGCATGTTCTACTTAGAAATTACTTATGAACAAACCACTTAATGGAAACTTATGACATTTGGTAAGAAGGCCTTTATTAATATTTTAAAGCTCTGTGAATTTTTATGTAATTTTTGGAAGTATGTCTGTAGGGGTTGGTTCACAAGGTCATGTTTTCTAAGTAAAAGTAATTGAATTTATTTCGATACTTATTAAGCTTGATAAAATGTGATTTTTGGTCAGATGCCCTTTCTTGTCATTCTTGAGATTCAGTAATTTTTCTACAATTTTATGATGATTAACTTTAGTACTTTCTTCTTTACCCATAATTTATGGCTTATTATTGTATTAATTAATTAGAGGCCAAATCACTTATGGAAAAATTATGAAACTTGGTATTTACTGTTATTCATCTGTTATCTAGTGTTCATAATTTTTGGGTGGCCATTATTTGAGAAAATATTGAACTTCATGTTCAAATTACCCATGACCTAACTTTGGGAAAAATTAATTAAATACCAAAGTAATTAGGAAAATTATTAGTTTCTGGAGATAGACTAATCATGTCATGATAGACCCCCATTAAATATCTTAATGCTTGTGGATGAAAATTTGGAGTACCCCCTATCATGTACATCATATAGCATATGTTGGTATGCATTTAGTAAAACTACGGAAGTTGTGATAACATGGGATTTGGTCATGGGAAGTGGGGAGAAATGCATGCTAATTTGGCAAGATGAAAGAGAGCTTCATTAGGAATCATGATGAGGAGAGTGTTTGGTTGGCTAGAGTTAAGAGGTGCTCGGGATCGACGAAAGATCGTGTTTCCTGTGGAGAGAGAGAGAGTCCAAACACACTAGGGTTAGTTCCATAGTAATATTAAAAGGGATCGGGAATCTGGTATTAACCAATATCAGTAAGTGCCTTGCGAAAGGGAATGATGGGCTTCAACTACCATCATAGTTCCTAGTGTCCTTTGAGAACCCTTCACCGGGTATGCCAGGGGCAGTCCTAGGTTAACCTAAACCGTATAGAAAATCAATGTTTAAGAGTAACTCGTATAACTAGGTTTACACTTACACTCACACACCCCGGTGTCTCAGGAAGCTTGGTTAGCTCACACGGGTGGTAGGGTCGGTGGTTTTGGGTGATGGGAAAGTTAGCCCGGCGAGCCGATGGCTTGGCAGATCATTGAGACGGACAGGATAGTCTGGGGAGCTTTTGTTCGGTTATTGGTTGTTACAGACCGGATAGTCTTGGGAGCTTTGGCTCAGTTATTTGTTGTGACAGACGCGTTAGTCCAGGGAGATTTGTCTCGGTGGTTGATACATCAAGATTGCATGTGCATAAATTATAAGGTGGTTGGTCTTCGGTGTTGGAGGGTCGATACACCGACGCCAATACGTTCACTCGGCAATTGTGGTTTAGCACTTCGCCAATTTAAGTCCGATGGACAAGCCCGCAAAGAGTACGTAGGTGCTCCGCTTAGTGCACCAGCATTGAGGCGTATGATAGATCTGACAAGTAGTGCAATTACTGGTTTAGAGGTGGGCGAGGCCAAACCCACCGCTTCTGTTTTCCACTACGGATGTATCCTGGGAGGTAATGCTCCAGAAAGGGGGAACTAAAGGTCTATGTGTACAGAGTCGGGTGGGTGTTGAAAGTCCACCTACTGTCAACTATCTTCTCCAATGGGGGGGGGGGGGAATAGGTGACGTGCAGTGTTTTTGCGGAATTTAAAATTGTACCTGCACAAGAAAATAAAACAACACAGCAAACAGAGTACACAAGCTATTTATAGTGGTTCCCCGATTTGGGTACATCCACTTTCCCCCTTCGACCTATCTCCCAACAAGGGACGACTCGGTCTCTTCACCAACAGGATTGAAATCCAATACTTGCACTATCGAAAGGAACCCTTCCACACATAGGAGTCAACACTCCCACAACACGGGTTGCACCCAACCCTTACAACTAGGAACCTACGTTCCTTTACAACAAAAGTAAAACTAGAATGTACAAAAGACACAAACTATGTTTGGAGACTAAGGTGTCCCTCTTTGTTGACGACGTGTTCTTGAAGTCCACAAAGAGTCCACAACCCTAGATCTCTCTTGGAGAGGATCTCCCCAGAACCGACGGCGGCAAGATGGGCGGCGGCTAGGTTCACGGGATCGGCGGCGACAACGATGTGCGGCTGCTGTACTTTAGAGATCCAAACTTCGTAGCGAAGCTAGCTAGGTCTACCAACGGTCACACTGGGATCAATCGTCTCGATCGATTCGGATGGGGAAGATTTTCCCGATCAACAAATCAAGAGACAAGAGATCTCCGGTTAGACACGTGAGACTCTAAGCTTGGCTAAGCTTCTGTCGCCGGAAGATCAGGAAGAATCTCGATCAAAAGCGGCGACCAACTAGCGCGAGCGGAGACGGCGGTGGCGGAGCAGTTTCGCGATTTTAGGTCAAGATCGTCGCTCGGCTTCTTTCTGCGTGTCCTACTGTTCAAAAAATACCCGTATATATACAGTAGACACTTTCAATATGACCGTTGTGGGTCCCACAAGTAGAAACCCGAAATCCAGTTCAAAATAGTGCCGGCGGCAGAATCCGGTTTAGGGGGTTCCAGAAAATCGTCTAAGGCAAAATCGGCGAGAATCGAAGAAGATTCCCGCTAAATCGGCGAGAATCAGCCAGTGATTCTCGACGATTCGGCAAGAATCACTAGTGATTCTCGCCGAATCACTTGATGATTCTCGACGAATATTACTTGGCCCTGATCTGCTCAACGAGGGATTCGGCGAGAATCAGTAGTGATTCTCGACGAATATTACTCAGCGCCGCTTTGAAGTAGCTGGATAGAGTCGGCGAGAATCAGCCAATGATTCTCAATGAATCGGCGAGAATCACTTGGTGATTCTCGCCGAATCGGCGAGAATCACTTGGTGATTCTCGTCGATTTACACTTAGACGATTTTTCGTCTCTCCACCCATGAGGGGCTCCTTGACCCATCCTTGCTCCTTGTCTGCTCTTGCCTTAACACAGCCCTGTACTTGAAATTAAGTACACTCCAATAGAGAGAGTACACGTAGGGCAACACACTGATCTGCTCAACGAGGGATTACGTCGTGCAGACCCGTGTATATTGACCTACTGCACCCTGACATTGGTGTGCACTTAGCGTGGAAAACCTGCAAGCACAACTTGAAATATTTTGTCAAAAACATTGCCTATTTACCTTAGCTTGTTCATGGGCTTCTTCAAATCAGGTACGTTGTGGATACAATACCCAACAATCTCCCCCTATTTGAAGAAGCCTAAACCCTACAAGCTAAGGTGAATAAAGCGTATGTGAATGAAAATCATAACCTTGAAATAAGTTGAGAGAGATATTCATTACCGATACCAATTTCGTGGGGGCAAACTTTGGAGCTACCTTAGCCTTAGCCGAGAGGGTAATCTCCCCCTTTTCGGCTTCTACAAATCTGGGTCTGTAGCATTTGACCACTTGCTCCCCCTCAGTTCTTGCATTTGTGCTCACACTTGAGTTCCTTGCTCCCCCTCAGATCTTGCACGAGCCTGGAGCTTCTGTAGTCTTCATTCCTCATAGTTTAGCATTCCCAATTCAGTTTTGAAAAGACTGAACTTGGCTTCGTCTAAGGGCTTTGTGAATATATCTGCAATCTGCTTGTCCGTGGGGACATAACAGAGAGAGATGTCCTTGTTCTCGACGTGCTCCCGAATGAAGTGGTAGCGTACTTCAATATGCTTTGTTCTGCTGTGCGATACCGGATTGTTGGCAATTGCAATTGCACTGGAGGAGTCGCAGTACATTGGTATTTCCTTGAACTGAAGGTCGTAGTCGGCTAACTAGTTTCTGATCCATAGGAGTTGTGCGCAACAGCTGCCTGCCGAGATGTACTCAGACTCTGCTGTGGAGGTTGCAACACAATTCTGTTTCTTGCTGTTCCATGAGATAAGCCTTCTTCCGAGGAATTGACACGTCCCGGAAGTGCTTTTCCTGTCATCCCTACTCCCTGCAAAATCAGCATCTGAAAAACTTATTAGCTCGACATCATTGTTTCTCGGGTACCACAAGCCAAGATTGGGAGTACCTTTAAGGTATCTTAGAATTCGCTTTGCAGCGACATAGTGAGATTCCTTAGTGTTCACCTGATATCTGGCACAGACACATGTGGATAACATGATATCCGGTCTACTGGTAGTAAGGTAGAGCAGGGATCCAATGATGCTTCTGTATTTGGTTTCATCGAAAGGTTTAACTTTCTCATCCTTATCCAGAGACATAGTGGATCCCATTGGAGTCCTCATAGAGGTTGCATTCTCCATACCGAATTTCTTAAGGAGTTCATTTGTGAACTTCGTCTGAGAGATGAAGATTCCATCCTCAAACTGTTTCACTTGAAGTCCCAAGAAATACTTGAGCTCTCCCATACTGCTCATTTCAAACTTTCCTTGCATAAGTTTGGAAAACTTTTTGCAAAGATTGTTGTCCGTTGAGCCGAATATAATGTCATCGACATAGATTTGCACCAGCAAGATCTTGCCTTTAACTTCCATGAGAAACAATGTTTTATCTATTTTACCTCTAGAGAACTTGTTCTCAAGAAGAAAACTAGATAAAGTCTCATACCAAGCTCGTGGAGCTTGTTTTAAACCATATAGAGCTTTATTGAGAAAATACACATGATTGGGATAAGTAGGATTGACAAAACCTGGGGGTTGAGTGACGTATACTTCCTCTTTCAGGTCTCCGTTCAGGAATCCTGATTTCACATCCATTTGATAGACTGTGAATCCTTTGTGCGAAGCATACGCCAGGAACAATCTGATTGCCTCGAGCCTTGCTACTGGTGCGAAGGTCTGATTGAAGTCAATCCCCTCCTCCTGTCTGTAACCTTGAGCCACCAACCTTGCCTTGTTCTTAATGATGACACCATGTTCATCCAGCTTGTTTCTGAAGATCCACTTGGTGCCAATCACATTCTGCTTGTATGGTCTGGGAACTAGCGTCCAAACGTTACAACGTTCGAATTGATGTAGTTCATCTTGCATGGCCAGAATCCATGCCGCATCTTTGTTCGCCTCGTCGAACTTCTTTGGCTCAACCTGTGACAGGAAGCTAAGATGCAAAATTTCGTTAATAGTACCTCTTCATGTTCTGACACCGACATGAGGATCTCTGATGATCTGATCTCTAGGATGATCCCTCACGTGCCGGAGCTCTAGAAGTCTGGCGTCTGGAGCTTCGACTACTTCTTGGGCTTCTAATTCTTCTAAGAGATTTGTTCCATTTAGATCTTCAACGTTCCTAGATGACGTGGAGGTGGAAACTTTGACGTACTTAGGAGTTTCATCTTTAGCGGTCTCATCGAGATCCAGCTGTTCAAGTCGTGCACCTGCATCTTCAAGAATACCACTGGAAGAATTGCTGTTAAGTAAACTTCCTTCATCAAATACAACATTAATTGATTCTTCTACCACTAGGGTTTTCTTATTGAAGACCCTATATGCCCGACTGTGGAAACTATAGCCCATGAATATGCCTTCGAAGCATTTTCACCAAATTTAGTACGCGGGTACTTCCCATTATTCAGTACATAGCATCTGCAACCAAAGATCCTCAAGTAGGACATGGTTGGTTTCCTGCCTTTTAGTAGCTCGTAAGGCGTCTTACGATGATGCTTGTTGATCAATGCTCGGTTTTGTACATGACAAGCTGTATTGACGGCCTCTGCCCAGAAGTATTCTGGGAGAGAAGCGTCTTTCAACATTGTCGTGCAGGCTTCAATGAGAGTTCTATTTCTCCTCTCCGCAACTCCATTTTGCTGAGCAGTGCGCGGGGAGGAAAACTCATGAAAGATACCTTGTTCTTCACAAAACTCTGTCATAGCACCAGATTCGAATTCTGTTCCATGGTCACTTCTGATTTTGACCACTGAGCAGTTAAATTCGTTCTGAACCTGCTTGACAAAACTAGTGAAGATGTCAAACGTATCTGACTTTCGTTTTAAGAAGAACACCCAAGTAAACCGAGAATGATCATCAACTATCACTAGCGTATAGGACTTGCCTCCCAAGCTATAAACTTGCATTGGACCAAACAAGTTCATATGTAGAAGGTAAAGACATCGGGAAGAGTCTTTGTCTGCAATGCTCTTAAAGGTAGCCCGAGTCTGTTTGCCCATCTGGCATGCAGGACAGGGGCTATCTTTGATGCACTTGATAACGGGAGCATCCCTTACTAAGTTTTTAGAAAATAGCATACTAATTGTTTTGAAATTAATATGTGCCAATCTCTTGTGTCATTGTTCACAAAGAGATGCACTGCCTGTTGCCACAAGGCATACGGGGGTAGATGAATATAAACTGAGAAAATCTAAGCAGAAGATATTTCTGCTCCTAATGCCTGATAATACCGTCTCAGAAGAGATACGTGAAATTATCAGACATTTATCCTTGCAGAACTTAACGTCATAACCTTTGTCACATAACTGACTTACACTGATCAGGTTATGGTTTAACCCTTCAACATAAGCCACGTCGGTGATAGAGATTATACCGTTGGAAATCATACCATAACCTCTGGTGACTCCTCGATCTGACCCTCCAAAGATGACTTTGGGTCCATTCTCGACTGGAGTGTAATCACGCAGCAGGCTTCTTGTCCCAGTCATATGCCGGGAGCATCCACTGTCCAAATACCAGATCGGCATTTTGGTGGCCTTTGGACATTCCTGCAAAACAAAATTAATTTCCCTTAGGAACCCAATCGAACTTGGGTCCTAGATTCCTGGTTAGCATACTCCCCCTCGGTTGGTTAACCCTACGAGTGGTCGGCCTCGCATTGCTAACATAGGGAGTCTCATAATACCTTGGATTAAACCAACAATCCACGACAAAGTGACCGACTTTGCCACAGCACCAACAGTCGAATCTGTTGTACATCTTCCTAGGCTCCTGCCTTACCCTGGGAACGGTGGGTACAGCCGGGGCTTTGGATCTGGAGGTGGGGGCCTCACAGTGATTGCAGTCACAAGACTTCTTCACCTTCTGTATAACAGGCTTGGCTTTTGGTGCCTGCTTTCCATTATGACCGCTAGAGAATTGACCATAATTTCCCATGTGGATTTCCTCATAAGGTGCCTTGAAGGCACTCTCACCGAAGTTCCGGGGAAAGGTCCAACCATCATATCGGCTCTTTGGCTTTGCAACCGAGGGCTGGAAATTATGACCAAAGGTTAATTCAAAGTCATGTTGGTTGCAAGGAAAGCTAGGCTTTCTAAACGCAATAGGACTAAGCAGAGCCTTTCCCTTTTCATCAGCAGAGGCCTTCTTGGCGGCCTTATTCTTCCTCTGGTTCCTGTTTCTCCTGGATGAGGAACCAGATACCCCTACATGCCCCAAGCCAGCTCCTTTGGCCTGAGCAGAGAAGGTATCAACTACTGGAAGAACGGTTTTTGGCATAGAGAAGATCTTGACGATCTTCCTTTCTGCCGCAAGTTGTTCTTCTAACTTGTCGACTTCCTCCTGCTTAAGATCCAGGAGCTTAAGAGACTCTGAATGCTTTGAAGTCAGGTCAAGGTGCTCCTGTCGGAGAGAAATCAAACTAGTGACCTCTTCCCTTAGGGATACACACTCACCCTTAAGGAATTTCACTTCCTTTTTCTCAGCCTTCAGTCTCTTACGACACTCCTCGAAAGTGTTGAGTAGAAGCTCATACTTCTCGAGGAGCTCCGCTTCACGGGCCGAAAGGCTATCTTCAGGTTCATCATCCTGAGACTCAGGATCAGATTCAGAGTCGAAGAGAGGGGTGCGAGCTTTTACCTTCCCAGTAAATGGGGGGCATTCTCCTTCTGAGTCGGAGCGACCCACCAGCCCGAAGTAGGCTTCCTCATCATCACTGGAGTCTGAGGAATCAGACTCACTCAGTGTCTTTGGCCTTTTGGCGATGTAGCTCCGCTCTTTCTTCTTATCTCTAGAGGATTTGTGCTCCTCTCCTTTCCCTTTTTCTCTCTTGCCTTGATAGCAGTCGGCCACGACGTGTCCTGGCTTATTGCATCCAAAGCAAATAATGTCAGAGGAGCGATGTTTGTTCGGTTTAGAAGCATACCTGTCAGAAGAATAATTTTGCTTCTGATGCCTGGAGGAGGAGCCGTCTTTCTTTCTTTGATTCCTCATCTTGAGGAACTTCTTGAATTCTCGGGTGATGAGGGAGAAATCCTCCTCCGACAGCTCTGAGCTGGAGGAGCATGGCTCGGAGTCCTCCTCCTCATCCTTCTTCCTGGCACGGTATGAAACCGCACCCTTGCCTTTTCTGGAGTGACTGGATTTTAGAGCCACAGTCTTTTCTTTGGCTGCAGCCTTCTCTGCTTCTTCTTCTGCTTTCCTGGTGTTCAGCTGAAGCTCATAGGACATCAGCTTCCCAAACAGAATTTGCGGGTCTGTTTCAGCTAGTCTGCCAAACCCTCGGATGGCGCAGATCTTTGTGTCACATTCCTTAGTAAGGGACCTAAGGAATTTATCATTGAGTTCACCATTAGTGAACACTCTTCCGTATCCTTTGAGGGCGTTGACAATCTTGAGGAAGTTCTCGTAGGTGACTCCGATCTCTTCCTTAGGCCCTTGTCTGAAGGCCTCATATTTCTGGTTCAGGAGGGATCTCCGATCAACCCTCACTTCATCAGTGCCCTCCATTAGGATGATCAGGCAATGCCAGATCTCCTGTGCTGTCCTGCAGTTGCAGAAGTTCTGCATCATTGAGTCATCAACTGCGCTGACCAGAATGTTTTGCGCCTTCTTGTCAAGTCCCACTAGCACTATCTCGTCCTTGTCCATTTCAGAAAGTGTCTTCGGCACTTTCTTGGTAGGATCAATGGTGGAGACCTTAGTGGGGACATAAGGTCCCTCCTCCACGATCATGAAGAGTCGAGGATCAACTGCTTCCATGTAGAACCTGATCCTTTCCTTCTAGATAGGAAAGTTGAGCCTGGTGCACACTGTGATCTTTCCTGTGAATTTGAGCCCGTCCATAGTAGATGTTTGCCTCCTTCTTGACACTAGCGGCAGGATTCAACTCAAGGTGTTAACCTTTTTGATGAGTAACCTGCCTCTGATACCACTTGAAAGTCCACCTAGTGTCAACTATCTTCACCTATGGGGGGGGGGGGAATAGGTGACGTGCAGCGTTTTTGCGGAATTTAAAATTGTACCTGCACAAGAAAATAAAACAACACAACAAACAGAGTACACAAGCTATTTATAGTGGTTCCCCGATTTGGGTACATCCACTTCCCCCTTCGACCTATCTCCCAACAAGGGACGACTCGGTCTCTTCACCAACAGGATTGAAATCCAATCCTTGCACTATCAGAAGGAACCCTTCCACACGTAGGAGTCAACACTCCCACAACACGGGTTGCACCCAATCCTTACAACTAGGAACCTACGTTCCTTTACAACAAAAGTAAAACTAGAATGTACAAAAGATACAAACTACGTTTGGAGACTAAGGTGTCCCTCTTTGTTGACGACGTGTTCTTGAAGTCCACAAAGAGTCCACAACCCTAGATCTCTCTTGGAGAGGATCTCCCTGGAACCGGCGGCGGCAAGATGGGCGGCGGCTAGGTTCACGGGTTCGGCTGCGACAACGATGTGCGGCTGCTGTACTTTAGAGATCCAAACTTCGTAGCGAAGCTAGCTAGGTCTACCAACGGTCACACTGGGATCAATCGTCTCGATCGATTCAGATGGGGAAGATTTTCCCGATCAACAAATCAAGAGGCAAGAGATCTCTGGTTAGACACGTGAGACTCTAAGCTTGGCTAAGCTTCTGTCGCCGGAAGATCAGGAAGAATCTGTTGAAATTTGTGAAGTGGAAGTGGGTGACGGGACAGGCCGCGTGGCCTGTGGCGGACAGCCTTGGCGGACTGGGCGGACTGGGCGGACTGAGGTTTGCGGCCTGGTGAAAAGTCTGGTGGAAGCTGGCTGTGTTCTGAGCGGGTTGTTGCATGGAGTCCGCGGTTTGGTGCAGCCTGGTATCTGCGGATAGAGAGGCTTGCGGACTGGTGCTTTGCTCAGTGGTCGCGGGTGCAAGCTTGTGCTGAAAGGCAGGTTGGCTCTTGTCCGCGGGAATCTTGCGGACTGATGTGTCTGCGGTATTGGCTGTTGCGGACTAAGCTTAGAGCTTGGCTGAGGCCTTGCCGAGCTCTGGTGACACAGCAGGGAGTTGCTGTGGAGATCGTTGTGGCGGCCTGGTTTTGGAGTCCGGGATTAGATCGCTGTGTTAGGGCAGGAGTGCGAGGAGCTCGCGGACTGTGGCGGTCTGCGCTGTGGTGTTTTGGCAGACTGAAGTTTTGCGTCTGCCAAGCTCGCATTAGCCCCTTATGGTTTTGGGCTTGGCCACACTTGGTGCCGAGTTCAGTGTGTCCGCCGTATCCGCCGAGTCCGCTGTGACCAGGCGGTCTGTGTTTAGCTGCCTTTGGTCATGGACTTATGGCGGATTGAGGTGTGTGTCTTGCGGACTGCCTCGGGTTGGTGCGGACAGCCATTGAAGGGGGTTTGCTGTCCTGAAGCGGTTGGAGCTTTGCGGGCTGATGCCTTGTCCGCTTAGCTTAGGCGGACTGGAGAGGGTTCGTCATTGGTTGCCTTGATCCTGGCAATTTTCCTTGGTGACCGGCTAAGTCCACGCGGACTCAGCGGACGGTGGTTTGTATTCGCGCGAGCTGGGGCGGTGTCGCTATCTCTTGGGCGGTGACCACACTCCTCACCCGGCCTATAAATAGGACCCCCCTGGCACATCTACAGTAACTTGAGTGAATAGTAAGTTGGGGTGTGCGAAGTGTGCGGTCTGTGTTTGCCAGTCCGCACGGATTATTTCAGGCTGACGGTTTGCTGTGTGCAGGTCGCGCGGATAACTTCAAGGAGCCAGGAGTTTGGCTGTGACTTCGGTCAAGTGCTTGGAAGTGTGCGGTCTCTGCGGACTCAGCAGGAGGTCGCTCTGTGGCTTGTCAGTTCTGTTTCAACTTTGCCAGCTTCAATAACCTGTCCGCCGGCTTCAGGCGGGTAGGGGTGTTCCTCAGTTCGGGTTCAGCAGAACGCGAATAACTGTGTGTCCGCGCGGCCTCGCGGCTTCGGCGGACTCCGTGGTATTCGGCGGATTGCAGCATAGTTCGGGCGGCTTCGGCGACCTCGGCGACCTCGCGGTCTCGGCGGACTCGGGTTCTATCCGCCCGGCTTGTTTTTGGTGCTTCTGTTTTTCAGCTATTATACTAGCGAAATCATGTCTCGCTATGTATGCCTCGCATTGTAAAGAAGTGAATGAATAATAGACCTGCTTGTGCTTCCATTGTTTATTGTGATTTACCTTTGTTCCTCTAGTCCTTGGTTTCCGCTGGTTCAACGTGCGAACCGAGTAGTTCCGAAGATATTAATTTGGCCTTTGGGCTATCTTGCTGACCACGTTGAGAAAATTTAACATGGTATCAGAGGGAGGTTTCTGAGGTTGCTGAGGTTCAGTTGCGTGAGCGGAAGTCAGCCAGTGTTGTTACTCTGTGATTGAGTGGTGATCAACATGTGTTGTTGCTCGGAGCTGCTGGAAGGTTGCCAACAGGTGTTGCAATGGAAGGGAGCTTAGCAAGAGGTCTGGGCATTGAACTCTTAACGCCGACTAACTTTAAGAAGTGGAAGTCGTGCATGAAGAGTTATCTTCTTGGCGAGGAGCTGTGGGATGTCGTTGGTGGAGACGACAGGCAGGAAGTCACTGCTGCTTTCGGTACTGCTGAGCAGGTGAGGCTCTGAAGAAGAACAAATGTTAAGGCGGAGTTCGTTCTGAAGAAAGCTGTGTCTCCGGAACTGTTTGATCACATCATTGGATGTGAGTCGGCTGCTGATATTTGGACAACCATTGATGAGTTGTTCAATAGGAAGAATGTGGCGCGGCTTCAGTTCCTGGAGAATGAGTTGGCCAGGGCAACTCAGGGAGACCTTTCCATTTCCAAGTACTTCTTAAAGATTAAGAGCTTGTGTGTTGAGCTGTCGGCACTGGATCCTGATGAGCCTATCTCTGAGTCAAAGATGAAAAGGCACATTATCCGCGGCTTACGGAAGGAGTATGTGGCCTTTGTCATCTGTTCAAGGGTGGGCTACTCAGCCGTCGTTGCTGGAGCTGGAGAATCTGCTTGCCTCGCAGGAGAGCTTAGCAAGGCAGATGGCTGGAGTGAACCTGAATCAGGAAGGCAGCGAAGCTCTCTTCTCAGGAAAGAAGAAAGGATGGGAAGGGAAGAAGAAGAAGAAGGTGCAGGCCGCTGTTGAGAAGGAGACTTCAACTTCATATCCGCCAGAGAGGAGCAATGCTCCTATGGACTGGAAGAAGAATCTGAAGTGCTACCGGTGTCATCAGCGTGGGCACTTCAAGCGGGACTGCAAGGTCAAACTGCAGCCTGGGCATGCTGCGGGAAAGGAGGAAGCTTGTTCGAGAAGTGAAGAAGCAGAATGGGGCGGAGCTTTCTTGACGGGCACTTGTGTCCGGGCCTTGTCTGCTGAGGACTTCAACGGCGAGTGGATCGTGGACTCCGGGTGTGGTCATCAGCTCACCGGAGACAAATCGAAGTTCACCTCCATGCAGGCTTACTCAGGTAATGAAGCTATTATCACTGCTGATAATACTGTTTATGCAGTAGAGAAAGAGGGGGTTGTGTCATTGGGTAGTGATCAGGGGCCACTTACGTTAAGGAGTGTGTATCACGTACCGGGTATGAAGAAAAATCTCTTCTCGGTGACCAATGCGGTGGACGCTGGGTATCACGTTCTGTTTGGGCCAACAGACGTGAGGTTCCTTCGCAACGTATCAGCAGTGAAGGCTGATGTTGCTCATGTTGGGAGAAGGGTGAAGAGCTTGTATGTTCTTTCCACCAGTGCTTATGTTGATAGAATGAGGGTCAATGATAGTGCGGCTATCTGGCATGAGAGGCTGGGGCATGTTGGCATGGTCAAGCTAAAGGCAATGGCGAGTAGAAGTCTGGTGAGGGGGTTGCCGAAGTTGTCCTCCTTTCGTGATGGGCATGTTTGTGCGGGCTGTCAATACGGTAAGGCACATCGTCTTCCGTTTGATAAATCACAAACAAGGAGCAAGAAACCATTGGATTGTATTCATGGCGACCTGATGGGACCGACGGTTACTGCCAGCCTTGGTGGAAGCAGATACATGCTTGTCTTGGTTGATGACTACTCAAGGTATACTTGGGTGTACTTCTTAAAGGAGAAGTCGGAAGCCTTCCGTTTGTTCGTGGAGTTCAAGGAGTTGGTAGAAGGCCGGCTTGGCTTGCGGGTTAAGAAGTTTAGAACTGATAACGGGGGGGAGTTTGTCTCTTCCGAGTTTTCTAACTTCTGCAGGAAGCACGGGATCCAACGGGAGCTTACTTGTGCTCACACTCCACAACAAAATGGGGTAGCGGAGCGGAAGATCCGTCATTTGATGGAAACCTACAAATGCTGGCTGCATGCGAAAGATATCCCAAGGTCCTTTTGGGCGGAGGGAATGTCTTGTGCTGCTTATGTTATCAACCGGATGCCACTCAGCCCTATCAACATGAAGACTCCTGTTGAGCTGTTGCTGAAGGAGAAGCCGATTGTTGGACACCTTCGGGTGTTCGGTTCAACTTGCTACATGCATGTCCCGGATGCTTCACGGACAAAGCTGGATGCGAAGGCAAGGAAACTTGTTTTTGTTGGCTATGATGAGCGGAAGAAGGGATGGAAGTGCACGGACCCTGTGACGAAGAAGTTCGTGGTGTCAAGAGACGTTGTCTTCGACGAGCTGACGTCATATGGAGGTGGCTCGGTGGAGCTAACCGGAAGTAGCAAGGATTATGATGCACCGGTGGAGGCTGCTGAAGGCTTGGAAGAGGAGCTTGCTGTTTCACCAGCAGCTCCTGTTGCTTCAAATTCCGAGGCTGAGCCTTCTGGCTCAGGAAGCAGGGGGAGCACTGCTCAATGCTTGCCCCAGGTAGGAGTGGAGCCTGAAGAAGCAACGGAAGCCGTGAGCAAGGAGCCGTGTCTTCGGAGATCGAAGAGGGTGGTTAAGCCACCGGCTCGGTACTGTGATGGCAATGCAGTGAGCTTTGTCTCCTGCTTCTTTGTAGGTCCTCTGGATGAGCGAGAGCCTGTAAACTTCAATGAGGCCACTGGAGTGAAGGAGTGGGATGATGCCATGAAGGAAGAGATTGATGCTCTGAAGAAGAATGAAACCTGGGACCTTGTGCCCAAGGTTGATGGCGTTACTCCGGTTACTTGCAAGTGGGTGTATAAGTTGAAGAAGAAGGCTGATGGGAGCATTGATCGGTTCAAGGCTCGCCTGGTCGCTAGAGGATTCTCATAGCAGTATGGAGAAGACTATGATGAGACATTCAGTCTAGTTGCGAAGATGACTTCTGTAAGAGTGGTGATCGCCTTGGCTGCTAGCAAGGGATGGAGGTTGTGGCAACTCGATGTGAAGAATGCCTTTCTTTACGGAGAGATTGACAAGGACATCTTCATGGATCAGCCGCTTGGTTTTGTCTCTGAGAAGCATCCGGACTATGTCTGCAAACTCAGGAAGGCTCTCTATGGGTAGAAGCAAGCTCCTCGAGCGTGGTATGGGAAGATTGCAGAGTACTTGCAATTCTGTGGATACCTGGCTTCTAACTCAGATTCAAGCTTGTTCGTCAAGAAGAAGGGAGAGCTAAGAGTCTGGGTCCTGCTGTATGTGGATGATATGATCATCACAGGGAACTCGGAGGAGGAAGTAGCAAGGCTCAGGGCAGAGCTTGCTATATGCTTCGAGATGAAAGACTTGGGAGAGTTGCATCACTTTCTTGGTCTGGAAGTGGAGACGAAGGAGTGCGGGGTTCTCATTAGCTAGAAAGGGTATGCTGATCGGATTGTGAAGCGGTTTGGCATGGGCGAAGGGAAGAAGTGCTCTACTCCACTGGAATCTGGGCTGAAGCTTCGACGGGATGAGGGAAGGGTTCTTCATGATCCCTTGGTTTTCAGGGCTCTTGTTGGGAGCTTGATTTACCTGACGATTACAAGGCCGGATATCGCATATGCTGTTGGCCGAGTAAGTCGGTATATGGCTGAACCAAGGCAATCTCATCTAGTGGCGGCGAAGGGAATTCTGAAGTATGTCAAGGCTTCTTCTGACATGGGACTCCTCTATAGAAGGGACGCGTAGGTTGCGTTGCTCGGGTACACGGATGCTGACTATGGCGGTGATTCGGATGATCGAAGGTCTACTTCAGGTTATGTGTTCACTTGCGGTTCAGCTAGCATCTCGTGGTGTAGCAAGAAGCAGGACTCAGTGTCGGTTTCAACCACGGAGGCGGAGTATAAGGCTTCGGCCTTGGCTGCTCGGGAAGCCGTTTGGTTGAGGAGGCTTATAGAGGATGTTCATGAAGAAGTGCAAGGGCCTACTTTACTCCGGGGTGACAATAAGAGTGCTCTCAAACTGGTAAACAATCCAGTGTGTCACGCCAGGACCAAGCATATAGAGATTGATCACCACTTCATCAGGGAGAAGGTGTTGGAGGGGTCTCTGCTGGTCGGGCATGTTCGGAGTGAGGATAATCTTGCTGACATCTTCACGAAGCCACTGTCGAAGGGGCCCTTTGAACGCTTGCGCAGCTTGCTGGGCTTGGTCACCACTTCTCACTTCAAGGGGGAGTGTTGAAATTTGTGAAGTGGAAGTGGGTGACGGGACAGGCCGCGCGGCCTGTGGCGGACAGCCTTGGCGGACTGGGCGGACTGGGCGGACTGAGGTTTGCGGCCTGGTGAAAAGTCTGGTGGAAGCTGGCTGTGTTCTGAGCGGGTTGTTGCATGGAGTCCGCGGTTTGGTGCGGCCTGGTATCTGCGGATAGAGAGGCTTGCGGACTGGTGCTTTGCTCAGTGGTCGCGGGTGCAAGCTTGTGCTGAAAGGCGGGTTGGCTCTTGTCCGCGGGAAGCTTGCGGACTGATGTGTCCGCGGTATTGGCTGTTGCGGACTAAGCTTAGAGCTTGGCTGAGGCCTTGTCGAGCTCTGGTGACACAGCAGGGAGTTGCTGTGGAGATCGTTGTGGCGGCCTGGTTTTGGAGTCTGGGATTAGATCGCTGTGTTAGGGCAGGAGTGCGAGGAGCTCGCGGACTGTGGCGGTCTGCGCTGTGGTGTTTTGGCGGACTGAAGTTTTGCGTCCGCCAAGCTCGCATTAGCCCCTTATGGTTTTGGGCTTGGTCACACTTGATGCCGAGTTCAGTGTGTCCGCCGTATCCGCCGAGTCCGCTGTGACCAGGCGGTCTGTGTTTAGCTGCCTTTGGTCATGGACTTGTGGCGGATTGAGGTGTGTGTCTTGCGGACTGCCTCGGGTTGGTGCGGACAGCCATTGAAGGGGGTTTGCTGTCCTGAAGCGGTTGGAGCTTTGCGGGCTGATGCCTTGTCCGCTTAGCTTAGGCGGACTAGAGAGGGTTCGTCATTGGTTGCCTTGATCCTGGCGATTTTCCTTGGTGACCGGCTAAGTCCACGCGGACTCAGCGGACGGTGGTTTGTATTCGCGCGAGCTGGGGCGGTGTCGCTATCTCTTGGGCGGTGACCACGATCCTCACCCGGCCTATAAATAGGACCCCCCTGGCACATCTACAGTAACTTGAGTGAATAGTAAGTTGGGGTGTGCGAAGTGTGCGGTCTGTGTTTGCCAGTCCGCACGGATTGTTTCAGGCTGACGGTTTGCTGTGTGCAGGTCGCGCGGATAACTTCAAGGAGCCAGGAGTTTGGCTGTGACTTCGGTCAAGTGCTTGGAAGTGTGCGGTCTCTGCGGACTCAGCAGGAGGTCGCTCTGCGGCTTGTCAGTTATGTTTCAACTTTGCCAGCTTCAATAACCTGTCCGCCGGCTTCAGGCGGGTAGGGGTGTTCCTCAGTTCGGGTTCAGCAGAAGGCGAATAACGGTGTGTCCGCGCGGCCTCGCGGCTTCGGCGGACTCCGTGGTATTCGGCGGATTGCAGCATAGTTCGGGCGGCTTCGGCGACCTCGGCGACCTCGCGGTCTCGGCGGACTCGGGTTCTGTCCGCCCGGCTTGTTTTTGGTGCTTCTGTTTTTCAGCTGTTATACTAGCGAAATCATGTCTCGCATTGTAAAGAAGTGAATGAATAATAGACCTGCTTGTGCTTCCATTGTTTGTTGTGATTTACCTTTGTTCCTCTAGTCCTTGGTTTCCGCTGGTTCAACGTGCGAACTGGGTAGTTCCGAAGATATTAATTTGGCGTTTGGGCTATCTTGCTGACCACGTTGAGAAAATTTAACAGAATCTCGATCAAAAGCGGCGACCAACTAGCGCGAGCGGCAACGGCGGTGGCGGAGCAGTTTTGCGATTTTAGGTCAAGATCGTCGCTCGGCTTCTTTCTGTGTGTCCTACTGTTCAAAAAATACCCGTATATATACTGTAGACACTTTCAAGATGACCGTTGTGGGTCCCACAAGTAGAAACCCAAAATCCGGTTCAAAATAGTGCCAGCGGCAGAATCCGGTTCAGGGGGTTCCAGAAAATTGTCTAAGGCAAAATCGGCGAGAATCGAAGAAGATTCCCGCCGAATCGGCGAGAATCAGCCAGTGATTCTCAACGATTCGGCGAGAATCACTAGTGATTCTCGCCGAATCACTTGATGATTCTCGACGAATATTACTTGGCCCTGATCTGCTCAACGAGGGATTCGGCGAGAATCAGTAGAGATTCTCGACGAATATTACTTAGCGCCGCTTTGAAGTAGCTGGATAGAGTCGGCGAGAATCAGATGATCAATGAATCGGCCAAGTGATTCTCAACGAATCGGCGAGAATCACTTGGTGATTCTCGTCGATTTACACTTGGACGATTTTTCGTCTCTCCACCATGAGGGGCTCCTTGACCCATCCTTGCTCCTTGTCTGCTCTTGCCTTAACACAGCCCTGTACTTGAAATTAAGTACACTCCAATAGAGAGAGTACACGTAGGGCAACACACTGATCTGCTCAACGAGGGATTACGTCGTGCAGACCCGTGTATATTGACCTACTGCACCCTGACATTGGTGTGCACTTAGCGTGGAAAAACTGCAAGCACAACTTGAAATATTTTGTCAAAAACATTGCCTATTTACCTTAGCTTGTTCAGGGGCTTCTTCAAATCAGGTACGTTGTCGATACAATACCCAACAGGTGTGTTGCACTTGCATGATCCATGGCATAACATAGCATAGCAGAAATCATTGCATATAACCCTTGACACATATTGTATAAAGTGGCATGGGACGCTTTATACAATAGGCCCTGCAAAACGACCCCTTAGTTTATAAGCTTGTGTTAGCGTTCTTATAAGCAAAGGTTATTATTCTATGGATATATATATATATATATATATATATATATATATATATATATATATATATATATATATATATATATATATATATATATATATATATATATATATATTGCTTGTTTGAAAACCGACACGCCAATGTATAAATCGGTATGGGATTTTTTATACGATGGGAGTCTTGTAAAAGATACATTAACTTATAAGTTTGTATGAGCATTCATATAAGTTAAGGTTACTTGTTTCTTGGTTTACCTTGCATATAATTACTGCTCTGCTTTACTTTTTACCTTACTGTTAGTTTGTACCTTCCTTCATTAGCTATAAATACATTATAAATAACTGCTAGAATAGTTCAATTGTCACCTGCCTTGTTTATCTCCACCTTCAATACCATTCCTTTCCTTCTCCCCGCTCGATGCCTAGGAGCCATGGGGGAGGGGGGGGGGGGGTACAGGATGATAGGAATTAGTCTGTTAGACTAACGGTTTTCGGACCAAATCATTTTAGTGGATCGTGGAGCCCAGCTTGGAGGTGCGGCCCCGGAGGTCGGCACGCTTGAATACGGGACAATCTAGCACTGGAGTTCAGACAGCTGGGACTGTGAGTCCTATTCGCTAGTAGTTGTTATAGATTTGCTTCTGCGATGAGTGACTTGTAGTGAGGACTTAATGTATCGGGCATGAACCTTATTTCCAGTACTTTTATTATTATTACCGTGGACTCTCCCTTCGTGTAGAATTATTACTATATATGTGGTTATTGTGTACTTGTGTTAGAGTTCTAATTTCATGTACTCACATTTACTATTTTGTGATCGATATGACCGGCAGGATCGGCATTTTGTAGTGACGACCTTCCTGGGCGTGATGGTGTCAACACAAAGCGACGGTTCTGGTCCTAAGACCCCGTGGTTAAAAAAGAAAAAAATGGGGTCATACCAGTGGTATCAGAGGGAAACCTCGATCGAAAAAGTAGCAGTCCACTAACCCTGGGTCACCCCCGCATGAGTTTAGATTGTGGACAAACTAAGCAGCGGAAGTAGTGGTGTGCCCATATGGGGGATCACATGTAAATTGTCTACTCATATGTAGGTTTGGGTTAATTGCTTACAAATGGTCTTTGTTACGCAGCCTCTGGCACAGCCTACACCACAGGGCGAAGTCCAGCAAACTCTGAATTTTGAACCACCTCCCCCGGCCCCCACTTCAGTTCTACAATCAGAGGTGTGGCAGACTCTGACAGCCATTCTTGAAGCTTTCATGGCCCATCAGGTTCCGGCTCCATAGCCAAACCTGGGGGCCAATTGGATGAGCATCTTCCGAGGTCTTTCTCCCCCATCGTACTTGGGGACAGAGTCAGCTGTACGGACAGAGGAGTGGCTTGACATCATGTACGAGATGCTGACCGGGATACGGTACCCATGGGAGGACAGGGTGCCTTTGGTGGTCTCTTGCTTGGAGTACCATGCCAAGAGATGGTGGAAGACACTGCTGGACACGACATTTGTAGATAAGGAGGTTACTGACATTACTTGGGAGGAGTTCAGGGCCGCTTTTTTGGAGCACTTCGTTCCTCAGCAGGAAACCATGTTCCTACAGTTGAGGTAGGGCAACAAGATGGTGGTGGAGTACCACCGGAGTTCAAACATTTAGCCCGGTTTGCGGACTCCTATCAGCTGGATGAGGCAGGGTACATCAAGAGGTTCTATAAGGGTCTACGAGAAGAATTGAGAGAGGAACATTTGTTCATATCTGACGGGCCTATACCTCGGATGTTGGAGATGGCAAATATGATTGAGGCAGATTGGCGCACGACTCGAGGCCGGAAGAGGTCAACAGAGGACCAGGGTCGGGGAGCCAAAAATGATCTGGGAAGGGGCCGCATTGTTGATGGGAGAGATGGAAGAAGGGCAGAAGATCAACCTCGTCAAGTGGTGGGACAGGAGCCGAGGGAGCTGGTGGTAATGGCTCCTTAACCTCTCCAGATGCGGGAGATACAGAGACCCGGGGGTATGGCATTTCCCCCGCCCGAGTGCTATAACTACCATCAGGTAGGGCATATTCGGAGAAACTGCCCCATGAGGGGGCACCCCTACCAGCACCACAGGCTGCCCCACTTGCTCAGCAGTTTGGACGTCGAGGACGCGGTCGGGGACGTGGATTCCAGGGAGGAGACCGTAGACAGGATAGAGGGCAAGTGTATGCTTTGGATCTGGCTCAACCTCGAAACCCGGAGCAAGTGATAAAAGGTATGCAGTAATTTTAAATTCTTTTCTTTCCTAAAAAGCTAGACTCATGGATATAGAATTGTTAGAACTAGGAAGGAAAACCATAACTGGATTTCTAAGATATTTAACTACCCCAGGCATAGTCTTCGTCGACAGCAAGCCCGCATATACACTATTCGATACGGGTGCTTCGCACTCATTCGTGTCAGAAGCCTTCGTGGAAGGACTAGAAGTCGTGGAACGATTCACAAGATTGACCGTGAGGGTATGCCTACTCGACGGATCGGAACTATTCAACTCTGCCCACTGCAATATGGAGGTGTACATCGGAGGAGAGACATTTGAAGCACCAGCGATGTTCCTAAGGATGCCAGCCTTCGATCTGATCCTGGGCATGATATGGTTGCATTGGAACCATGCCCAGATCAACAGCCTGTCAAAGAGGATCACCTTGAGGCATGAAGATTCCTATATTGTCATCGAAGGTATTAGATCTGCCTCCCACCTCTTGTTATCATCCGTACAGGCCGTCAAGGCCCACCTGCAGGGAGATGAGGTCTATCAAGTGTTGTTCGAGATGGCCGTGGCCAAGCATTCCATTCCTAATATCTCGGTGGTTCGGGATTTTGTTGACGTGTTTCTAGAGAAGCTGTCAGGGCTACCCCGCATCGGGAGAAGGACTTCCAAATACAGCTCATACCGGGGGCTAACCCGGCATCTAGAGCTCCCTATCAGATAGCTCTGAAGGAGTTGGTGGAGTTTCGAAGCCAGTTACAGGAGCTAGTGGAAGCGGGATTTGTCCGGCCAAGCTCTTCACCCTGGGGAGCTTCGGTGCTGTTCGTCAAGAAGAAGAATGGGATTCTCCAATTATGCATCGACTACTGGGCTCTGAATAGGTTGAGGGTCCCGAACACGTATCCTCTGCAGAGGATTGACGAGCTGTTTGACCAGTTGGAGGGATCCCACTAGTTCTTAAAGTTGGATCTGAGGTCAATTTACAACCAGCTACGCATTCAGGAGGAGGATATTCCGAAGACAGCCTTCAGCAGTAGATACGGGCTATATGAGTTTACCGTGATGCCCTTCGGGCTCACGAATGCGCCATCGGCTTTCATGAGCTTGATGAACCGGGTGTTTGAGCCGTACCTCGATCGGTTTGTCATAGTATTCATAGATGACATCTTCATCTATTCAAGGACGAAGGAGGAGCATACACAGCATCTGGCCTGGACTCTGGAGAAACTCTGGGAGCACCAGTTATATGTCAAGTCCAGCAAGTGCTAGTTCTGGCTGACAGAGGTGGCCTTTTTAGGAAAAATTATCTGTGGAGCGGGACTGGCAGTGGACCCCACAAAGATTCAGGCAGTGCGAGACTGGCCTCAGCTGAATACGGCCACGGATGTCTGAATTTTCTTCGGATTGGCTGGATACTATCGAATGTTTGTGCAGGGATTTTCTCAGATAGCCCTCCCACTCACTTCTTTGACGAAGGACAATCCATTCGTTTGGACGCCTCGGTGTGAGGCGGCCTTCTAGGAGATGAGGTGCCGGCTGACGTCGGCCCCTATCCTCGCCCTTCCATCTAGGAAGGAGGGCTTCCATGTGTATGTTGATGCGTTTTTTCAGGGGATGAGTGTTGTACTGATGCATCATGTTCATGTGATTGCATATGCCTCACGGTAGATGAAGAAGCACGAGCAGAACTACCCTGTTCACGACTTGGAGATGGGAGCAGTAGTGTTTGCTCTGAAGATTTGGCGGCATTACCTCTATGGTGTGCATTGCAACATATTTTCGGATCACAAGAATCTGAAATATGTTGATACGCATAAGGAGTTAAATGTTCGCCAGATATGATGGGTGGAGTTCCTATCCAATTATGAGTACACGATATTCTATCACCCAGGGAAGGTGAACGTGGTGGCGGACACACTGAGCCGGAAGCCTACTACCTCAGGAGCAGGACCTCAGTTGATGGCCATGGAGTTGGTGCAGATGTTAGAGAAGATGTAGATATCTCTGGTGTCTGAGGGTCACCTAGAGCTATACCAGGAGTACCTGTCGTCGATGGTTGCCACCGACGAAATTCGGGATCGTATCAGAGCTGAGCAGAGAAGGGATGAAGAGCTGGAGCCAGTATTCAGGACCTTGGAGGCAGGCATGGCTGGGGATTATACAGTGAGAGATAGGCTGCTATGCTTCAGAGGCAGAGTATACATACCGATTGGGGGCAGAATTCGGGAGGACATCATGGCTGAGGCTCACTGTAGCAGGTACTCGGTGCACCCAGGCATCACCAAGATGACGGCTGACCTGAAGAGGACAATGTACTGGCCGGGCATGAAGAGGGATATCACCTACATCGTGACCCACTACAAGGCTTGTCAGTTGGTGAAGGCAGAGTGTAGGAACCCAGCTAGATTATTGCAGCCACTTCCGGTGCCGGAGTGGAAGTTCGACGACATCGCCATGGACTTCAAACATGGTCTTCCTCGATCACATATGGGGAATGACTCGATATGGGTGATCATCCACCGATTGACGAAGGTGGTCAGGTTTCTACCGATCAGGATGGACGCTACGGTGGGTGACTTGGTACAGAAGTTTGTGGAGCAGTTCGTTCGATATCATGGAGTGTCGAGGAAGATATTGTTCGATCATGATGGACGATTCACGTCTAAGGAATGGAGGGCGGTTCAGGCTTATTTGGGGTCACGGCTGACTTTTCGTACTGCCTTCCAACCTCAGACGTATGGACAGACAGAGCGCACCAATCGGACCCTGGAGGATTTATTGCGTCTTTGCATACTAGACCGCGGAGGGCCATGGGAGACACAACTAACATTGATCGAGTTCTCGTACAACAACAACCACCATTCCAGCATCGGCATGGCCCCTTATTAGGATTTATACGGGCAGAGATGCAGGACTCCTTTGTCTTGGATCCAGGATGAGGATCTGAAGGCACTGGGCTCGGAGTTTGTCGAGGATACGGATGCTCAGGTGTGATTGATATAAGATAGGATGTTGGAGCCCACAGCAGGCAGGCTAAGTATTACGACACTTGGCATCATCAGGTAGAGTTTCAGGAAGGAGATCGGGTATTTTTGAAGATTTGACCGATGCATTGAGTCTCGCGGGTGCGTGGTCGGAAGAAGCTCAGCCCGAGATACATGGAGCCTTACAGGATCCTGGAATGGGTCGGCCCCTTGGCTTATAGACTGGAGCTGCCACTAGAGATAGCGGGTTTGCACGACATCTTTCACGTCTCCTCCCTGAGGAGAGCTCTACTTCGGCCGGAGCAGCAGATTACGACTATAGATGGGCCTTTAGCTTCTGATCGATCGGTGCACCTAGTGCCGATCCGGATAGATGATACTGGGATTTGGGTCCTGCGACGCAAGAAGTTCCCGTTGGTCAATGTCTTGTGGAGGAATCATGGGCAAGAGGAGCACACATTGGAGCCACAGGATTTGATGCAACAAAAGTACCCGGAACTTTTCAAGACAGGTATTCCTTACAACCACTCGGGATGATACATTTTATTTCTCATACTTGAAACCCCGTAGGCCTAACTTGAATTTCGAGGACAAAATTTTTTTGTTTTTGTATTGGGATTTGTAACATCCCTCATACAACTAGACCCATAGGAGTGGTTTTGTCATGACTAGGTCATGACAAAACCCTAGGAAGCCCAGGAAGACCAAGCGGACCTAGGAATGTAGGTGATATCACTATGGTCTGCAAATAATAGGTTTCTAAACACTAGTCTAGGATGATCATGGGGCTTCACCATGACTCCAAGACCCTTCCACAACCTCACCAACCTATTGTAAGGTCATTAGAGCCCAAAGGGTCTATTGGAGTCAACCAAGGGTGGCCAATTTGACCTAGGATCATCCTAGTCCTTAATTGGGCAAGGTGCCCTAACTAAGCGCAATGTGCCCCTAATGTGCCCAACCAACCCAACCTAGGTCTTCCTAGACCTAATGTGAAGTCAATGTGTCACAAAAGACCCATTAGGGTCAAACTTAGAGGCTAAGTCTTCGGTGACCACCAAGGTGCCAAGTCTTCGGTGGTCACTTTAGAGGCTAAGTCTTCAGTGACCACCAAGGTGCCAAGTCTTCTAGGGCTTTGGTGGTCACTTTAGAGGCTAAGTCTTCGGTGGTCAAGGTCTTGAATAATTTTATTAGGTGACTTCCTAACCTTGGGTTTGGATGATACTTAGTCAAGCTATGTTTCAAGAATATAATAAGCCCTAGAATTTTTTAATATGTATTCTTGATCATTATATGGGGTACTTCATTCACAACCCATCAAGTTGCACCTTCTACTTAGAAATTACTTATGAACAAACCACTCAATGAAAACTTATGAAATTTGGTAAGAAGGCCTTTATTGACATTTTAAAGCTCTCTGAATTTTTATGAAATTTTTGAAAGTTTATCTGTAGGAGTTGGTTCACAAGATGCTATTTTCTAAGTAAAAGTAATTGAATTTATTTTGATACTTATTAAGCTTGATAAAATGTGATTTTTGGTCAGAGGTCCTTTCTAGTCATCCTTGAGATTTAGTAATTGTTCTACAATTTTCTGATGACTAACTTTAGTACTTTCTTCTTTACCCGTAATTAATGGCTTATTATTGGATTAATTATTTAGAGGCCAAATCATTTATGGAAAAATCATGAAACTTGGTATTTACTGTTATTCCTCGGTTATCTAGTGTCCATAATTTTTGGGTAGCCATTATTTGAGAAAATATTGTACTTTATGTTCAAATTACCCATGGCCTAACATTGGGAAAACTTAATTAAATACCAAATTAATTAGGAAAATTATAAGTTTCTGGAGATAGACTAATCATGTCATGATAGACACCCATTAAATATCTTAAGGCTTGTGGATGAAAATTTGGAGTACCCCCTATCATGTACATCATATAGCATATGTTGGTCTGCATTTAGTAAAACTACGAAAGTTGTGATTATATGGGGTATGGTCATGGGAAGTGGGGAGAAATGCATGCTGATTTGGCAAGATGAAAGCAAGCTTCATTAGAAATCATGATGAGGAGAGTGTTGGGTTGGCTAGAGTTAAGAGGTGCTCGGGATCGACGAAAGATCATCTTTCCTGTGGAGAGAGACAGAGAGTCCAAACACACTAGGGTTAGATCCAGAGTAATATTAAAAAGGATCGAGAATTGGGTATTAAGTAATATCAGTAAGTACCTTGCGAAAGGGAACGATGGGCTTCAACAACCATCATAGTTCCAAGTGCCCTATGAGAACCCTTCACCGGGTATGCCGGGCGCAGTCCTGGGCTAACCTAAACCGTAGGGAATATCAATGTTTAAGAGTAACTAGTATAACTAGTTTTACACTAACACTCACACACCCTGCTGTCTCGGGAAGTTAGTTTGGCTCACACGGGCAGTATGCTCGATGGTTTTGGGTGATGGGAAGGTTAGCCCGGCGAGCGATGGCTCGACAGATCATTATGACGGATAGGATAGTCCGGTGAGCTTTTCCATGGTTGTTGGTTGTGACGGACAGGATAGTCCGGGGAGCTTTGGCTTGGTTATTGCTTGTGATGAACGGGTTAGTCCGGGGAGCTTTGGCTCGGTGGTTGATACATCAAGATTGCATGTGCATAAATTATAAGGTGGTGGGGTCTTCAGTGTTGGAGGGTAGATGCACCGACGCCAATACGTTGACTTGGCAATTGTGGTTTGGCACTTCGCCAATTTAAGTCTGGTGGACCAGCCGGCAAAGAGTACGCTGGAGCTCCGCTTAGTGCACCAGCATTGAGGCGTACGATAGTTCTGACTGGTAGTCCAATTACCGGTTTATAGGAGGGCGAGGCCCAATCCACCGCTTCCGTTTGCCACTACGGAGGTATCCGGGAGGTTAGGCTCCAGAAATGGCGAACTAAAGGTCTGTGTACACAGAGTCGGTTAGTGTGTTGCACATGCGTGATCCATGGCATAACATAACATAGCATGAATCATTGCATATAACCCTTGACACCTATTGTATAAAGTTGTATGGGACACTTTATAAAATAGGCCCTGCAAAACGACCCCTTAGTTTATAAGCTTGTGTGAGCATGCTTATAAGCTAAGGTTATTATTCTATGGATATATATATTGCTTGCTTGAAAACCGACACCCAAACGTATAAATCGGTATGTGACTTTTTATATGATTGGAGCCTTGTAAAAGATCCCTTAACTTATAAGTTTATATGGGCATTCATATAAGTTAAGTTTACTTGTTTCTTAGTTTACCTTTCATATACGTACTGCTCTGCTTTACTTTCTACCTTACTGCTAGCTTGTACCTTCCTTCATTAGCTATAAATACATTATAAATAACTGCTAGAATAGTTCCACCATCACCTGCCTTGTTTATCTCCACCTTCAATACCTTTTCTTTTCTTCTCCCCTCTCGGTTCCTAGGAGCCATGGGTGGAGGCGTAGGGGATGATAGGACTTAGTCTTTTAGACTAACGGTGTTCGGACCTAATCATTTTAGGGGATCATGGAGCCCAGGTTGGAGGTGCAGCCCCGGAGGTCGGCATGCTTGGATACGGGACAGTCTAGCACCAGAGTTCAGACACCTGGGACTGTGAGTCCCGTTCGCTAGTAGTTGTTATAGATTTGCTTCCGCGATGAGTGACTTGAAGTGAGGACTTGATGTATCGGGCATGAGCCCTATTTCCAGTACTTTTATTATTATTGCTGTGGACACTCCCTTCGTGGAGAATTATTACTATATATGTGGTTATTGCGGACTTTTGTTAGAGTTCTAATTTCATGTACTCTCATATTTTTTCTACTATTTTATGATCGATATGGCCGGCAGGATCGGCGTTTTGTATTGACGACCTTCCTGGGTGTGATGGTGTGACCACAAAGCGGCGGTTCTAGGCCAAAGACCCCGTGGTTTAAAAAGAAAAAAATGGCATCTTACACGTATGCAGGTTGATGCCGAGAGAGATGAGTTAAGAAGAAGAGGGGGCCGCTAGCAGAGGCAACAACAGACTTCGCCCGCTGCGACTTAAATACCACACTTGCGACGGGCTTTCCTTTGATTAATATTCAGTTATTACAGCCTGAGTTTCACCTTTACATGGAAAGTAAATAAGGGGTACAAAGGGGGAAGTTGGCGGCTAAGGAAAAAAGATGCCAGAGGAGGCTGAGCGAACTGAGAAGAGTGGCCGATAGACCACACGGGTGACAGGGCCCGCAGCTTGCTAGAGTAAGCCGAGCGGACAGCGCCATAAGCCAATGATGACAGGTAAGGCTGCGTAGACTGGAAAGTGGAGTCCGTAAGGTCTGATGCCTTAACCTTGTCGTCGGTTACCCTCGTGTGTGGGTGTCTGTGTGTGTTCGTGTCCCCCCTAAATGAGAGGTATGGGGCTATTTATAGGCCCGAGGAGGTAACGGCTTTTGGTAACATTACCCCTGGTGAGTCAGTAAGTTGTGCAAATAGAATGTTGAGTCAACCGAGTCCGTGCCAGGTCGTGCACTCTGGAAACTTGTCTTCTGGTCCTGCTACTCTCTTCGCAGGTGGACACCGCAAATATCACAAATGTCAGGGGTCTTTCCTGGCTACCATGCAAGTACTTCCTGTTACTCTCATCACAGGTGGATGCCCTATGAACATTAAGCATTACAAAGGGTATTTCCTAGAATTCCAATCCAGTACTTCCTACTACTTCCTTTCACAGGTCGAACCCAATAGAACAAGCATTCTACAGGTAGATTCCTGGACTACCAATCCAGTACTTCCTGCTACTTTCTTTCACAGGTCCAACCCGTTGACTCCTAAACTACGTGTTAATCACGGAGTCTTCTCCGGTTCGTATGCAATATCACCAATCCAGACAAACCTGTCCAGATGGGCTTCACACAGCATGCCTATTCCGTACTTTCATTTTTGGATCTATATGCTAACCACTTGGGGATTTCATGAATCAACCCAATGATCCCCATAACCGACCACCCGCTGGTGGGGGAATCATGTGCATATGCAAAAAGGGAGCCTTCATATGGCTATGAAGAAAAGTCATTACCCTCGAAGACCGCTTCGTTGTCATGAGCTCCAAGCTGGCTCGAACGACTCGCAAATGCTTTCCTCCGCAACGTCGGCCTCGGATCTCTCGTCGGCTAACCGCAGCACCACCGGTGATCAGCCCCCTCTCCTCCTCCTCCTTCTTCCTCTCTCTTTCTCTCTCTAGAAGTGTAGTAAGAGAAAGTCAAAAGCCAAATGAGTTTCTCCAACCCATTCTCGGCCTTAAGATGATAGGGAGGCCTCTCAGCCCTTGGATCCAGGATGAAGGAATGGATGACCACGATTTCACCAAAAATCATAAATTTTGCCTCACACGGCATGTGACACGCCCGTGTCCCAGGCCATGTGCCTCAAGAAACACTCAACCGACTTATCCAATCCAGTGACACGCCCGTGTCACTGGCCATGTCACCCGACACGCCTTCGGACATGCCCGTGTCTGTGGCCGTGTTCATCAGGCTGAAAAAATCTCAAAATCACCCGAGACTCACACGGCCTGTGACACGCCCGTATCCCAGGTCGTGTGCCCATACATGGCACTAGACACGCCCGACCTCAAATTCGTCGGGCTGGGTTCATCGACCGCACTGACAAGCCCTGTGACACGCACGTGTCACAGGCCGTGTCCTAAGCACTCGACGATCGTCGACCAAATTTTGTCGACCACTCATTGACTGTTCCTCTCGAACACTTGTCGAGGCAGGACACGCCCTGGGACACGCCTATATCCCAGGTCGTGTCACCCCAAAATGAGCCTGCTGAAAAATGAGCTGTTACAGCAAGTACCTGGATGGAACTTGCAAATACCTGCTAATCTCTGCAAGAATGAGTTAGAAGCAAATATGAAAGAAAACTAAGCCGCAAGTACCTGAATGGAACTTGAAAATACCTACAAATTTCTGCAAAGGAAAGAGTGACAAGTAGATATTATAGAAAAATAGGTTGCAAGTACCTAGAGGGAACTTTCAAATATCTGCTAATCTCTGCAAGAAATGAGTTTGAAGCAGATATGAAAGAAAAGTAAGGTCGCAAGTACCTGGATGGAACTTGCAAATATCTACTAATCTCTGCAAGAAAAGAGTTAGAAGCAGATATGATATATGAAAGTAAGCTGCAAGTAGCTGAAGGGAACTTGCAAATACCTGCTAATCACTGTAAAAGGATGAGTAAGAAGTAAATATGATATAATGAACCAAGCTGCAAGTACCTGAACGGAACTTGCGAATGCTAACTGTTGATATGATAGGATAGATATGATCAGATAGCAGATGAAATGTGTGACGAACTTTGCTAATAACCAAATAAAGATCAGACAGCGATAGTTGTCTTTCCACGAGATCAGATATGATGTCTATAATATGAAGTCCAGATCATCAAGATAAAACCATCTTAATTAGACTCCAGCAGCATAGTATCCAATAAGAGTAGTAGAGAGCTTGTAAATCATCATCTGACAGAGCTTCATGCAAGCAGTGCATATAAGATGAATATAAGAAAATGAATATTGCAAATCCTTTTGATAGGTTGGATTTAACATGTTAACCTGTGAAAGAGGCAGTTGATAAAATGATGTTTATACTCAGAGATGACCAAGAAAGGTCGGATGCTGCCACAGGAGAGCACTGGTGGGCCTTATGCATCGCTTGCCCAAGAAAGGTCATTACAAGTATAGTCCTACTTAGAGCGTGCTGGCCGCGCTTCTTTTAGAAGGGCACAAAAGAGAAAAGCATAGGAAATCCTGAGAAGGATTGTTAAATACACTGCTCTCATGCCTTGAGTTACAACATCGTTAATCAGTCAGGCCAGGTGCGCCAAGTGGTATATAACATTGCTCGTCTGTGGAAAGATCAGTGGAGTTGTGGGCCCCGCAAAATCACGGATTGAGAGTACCATAGAGTATTCAACTATTACAATCATGAGATGATCGAAGAGACAAGGCTACACTTGATCACCAGTGCTTGTCAAGCAAAGATCATCGTAACTGTAATGTATCCTAAACGGAGCATAGCAGAGCTAGCACATGGGACCTCCTTTGGTAACCGCTTTGTGTTAGATACCGTCCAGGATCCTAAGCCCTGAAGTTCACCATCATAGATTGAACGACAGTCACTGCACATATGAGAACACTCCCCTCGATATGTGGTCATTATGGCTATATGACCAAGAACAATATATGGAGGGAACAATAAGAGTGGTCAATATCTCGGTGGTTCAGTGATCTCTTTGGCAAACAGAAAATAGAGGAGGAAGCACTCCAAAAAGGAAAATGTGTCAGTATGAGTTCTCTGATGTAAACTTTTATTGAAATGAAATAAACAACACTTAGAAGTGCTTTAGAGAGAAAAAGTTTAAAGAGAAAAGTAGAAACAACCGGCCTTGATTGTGAGGGGATTTGAGAACTTTGCGTTGTTCTCCTTCAGCTTAGAATAGATCCCTGAGGGTGTCTACACAGTCGTCGTTGATGCTTTCTATACCAAGACCGAATTTCATGTCGTTGATTTGGTTTCCCTCTTTTGAGCTGAGAGGATTGCTCATTTCTCCTTTGCTTTTTGAAGCGGACGGGTCAGTATGATCATTCTATTGGAGTAATTGTTGGAATTTACCTTGTTTCATCATTTTCTTCACTTGTTGCTGAAGAGCTCTGCAATCCTCTGTTGCATGGCCCTTTTCTTTATGATATTTACAGTACTGGTCAGAGTCTCTGATCTTTTGATCAGCAGGCTGAGAAGATCCCTCATAGCTTGGTTTGGTCATCATGACATGAGTTGCCTCACCCACTGTGCTATCAACCTCAGATTTTTTGTTTGGGAAGAGACGCTGATGGCGTCGAAAATCCCTTCCTCTCTTTAATTGTGATTAAAGACCCTTTGGGGAGACTTTGGAGGTTGTCTGGTATGGAGCAAAGCTTCTGGTCCTCTCTTCCTCTTAGTGGAAAATTCAGGCAGTTTTCTTGGGTGATTGGAGGAGCAAGCGGTGGTTTGAGTACTGAGTTTGCAGAAACTCTCCCTTTGTTTAGCAACGGGAAAGTGCATAGGGTATGCAGCCTGCCTAGATGGGTAACTTGTCGGATAGGTATAAGGATCAACTGGCAGAAAAGTTGGCAGATTATAATGAGGATTCCCCACTGCTGGGTTGACTGTAGTAACAAGTGTTGTTATAGGTTGCGAATCCAGTCGATGAAATATAGCGGCTAGAGTGTCATTAATCACTGCTATATGTAGGGAATTTTCCCGACATGTCAGCAAGAGGGCTTCCCAGAGAGCATCTTCGCTGGTAGGAGGAATGTTTTTAGGGGGTTGGTGGTCTGACATGAGTAACCGTTGATTTTCACCGTCTGTTCGAGATCTGAAGGTCGCGTGTTAACTATTGATGCATGGAAACAAGAGAAGAGAGGTTATCGTTGGCACCAGTAGCTAATGGGTGTGTTAGATCTCACGGGCTAAGATGAGGAGAAGACGTTGATTGAGGAATGAGGTTGCGGGGATAACGAAGAGGTAAAGCTTATGAGTGCTCGAGAGTGGAGCAAGTGCTTGATCAAGGGTTGCAGGGATAGAGGAGAGGAGGATGATGATCCGAGTGTGGAGATGGTCGATAGGTTGATCAGGAATTGTCGAGCAGATGGTTACTTTGACGGTTGATATGTAGGTTGATGCTGAGAGAGGATAGTTGAGAAGAAGAGGGGGTCGCTAGCAGCGGCAACAACAGACTTCGCCCGCTGTGGCTTAAATGCCACTCTTGTGATGGGCTTTCCTTTAATTAATATTCAGTTATTATAGACTGAGTTACACCTTTACATGGAAAGCAAATAAGGGTTACAAAGGGGGAAGCTGGCGGCTAAGCAAAGAAGATGCTAGAGGAGGCCGCGCGGACTGAGAAGAGAGTTCGGCAGACCGTGCGGGTGACTGGTCCCGCAGCTTGTTGGTGTAAGCCGAGCGGTCTACGTGATCAGGTAGAGAGGACAGGTTTGGCCGCGTGGACTAGAAAGTCGAGTCCGCAAGGTATGATGCCTTGACCTTGCAGTCGGTTGCCCTCGTGCGTGAGTGTCGGTGTGTGTCTGTGTCCCCCAAAATGAGAGGTATGGGGGGCTATTTATATGCCCGAGGAGGTAAGGGCTTTTGGTAACGTCACCCCCGATGAGTCGGTAAGTTGTGCGAGTAGAACGTTGAGTCCACCGAGTCCGCGCCAGGAGGCGCGGTTTGGGAACTTGTCTTCTGGAGCTTATCTGTTGTTGGTGGACTAGGACGAGTCCTACTCTGCTGTACTATATGAGCCTGTGGCGAGTTATGCGAGCTGAAGAGTTGTCCACCTCTTGTTGGGAAAAGTAGTACCAAAAAGCTGAGTGACAGACTTCATAGTGAGTCCGACTCTGCTGCAGGGAAACATGTTGTTGGAAAGCAGGAGGGCTAAGTGGCAGACTGGAAGAGTCCGCCCAGCCCGTGGAGGATAAGACGACTCCTCCTCTGCTGGAGGCTTTTCACTTGGTGAGGAGTTGACGACCTATCGGACTGAATAAAGCAGGTTGCCATCCTGCTGGAGGAGTGTCCTACTGCAGGCAGACTGAAGGGTTGAGCAGCATAACAAGTCTGCCTAGCCCGTGGCGGACGAGATGAGTGTTAAATGTTGTGTGGTTTGGCAGTGAGTTGGAGCAAGTCCACTCTCCTTAGTCAGACTAAGGTCGAGTCCGCAAACTCCAAGCATATTAGAGCTGGTCGACTGGGCGAACTGGCGGACTGAAGAAGCAGGTCGTTCCCGCTGCTGAATTCCCCCTCCTGTTGGACAAGCTTGCCGCCCTTGTAGGGCGAGTTGGAGGTTGTCGCCCTTTACTGGCAACCTGAGGGCAGGTCGCCTACTGTCGGGAGGATAGAGATGGAGTAGGTCGCAGACGCTGATGGACGACCTGGAGAGTTGACGCTTGCATGGTGACCTGAAGCTCATTACTTATTGTTGGTTGACCTGGAGGCATGTCGCCTGGAGATGTGGCGGTCTGTTTGGATGGCGATTGGAGTCCTCCGTAGTTGGGTAGTCCACCTATTTGGATGGAGAGAACTATAGGGCAGTTAGCTGATCAAATCGTGCGGCCTGCAGGGGAGGACTGAGGAAGCAGTCCGTATCCCCTGCAGAACGAGCGGCTGCTGTGCGACCTGGGAAGTCAGACCGGGGGAGACTGCCCTAACCGCGTTTCCTGAGCGGACAGAAAAGTTTGTACGCCCATCTAGGACTGGTCGCGACCTATAGGGGAACCTGGAGCTGGCCGCAACCTGCAAGATTGTACCTTGGGAGAGATCGCCTATTTCTGGGTTAACACCGTCCAAGGCACTTTAAGATTCGTGTTGTTATTTTATATTAATTTCATTTTAATTCTATATATGTCACATATTATGCAGTACCTTGAGTAATTTATTAAAAATACTTAGAGGTTAAATCTGAGGAAATGATCCATATAAAGGTTGTAGCACTTTGAGTGTAGTGTATTTTAAATTGATGTCAACCAATTTGGGTCACTAGTTTGACTACAGCACACCAAATGGTGCAAGCTATACTTAGGGTTAACCAGACAAAATTTGTGTTCCCCCACTGTAACATCATTCAAACAGTGATGCGTTGAACGACAAGTGTACCGGTCGCACAAGTAATATAAAATGGGTGGCTTTCCCAAGTATCGATCTCTTCAAGGAACACAGTAAGGGGGGAGTTAATATCGAGGAGGACTTGAGATTGAAGTTGTAACGACACGGCCATTTAGACCAAGCGTCGTCGGCCTACCAGTAGCCCGGGTTTAGAACTCAGAGGCCCATCGCACCCTTCATGGGCCGGTGCCTCATCTCGCCCCACGGCACCACTGGTAGTAAGCCTAAACATCAAGGCATGCAGGCCCAATTCACCCCAACCAAATCTCCGCGCCTGTTTATCAGCAGTGGTAGGTTGTTGCCACGGGGTCTCAAACCCACAACCTTGATAAGAGAGTCTTAATACCACTCCTCATCACCAACTGAGATGCAGTTGGTGATGAGGAGTGGTATTAAGACTCTCTTATCATGGTTGCGGGTTCGAGACCCTGTGACAACAACCTACCGCTGCTGATAAACAAGCGCAGAGATTTGTTTGGGGTGCATTGGGCCTGCAGGCCTTGATGTTTAGGCTTACTACCAGTGGTGCCGTGGGGCGAGACAAGCCACCGGCCCATGAAGTGTGCGGTGGGCCTCTGAGCTCTAAACACGGGCTGCTGGTAGGCCGGCGACACTTGTTCTAAAGGGCAGGGTCGTTACAAAAAGTGCACTTTTTTGTAATGACACGGCCCTTTAGACCAAGCGTCGTCGGCCTACCAGAAGCCCGGGTTTAGAGCTCAGAGGCCCACCACACCATTCATGGGTCGGTGGCTTGTGTCGCCCCATGGTACCAGTGGTAGTAAGCCTAAACATCAAGGCTTGCGGGCCCAATGCATCCCAACCAAATCTCCGCGTCTGTTTATCAGCAGCGGTAGGTTGTTGCCACGGGGTCTCGAACCCGCAACCTTGATAAGAGAGTCTTAATACCACTCCTCATCACCAACTGAGCTGCTGTAACTCTCCAAATTTTTTGATGATTTTATCTGTATGGGCATCGTCATATTTATGACGTCGTGGCGTTACTTTTAACGTCGATTTGGCGGCGCAATGCCGTTAAGGCATTTTTGCGTCCGTGCGGTCGAGTCGGTCGAATTCTTGTTGTAATGGGAAAATTTTACATTTGGAATTTAAGTTAAGTAATTTTGGACTTGCTCGTCAAGTTTCGTCGTGATACGAGCGATATTTGGGCCTCGGCGATTTTCCGAAGTTTTGTGTAATTTATGTTTGTCGTAAACTATAAAATTTATATCACGAGAATGGTTCATCGGATTTTGGTTTTGACTTTGTCGTTGTGTTCATAGCGTCAGTGTTCGCCTACGGTACAAATTTCGTTTAATTCGACACACATTTGGGGCTCCGTTTTGAACTCGTGTTTTCTTATTCAAAAATATATAAATATGATTATTTTAATATTATAGTTCTATTCAAAAATATCTTTTACTATTCATTTATATACTATAATTTCTTTGGATATATGAGTAAAAATTTTACTGATTGTGCAAATTTTGTTTCTGCCTTTCTCGAGTGGTTATAGTTTTACTCGAGTGATTCCTTCAGTTCTCGAGTCTTCCTGTTGATTCTTACTCGAGTACTGTTCTAACCTCTCGAGTGCTCCTCCCCCCCCCCCCCCAATCGAGTGTTGCCTTTTCTATAATCGAGTGCCTGTTTATTACTCGAGTGATTTTTTATAATTACTAGAGTGATTTTTCTATATACTCGAGTGATATTTTTAGTACTCGAGTGAATTTTCTTACCTCTCTAGTACTGTTTTCTTATCTCTCGAGTAGCCTATTTTCTACCTCTCGAGTACCCGTAATCTTGTTCTCGTATATTCCGTTGAATTTTGCGTTCGGGAGCCATTTTGAGTGTCAAAACAATATCATATGGAAAAATGGTTAACATGAGATTTGTTCGTCTCGACGAGATCTACAACTTTCGTGTTGGGCACTTTTCGATTTGAAGCAATCCTAAACCTTTAGTTACGTCTTCCGCGGACCCGCTCGTAAATAGCCTGTTTTTAGACAAAATTTTTTATAAATATATATATATATATATATATATATATATATATATATATATATATATATATATATATATATATATATACAAGCACTCGTGCACGGGGGACCCCGTGGGAGCGACATTTGTCGCGGGCGCGACATTTGTCGCGGGCGCGACATTTGTCGCGGGCGCGACATTTGTCGCGGGCGCGACATTTGTCGCGGGCGCGACATTTGTCGCGGGCGCGACATTTGTCGCGGGCGCGACATTTGTCGCGGGCGCGACATTTGTCGCGGGCGCGTCATTTGTCATAAGGGTGACATTTGTCGTGATGACGACATTTTTCTTGGGTGCGACATTTGTCGCGGGCGCGACATTTGTCGAGGGCGCAACATTTGTCGTGGGCGCGACATTTTTCGTGGGGGCGACATTTCTCGTGGAAGCGACATTTTTCGTGGGGAAAACATTTGTCAGAGTGGTTGATTTTATGGTTGGGGCAACATTGATCGTGGACGTTAACAACGACGCATACGCGACCTCCAATTTGGACAACTTCCTTTTGAAGTTGTGAGAAAATAAATAGAATTAGTAGATTTCAGCAAAATAATTTCACTAACGCAGCACGATGCGGTGTAGTCCTAAGATCGAGCAAGTTAAGTTCTATAAATAGAAAAGATAGACCTGAAAATATATACTGTCAAGCTATGAATAGTTTAAAGCAATAAATATATTTGTTTAAATGTAAATGATTAACAAATCATATAAAACTCCCTATTAAAACACAGAACTGATCACATCAACATAACTCCCTATTGATTAACAACTATAAATCCGAGAAGTTATGATATCTGATTAACATCAATAAACAGTTGTAAACACAAAAACTGATTTAACATCAACAGAAACCTGGACATGGTGTAGTTAATTTTATGAAGTTTTTCAAAACAAAACTATTTTATTAATGTTAGGTTTTGAAAAATTAAGTAACTGTTTATCTTCCAAGTAATTGTGTCCTTCGGGATCATAGTTAAAATCTCTTAACCTAAAGTTAAAATGAAATCTGGTAACATGCAGTTAAACGAATTGAATTTTAACAATCAGATTTAGAAACATGTAATTTAAAATGAAATGAAAATCAAAATCAATTCATATTTCATTATGAGTTATGAAAGAAATCTGAAGCAGTCAAAATCTAATTATTTGGCCCCCGCTGTTATGAAAGAATGCAGGGCACACGTATTGGCCTCCTCACAGAAATGTGCAATCATGTCGCTGACAGTTTTTTGTTCTCCCGATATGTGCAGTGGAGGCATTTATGCTTCACACGCATGTGTAATGAAGGGCACAGTGAACACAACAAAATGAAATATCACAATTTTCTTAATCTTCCTGGTAAATTAAAAGAGAGTGCAACAAATTGCATCAAAATGAGACATCACAATTTCTTTGATCTTCTTAGTTTAAAAAAAGAGAGTGCGAGGTCTGGAACTGCATGGTCTGTAAGTCATGTGTGAAGAACGAAAATGTAAATTACTAACATGAAAACTTATTTGAAATATGACCACCAATATGCCAGTTCAATTTATTGGCCAAGATGGATAATGGTTGATCCTAAGACTTCAGCCAAAAAACTTTTAACAGATCTGTCTATTTCATGTTTCTACCAAAAAAACTTCAAACAGATTTCTGTAATAAATTTACTTTGAATGATAAAAGCAAGTTAAAATCTTAAATTTTCTATGCAACAAAAAATATTACATCAGAAGTAAAGAGACATCCAAAAATGATATGGAGAAATTATAGAAACACTTGCGTATCAAAAGGGTTCAAAGAAAATATGTTGTGCCAATGATCATCTAAAAATGATAATATATAATCCATATTGCCAACCCCACAATGGTGACTATACATGATGTAGCTGTTTATTCACCATTTGCCTAAGGCTCCGTTTGGGGGACTTAATTAAGGTCCGGTTCATGCGGGAGCAACCACTTCACGGTTGAAAATAAGTCCCCCAAACGGAGCCTTTCCAATCAACTTATAACCTTTTGAATATAAAATAACTTATTTTTAAGATTTTTCCCCTTATAAACAAATAATACTTATTATTCTTCCAATCTTGAACATAGATGGCCATTGATAATATCTTAACAATTACTTTGGAATGATGCAGTAGAAATTATTTATTTCTCAGTGTAATGTTAAGTATTGGATGCCACTGCTGCCACTTGATTAGGTTATTAAACTAAATCAAAACGTGGTCATGTATACTCATTTGTCCAAAAAAGAAACAAAAATAGAGAAGCAGCAGTAGTGAAGAATAGTTGGGAAATCTTACCATCAATCCTGGCGTGATCAATTATCCCCGAATTATAGTTCAAAAGACCTCCAAACGGATACATCTGGCTGTAAGCAACCGCCGTCCCATTTCACACGAACCGATACTTCCCACTCTCCTCCGGAACCAAACCTCACTTCCCACCTAAGATGGATCCAGCAGCTTCACATTCGCACCGATCTGCGCATTGCCAGAGCCCAAAACAAATCCACAGTGAAAACAATGTGTATCTTCAAAACTAAGCAGAGATCATATCCAGCAAAGATAAGAAGCGCACAGTGACCCAAGAGGTCCACATTTAAGTCAGGGAGAACGATGCGGCCAACGCGATCTGCTCGGAAAAATTAGACCGGACCTACTTAGCAAGCCTGAGATCGTCCGTGGGTATATCGTAGCTTCCGCGGCGAAGGGAAGGGCTGTAGAGAAGCTTGCGATGATCTTGGCGGGAGTAGGGATTATGATGAAGAAGTACGGAAGAAGTCGGGTATCGCAATGTTGTGGCATTGGATTGTCGCCGTAGGAGCTGCCGTTGTTGTGTAGAAGAAGAAGATGGAGAAGAGGGGTATCGGGATTTTGAGGCGGATGAACAGTGCCGGATTCTTTTAATTAAGCCCTAATCCGGCAAAAAGACCAAAATATCCCTTATTTAACCCAACAAAACCGATTTTACGAGGGCATTTTGGTCCACCAAATGTTACACCATGAGGGATTAGGTCTTCCCTTATAGTATAAAGATATATATATATATATATATATACTCTTATTAGAGAAACATTTCATCTTCTCCAAAATTTTGAATCGAACCAGAGAGACGTAGGAGAGAGATATGAAACAATTCGTGAATCTTTCGGTGGTCGCCGATGGTGCTCCGGTGCTCAAAATCTTCAACCGAATATAGATCTGGAAAGCTCTCGTCGAGAGCTATGCCATCGTGGTAAAACTTCTCATATTTCTCGAGTTTTCTCGTTAGGGTTTTTTGGCCCTAACCTCTATTTCGGCCATTTGTTTGTAGATTTCAACTTCCCCCATCCTCTTTTGCCTCGATCTACGACGTGGACTGATTCGGAGAATTTTTCGGTAAAACCATGGCAAGTGGTGGTTTCCCCTCGTTTCTCCTTGTCTGATTTGATGGTAACCGCTAAGTTTTTATGTTCTTTAAAATTTTCTGCACTATATATTCCAATTTATTACTATGATTAACATTCTTGATGGTCACTTGATGTTGTAATATTTTGTCATGGTGAACTCGATCTTGTCAGGATATGTTTTATCGTTCTTGAAGTGTCATATTGATGGCTTTAAATGCCTAATCTATCGTTATTGAATGTATTAGAGTTTATCTAGGAATGTAAATCGTTCGTAAGGGTTGATCAACCATGTCTTGAATCGAGAAAGGTCAAGTAGAATCTGGCGTGCCAAATCTCGAGATATGTGGTGGTTTCTTTGTGGGTTTTTCTTGATTGCTGAGTTAGTGGACGAAACTACCTCCGCAATGTTTGATGCCTTTATTAGTACCTTGTGGAAGTCTACCAGGTTTTTTGGGCATCTGCGGTGTTTGGTGGAGAGTATGAGACTCCCTCGCAGTTAGACGAATATTTTATTTGTGAGGGTGTGTCCAGTTGAGTGACCACCTCGCCCCTATTTTTGGGTAGAGTTGATCACATGTGCCTAATAAATGTTTTGTATTTCTTCCGTATGATTTATTCATGTTGTCACCTTATAGCCTCATGCATCTGGTGTACTTTTGTTGTACGTGACGAATCACGTAAGAGTTCTTTTCCTATTGATGCCTTGTTTCTTTTTGGTACTTTACTTCAGTGCTTTTGGTCTTGGGTTGGTACCCCTTTTCACCTTTATTTATTTTCGCTTATTTTTTTTTCTGCCACCATTTTTATCTTCTTGTTGAGCTGTTCTGTTTTTGGAATGCCTAAGGTTCAGAGCAGTAGCAGTTAGCAGAGCTGGTTTCGGAGTTTCTGGGCGGTAGTGTTGGCCATAGTTGTTGCCTCGTCTTAGCGAGGTAGTTTGTTGCTTATTTTGTTTTACTGGTTTAGACATACATTGTTGTACGTATGTTCATGTCAGTTTGTTGATGCCCACATAATTGTTATTTTTAGATACTTGCTAGCTGCTTAGTTTTCTATATGTGGATGTGGATTACGTGATCTCTGGGAGGATTTATGCAGGGAATGCATGTTAGATATTTTCAAGTATAAAATCTACAACTATTACTTCATGCATTGCATAATTTTAAACTCTAACTTGTTATATTTAGCGACTGTAAAAGCTATCTTTACTACTATTATAAATTTAGGGTCTTGCATAGTATGGGTAGTTCTTTGGGGACGTTTATACTCATGTAGGATGTTGGAGTCAATCTAAACAAGTATTTTTCGTTGCGTATTATTATATTTTGATTCGTGGACTAGATGAGCCACTAAGCCGAGGGATACGGTTAACTACTGCACTCAAACTGATTTTATCTTAAAATAACTTAAAAGATATTTCTTCATGATTAAGTAGGTGTTTGCTTGAGTGTCCGTAGTTATCCCCTGCTGACATGGCATCATGACACACATTTTCCCTTACTCTGATAAGTTATTTTATGCGGTGAAAATGCGGGTTGTGACAGTTGGTATCAGAGCCAGGTTGCTTGACAATTGGTTGGGCAACCTTCTCTTGTTAGTGTTAGTTATTTAGTGACATTTCATGCACACACCGATGTGTCATCAGTACGTCTTAGCTGAAGCATAGTCAATACACTCATAGCATGATAAGAAGTATACAGGGCATATTATGTAGTATAGGATGCATAATATGTGTCTGTATATGGATCCACCATAGGTGGCAACAAGTGACGGTTATGTAGTATGGGATGCATGACCACCATCACATGGGTGTCCATTAGCACGTTTTCCTTTCTCTTTGCATGCGATGTTATGTAGTATGGGATGCATAACATTTCATGTGTACGACGCTCATGCATACATTAAGGCATGTTTAGAATGCATAGCACTGCATACATTACATATCATTGCATAAGCACACGTGCTAAGTTAAGGTCTACATGATGACATATGTACAAATATGATTTTAAATAAGAATATCGAATACATGCATTCATGTCATAGGCACAAGAGTCAATGAGATGAGAGGATATCATCCTAAGTAGGACATAGCATCATTATAAAATCCCAGAGCAAGTTGCAGCGTGAGCAAGTGTCTTTTAAGTATGATCTAAACTAGTCATGTTGCTTTATTGTAAGCTAGGATTTTGATGAGTTGTCCATTTTCTTTTTAGAAATGCCACAAAAGTAGCCTGCGACGAGGTTGACTCCCCAGTCGGACAGTGAGTCATAAGGTGCGCAAAGTTATGTGATTATCGAGGGTCTGCTGTTGAAGCCGGGAAAAATCCCAACCTTAGAAATAGGATCAATGTAGCCTAAGGTTATTGATTCTACGATCTGACGTCACATTTCAAGTGGCTAGCGAGAAAGAAAGGAAACTATCAACAAGCACACTCCAAGTGCTCCAGCAGGGAGGTCCCACCACATACCCGGAAGCTTGGAAGAAGCTTCCCCTCCGCAACCAAAAGGCTGGGCGAGGTACTAGGTAGGCATGGACTGGGCGAGTATCCACTTGGGGGGACCTCGACCGCTTCCAAAAGTGCCATTTCCAGTACCCCTGGGGGGCTATTTATAGAGAAATCCTCGGGGGGTATAGGCGAGTATCCAGCTTCTGCCAGCGAGTTCCAAGGGATACTCGCCCATACTCGCGAGTTGCTCGCCCAAACTCGCCACAGCTCGCCTCTGCTCGACCAAGCTCGCCACAGCTCGCCTCTGCACGCCCAAGCTCGCTTCTGCTCGCCCAATCTCGCCTTTGCTCGCCTCTGCTCGCCTAAGAACGCCTCTGCTCGCCCAAGCTCGCCTCTACTCGCCCAAGCTCTCCTCTACTCGCCCAAGCACGCCTCTACTCGCCTCTGCTTACCCAAGCTTGCCTCTGCTCGCCTCTGCTCTCCTCTGCTGGCCCAAGCTCGCCTCTGCTGGCCCAAGCTTGCCTCAGCTCGCCTCTGCTCGCCCAATCTCGCCTCTGCACACCTAAGCTCACCACAGCTCGTCGAATGGTCTGTGGATAGCTGTCTTCTGGGGTACTTCTGATCTCGACGAATTACGGGTTATACACAATCCCAGCTTTTTTTGAGCTCGGCACGAGCTTGAAAAAATAATGTTGAACCCATTGTTCGGAGATATGACGCTGGAAGATGCACTGCGCGAGGTCCTTCCTAGGAGTGGAGCTCACCTGAAAGGGGGGAGAAGGTTGATACCTCATAGGAACCAAGTTAAACTGAACTGTAGAAGAGGTCGACACCTCGCAGGAGGAAGCTCAACTGGAGGTGGAAAATAGAGTCGACACCTAGCAGGAGCCGAGCTCAACTAGAGGTGGAGAGAAGAGGTCGACACCTCGCAGGAGCTGAGCTCAACTGGAGGTGGAGAGAAGAGGTCGACACCTCGTAGGAGCCGAGCTCAACTGGAGGTGGAGAGTAGAGGTCGACACCCTGCAGGAGCCGAGCTCAACTGGAGGTAGAGAGTAGAGGTCGACACCTCGCAGGAGCCGAGCTCAACTGGAGGTGGAGAATAAGGGTCGACACCTCACAGGATCCGAGCTCAACTGGGGGCCGAGAGAAGAGGTCGACACCTTGTAGAAGCCGAGCTCAACTGGAGGTGGAGAGTATAGTCGACACCTAGCAGGAGTCGAGCTCAACTAGAGGTGGAGAGTACAGGTCGACACCTCTCAGGAGCCGAGCTCAACTGGAGGTGGAGAATAGAGGTCGACACCTTGTAGGAGCCGTGCTCAACTGGAGGTGGAGAGTATAGGTCGACACCTCGCAGGAGCCTAGCTCAATTGGAGGTGGATAGTAGAGGTCGACACCTCGCTGGAGCCGATCTCAACTAGAGGTGGAGAATAGAGGTCGACACCTCGTAGGAGCCAAGCTCAACTAGAGGTTGAGAATAGAGGTCAACACCTTGCAGGAGCCAAGCTCAACTGGAGGTGGAGAGAAGAGGTCGACACCTTGCAGGAGCCGAGCTCAACTGGAGGTGGAGAGTATAGTCGACACCTAGTAGGGGCCGAGCTCAACTAGAGGTGGAGAGTACAGGTCGACACCTCTCAGGAGTCGAGCTCAATTGGAGGTGGAGAATAGAGGTCGACACCTCGCAGGAGCCAAGCTCAACTGGAGGTGGAGAATAGAGGTCGACACCTCGCAGGAGCTGAGCTCAACTGGAGGTGGAGAGTACATGTCGCCACCTCTTAGGAGCCGAACTCAACTCGAGGTCTAGAATAGAGGTCGACACCTCGCAGGAGCCGAGCTCAACTAGAGGTGGAGAATAGAGGTCGATACCTCGCAGGAGCCGAGCTCAACTGGATGTGGAGAGTAGAGGTCGACACCTCGCAGGAGCCGAGCTCAAAAGGAGGTGGAGAGTACAGGTTGACACCTCTCAGGAGCTGAGCTCAACTAGAGGTGGAGAATAGAGGTCGACACCTCGCAGGAGCCCATCTCAATTGGAGGTGGAGAATAGAGGTCAACACCTCGCAGGAGCCGAGCTCAAATGGAGGTGGAGAATAAAGGTCGACACCTCACAGGAGCCGAGATCAACTGGAGGTGGAGAGTAGAGGTCGACACCTCGCAGGAGCTGAGCTCAACTGGAGGTGTAGAGTACAGGTCGACACCTCACAGGAGCCGAGCTAAACTGGAGGTGGAGAGTAGAGGTCGACACCTCACAGGAGCCGAGCTCAACTGGAGGTGGAGAGTACAGGTCGACACCTAGTAGGAGCCGAGCTCAACTGGAGGTGGAGAGTACAGGTCGACACCTCTCAGGAGCCGAGCTCAACTGGAGGTGGAGAAAACAGGTCGACACCTTGCAGGAGTCGAGCTCAAATGGAGGTGGAGAGTACAGCCTGACAAACTGCCGCGGACGACTTTCGACACAGACGGCGCCCATTTCAACCTCCCCGACACGCCCATCGTCACGCCCGTGAGATGGGGCGTGACTGCCTCGTGGACATCCCCGAAGTCAACATCACCATCAAATCACTGGAAGAAGATGCTGAATTGTGCCGACACGCCCACTGTCATGCCCGTGATCGGGGGCGTGACCGCCACGTTTTCAGCCGTAATGTCACATCACCGTAAGATCACCGAATTCTGCTGTTAAATAGTGCTGACACGCCCCCCTACACGCCCGTGTCGGACGGCGTGTACTTAGAAATTTTTGCCTATTTAAAGTCAACTGCTGTATGAGCCCGGGGTTCCAATTTTTGAAATCATTTTGATGACTTAGGGCTGCTGTTGGAGTTGCTTTAATGCTATGTAAGGATATCCCCCCCCTACTTTTTAAGTTTGTTTGTTTAAGCTCCTGTAATCAACTTCTTTTGTTAATAAAATAGATATTTTTCTCATCCTTATATACTCTGAATTTTCTCTAATGACCTCCTTTTCATCAATTTTATATACTTTCATTTTCATAATGTGTGTGTGTGTGTATGAGCTTAAAATTGCAAAAATTATGTTTTAAAATGAAAATCTTCTTGTTTTCCTTTCAATTTTATCAAACTTTCTAGTTGTTACTATACCTGTTTTCCTTCTCACATTCTTTAAAATCGGTTAGACTTAGGGTTTTACTTTCATTTTCGGTTTTAAACCTTTTTAACCCGTTTTACAAAGCTTTAAAAACAGATTATGCGTTACTTTACATTTTTCAACTCTCAATTTTAGCAATTACAAAAAAAATATTTTTGCTCAAACAATTTTTATTTCCACTTTTTATTCATTTATGTCAAATTCTAACAGTAAAAATGTAAACGTTTTAATTTTTCGGGCACTTGCCTTTCTCACTTTAATTTGAAAACTTTTTGCTCAAACAATTTTTATTTCATCTTTTTACGCATTTCTACCACATTCCAGCGGTAGAAATGCAGTTGTTTTAATTGTTCAATAACTTTGTTTTTCTTATTTTACGCCCGAGTGCGTGCGTGTATGAGATAATATTTATCATCTTATTTAATTTAAGCAAGTGTGTGTGTGTGTATTTATTTATGTCGAGTGCGTGAGTACTTACTTTCAAGTAGAGTGCGTGTGTTGTTTTTATTTTCCGCCTACTTGCTAGGAGTTAAATGGTCGGACTGCATTTCCTGCCTACTCGTTTGAGTAGGACTTGTAATTTTCATTCTTTATTTTACCGCCTACTCACTTGAGTTAAATGGCTGGTCTTTCTTTATTTTTCTGCCTACTAACTTGAGTTAAATAGCTGGCATTTCTTTATTTTTCCGCCTACTCACTTGAGTTAAATGGACGGACTTTATTTCTCGCCTACTCGTTTGAGTAGGACTTGTACTCGCATTTATTTTCGCCTACTCGTTAAGAGTTAAATGGCGTGTCTTTATTTCCCTGAAAATATTTGAGAAATCTCTGTAATCGCATTTATTTTCTCCTACTCGTTTGAGTAGGACTTGCTTTCATTTCAGTCCTACTCATTTGAGTAGGACTTGCAATTTCCAACTTTTATTTCCCACCCACTTGTTTGAGTGGGACCTGGAAATTTCAATTATGCAATTTTCTCTTTTGTGTAACTTAGTTTTATTTCTATCTCTTGTTATATGTTTGAATGAGTGCGGGTGTGTTTATTTGTAATAACTTTTCTAATGTTAGGGTATTTTACTTTTCTTCTTATTTTCTTTATAACCTTTCAGCGAATAGTTTAGAATGCTCGCTTAACTAAAAATATAAGATATCCACATTCCGATGAGTGGCTAATTGCTTTTAGCCCTCGGTATCGAAGAGCATTGGGATATAAAAAATGTTTTAAATAACTAGAGGTCTTATTTTTCTATTTAATTAAAAACTTAAGGTTTACCCCGGGTTAACGACACGTAGAACCACATATCGATGTGTGAGCTCTATTTCCGTTATCCATACGCTAGCTAGCCGAGAGGCCGTGTGTAACACCCCCTATCCGTCGCATAGCATATAGAAATAGGTCCGGCCAGGGCCCGGCGCCATATACCACAGACAGACCGGGTAGTTACTCAATGGAAACCATCCAACCAATCGCAACGTCCTACACAGAGCATTCTAGAGGAAGCAGTTTAAATAGTTGCAAATAGAATAACCCAACAACAAGCACGAATGTCCACTAACAAGCCAAAAAGGAATGAAGTACATACACAAGTACTGGCCTTACAGCCTTACAAATGGTTTACTCATATTACATGTTTTCCATACCACGGCACACAGGCCGGTCATACATGAACAAAAGCAAGTAAACACTCCAATTAGGCCTTCGAGGGTCGGCTTCGCAATTTGGGCTTTAGCCCGCTATTGACCGCTTGGTCCAGCAGCACCTACAAGCAACAAAACACCGCACGGTTGTAAACAAAAGAAACGGTCAGCAATGCTGACCAAATTATAACGATCCCGCCACCAATTCGGGGCGGCGATGCTCCTTCCCTGCATTTTATTAGCATAACCAAGCAGTATAGTAATGTCACTACATCACAGACGTAGGATCACATGGCCACACACCCCGTGCACTCAGGACACATACTCGGTGAACCTGGTCAAAACTGTGGTCCCACCACCGCCACTTGGATGGCACCACATGTGAGCATTTGAGTCTTTTAGGCAGAAGTTATGACACTTAAAATCATCAACAGCCTATAAGCATTAGTCATGACACTTAAAATCATTGACAGCCAAAGACCCAACCTCTATGCCCTCGGTAGGCCTCAAAAACCGAACAACACAGAGCTGGAACGGTTCCACTGACCCGCTGCTCACTTGCCATGACATTTAAAATCATCGGCACGAGTTAAGTTTCCCCGAAGCCCGTGAATCGAACGCACAATATTTCATAACCCAGTTATGTACAAGTTGGCTCCAAGGCCACTAAGACGGCAGAATCACGCATCTGCCCAGTTTTCCGGGTGTACCCCGAGGTTACCCCCCAAGGCTCCTTGCTGCAATCTACCGCGTAGAAAACCCGAAAAACAACATTTACGCGGAGTCTTCTCCGGCCATTTATGCAATGCAACATCACCGATCCAGACCAACTTGTCCGGGTAGGCTTCATACATCATGCCTATATCTGTTCTCGATTACGGACTCTACATGTCAACAACAGGGACTATTCATGTCTACCCGAAGGAACGCCTCAAACTCACTGCAAACTCGCGAGAGCGGGCATTTCTATGCAAAAGAAGTAGTGCTTCACATGCTCAAGTAGAGAATCATTACCCTAGCGTTCTTCCTTGGCGCCATGGAAATGTAAGCAGATGAAAAGCACCGCACTCTCTTTGCCTTTATAGATTTGAAGTCGGCTCGCGATTTGGAGCTCTGAAACTCCTCCAAGGACTGGATCTAGACTTCTTCTTCCTCCTTTGCTCTCCCCTCTCTCTAAGATTTAGATAAAGAACTTACGGCAGAAGAATAAGGGTTTTGAAACCCTGTACTCGGGTATAACCAAACCGGGAAAAAACCACAGCCGTCGAATCCCACAAAAGGGAAATGCATGGCACGATCCAGGTCTGACCTGGACAAATGGGGCTAAGCACCGCACAGTACACCAATCTGGAGCAAGACACGTCCGCGACCAATTAAATAGTATCGGGATATTTAGTCAACTCCCGCCAAAACCCCTGTGTCGATAGTCCGTGTCGACAGAGTTAAACACGCCACAAAGCCTCGCGCTCGACGATCGTCGAACCAAGATCGTCTACCGCTGCCAGATCGTCGAACGGAGCTCTCTGGCCAAATCGTCGAACGCAACCAAATCGTCGAACGGAGATCGCTGGCCCGATCGTCGAACCCACGGTGAAAGGGGAAACTAGATCAGATATACTCTAGAGGGGGGTGAATAGAGTATATGGTGCTTTTAAAAACACAAAGAAAAACTTTTGCAAAGCTTTACAACAATTGTTGTAATAAGTGTAAGCAGGGAAGCAGAAATAAAACTAATCACAAACTAAGCTATGCAGAAACTAAGCACAAGAAAAGCTAGGCCAGAAACAAAAAGAAAACATGCAAAACCAGATGACACCAGGAATTATAGTGGTTCCCCAACTTGGGTACATCCACTCTTCTACCACCCTAGGTAGGAATCCACTGCAGGATGAGTTGATCAGGTGTCCTGGGCACCAATGAGCTTTTGATAAGGTGCTCAAAAACCAAAACAGATTTTTTGATCAGGTGTCTTGCCACCAATGAGCTTTTGACAAGGTGCTCAAAAACCAGATTCAAACTTTTGAAGGGAGTTTGAAAAACCCTTTACAGAGTGGTGGTGAGAGAGTGATGACAGTCTTCTCTTTTCTCAAACAACTGAGAAGACTAAGTGGATTGATTTCAAAGCTCCCCCTGAGTCCTTGATCTTCAGGAAGATGAGCTTTGCTGAGGGTGATAGGCCTTCGAAGATAGATCTCCAGCAAAAGATGATTTCAGCAAGCTGAAATGTTGAGTGTCTGGAGTCTTGAAATGATGTTGGCCTTGAACACTTTGAGAGCTGAAGAGATCTGAAGATTTGTTTGAAAGCTTGATCTCTTTGATGAGTGTTCTTCAGAATTCTTGTTGACAGAATATTTTCGAAAGAGTCTCTGTATATTGAGTTGTGTCCTGTTCTTGTCAATCTCTATATTTGATTCAAAAACATTCTCTCTTTTATTCTCTGTGTCTGAATAGGATATTACTCTGTCAAAGATAGCCGTTGGTCTGCATTGATTACAGCCTTAATTGCATAATTTCTTCTAAAGGAAAGTCCACTGATTTGTTCCTTGAAAAATCCCTTGAAACTTGCTCCAGAAGTAAATGAAAACGGCTGGCAGATCTTCTGAATTAAATGCAGAATAACTTCTATCTGATTTGAATTTGAATTCTGAAAGATAACTGAAATCGTCGAACTGAGCTCTGCTATCGTCGAGCTGAGCTCAGCGACCTGGAAACTGCAAGCAGCAACATAATCGTCGATCTGAGCTCAAAGATCGTCGAACTGAGCTCAGAGATAAGGATCCAGTGCAGAGTCAAAATCGTCGACCTGAGCTCACCGATCGTCGAATGGAGTTCGACGATATTGCGAAGTTGAGCTCAGCGATCGTCGAGTGGAGCTCGACGATATTATGAGGTTTGAGCTCAGCGATCGTCGAATGGAGCTCGACGATCTGCAGAAGTTGAGCTAGACGATCGTCGACCGGAGTTCGACGAATCGTCGTGCTGAGCTCGACGATTAGACTTAGTCTCCAGAAAAACTTGGTCTTCAGGGCAGCTTCCAAACCTAGACTCCTGATCCCTTAGACTCAATTCTAATTGACCTATTAAGCTATACAGAAGGTCAAACACAGATTCCTAGAGACATAGTGATCCTGACCCAAATTAGTAATAGGGTGTTCCAACAATCTCCCCCTATTTGGGTTAGGAAAACTATTTACAGACTTTGGAAAATCAAACAACATCATACAATCAGAAAAACACAAAAACAACAGTAGCTAGACATTACAGAACCATCACACAGATATATATATATGATATCCAGAAATCAGTCAGAAAAACCAAGAAATGTCACCTTACAGAGTTACTTTTTCTCTTTGCCTTTTACCATCTTGATTTCTCTGTTAGGATTTAAAGCTTCCTGTTTGGATCTGGTGTCATCAGCTGCACCCAAATAAATTTGCTTAAAAGCCCTGGGAACCACTGCAGCTGGATGCAACTCCATGTACCTGTCTGCATCAACAAATTTACTGGAGGCATATCTTTCTAGTTCTTTCTGTCTTTGTTCTGACATTGTAGATATATTGGAGGTGTCTAGGCCTTGCTCTCTGGCTTTCTTTATCTGGTCTAAAGCAGCCAACTCTTTCATTCTAGCAGTCCAAGCAACAGGATTCTTCTCAGGGTCCTCAAATGGAACAGGTGGCTCATACCTGTTGGAAGAAGTATCTTGAGGAGTCCTGGCAGTCACAGTTTCTCTGAGCTTATAGGGGAATGGACCTGAAGATGTATCAGAAGGAACATGTCCTCCCCTGGAATAAGGGTGCTGCCTGGAATGCCCTTTGGAGTAAACCTGAGTCTCTCTTTGATTTCCCCTGTATCCTCCCCTTCTAGAGTAAGAGCCCCTAGACTGGCTTTCCCTTTGATATGTTCTAGCATGAGGTTGGTAGGGAGCCTGGCTTCTAGCTGGGCCTGAACTTGCAGAGCTGCCACCTGCACCTGCATCAGGTGGAGGTGGTGGAGGAGGATGAGGGTGCTTGAACTGAGTGGAACCTTTCTCATACTTCCTTTTCTTCTTCATAGCCTTTAGCTGATTCTTAGAGAACTGCATCCAATGCTCAGAAATTGGGCAGTTGTGCAGAATATAGTAAGGAACATCATTATCATCTCTAACTTTGGCAGGTGGAACCCTCTTCAATGCCTTACTTCTTGCCTTCCTTTTCCTTGCAATGGTGGCAGAGGAATCATCAGAAGCAGTGTTGTAATCCTCAGATTCAGAGCTTTGAGCATCATATAAGGCATCAATCCTTTTCATCAAATTTCTTTCAGTTGAACAGCAGCAGATGGGGCAGAAGCAGAAGCAGAAGGAGCAACAGAGACAGATACATCAGCAGATATAACAACAGGTACTGGAGCAGCAGTAGAAGCAAAAGTGGTTATTTCAGGAATTATGGCAGCAGCAGGTTCAGAACCAACAACAACATCTACAGCAGGCTCAAAAACAACAGCCTCTGTCATCAGAGAATCCTAGGAAATGAGCTCATCAGCAGCAGTTGGAACATTGTCTTCTTCAGCAGCAACAACAATTTCAGAAGTAGATACAGCCTTGTCTTCAGCAGCAGCAGCAGTAACATCATCAGAAGCAACAGTCACTGAATGAATAAAAGCAGAAATGATACTGGGGTCACAGCATGAGAAGGGCACCAGAGCCTTGGACAGATCTTAGGGGCTGGACAGCATTGGGCTCTGGGAGGTAGCTGAAGTATGCAGTATCAAATGCAGAGAGCAAAGACCCTAGGTCAATTGCTAAGACTGCAGTAGGAGCAGCAACTGGAGCAGAAGATACAAGCACAACAGCAGCAGCAGCAGGAGCAGAAGCAGAAGCAGCAGCATGAAGGCTGGCTTCATAAGGCATCTCCCCCTGCCTGGATGCAGATACCTCTGTATCAAGGCACACTGCTGGTGGGGCTGCTTGAGGAATGAGGGAGGAAAGCCTGGCAGACAGGGCTGCCACTGACTGTTGTAGAGGAGCTAAGGAGGCCTCCATGAGAAGAGAGAGCCTGGGGGCCAGTAGCTCATACAACTTGTCAGCTAGGGCTGGCAGATCTACATGCTCAATGGCAGGAGCAGAGGTAGAGGGTATTGGGATGGCTGAGGATACTGGAAGTGGAGTGCTGGATGGTGAAGGGATAGAGGGCTGAGGTGTGGGAATTGTGGAGATGGAGGACAAGGGTATAGATATGGATGGAGTGAATGATGGTTGGTCAAGGATGTGGTGGAGTAGATCTTGGAAAGATGTTGAGGAGGAGGGAAGTCTGGAGGAGAAGAGGGGGAATCATCCATGTAGGATTCATCCAGAAGTTGGAAGGATGGTATGGATGGGGATGAGGTGACATCTGGAGGTGGATATGAGAATAATGGGTGGAAGTGGTCAACTGGAGGTGATGAAGTGGTTGCTGGGGATGGAATTGAGGTTGGAGATGGGCTAGAGATGGTAATGGGGGATGAGGCTGGAATGGTGGATGGAGCTGGAGGTAGGGTTGAACTTGGAGGAGGAGGAGAAGCAGCACTAGCAGCAGGCAGGTCTTCTGCAGGTGCAGAGACCTGGGGTGGAGTAACTCTGTGAGTCCTAGTGCCTGAAGGGGCAGCTGAAGAGGGCCTACTGGGCTTGCTAATCTGCCTGTCCCATTTGCCAAAATGGGCACAGGTGAGTCTCTTGGAGGCATTGATGTGCACTCCAGAGGAGATCAGCAGAGTAGGGCACTTAGCCTGAAGGAAAACTCCAAGGATTCTTCCAAAATTTACAAAGCTTTTATTTATTTTCTTCTTTATCAGGTCAAAGAAGACCTCTCCCCAATTCAGATTTTTCTTATCTACCAGAGCTCCCATGAGGCAGAGCTGATGTCTGGAGATGGTGTCATGTGCAGAATGTTTGGCCAATAGGACCTTGCCTACAACATCTGCCAGAAACCTGTATTCAACTGACAGGTTCCTCTTAAACAATTTGCTAGGGTTTCCCTCAGGATGACCCATCCTGGCAAGTATATCAGTAAACCCTTCTCCAGAAAGTTCAGCAGAGTCATCTCCATTTCCATTCCTTTATTTCATCTGAGGCAAGTTTGATTCTTGTGGTCATGAGGACAGACAAATGTTGATCCTTGAATAGACTCAGGATGTCCTGGAAGATTTGATCAGTGGTGTTGAAGGAGTCCAAATCGATGTCAAACCCTGCATCAAACTTCATGGCGGCGAGGACAGCAACTGAGACGGCCATGGTACCTGCAAAAACTTAACAAACAAAACGACCAAGGTAGAACTGTTTGGAGGGAAGAAAATTTCTGCAGAGAAATTGAAAGCGCAAGAGAGAACGACGGCGAAAAATGAGTTTTATATTAGGGTTCGACGCAGAATTGGAAAGATCGTTGAACTCAGTTCGACGATCGAGGCTTCTAAAGGAATCTGAAGAGACTCCAACATCGTCGATCTCCGTTCGACGATCTTGGGAAGCGTCGAGCACCGTTCGACGATCGTTCAGGGAACAAAATCGTCGAGCGCCGTTCGACGATCGTTGACCGAAGGAGACAGTTCATGCTGTCTGAGGGGCGCTGAACTCAGTTCGACGATTCTGGAAATCGTCGATCTCCGTTCGACGATCTTTGGGGAAATCGTCGAGCACAGTTCAGAGATCAGAAAATCCTAAATACTAAGAAAAATCAGAATTTTGCCTAGTCTTGGTCCATTTTTAGCTTTCAAAATCTTGGGGATTATTTAAGACTTCCTCCATCTAACATTCCTAACTGATCTAGGAAGAAAGTGTGTTTCTTTTCATCCAAAGGCTTGGTGAAAATATCTCCCCTTTGTAAATCAGTTGGGATATACTGCAGTTCAATTTTGTTCTTTTCAACATTGTCCCTTAAGAAATGATGCCTAATCTGTATGTGTTTTGTCCTACTATGGAGGACTGGATTTTGAGCTATGGAAATAGCACTTGTATTGTCACAAAAGATTTTTGACTTCTCTAAGTTGTAACCATAGTCTAGGAGTTGATTTTGAATCCACAATATTTGTGAATAACAACTGCCTACAGCCATATATTCAGCTTCAGCAGTTGAAGTTGACACAGATGTTTGTTTCTTACAAAACCAGGAGACAAGTCTATCACCAAGGAACTGACAAGTTCCACTGGTGCTTTTCCTGTCAATTCTGCATCCAGCATAATCAGCATCAGAGAATCCAGTTAACTCAAATGCTGAATCTTTTGGATACCAGAGACCTAGATTTGGACAACTTTTAACATACCTAAGAATCCTCTTTACTAATGTGAGGTGTGACTCTCTAGGGCTAACTTGGAATCTAGCACATATACATGTAGCAAACATTATATCTGGTCTACTAGCTGTAAGATACAGTAAATAGCCAATCATTGCTCTATATGTTGTCTGATCAACAGGTTTCCCATGTTCATCAGCATCCAGTACAACATTGGTAGGCATGGGTGTTTTCATACAAGATGCCTCAGACATACCAAATTTCTTAACCAGTTCATTAGCATATTTGGTTTGAGAAATAAAGATGCCTTCAGCATGTTGTTTGACTTGAAATCCTAGGAAGAAGGATAGCTCACCCATGCTACTCATCTCAAATTTAGAATGCATTAGGTTAGAAAACTTCTGCATAATTTTGAGTCAGTAGAACCAAAGATGATATCGTCTACATAAATTTGTACTAGTAGGGTATTGGACTTATGGGTTCTAATAAAAAGAGTTTGGTCTACTCTACCCCTTATAAAACCATTTTCCAAGAGAAAGCATGCTAGGGTCTCATACCATGCTCTAGGAGCTTGCTTGAGACCATATAATGCTTTATGTAGTTTGAATACATAATCAGGGTGAGTTGGAGAGATAAAACCTGGAGGTTGTCTGACATAGACTTCCTCTTTGATGTCTCCATTTAAAAAGGCACTCTTGACATCCATCTGATAAACCTTGAAGCCTTTGTGAGCTGCATAAGCTGGAAAAATTCTGATGGCTTCCAATCTTGCAACAGGTGCAAAAGTCTGGTCGTAGTCAATTCCTTCTTCTTGAGAATATCCTTGGGCAACTAGCCTTGCCTTGTTCCTTATTATTACTCCTTGATCATCCAGTTTATTTCTGAATACCCATTTTGTTCCAACAATGGAATGATCCTTTGACTTTGGCACTAGTTCCCATACTTTGTTCCTCTCAAATTGATGCAACTCCTCTTGCATGACAATGATCCAGTGTGGATCTTGCTCTGCATCTTGAATGGACTGAGGTTCAATTTGAGAAAGGAAGCAGGTGTGCAACAGGTTTTGGTTGACCTGATTTCTGGTTTGCACACCAGCTGAGAGTTCTCCAATTATTTGGGTAATTGGATGGTCTCTTGATGTTACTAAATCAACAGGGGGTGTTGATTGTTCACCAACCTGTGTTGTTGTTTCCTCTTGTGGTACAACAACTGGCTCTTCATGTTGAGCTTCAATGTGTTGAGCATTGATTTCATCTTCACTGCTTTCTTCTTCTTGAGCAACCTGTAGCTTGTTCATATCTTCAACTAGAGAGTGTTCCTGCAAAGGTTCTATGGTAGAAGAGATCTTCTCCTTGAAAGACATGTTAGTTTCATCAAAAGAAACATGAATAGATTCCTCAATTTTCAATGATGATTTATTATATACCCTATAGGCCTTACTGATCAAGGAGTATCCCAGAAACACTCCTTCATCAGCTTTGGCTTGAAATTTTGCTAAATATTTCTTATCATTATTGTGAATATAGCAAGTGCAGCCAAAAATTCTGAAATAGTCAACTTTAGGTTTCTTCCCTTTGAGTAATTCATAGGGAGTCTTTCCCTTCAGTTTATGTATCAGACTTCTGTTCAGCACATAGTTGGAGGTGTTCACTGCCTCTGCCCAGAAGGATAGAGGTAGATGAGCATCTGACAACAATATAGTGGCAGATTCAATAAGGGTTCTATTTTTCCTTTCAGCTACCCCATTTTGTTGAGGAGTTCTAGGAGCTGAGAAAGTATGTCTGATCCCTTCATTCTGACAGAACTCTTGCATAAGAAGAGAATCAAACTCTGTCCCATGATCACTTATGATCAGGGCAATGTGAGTATTGAACTCAATCTTTATACATTTGAGAAACTCTGTCAGACACTTAAAGTTATCAGACTTCTTCCTTAGAAAGAACACCCAAGTGAATCTAGAGAAGTCATCTACAATCACTAAAGTGTAGGATTTCCCTCCTAGGCTTTGTACTGTGATGGGTCCAAATAGATCCATGTGTAACAGATACAATATCCTAGTTGAATCACTCTTATTAAGTGACTTGAAACTGTTTTTAGTTTGCTTGCCTAATTGACAAGCCTTGCAGAGTCCTTCCTTCTTGTAGGGGCCAGAAGGTAGTCCTCTAACAAGGTTGTCCTTGGAGAGCCTAGCAATAGTTCTAAGGTTTAGGTGTCCTAATCTCTTATGCCATAAAACATTTGGTCTACAAACTGAATTGAATAAACAGATATCTATAGTAGTTGAAAGAAAATCTACTAGGTAGATGTTACCTTTCCTTTTACCTGTCAACACAGTTGTGTTGTCCTCTGACTTGATTTTGCATAAGGTTTTGCTGAAGGTCACCTGGTAGCCTTCATCACATAGCTGACTGATGCTGATTAGGTTGTGCTTCAGTCCTTCCACATATGCTACCTTCTTGAAGGTTACAGAACCAATCTGGACTGCTCCATAACCTTTAGTTTGTCCAAAATTGGAGTCACCAAAGATAACTTTGGGTCCAAGCTTGGCTCTAAAGGAATTGAGGTTGTCCTTGTTCCCTGTCATGTGCTTAGAGCACCCACTATCCAAATACCATTGCTGGTTAGATGTTGGATAGGTCTTCACCTGCACATGAAACAATTTACTTGTTTTTGACCCAGTTTACCTTGGCCTAGGTTGATAACCTCTAAATTCAGAAATGAAAGACATCCCTGGCTGACTCTTATATCCTTCAGGATGATATCTCCTTGGAGGTAAAATCCATTCAGTATAAGGGTTGAAGGTTTGGGATGAAGAACCCTCAGGATTCAATTTTGACTTGCCATTGAAAAAATTTCCAGAGCTCTGACCTCTGTTCGACGATCTTGGAGCTGAGTTCGACGATCTTGGGTCAGATCGTCGAGCTCCGTTCGACGGTCGACTATGGCTGAGGTCAGGTATATGGGATCGTCGACCAGCGTTCGACGATCTTGGCTTAGATCGTCGATCAGCGTTCGACGATTTGTCCTGAGATCGTCGAGCTGCGTTCGGCGATCGTCGATCTTCATTCGGCGATCGTCGATCTCCGTTCGACGATTTGTGCTGGATTTTAGTTTTCTGAGGCAGATCAGAATTTTTCCTGGCAACCTCTACAACTCCCTTTCCCTTGTCAGAAATGAACTTGATAGGGGTTGTTAGAACAATAGGTTGGCTGGATGAGGCACCCAAGCCCAGTGTACTGTTGAATCTTGAGTTCACTGTGCTTGTGATGTCCATCAGCTTGATGCTTCTCCCATTGAGAGATTCTTCAAGCTTCTTGGCCTCAGAGAGTTCACTCTTCAGTGAAGCTATCTGTTCCCTATAGTTCTCCAACTCCTGAGAGAGTTTGAGGTTTTCTGATTTTAAACCACTTTGTTCAGATAATTGATTTCTGAGAGAGATGATCTCTTTCTCAGACTTTAGCAGGTCTAAACATAGTGCTTTAAATTCAAATTTAAAATCTTCTGAAGTGAAATCAAAAGAGCTGATTACCTGATCTTCTTCAGGTTGAGTCTCTGAGTCTGATTCTGACTCCTCTTCCTCTGAGTTGTGTTGTGAGGCATTGATTGCCATCATGCAGAATTCCTTTTCCTCTGCATCATCGTCATCATCACTTGAGCTGGAAGAGGCTTCTGACTCCTCTTCAGTCTCACTCCAGGATTCAGCAACAAATCCTTTCCTTGTGTGCTTATTTCTGTTGGAGGAAGGTTTGCTACTCCCATTCCTTTTGGAGTCCTTCTCCTTTCTTCTTTCTTTTCTGTCCCTTCTGTCCTTGTTCTTGTTCTCTGGACAGTCAGGAACCATATGCCCTGGTTTCCTGCAACCAAAGCAAATGATGTCTTTGCTATTGCCAATGGACTTGTCATATCTTGGCTTATCCTGCTCCTTGTATGATCTTCTTCTGAAGTCCTTTCTGGCCATCTTATAGAATCTTTTGGCCAACAAGCTGAGAAGTTCATCATTGGCTGTTCCTTTTTCTTCAGGCAGATCCTCAGTTGCCTTGAATGCTATAGTCTTCTCCTTTCTTGTGGCTGGTGAAGCAGCCTTCTATTCTTCTTCTCTGTTCTTGATGAGTAGCTCATAAGATTTGAGCTTACCCAACAAGGCTTCAGTGGTGATCTCATTCAGACTTCTGGCATCTTTAATTGGCCAGATTCTTGAATCCCAAGTGCTGGGGAAGCACATTAGGATCTTGTCATTAAGTTCTGTCAGTGAGATCTCTTTGTCTAATGTCCTCAGTTCGCTGACAATTAGACTCAGTCTGTTGTACATGTCTCCCACTGACTCTGTTTCTCCCTTCTTGAAGTTCTCATATTGGGAGATGAGATGGGATCTTCTGTCCTTTCTCTCATCAGCTGAGCCAGAGACAATTTCTGAGAGCTTGTCCCAAATTTCCTTGGCTGAATTGCATTCAGCTACTTTTTGAAAAATGTCATCTGACATTGTCTGAGCTAAAATGTTCATTGCCTTGGCATCAGCTACTTTCCACTTTTTGATGTCAGCATCTGTTCCTGATGGAGGTGGAATAGCATTTGTGCTTGTGCCCTCTGGAGGTCTTGGACATACTGTCAAAACAGAATTAAAAATGTCTTCGTCAATAGAATTCATGTAGAGTCTAATCCTTGCTTTCCAAAGTGCAAACTTTGACAGATTTCACACTGGAGGTCTGGTGCTAGCATAATCTTTGTTTTGGGTCATGACTTGTGCAAGCTAAATCTAATAATGAAATATAAAAGAAGGATCTAGTTTGGGATCTTTGGGGTTCAGGTGTTAGCCTGTACAACCAAACAGATATGGTATGTTTAACCAACCTGGCTCTGATACCAATTGAAAGGGGAAACTAGATCAGATATACTCTAGAGGGGGGTGAATAGAGTATATGGTGCTTTTTAAAACACAAAGAAAAACTTTTGCAAAGCTTTACAACAATTGTTGTAATAAGTGTAAGCAGGGAAGCAGAAATAAAACTAATCACAAACTAAGCTATGCAGAAATTAAGCACGAGAAAAGCTAGGCCAGAAACAAAAAGAAAACATGCAAAACCAGATGACACCAGGAATTATAGTGGTTCCCCAACTTGGGTACATCCACTCTTCTACCACCCTAGGTAGGAATCCACTGCAGGATGAGTTGATCAGGTGTCCTGGGCACCAATGAGCTTTTGATAAGGTGCTCAAAAACCAAAACAGATTTTTTGATCAGGTGTCTTGCCACCAATGAGCTTTTGACAAGGTGCTCAAAAACCAGATTCAAACTTTTGAAGGGAGTTTGAAAAACCCTTTACAGAGTGGTGGTGAGAGAGTGATGGCAGTCTTCTCTTTTCTCAAACAACTGAGAAGACTAAGTGGATTGATTTCAAAGCTCCCCCTGAGTCCTTGATCTTCAGGAAGATGAGCTTTGCTGAGGGTGATAGGCCTTCAAAGATAGATCTCCAGCAAAAGATGATTTCAGCAAGCTGAAATGTTGAGTGTCTGGAGTCTTGAAATGATGTTGGCCTTGAACACTTTGAGAGCTGAAGAGATCTGAAGATTTGTTTGAAAGCTTGATCTCTTTGATGAGTGTTCTTCAGAATTCTTGTTGACAGAATATTTTCAAAAGAGTCTCTGTATATTGAGTTGTGTCCTGTTCTTGTCAATCTCTATATTTGATTCAAAAACATTCTCTCTTTTATTCTCTGTGTCTGAATAGGATATTACTCTGTCAAAGATAGTCGTTGGTCTGCATTGATTACAGCCTTAATTGCATAATTTCTTCTAAAGGAAAGTCCACTGATTTGTTCCTTGAAAAATCCCTTGAAACTTGCTCCAGAAGTAAATGAAAATGGCTGGCAGATCTTCTGAATTAAATGCAGAATAACTTCTATCTGATTTGAATTTGAATTCTGAAAGATAACTGAAATCGTCGAACTGAGCTCTGCTATCGTCGAGCTGAGCTCAGCGACCTGGAAACTGCAAGCAGCAACATAATCGTCGATCTGAGCTCAAAGATCGTCGAACTGAGCTCAGAGATAAGGATCCAGTGCAGAGTCAAAATCGTCGACCTGAGCTCACCGATCGTCGAATGAAGTTCGACGATATTGCGAAGTTGAGCTCAGCGATCGTCGAGTGGAGCTCGACGATATTATGAGGTTTGAGATCAGCGATCGTCGAATGGAGCTCGACGATCTGCAAAAGTTGAGCTAGACGATCGTCGACCGGAGTTCGACGAATCGTCGTGCTGAGCTCGACGATTAGACTTAGTCTCCAGAAAAACTTGGTCTTCAGGGCAGCTTCCAAACCTAGACTCCTGATCCCTTAGACTCAATTCTAATTGACCTATTAAGCTATACAGAAGGTCAAACACAGATTCCTAGAGACATAGTGATCCTGACCCAAATTAGTAATAGGGTGTTCCAACACACGACCCGATCATCGACCGCAGAACATCGACCAAATTGTCAACCGCAGAATGTCGACCAAATCGTCGACCGCAGAATAACACAGATCGTCGACCGTAGAATTGTGACCAGATCGTCGAGCGCTGCTCGACGATCGTCGAACCTAGAAAATTGCCTGATCAATTTGCCATATCTTTGAACAAAATCATCGAACCAGCTCGACACGCCCTGGGACACGCCCGTGTCCCAGGCCGTGTTCCTCCTGCCAAATTCCAAATTTGGCTCGGAACACCTCCCGTCGCTCTTTTGAGTTTTGGGGCATTACAACTCTCCGCCTCTTAAAAGAATTTCATCCACGAAATTACATAGAGGAAAGATAAGTACAAAATTAAATTATACCTGAGCGGAACAACTCTGGATACTCATCAAGCATAGTCTGCTCTCATTCCCAAGAGAGCTCTTCTCAGCCGCAGTTGTCCCAAGGGACCTTGACCATCCTGATCTCTTTATTGCGTATCCGCTTGACCTCCGAGTCTTCAATCCGCACGGGCTTGACCTTTGTCATCAACCCACTATCAATCGGCACTTGATCGACCGCGATCACTTGCATAGGCTCTTGTACCGCCTTCTGTAGCACCGATATGTGGAATACATCGTGTAAACCACTAAGCTCCAACGATAGCTTCAACCGATAAGCTGCTTCGCTAATCCGCTCCAGAACCTCAAACGGCCTAAGGTACCTCGGGCTTAGCTTTTTCAAGCGTCGTACCCGCGAGACACCCTTGAACGGCTTGATCTTTAAGTACACCCAGTCGCCCACAGCGAACTCCATGTTCCTGTGCTTAGCATTATAGTACTTCGCTTGCCGGTCCTGAGCGATAAGGAAACTCTCCTGAATGGTCCGCACCAACGAAGTAGCATCTTACACCTCTTGGCGTTTATACAACTTTGACTCACCCGTTTCCAACCAGGACAACGGCGTGCGACATCTTCTACCATAAAGGGCCTCGAAGGGCGCCATTTGAATACTCGCCTGGTAGCTATTTTTGTACGCAAATTCCACCAAATAAAGATGGTCTTCCCATTGCTTTCCAAAGTCCAAGACACACATGTGGAGCTTGTCTTCCATAGTTCTATTGACCCTCTCGGTCTGCCCATCCGTCTGCGGATAGAAGGCTGTGCTAAAACTCAGCTTTGTTCCCAACATTTGCTGCACAAGCCTCCAATCATTGGACGTGAACCGCCCATCTCGGTCACTCACGATGCTGCGGGGCAAACCGTGGAGCCGCACTATGTTATCCACATATAACTTTGCCAACTTCTCCACCGGATCATCCTTCCTATTCGGAATGAAATGCGACACCTTCGTTAGCCGATCTACGACTACCCAGATGGTGTCGTTCCCATTTTGCAACCTTGGCAACCCGTGCACAAACTCCATAGTGATGTCGGTCTAATTTCCACTCAGGAATAGGCAAGGACTTCAGAAATCCTCCCGGCTTTTGGCACTCCGCCTTCAACAAGGCGAATGTTTGGCACTTTGCCACGTAGAGCACCACATCCTTCTTCAAACTCGGCCACCAAAACAGTTTCTTAACATCGTGGTACATCTTTGTGCTCCCCGGGTGAATCGAGTACTTGGTATGGTGCGCCTCGTACAATAACTCCACCCGCAAACTGCCCACGCTTGGGACGCAAAGACGACCGTCTTTCCAAAGCAATCCATCCACAACTTCATATTGGGGATTTGACACATCCAGAGCCTCTATCATGAGTTGCTTCATGTGGCCATCCAAATCCAACGCATGTCGAATCCGATCAGCCAGGTCATATTGAACTTCAGTCCAATTCAAGAGTGCTTCAACACTTGACTGCTTATCTACACAAACAATCTCCAACTCCTCCAACTCCCGAACCAACCTCTCGCCATGGATCGACATCCAATTTGCTTGAGCTGGGGCCCGGTGACTCAACGCGTCCGCAACTGCATTACCTTTACCAGGAACGTAGTGGATCTTGAATGTATAGTCACCCAGGAACTCCATCCATCTATGCTGTCGCATATTCAGATCTTTCTGATCAATCAAATACTTCCGGCTCTTGTGATCGGTGTAGATATCAATCTTCACACCGTACAAATAATGCCTCCACAGCTTCAAGGCAAAAATCACGGCCGCTAACTCCAAGTCATGGACCGGATAGTTCCTCTCGTGCACCTTTAGTTGTCTCGAGCCATATGCTATAACGCTTCCATGCTGTAACAACACACAACCCAAACCACTGCCTGAAGCATCGCTATAAATCTCATAACCTTCGGTCCCACTCGGCGAACTCAGCACAGGCGTCGTGGTCAACCAAAATTTCAACTCCTCAAAAGCTCGCGCGCACTCCGGCGTCCAAACGAACTTCTGCTCCTTCCTCATCAAAGTAGTGAGAGGTAACGCTATCCGCGAGAAGTTCTATACGAAGCGCATATAATAGTCGGCAAGCCCCAGAAAGCTCCGGACTTCCGCTACCGTAGAAAGCTCAGGCCACTCCCTTATCGCAACAATCTTCGACGGATCCACTGCAATACCTTCCCTACTCACTATATGACCGAGGAACGCCACTGAGGACAACCAAAACTTGCACTTCGAGAACTTGGCGTACAATTGATTCCTCCTTAGCGTCTCCAAAACCAAATGAAGATGCCTGAAGTGATCTTCCTCACTCTGCGAGTACACCAAAATATCGTCGATGAAGACGATCACAAAATGGTCCAAGTACCCCCTGAAGGTCCTGTTCATCAAATCCATGAACACTGACGGCGCATTAGTCAGCCCAAACGGCATGACCGTAAACTCTTAATGCCTGTATCTCGTACTGAACACGGTCTTAGGGATATCACTCTCCCTTATTCGCAGCTGATAGTACCCGGACTTGAAGTCCAACTTTGATTACACCGTCGACCCGACTAACTGATCGAATAGATCATCAATCCGGGGGATCGGGTACTTGTTCTTTTCTGTCAACTTGTTGTGGTCCCGATAATCAATACATAGCCTCAAGCTTCCATCCTTCTTCTTAACAAAGAGGACCGGCGCGCTCCAAGGTGAAGAACTTGGATGCACATACCCTTGCTCCAACAACTCTTGCAGTTCAACCTTCAGCTCCGCCATTTCCTTAGGCGCTAGCCGATATGGAGAGCGTGACACAGGCTTTGCACCTGGTATGAGCTCTATCATAAAATCTATCTCCCGCTGCGGTGGGGCTCCAGGAAGATCGCTGGGGAACACATCAGGGTACTCCGATACCACTGAAATACTATCCAAAGCGGGCTTAGGCTTTGCAACCTCCACTAGTGTAAAGAACAGTTCTGCACTGGCATGAACCGCCTTCACCACCTAAAAAGCAGACATCAACGTCTTGCTCGACCCCTTCAAGCCCGTGAAAGTCATCTCACGACCTGCCCCCAGCTTGAATTCCTTGCTACCGCAATCAATATAGGCTCGCTACTCCGAGAGTGAGGATGAAGTCCGAAAACTTAATGCGGTTAAAACTCCAAAAAGAGGTGAGGATGCGCGGCGCTCCGGGCGATTTTATTTAAGAAAGGCGGAAGTGGTTTTTTATTTAGAAAATGGGGCGCACGTATTTTATTAATTTGAATATAAAAATGTGTGATCGAGTTTTAACGAAAGGAGGCAAGTGTACCTATCATGAGTAGTACAGGATATTCCGGGTGGAATATCGAGGTCGTATTGTTCTCGGGGATGATTCGTTTATTTCAACTCTTCCCTGAAGGGAACTATTATTTTACCGATAATTACTTGTCGGGTAATTTATATATATAATAAAAAAGGCAATAAAAATGAAAGCATAAAAAAGGTGGAGTTGATGAAGAGCTTAGCTCGATGGCACCGAATTAAATTCGAACTAAAATAGACTTTTAATAAAAAGAGATCCTAAGTTTCTAACTAATTAGGGCGCAGACTTGGCCGTGGAGGCTCCACTAAAATGAACTCACCTATCTCTAGGACTATCGCTCACCTGAACATTAAGACTATTCGATCGGGCTCTCGTCCGACGAAGGATTCCTCTTAATGCCCGCATTACGCTAAGAACCCCGCTATTGGGTGGGGAACCCAATCCGGTAGAGGTGGCGTGCCTCATCTCTCGAGGGTTAGTGCAGAACTCCATTTACCAAGGGGTGATCGGTCCATATGTACAGCCTCTCAGCTAGCTAGCATATGGACTACGGAAATAGGTCCCACACATCGATTATGTGGTCCTAAGCATCGTAAACCCACTGCAAACCGTAAGTGTTTTTAATTAATTAGAAAAATGAGACCGTTAATTATTTTAAGTTATTTTATCTGTCCCAATGCTCTTCGATACTGAGGGCTAAGAACGTTAGCCACTCATCAGAATGGGGACGACAGTGCTGAAAAAGCAGAAAATGAAAGCAGTAAAATAAAGCAGGAAAATGAAAGCAGTAAATGGAAAGCAGTAAATTGCAAGTCTTACTCAAACGAGTAGGACTGAAATGAAAGCAGGAAAATTGCAAGTCCCGGCTCAAATGAGTGGGTGGGAAAAAATAAAGCGAGTCCTACTCAAACGAATAGGAGAAAATAAATGCATTTAAAGGTCCATTCCAATTATTACAATAAAGACCGGCCATTTAACTCAAGTGAGTAGGCGGTAAATAAAATCCGGCCATTTAACTCCTAGCGAGTAGACGGAAAATAAAAGCTAACACTCACGCACTCGACATAAAATTAAAACACACCCACTCTACAGAAAGTAAACACACTCTACTGGAAATAAAATACCCACACACACGACAGAAATGTAAACGCACACGAATCCTACTCAAATGAGTAGGAGCAAATTAAAGCACGCCATTTAACTCTTAACGAGTAGGCGAAAATAGATGCAACAGACCCACGCACTCTATAGAATTGAAAGAAAGCAATTTAAAGCTAACTCATATACGCACGCACACGACAAAAAAATAGGAAAAACTAAGTGACCGAAAAATTAAGACAACTACATTTTTACCGATGGAATGCGGTAGAAATGCATAAAAAGTGAAAATAAAATTTAAAGGAGCAAAAAAGTTTGCAAATAAACGAAAAGTGCAAGTGCTCGAAAAATTGAAATGATTACATTTCTAACGATGGAATGCGGTAGAAATGCGTAAAAAGAAGAAATAAAATTTAAACGGGCAAAATAATTTGAAAATAAAAGTGAAAATGAGAATGCTCGGAAAATTAAAACGATTACGTTTTCATTCTTATAATTTTATAGAAATGCATAAAAAGTGGTAATAACACTAAAAAAGAACGAAAATTTTTACAACCCTAGAGAGCCTAAGTTAAAGAATTTGAAAACCACCTTTTAAAACATTTTTATAAACTCATAGGAATGAAAAAAAAAGTAAAAAGAATAAACTAAACCTAAACAAGTTCGGTGCATGAAAATAAAATTGTGAGTACAACAGCAAGAAAATTGATAAATTCCTAAGTTAAACTAGTTACAAAAGCTAATAAAAAGCACAAAAAAGGGAACGAAAAATTACTTAAGGTAGGGCGCTGTGGCGGATTTTCATACAACATAGAGGAGAAAATAAACATTTCTATTAAGGAAAAAGTTGTTACAATAAAGCAAAAAACAAATACATAAAAGAGGGGGGAGAAAGTTCCCTTACAATGCATAAACAGCCCCCAAGAACAGCCCTAACCTAAGCAAAGTGGTTCAAAAAGTGGAACAGCAGCTCAAAACAGAAGGGGTCAATTTATAGGAAAAACTCCATGGTACACGCCCTTTGACACGGGCGTGTCAGGGGGCGTGTCAACACTATTCACAGTTGATTTCGGTGATCTGACGGTGATTTGGTGTTGCGGTGGAAATCGCGGCGGTCACGCCCCAGGTCACGGGCATGACGGTGGGCGTGTCGGGGAGGTTGAACTGGGCGCCGTTTTCATCGAAAGTCGTCGACGGCTGTTTGTCGGGCCAGGTGGCGGGGTCACGCCCTAGGTCTCGGGCGTGACACTAGGAGTGTCGGGTTGGCTCGACGAACGTCGAGCGAAAAACGTCGAGCGAAAAACGTCGAGCGGATGGTCACGGGCTTGGGTCACGCCCCGTATCAAATGATACGGGCGTGTCGTCAGGCGTGTCAGCTGGGTCGACGATCGTTGAGCGTGATTTCGTCGATCTGGATGGTCAGGGGCATGGGTCACGGGCGTGACTCGGGCGACACGGGCGTGATATGGGCGTGTCACGCTATTTCTTCAAAAATTGTTCATTTCTCAGGATTTTGATGTATCACACCCTGGTCACGGGCATGACCAACAGTATACGGGCGTGTAGTCCGATTTTTTGACAATTTTTCCTGAAAAATTCAGGAAACAAAAATAACTCTAAGTTAGAAAATATTTACAAAAAGGAAGCAATTTATTAAGGAAAAAACAACTAAAAATAACAAAAAGAAACTAATACGTCTTATTTAATGTATATAAAAACACGTATATTTACAACTCATCAAATACCCTCATACTTAAGCTTTTGCTATTCCAGAGTAAAAGTTGGAGATGAACTTATAATGAATTAAGGAAATCCTAAGTTTATCTACCGCTTGACTTAATTGAAAGAAGGATCTAAATAAATATCCAGGGTTTTAGAGTTAAATCCCAAATTATGCCAAAAATTTAAATAAAGGAAGAGTTTCAGCAAAAGACTTCTGATATGATCGAGTAGATAGCAAAAAATTTTATTTGTTAAGCTAACAAAAGTAGATTGGATTTATGAAACTGTAGCTTCGAAAAATTAAAGGAAATAATTTAATTTACAAATTATGCTCTCAAAAAGATTTTAAAAATAATTCTAGAAATTTTTTGAATTTGGCGGAGGGGGATATCGTGGTATATGAAGAAGGCTTAGAATTTTTAGAGGCGAGCGTATATTTTTTCGCCCGAACCTCTAATGATTTTTTTATAGATGTTAGGAAAACCAAATCTTATTTTCCATAAAATAATTTTTAACATCTTCATAATAATCCAATGTATACGTATAGGAGTAATGAATTTTATCCTCTTACTCTGTAACATATAATCTTTTCAAATATTGGTTGCCTATGTTTACGGAACGAAATCTTATTTCCAGTGACATAAGATCTTTTAAGATCGAAATCATGTCAAGTATGACATGAAAAAAAAGTGATAGGGTTGTTCAAAAATAAAACTAGATTTAAAAAATCTTTTGAGAGTAACCTTTATAAATTAAACATTCCTAAATTTCCAAAAAAAATTGGAGTTATCATAACTTGAAATCTAAGATTGTTATTTCTAACAAAATAAATATGCAACTAGTTAGATAAGTAGAAGTGGTGCTGAAAACAGGTACCTTATATAAATAAAAAAAGCATACGAAAATTTTTAAAACTTAACCCCAGATATCTAAATCTATCGATCTCCAATTAATAAACGAATAGTAAGCAAAGAATAATTAAAATTCGATTATAAATTAACTCGAAACTAGATTTTTGGAAAGCGAAAAGGGTTAAGAAATGGTATATTCGATTTTATTTGTTACATAATTTAAAAAACATTTTTTGGAATTTTTAGAGTTTTTATCATTTTTTTTATTTTGATTATTAACTTATTTTGAATTTTTTGTTTATCATCTTTTTAGGATTTTTTTTATCTTTTTAGGGTTTTTGTATTGTCAAATATTTTTGTTATTTTTTTTGTTTTTGTAGATAAGCTATTTACAAGAAAGAGGAGAGAAAACATAAATGTTATTTACCAAAAAGATAGTGGGGAAAGAGTGATTTTTTTTAAAAAAAGATACAAAGTAAAAACTCGAATGCAGCCCGCGAACAGACTCTTATTGAGGTGGTTGGTTCGATAAGTCGAACGCCGCGGGCGAGCAAAATGCGAGCTTTTACAAAAAAGAAAAGAAGAGGGGGGAAGAGAGATTTTTTTTTAAAATATTTACAAAGTAAAAGAAAATTTTTTTTCTAAAATTTTCGATGTTTTATGGATTTTTTTAGATTTTTGATTATAAAAATAAAAAAGAACAAAAATTTTTTGAGGTTTTAATTTTTGCAAATTTTTGTATTTTTGATGATTTTTGTTATAATTGCATAATATAAAAGTGCAGAAATAGAAAAATAAGAAAACACCCGCATACTTAAATCCAACATTGTCCCCCATGTTGCAATCTAAGTATGTGGAACAGTAATATACAAAATGAAATAAGGACAAAAAGAAAAAGGAAGGTAGAAGCTTCCCTAAGATGAGTTCGGGGAGGCCCATATGGAACCGTGCATTAATAATAAGAAATAGCAAAAAAAAGAACAACAAAAATGATAAACTCGGCGAAAAGATTGCGGGCGGTAAGGGGCAAGTGAGTGTGACTCGAAGCTAACGTCTTAGCTATAGGAGCGCTACAGAAATGCGGACCCCTAGCGTGCACAAGAGTGTAAAGTGCCGAAGCGACAAAAAAAGTTTTCTTTATTACGAGTGTTGTTTTTTTTAATAAAAGAACAAAATATATTCGAGAATTTTTTTGTGATGTTTTTTTTATGGTTTATAGACTTTTAGATTTTTAGTTTTTAGAGTTTTTAGTGTTTTTTAGATTTTTATTTTTTTATAAGTTTTATAGTTTTTATTTTTTTAGTTTTTTAGAGTTTTTAGATTTTTAAGGTTTATAGTTTTTCAAGTTTTTAGAGTTGTTTGATTTTTTTAGGTAGTTTTTTTTCGAAACGACGTCATTTTAATTTTTGTGTTTTTATTGATAATAATAATATAATAATAATTTGGTTAAGTTTTTTTTTTTTGGTTTTTTTTAAAGTAGTTTATTAGTATTATTATTAGTAGGTTTTTTGTTGGCCATTTGGAATTTTTTTTGATATTTATGTATATAGGTAAAATTAATAGATCTCCAGAATTCAAAATAACGACTCAAAAAAAATTTCCCCGGCAACGGTACCAAAAACTTGATTGATTATTTTTCGCATCAAGTCCGAAACCTTAATGCGGTTAAAACTCCAAAAAGAGGTGAGGATGCGGGGTGCCCCGGGCGATTTTATTTAAGAAAGGCGGAAGAGGTTTTTTATTTAGAAAATGGGGCGCGCGTATTTTATTAATTTGGATATAAAAATGTGTGATCGAGTTTTAACGAAAGGAGGCAAGTGCACCAGTTGTGAGTAGTACATGATATTTCGGGTGGAATATCGAGGTCGTATTGTTCTCGGGGATGGTTCGTTTATTTCTACTCTTCCCTGGAGGGGACTATTATTTTACCGATAATTACTTGTGGGGTAATTTATATATACTAAAAGGCAATAAAAATGAAAGCATAAAAAAGGTGGAGCCGATGAAGAGCTTAGCTCGATGACACCGAATTAAATTCGAACTAAAATAGACTTTTAATAAAAAGAGATCCTAAGTTTCTAACTAATTAGGGCGGAGACTTGGCCGTGGAGGCTCCACTAAAATGAACTCTCCTATCTCTAGGACTATCGCTCACCTAAACATTAAGACTATTCGATCGGGCTCTCGTCTGACGAAGGATTCCTCTTAATGTCTGCATTACGCTAAGAACCCCGCTATTGGGTGGGGAACCCAATCCGGTAGAGGTGGCGCGCCTCCTCTCTCGATGGTTAGTGCGGAACTCCATTTACCAAGGGGTGATCAGTCCATATGCACGGCCTCTCGCCTAGCTAGCATATGGACTACGGAAATAGGTCCCACACATCGATTATGTGGTCCTACGCGTCGTAAACCCACGGCAAACCGTAAAGTGTTTTTAATTAATTAGAAAAATGAGACCTTTAATTATTTTAAGTTATTTTATCTGTCCCAATGCTCTTCGATACTGAGGGCTAAGAACATTAGCCACTCATCGGAATGGGGACGGCAGCGGTGAAAAAGCAGAAAATTAAAGCAGTAAAATAAAGCAGGAAAATGAAAGCAGTAAATGGAAAGTAGTAAATTGCAAGTCCTACTCAAACGAGTAGGACTGAAATGAAAGCAGGAAAATTGCAAGTCCCGGCTCAAATGAGTGGGCGGGACAAAATAAAGCGAGTCCTACTCAAATGAGTAGGAGAAAATAAATGCATTTACAAGTGCATTCCAATTATTACAATAAAGACCGGTCATTTAACTCAAGTGAGTAGGCGGTAAATAAAATCCAGTCATTTAACTCCTAGCAAGTAGGCGGAAAATAAAAGCTAACACTCACGCACTCGACATAAAATTAAAACACACCCACTCTACAGAAAGTAAACACACTCTACTTGAATTAAAATACGCACACACATGACAGAAATGAAAACGCACACGAATCCTACTCAAATGAGTAGGAGCAAATTAAAGCACGTCATTTAACTCTTAATGAGTAGGAGAAAATAGATGCAACACACCCACGCACTCTATAGAATTGAAAGAAAGCAATTTAAACTAACTCATACACGCACGCACACGACAAAAAAATAGGAAAAACTAAGTGACCAAAAAATTAAAACAACTACATTTTTACCGATGGAATGCGGTAGAAATACATAAAAAGTGAAAATAAAATTTAAAGGAGCAAAAAAGTTTGCAAATAAACGAAACGTGCGAGTGCTCGAAAAATTGAAACGATTACATTTCTAACGATGGAATGCGGTAGCAATGCGTAAAAAGAAGAAATAAAATTTAAACGGGCAAAATATTTTGAAAATAAAAGTGAAAATGAGAATGCTCGGAAAATTAAAACGATTATGTTTTCATTCTTATAATTTTATAGAAATGCATAAAAAGTGGTAATAAAACTAAAAAAAGAACGAAAAGTTTTACAACCCTAAAGAGCCTAAGTTAAAGAATTTGAAAACGACCTTTTAAAACATTTTTATAAACTCATACTAATCAAAACAAAGTAAAAAGAATAAACTAAACCTAAACAAGTTCAGTGCATGAAAATAAAATTGCGATTACAACGGCTAGAAAATTGATAAATTCCTAAGTTAAACTAGTTACAAAAGCTAATAAAAAGCACAAAAAAGGGAACAAAAAATTACTTAAGGTAGGGCGCTGTGGCGGATTTTCATACAACATAGAGGAGAAAATAAACATTTCTATTACGGAAAAAGTAGTTACAATAAAGCAAAAACAAATACATAAAAGAGGGGGGGAGAAAGTTCCCTTACAATGCATAAACAGCCTCCAAGAACAGCCCTAACCTAAGCAAAGTGGTTCAAAAAGTGGAACAGCAGCTCAAAACAGAAGGGGTCAATTTATAGGAAAAAGTTCATGGTACACGCCCTTTGACACGGGCGTGTCAGGGGGTGTGTCAACACTATTCACAGTTGATTTCGGTGATCTGACGGTGATTTGATGTTGCGGCGGAAATCGCGGAGGTCACGCCCCAGGTCACGGGCGTGACGGTGGGCGTGTCGGGGAGGTTGAATTGGGCGTTGTTTGCGTCGAAAGTCATCGGCGGTTGTTTTTCGGGCTAGGTGGCGGGGTCACGGCCTAGGTTACGGGCGTGACACTAGGCGTGTCGGGTTGGCTTGACGAACGTCGAGCGAAAAACGTCGAGCGGATGGTCACGGGCTTGGGTCACGCCCCGTGTCAAATGACACGGGCGTGTCGCCAGGCATGTCAGTTGGGTTGACGATCGTTGAGCGCGATTTCGTCGATCTGGATGGTCATGGGCATGGGTCACGGGCGTGACTCGGGCGACACGGGCGTGACAAGGGCGTGTCACGCTATTTCTTCAAAAATTGTTCATTTCTCAGGATTTTGACGTATCACGCCCTAGTCACGGGCATGACCAACAATATATGGGCGTGTACTCCGATTTTTGGACAATTTTCCTGAAAAATTCAGGAAACAAAAATAACTCTAGGATAGAAAATATTTACAAAAAGAAAGCAATTTATTAAGGAAAAACAATTAAAAATAACAAAAAGAAACTCATACATCTTATTTAATGTATATAAAAACACGTATATTTACAACTCATCAGAGAGACAGTCCATGCCAAATATAACGTCGAATTCCACTAGCGGCAATAACGACGCTTGCAAATGGAACTCCTGGCTCCCAATTCGAATCTTCATGCCACAGATTCTATCCGCGCGCAGCGAACACCCATTAGGAAACAACACATCCAACTTGTCCTTTGCCATCGAAGAAGGTACTCTGATGCGCGATATGAATTCTTCGGACAAAAAGGAGTGTGAAGCTCCTATATCGAAGAGTGCTCTTGCCGGATTTTCACAAATCAAAACAAGTCCTAAACAAGCAGTGGTAAGGTAACATGTGCAGAACAAGTATTTAAAGAAATTTAACTTGCTATTAATTTAAATTTTACCTATCACCACATTTGCCTGTTTGATGGCCTCCTGTTGGCAAAGATTGTACACCCTCGGTTGGGCCTGAGCATAATGGGACGCGGTCGACTCCACCGCCTTGCCCTTTCCTACATATGTTGCTCCCAGATTCAACTCAGACTTTGGACGTCCACCTCGGCACTCACGGGCATAATGCCCCGGCTTCCCACAGTTGTAACATGCGCCCGGGGTCCGACCCGTAGTCGCCCCAGAAGCACCAGCAGAGGGGGTTGGACCCGAAGTCCTAGCTTTCTTGTTCCACTTCCGAAACACGGACTTTGAGGAGTTCGACACATTGAACTCCGACCTCTTATCACCGATGCTCTTCTTTGCTTGAACATTCTTCATATCCTTCTCCAAGGACCGGGCCGTGTTGACCAGGGTCAAGAAGACCTGCGTCATAGGCCCCAAGAGTAGTAGCATCAAATCATCTCTCAACCCTTTGTGGAATCGATTCATCTTACGCTCCTCATCCGCGATGGTGGAGCTAGCATACCGACTCAGTCGAGTAAACACGTGGAGATATTCATCCACGCTACTGTCTCCTTGAACCAACTTCAGGAACTCATTATCCAATGCTATCCTCTGCGCCGAAGGGAGGTACCTAGCCAAGAACAGTCTTGAGAACTCTTCCATCGAGACGTCTGTAAGTTGCCTACCTCTCAATAGATGCAGCTCCAATCCTTCCCACCAAAAAATCGCTTCACCGTCCAGAAGGAACGTAGCAATAGTGGTCATTTGCCATTCTACCGTCTCTGTTGCTGTCAAGACTCTCTTCACCCTGGAGAGCCAGTCTTCAGCTTGAGATGGGGTTCCCAACCCCGAGAATACCGGAGGATTAAAGCTCATAACATGTTTGAGCTGTCTCTCGGTTACCCTCCTTGGCACCACCAATTCCTCTACTACCTGTTCCACACTTCTCTGCTCAGCCGCTTGTAGTGGTACCTGCTCCATCGCAGGAGCGGGCTGCTACATTTGCCTTGTAGGTTGCGCATTGATCATGGTAAGCACTGCTTCGGCAACCAATCGTATGGTCTCAACCAATGGAGGTGTTGCAGGAGCATCATTTGGTGCACTGCTAGCCTCAGAAACTCGACGTTCCGACGGCCCCGCACCGCTTCTGGTCACCTATAGTGGTACAAAACATCATTAAGCGACCAAACAATATTTCAAACAGCAATTATAGGAACACGCAGGTTCCCCAAACACGTGTATTTTCATTCCTAAGTGTACATTAATGTGTTCTTTTTTGTTATAACAATGATGCACACACATGTGCTCACCACCCCTTAAAAAGAATTCGTCCACAAATTCATTTTAAGCCTGACCGAAACCAGTAGCCTGATACCAAATTGTAACACCCCCTATCCGTCGCATAGCATATAGCAATAGGTCCGGTCGGGGCCCGACGCCATATACCACAGACAGACCAGGTAGTTACTCAATGGAAACCATCCAACCAATCACAACGTCCTACACAGAGCATTCTAGCGGAAGCAGTTTAAATAGTTGCAAATAGAAGAACCCAGCAACAAGCATGAATGTCCACTAACAAGCTAAAAAGGAATGAAGTACATACACAAGTACTGGCCTTATGGCCTTACAAATGATTTACTCATATTACATGTTTTCCGTACCACGGCACGCAGGCCGGTCATACATGAACAAAAGCAAGTAAACACTCCAATTAGGCCTTCGAGGGCTGGCTTCGCAATTTGGGCTTTAGCCCGATATTGACCGCTTGGTCCAGCAACACCTGCAAGAAACAAACCACCGCACGGTGGCAAACAAAAGCAACGGTCAGCAATGCTGACCAAATTATAACGATCCCGCCCCCAATTCGGGGCGGCGATGCTCCTTCCCTGCATTTTATTAGCATAACCAAGCAGTATAGTAATGTCACTACATCACAGGCATAGGCTCGCACGACCACACACCCAGTGCACTTAGGGCACATTCTCGGTGAACCCAGTCAAAACCGCGGACCCACCACCGCCACTTGGACGGCACCACACGTGAGCATTTGAGTCTTTTAGGCAGAAGTTATGACACTTAAAATCATCAACAGCCTATAAGCATTAGTCATGACACTTAAAATCATCGACAGCCAAAGACCCGACCTCTATGCCCTCGGTAGGCCTCAAAAACCGAACATCATAGAGCAGGAACGGTTCCACTAAACCCGTTGCTCACTTGCCATGACATTTAAAATCATCGGCACGAGTTAAGTTTCCCTGAAGCCCGTGAATCGAACGCACAATATTTCATAACCCAGTTATGTACAAGTTGGCTCCCAGGCCACCAAGACGGCAGAATCACGCATCTGCCTAGTTTTTCAGGTGTACCCCGAGGTTAGCCCCCAAGCTCCCTGCTGCAATCTACCGCGTAGAAAACCCGAAAAACAACATTTGCGTGGAGTCTTCTCCGGCCATTTATGCAATGCAACATCACCGATCCAGACCAACTTGTCCGGGTAGGCTTCACACATCATGCCTATATCCGTTCTCGATTACGGACTCTACATGTACACAACGGGGACTATTCGTGTCTACCCGAAGGAACTCCTCAAACTCACCGCAAACTCGCGAGATCGGGCTTCCCTATGCAAAATAAGTATAGCTTCACATGCCCAAGTAGAGAATCGTTACCCTAGCGTTCTTCCTTGGCGCCTTGGAAATGTAAGCGGATGAAAAGCACCGCACTCTCTTTGCCTTCGTAGATCCGAAGTCGGCTCGTGTTTTGGAGCTCTAAAACTCCTCCAAGGACTGGATCTAGACTTCTTCTTCCTCCTTTGCTCTCCCCTCTCTCTAAGATTTAGACATTGAACTTACGGCAGAAGAATAAGGGTTTTGAAACCCTGTACTTGGGTATAACCCCACCGGCAAAAAACCACAGCCGTCGGATCACACAAAAGGGAAATGCACGGCACGATCCAGGTCTGACCTGGACAAATGGGGCTAAGCACCGCACAGTACACCAATCCGGAGCAAGACACGTCCGCGACCAATTAAATAGTGTCGGAATATTTAGTCAACTCCGGCCAAAACCCCTGTGTCGACACTCCGTGTCGACAGAGTTAAACACGCCACAAAGCCCCGCGCTCGACGATCGTCGAACCAAGATCGTCGACCGCTGCCAGATCGTCGAACGGAGATCTCTAGCCAAATCGTCGAGTGTAGCCAAATCGTCGAACGGAGATCGTTGGCCCGATCGTCGAACCCACGGCCCAATCGTCGAACCCACGGCCCGATCGTCGACCGCAGAACGTCGACCAAATCGTCGACCGCAGAATGTCGACCAAATCGTCGACCGCAGAATAACACAGATCGTTGACCGCAGAATTGTGACCAGATCATCGAGCGCTGCTTGAAGATCATCGAACCCAGAAAACTGCCTGATCGATTTGCCAGATCTTTGAACTAAATCGTCGAACCAGCTCGACACGACCTGGGACACGCCCGTGTCCCAGGCCGTGTGCCTCCTGCCAAATTCCAAATTTTGCCTGGAACGCCTCCCGTCGCACTTTTGAGTTTCGGGGCATTACAGCTTACACATGGACAGATCACCCCTGGGTAAATAGAGTTCCGCTATAACTCTCAAGAGAGGAGGCGCGCTAACTCTATCGGATTGTGTTCCCCACCCAATAGCGGGGTTCTTAGCGTACTGCGGGCATTAAGGGGAATCCTTCATCGGACGAGAGCCTGGTCGAATAGCCTTAATGTCCAGGTGAGCGATATTCCTTGAGATAGGTGAGCTCATTATTTTGAACCTCCATGTCCAAGTTTCCGCTTTAATTAAATTGAATCTTTAGATCTCTAGATATTTAAATCTATTTTTAATCCTAGGGTAATTTGATACTGAGTGTTATCTCTTCATCGATCTTTTATATTAATCTATTTTCGTCTTATTTTAATTAAAACCCTCAACTTACTATTTCGGTAAAATAATACTGTTTTCGGAGCAGTAGGGGTAATCAACTCATTCCTGGGAATAATACGACCTCGGTATTCTCCCGAATATCGAGTACTACTTGTGATAGGTGCACTTGCCTCCCTTTGCAAGCCCGTGGCGATCGACTCATCGAACCAACCACAATAAGAGTCTGTTCGCGGGCCAATCAAGTTTTTGGCGCCGTTGCCGGGGACTCTCTTTGAGTTGTTATTCTGAATCCGAAGTCTATTACTTTTACCTTTATTTCTAAAAAAACTAAAAAAAAAACTTAAAAACTTTTCTTCAAAATCCAAAAAAAGAAGTTTATTTCTACTTTCTATTTTAGGGTGTATGACCCGTGGACAGCCTTCAGAGTCCAAAAATTTGGATTTTGATCCTGAGATCGAATGCTCGCTTGCGCGTATTCGGTCTCAGCGCCGAAATCCCTCTTTGGATCCTGAAGAATCCATCGGAGAACTCTCTGCCGTTGCTATGGCCGACCCCAATCCAAACGCGGTCTTCGAGCGTACAATGTCATATTATGCCCCGCCAAATTTGGATGATACTGGGTCCAGTATTGTTCTCCCAACGGTGGCGAACAATAATTTTAAGATTAAATCGAGCGTTATCCAAATGATCCAAAATGCCGTGTAGTTCGATGGACTACCGGATGAGGACCCGAACGTTCATTTGTCTAGTTTTTTGGAGATTTGCGATACTTTTAAGATCAATGGCATCACTGATGACACCATTCGTTTGCGCCTTTTTCATTCTCCCTCAGATCCAAAGCTAATGCGTGGTTGAATTCCCTCCCCCGAGGATGTATCACAACATGGGTCGAGCATGCGGAGCGTTTCTTAACGAAGTATTTTCCGCCCGCCAAAACTGCAAAGTTACGGGCGGACATTTCTTCGTTCGTGCAGAACGATTCCGAGTCTCTATTTGAGACTTGGCAGCGCTTTAAAGAATTCCTCCTCAAGTGTCTGCACCACGCGCTGCCTGCGTGGTTGCAGGTCCAAATCTTCTACAATGGGCTTAACTATCAGATGCGTCAATCGATTGACGCGGCTGCCGGGGTACCTTAAATAATAAGACCCCCGAGGCTGCCCAAGATCTTATTAAAGAAATGGCTAAGAATGCCTACCAATGGAACGTCCCGCGGGGACGTCCCAAGCAGGAGGCCGGCCTCTTCGAAGTGGATGCCACTGCCCACTTATCCCTTCAAGTTGGAAGGCTGACGAAGCAGGTGCCGGAGATGTCTGCTGCATCCACCAATCCGCCTTGGGAGATTTCCCCTAATGTCGGCGTGGTCAATGAATTCGTAAACTATGTGGGAAATGTTGGGCGACCTTCCTTCAACCCCAACAACAACCCTTATAGCAATAACTATAATCCAGGTTGGAGGAACCACCCCGACTTCTCATGGAGCAATGCGAATAATGCGCAGCGCCCGCCCAATTCTTTCACGCCCGGATTTCTTCCGCCTCCCCCTCTTCCAAATTCCTCCCCGATGGAGGAGACGTTTTCTAAATATATCGCTTCAAACGAGTCAAATATATGGAACATCACCGGATCGCTAAAAAACTTAGAACTCCAGGTTGGACAGCTAGAGCGAATGATGTCCGAGCGCGCACTCGGGGCACTGCCGGGAAACACGGAGCCCAATCCGCGGGAGAATATCAACGCTATAACCCTTCGTAGTGGAAAGGAGGTGATCGATCCAAAACGGACTGATCCTCAGGTACATATTTCACCTCCGACCCCTCTTCCCCCTTCTTCGATTACGCCGCCGTTACAAATTTTAAATGAAAAAATTATTAAAATGCCCTTGCCATATCCACACAAGCTCGATCGTGAGCGTAAGGATGCGTAATATGAAAAATTTATTTTATTATTAAAATAAATTCATATTAATGTTCTCTTCTGCGAGGCAATCTCTCAGATGCCTAAATATGCGAAATACGTAAAACAACTTCTTTCCAATAAACAAAGATTAGAAAATATTTCGCTTATTTCTCTTAATGCTGACTGCTCAGCGGCTCTTACTAATAAATTGCCCCTAAAACGAAATGACCCGGGAAGATTCTCCATCCCGTGCCTTTTTGGCAATATATTAGTAAAATACGCTCTAGCAGATTTATGCGTGAGCATTAACTTGATGTCGTTCTCGCTCGTTCAAAAATTAGGTTTGGGCACTCCGGCCCCTACTAAAATGCGAATCCAACTAGCAGATCGCTCGGTTAAGTTTCCCATCGGGGTAGTGGAGGACGCACTTGTCCGAGTTAATAAGTTTATCTTTCCGATAGACTTCGTCATCTTGACATCGAGGAGGACACCGATGTACCAATTATACTCGGTCGCCCTTTTCTCGCTACCTCCCGCGCATTAATTGATGTCAGTAACGGTCATCTCCTCCTTCGAGTAGGAGATGACGAAGTTACTATCTCTATTAATCGCTCCATAGGAGACTCGTCATCGAGCGATGACTTTTGTTATAATTTAGACACATATCTCGGAGATTGTTCTTCCCCTATTTTTGAGTCTACTTTTTTAAATGATGATATTTATGCGCTCGAAAATTTTAACTGCGATGAGGATACCTCTATAGACTTGCCTTTTGAACCAATTGGTAAGAAAGACATAGGAATTAAAACCTCGTTAGAAGAACCGCCCTGCCTTGAACTCAAACCCCTACCCGATTCACTCAAATACGCATTTTTGGGAAAAGATGATTCCCTTCCCGTTATCATTTCTTCGCATTTGAGCGAATCGGAGACTTCCGATTTATTGTGAGTTTTGTTTAAACATCGCCACGCATTTGCATGGCAAATTTCTGATCTAAAAGGGACTAATCCGTCTTTCTGCACCCATAAGATTTTCCTTCTTAATAATTGCCGCAAAACTATTCAGCCGCAGCGACGTCTTAACCCAAACATGAAAGACGTCGTTAATGCTGAAATTATTAAATTATTAGATGCGGGGATTATTTATCCCATCTCAGATTGTACGTGGGTTAGTCCCATTCACGTGGTGCCCAAAAAGGGCGGTCTTACCGTAGTGGAGAATGAGCACAATGAACTCGTCCCAACTCGTACTGTTAAGGGTTGGCGGGTGTGCATCGATTATAGAAAACTAAATGACGCCACCCGTATGGATCATTTCCCACTACCATTCTTAGACCAAATTTTAGAGCGTTTATCCGATCATCCGTATTTTTGTTTTCTTGATGGATTATCTGGGTTTTTCCAAATCCACATTTCCCCCGATGACTATGAGAAAACAACTTTTACCTGCCCGTTTGGTACCTTCGCATATCAAAGAATGCCATTTGGCCTCTACAACGCGCCCGCTACATTCCAAAGATGTATGCTGGCGATCTTTGGCAAGCTGGTAGGAGACATTATGGAAGTATTTATGGATGACTTCTCTGTTTTCGGAAGCTCTTTCTCATCCTGTCTTAGTAATTTAGATCGTGTCCTCCAGCGATGCGAGGACACGCATCTCATTTTAAATTGGGAAAAGTGCAACTTTATGGTTCGAGAAGGTTTGGTTCTCGGCCATATGATTTCGTCTAAGGGGATGGAGTTTGATAAGGCCAAAGTTGAAATTATCGAAAAACTTCCCCCGCCTTCCAACGTTAAATCTATTAGGAGTTTCTTAGGGCACGCGGGCTTTTATAGGCGTTTTATTCAAGATTTTTCAAAAATAACAAAGCCGCTTACTCGCCTCTTGGAAAAGAAATCAAATTTTATCTTTGATAGCAAATGCGAGTTTGCCTTTAATTTCATAAAACAAAAACTTATCAATTCACCCATTTTAGTGGTGCCCGATTGGACCCTTCCGTTCGAAATTATGTGCAACGCTAGTGATATTGCCGTAGGCGCCGTTCTTGGCCAACGTATAAACAAATATTTTCATCCTATTTATTACGCTAGCAAGACACTCACTTCCGCACAAGGAAATTACACGACAACGGAAAAGGAACTTTTAGCCGTCGTATTTGCTTTTGATAAGTTTCGCTCCTATATCACGCTATCTAAAGGTATCGTATTTACCGACCATTCCGCCTTAAAATATTTGTTACCAAAAACGAACGCCAAACCCCGCCTTCTTTGATGGATCCTCCTCTTGCAGAAGTTCGATTTAGAGATCCGGGATAAGAGGGGCGCGGAAAATTTAGCCGCCGATCACCTCTCTCGCTTAGAAAATCCCTGTGCGGAAGCAGTCATCAAATCTGACATAAATGACAGATTCCCCGAGAAACGTGTAACAACCCCATCCGTTCATATGGTATATTCTAGAAGGTCCGGCCGGGGCCCCACAGTATATATCACAAAACAAGCGGTGAAGGTACAGGATGATACCAGAGTAGCGCATCGCACCTATCACAAATCATTCTAGCGGAAGCCTAGACTACAACTTGAACTCCTCATGAATGTCCAAAGATAAAACTCCACATTTTATACAATATAGGAATGTCTTACAACAAGTGAAAAGAGTTGGCCTTATGGCCTTACATTGCTTTCACACAGTGGCCTAAATCAATTGGCGCACAGGCCGGCCACATGAACAGAAACTACACAAAATAACACAGATAGCCTTCGAGGGCTAGCAGTAGTCGCAGCAACAGCAGCACGAACATCAGCCTTTATGCGTCCCGCTTGGCTCTCCAACACCTGTACAGGGACAATCCACCCAACAGTGGCAAACAAAAGCAACGGTCAGCGTTCAGCTGACCAAATTATAACGACCCTACCCCTTTTCTCGGGGCAGCGGTATTCTTCCCTGCAGGCATATCAAATCACACGTATGGCAATATATCTCATCAAAATGTGCTTTCATGCACACAAGCCATCACAACCGTTCGCCACCCGGCCCAACAGTCTGTGCACTCAGGGCACATTCTTGGTGTTCTGGCAAAGCTCTTGCCCACCACCGTATCGGGGTCACAACCCAATGGTAAATCTCTTGAGCATTTACTCCTTGGCGTGCAGCCGGAGTTAGTCTTCCTACACCGGGATGGCCCATAGCCCCCCATTGTGTCATGGCACGCAGGCCGAAGACTCTTGCTATGTGCTCCAACAGACCGCACCTTTTGATCTCACGTCGAACGGACATAGCGCAGGTCAGATCCTCCACCCCCCGTTGCTCAAATCGCCTTTCCTTCTACGAGTACCGCGTACTCATGGCTATATCAAAGGCGCGGGTCGGTCTTACCAATCCTGTTCTTGGCATTTAAGCCTGGGCATTTCTCTATACCCATTTTCTTAGCACAACAGCGGGTCTTTCCTGGGCCTCCCAGTACTTCCTGTGACTCTCTTCACAGGTGGACACCGCACAAGCACAAATGTCAGGGGTCTTTCCTGGCTATCATGCCAGTACATCCTGTTACTCTCTTCACAGGTGGACACCCTACGACATCAAGCATCACAAAAGGGCCTTTTCTGGTTACACAAGTACTTCCTGTGCCTCTTTCACAGGTTGGACCCAAAAACATCACATGGCTATTTCTCATGGGCTACCACCCCAGTACTTCCTGCTACTCCTTTTCGCAGGCATAACCCGTTGACTCCTTAAACTACACCTTATCACGGAGTCTTCTCCGGTTCGTATGCAACATCACCAATCCAGACCAACCTGTCCAGATGGGCTTCACACATCATGTCTATTCCGTACTCCATTTCCGGATCTATATGCTCACAAAGGGGATTTCAAGCATCCACCCAAAGATTCCCAAAATCAGCCACCTCTTGGTGGGGGAAATCACAAGATATGCCAAAAGGAAGCCTTCACATGGCTAGGAAGAAAAGTCGTTACCCTTGACGATCGCTTCGGTGCCATGAACGCAAAACTAGCTTGCACGAAGCACAAGAGTTTTTCCTCCGCAACGCCGGCTTCTGATCTCTTGTCGGTAAACCGCAGCACCACCAGCAGCAGCCCTTCCCCTTCTTCCTCCTTCTTCCTCTCTCTCTTTCTCTCCAACTTGAAGAAAGATCAAGGCCAAGTAAAATGAGAATAAGTTCTCAGTTTCGGCCTTTAGGAAAAAGAGGAAAGAAGCTTCAGCCCTTGGATCCAGGCTGCAGGAATGGACGGCCACGATTTTGCCAAAAACACTGATTTTGACCTGACACGGCCTGTGACACGGCCGTGTCCCAGGCCGTGTGCCTCAAGCGGTGGTCAACCGACCTATCCAAACCAGTGACACGCCCATGGGACACGCCCGTGTCGTGGGCCGTGTCACCAACACGCCTTCAGACATGCCCGTGTCTGTGGCCGTGTGCCTGGGCGAAAAAAATCCTAAAACATCCCGAGACTTCACACGGCCTGTGACACACCCGTGCCCCAGAACGTGTGCCCAGACATGGCACAAAGACACGCCCTGTCGAAATGCTTCGTCGGGCTGAGTTCGTCGACCCAACTTGACACGCCCTGTGACACGCTTGTGTCACAGGCCGTGTGCAACTTCTCGACACTCGACACCCACGTCTCGACACTCATGTCTCGACACTCGACGATCGTCGAGTAAAAGTCGTCGAGCACACGACACGGCCTTGGACACGCCCGTGTCCTGGTCCGTGTGCCCCCTCTCGACACATCGTCGAGTGAAAAATCGTCGACACCAAGATCGATCGTCGACACAACCTCGACACGCCCTGCGACACGCCCGTGTCACAGGCCGTGTCCTCTGACACGGCCTGGGACACGCCCGTGTCCCAGGCCGTGTCACCCAAAAATTTCCTGTTTCAGAAATTTGGACTGTTACAATCCTCCCCTTCTACAAGAAATTTTGTCCTTGAAATTCAGACACAGGAAAGGCAACAGTAACCAGCAAGAAAAAGTTACAACATGCAAAATTTTCTGTTACAACATCCTCTCTAGAGATTACAAAAACAGCTCAGGGAACTCTTCTCGCATGGGTTGCTCTCGCTCCCATGTCATTTCTTCACGGCCGCAGTTGTCCCACCGGACTTTCACCATGGCGACTGTCTTGTTCCGCAACTATTTCTCGGCTCGATCTTCGATCTGAATGGGTCTAACTCTCGTTGTTAGCCCATACTCCACCGGCACACGATCATCCGCGATCACTTGAGCTGGATCTTTCACGGCCTTCCGAAGCACCGAGATGTGAAATACATCATGTAATCCACCCAAGTCTGCCGACAGAGCTAGCCGATAAGTCGCTTCGCCAACTCGCTCAACCACTTCAAAAGGACCCAAATATCTTGGACTCAACTTTTTCAAGCGTCGAATCCTGGAGACACCTTTGAATGGTTTGATCTTCAAGTAGACCCAATCGCCAACCGCAAATTCCACGTTCCGGTGCTTGGCATTGTAGTACTTCGCTTGTCGATCTTGAGCAATAATCAATCTCTCGCGAATAGTCCGGATGGTTGAGTTTGCTTCATCAACCTCATTTGGTTTAAAAACCCGAGCTTCGCCCGCTTCTACCCAAGCCAAGGGAGTACGACACTTCCTTCCATATAACGCTTCATATGGTGCCATCCCAATGCTTGCCTGGTAGCTGTTATTATATGCAAACTCTACCATATAGAGATGATCTTCCCATCTCTTTCCGAAGTCAAGGGCGCACATTCGGAGCATGTCCTCCATGGTTCTGTTGGTACGTTCAGTTTGGCCATCCGTTTGGGGATGAAAGGCCGTACTGAAAGTCAACTTCGTGCCCAACAGTCGGTGAACTAGCCGCCAATCATTTGACATGAATCGCCCATCTCAATCACTTACGATACTCCGAGGAACACCGTGAAGCCGCACAATCTGGTCAACATATAACTTTGCCAAACATTCAACTGAATCATCCCGCCTGTTCGGGAGAAAATCTGCTACTTTTGTTAGCCGGTCAACAATCACCCAAATGGAATCATTTCCTCGCTGTGATCTTGGCAACCCGTGCACAAAATCCATGGAAATATCATCAAATTTCCACTCTGGGATCGACAGTGACTTCAAATAACCGCCCGGCTTTTGGCATTCCGCCTTCACCATCGCATATGTTTGTTATTTGGAGACATAAAGGGCAACATCTTTCTTGAGCCCTGGCCACCAGAAAAGCTTCTTCATATCGTTGAACATCTTTGTGCTCCCGGGGTGAATGGAATACTTTGTATAATGCGCTTCATACATCAGTTCTTCCCTCAGTTTCCCCACATTTGGGAAGCACAAACGTCCTTCTTTACGCAAAATACCGTCATTCCAGGTGAATTTGCCCTCTGGCCCTTCATTCACATAGCGTAAGAGATCTTCATCCAACTCTGTTGCCCGTCGAACTCGGTCCGCAAGGTCACATTGCACCTTGATCCAGTTCAACCATGCAGTGGCAGTGGAATTCTTGTCAACACAATAGATCTCTAACACCTCCAACTCCTGGATAAGACGTTCATCATGCCTTTGTAACCAATTCGCTCTAGCCGGAACCCTCCTACTCAATGCATCCGCGACAACATTCCCCTTCCCGGGAGTATAGTGAATCTCGAATGTGTAGTCCCCAAGGAACTCCAACCACCTTCGTTGTCGCATGTTCAAGTCTTTCTGCTCCAAAATATACTTTAGGCTCTTATGATCGGTATAGATCTCCATCTTCACCCCATAAAGGTAATGTCTCCACAACTTGAGTGCAAAAATCACCGCCGCTAGTTCCAAATCATGGACGGGATAGTTTCGCTCGTGCACCTTCAGCTGGCGTGAGCCATAAGCAATAACCTTTCCATTCTGCAGAAGAACGCAGCCTAAGCCGCTACCTGAGGCATCACTATAAATCACAAATCCATCGGTTCCACGTGGCGAAGACAACACCGGCGCCGTGGTTAACCGAATCTTCAGCTCTTTAAAAGCTCGTGCGCACTTTGGCGTCCAAATGAACTTCTGATTTTTTCGCGGCAGTGTGGTTAGAGGCAAAGCGATCCGCGAGAAATTTTCCACAAATCTTCTATAGTAGCCCGCAAGTCCAAGGAAACTCCTGACCTCGGCCACGGAAGACAACATTGGCCACTCCTGTATGGACCTTATCTTCGCTGGATCCACTGCAATGCCAGCTCCACTTACCACATGGCCCAAAAATGCCACTGACGATAGCCAAAACTCGCACTTCGAGAACTTGGCATAAAGCTGATTTTGCCTCAACGTATTCAACACCAACCGCAAGTGAATCTCATGCTCAACTTTGGACTTCGAGTACACCAGGATGTCATCTATGAACACTATCACAAATAGATCCAGGTACTCGCGAAAAATACGGTGCATCAGATCCATAAACACCGAGGGCGCGTTGCACAGTCCAAATGGCATGACTGTGGACTCATAGTGCCCATAACGCGTTCCAAATGCAGTTTTGGGAATGTCACCTTCCCGAATTATTAACTGGTAATAACCAGACTTTAGGTCCAACTTCGAATAGACGGTCGAGCCCACCAGCTGATCGAATAACTCATCAATCCGGGGTATCGGATACTTATTCTTCTCTGTCAGCTTATTCAGTTCACGGTAATCAATACACAACCGCAACCCACCATCTTTCTTCTTTACAAAAAGCACAGGCGCGCTCCAAGGTGACATACTTGGACGGATATAACCTTGCTCTAGCATTTCTTGTAGTTGAACCTTCAACTCAGCCATCTCTTTTGGCGCAACGCGATATGGCGAGCGGGCCACAGGTTTCGCACCTGGCACCAACTCGATCGTGAAGTCAATCTCCCGCTGGGGTGGTAGCCCAGGGAGATCCGTGGGAAACACATCTGTAAATTCTGCCACAATCGGAACCTCGCACAAAGTGGCCTTAGGCTCAACAGCCTGAATTAGTGCAAAGTAACACTCTGCACCCTTCCGAACAGCTTTGACTACCTAGAGTGCAGACATCAATGTCCCGCCCACTCCTCGCATACCCGCGAACTTTGTCTCCTGTTCGGTATTCTGGCCCAACGTGATTTCTTTGGACTGGCAATCAATCAAAGCATGTTGCTCCGCAAGCCAATCCATCCCCAAAATCACATCGAATTCCGATATTGGTAAAACAAATGCAGTTAAATGAAAATCCCGACTTCCTAACTGAACCGCCACATCGCAAGCTTGATCCGCAAGCATCCAATAGCCATTTGGCAACACCACTCTGACGTTATCTGTCTTTGCATGACTGGGTATCCCAAGCCGCGTAATAAACTCGCTAGACAGAAAAGAATGCGACGCACCCGTATCAAACAGTGCTCGCGCCAGCGTGTCCCGAATCATCACAAAGCCTATGACAAACATGTCACACACATAAACCACAAACATAGCGGTCCTAAGCAAAGCATACAAACCATAACATATGCAAAACTAAACTCATACCTGTGACCACGTCACTCTGCTTGATGGCCTCTTGCAGGACAAGATTGTAGACCCGGGGTTGCGCCTGCGAGGCAGAGGAATCCACCACCGCCTTTCCTTTTTCCGCATAAGATGCTCCCGGCTTCTTTTCACTCTTTGGCGGCATCCGACAATCTCGCGCAATATGCCCCATTCGACCAAAATTGAAGCAGATACGAGTATCTGGCTTGGAGGTAGCCCCTGACGTTGCTCCCGTTGCAACGGATAAAGGAGCTTGTCCACTGGGCTTGGACTTCTTGCCCCATCTCTTTTTATAAAATGGTTTCCCCGATCGGGGTGCCTTCCATTCCGGTTGCTCCACAGCCATAGCTCTCTTCCCTTGCACCCTTTTCATATCCTTCTCCAGCGCGCTCGCAGTGTCAACCAATGCTTGGAAACCTTGGTTCACTGAACTTGACACAAGGAACCTCAGCTCGTCCCTCAGTCCTTCATAGAACCTGTTGGACTTCCTCTGTTCATCAGCAAATATAGAACCCGCATACCACCCAAAGCGAGTAAATTCATGCAAGTATGCGTCAACACTGCCATCACCTTGGGTCAACCGTTGGAATTCATTTTCCATGGCTATCCGCTGAGCCGCAGGAAGGTGCTTCGCGAGGAAGAGTCTGGAGAATTCTACAATGGATACTTGGGTTAATGGACAACCCGCCAAGTGATGCAACTCCATCTCAACCCACCACAATCGAGCTTCTCCTTCAAGTAAGAAGGTAACTAAGGTCACTTTCTGATGCTCTGCCGTTCCAATCGTCGTCATCACTCGCTTGACGCGCGATAGCCAATCCTCAGCCTGCGTCGGAGTTCCCGCTCCCGAAAACGTAGGCGGATGGAAACTCATAAACCGCGTTAGCTGCTTCTCAGCTGCTCGAGGAGCCACATCCACGACAGGTTCCGGCCTTGCCACCACCTGTTCTGGCCTCACAGCCGCTTGTTCCTGCCTAAGTGGCTGGCCTTGGATCATGGTAAATAAGGCCTCTGCAACTAAACGCACATGTTCCGCAGACGGTGGAGGTGTAGGCACCGCGGCTGGTGCCGTACTTTCATCAGAACGCTGAGGCTCAGACGGCCCAGCTCCACTTCGTGTCACCTAAGGTGGACAAGACACACACATTAGCGGTCGTACCCAAGCAAACAACACAAAATAAGAACACACAGGTTCCTCAAACACGTCAATATGCATTCCTATCATGGACATTCAGGAGTTCATTCGTAGAATTTGGTTTGCACAAACACGTGCTCGCCACCCCACAAAAGAAGTCCGAGGATCGAAACCTGGCTCTGATACCAAAAATGTAACAACCTCATCCGTTCATATGGTATATTCTAGAAGGTCCGGCCGGGGCCCCACAGTATATATCACAAAACAGGTGGTGAAGGTACAGGATGATACCAGAGTACCGCATCGCACCTATCACAAATCATTCTAGCGGAAGCCTAGACTTCAACTTGAACTCCTCATGAATGTCCAAACATAAAACTCCACATTTTATACAATATAGGAATGTCTTACAACAAGTGAAAAGAGTTGGCCTTATGGCCTTACATTGCTTTCACACAGTGGCCTAAATCAATTGGCGCGCAGGCCGGCCACATGAACAGAAACTACACAAAATAACACAGATAGCCTTCGAGGGCTAGCAGTAGTCGCAACAACAGCAGCACGAACATCAGCCTTTATGCGTCCCGCTTGTCTCTCCAACACCTGTACAGGAACAATCCACCCAACGGTGGCAAACAAAAGCAACGGTCAGCGTTCAGCTGACCAAATTATAATGACCCTACCCATTTTGTCGGGGCAGCGGTATTCTTCCCTGCAGGCATATCAAATCACACGTATGGCAATATATCTCATCAAAACGTGATTTCATGCACACAAGCCATCACAACCGTTCGCCACCCGGCCCAACGGTCCGTGCACTCAGGGCACATTCTTGGCGTTCTGGAAAAGCTCTTGCCCACCACCGTATCGGGGTCACAACCCAACGGTAAATCTCTTGAGCATTTACTCCATGGCATGCAGCCGGAGTTAGTCTTCCTACACCGGGATGGCCCGTAGCCCCCAATTGTGTCATGGCGCGCAGGCCGAAGACTCTTGCTATGCGCTCCAACAGACCGCACCTTTTGATCTCACGTCAGACGGACATATCGCAGGTCGGATCCTCCACCCCCCATTGCTCAAATCGCCTTGCCTTCTCCGAGTACCGCGTACTCATGGCTATATCAAAGGCGCGAGTCGGTCTCACCAATCCTGTTCTTGGCATTCAAGCCTGGGCATTTCTCTATACCCATTTTCTTAGCACAACAGCGGGTCTTTCCTGGGCCTCCCAGTACTTCCTGTGACTCTCTTCACAGGTGGACACCGCACAAGCATAAATGTCAGGGGTCTTTCCGGGCTATCATGCCAGTACTTCCTGTTACTCGCTTCACAGGTGGACACACTACGACATCAAGAATCACAAAAGGGCCTTTTCTGGTTACAACAGTACTTCCTGTGCCTCTTTCACAAGTTGGACCCAAAAACATCACATGGCTATTTTTCCTGGGCTACCACCCCAGTACTTCCTGCTACTCCTTTTCGCAGGCATAACCCGTTGACTCCTTAAACTACATGTTATCACGGATACTTCTCCGGTTCATATGCAACATCACCAATCCAGACCAACCTGTCCAGATGGGCTTCACACAGCATGCCTATTCCATACTCCATTTCTGGATCTATATGCTCACAAAGGGGATTTCAAGCATCCACCCAAAGATTCCCAAAATCAGCCACCTCTTGGTGGGGGAAATCAAAAGATATGCCAAAAGGAATCCTTCACATGGCTAGGAAGAAAAGTCGTTACCCTTGACGATCGCTTCGGTGCCATGAACGCAAAACTAGCTTGCACGAAGCACAAGAGTTTTTCCTCCGAAACGCCGGCTTCGGATCTCTTGTCGGTAAACCGCAGCACCACCAGCAGCAGCTCTTCCCCTTCTTCCTCCTTCTTCCTCTCTCTCTTTCTCTCCAACTTGAAGAAAGATCAAGGCCAAGTAAAATGAGAATAAGTTCTCAGTTTCGGCCTTTAGGAAAAAGAGGAAAGAAGCTTCAGCCCTTGGATCTAGGATGCAGGAATGGACGGCCACGATTTTGCCAAAAACACTGATTTTGACCTGACACGGCCTGTGACACGGCCGTGTCCCAGGCCGTGTGCCTCAAGCGTTGGTCAACCGACCTATCCAAACTAGTGACACGCCCATGGGACACGCCCGTGTCGTGGGCCGTGTCACCAACACGCCTTCAGACATGCCCGTGTCTGTGGTCGTGTGCCTGGGCGAAAGAAATCCCAAAACATCCCGAGACTTCACACTGCCTGTGACACGCCCGTGTCCCAGGCCGTGTGCCCAGACACGGCACAAAGACGCGCCCTGTCAAAATGCTTCGTCGGGCTGAGTTCGTCGACCCGACTTGACACGCCTTGTGACACGCCCGTGTCACAGGCCGTGTGCAACTTCTCGACACTCGACACCCACGTCTCGACACTCATGTCTCGACACTCGACGATCGTCGAGTAAAAGTCGTCGAGCACACGACACGGCCTTGGACACGCCCGTGTCCTGGGCCGTGTGCCCCCTCTCGACACATCGTCGAGCGAAAAATCGTCGACACCAAGATCGATCGTCGACCCAACCTCGACACGCCCTGCGACACGCCCGTGTCGCAGGCCGTGTCCTCTGACATGCCCTGGGACACGCCCGTGTCCCAGGCCGTGTCACCCAAAAATTTCCTGTTTCAGAAATTTGGACTGTTACAAAACGCCTCCTAGCCATAACTACTAGTTCATCTTCCCCGCCTTGGTTCACAGATTTTGCGAACTATTTAGTTGTGAGGGTGCTTCCAAATGACTTTTCGAGCCAGCAAAAGAAGAAATTCTTTTCTGACTTGAAATATTTCTTTTGCGAGTATCCTTTTCTTTTTCGTATCTGCGCGGACCAAGCTGTCCGAAGATGTGTCGTGGGTGTGGAGTGCATGCAAATCCTTAGGCACTGCCACGAGGGTCCGGTTGGTGGGCATTATCAAGCTAACCGGACCGCGCGGAAGGCGCTGGAGGCGGGCTTCTTATGGCCCACTCTATTCAAAGACGCTCACAATTTTGTGCGCGCATGCGATAGCTGTCAGCGGTCGGGTAACATCTCTCGTCGCGACGAGATGCCCCAAAATTTGTTTTTAGAATGCGAAGTCTTTGATTTATGGGGCATAGATTTCGTTGGCCCCCTACCTCCGTCTTTCAAAAAAAATTATATTTTAGTAGCGGTCGACTACGTATCGAGGTGGGCGGAAGCACAAGCTCTCCCCACCGACGATGAGCGGGTCGTCGTTACATTTCTTAAAAAACTATTTTCTCGCTTCGGCACTCCGTGCACTATTGTAAGTGATAAGGGGACACATTTCTGTAACACCCAGATGGCTAAGACGTTAGCGAGATACGGCGTCACGCACAAACTTGCCACCCCCTACCACCCGCAAACTATTGGACAAGTAGAGGTAGTAAATCGAGAGATAAAGCGCATATTAGAGAAAACTGTTTCACTTTATAGGAAAGATTGGTCCATCAAACTCGACGGTGCGTTGTGGGCTTATCGTACCGCATACAAAACCGCAAATGGTTGTACGCCGTATCGATTAGTCTACGGCAAAGCGTGTCATCTCCCCGTAAAATTAGAACATCGCGCACTTTGGGCTTTAAAACTCTTAAATCTCGACGCTAACTTAGCCGCCCAAACTAGAAAACTGCAACTAAACAAGCTCGATGAAAGGCGTGCAAACGCTTACGAGAGCAATAAGTTCAATAATGAGCGTTCTAAGTTTTATCACGACCGAAAACTCAAGCCCCAAAAAACTTTTTCTCCGGGCAATTTTGTCCTTCTTTATAACTCACGACTTAGACTTTTCCACGGGAAACTTAGATCATGCTGGTCCGGCCCCTTCAAAGTTGCAGAGGTTTGGCCATATGGGACTGTACTCGTCTCCCACCCGGATAAAGGCGCGTTTAAAGTGAACGGTCATCGCTTAAAATTATACATAGCAGGCGATCCTGTGGGCGGTAATTTCGAATCCATAACCCTCCTCGCTATATAAACCGCCAAAATAGTCAAGCTACACAACTATAAACAAAGCGCTCCTGGGAGGCACCCCATGTTTATCTTTTTCGCTATTTCTTTACTTTTTCTTTGTTATTTTCTTCATAATGCAGGGTTCCTAAACTGCGCCTTCCCAAGCCCCTTTCAGGGAAGCTTCTACCCCCCCCCCCCTCTCTTTCTTTTCTTTGTACATATTATCTTACCTGTTTTGTTCCGCATACTTACGTTACAACATTGGGGACAATGTTGGACTTAAGTATGGGGGTGTTTTCTCGCTTTATTTTTCGCACTTCTATTTTCTGCACTGTATTTCTATTTTTTGTGCTTCAAAAATAAAAAAAAATATATGAAAAACATATATAACAACAAAACAAAAAAAAATTTGAAAATGAAAATCCCAAAAACTTAAGCTCTTATTTTTTCTCTTTCTTTTTTAAAACAAAAAACAATTCCAAAAAAAATTTATAAAACCAAAAATTCGAAAAAAATTATAAAAAAAAATTCCAAAAATATTTAGTTCCATTTTGTAAAAATCTTTGTAAATATTTTTATAAAAATCTTCTCTCTCCCCCTTCCTTTTGACCAACATTTTTGTAAATAACGTCTATTTTTCTCACATTTTTCGTAAAACTTAAAAATCTAAAAAGAAAGATAATAAGTTAAAAAAAAATCAAAAAAGAAGAGGAAAACAAAACAAAAATTCAAAAAAGAAGATAATAGATCAAAAACACACAAAAAAATGATAAAAACTCTAAAAAACCAAAAAATTCCTTTCAAACAAATAAATCAAATATACCATCCTTAATTTTCTTGCTATCCAAAAATATTGCTTTGAGTTTATTTCTATGTGAATTTTATTAATTCTCTGTTTGTTATTCGTTTGTGAATTATAGATTGAAAAATTTAAATAGCTGGGGTAAAGTTTTAAAGAATTCATTATGCTTTGTTAAAAATAGCGAACTCATTTTAGGCACTACTTCTAATTTTTCATTGATAGGAGCACGTGTATTATGTTAGAAAATAACGACTATAGGATTCAATTATGTTTACTTTTAGCTTTCTGAAAAATTGGAACTTAAAATTTATTAAGGTTGCTCTCAAAATTGTTTTTAATTAAAAATCTAGTTTTCTTTTCTCACCTCTCTTATCATGACCTACTTGGCATGATAAAATTGTTATCCTTAAAAGATCCTATGTCAATGGGAATAAGATTTCGTTCCGTAAACATAGGCACCCAATAGATTAAAAAGATTATATGTTATGGAGTAAGAGGATAAAATTCAATACTCCTACACATATACATTGGGTTAAATTTTATTATGAAGTTGAAAAAAATTGATATTAGGAAAATAAGATTTCATTTTCCTAATAATCCAAAAAAGAAACAAATGGAGGTTCGAGAAAAAAAAAATTACCTCACCTCAATATTCAAATCCTCTTCATAAACCAACATCAACCCCCTTAGCCAATTTCACGATTCTAGATTTAATTCAAAAATCTTTTTGAGAGCATAATTTGTAAATTGCATTATTTCCAGTGAAACTCCTATAAGCTAAAAGTTCATATAATTCCAAACTATTCTTGTTAATCTAACTATTACAATTATTGTTTTCTATTTGATTACATCAAGAAGTCTTTTGGTCAAACCTTTTGCGCTATTTAAATCATCTTCATTAATTTAGGACTTAACTCTTACACCCCGTATATTTATTTAGATCTCTCTTATAATTGATTAAGCGGTAGCTAAACTTATAGTTTTTTCTATTCCTTATAAGTTCACCTCAAACGTTTGCTCTAGAATAGCAAAAGCTTAAGTATGGGGGTATTTGATGAATTGTAAATATACATATTTTTGTGTACATTAATTTTGTCGTTTTCATTGTTTTTACTTATTTTTGTTCAATAAAATGCTCCTATTTTTGTAAATTTACTACTAACTTATTTTATTTTATTTTTCAGGAAAAAATGTAAAAATCTGCCAAAACAGTGCTGACACGCCCGTGTTCCCTAGGTCACTCCCGTGACCAGGGCGTGACAACTCAAAAACCCAAGCTCGACGATTTCAACTTGACTATCATCGACTCTGAGACATGCCCAGCGTCACGCCGTGACCTGGGGCGTGACCACTCCACCTGGCCCGACAAACTGCCGCCGACGACTTTCGACACAGACGGAGCCCATTTCAACCTCCCCGGCACGCCCACCGTCACGCCCGTGACATGGGGCGTGACTGCCACGTGGACCTCCCCGAAGTCAACATTGCCATCAAATCGTCGGAAGAAGATGCTGAATTGTGCCGACACGCCCACCGTCATGCCCGTGACCGGGGGCGTGACCGCCGCGTTTTCAGCCGCAATGTCACATCGCCATCAGATCACCAAATTCTGCTGTTAAATAGCGCTGACACGCCCCCCCCCCCCCCGACACGGTCGTGTCGGCGTGCGTGTACTTGGAAATTTTTGCCTATTTAAAGCCAACTGCTGTATGAGCCCGGGGTTCCAATTTTTGAAACCATTTTGATGACTTAGGGCTGCTGTTGGAGCTGCTTTAGTGCTATGCAAGGATTCCCCCCCCCCTCCTTGTTAAGTTTGTTTGTTTAAGCTCATGTAATCAACTTCTTTTGTTAATAAAATAGATATTTTTCTCATCCTTATATACTCTGAATTTTCTCTAAAGGCCTCCTTTTCATCAATCTTATATACTTTCATTTTCATTTTCATTTTCATAATGCGTGTGTGTGAGCTTAAAATTGCAAAAATTATGTTTTAAAACGAAAATCTTCTTCTTTTCCTTTCAATTTTATCAAACTTTCTCGATGTTACTATACCAGTTTTCCTTATCACATTCTTTAAAATCGGTTAGACTTAGGGTTTTACTTTCATTTTCGGTTTTAAACCTTTTTAACCCGTTTTACAAAGCTTTAAAAAACAGATTATGCGTTACTTTAAATTTCTCAACAACTCTCAATTTTAGCAATTACAAAAAAAAATTTTGCTCAAACAATTTTTATTTCCACTTTTTATTCATTTCTGTCAAATTCTTATGGTAAAAATGTAAACGTTTTAATTTTTCGTAAACTTGCCTTTCTCACTTTAATTTGAAAACTTTTTGCTCAAACAATTTTTATTTCGACTTTTTACGCATTTCTACCGCATTCCAGCGGTAGAAATGCAGTTGTTTTAATTGTTCAATAACTTTGTTTTTTCTTATTTTACGTCCGAGTGCGTGTGTGTATGAGATAATCTTTATCATCTTATTTAATTTATGCAAGTGTTTGTGTGTGTGTGTGTGTGTTTATTTATTTCGAGTGCGTGAGTAGTTACTTTCAAGTAGAGTGCGTGTGTTGTTTTTATTTTCCGCCTACTCGCTAGGAGTTAAATGACTGGACTGCATTTCCCGCCTACTCATTTGAGTAGGACTTGTAATTTTCATTCTTTATTTTACCGCCTACTCACTTGAGTTAAATTGCTGGCCTTTCTTTATTTTTCTACCTACTCACTTGAGTTAAATGGCTGGCCTTTCTTTATTTTTTTGCCTACTCACTTGAGTTAAATGGACGGACTTTATTTCTCGCCTACTCGTTTGAGTAGGACTTGTACTTACATTTATTTTCGCCTACTAGTTAAGAGTTAAATGGCGTGTCTTTATTTCCCTGTAAATATTTGAGAAAGCCCTGTAATCATATTTATTTTCTCCTACTCGTTTGAGTAGGACTCGCTTTCATTTCTGTCTTACTCATTTGAGTAGGACTTGCAATTTTCAGCTTTTATTTCCCACCCACTTGTTTGAGTGGGACCTGCAAATTTCAATTATGCAATTTTCTCTTATGTGTAACTTAGTTTTATTTCTGTCTCTTGTTATATGTTTGAATGAGTGTGGGTGTGTTTATTTGTAATAACTTTTCTAATGTAAGGGTATTTTACTTTTATTCTTATTTTCTTTATAACCTTTCAGCGAATAGTTTAGGATGCTCGCTTAACCAAACATATAAGCTATCCCCATTTCGATGAGTGGTTAATTGTTTTTAGCCCTCGGTATCGAAGAGCATTGGGATATAAAAAATGTTTTAAATAACTAAAGGTCTTATTTTTCTATTTAATCACTACTAGAAAATAGACTTTTAACTAGGGCAAATTGTCGTGGCTAAAAGTCTAAAATCGTGGCAAAAGACTTTTAGCCATGATCTGCCGTGGAAAATGGGCGTGGGCAATGAGAGCGTGGCAAAAAAGTATTTACCACGCCCGTTCCGTAGCAAATACCCTTTTGCCACGACTTTTAGCCATGGTTTTAGGCTTTTAGCCACGATAATATGTTTTTTAGCCACAGAAAATGGGCGTGGGCAATACGAGCGTGGCTAAAAGTCACTTTTCTAGTTGTGAATTAAAAACATAAGGTTTACCCCGGGTTAACGACGCGTAGAACCACATATCGATGTGTGGGCTTTATTTCCATTATCCATACGCTAGCTAGCCGAGAGGCCGTGCGTATGGACAGATCCCCTGGGTAAATAGAGTTCTGCACTAACCCTCGAGAGAGGAGGTGCACTAACTCTACTGGATTGGGTTCCCCACCCAATAGCGGGGTTCTTAGCATACTGCGGGCATTAAGGAGAATCCTTCATCGGACGAGAGCCCGGTCGAATAGCCTTAATGTCCAGGTGACCGAAATTCCTATAGATAGGTGAGCTCCTTATTTTGAACCTCCACGGACAAGTTTCCGCTTTAATTAAATTGAAACTTTAGATCTCTAGTTTTTTAAATCTATTTTTAATCCTAGTATAATTCGATACCGAGTGTTATCTCTTCATCGATTTTTTATATTAATCTATTTTCGTCTTATTTTAATTAAAACCCTCAACTTACTATTTCGGTAAAATAATAGTGTTTTCGGAGTAGTAAGGGTAATCAACTCGTTCCCGGGAATAATACGACCTCAATATTCTCCCGAATATCGAGTACTACTTGTGATAGGTGCACTTGCCTCCCTTTGCAAGCACGCGGCGATCGACTCATCGAACCAACCACAATAAGAGTCTGTTCGCGGGACAATCAAGAATAGAGGTCGACACCTCGCAGGAGCCGAGCTCAACTGGAGGTGGAGAATAGAGGTCGACACCTCGCAGGAGCCGAGCTCAACTGGAGGTGGAGAGTAGAGGTCGACACCTCGCAGGAGCCAAGCTCAACTTGAGGTGGAGAGTACAGGTCGACACCTCTCAGGAGCCGACCTCAACTGGAGGTGGAGAATAGAGGTCGACACCTCGCAGGAGTCGAGCTCAACTGGAGGTGGAGAATAGAAGCCGACACCTCGCAGCAGCCGAGCTCAACTAGAGGTGTAGAATAGAGGTCGACACCTCGCAGGAGCCGAGCTCAACTGGAGGTTGATAGTAGAGGTCGACACCAGCAGGAGCCGAGCTCAACTAGAGGTGGAGAATAGAGTTTGACACCTCGCAGGAGCCGAGCTCAACTGGAGGTGGAGAATAGAGGTCGACACCTCGCAGGAGCCGAGCTCAACTGGAGGTAGAGAATAGAGGTCGACACCTCGCAGGAGTCGAGCTCAACTGGAGGTGTAGAATAGAGGTCGACACCTCGCAGGAGCCGAGCTCAATAGGAGGTGGAGAATAGAGGTCGACACCTCGCAGGAGCCGAGCTCAATTGGAGGTGGAGAGTACATGTCGACACCTCATAGGAGCCGAGCTCTATTCTCCACCTCCAGTTGAGCTCGGCTCCTGCGAGGTGTTGACCTCTATTCTCGACATCCAGTTGAACTCGGATACTGAGAGATGTCAACCTATACACTCCACCTCCAGTTGAGCTCAGCTCCTGCGAGGGGTCGACCTGTACTCTCCACCTCCAGTTTAGCTCGGCTCCTATGAGGTGTCGACCTGTACTCTCCACCTCCAGTTGAGCTCGGCTCCTACGAGGTGTCGATCTCTACTTACCACCTCCAGTTGAGATCGGCTCCTGTGAGGTGTCGACCACTATTCTCCACCTCCAGTTGAACTTGGATCCTACGAGGTGTCGACCTCCATTCTCCACCTCCAGTTGAGCTCGGCTCCTGCCAGGTGTCGACCTCCATTCTCCACCTCTAGTTGAGCTCGGCTCCTGAGAGGTGTCGACCTGTACTCTCCACCTCCAGTTGAGCTCGGCTCCTGCGAGGTCTCGACCTCTAATCTCCACCTCCAGTTGAGCTCGGCTCCTGCGAGGTCTCGACCTCTATTCTCCACCTCTAGTTGAGCTCGGCTCCTATGAGGTGTCGACCTCTATTCTCCACCTCCAGTTGAGCTCGGCTCCTGAGAGGTGTCGGCCTGTACTCTCCACCTCCAGTTGAGCTCGGCTCCTACGAGGTGTCGACCTCTATTCTCCACCTCCATTTGAGCTCGGATCCTGCGAGGTGTCGACCTCTATTCTCCACCTCCAGTTGAGATCGGCTCTTGAGAGGTGTCGACTTGTACTCTCCACCTCCAGTTGAGCTCGGCTCCTGCGAGGTGTCGACCTCTCTTCTCCACCTCCAGTTGAGCTCGACTCCTGCGAGGTGTCGACCTCTATTTCCCACCTCCAGTTGAGCTTGGCTCCTGAGAGGTGTCGACCTGTACTCCCAACCTCCAGTTGAGCTCGGCTCCTGCTAGGTGTCGACTATACTCTCCACCTCCAGTTGAGCTCGGCTCATGCAAGGTGTCGACCTCTATTCTCCACCTCCAGTTGAGCTGAGCTCCTGAGAGGTGTCGACCTGTACTATCCACCTCTAGTTGAGCTCGTCTCCTGCTAGGTGTCGACTATACTCTCCACCTCCAGTTGAGCTCGACTCCTGCAAGGTGTCGACCTCTTCTCTCCGCCTCCAGTTGAGCTCGGCTCCTGCGAGGTGTCGAACTCTATTCTCCACCTATAGTTGAGCTCGGCTCCTGCGAGGTGTCGACCTCTAGTCTCCACCTTCAGTTGAGCTTGGATCCTGAGAGGTGTCGACCTGTACTCTCCACCTCCAGTTGAGCTCGGCTCCTGCTAGGTGTCGACCTCTACTCTCCACCTCCAGTTGAGCTCGGCTCCTGCGAGGTGTCGACCAAAATTCTCCACCTCCAGTTGAGCTCGACTCCTGCGAGGTGTCGACCTCTATTCTCCACCTGCAGTTGAGCTCGGCACCTGAGAGGTGTCGACTTGTAATCTCCACATCTAGTTGAGCTCGGCTCCTGTGAGGTGTCGACTTGTATTCTCCACCTCCAGTTGAGCTTGGCTCCTACGAGGTGTCGACCTCTATTCTCCACCTCCAGTTGAGCTCGGCTCCTGCGAGGTGTCGACCTCTATTCTCCACATCTATTTGAGCTCGGCTCCTGAGGTGTCGACCTATACTCTCCACCTCCAGTTGAGCTCGGCTCCTGCTAGGTGTCGACCTCTAATCTCCACCTCCAGTTGAGCTCGGCTCCTGCGAGGTCTCGACCTCTATTCTCCACCTCCAGTTGAGATCGGCTCCTGCGAGGTGTCGACCTATATTCTCCAACTCCAGTTGAGCTCGGCTCCTGAGAGGTGTCGACCTGTACTCTCCACCTCCAGTTGAGATCGGCTCCTGCGAGGTGTCGACCTCTATTCTCCAACTCCATTTGAGCTCGGATCCTGCGAGGTGTCGACCTCTATTCTCCACCTCTAGTTGAGCTCAGCTCCTGAGAGGTGTCGACCTGTACTCTCCACCTCCAGTTGAGTTCGGCTCCTGCGAGGTGTCGACCTCTCTTCTCCACCTCCAGTTGAGCTTGGCTCCTGCGAGGTGTCGACCTCTATTCCCCACCTCCAGTTGAGCTTGGCTCCTGAGAGGTGTCGACCTATACTCTCCACCTCCAGTTGAGCTCGGCTCCTGTAACGCCCCGAAACTCAAAAGAGCGACGGGGGACGTTTTGGGCCAGTTTTGGGTTCTGGCTGCAGGCATACGTCCTGGGACACGGGAGTTTCCCAGGGCGTGTCAAGCTTGTGTCGACACTCAGCCGGGAAGTCGACATTTTGATCTCGACATTGTGTTGAGACTGGGCACACGGCCTGCAACACGGGCGTGTCGCAGGGCGTGTCGACCCGTGTCGACACTTAGCCCGCGAAGTCGACACTCTGCGTTCGACGAAGTGTCGAGACATGGCACACGGCCTGCGACACGGGCGTATCGCAGGGCGTGTCGACACTCATCCCGGGAAGTCGACACTTTGCTCTCGACATTGTGTCGAGACAAGGCACACGACCTAGGATACGGGCGTGTCCAAGGCCGTGTCGTCAGGTCGACGATCTTCGCTCAATGAAGTGTCGAGTGTCGAGACCGTGTACACGGCCTGGAGCCCAGGCGTGTTGAGGTGACACGGGCAAGGACACGGGCGTGTCCTAGAACCCGTGCAGTGCTCGGGTTATTTTTGGGGAAAAATGATGGGGGTACACGGCCGGCCACACGGCCGTGTCAGGTGGAACACGGGCATGTCAGGTCGAACACGGGCGTATTCGATACCCGTGTGTTGTTCCAGGTGAGCCGATTTTGACGGCGAATGAGGCACACAGCCCTGGACACGGGCGTCTGCCAGGCCGTGTGCGGTCCAGATTGGGCATTTCAGTCCCGAATCGAAGCCGTTCATTTCTTTAATTGATGATCCAACGGCTGGGGGTTGTTCCTGAAGGGATATACCTGGGATTGGGCCTTAGAAAACCTCACTTTTTATGAGTGGTTGTCTTTCTAAATCTTAGAAAGAGAGGAGAGCCAAGGAAGGAAGAAGAAGCTAGATCCGGCCATTGGAGGAGCTTCAAAGCTCTAAATCGTGAGCCGACTCCGGATTCACGGAGGCAAAGCTAGTGCGGTGCTTTTCATCCGCTTACTTTTCCATGGCGCCAAAGTGCAACGCTAGGGTAACGATTCTCTTCTTGAGCATGAGTAGCTCTCCTTCTTTGCATAGGAAGCCTGCTCTCGCGAGTTTGCGGTGAGTTGGAGGCGTTCCTTCGGGTAGATATGTGAAGTCCCCGTTGTTTAGAGTCCGTAAGCGAGAACGGACATAGGCATGATGTGTGAAGCCTATCTGGACATGTTGGTCTGGATCGATGATGTTGCATTGCATAATGCCGGAGAAGACTCCGTGCTATTGGTTGTTTTTCGGGTTTTCTACACAGTAGATTGCAACAGGGAGCCTTGGGGATTAACCCAAAGGTGCACCTGGAAAACTGGGCGGATACGTGATCTTGCCAACTTGGTGGCCTGAGAGCCAACTTGAACATAACCGGGTTATGTGAATAGTGATGGAAACGGGACTCGGGAGAAGTTTGACCCGCGCAAATGGCTTAAATTGTCGTTGCGATGTGAGCACGGGTTAGATGGAACCGTACCCGTTCTATGTCGTTCGGTTAAAGAGACCTAAGGGTACGTGGCACTTGCCGTTGGCATAGATTAGGGTCTTCGGCGGTCAATGGCTTAAATTGTCGTGACCCAGGCCAAGAAGACAAAATGCTCATAGGTTTGGCCGTCAAAGTGGAGGTGGTGAGTCCGGAATGTCTATGGCTTTAATTGACGTGACATCGACCGGTTCACCGAGAATGTGCCCTGAGAGCACGGGGCGTGTGGCCGTGCGAGCCAACGTCTGTGATGAAATGGTTGTATATTTATTGCTCGCTTATGCTAATGAAATACAGGGAAGGAGCATCGTCGCCCCGAGTTGGGGGCGGGATCGTTATAATTTGGTCAGCATTGCTGACCGTTGCCTTGTTTTGCCACCGTGCGGTGGTTTGTTGCTTGCAGGTGCTGCTGGACCAAGCGGTCAATAGCGGGCTAAATCCCAATTTTGCGAAGCCGGCCCTCGAAGGCCTAATTGGAGTGTTTACTGCTTTATTCATGTATGACTGGCCTGCTTGCCGAGGTTTGTAAAACATGTAATATCAAGTGAACCATTGTGTAAGGCCTTAAGGCTTGTACTGGTGTATTTGTAACATTCCTATTTGGTTTTAGTGGACATTCATGCTTTAGTGCTGGGTTCTTTATTGCAACTTTTATAAACTGCTTCCGTTAGAATGCTCTGTGTAGGACGTTATGATTGGTTGGATGGTTTCCATGAGTAACCATCCGGTCTGTCTGTGGCATACAGCGTCGGGCCCCGGCCGGACCTACTGCTATATGCTATGCGACGGATAGGGGGTGCTACAATTTAGTATCAGACTACTGGTTTTGGCCGGGCTTATGATGAATTTGTGGGCGAATTCTTTTTAAGGGGTGGTGAGCACAATGTGTGCGTCATCGTTATAACGGTAAAAGAACCCATGAATGTCCACTTAAGAATGAAAATACACGTGTTTGAGGAACCTGCGTGTTCCTATAATTGCTGTTTGCAATTTTATTTGGTCGCTTAACGGTGTTTTGTACCACTATAGGTGACCAGAAGTGGTGTTGGGCCGTCGGGACGTCGGGTTTCTGAGGCTAGTAGTGCACCGGATGTTGCTCCTGCAACACCTCTATCGGCTGAGAACATACGCTTGGTGGTCGAAGTTGTGTTGGCCGTGATAAATGCGCAGCCTGCAAGGCAAACGCAGCAGCCCGCTCCTGCGATGGAGCAGGAACCTCTTCAAGAGGTTGAGCCGAGGAGAGTGGAGCAAGTGGTTGTGGAACCGGTGGTGCCAAGGAGGGCAACCGAGAGACAGCTTAAGCATGTAATGAGCTTTAACCCTTCGGTATTCTCGGGGTTGGGAACCCCATCTCAGGCTGAAGACTGGCTCTCCAAGGTGAAGAGAGTCATGACAGCAACAGAGACAGAGGAGTGGCAAATGACCACCATCGTTACGTTCCTTCTCGACGGTGAAGCGAGAATGTGGTGGGAAGAATTGGAGCTGCACCTATTGAGAGGTAGGCAACTTGTTGATGTCTCGATGGAAGAGTTCTCGAGATTGTTCTTGGCTAGATACCTCCCTTCGACGCAGAGGATAGCGTTGGAGAATGAGTTTCTGAAGTTGGTTCAGGGTGAGAGGAGCATGGATGAATATCTCCACGAGTTTACTCGTCTGAGTCGTTATGCTAGCTCCACTATTGTGGATGAGGAGCGCAAGACGAATCGATTCTACGAAAACTTGAGAGATTAGTTGAGATTACTACTCTCGGTGCCGATGACGCAAGGTTTCTTAACCTTGGTCAACACTGCCCGGTCCTTGGAGAAGGACATGAAGAATGTACAAGCAAAGAAAAGCTTGGGTGATAGGAAATCTGAATTCAAAGTGCCGACTACTTCAAAGTCCGGCTATCGGAGGTCTTTCAAGAAGCATAGGACTTCGAGTCCAACTCCTTCTGGTGCTTCTGGGGTGACTACGAGTCGGACCCCGGGTGCGTGTTTTACTTGTGGAAAGACGGGGCACTTTGCCCGCGATTGTTGGAGCGGAGGTCCTAAGTCCGAGAGAAGGCTGGGAGCTACTTATGAAGAGAAGGGCAAGGCGGTGGAGTCGACCGCGTCCCACTATGCTCCGGCCCAACCAAGGGTCTATAATCTTGGCCAACAGGAGGCCATCAAACAGGCTGATGTGGTGACAGGTACGGTTTAAATTATAGCAAGTCAATTTCTTTAAATACTTGTTATGCACATGTTACCTTACCACTGCTTGTTTAGGATTTGTATTGATTTGTGAAAATCCGGCACGAGCACTCTTCGATACGGGAGCTTCACACTCCTTCTTGTCCGAAGGATTTATATCACGCATTGGAGTCCCTTCTTCGATGGCAAAGGATAGGTTGGATGTGTTGTTGCCCAATGGGTGTTCGATGCGAGCGGATAGGATCTGCGATGTTAAGATTCGTATTGGGGATCAGGAGTTCGACCTGCAGGCATCTTTACTTCCGTTGGTGGAGTTCAACGTTATATTGGCATGGACTAGCTCTCGGAGCAGCAGGCCTATATTGACTGCGGTCGCAAGGAAGTCAAGCTGGGAGCAAGTCGTGAGACGACTTTTACGGGCTTAAAGGGGTCGAGCAAGACGTTGATGTCTGTACTTCAGGTGGTGAAGGCGGTTCGTGCCGGTGCAGAACTGTTCTTCACACTTATGGAGGTTGCAAAGCCGAAGCCCGCGTTGGATTGTATTTCCGTGGTATCGGAATACCCTGATGTGTTCCCCGCAGATCTTCCTGGAGCCCCGCCTCAGCGGGAGATAGACTTTACGATTGAGCTAGTGACAGGTGCAAAGCCTGTGTCACGATCTCCTTATCGGCTAGCGCCTAAGGAAATGGCGGAGCTGAAAGTTCAACTGCAAGAGTTGTTGGAGCAAGGGTATGTGCGCCCGAGTTCTTCGCCTTGGAGCGCACCGGTCCTCTTTGTTAAGAAGAAGAACGGAAGCTTGAGGCTATGTATTGATTATCGGGAGCTCAACAAGCTGACAGAGAAGAACAAGTACCCGATCCCCCAGATTGATGATCTTTTTGATCAATTAGTCGGGACGACGGTGTACTCGAAGTTAGATCCCAAGGATGGGTACTATCAGCTGCGAATAAGGGAGAGTGATATCCCGAAGACAGCGTTTAGTACGAGATACGGGCATTATGAGTTTACGGTCATGTCGTTTGGGCTGACTAATGCGTTGTCAGTGTTCATGGATTTGATGAATAGGACTATCAGGGAATACTTGGACCATTTTGTGATCGTCTTCATCGACGATATTTTGGTGTACTCGCAAAGTGAGGAAGATCACTTCAAGCATCTTCATTTGGTTCTGGAGACGCTGAGGAGAAATCAGTTGTATGCCAAGTTCTCGAAGTGCGAGTTTTGGCTATCCTCAGTGGCGTTCCTCGGTCATATAGTGAGTGGAGAGGGTATTGCTGTGGATCCGGCGAAGATTGTTGCGATACGGGAGTGGCCTGAGCTTGCTATGGTAGCGGAAGTCCGGAGCTTTTTGGGGCTTGCCGGCTATTATAGGCGATTTGTAGAGAACTTCTCGCGGATAGCGTTACCTCTGCTGGGTACTGTATCCACAACGTACCTGATTTGAAGAAGCCCCTGAACAAGCTAAGGTAAATAGACAATGTATTTGATGAAATCTTTCAAGTTGTGCTTGCAGTTATTCCACGCTAAGTACACACCAATGTCAGGGTGCAGTAGGTCAATATATATGGGTTTGCGCGACGTAATCCCTCGTTGAGCAGATCAGTGTGTTGGCCTACGTGTATTCTCTCTATTGGAGTGTACTTATTTTCAAGTACAGGGCTGTGATAATGCAAGAGCAGATAAGGAGCAAGGATGGGTCAAGGAGCAGCTCATGGGTGGAAAGACGAAAAATCGTCTAAGTGATAATCGACGAGAATCACCAAGTGATTCTCGCCGATTCGGCGAGAATCATTAGTTATTCTCGTCGAATCGTCGAGAATCACTGGCTGATTCTCGCCGTCTCTATCCGACTACATCAAAGCATGCAAATCTGGCGCCAAGTCATAATCGTCGAGAATCATCAAGTGATTCAGCGAGAATCACGAGAATCACTAGTGATTCTCACCGAATCGTCGAGAATCACTGACTGATTCTCGCCAATTCGACGAGAATCACCTTCGATTCTCGCCGATTTTGACTTGGGCGATTTTCTGGATCCCGTGGGACCGGATCAAATGTTAAGACGCTGATTTGAACCGCGTTTAGGGTTTCTTCAGGTGGGACCCATAACGGTCATAAAGGAGTATTCTACCGTATAAATACACGCGTATTTTGAACAGTAAAAACACACAGAAAAAGACGAAGCCGCGCCGCCGACCTTGACCTAGATCGCGATACCTGCTCCGCCGCCGTCGCCGCTCGCGCTAGTCGATCGCCGGCCGTTTGGTCGTGGTTTCTTCCAAGATCTCCCGGCGATAGAAGCTTAGCCAAGCATAGCGTCTCACGCGTCTAACCAGAGATCCTTTGTCTCTTGATTCGTTGATCGGGAAAACCTTCCCCTTCCGAATCGATTGAGACGATCGATCCTAGTGTGACTGTTGGTAGACCTTGCTAGCTTTGCTACAAAGTTTGAATCTCCAAAGTACAGCAGACGCACACCATTGTCGCCGCCGATCCCGAGAACCGAGCCGCCGCCCCTCTTGCCGCCGCCGGTTTCGGGGAGATTCTCTCCAAGAGAGAACTAGGGTTGTGGACTCTTCGTTGACTTCAAGAACACGTCATCGAACGAAGAGGGACACCTTAGTCTCCAAAAGTTATTTGTATTTCTTGTACATTCTAGTTTCATTTTTGTTGTAAAGGAACGTTGGTTCCTAGTGGAAGGGTTGGGTGCAACCCGTGTTGTGGGAGGGTTGTCTCCTACGTGTGGAAGGGTTCCTTCCGATAGTGCAAGGATTGGATTTCAATCCTGTTGGTGAAGTGACTGAGTCGTCCCTTGTTGGGAGATAGGTCGAAGGGGGAAGTGGATGTACCCAAATTGGGGAACCACTATAAATTGCGTGTGTCCTTTCTTTGCTGTGCTGTTTTGTTATCTTGTGCAGGTACAATTTTAATTCCGCAAAAACGCTGCACGTCACCTATTCCCCCCCCATAGGTGAAGGTAGTTGACACTAGGTGGACTTTCAACCTCTCACTACTTTGACGAGGAAGGAGCATAAGTTCGTTTGGACGCCGGAGTGCGCGCGAGCTTTTGAGGAGTTGAAGTGTCGGTTGACCACGGCGCCTGTGCTGAGTTCGCCATGTGGGACCGAAGGCTATGAGATTTATCGTGATGCTTCGGGCAGCGGTTTGGGTTGCGTGCTACTGCAACACAGAAGTGTAATAGCTTATGGCTCGAGACAGCTAAAAGTGCATGAAAGGAACTATCCGGTCCATGACTTGGAGTTAGCGGCCGTGATTTTTGCCTTGAAGCTGTGGAGACACTATTTGTACGGTGTGAAGATTGATATCTACACTGATCACAAGAGCCCGAAGTATCTTATTGATCAGAAGGATCTGAATATGCGGCAGCGTAGATGGATGGAGCTCCTGGGGGACTATACATTTAAGATCCACTACGTGCCTGGTAAAGGGAATGCGGTTGCGGACGCGTTGAGTCGCCGAGCCCCAGCTCAAGCCAATTGGCTATCGGTGCATGATGAGCGGTTGGTGCGGGAGTTGGAGGCGTTGGAGATTGTTTGCGTGGATAGGCAATCATGTGCTGAAGCAGTTCTGAATTGGACTGAAGTCCAATATGACCTGGTTGATCGTATTCGGCAGGCTTTGGATATGGATGCTCATATGAAGCAGTTCATGGTAGAGGCTCTGGATGGGTCAAATTCCCAATGCGTCGTGGAGGACGGATTACTTTGGAAAGACGGTCGTCTGTGCGTCCCAAGTGTGGGTAATTTGCGGGTGGAGTTGTTGTACGAGGCACACCATACCAAGTACTCGATTCACCCGGGGAGCACGAAGATGTACCGTGATGTGAAGAAACTGTTTTGGTGGCCGGGTTTGAAAAAGGATGTGGCGCTATACGTAGCAAAGTGTCAAACTTGTGCCTTGGTGAAGGCGGAGTGTCAAAAGCCGGGAGGATTTCTTAAGTCCTTGCCTATCCCGGAGTGGAAATTCGACGACATCTCTATGGACTTTGTGCATGGTTTTCCAAGGTCGCAAAAGGGGAACGACGCTATTTGGGTGGTCGTGGATCGGTTAACGAAGGTGTCGCATTTCATTCCGCATAGGAAGGATGATCCGGTGGAGAAGTTGGCAAAGCTTTATGTGGATAACATAGTACGGCTTCATGGTGTGCCCCGCAGCATCGTGAGTGACCGAGATGGGCGGTTCACGTCCAATGATTGGAGGCTTGTGCAGCAAATGTTGGGAACAAAGCTGAAATTCAGCATAGCCTTCCATCCGCAAACGGATGGGCAGACCGAGAGGGTCAATAGAACCATGGAAGACATGCTCCGCATGTGTGTCTTGGATTTTGGAAAGCAGTGGGAAGACCACCGTTATTTGGTGGAGTTTGCATACAACAATAGCTACCAAGCGAGTATTCAGATGGCTCCTTTCGAGGCCCTATATGGTAGAAAATGTCGCACGCCGTTGTCTTGGTTAGAAACGGGTGAGTCAAAGTTGTATAAGCAAATGGAAGTGGAGGATGCTACTTCTTTGGTGAGAACCATTCGGGAGAGGTTGCTTATCGCTCAGGAGCGGCAAGCGAAGTACTATAATGCCAAGCACAGTAACGTGGAGTTCGCTGTGGGCGACTATGTGTACTTAAAGATCAAGCCATTCAAGGGTGTCTCGCGGGTGCGGCGACTGAAAAAGCTAAGCCCGAGGTACCTTGGGCCGTTTGAGGTTCTGGAGCGAGTCGGTGAAGCGGCCTATCGGTTGAAGCTTTCAGTGGAGCTTAGTGGTTTACATGATGTATTCCATATTTCGGTGCTTCGGAAGGCAGTGCAAGAGCCTACGCAAGTGATCGCGGTTGATCAAGTGCCGGTGGATAGTGGGCTGATGACAAAGGTCAAGCCCGTGCGGATTGAGGACTCGGAAGTCAAGCGGCTACGCAATAAAGAGATCAGGATGGTCAAGGTCCGATGGGACAATTGCGGTCGTGAGGAGCTCTCTTGGGAATGAGAGCAGACTATGCTTGATGAGTATCCGGAGTTGTTCCACTCAGGTACAAATTTTGGTTTTGTACATGTCTTTCCTTTATATAATTTCGTGGACGAAATTCTTTTAAGAGGGGAGAGTTGTAACGCCCCGAAACTCAAAAGAGCGACGGGGGACGTTTTGGGACAGTTTTGGGTTCTGGCTGCAGGCACACGGCATGGGACACGGGCATGTCCCAGGGCATGTCAAGCTTGTGTCGACACTCAGACGGGAAGTCGACATTTTGATCTCGAAATTATGTCGTGACTAGGCACACGGCCTGCGACACGGGCGTGTCTCAGGGCGTGTCGACCCGTGACGACACTTAGCCCGCGAAGTCGACACTCTACGTTCGACGAAGTGTCGAGACATGGCACATGGCCTGCGACACGGGCGTGTCGCAGTGCGTGTCGACCCGTGTCGACACTCGTCCCGGGAAGTCGACACTTTGCTCTCGCCATTGTGTCGAGACAAGGCACACAGCCTAGGACACGGGCGTGTCCAAGGCCGTGTCGTCAGGTCGACGATCTTCGCTCGACGAAGTGTCGAGTGTCGAGACCGTGTATATGGCCTGGATCCCAGGCGTGTAGAGGTGACACGGGCAAGGACACGGGCGTGTCCTAGAACCCGTGCAGTGCTCGGGTTGTTTTCGGGGAAAAACGATAGGGGTACACGGCCGTGTCAGGTGGAACACGGGAGTGTCAGGTCGAACACGGGCGTGTTCGATACCCGTGTGTTGTTCCAAGCGAGCCGATTTTGACAGCGAATGAGGCACACGGCCCTGGACACGGGCGTGTGCCAGGCCGTGTGCGGTCCAGATTGGGCATTTCAGTCCCGAATCGAAGCCGTTCATTTCTTTAATTGATGATCCAACGACTGGGGGTTGTTCCTGAAGGGATATACCCGGGATTGGGCCTTAGAAACCCTCACTTTTCATGAGTGGTTGTCTTTCTAAATCTTAGAAAGAGAGGAGAGCCAAGGAAGGAAGAAGAAGCTAGATCCGGCCATTGGAGGAGCTTCGAAGCTCCAAATCGCGAGCCGACTCCGGATCCACGGAGGCAAAGCTAGTGTGCTTTTCATCTGCTTACTTTTCCACGGTGCCAAAGAGTAATGCTAGGGTAACGATTCTCTTCTTGAGCATGAGTAGCTCTCCTTCTTGGCATAGGAAGCCCGGTCTCGCGAGTTTGGGGTAAGTTGGAGGCGTTCCTTCGGGTAGATATGTCAAGTCCCCGTTGTTTAGAGTCCGTAAGCGAGAACGGACATAGGAATGATGTGTGAAGCCTATCTGGACATGTTGTTCTGGATCGGTGATGTTTGATAATACGTTTGCAGTCAATTTTATTAGGATATTTTCGAGGTTTTAAAGCCAATCATGTCTTGTAAAGTACTTGTTTTGATTCCCCTTTGTATATATTTTTGTCGCTAATGCATTTTTTTTGCTTTTTGCAGGTTTTCACGGCTTTCAGCCGAAGTTTGCTGTGACACGCCCCAAGGTCACGCCCTACCAGGGCGTGTACCTAGGGCGTGTACCCAGAGGAATGAAGCAATTGGTCCGAAACTGCATTCCGTGGAAACTTAGTGTACACGCCCTCGGTCACGCCCGTGACACACCCGACACGGGCGTGTACTAGAGGCGTGTCCCCAGGTTCCGAGGAATCGCCGCAGCGCGCTCGTTTTTCCCGCTCCACCGTCGCACCGAAAGTGTCACGCCCCAGGGTCACGCCTGACCCGGGCGTGACATATGGGCGTGTACTTCAGCAATTCCGCCCGTCACCTCCAGCATTCAATTTCAGCCCGAAAAAGTCACGCCGCAAAGAACACGCCCCAGGTACACGCCATACCAGGGCGTGACTTGTGGGCGTGTACCGCAACAACTCCGTCAGAATTCAATTCCTGCCCGAAAAAGTCGCGCCGAATGTGTCACGCCCCATGGTCACGCCCGACCAGGGCGTGACAGGGGGGCGTGACCCGACCCGAAAAATTCTATAAATAGAGCCCAACTCCAGGGGTTTTAGGACAACTTTTCGCTTTGAGAGGGGAGGTTCTGTCCTTTGTTTTTCTGAACTTTTTAAGCATGTATTTTCATTTCTAGTTCGTAGCTCTAGCTTTATGCTTTCCCTGTATTAGCTCCTAGCTTCTTTCTGTAGTATGATGCTAATGATAGTGTAGTTTCCTTTTCATGTTCTTGTAATCTCTGGTTTTCAAGCTGTAAGATCACTGTTTCTCTTAATAAAAAGTGTTATTTTCTTTTTCGTTCCTGCTCTGTTTTCAGTATTTTTCTTCTACTCATCCCCCTCTTCCACCTCACCATGATTAACTAATCCTCCATGTACTCGATCTAATTGATCCGAGGTTCGAGTGATTAGGTTATGATGCTTTGAATCTTACCTTTTCTGTTTAGGGTTTGTCTTTGAATTACTCTTGATTTATCACGGGTTGGAGGTATATTATCGATATATACTCTCCACCTTTGCTTTCATTCTGGGCTAGCCGAGAGGCCGAAAGTTTGAAATGAGCACTCAAGAGTAAAGGGAGTTGTTCGCACCCCTCGAGAGAGGCAGACGTTCAAATCTCCCGGATTGGAGTAAAATCCATTAGAGGGGTTCACCGCGTAAAGCGAGTTTTAGGCCTCCGATTTAGGCGAAAGTCGGTCGGACCTTCCTAAACTCAGTTAGGCACGGCCTTCGAGAGAAGCGTGTCAATATTCATGGAACCTCCACGGTCAAGTACCTTAACCCTAATTAGCTTAGGTTTATTTATCGTATTTTTCTAACCACTCTTGCCGAGGTGATTTCTGATCGAGTACATTTTCCCTTCATCGTTACTAAGCTTAAGTTAATCGCTCTTTTAGCTCTCTTTATCTTTTCATACAAGTAGTTCTCTTCTTTTAGTACATTTAGCCAAACCTTATTTTGCCGTCGATAAAATAATAGATTTCGTGTGAGTAAGCTTACTCAACTGTTCCCGGATTTCAATACGACACTTGTGTCCCCTAGCTGCATTTCGATAGGTATACTTGCCTTGATGAATTGTTAGTTTGGTATTTTCTCTTTGCAGATATCTCAGAGACAATCAATTTTTTGGCGCCGTTGCCGGGGAAGCAACGCTTGTTGATAAATTGAAAACGCGAATATATTAATTTTATCACTTCTCTTTCTCAGCCTCCTTCTTAAATTTTTTCCGCCTACTCACTTGAGTTAATTGGCTGGATTTTGTTAAGTGTGCGTATTTTTAATTTTTCCGCCTACTCACTTGAGTTAATTGGCTGGATTTATTTCAGTAGAGTGTGCGTATTTTATTTTTCCGCCTACTGACTTGAGTTAATTGGCTGGATTTATTTCAAGCAAGTGTGTGTATTTTATTTTTCCGCCTACTCACTTGAGTTAATTGGCAGGCTTTATTTCAGTAGAGTGTGTTTACTTTCTGTCGAGTGGGTGTGTTTTAATTTTCTGTCGAGTGCGTGAGTATAGCTTTTAATTTCCGCCTACTCGCACAGAGATAAATGGCTGGATTTTAATTACCGCATTCGTAATAGAAACCCACATCACAAAATTTTCTACACCACCTAACTCTCTCGAAAAGGGCAAAGTGGCTCTAAATGCCACTATCTTGTCTAGTACCTTGCGAACCCTTCACCGGGTAGCCCTTGGGAAGTTCGGGAGTTAAAACATAAAAAAATCTATTTCAAACAATTTTTCCAACTTCATTAGCTCTTTTACTTTTTAGTCTTGCTTCTCCTCTCTTCTTCTAGTGTATGACCCGCGGAAGTCCGTCGGTTACTTTGGACCTGGACCACGAAATTGAGAGTACTCTTCGGAGAAGATCGCGATTTCAAGGCCCTACTACCCAAGTGCCGGTTGAGGATTCCGAGTCATTTTCTACCTTAAGAATGGCAGAACCCAACGTGGAGGAAGTCGTGCAAAGGCCTATGTCCTATTATGCACGACCAAATCTCGAGGGTACAGAAACTAGTATAGTTCGCCCTGCAATAAATAATAATAATTTTGAACTGAAGCCTAGCATAATTCAAATGGTGCAGCAGTATGTGCAATTTGACGGGCTTCAAGATGAAGACCCGAACGCACACATAGCCAGCTTTCTTGAGATTTGTGACACCTTCAAGATAAATGGTGTCACAAATGATGCTATTACGCTAAGATTATTTCCTTTCTCTCTTAGAATTAAGGCTAAGCAGTGGCTGAACACCCTTCCTAAAAATAGCATAACTACTTGGATGCAATTAACTGAAAAATTTTTGGCCAAGTATTTTCCGCCTGCTAAAACTGCTAAACTTAGGAATGACATTTCTGCCTTTGGACAAATAGACTCAGAGACCCTTTATGAAACCTGGGAAAGATTTAAAGAATTATTAAGACGATGCCCACATCACGCTATGCCTGTATGGTTGCAGGTGCAGACGTTTTATAATGGGCTAAATCAAAGCACGAAGCAAATGATAGACGCAGCTTCTGGCGGTACTTTAAACCATAAGACCCCGGAAGCAGCTCTTGAGCTGTTTGAAGACATGGCCATGAACACTTACCAGTGGAATGTGCCTAGGTCCTGCCCAAACAAACCTGCAGGTCTCTTTGAAGTGGACAACGTCTCACAACTCGCACTGCAAGTTGAAATATTAAGCAAAAAAATTACGGAGATGACTGCTGCCTCCGCCCCTCAGGTATGGGAATCTGCAACTCCTCCCGCTGAACATTTGGATTATGTAAATAATATGCCTAGAACTGCTTTTAATACTTTTTCTGCTGCGAATTATCATCCTCCTGGTTTTAATTTTCCGAATAGTTATAATCCTGCGTTAAGAAATCATCCGAATTTTTCGTGGAGCAATCCATCGAATGCTGTGCGCCCGCCACCGCAAAGTGATTTTTCTGCTCCACCACCACCTCCTCCTCAAAGTTTTCCAAAACCTCCAAATTTGGAGGAAGTGTTTTCAAAATACATAAATGCTAATGACGCTACGATTAGGACCTTAACTGGAAGTGTTAAAAACTTAGAAAATCAGGTAGGACAGCTCGCTAAAATGATTTCTGAGCGACCCGTAGGGTCTCTTCCTTCCAATACCGAGCCCAACCCGAGAGAGCAAGCGAAAGCTATAACTCTTCGGAGTGGGAAGAAAGTTCCTGGTATGGTAAGTGAAGAACCCGAGGCAAGCTCCGCTCCCGTTTTTAAAAATCAAAGCTCCGCTCCCGTTTTTGAAAATCAAAGCTCCGTTCCCCTTTTAAAAATTCCATCCTCTGCCGAAGAAATTATCACCCCTATCGTAGAAAAAGAATTCACTCCACCACCCACCTTTAAAAATAATCCATCCCCGCCATACCATTCCGAACTTAATAAACAACGACAGGATGATCAATACACCCGTTTTTTGGAAATGTTTAAGCAAATCCACGTAAATCTGCCTTTCCACGAAGCCATATCCCAGATGCCGAAGTATGCAAAATACCTTAAGGACCTCCTAACTAACAAGAAGAAGTTAGAGAACCTTTCTCATGTCACGTTAAATGTCGCGTGCTCGGCGGTTTTGACAAACGGATTACCGAAAAAAATCAGTGACCCGGGTAGTTTCTCTATCCCGTGTGTCTTCGGTGATCTCTTTGTCAAACACGCTTTAGCCGACTTAGGTGCGAGTATTAATCTTATGCCCCTCTCGTTGTTTAAAAAGTTAGGAATTGGTAGTCTCAACCCCACACGCATGAGTATCCAGCTAGCCGACAGGTCAGTCAAATACCCGTTAGGAATAGTGGAGGACGTCCTAGTCAAAGTTGACAAGTTCATCTTCCCGGTGGACTTTGTCATTTTAGACATCGAAGAAGACGTCGAGGTTCCCCTGATCCTTGGTCGACCCTTCCTTGCCACCTCCCGAGCTATCATTGATGTAAGCAATGGTAAGCTCTTCCTTCGAGTGGGCGACGATGAGGTAACTTTCTCTATCACCCCCTCGATGAAGAACACACTAGCTAATGATGACTCCTGTTTTTTCATGGATACCATAAGTGAAGAATTCTTCTCTCCCACCTCTGATTTTGACAAAGAATTTTCCAATTTTTGTTCCTCTCCTACTCTTCCAACTGAATCTCTACACATAAGTGAAGAATCCTCCACTCGCCCCTCTGATTTTGAAAAAGAATTTAATGATTTCTGTTCCTCTTCTACTTTTCCAACTGAATCGCTGCACGAAGCCTCCATGGCCGCTAGCAACACCCCTTTTAATTTTACATATAAAAAAGTGTACGAGGACATAGTTTTTGAAAAAGAACAAATTTCCAAGACCTCGTATGATGACCCCCCTACCTTGGAACTGAAAGAACTAGCAGAGCACCTTCAATACGCTTTCTTAGAAAAGGACTCTAAGTTGCCTGTCATAATTTCGGCCTACCTCACGGATGCACAAAAGAATAAACTTCTTTCAATTTTACAAAAGCATCGCCAAGCTATTGCTTGGCAGATATCTGATATCAAGGGCATAAGCCCATCTTTCTGCACTCATAAAATCTTAATGGAAGATAATTCTCGTAACTCTATACAACCTCAGCGCCGTATAAACCCAAACATGAAAGACGTAGTTAAGGGCGAGGTTATGAAATTGTTAGACACATGAATTATCTATCCTATATCCGACAGTAAGTGGGTTAGCCCAGTACAGGTAGTACCAAAGAAGGGAGGGATAACGGTCGTAAGTAATGAAAATAATGAATTAATCCCGACTCGGACGGTGACCGGATGGCGAATGTGTATAGATTACCGTAAGTTGAATGACGCCACCCGCAAGGATCACTTCCCCTTGCCGTTCATTGATCAAATTTTAGAATGACTTTCCGGACATAGCTTTTATTGTTTTCTCGATGGCCTCTCGGGGTATCTTCAAATCCCCATCTCCCCCGAGGACCAGGAGAAAACTACGTTTACTTGTCCCTTCGGCACCTTCGCCTACCGAAGAATGCCGTTTGGATTGTGCAATGCGCCGGCTACATTCCAACGATGTATGTTCGCCATCTTTGACAAGTACGTAGAAAGCATTATGGAAGTCTTCATGGATGATTTCTCCGTCTTCGGGAATTCCTTCGATAGTTGCTTAGAGAACCTTGAAAAAGTCTTAGAGCGATGCGAAGAAACTAACCTCGCCTTAAATTGGGAAAAATGTCATTTTATGGTAAGGGAAGGGTTAGTTTTGGGACATAAAATTTCTGAAAGGGGTATTGAAGTAGACGTTGCGAAAATAGAAGTTATCGAGAAACTGCCGCCACCTACGAACATAAAAGCCATAAGAAGTTTCCTGGGTCATGCGGGTTTCTACCGCCGCTTCATAAAGGACTTTTCCAAAATCACCAAGCCCCTTACCCATCTCTTAGAAAAAGACGCCCCATTCATCTTTGATGACCTCTGTCTAGCTGCCTTCAATTTAATAAAAGAAAAATTAGTTAATGCGCCAATCATGATAGCTCCGGTGTGGGATCTTCCATTTGAAATAATGTGTGATGCGAGTAGTTATGCGGTGGGAGCCGTACTAGGTCAACGTATTTCCAAAAACTTCCACCCCATTTATTACGCTAGTAAAACTCTCACATCTGCACAGGAAAATTACACCACAACCGAGAAGGAGCTCTTAGCTGTAGTATTCGCATTTGACAAATTTCGCCCTTATATTACTCTTTCGAAAATTATTGTTTTTACGGACCACTCGACCCTCAAATATCTTCTCTCTAAAACGGATGCCAAGCCTCGCTTGATTCGCTGGGTCTTACTCCTCCAGGAGTTTGACTTAGAGATCCGTGATAAGCGAGGTGCCGAGAACTTGGCCGCCGACCACCTTTCGCGCCTAGACAACCCGTTTATAGAACAATTAGATGAAAATTCTTTTCATTACTATTTCCCTGATGAGAAGCTTTTCGTAATTAACACATCTACTTCTCCTTGGTTTGCCCGCATCGCCAACTATCTAGTGGCCCGTGTGCTCCCAAAAGAGTTTTCATCTCAGCAAAAGAAGAAATTCTTTTCTGAGCTGAAGAACTACTTTTGGGAGGACCCGCATCTTTTTAAAGTCTGTGCAGACCAAGTGATCAGGAGGTGTGTTTCCTTGGATGAAGGATTAGATATTATTAAACATTTGCATGAAGGACCGACAGGTGGGCACTATCAAGCTGCTCGCACCGCTCACAAAGTGTTAAGCGCGGGTTTTTACTGGCCCAGCCTGTTTAGAGACGCGCATGCCTTTGTGAGTAGGTGTGATAGTTGCCAACGGTCGGGGAATATTTCGAATAAAAATGAAATGCCACAAAATTATTTTCTAGAGTGCGAAGTTTTCGACCTCTGGGGGATTGATTTTGTTGGTCCTTTTCCTTCTAGCTTCGGGAATAAGTATATTTTAGTTGCCGTTGATTATGTTTCACGTTGGGCCGAAGCCCAAGCTCTTCCTACGAATGACGCCCGAGTCGTAGTTAATTTCCTCAAAAAATTATTTTCTCGATTCGGTACGCCGCGCGCTATTGTTAGTGATAGGGGTTCCCATTTCTGTAACGCACAATTTTCAAAAATCCTAACTAAATATGGCGTTACTCATAAGCTTTCCACTGCCTACCACCCCCAAACTAACGGACAAGTCGAAGTAGTGAATAGAGAAATAAAAAGAATTTTAGAAAAGACTGTTTCAACATCTAGAAAAGACTGGTCCGCCAAATTAGACGATGCTCTATGGGCCTACCGAACAGCGTACAAAACCGCCCTCGGCTGTACGCCATATCGGTTGGTTTATGGAAAATCGTGTCATTTACCCGTAGAGTTAGAACACCGCGCCTTTTGGGCCTTGCGATTTTTAAACTTCGATCCCCACTCTGTCGGCGATTTTCGAAAATTTCAACTTAATGAACTCGACGAGTGGCGCTCTTACGCGTATGAAAATAACAGACTTTATAAAGAGCGGACAAAACGTTTGCACGATCGACACCTTAGGCACCCAAAAATCTTTAAGCCGGGCGACCAAGTGCTTCTTTATAATTCTCGTTTACGTTTATTCCCGGGTAAATTAAAATCACGTTGGTCTGGGCCTTTTACTGTTTTAGAAGTCTTTTCTTATGGTACTGTTTTAATTTCCCACCCTGATAAGGGTACTTTCAAAGTGAATGGTCAGCGTCTTAAACTGTATTTCTGTAATGATGTCAGTCTTAACCCTGTTAACTCTATCTTTTCGGTCCTGACATTTGATTAATCTGAACTTTATTTTTCTCAAAAACTTTGACTTTATTCGAACTTTATTTTTAAACAATATTTGGGACATTATTATTTTGATGCGTCGAGCTCAAACGACGCTTTAAACAAAGGGCGCTCTTGGGAGGCAACCCAAGTTATCTTTTTCTGTTTTCTTTCTTTTACACTTTTTGCCCCGACAGGCTCCGGCAAGCTGAAACTTCTGCGATCGCCTGCTCCAACGGTTCTGCTTCCATGCCAAAGTCCGCCGGACGACGTTTCATGAAGATCCACAGCACCGGCATGGAGGAGCGGCATCACTCAACTTGCCCAGCAAAATAAAACCGGGGAAGTACCTGCTTTTCAATTATGTCTTTTATTTCTGTACTTTACTTTTCTCTCGTTCTCCGACCTCCTTCTCCATTGCGGACAATGTAGATTTTAAGCTTGGGGGAGGACTTCCTCCTTCTTTTTGTTTTCTTTTTGTTTTGTAAATATCCCACAAAAATTCAAAATTTCAAAAATTTCAAAAAATTTCGAAAAATTATTATATATATATAGCTGCATTTTGGTATTTCAATAAGTACCCCATGTTTATGTTTTGTTTTTCTCAAACTTCTTTATAAACAATGTAGTTAATTATAATTTTTCTAATCATTCTTTTTAATCATATTTCACAAGTAAAATGTTGGCCATGCTGTGTTTCTAATTCACGGTAGCATGTTAAGGTAAAATATTTCTCTAAACCGTGCATTTCTATTATGGTTTTTCGTTCTTTATTTTCTTTACTTTCTCTAAAAATTTATCATCCACTATTTTCCTTTTCGTCTTTAGATAATTTTTGTAAGAACAAATTTTGAATAACGTAGTAGATATGAACGATCCAAGTGACATATTATTTTTATTTTCAAGATAATTTCATCAATCTTCTTTTATTATCTCGAACTTGCTTTTTGAAATTTATCGACTCTATGTTTTAAATAAATTTAAAAAAAACGCGTGAAAATGATTTAGGCCATTTTTGTTTACGTTTGAGCTTTCTTGCCAACCTAAACTCTTTTACCACTAGTTAGCCGCTTTTGAGCCTTTTTTTCCAAATTCATTTGATAAACTCCACACACATTTTCATTTTCACCAAAGCCCAAATTCCTACCTATCTAATCACGCTAATTTTGTTTGATAGGAAATTTTGTCTTATCTGTGGAGATATTGTTGAAAAAGGTGTACTCAAAAGCAATAAATTGAAAAGAAAAAAAAAACAAAAATGAATGAAAATAATAATAAAAAAAATGAGAAAAAAATGAGATAAATAATCATAAAGAGAAAAAAATAAATTTATTTATACATATTTTGTTTAAAATAAATTTATTTTTTTGAAACTCGTTGTTTTGGTTTAGTGTGATTTTTAAGCCTCCATGTTTATATTTGAATTCCACTCCTATTCATATTCCTAAACCAAATGTTTTGGTCCTATTAAGTCCTTTTGATTCACGCCCTTTTTTTTAATTTTATTTAACAACTAAGAAAAGAAGAAAAGTAAATTATATTTAGTTTTGGATTTAAACTTAGATTTTTGTTATTTAATTGATATAATTATAATGCGTTGCTTGGATCTAGTAATAACTCAATACGTTCTTTTCATTTTCATTGCCTTACTTAAATCTATTTAAAGAATTTCGTCAAAATTCTGGATGATTTATTTTTATTAAGTAAAGTTTATAAAAGTTAAACCATACCTAAATAATTGTTTTAGATTTACGTTTTACATTCTCCCTACCTAGAATTTCGCATAGTACTTGTGTAAGTATGATTAAAACTTTTTGAATTAGTCACTTTTTATGATTAGCTTGTCTTTATATCTTTGCTTGGGGACAAGCAAAACTTAAGCTTGGGGGAATTTGATAATACGTTTGCAGTCAATTTTATTAGGATATTTTCGGGGTTTTAAAGCCAATCATGTCTTGTAAAGTACTTGCTTTGATTCCCCTTTGTATATATTTTTGTCGCTAATGCATTTTTTCTTCTTTTTGCAGGTTTTCACGGCTTTCAGCCGAAGTTTGCTGTGACACGCCCCAAGGTCACGCCCTACCAGGGCGTGTACCTAGGGCGTGTACCCAGAGAAATGAAGCAATTGGTCCGAAACTGCATTTCGTGGAAACTTAGTGTACACGCCCTCGGTCACGCCCGTGACACACCCGACACGGGCGTGTACTAGAGGCGTGTCCCCAGGTTCCGAGGAATCGCCGCAGCGCGCTCGTTTTTCCCGCTCCACCGTCGCACCGAAAGTGTCACGCCCCAGGGTCACGCCTGACCCGGGCGTGACATATGGGCGTGTACTTCAGCAATTCCGCCCGTCACCTCCAGCATTCAATTTCAGCCCGAAAAAGTCACGCCGCAAAGAACACGCCCCAGGTACACGCCCTACCAGGGCGTGACTTGTGGGCGTGTACCGCAACAACTCCGTCAGAATTCAATTCCTGCACGAAAAAGTCGCGCCGAATGTGTCACGCCCCATGGTCACGCCCGACCAGGGCGTGACAGGGGGGCGTGACCCGACCCGAAAAATTCTATAAATAGAGCACAACTCCAGGGGTTTTAGGACAACTTTTCGCTTTGAGAGGGGAGGTTCTGTCCTTTGTTTTTCTGAACTTTTTAAGCATGTATTTTCATTTCTAGTTCGTAGCTCTAGCTTTATGCTTTCCCTGTATTAGCTCCTAGCTTCTTTCTGTAGTATGATGCTAATGATAGTGTAGTTTCCTTTTCATGTTCTTGTAATCTCTGGTTTTCAAGCTGTAAGATCACTGTTTCTCTTAATAAAAAGTGTTATTTTCTTTTTCGTTCCTGCTCTGTTTTCAGTATTTTTCTTCTACTCATCCCCCTCTTCCACCTCACCATGATTAACTAATCCTCCATGTACTCGATCTAATTGATCCGAGGTTCGAGTGATTAGGTTATGATGCTTTGAATCTTACCTTTTCTGTTTAGGGTTTGTCTTTGAATTACTCTTGATTTATCACGGGTTGGAGGTATATTATCGATATATACTCTCCACCTTTGCTTTCATTCTGGGCTAGCCGAGAGGCCGAAAGTTTGAAATGAGCACTCAAGAGTAAAGGGAGTTGTTCGCACCCCTCGAGAGAGGCAGACGTTCAAATCTCCCGGATTGGAGTAAAATCCATTAGAGGGGTTCACCACGTAAAGCGAGTTTTAGCCCTCCGATTTAGGCGAAAGTCGGTCGGACCTTCCTAAACTCAGTTAGGCACGGCCTTCGAGAGAAGCGTGTCAATATTCATGGAACCTCCATGGTCAAGGACCTTAACCCTAATTAGCTTAGGTTTATTTATCGTATTTTTCTAACCACTCTTGCCGAGGTGATTTCTGATCGAGTACATTTTCCCTTCATCGTTACTAAGCTTAAGTTAATCGCTCTTTTAGCTCTCTTTATATTTTCATACAAGTAGTTCTCTTCTTTTAGTACATTTAGCCAAACCTTATTTTGCCGTCGATAAAATAATAGATTTCGTGTGAGTAAGCTTACTCAACTGTTCCCGGATTTCAATACGACACTTGTGTCCCCTAGCTGCATTTCGATAGGTATACTTGCCTTGATGAATTGTTAGTTTGGTATTTTCTCTTTGCAGATATCTCAGAGACAATCAATGTTGCATTGCATAATGCCGGAGAAGACTCTGTGCAATTGGTTGTTTTTCGGGTTTTCTACACGGTAAATTGTAACAGGGAGCCTTGTGGATTAACCCAAAAGTGCACCCGGAAAACTGGGCGGATACGTGATATTGCCAACTTGGTGGCCTGAGAGCCAACTTGAACATAACCGGGTTATGTGAATTGTGATGGAAACGGGACTCGGGAGAAGTTTGACCCGCGCAAATGGCTTAAATTGTCGTTGCGATGTGAGCACGGGTTAGATGGAACCGTACCCGTTCTATGTCGTTCGGTTAAAGAGACCTAAGGGTACGTGGCACTTGCCGTTGGCATCGATTAGGGTCTTCGGCGGTCAATGGCTTAAATTGTCGTGACCCAGGCCAAGAAGACAAAATGCTCATAGGTTTGGCCGTCAAAGTGGCGGTGGTGAGTCCGGAATATCTATGACTTTAATTGACGTGACATGGACCGGTTCACCGAGAATGTGCCCTGAGAGCACGGGGCGTGTGGCAGTGCGAGCCAACGTCTGTGATGAAATGGTTGTATATTTATTGCTCGCTTATGCTAATGAAATGCAGGGAAGGAGCATCGCCGCCTCGAGTTGGGGGCGGGATCGTTATAATTTGGTCAGCATTGCTGACCGTTGCCTTGTTTTGCCACCGTGCGATGGTTTGTTGCTTGAAGGTGCTGTTGTACCAAGCGGTCAATAGCGGGCTAAAGCCCAATTTTGCGAAGCCGGCCCTTGAAGGCCTAATTGGAGTGTTTACTGCTTTCTTCATGTATGACCGGCCTGCGTGCCGAGGTTTGTAAAACATGTAATATCAAGTGAGCCAATGTTTAAGGCCTTAAGGCTTGTACTGGTGTATTTGTAACATTCCTATTTGGTTTTAGTGGACATTCATGCTTAAGTGCTGGGTTCTTTATTGCAACTTTTATAAACTGCTTCCGCTAGAATGCTCTGTGTAGTACGTTATGATTGGTTAGATGGTTTCCATGAGTAACCACCCGGTCTGTTTGTGGCATACGGCGTCGGGCCCCGGCCCGACCCACTGCTATATGTTATGCGACGGATAGGGGGTGTTACAGCTCCTGCTAGGTGTCGACTATACTCTCCACCTCCAGTTGAGATGGGCTCCTACAAGGTGTCGACCTCTATTCTCCACCTCCAGTTGAGATGAGCTCCTGAGAGGTGTCGACCTGTACTATCCACCTCTAGTTGAGCTCGGCTCCTGCTAGGTGTCGACTATACTCTCCACCTCCAGTTGAGCTCGACTCCTGCAAGGTGTCGACCTCTTCTCTCCACCTCCAGTTGAGCTTGGCTCCTGCGAGGTGTCGACCTCTATTCTCCACCTCCTGTTGAGCTCGGCTCCTGCGAGGTATCGACCTCTAGTCTCCACCTCCAGTTGAGCTCTTTTCCTGAGAGGTGTCGACCTGTACTCTCCACCTCCAGTTGAGCTCGGCTCCTGCGAGGTGTCGACCTCTACTCTCCACCTCCAGTTGAGCTCAGCTCCTGCGAGGTGTCGACCTCTATTCTCCACCTCCAGTTGTGCTCGGCTCCTGCGAGGTGTCGACCTCTATTCTCCACCTCCAGTTGAGCTCGGCTCCTAAGAGGTGTCGACCTATACTCTCCACCTCCAGTTGAGCTCGGCTCCTGCAAAGTGTCGACCTCTTCTCTCCACCTCCAGTTGAGCTCGGCTCCTACTAGGTGTCGACCTGTACTCCCCACCTCCAGTTGAGCTCGGCTCCTGCGAGGTGTCGACCTGTACTCTCCACCTCCAGTTGAGCTCGGCTCCTGTGAGGTGTCGACCTGTACTCTCCACCTCCAGTTCAGCTTGGCTCCTGTGAGGTGTCGACCTCTACTCTCCACCTCCAGTTGAGCTTGGCTCCTGCGAGTTGTCGACCTCTATTCTCCACCTCCAGTTGAGCTCGGCTCCTGCGAGGTGTCGACCTCTAGTCTCCAACTCCAGTTGAGATCGGCTCCTAAGAGGTGTCGACCTGTACTCTCCACCTCTAGTTGAGCTCGGCTCCTGCGAGGTGTCGACACCTACTCTCCACCTCCAGTTGAGCTCGGCTCCTGCGAGGTGTCGACCTCTATTCTCCACCTCTAGTTGATCTCGGCTCTTGCGATGTGTCGACCTCTATTCTCCACCTCCAGTTGAGCTCGGCTCTTGCGAGGTGTCGACCTCTATTCTCCACCTCCAGTTGAGCTCGGCTCCTAAGAGGTGTCGACCTGTACACTCCACCTCCAGTTGAGCTCGACTCTTGAGAGGTGTCAACCTGTACTCTCCACCTCCAGTTGGGCTCGGCTCATTCTATGTGTCAACCTTTACTCGCCACCTCCAGTTGAGCTCGGCTACTGCGAGGTGTCAACCTCTACTGTCCACCGCCAGTTGAGCTCAGCTCCTGTGAGGTGTCGACCTGTACTCTCCACCTCCAGTTGAGCTCGGCTCCTGCGAGGTGTCGACCTCTACTCTCCACCTCCAGTTGAGCTCGGCTCCTGCGAGGTGTCGACCTCTATTCTCCACCTCCAGTTGAGCTCGGCTCCTACGAGGTGTCGACCTCTATTCTCCACCTCCAGTTGATCTCGGCTCCTACGAGGTGTCACCCTCTATTCTCCTCCTCCAGTTGAGCTCAGCTCCTGAGAGGTGTCGACCTGTACTCTCCACCTCCAGTTGAGCTCGGCTCCTGCGAGGTGTCGACCTCTACTCTCCAATTCCAGTTGAGCTCGGCTCCTGCGAGTTGTCGACCTATATTCTCTACCTCCAGTTGAGCTTGGCTCCTGCGAGGTGTCGACCTCTATTCTCCACCTCCAGTTCAGCTCGGCACCTGAGAGGTGTCGACCTGTACTCTCCACCTCCAGTTGAGTTCGGCTCCTGCGAGGTGTCGACCTCTATTCTCCACCAACAGTTGAGCTCGGCTCCTACGAGGTGTCGACCTCTATTGTCCACCTCCAGTTGAGCTCGGCTCCTGAGAGGTGTCGACCTGTGCTCTCCACCTCCAGTTGAGCTCGGCTCCTGCGAGGTGTCGACCTCTATTCTCCACCTCCAGTTGTGCTCGGCTCCTGCGAGGTGTCGACCTCTATTCTCCACCTCCAGTTGAGCTCGGCTCCTAAGAGGTGTCGACCTGTACTCTCCACCTCCAGTTGAGCTTGGCTCCTGCAAAGTGTCGACCTCTTCTCTCCACCTCCAGTTGAGCTCGTCTCCTGAGAGGTGTCGACCTGTACTCTCCACCTTCAGTTGAGCTCGGCTCCTACTAGGTGTCGACCTGTACTCCCCACCTCCAGTTGAGCTCGGCTCCTGTGAGGTGTCGACCTGTACTCTCCACCTCCAGTTGAGCTCGGCTCCTGTGAGGTGTCGACCTGTACTCTCCACCTCCAGTTCAGCTTGGCTCCTGTGAGGTGTCGACCTCTACTCTCCACCTCCAGTTGAGCTCGGCTCCTGCGAGTTGTCGACCTCTATTCTCCACCTCCAGTTGAGCTCGGCTCCTGCGAGGTGTCGACCTCTAGTCTCCACCTCCAGTTGAGATCGGCTCCTGAGAGGTGTCGACCTGTACTCTCCACCTCCAGTTGAGCTCGGCTCCTGCGAGGTGTCGACCTCTACTCTCCACCTCCAGTTGAACTCGGCTCCTGCGAGGTGTCGACCTCTATTCTCCACCTCCAGTTGATCTCGGCTCTTGCGATGTGTCGACCTCTATTCTCCACCTCCAGTTGAGCTCGGCTCTTGCGAGGTGTCGACCTCTATTCTCCACCTCCAGTTGAGCTCGGCTCCTGAGAGGTGTCGACCTGTACACTCCACCTCCAGTTGAGCTCGACTCTTGAGAGGTGTCAACCTGTACTCTCCACCTCCAGTTGGGCTCGGCTCATTCTATGTGTCGACCTTTACTCGCCACCTCCAGTTGAGCTCGGCTACTGCGAGGTGTCAACCTCTACTCTCCACCGCCAGTTGAGCTCGGCTCCTGTGAGGTGTCGACCTGTACTCTCCACCTCCAGTTGAGCTCGGCTCCTGCGAGGTGTCGACCTCTACTCTCCACCTCCAGTTGAGCTCGGCTCCTGCGAGGTGTCGACCTCTATTCTCCACCTTCAGTTGAGCTCGGCTCCTACGAGGTGTCGACCTATATTCTCCACCTCCAGTTGATCTCGGCTCCTGCGAGGTGTCAACCTCTATTCTCCTCCTCTAGTTGAGCTCGGATCCTGAGAGGTGTCGACCTGTACTCTGCACCTCCAGTTGAGCTCGGCTCCTGCGAGGTGTCGACCTCTACTCTCCAATTCCAGTTGAGCTCGGCTCCTGCGAGTTGTCGACCTATATTCTCTACCTCTAGTTGAGCTTGGCTCCTACGAGGTGTCGACCTCTATTCTCCACCTCCAGTTCAGCTCGGCACCTGAGAGGTGTCGACCTGTACTCTCCACCTCCAGTTGAGTTCGGCTCCTGCGAGGTGTCGACCTCTATTCTCCACCAACAGTTGAGCTCGGCTCCTGCGAGGTGTCGACCTCTATTGTCCACCTCCAGTTGAGCTCGGCTCCTGAGAGGTGTCGACCTGTGCTATCCACCTCTAGTTGAGCTCAGCTCCTGCTAGGTGTCGACTATACTCTCCACCTCCAGTTGAGCTCGGCTGCTGCAAGGTGTCGACCTCTTCTCTCCACCTCTAGTTGAGCTCGGCTCCTGCGAGGTGTCGACCTCTATTCTCCACCTCTAGTTGAGCTCGGCTCCTACGAGGTGTCGACCTCTATTCTCCACCTCCAGTTGAGCTGGGCTCCTGAGAGGTGTCGACCTGTACTCTCCACCTCCAGCTGAGCTCGGCTCCTGCGAGGTGTCGACCTCTACTCTCCACCTCCAGTTGAGCTCGGCTCCTGCGAGGTGTCGACCTCTATTCTACACCTCCAGTTGAGCTCGGCTCTTGCGATGTGTCGACCTCTATTCTCCAACTCCAGTTGAGCTCGGCTCCTGAGAGGTGTCGACCTGTACTCTCCACCTCCAGTTGAGCTCGGCTCCTGCGAGGTGTCACGTCTACTCTCCATCTCCAGTTGAGCTCGGCTACTGCGAGGTGTCGACCTCTATTCTCCACCTCCATTTGAGCTCGGCTCTTGCGATGTGTCGACCTCTTTTCTCCACCTCCAGTTGAGCTCGGCTCCTGCGAGGTGTCGACCTTTATTCTCCACCTCCAGTTGAGCTCGGCTCCTGCGAGGTGTCGACCTCTATTCTCCAACTCCAGTTGAGCTCGGCTCCTAAGAGGTGTCGACTAGTACTCTCCACCTCCAGTTGAGCTCGGCTCCTGCGAGGTGTCACCTATACTCTCCATCTCCAGTTGAGCTCGGCTCCTGCGAGGTGTCGACCTCTATTCTCCACCTCCATTTGAGCTCCGCTCTTGCGATGTCTCGACCTCTATTCTCCACCTCCAGTTGAGCTCGGCTCCTGCGAGGTGTCGACATCTATTCGCCACCTCCAGTTGAGCTCGGCTCCTGAGAGGTGTCGACCTATACTCTCCACCTCCAGTTGAGCTCGGCTCCTGCGAGGTGTCGACCTCTACTCTCCACCTCCAGTTGAGCTCGGCTCCTGCGAGGTGTCGACCTCTATTCACCACCTCCAGTTGAGCTCGGCTCCTGCGAGGTGTCGACCTCTATTCTCCACCTCCAGTTGAGCTCGGCTCCTGAGAGGTGTCGACCTATACTCTCCACCTCCAGTTGAGCTCGGCTCCTGCGAGGTGTCGACCTGTACTCTCCACCTCCAGTTGAGCTCGGCTCCTACGAGGTGTCGACCTCTATTCTCCACCTCCAGTTGAGCTCGGCTCCTGCGAGGTGTCGACCTCTATTCTCCACCTCCAGTTGAGCTCGGCTCCTGCGAGGTGTCGACCTCTATTATCTACCTCCAGTTGAGATCGACTCCTACGAGGTGTCGACCTCTATTCTCCACCTCCAGTTGAGCTCGGCTCCTGCGAGGTGTCGACCTATATTCTCCACCTCCAGTTGAGCTCGGCTCTTGAGAGGTGTCGACCTGTACTCTCCACCTCCAGTTGAGCTCGACTTCTGCGAGGTGTCGACCTCTACTCTCCACCTCCAGTTGAACTCGGCTCCTGCGAGGTGTCGACCTCTATTCTCCACCTCCAGTTGAGTTCGGCTCCTCTGAGGTGTCGACCTCTATTCTCCACCTCCTGTTGAGCTCGGCTCCTGCGAGTTGTCGACCTCTATTCTCCACCTCCAGTTGAGCTGGGCTCCTGAAAGGTGTCGACTTGTACTCGCCACCGCCAGTTGAGCTCGGCTCCTGTGAGGTTTCGACCTCTACTCTCCACCTCCAGTTGAGCTCGGCTCCTGCGAGGTGTCGACCTCTATTCTCCACCTCCAGTTGAGCTCGTCTCCTGCGAGGTGTCGACCTCTATTCTCCACCTCCAGTTGAGCTCGGCTCCTGAGAGTTGTTGACCTGTACTCTCCACCACCAGTTGAGCTCGGCTCCTGTGATGTGTCGACCTCTACTCCCCACCTCCAGTTGAGCTCGGCTCCTGCGAGGTGTCGACCTCTAATCTCCACCTCCAGTTGAGCTCGGCTCTTGCGAGGTGTCGACCTCTATTCTCCACCTCCAGTTGAGCTCGGCTCCTGAGAGGTGTCGACCTGTACTCTCCACCTCCAGTTGAGCACGGCTCCTGTGAGGTGTCGACCTCTACTCTCCACCTCCAGTTGAAATCGTCTCCTGCGAGGTGTCGACCTCTATTCTCCACCTCTAGTTGAGCTCGTCTCTTGCGATGTGTCGACCTCTATTCTCCACCTCCAGTTGAGCTCGGCTCCTGCGAGGTGTCGACCTCTATTCTCCACCTCCAGTTGAGCTCAGCTCCTGAGAGGTGTCGACCTGTACTCTCTACCTCCAGTTGAGCTCGGCTCATGCGAGGTGTCGACCTCTACTCTCCACCTCCAGTTGAGCTCGGCTCCTGCGTGGTGTCGACCTCTATTCTCCACCTCCAGTTGAGCTCGGCTCCTGCGAGGTGTCAAGCTTTATTCTCCACCTCCAGTTGAGTTCGGCTCCTAAGAGGTGTTGAATTGTACTCTCCACCTCCAGTTGAGCTCGGCTCCTGCGAGGTGTCGACTTGTACTCTCCACCTCTAATTGAGCTCGGCTCCTGCGAGGTGTCGAGCTCTATTCTCCACCTCTATTTGAGCTTGGCTCCTGCGAAGTGTCGAGCTCTATTCTCCACCTCCAGTTGATCTTGGCTCCTGCGAGGTGTCGACCTCTAGTCTCTACCTCCAGTTGAGCTCAGCTCCTGTAAGGTGTCGACCTCTATTCTCCACCTCTGGTTGAGCTCGACTCCTGCGAGGTGTCGACCTCTATTCTCCACCTCCAGTTGAGCTTGGCTCCTGAGAGTTGTCGACCTATACTCTCCACCTCCAGTTGAGCTCGGCTCCTGCGAGGTGTCGACCTCTACTCTCCACCTCCTTTTGAGCTCGGCTCCTGCGAGGTGTCGACCTCTATTCTCCACCTCCAGTTGAGCTCGGCTCCTGCGAGGTGTCGACCTATATTATCCACCTCCAATCGAGCTCGGCTCCTGCGAGGTGTCGACCTCTATTCTCCGCCTCCAGTTGAGCTCGACTCCTGAGAGGTGTCGACCTGTACTCTCCACCGCCAGTTGAGCTCGGCTCCTGCGAGGTGTCGACCTCTACTCTCCACCTCCAGTTGAGCTCGGCTCCTGCGAGGTGTCGACCTCTACTCTCCAATTCCAGTTGAGCTCGGCTCCTGCGAGTTGTCGACCTATATTCTCTACCTCCAGTTGAGCTCGGCACCTGCGAGGTGTCGACCTCTATTCTCCACCTCCAGTTCAGCTCGGCTCCTGAGAGGTGTCGACCTGTACTCTCCACCTCCAGTTGAGTTCGGCTCCTGCGAGGTGTCGACCTCTATTCTCCACCAACAGTTGAGCTCGGCTCCTGCGAGGTGTCGACCTCTATTCTCCACCTCCAGTTGAGCTCGGCTCCTGAGAGGTGTCGACCTGTGCTCTCCACCTCCAGTTGAGCTCAGCTCCTGCTAGGTGTCGACTATACTCTCCACCTCCAGTTGAGCTCGGCTGCTGCAAGGTGTCAACCTCTTCTCTCCACCTCTAGTTGAGCTCGGCTCCTGCGAGGTGTCGACCTCTATTCTCCACCTCTAGTTGAGCTCGGCTCCTACGAGGTGTCGACCTCTATTCTCCACCTCCAGTTGAGCTGGGCTCCTGAGAGGTGTCGACCTGTACTCTCCACCTCCAGTTGAGCTCGGCTCCTGCGAGGTGTCGACCTCTACTCTCCACCTCCAGTTGAGCTCGGCTCCTGCGAGGTGTCGACCTCTATTCTCCACCTCCAGTTGAGCTCGGCTCTTGCGATGTGTCGACCTCTATTCTCCAACTCCAGTTGAGCTCGGCTCCTGAGAGGTGTCGACCTGTACTCTCCACCTCCAGTTGAGCTCGGCTCCTGCGAGGTGTCACCTCTACTCTCCATCTCCAGTTGAGCTCGGCTCCTGCGAGGTGTCGACCTCTATTCTCCACCTCCATTTGAGCTCGGCTCTTGCGATGTGTCGACCTCTATTCTCCACCTCCAGTTGAGCTCGGCTCCTGCGAGGTGTCGACCTCTATTTTCCACCTCCAGTTGAGCTCGGCTCCTGCGAGGTGTCGACCTCTATTCTCCAACTCCAGTTGAGCTCGGCTCCTAAGAGGTGTCGACTAGTACTCTCCACCTCCAGTTGAGCTCGGCTCCTGCGAGGTGTCACCTCTACTCTCCATCTCCAGTTGAGCTCGGCTCCTGCGAGGTGTCGACCTCTATTCTCCACCTCCATTTGAGCTCGGCTCTTGCGATGTCTCGACCTCTATTCTCTACCTCCAGTTGAGCTCGGCTCCTGTGAGGTGTCGACATCTATTCGCCACCTCCAGTTGAGCTCGGCTCCTGAGAGGTGTCGACCTATACTCTCCACCTCCAGTTGAGCTCGGCTCCTGCGAGGTGTCGACCTCTACTCTCCACCTCCAGTTGAGCTCGGCTCCTGCGAGGTGTCGACCTCTATTCACCACCTCCAGTTGAGCTCGGCTCCTGCGAGGTGTCGACCTCTATTCTCCACCTCCAGTTGAGCTCGGCTCCTGAGAGGTGTCGACCTGTACTCTCCACCTCCAGTTGAGCTCGGCTCCTGCGAGGTGTCGACCTGTACTCTCCACCTCCAGTTGAGCTCGGCTCCTATGAGGAGTCGACCTCTATTCTCCACCTCCAGTTGAGCTCGGCTCCTACGAGGTGTCGACCTCTATTCTCCACCTCCAGTTGAGCTCGGCTCCTGCGAGGTGTCGACCTCTATTATCTACCTCCAGTTGAGATAGACTCCTACGAGGTGTCGACCTCTATTCTCCACCTACAGTTGAGCTCGGCTCCTGCGAGGTGTCGACCTCTATTCTCCACCTCCAGTTGAGCTCGGCTCTTAAGAGGTGTCGACCTGTACTCTCCACCTCCAGTTGAGCTCGGCTTCTGCGAGGTGTCGACCTCTATTCTCCACCTCCAGTTGAGATCGGCTCCTGCGAGGTGTCGACCTCTATTCTCCACCTCCAGTTGAGCTCGGCTCCTGAGAGGTGTCGACCTGTACTCTCCACCTCCAGTTGAGCTCGGCTCCTGCGAGGTGTCGACCTGTACTCTCCACCTCCAGTTGAGCTCGGCTCCTATGAGGAGTCGACCTCTATTCTCCACCTCCAGTTGAGCTCGGCTCCTGCGAGGTGTCGACCTCTATTCTCCACCTCCAGTTGAGCTCGGCTCCTGCGAGGTGTCGACCTCTATTATCTACCTCCAGTTGAGACTACGAGGTGTCGACCTCTATTCTCCACCTCCAGTTGAGTTCGGCTCCTCCGAGGTGTCGACCTCTATTCTCCACCTCCTATTGAGCTCGGCTCCTGCGAGTTGTCGACCTCTATTCTCCACCTCCAGTTGAGCTGGGCTCCTGAAAGGTGTCGACTTGTACTCGCCACCACCAGTTGAGCTCGGCTCCTGTGAGGTGTCGACCTCTACTCTCCACCTCCAGTTGAGCTCGGCTCCTGCGAGGTGTCGACCTCTATTCTCCACCTCCTGTTGAGCTCGGCTCCTGCGAGTTGTCGACCTCTATTCTCCACCTCCAGTTGAGCTGGGCTCCTGAAAGGTGTCGACTTGTACTCGCCACCGCCAGTTGAGCTCGGCTCCTGTGAGGTTTCGACCTCTACTCTCCACCTCCAGTTGAGCTCGGCTCCTGCGAGGTGTCGACCTCTATTCTCCACCTCCAGTTGAGCTCGTCTCCTGCGAGGTGTCGACCTCTATTCTCCACCTCCAGTTGAGCTCGGCTCCTGAGAGTTGTTGACCTGTACTCTCCACCACCAGTTGAGCTCGGCTCCTGTGATGTGTCGACCTCTACTCACCACCTCCAGTTGAGCTCGGCTCCTGCGAGGTGTCGACCTCTAATCTCCACCTCCAGTTGAGCTCGGCTCTTGCGAGGTGTCGACCTCTATTCTCCACCTCCAGTTGAGCTCGGCTCCTGAGAGGTGTCGACCTGTACTCTCCACCTCCAGTTGAGCACGGCTCCTGTGAGGTGTCGACCTCTACTCTCCACCTCCAGTTGAACTCGGCTCCTGCGAGGTGTCGACCTCTATTCTCCACCTCTAGTTGAGCTCGTCTCTTGCGATGTGTCGACCTCTATTCTCCACCTCCAGTTGAGCTCGGCTCCTGCGAGGTGTCGACCTCTATTCTCCACCTCCAGTTGAGCTCAGCTCCTGAGAGGTGTCGACCTGTACTCTCTACCTCCAGTTGAGCTCGGCTCATGCGAGGTGTCGACCTCTACTCTCCACCTCCAGTTGAGCTCGGCTCCTGCGTGGTGTCGACCTCTATTCTCCACCTCCAGTTGAGCTCGGCTCCTGCGAGGTGTCAAACTTTATTCTCCACCTCCAGTTGAGTTCGGCTCCTAAGAGGTGTTGAATTGTACTCTCCACCTCCAGTTGAGCTCGGCTCCTGCGAGGTGTCGACCTGTACTCTCCACCTCCAGTTGAGCTCGGCTCCTGCGAGGTGTCGAGCTCTATTCTCCACCTCTATTTGAGCTTGGCTCCTGCGAAGTGTCGAGCTCTATTCTCCACCTCCAGTTGATCTTGGCTCCTGCGAGGTGTCGACCTCTAGTCTCTACCTCCAGTTGAGCTCGGCTCCTGTAAGGTGTCGACCTCTATTCTCCACCTCCGGTTGAGCTCGACTCCTGCGAGGTGTCGACCTCTATTCTCCACCTCCAGTTGAGCTTGGCTCCTGAGAGTTGTCGACCTATACTCTCCACCTCCAGTTGAGCTCGGCTCCTGCGAGGTGTCGACCTCTACTCTCCACCTCCTTTTGAGCTCGGCTCCTGCGAGGTGTCGACCTCTATTCTCCACCTCCAGTTGAGCTCGGCTCCTGCGAGGTGTCGACCTATATTATCCACCTCCAATCGAGCTCGGCTCCTGCGAGGTGTCGACCTCTATTCTCCGCCTCCAGTTGAGCTCGACTCCTGAGAGGTGTCGACCTGTACTCTCCACCGCCAGTTGAGCTCGGCTCCTGCGAGGTGTCGACCTCTACTCTCCACCTCCAGTTGAGCTCGGCTCCTGCGAGGTGTCGACCTCTACTCTCCAATTCCAGTTGAGCTCGGCTCCTGCGAGTTGTCGACCTATATTCTCTACCTCCAGTTGAGCTCGTCACCTGCGAGGTGTCGACCTCTATTCTCCACCTCCAGTTCAGCTCGGCTCCTGAGAGGTGTCGACCTGTACTCTCCACCTCCAGTTGAGTTCGGCTCCTGCGAGGTGTCGACCTCTATTCTCCACCAACAGTTGAGCTCGGCTCCTGCGAGGTGTCGACCTCTATTCTCCACCTCCAGTTGAGCTCGGCTCCTGAGAGGTGTCGACCTGTGCTCTCCACCTCCAGTTGAGCTCAGCTCCTGCTAGGTGTCGACTATACTCTCCACCTCCAGTTGAGCTCGGCTGCTGCAAGGTGTCAACCTCTTCTCTCCACCTCTAGTTGAGCTCGGCTCCTGCGAGGTGTCGACCTCTATTCTCCACCTCTAGTTGAGCTCGGCTCCTACGAGGTGTCGACCTCTATTCTCCACCTCCAGTTGAGCTGGGCTCCTGAGAGGTGTCGACCTGTACTCTCCACCTCCAGTTGAGCTCGGCTCCTGCGAGGTGTCGACCTCTATTCTCCACCTCCAGTTGAGCTCAGCTCCTGAGAGGTGTCGACCTGTACTCTCTACCTCCAGTTGAGCTCGGCTCATGCGAGGTGTCGACCTCTACTCTCCACCTCCAGTTGAGCTCGGCTCCTGCGTGGTGTCGACCTCTATTCTCCACCTCCAGTTGAGCTCGGCTCCTGCGAGGTGTCAAACTTTATTCTCCACCTCCAGTTGAGTTCGGCTCCTAAGAGGTGTTGAATTGTACTCTCCACCTCCAGTTGAGCTCGGCTCCTGCGAGGTGTCGACCTGTACTCTCCACCTCCAGTTGAGCTCGGCTCCTGCGAGGTGTCGAGCTCTATTCTCCACCTCTATTTGAGCTTGGCTCCTGCGAAGTGTCGAGCTCTATTCTCCACCTCCAGTTGATCTTGGCTCCTGCGAGGTGTCGACCTCTAGTCTCTACCTCCAGTTGAGCTCGGCTCCTGTAAGGTGTCGACCTCTATTCTCCACCTCCGGTTGAGCTCGACTCCTGCGAGGTGTCGACCTCTATTCTCCACCTCCAGTTGAGCTTGGCTCCTGAGAGTTGTCGACCTATACTCTCCACCTCCAGTTGAGCTCGGCTCCTGCGAGGTGTCGACCTCTACTCTCCACCTCCTTTTGAGCTCGGCTCCTGCGAGGTGTCGACCTCTATTCTCCACCTCCAGTTGAGCTCGGCTCCTGCGAGGTGTCGACCTATATTATCCACCTCCAATGAGCTCGGCTCCTGCGAGGTGTCGACCTCTATTCTCCACCTCCAGTTGAGCTCGACTCCTGAGAGGTGTCGACCTGTACTCTCCACCGCCAGTTGAGCTCGGCTCCTGCGAGGTGTCGACCTCTACTCTCCACCTCCAGTTGAGCTCGGCTCCTGCGAGGTGTCGACCTCTACTCTCCAATTCCAGTTGAGCTCGGCTCCTGCGAGGTTGTCGACCTATATTCTCCACCTCCAGTTGAGCTCGGCTCCTGCGAGGTGTCGACCTCTATTCTCCACCTCCAGTTGAGCTCGGCTCCTGAGAGGTGTCGACCTGTACTCTCCACCTCCAGTTGAGCTCGGCTCCTGCGAGGTGTCGACCTCTATTCTCCACCTCCAGTTGAGCTCGGCTCCTGCGAGGTGTCGACCTCTATTCTCCACCTCCAGTTGAGCTCGGCTCCTGAGAGGTGTCGACCTGTGCTCTCCACCTCCAGTTGAGCTGGGCTCCTGAAAGGTGTCGACCTATACTCTCCACCTCCAGTTGAGCTCGGCTGCTGAGGTGACCTCTACTCTCCACCTCTTGAGCTCGGCTCTCGAGGTGTCACCTCTATTCTCCACCTAGTTGAGCTCGGCTCCTGCGAGGTGTCGACCTCTATTCTCCACCTCCTCTAGTTGAGCTCGGCTCCTGAGCTCGGCTCTTGCGAGGTGTCGACCTCTACTCTCCACCTCCAGTTGAGGTGTCGACCTCTACTCTCCACTGGGCTCCAGTTGACTCGGCTCCTGCGAGGTGTCGTCTAGTTGACTTGCTGTCGACCTCTATTCTCCACCTCCAGTTGAGCTCGGCTCCTGCGAGGTGTCGACCTCTATTCTCCACCTCCAGTTGAGCTCAGCTCCTGAGAGGTGTCGACCTGTACTCTCTACCTCCAGTTGAGCTCGGCTCATGCGAGGTGTCGACCTCTACTCTCCACCTCCAGTTGAGCTCGGCTCCTGCGTGGTGTCGACCTCTATTCTCCACCTCCAGTTGAGCTCGGCTCCTGCAAGGTGTCGACCTCTATTCTCCACCTCCAGTTGAGTTCGGCTCATGAGAGGTGTTGACTTGTACTCTCCACCTCCAGTTGAGCTCGGCTCCTGCGAGGTGTCGACCTGTACTCTCCACCTCCAGTTGAGCTCGGCTCCTGCGAGGTGTCGAGCTCTATTCTCCACCTCTAGTTGAGCTCGGCTCCTGCGAAGTGTCGAGCTGTATTCTCCACCTCCAGTTGATCTTGGCTCCTGCGAGGTGTTGACCTCTAGTCTCCACCTCCAGTTGAGCTCGACTCCTGCAAGGTTTCGACCTCTATTCTCCACCTCCGGTTGAGCTCGACTCCTGCGAGGTGTCGACCTCTATTCTCCACCTCCAGTTGAGCTTGGCTCCTGAGAGTTGTCGACCTATACTCTCCACCTCCAGTTGAGCTCGGCTCCTGCGAGGTGTCGACCTCTACTCTCCACCTCCTTTTGAGCTCGGCTCCTGTGAGGTGTCGACCTCTATTCTCCACCTCCAGTTGAGCTCGGCTCCTGCGAGGTGTCGACCTATATTATCCACCTCCAATCGAGCTCGGCTCCTGCGAGGTGTCGACCTCTATTCTCCACCTCCAGTTGAGCTCGACTCCTGAGAGGTGTCGACCTGTACTCTCCACCGCCAGTTGAGCTCGGCACCTGCGAGGTGTCGACCTCTACTCTCCACCTCCAGTTAAGCTCGGCTCCTGCGAGGTGTTGACCTCTATTCTCCACCCCCACTTGAGCTCGGCTCCTGTGAGGTGTCGACCTCTATTCTCCACCTCTAGTTGGGCTCGGCTCCTGAGAGGTGTCGACCTGTACTCTCCACCTCCAGTTGAGCTCGGCTCTTGCGAGGTGTCGACCTCTATTCTACACCTCCAGTTGAGCTCGGCTCCTCCGAGGTGTCGATCTCTATTCTCCACCTCCAGTTGATCTCGGCTCCGGAGAGGTGTCGACCTGTACTCTCCACCTCCAATTGAGCTCGACTCCTGCAAGGTGTCGACCTCTTCTCTCCACCTCCAGTTGAGCTCGGCTCCTGAGAGGTGTCGACCTGTACTCTCCACCTCCAGTTGGGCTCGGCTCCTTCTATGTGTCGACCTGTACTCTCCACCTCCAGTTGAGTTCGGCTCCTGCGTGGTGTCAACCTCTACTCTCCACCTCCAGTTGAGCTCGGCTCCTGTGAGGTGTCGACCTGTACTCTCCACCTCCAGTTGAGCTCGTCTCCTGCGAGGTGTCGACCTCCACTCTCCACCTCCAGTTGAGCTCGGCTCCTGCGGGGTATCGACCTCTATTCTCCACCTCCAGTTGAGCTCGGCTCCTGCGAGGTGTCAACCTCTATTCTCCACATCCAGTTGAGCTCGGCTGTTGCGAGGTGTCGACCTCTATTCTCCACCTCCAGTTTAGCTCGGCTCCTGAGAGGTGTTGACCTGTACTCTCCACCTCCAGTTGAGCTCGGCTCCTGCGTGGTGTCGACCTCTACTCTCCAACTCCAGTTGAGCTCGGCTCTTGCGAGTTGTCGACCTATATTCTCCACCTCCAGTTGAGCTCGGTGATGGTTAAAACTCCAAAATTATTTGCGGTCACGCGGCAACCCGGCGGTTTTATTTGAGAAAAAAGGCGGAAGTGAATTTATTTAAGAAAACGGGGCGCGCGTATTTATTTATTTATTTTGGATATAAAAAAAGGTTTAGATCGAGTTTTAACGAAAGGAGGCAAGTGCACCTATCGTGAGTAGTACAGGATATTCCGGGTGGAATATCGAGGTCGTATTGTTCTCGGGTCCGGTTCGATTATTTCTACTCTTCCCTGGAGGGGACTATTATTTTACCGATAATTAACTTGTCGGGTTATTTATATATAATAAAAAGCAGAAAATGGCAGAAAGAAAAATGAAAGCATGAAAAGAAAGCAATAAGGTGGTGCCGATGAAGAGCTTAGCTCGATGGCACCGAAAAAACAAATTGAACTAAAATAGACTTTAAATAAAAAGAGCTCCTAAATTTCTAATTAATTAAGGCGGAGACTTGGCCGTGGAGGTTCCACTAAAATGAGCTCACCTAGCTATAGGGCTATCGCTCACCTGAACGCTAAGACTATTCGACCGGGCTCTAGTCCGACAAAGGATTCCTCTTAACGCCCGCATTACGCTAAGAACCCCGTTATTGGGTGGGGAACCCAATCCGGTAGAGTTGGCGCGCATCCTCTCTCGAGGGTTAGTGCGGAACTCTCTTTGCCAAGGGGTGATCTGTCCATACGCACGGCCTCTTGGCGAGCGTATGGAAAACGGAAATAGGGCCCACACATCGATATGTGGTCCTACGCGTCGTTAACCCCGGCCAAACCTTAAGTACTTTTAATTAATTAGAAAGATTAGACCTTTAATTATTTTAAGCTATTTTATCTGTCCCAATGCTCTTCGATGTCGAGGGCTAAGAACGATTAGCCACTCATCGGAATGGGGACGGCTTGCGGAAAAAGCAGAAAAGAAAGCAATAAAGGAAAGCAGTAAATGAAAGCAGTAAAATGAAAGCAGTAAAGGAAAGCTGAAAATTGCAAGTAATACTCAAACGAGTAGGACTGAAAAAAACTGTAAATTGCGAGTCCCGGCGCAAATGCGTGGGCGGGAGAAAGAAAGCAGTAAAACGCACACACGCAAGTCCTACTCAAATGAGTAGGAGAAAATAAATACGGGTCCTACTCAACCGAGTAGGACAAAATAAATGCAACACACGCACACTCTCTCTCGACATAAAGTAAACACACACACTCTACCGAAATAAAATCCAGCCATTAAACTCAAGTGAGTAGGCGGAAAAAAGGAAAATTACAAACTCACTCACTCTACAGAAAGTAAAATAAGCGAGCGCCATTTAACTCTTAACGAGTAGGCGGAAATAAATGCGCACAAGTACAGAAAAAGTAAAAAAAACTAAGTTATCTAAAATTGAAAACAACTGCATTTCTACCGCTGGAATGCGGTAGAAATGCATAAAAAGCTGAAATAAAAATTAAACGGGAAGAAAGTTTGCAAATAAACGCAAAAATGCGAGTGATCGAAAAATTAAAACGAATACATTTCTACCGCTAGAATGCGGTAGAAATGCATTAAAAGAGAGCGAAAAAATTAAATAAGGAAAAAGTTTAAATGAAAAACTAAGTGCGCGAAAAATTAAAACGACTATATTTTCATTCTTATAATTTTATAAAAATGCTAGAAAAGTGATAATAAAGTTAAAAAGAGTAAAAAGTTTTACGGATAAAAACGAACAAAACTAGCGAAAAGGAGAAAAAATCACTTTTAAAACGTTTTTATAAACTCATAAGGATGAACATTATATGAACGGAAAAGCTAAACTATGAAGATTATGAAAGCAATAAAACTAATTTAAACTCATACACACACACACGCATATAAAGAAGAACGAAAAAAAAAACTAAGTTAAAACAAGGAAGAAAGATAAGATTGCATAGGGGAGATTGTAAAGATCCATTCCAAAGCTATATTAAGAGAAGAAAATGGAGACAAATTTTATTAACTAAAAACACGGGTTACAAAGACATGAAAATAAAAGCTAAGGAGAGGGGGAAAAATATCCCTTACATAGACTTTGGAGGCATCCCGACAGCATTTCCCTATACAAAATGGTGCCCAAAAGGGGAACAGAAATCCAGAGCAGAACCTCTGAATTTATAGAAAAAATTTACATGGGTCACGCCCTTGGTCACGGGCGTGACAGGGGGCGTGACAGTACTATTTGGATGGCGGCCGGCGATTTGACGGGAAAGTGGACTTCGGGCTGGACACGTGTCGGTCTCGCAGTGGTCACGCCCTTGGTCACGGGCGTGACAGGGGGCGTGTCAAGCAGGTGGATCTGGGCGCGGTGCGCGCCGAAAGTCTTCGGGCAGGTCTTGTCGGGCTAGCTGGAAAGGTCACGCCCCAGGTCACGGGCGTGACTCTGGGCGTGTCGGCTGGTGTCGACACTCGACGAATGTCGAGCTGAAAGTGTCGAGTTGAAAATCGTCGAGCGGAAATTGAGTCACGCCCCAGGTCACGGGCGTGACGCTGGGCATGACTGTTGGTGTCGACACTCGACGATCGTCGAGATGAATTCGTCGAGTGGAGTGAACACGGGCTTGGGTCACGCCCCGTGTCGGGTGACACGGGCGTGACCCCGGGTGTGTTAGGCTTTGCACTTCAAAATTTTGCTAATTGACGGAGTTTTTGACGTGTCACGCCCTGGTCACGGGTGTGACCAATATGTCACGGGCGTGACATGTCAATTTTTGGCAGATTTTCATTTTTTCCTGAAAAATAAAATAAGTTAAGTTAGTAATATATTTACAAAAATAGGAGCATTTTATTGAATAAAAATAAGTAAAAACGACAAAAATAAATGAAAACAACTAAATTAATGTACACAAAAAATAGGTATATTTACAATTTATCAAATACCCCCATACTTAAGCTTTTGCTATTCCAGAGCAAAAGTTGGAGATGAACTTATAAGGAATAAAAGAAATTCTAAGTTTAGCTACCGCTTGAATTAATTAAAAAGAAAGATCAAAATAAACATCCGGGGTTAAAGAATTAAATCCTAATTTATGAAATGTTATGAATAGAGGAACAGTTTCAAAAAGACTTCTAGATAAAATAAAATAGAAAGCAAAAATTTATTTTTGTTAGTTTAACAAAGATGGATTGGATTTATATAAAAAACCTTTGCTTAAAAGAAGTTAAAGGAAATAATGCAATTTAAAAGTTATGCTCTCAAAAAATTTTAAATTAATTCTAGAATCATTGAAATGAGATAAGTGGTTTGGTGGTTTATGAAGAAGGTTTGAATAGTGAGGTGAGGTAATGTTTTCTCGAACCTCCAAGTTTTTTTTCTTTTTGGATAGTTAGGAAAACGAAATCTTATTTTCCTAACACATAATAATTTTTTTTTTCTTCATAAGGATAAAATTAACCCAATGTATATTTGTAGGAGTAATGAATTTTATCCTCTTACTCCATATATAATCTTTTTAAATTATTGGGTGCCTATGTTTACGGAACGAAATCTTATTCCCATTGACATAGGATCTTTTAAGGGATAGGGGGGAATCATGTCAATTAAGACACGAAAAAAAATGGAAGTGGGTTTAGTTTTTCAAAAATAAAACTAGCTTTTAATCAAAAAGTTTTGAGAGCAACCTTTTTAAAATGAACGTTCCAATGTTTCTAAAAACATGAAGTAGAAATAATTGAAATCCATGGATGTTATTTTATAACATAAAAAACGAGCTTCTATTTATAAAATTAGAAGTGGTGGTAAAAAACAAGTTCCCTACTATAAGGAAAAGACATAAAAAATTCTTTAAATCTTAACCCCAGACACTTAAATCTATCGAACTTTAATTAATAAACGAATAGTAAGCAAAGAATAACTAAAATTCGCATATAAATTAACTCGAAACTAGATTTGTGGAAAGCAAAAAGAGTTAAGATATGGTGTATTCGAATTATTTTGTTACATAATTAACAAAACATTTTTTTTTTGGAATTTTTTAGAGTTTTATCATTTTTTGTGTTTTAATTATTATCTTTTTAGGATTTTTTTGATTTTTTATCTTTTTAGGGTTTTTGGGTTTTTCTAATTTTTTTTTAAATTTAGTTTTTGAGGATAAATTATTTACAAGAATGAGGAGAGAAAGAAGAGTTATTTAAAGAAGATAGGGGGGAAAGAGAGATTTTTACAAAAAAATGTACAAAGTAAAAACTCGAATGCAGCCCGCGAACAGACTCTTATTTGAATGGTTGGTTCGATGAGTCGAACGTCGCGGTCAGGCAAGACGCAAGTGTTTACAAAAAAGAAGAAGAAGGGGGGAAAGAGAAATTTTTTTTGTTAGTTTTATGAAAATAAAAAACAAGGGAAAATTTTTTTTAGGTTTTAATTTTGTTGATGTTTTTGTAATTTTATGCGTTTTTGTAAAGTGCAGAAATAAAGAAATACGAAAACACCCCCATACTTAAACCCAACATTGTCCCCAATGTTGCAATCTAAGTATGCGGAACAGATAATATACAAATTAAAAGATATACAAAAAAAACAAAAATAAAAAGAGAGGGTAGAAGCTTCCCTAAGACGAGCGCGGGAGGCCCGGGTTGAAACCCTGCATTATTTAGAAAAGAAAAAGAAAAAAAAAGCAAAAAGATAATCATAAAAACAAAAAAAGATACACTCGGCCAAAGAGTGGGTATGGGCGGTAGGGGGGTGACAAGTGCGTGGGACTCGAAGCTGACGTCTTAGCTTATGAGTGCAAGAAAAATGCGCTCCCCTATCGTGCATAAGAGTGAGAACCGCGCCGAATCAAAATAAAATAAGGTAAATTAAATTAAACAAAATATATACTTACTTTTTTTTTGGGTTTTTTTTTTTTTTTAAATCAAAGTATATTTTTGAAGTTTTTCATTTTTTTTTAAAGTTTTTTTTGTTTTTTTTTTTGTTTTTTTTTTGTTTTTTTGTTTTTAGTTTTATAGTTTTTTTTAAGTTTTTAAGGTTTTGCAACAATTTTTTTTGAGTTTTATAAGTTTGTCAAAATTTGGTTTTTCGTTTTATAATTTTGTAATACATTTTTTTTATATATTTTTTATTTTTATTATTATTATTATATTATATTGGCCATATTTATATATATATATATAAATATATAGGTAAAATTAATAGATTTCTAGGGTTTAAAATAACGAACCGAAAATTCCCCGGCAACGGCGCCAAAAACTTGATGGTTAAAACTCCAAAATTATTTGCGGTCACGCGGCGACCCGGCGGTTTTATTTGAGAAAAAAGGCGGAAGTGAATTTATTTAAGAAAACGGGGCGCGCGTATTTATTTATTTATTTTGGATATAAAAAAAGGTTTAGATCGAGTTTTAACGAAAGGAGGCAAGTGCACCTATCGTGAGTAGTACAGGATATTCCGGGTGGAATATCGAGGTCGTATTGTTCTCAGGTCCGGTTCGATTATTTCTACTCTTCCCTGGAGGGGACTATTATTTTACCGATAATTAACTTGTCGGGTTATTTATATATAATAAAAAGCAGAAAATGGCAGAAAGAAAAATGAAAGCATGAAAAGAAAGCAATAAGGTGGTGCCGATGAAGAGCTTAGCTCGATGGCACCGAAAAAACAAATTGAACTAAAATAGACTTTAAATAAAAGAGCTCCTAAATTTCTAATTAATTAAGGCGGAGACTTGGCCGTGGAGGTTCCACTAAAATGAGCTCACCTAGCTATAGGGCTATCGCTCACCTGAATGCTAAGACTATTCGACCGGGCTCTCGTCCGACGAAGGATTCCTCTTAACGCCCGCATTACGCTAAGAACCCCGCTATTGGGTGGGGAACCCAATCCGGTAGAGTTGGCGCGCATCCTCTCTCGAGGGTTAGTGCGGAACTCTCTTTGCCAAGGGGTGATCTGTCCATACGCACGGCCTCTTGGCGAGCGTATGGAAAACGGAAATAGGGCCCACACATCGATATGTGGTCCTACGCGTCGTTAACCCCGGGCAAACCTTAAGTACTTTTAATTAATTAGAAAGATTAGACCTTTAATTATTTTAAGCTATTTTATCTGTCCCAATGCTCTTCGATGCCAAGGGCTAAGAATGATTAGCCACTCATCGGAATGGGGACGGCTTGCGGAAAAAGCAGAAAAGAAAGCAATAAAGGAAAGCAGTAAATGAAAGCAGTAAAATGAAAGCAGTAAAGGAAAGCTGAAAATTGTAAGTCCTACTCAAACGAGTAGGACTGAAAAAAGCTGTAAATTGCGAGTCCCGGCGCAAATGCGTGGGCGGGAGAAAGAAAGCATTAAAACGCACACACGCAAGTCCTACTCAAATGAGTAGGAGAAAATAAATATGGGTCCTACTCAACCGAGTAGGACAAAATAAATGCAACACACGCACACTCTCTCTCGACATAAAGTAAACACACACACTCTACCGAAATAAAATCCAGCCATTAAACTCAAGTGAGTAGGCGGAAAAAAGGAAAATTACAAACTCACGCACTCTACAGAAAGTAAAATAAGCGAGCGCCATTTAACTCTTAACGAGTAGGCAGAAATAAATGCGCACAAGTACAGAAAAAGTAAAAAAAAACTAAGTTATCTAAAATTGAAAACAACTGCATTTCTACCGCTGGAATGCGGTAGAAATGCATAAAAAGCTGAAATAAAAATTAAACGGGAAGAAAGTTTGCAAATAAATGCAAAAATGCGAGTGATCGAAAAATTAAAACGAATACATTTCTACCGCTAGAATGCGGTAGAAATGCATAAAAAGAGAGCGAAAAAATTAAATAAGGAAAAAGTTTAAATGAAAAACTAAGTGCGCGAAAAATTAAAACGACTATATTTTCATTCTTATAATTTTATAAAAATGCTAGAAAAATGATAATAAAGTTAAAAAGATTAAAAAGTTTTACGGATAAAAACGAATAAAACTAGCGAAAAGGAGAAAAAATCACTTTTAAAACGTTTTTATAAACTCATAAGGATGAACATTATATGAACGGAAAAGCTAAACTATGAAGATTATGAAAGCAATAAAACTAATTTAAACTCATACACACACACACACATATAAAGAAGAACGAAAAAAAAAACTAAGTTAAAACAAGGAAGAAAGATAAGATTGCATAGGGGAGATTGTAAAGATCCATTCCAAAGCTATATTAAGAGAAGAAAATGGAGACAAATTTTATTAACTAAAAACACGGGTTACAAAGACATGAAAATAAAAGCTAAGGAGAGGGGGAAAAATATCCCTTACATAGACTTTGGAGGCATCCCGGCAGCATTTCCCTATACAAAATGGTGCCCAAAAGGGGAACAGAAATCCAGAGCAGAACCTCTGAATTTATAGAAAAAATTTACATGGGTCACGCCCTTGGTCACGGGCGTGACAGGGGGCGTGACAGTACTATTTGGATGGCGGCCGGCGATTTGATGGGAAAGTGGACTTCGGGCTGGACACGTGTCGGTCTCGCAGTGGTCACGCCCTTGGTCACGGGCGTGACAGGGGGCGTGTCAAGCAGGTGGATCTGGGCGCGGTGCGTGCCGAAAGTCTTCGGGCAGGTCTTGTCGGGCTAGCTGGAAAGGTCACGCCCCAGGTCACGGGCGTGACTCTGGGCGTGTCGGCTGGTGTCGACACTCGACGAATGTCGAGCTGAAAGTGTCGAGTTGAAAATCGTCGAGCGGAAATTGAGTCACGCCCCAGGTCACAAGCGTGACGCTGGGTGTGACTGTTGGTGTCGACACTCGACGATCGTCGAGATGAATTCGTCGAGTGGAGTGAACACGGGCTTGGGTCACGCCCCGTGTCGGGTGACACGGGCGTGACCCCGGGCGTGTCAGGCTTTGCACTTCAAAATTTTGCTGATTGACGGAGTTTTTGACGTGTCACGCCCTGGTCACGGGCGTGACCAATATGTCACGGGCGTGACATGTCAATTTTTGGCAGATTTTCATTTTTTCCTGAAAAATAAAATAAGTTAAGTTAGTAATATATTTACAAAAATAGGAGCATTTTATTGAATAAAAATAAGTAAAAACGACAAAAATAAATGAAAACAACTAAATTAATGTACACAAAAAATAGGTATATTTACAATTTATCACTCGGCTCCTACGAGGTGTCGACCTCTATTCTCCACCTCCAGTTGAGCTCGGCTCCTGAGAGATGTCGACCTGTACTCTCCACCTCCAGTTGAGCTCTGCTCATGCGAGGTGTCGACCTATATTCTCCACCTCCAGTTGAGCTCGGCTCCTGCGAGGTGTCGACCTCTATTCTCCACCTCTAGTTGAGCTCGGCTCCTGAGAGGTGTCGACCTATACTCTCCACCTCCAGTTGAGCTCGGCTCCTGCTAGGTGTCGACTATACTCTGCACCTCTAGTTGAGCTCGGCTCCTGCAAGGGGTCGACCTCTTCTCTCCACCTCCAGTTGAGCTCGGCTCCTGCGAGGTGTCGACCTGTACTCTCCACCTCCAGTTGAGCTCGGCTCCTGCGAGGTGTCGAGCTCTATTCTCCACCTCTAGTTGAGCTCGGCTCCTGCGAAGTGTCGAGCTCTATTCTCCACCTCCAATTGATCTTGGCTCCTGCGATGTGTCGACCTCTAGTCTCTACCTCCAGTTGAGCTCGGCTCCTGCAAGGTGTCGACCTCTATTCTCCACCTCTAGTTGAGCTCGGCTCCTGAGAGGTGTCGACCTATACTCTCCACCTCCAGTTGAGCTCGGCTCCTACTAGGTGTCGACTATACTCTGCACCTCTAGTTGAGCTCGGCTCCTGCAAGGTGTCGACCTCTTCTCTCCACCTCCAGTTGAGCTCGGCTCCTGCGAGGTGTTGACCTGTACTCTCCACCTCCAGTTGAGCTCGGCTCCTGCGAGGTGTCGAGCTCTATTCTCCACCTCTAGTTGAGCTCGGCTCCTGCGAAGTGTCGAGCTCTATTCTCCACCTCCAGTTGATCTTGGCTCCTGCGAGGTGTCGACCTCTAGTCTCTACCTCCAGTTTAGCTCGGCTCCTGCAAGGTTTCGACCTCTATTCTCCACCTCCATTTGAGCTCGGCTCTTGCGATGTCTCGACCTCTATTCTCCACCTCCAGTTGAGCTCGGCTCCTGCGAGGTGTCGACATCTATTCGCCACCTCCAGTTGAGCTCGGCTCCTGAGAGGTGTCGACCTATACTCTCCACCTCCAGTTGAGCTCGGCTCCTGCGAGGTGTCGACCTCTACTCTCCACCTCCAGTTGAGCTCGGCTCCTGCGAGGTGTCGACCTCTATTCACCACCTCCAGTTGAGCTTGGCTCCTGCGAGGTGTCGACCTCTATTCTCCACCTCCAGTTGAGCTCGGCTCCTGAGAGGTGTCGACCTATACTCTCCACCTCCAGTTGAGCTCGGCTCTTGCGAGGTGTCGACCTGTACTCTCCACCTCCAGTTGAGCTCGGCTCCTGCGAGGTGTCGACCTCTATTCTCCACCTCCAGTTGAGCTCGGCTCCTGCGAGGTGTCGACCTGTACTCTCCACCTCCAGTTGAGCTCGGCTCATGCGAGGTGTCGACCTCTACTCTCCACCTCCAGTTGAGATCGACTCCTGCGAGGTGTCGACCTCTATTCTCCACCTCCAGTTGAGCTCGGCTCCTGCGAGGTGTCGACTCTATTCTCCACCTCCAGTTGAGTTCGGCTCCTGAGAGGTGTCGAATTGTACTCTCCACCTCCAGTTGAGCTCGGCTCCTGCGAGGTGTCGACCTGTACTCTCCACCTCCAGTTGAGCTCGGCTCCTGCGAGGTGTCGACCTCTATTCTCCACCTCCAGTTGAGTTCAGCTCCTCCGAGGTGTCGACCTCTATTCTCCACCTCCTGTTGAGCTCGGCTCCTGCGAGTTGTCGACCTCTATTCTCCACCTCCAGTTGAGCTGGGCTCCTGAAAGGTGTCGACTTGTACTCGCCACCGCCAGTTGAGCTCGGCTCCTGTGAGGTTTCGACCTCTACTCTCCACCTCCAGTTGAGCTCGGCTCCTGCGAGGTGTCGACCTCTATTCTCCACCTCCAGTTGAGCTCGTCTCCTACGAGGTGTCGACCTCTATTCTCCACCTCCAGTTGAGCTCGGCTCCTGAGAGTTGTCGACCTGTACTCTCCACCACCAGTTGAGCTCGGCTCCTGTGAGGTGTCGACCTCTACTCCCCACCTCCAGTTGAGCTCGGCTCCTGCGAGGTGTCGACCTCTAATCTCCACCTCCCGTTGAGCTCGGCTCTCGCGAGGTATCGACCTCTGTTCTCCACCTCCAGTTGAGCTCGGCTCCTGAGAGGTGTCGACCTGTACTCTCCACCTCCAGTTGAGCACGGCTCCTGTGAGGTGTCGACCTCAACTCTCCACCTCCAGTTGAACTCGGCTCCTGCGAGGTGTCAACCTCTATTCTCCACCTCTAGTTGAGCTCGTCTCTTGCGATTTGTCGACCTCTATTCTCCACCTCCAGTTGAGCTCGGCTCCTGCGAGGTGTCGACCTCTATTCTCCACCTCCAGTTGAGCTCAGCTCCTGAGAGGTGTCGACCTGTACTCTCTACCTCCAGTTGAGCTCGGCTCATGCGAGGTGTCAACCTCTACTCTCCACCTCCAGTTGAGCTCGGCTCCTGCGTGGTGTCGACCTCTATTCTCCACCTCCAGTTGAGCTCGGCTCCTGCGAGGTGTCAAACTCTATTCTCCACCTCCAGTTGAGTTCGGCTCCTAAGAGGTGTTGAATTGTACTCTCCACCTCCAGTTGAGCTCGGCTCCTGCGAGGTGTCGACCTGTACTCTCCACCTCCAGTTGAGCTAGGCTCCTGCGAGGTGTCGAGCTCTATTCTCCACCTCTATTTGAGCTTGGCTCCTGCGAAGTGTCGAGCTCTATTCTCCACATCCAGTTGATCTTGGCTCCTGCGAGGTGTCGACCTCTAGTCTCTACCTCCAGTTGAGCTCGGCTCCTGCAAGGTGTCGACCTCTATTCTCCACCTCCGGTTGAGCTCGACTCCTGCGAGGTGTCGACCTCTATTCTCCACCTCCAGTTGAGCTTGGCTCCTGCGAGTTGTCGACATATACTCTCCACCTCCAGTTGAGCTCGGCTCCTGCGAGGTGTCGACCTCTACTCTCCACCTCCTTTTGAGCTCGGCTCCTGCGAGGTGTCGACCTCTATTCCCCACCTCCAGTTGAGCTCGGCTCCTGCGAGGTGTCGACCTATATTATCCACCTCCAATCGAGCTCGGCTCCTGCGAGGTGTCGACCTCTATTCTCCGCCTCCAGTTGAGCTCGACTCCTGAGAGGTGTCGACCTGTACTCTCCACCGCCAGTTGAGCTCCGCTCCTGCGAGGTGTCGACCTCTACTCTCCACCTCCAGTTGAGCTCGGCTCCTGCGAGGTGTCGACCTCTACTCTCCAATTCCAACTGAGCTCGGCTCCTGCGAGTTGTCGACCTATATTCTCTACCTCCAGTTGAGCTCGGCTCCTGCGAGGTGTCGACCTCTATTCTCCACCTCCAGTTCAGCTCGGCTCCTAAGAGGTGTCGACCTGTACTCTCCACCTCCAGTTGAGTTCGGCTCCTGCGAGGTGTCGACCTCTATTCTCCACCAACAGTTGAGCTCGGCTCCTGCGAGGTGTCGACCTCTATTCTCCACCTCCAGTTGAGCTCGGCTCCTGAGAGGTGTCGACATGTGCTCTCCACCTCCAGTTGAGCTCAGCTCCTGCTAGGTGTCGACTATACTCTCCACCTCCAGTTGAGCTCGGCTGCTGCAAGGTGTCAACCTCTTCTCTCCACCTCTAGTTGAGCTCGGCTCCTGCGAGGTGTCGACCTCTATTCTCCACCTCTAGTTGAGCTCGGCTCCTACGAGGTGTCGACCTCTATTCTCCACCTCCAGTTGAGCTGGGCTCCTGAGAGGTGTCGACCTGTACTCTCCACCTCCAGTTGAGCTCGGCTCCGGCGAGGTGTCGACCTCTACTCTCCACCTCCAGTTGAGCTCGGCTCCTGCAAGGTGTCGACCTCTATTCTCCACCTCCAGTTGAGCTCGGCTCTTGCGATGTGTCGACCTCTATTCTCCAACTCCAGTTGAGCTCTGCTCCTGAGAGGTGTCGACCTGTACTCTCCACCTCCAGTTGAGCTCGGCTCCTGCGAGGTGTCACCTCTACTCTCCATCTCCAGTTGAGCTCGGCTCCTGCGAGGTGTCGACCTCTATTCTCCACCTCCATTTGAGCTCGGCTCTTGCGATGTGTCGACCTCTATTCTCCACCTCCAGTTGAGCTCGGCTCCTGCGAGGTGTCGACCTCTATTCTCCACCTCCAGTTGAGCTCGGATCCTGCGAGGTGTCGACCTCTATTCTCCAACTCCAGTTGAGCTCGGCTAATAAGAGGTGTCGACTAGTACTCTCCACCTCTAGTTGAGCTCGGCTCCTGCGAGGTGTCACCTCTACTCTCCATCTCCAGTTGAGCTCGGCTCCTGCGAGGTGTCGACCTCTATTCTCCACCTCCATTTGAGCTCGGCTCTTGCGATGTCTCGACCTCTATTCTCCACCTCCAGTTGAGCTCGGCTCCTGTGAGGTGTCGACATCTATTCGCCACCTCCAGTTGAGCTCGGCTCCTGAGAGGTGTCGACCTATACTCTCCACCTCCAGTTGAGCTCGGCTCCTGCGAGGTGTCGACCTCTACTCTCCACCTCCAGTTGAGCTCGGCTCCTGCGAGGTGTCGACCTCTATTCACCACCTCCAATTGTGCTCGGCTCCTGCGAGGTGTCGACCTCTATTCTCCACCTCCAGTTGAGCTCGGCTCCTGAGAGGTGTCGACCTGTACTCTCCACTTCCAGTTGAGCTCGGCTCCTGCGAGGTGTCGACCTGTACTCTCCACCTCCAGTTGAGCTCGGCTCCTATGAGGAGTCGACCTCTATTCTCCACCTCCAGTTGAGCTCGGCTCCTGCGAGGTGTCGACCTCTATTCTCCACCTCCAGTTGAGCTCGGCTCCTGCGAGGTGTCGACCTCTATTATCTACCTCCAGTTGAGATCGACTCCTACGAGGTGTCGACCTCTATTCTCCACCTCCAGTTGAGCTCGGCTCCTGCGAGGTGTCGACCTCTATTCTCCACCTCCTGTTGAGCTCGGCTCTTGAGAGGTGTCGACCTGTACTCTCCACCTCCAGTTGAGCTCGGCTTCTGCGAGGTGTCGACCTCTACTCTCCACCTCCAGTTGAACTCGGCTCTTGCGAGGTGTCGACCTCTATTCTCCACCTCCAGTTGAGTTCGGCTCCTCCGAGGTGTCGACCTCTATTCTCCACCACCTGTTGAGCTCAGCTCCTGCGAGTTGTCGACCTCTATTCTCCACCTCCAGTTGAGCTGGGCTCCTGAAAGGTGTCGACTTGTACTCGCCACCGCCAGTTGAGCTCGGCTCCTGTGAGGTTTCGACCTCTACTCTCCACCTCCAGTTGAGCTTGGCTCCTGTGAGGTGTCGACCTCTATTCTCCACCTCCAGTTGAGCTCGGCTCCTGCGAGGTGTCGACCTCTATTCTCCACCTCCAGTTGAGCTCGGCTCCTGAGAGTTGTCGACCTGTACTCTCCACCACCAGTTGAGCTCGGCTCCTATGAGGTGTCGACCTCTACTCCCCACCTCCAGTTGAGCTCGGCTCCTGCGAGGTGTCGACCTCTAATCTCCACCTCCAGTTGAGCTCGGCTCTTGCGAGGTGTCGACCTCTATTCTCCACCTCCAGTTGAGCTCGGCTCCTGAGAGGTGTCGACCTGTACTCTCCACCTCCAGTTGAGCACGGCTCCTGTGAGGTGTCGACCTCTACTCTTCACCTCCAGTTGAGCTCGGCTCCTGCGAGGTGTCGACCTCTATTATCTACCTCCAGTTGAGATCGACTCCTACGAGGTGTCGACCTCTATTCTCCACCTCCAGTTGAGCTCGGCTCCTGCGAGGTGTCGACCTCTATTCTCCACCTCCAGTTGAGCTCGGCTCTTGAGAGGTGTCGACCTGTACTCTCCACCTCCAGTTGAGCTCGGCTTCTGCGAGGTGTCGACCTCTACTCTCCACCTCCAGTTGAACTCGGCTCTTGCGAGGTGTCGACCTCTATTCTCCACCTCCAGTTGAGTTCGGCTCCTCCGAGGTGTCGACCTCTATTCTCCACCACCTGTTGAGCTCAGCTCCTGCGAGTTGTCGACCTCTATTCTCCACCTCCAGTTGAGCTGGGCTCCTGAAAGGTGTCGACTTGTACTCGCCACCGCCAGTTGAGCTCGGCTCCTGTGAGGTTTCGACCTCTACTCTCCACCTCCAGTTGAGCTTGGCTCTTGCGAGGTGTCGACCTCTATTCTCCACCTCCAGTTGAGCTCGGCTCCTGCGAGGTGTCGACCTCTATTCTCCACCTCCAGTTGAGCTCGGCTCCTGAGAGTTGTCGACCTGTACTCTCCACCACCAGTTGAGCTCGGCTCCTGTGAGGTGTCGACCTCTACTCCCCACCTCCAGTTGAGCTCGGCTCCTGCGAGGTGTCGACCTCTAATCTCCACCTCCAGTTGAGCTCGGCTCTTGCGAGGTGTCGACCTCTATTCTCCACCTCCAGTTGAGCTCGGCTCCTGAGAGGTGTCGACCTGTACTCTCCACCTCCAGTTGAGCACGGCTCCTGTGAGGTGTCGACCTCTACTCCCCACCTCCAGTTGAACTCGGCTCCTGCGAGGTGTCGACCTTTATTCTCCACCTCTAGTTGAGCTCGACTCTTGCGATGTGTCGACCTCTACTCTCCACCTCCAGTTGAGCTCGGCTCCTGCGTGGTGTCGACCTCTATTCTCCACCTCCAGTTGAGCTCGGCTCCTGCAAGGTGTCGACCTCTATTCTCCACCTCCAGTTGAGTTCGGCTCCTGAGAGGTGTTGACTTGTACTCTCCACCTCCAGTTGAGCTCGGCTCCTGCGAGGTGTCGACCTGTACTCTCCACCTCCAGTTGAGCTCGGCTCCTGCGAGGTGTCGAGCTCTATTCTCCACCTCTAGTTGAGCTCGGCTCTTGCGAAGTGTCGAGCTCTATTCTCCACCTCCAGTTGATCTTGGCTCCTGCGAGGTGTCGACCTCTAGTCTCTACCTCCAGTTGAGCTCGACTCCTGCAAGGTTTCGACCTCTATTCTCCACCTCCGGTTGAGCTCGACTCCTGCGAGGTGTCGACCTCTATTCTCCACCTCCAGTTGAGCTTGGCTCCTGAGAGTTGTCGACCTATACTCTCCACCTCCAGTTGAGCTCGGCTCCTGCGAGGTGTCGACCTCTACTCTCCACCTCCTTTTGAGCTCGGCTCCTGCGAGGTGTCGACCTCTATTCTCCACCTCCAGTTGAGCTCGGCTCCTGCGAGGTGTCGACCTATATTATCCACCTCCAATCGAGCTCGGCTCCTTAGAGTTGTCGACCTATACTCTCCACCTCTAGTTGAGCTCGGCTCCTGCGAGGTGTCGACCTCTACTCTCCAACTCCTTTTGAGCTCGGCTCCTGCGAGGTGTCGACCTCTATTCTCCACCTCCAGTTGAGCTCGGCTCCTGCGAGGTGTCGACCTATATTATCCACCTCCAATTGAGCTCGGCTCCTGTGAGGTGTCGACCTCTATTCTCCACCTCTAGTTGGGCTCGGCTCCTGAGAGGTGTCGACCTGTACTCTCCACCTCCAGTTGAGCTCGGCTCTTGCGAGGTGTCGACCTCTATTCTACACCTCCAGTTGAGCTCGGCTCCTCCGAGGTGTCGATCTCTATTCTCCACCTCCAGTTGATCTCGGCTCCTGAGAGGTGTCGACCTGTACTCTCCACCTCCAATTGAGCTCGACTCCTGCAAGGTGTCGACCTCTTCTCTCCACCTCCAGTTGAGCTCGGCTCCTGAGAGGTGTCGACCTGTACACTCCACCTCCAGTTGGGCTCGGCTCCTTCTATGTGTCGACCTGTACTCTCCACCTCCAGTTGAGTTCGGCTCCTGCGTGGTGTCAACCTCTACTCTCCACCTCCAGTTGAGCTCGGCTCCTGTGAGGTGTCGACCTGTACTCTCCACCTCTAGTTGAGCTCGGCTCCTGCGAGGTGTCAACCGCCACTCTCCACCTCCAGTTGAGCTCGGCTCCTGCGGGGTATCGACCTCTATTCTCCACCTCCAGTTAAGCTCGGCTCCTGCGAGGTGTCAACCTCTATTCTCCACATCCAGTTGAGCTCGGCTGCTGCGAGGTGTCGACCTCTATTCTCCACCTCCAGTTTAGCTCGGCTCCTGAGAGGTGTTGACCTGTACTCTCCACCTCCAGTTGAGCTCGGCTCCTGCGTGGTGTCGACCTCTACTCTCCAACTCCAGTTGAGCTCGGCTCTTGCGAGTTGTCGACCTATATTCTCCACCTCCAGTTGAGCTCGGCTCCTGTGAGGTGGCGACCTCTATTCTCCACCTCCAGTTGAGTTCGGCTCCTGAGAGATGTCGACCTGTACTCTCCACCTCCAGTTGAGCTCTGCTCATGCGAGGTGTCGACCTATATTCTCCACCTCCAGTTGAGCTCGGCTCCTGCGAGGTGTCGACCTCTATTCTCCACCTCTAGTTGAGCTCGGCTCCTGAGAGGTGTCGACCTATACTCTCCACCTCCAGTTGAGCTCGGCTCCTGCTAGGTGTCGACTATACTCTGCACCTCTAGTTGAGCTCGGCTCCTGCAAGGTGTCGACCTCTTCTCTCCACCTCCAGTTGAGCTCGGCTCCTGCGAGGTGTCGACCTGTACTCTCCACCTCCAGTTGAGCTCGGCTCCTGCGAGGTGTCGAGCTCTATTCTCCACCTCTAGTTGAGCTCGGCTCCTGCGAAGTGTCGAGCTCTATTCTCCACCTCCAGTTGATCTTGGCTCCTGCGAGGTGTCGACCTCTAGTCTCTACCTCCAGTTGAGCTCGGCTCCTGCAAGGTTTCGACCTCTATTCTCCACCTCCGGTTGAGCTCGACTCCTGCGAGGTGTCGACCTCTATTCTCCACCTCCAGTTGAGCTTGGCTCCTGAGAGTTGTCGACCTATACTCTCCACCTCCAGTTGAGCTCGGCTCCTGCGAGGTGTCGACCTCTACTCTCCACCTCCTTTTGAGCTCGGCTCCTGCGAGGTGTCGACCTCTATTCTCCACCTCCAGTTGAGCTCGGCTCCTGCGAGGTGTCGACCTATATTATCCACCTCCAATTGAGCTCGGCTCCTGCGATGTGTCGACCTCTATTCTCCACCTCCAGTTGAGCTCGACTCCTGAGAGGTGTCGACCTGTACTCTCCACCGCCAGTTGAGCTCGGCTCCTGCGAGGTGTCGACCTCTACTCTCCACCTCCAGTTGAGCTCGGCTCCTGCGAGGTGTCAACCTCTATTCTCCACCCCCACTTGAGCTCGGCTCCTGTGAGGTGTCGACCTCTATTCTCCACCTCTAGTTGGGCTCGGCTCCTGAGAGGTGTCGACCTGTACTCTCCACCTCCAGTTGAGCTCGGCTCTTGCGAGGTGTCGACCTCTATTCTCCACCTCCAGTTGAGCTCGGCTCCTCCGAGGTGTCGATCTCTATTCTCCACCTCCAATTGATCTCGGCTCCTGAGAGGTGTCGACCTGTACTCTCCACCTCCAATTGAGCTCGACTCCTGCAAGGTGTCGACCTCTTCTCTCCACCTCCAGTTGAGCTCGGCTCCTGAGAGGTGTCGACCTGTACTCTCCACCTCCAGTTGGGCTCGGCTCCTTCTATGTGTCGACCTGTACTCTCCACCTCCAGTTGTGTTCGGCTCCTGCGTGGTGTCAACCTCTACTCTCCACCTCCAGTTGAGCTCGGCTCCTGTGAGGTGTCGACCTGTACTCTCCACCTCCAGTTGAGCTCGGCTCCTGCGAGGTGTCGACCTCCACTCTCCACCTCCAGTTGAGCTCGGCTCCTACGGGGTATCGACCTCTATTCTCCACCTCCAGTTGAGCTCGGCTCCTGCGAGGTGTCAACCTCTATTCTCCACATCCAGTTGAGCTCGGCTGCTGCGAGGTGTCGACCTCTATTCTCCACCTCCAGTTTAGCTCGGCTCCTGAGAGGTGTTGACCTGTACTCTCCACCTCCAGTTGAGCTCGGCTCCTGCGTGGTGTCGACCTCTACTCTCCAACTCCAGTTGAGCTCGGCTCTTGCGAGTTGTCGACCTATATTCTCCACCTCCAGTTGAGCTCGGCTCCTGCGAGGTGTCGACCTCTATTCTCCACCTCCAGTTGAGCTCGGCTCCTGAGAGATGTCGACCTGTACTCTCCACCTCCAGTTGAGCTCTGCTCATGCGAGGTGTCGACCTATATTCTCCACCTCCAGTTGAGCTCGGCTCCTACGAGGTGTCAACCTCTATTCTCCACCTCTAGTTGAGCTCGGCTCCTAGTTGAGAGTGTCGACCCTAGTTACTCTCCACCTCCTCCAGTTGAGCTCGGCTCCTGCTAGGGTCGACTATACTCGAGCTCGGCTCCTCTACCTCTCTCCACCTCCAGTTGAGCTCGGCTCCTGCTGACCTCTATTCTCCACCTCCGAGGTGTGCTCCTGACCTCTATTCTCCACCTCCAGGTTGAGCTGGGGCTCCTCTATAGGTGGCGTCCTCTCTCCAGCTCCTCCAGTTGAGCTCCTGTTGGCTCCTGCGAGGTGTCGACCTCTATTCTCCACCTCCAGTTGAGCTCGGCTCCTGCGAGGTGTCGACCTCTATTCTCCACCTCCTAGTTGAGCTCGGCTCCTGCGAGGTGTCGACCTCTATTCTCCACCTCCAGTTGAGCTGGGCTCCTGAGAGGTGTCGACCTGTACTCTCCACCTCCAGTTGAGCTCGGCTCCTGCGAGGTGTCGACCTCTATCTCTCCACCTCCAGTTGAGCTCGGCTCCTGCGAGGTGTCGACCTCTATTCTCCACCTCCAGTTGAGCTCGGCTCCTGCGAGGTGTCGACCTCTATTCTCCACCTCCAGTTGAGCTCGGCTCCTGAGAGGTGTCGACCTGTACTCTCCACCTCCAGTTGAGCTCGGCTCCTGCGAGGTGTCGACCTCTACTCTCCACCTCCAGTTGAGCTCGGCTCCTGCGAGGTGTCGACCTCTATTCTCCACCTCCAGTTGAGCTCGGCTCCTGCGAGGTGTCGACCTCTATTCTCCACCTCCAGTTGAGCTCGGCTCCTGCGAGGTGTCGACCTCTACTCTCCACCTCCAGTTGAGCTCGGCTCCTGCGAGGTGTCGACCTCTATTCTCCACCTCCAGTTGAGCTCGGCTCCTGCGAGGTGTCGACCTCTATACTCTCCACCTCCAGTTGAGCTCGGCTCCTGCGAGGTGTCGACCTCTATTCTCCACCTCCAGTTGAGCTCGGCTCCTGCGAGGTGTCGACCTATACTCTCCACCTCCAGTTGAGCTCGGCTCCTGCGAGGTGTCGACCTCTATTCTCCACCTCCAGTTGAGCTCGGCTCCTGCGAGGTGTCGACCTCTACTCTCCACCTCCAGTTGAGCTCGGCTCCTGCGAGGTGTCGACCTCTATTCTCCACCTCCAGTTGAGCTCGGCTCCTGCGAGGTGTCGACCTCTATTCTCCACCTCCAGTTGAGCTCGGCTCTTGCGAGGTGTCGACCTCTATTCTCCACCTCCAGTTGAGCTCGGCTCCTGCGAGGTGTCGACCTCTATCTCTCCACCTCCAGTTGAGCTCGGCTCCTGCGAGGTGTCGACCTCTACTCTCCACCTCCAGTTGAGCTCGGCTCCTGCGAGGTGTCGACCTCTACTCTCCACCTCCAGTTGAGCTCGGCTCCTGCGAGGTGTCGACCTCTATTCTCCACCTCCAGTTGAGCTCGGCTCCTGCGAGGTGTCGACCTCTACTCTCCACCTCCAGTTGAGCTCGGCTCCTGCGAGGTGTCGACCTCTATTCTCCACCTCCAGTTGAGCTCGGCTCCTGCGAGGTGTCGACCTCTATTCTCCACCTCCAGTTGAGCTCGGCTCCTGCGAGGTGTCGACCTCTATTCTCCACCTCCAGTTGAGCTCGGCTCCTGCGAGGTGTCGACCTCTATTCTCCACCTCCAGTTGAGCTCGGCTCCTGCGAGGTGTCGACCTCTATTCTCCAGTTGACCTCCGAGCTCGGCTCCTCTACTCTCCACCTCCAGTTGAGCTCGGCTCCTGCGAGGTGTCGACCTCTATCTCTCCACCTCCAGTTGAGCTCGGCTCCTGCGAGGTGTCGACCTCTATTCTCCACCTCCAGTTGAGCTCGGCTCCTGCGAGGTGTCGACCTCTATTCTCCACCTCCAGTTGAGCTCGGCTCCTGCGAGGTGTCGACCTCTATTCTCCACCTCCAGTTGAGCTCGGCTCTGTACTCTCCACCTCCAGTTGAGCTCGGCTCCTGCGAGGTGTCGACCTCTACTCTCCACCTCCAGTTGAGCTCGGCTCCTGCGAGGTGTCGACCTCTACTCTCCACCTCCAGTTGAGCTCGGCTCCTGCGAGTGTGTACCTCTACCTCAGTTGAGCTCGGCTCCTCTATTCTCCACCTCCAGTTGAGCTCGGCTCCTGCGAGGTGTCGACCTCTGTATTCTCCACCTCCAGTTGAGCTCGGCTCCTGCTCCGAGGTGTCGACCGAGTTGTCTATCTCTCCACCTCCAGTTGAGCTCGGCTCCTGCGAGGTGTCGACCTCTATTCTCCACCTCCAGTTGAGCTCGGCTCCTGCGAGGTGTCGACCTCTATTCTCCACCTCCAGTTGAGCTCGGCTCCTGCGAGGTGTCGACCTCTATTCTCCACCTCCAGTTGAGCTCGGCTCCTGCGAGGTGTCGACCTCTATTCTCCACCTCCAGTTGAGCTCGGCTCCTGCGAGGTGTCGACCTCTACTCTCCACCTCCAGTTGAGCTCGGCTCCTGCGAGGTGTCGACCTCTATTCTCCACCTCCAGTTGAGCTCGGCTCCTGCGAGGTGTCGACCTCTATTCTCCACCTCCAGTTGAGCTCGGCTCCTGCGAGGTGTCGACCTCTATTCTCCACCTCCAGTTGAGCTCGGCTCCTGCGAGGTGTCGACCTCTATTCTCCACCTCCAGTTGAGCTCGGCTCCTGCGAGGTGTCGACCTCTACTCTCCACCTCCTCTCTCCACCTCCAGTTGAGCTCGGCTCCTGCGAGGTGTCGACCTGTACTCTCCACCTCCAGTTGAGCTCGGCTCCTGCGAGGTGTCGACCTCTACTCTCCACCTCCAGTTGAGCTCGGCTCCTGCGAGGTGTCGACCTCTATTCTCCACCTCCAGTTGAGCTCGGCTCCTGCGAGGTGTCGACCTCTATTCTCCACCTCCAGTTGAGCTCGGCTCCTGCGAGGTGTCGACCTCTACTCTCCACCTCCAGTTGAGCTCGGCTCCTGAGAGGTGTCGACCTGTACTCTCCACCTCCAGTTGAGCTCGGCTCCTGCGAGGTGTCGACCTCTATTCTCCACCTCCAGTTGAGCTCGGCTCCTGCGAGGTGTCGACCTCTATTCTCCACCTCCAGTTGAGCTCGGCTCCTGCGAGGTGTCGACCTGTACTCTCCACCTCCAGTTGAGCTCGGCTCCTGCGAGGTGTCGACCTCTATTCTCCACCTCCAGTTGAGCTCGGCTCCTGCGAGGTGTCGACCTCTATTCTCCACCTCCAGTTGAGCTCGGCTCCTGCGAGGTGTCGACCTCTATTCTCCACCTCCAGTTGAGCTCGGCTCCTGCGAGGTGTCGACCTCTACTCTCCACCTCCAGTTGAGCTCGGCTCCTGCGAGGTGTCGACCTCTATTCTCCACCTCCAGTTGAGCTCGGCTCCTGCGAGGTGTCGACCTCTACTCTCCACCTCCAGTTGAGCTCGGCTCCTGCGAGGTGTCGACCTCTATTCTCCACCTCCAGTTGAGCTCGGCTCCTGCGAGGTGTCGACCTCTATTCTCCACCTCCAGTTGAGCTCGGCTCCTGCGAGGTGTCGACCTCTATTCTCCACCTCCAGTTGAGCTCGGCTCCTGCGAGGTGTCGACCTCTACTCTCCACCTCCAGTTGAGCTCGGCTCCTGCGAGGTGTCGACCTCTATTCTCCACCTCCAGTTGAGCTCGGCTCCTGCGAGGTGTCGACCTCTACTCTCCACCTCCAGTTGAGCTCGGCTCCTGCGAGGTGTCGACCTCTACTCTCCACCTCCAGTTGAGCTCGGCTCCTGCGAGGTGTCGACCTCTATTCTCCACCTCCAGTTGAGCTCGGCTCCTGCGAGGTGTCGACCTCTATTCTCCACCTCCAGTTGAGCTCGGCTCCTGCGAGGTGTCGACCTCTACTCTCCACCTCCAGTTGAGCTCGGCTCCTGAGAGGTGTCGACCTCTACTCTCCACCTCCAGTTGAGCTCGGCTCCTGCGAGGTGTCGACCTCTACTCTCCACCTCCAGTTGAGCTCGGCTCCTGCGAGGTGTCGACCTGTACTCTCCACCTCCAGTTGAGCTCGGCTCCTGCGAGGTGTCGACCTCTATTCTCCACCTCCAGTTGAGCTCGGCTCCTGCGAGGTGTCGACCTCTATTCTCCACCTCCAGTTGAGCTCGGCTCCTGCGAGGTGTCGACCTCCTACTCTCCACCTCCAGTTGAGCTCGGCTCCTGCGAGGGTGTCGACCTCTACTCTCCACCTCCAGTTGAGCTCGGCTCCTGTGAGGGTGTCGACCTCTACTCTCCACCTCCAGTTGAGCTCGGCTCCTGCGAGGTGTCGACCTCTATTCTCCACCTCCAGTTGAGCTCGGCTCCTGCGAGGTGTCGACCACTCTCCACCTCCAGTTGAGCTCGGCTCCTGCGAGGTGTCGACCTCTATTCTCCACCTCCAGTTGAGCTCGGCTCCTGAGAGGTGTCGACCTCTACTCTCCACCTCCAGTTGAGCTCGGCTCCTGCGAGGTGTCGACCTAGTTTTCTCCACCTCCAGTTGAGCTCGGCTCCTGCGAGGTGTCGACCTCTATTCTCCACCTCCAGTTGAGCTCGGCTCCTGCGAGGTGTCGACCTCTACTCTCCACCTCCAGTTGAGTTGAGCTCGGCTCCTGGAGGTGTCGACCTCTACTCCACCTCCAGTTGAGCTCGGCTCCTGCGAGTGTCGACCTCTATTCTCCACCTCCAAGCTCGGCTCTGCGAGTCGCAGTTGAGCTCGAGCTCCTGCGAGGTGTCGACCTCTATTCTCCACCTCCAGTTGAGCTCGGCTCCTGCGAGGTGTCGACCTCTATTCTCCACCTCCAGTTGAGCTCGGCTCCTGCGAGGTGTCGACCTCTATTCTCCACCTCCAGTTGAGCTCGGCTCCTCCGACCTCTACTCTCCACCTCCAGTTGAGCTCGGCTCCTGCGAGGTGTCGACCTGTATTCTCCACCTCCAGTTGAGCTCGGCTCCTGCGAGGTGTCGACCTCTATTCTCCACCTCCAGTTGAGCTCGGCTCCTGAGAGGTGTCGACCTCTATTCTCCACCTCCAGTTGAGCTCGGCTCCTGCGAGGTGTCGACCTCTACTCTCCACCTCCAGTTGAGCTCGGCTCCTGCGAGGTGTCGACCTCTATTCTCCACCTCCAGTTGAGCTCGGCTCCTGCGAGGTGTCGACCTCTATTCTCCACCTCCAGTTGAGCTCGGCTCCTGCGAGGTGTCGACCTCTATTCTCCACCTCCAGTTGAGCTCGGCTCCTGCGAGGTGTCGACCTCTATTCTCCACCTCCAGTTGAGCTCGGCTCCTGCGAGGTGTCGACCTCTATTCTCCACCTCCAGTTGAGCTCGGCTCCTGCGAGGTGGACCTCTCTTCTCCACCTCCAGTTGAGCTCGGCTCCTGCGAGGTGTCGACCTCTACTCTCCACCTCCAGTTGAGCTCGGCTCCTGCGAGGTGTCGACCTCTATTCTCCACCTCCAGTTGAGCTCGGCTCCTGAGAGGTGTCGACCTGTACTCTCCACCTCCAGTTGAGCTCGCTCCTGCTCGACCGAGGTGTGTACTCTCCACCTCCAGTTGAGCTCGGCTCCTGCGAGGTGTCGTCCTCCACCTCACTCTCCACCTCCAGTTGAGCTCGGCTCCTGCGAGGTGTCGACCTCTATTCTCCACCTCCAGTTGAGCTCGGCTCCTGCGAGGTGTCGACCTCTATTCTCCACCTCCAGTTGAGCTCGGCTCCTGCGAGGTGTCGACCTGTACTCTCCACCTCCAGTTGAGCTCGGCTCCTGCGAGGTGTCGACCTCTATTCTCCACCTCCAGTTGAGCTCGGCTCCTGCGAGGTGTCGACCTCTACTCTCCACCTCCAGTTGAGCTCGGCTCCTGCGAGGTGTCGACCTCTATTCTCCACCTCCAGTTGAGCTCGGCTCCTGCGAGGTGTCGACCTCTATTCTCCACCTCCAGTTGAGCTCGGCTCCTGCGAGGTGTCGACCTCTATTCTCCACCTCCAGTTGAGCTCGGCTCCTGCGATGTGTCGACCTCTATTCTCCACCTCCAGTTGAGCTCGGCTCCTGCGAGGTGTCGACCTCTATTCTCCACCTCCAGTTGAGCTCGGCTCCTGCGAGGTGTCGACCTCTATTCTCCACCTCCAGTTGAGCTCGGCTCCTGCGAGGTGTCGACCTCTACTCTCCACCTCCAGTTGAGCTCGGCTCCTGCGAGGTGTCGACCTCTACTCTCCACCTCCAGTTGAGCTCGGCTCCTGCGAGGTGTCGACCTCTACTCTCCACCTCCAGTTGAGCTCGGCTCCTGAGAGGTGTCGACCTCTATTCTCCACCTCCAGTTGAGCTCGGCTCCTGCGAGGTGTCGACCTCTATTCTCCACCTCCAGTTGAGCTCGGCTCCTGAGAGGTGTCGACCTATACTCTCCACCTCCAGTTGAGCTCGGCTCCTGCGAGGTGTCGACCTCTACTCTCCACCTCCAGTTGAGCTCGGCTCCTGCGAGGTGTCGACCTCTATTCACCACCTCCAGTTGAGCTCGGCTCCTGCGAGGTGTCGACCTCTATTCTCCACCTCCAGTTGAGCTCGGCTCCTGCGAGGTGTCGACCTCTACTCTCCACCTCCAGTTGAGCTCGGCTCCTGCGAGGTGTCGACCTGTATTCTCCACCTCCAGTTGAGCTCGGCTCCTATGAGGTGTCGACCTCTATTCTCCACCTCCAGTTGAGCTCGGCTCCTGCGAGGTGTCGACCTCTATTCTCCACCTCCAGTTGAGCTCGGCTCCTGCGAGGTGTCGACCTCTATTCTCCACCTCCAGTTGAGCTCGGCTCCTGCGAGGTGTCGACCTCTATTCTCCACCTCCAGTTGAGCTCGGCTCCTGCGAGGTGTCGACCTCTATTCTCCACCTCCAGTTGAGCTCGGCTCTTGAGAGGTGTCGACCTGTATTCTCCACCTCCAGTTGAGCTCGGCTCCTGTGAGTTGTCGACCTACTCTCCACCTCCAGTTGAGCTCGGCTCCTGCGAGGTGTCGACCTCTACACCCCAATCCTCCAGTTGAGCTCGGCTCCTCCGAGGTGTCGACCCTAACTCTCCACCTCCAGCTCGGCTCCTGAGCTCGGCTCCTGCGAGGTGTCGACCTCTACTCTCCACCTCCAGTTGAGCAGTTGAGAGGTGTCGTCCACCTCGGCTCTCCTGCGAGGCTGTCGACCTCTCTCCACCTCCAGTTCTCCACCTCCTCCAGTTGAGCTCGGCTCTGCCTGCGAGGTGTCGACCTCTATTCCACCTCCAGTTGACCTCCAGTTGAGCTCGGCTCCTGCGAGGTGTCGACCTCTATTCTCTCCAGTTGAGTTTCCTGCTCGACTCTATTCTCCACCCCAGTTGAGCTCGGCTCGTCGCTCCCTCGGCTCCTCGAGGTGTCGACCTGTACTCTCCACCCCAGTTGAGCTCGGCTCCTGCGAGGTGTCGACCTCTATTCTCCACCTCCAGTTGAGCTCGGCTCCTGCGAGGTGTCCGACCTGTATTCTCCACCTCCAGTTGAGCTCGGCTCCTGCGAGGTTGTCGACCTCTACTCTCCACCTTCCAGTTGAGCTCGGCTCCTGCGAGGTGTCGACCTCTATTCTCCACCTCCAGTTGAGCTCGGCTCCTGCGAGGTGTCGACCTCTATTCTCCACCTCCAGTTGAGCTCGGCTCCCGAGTTGTCGACCTCTATTCTCCACCTCCAGTTGAGCTCGGCTCCTGAGGTGTCGACCTGTACTCCACCTCCAGTTGAGCTCGGCTCTCTGCGAGGTTGTCGACCTCTACTCTCCACCTCCAGTTGAGCTCGGCTCCTGCGAGGTGTCGACCTCTATTCTCCACCTCCAGTTGAGCTCGGCTCCTGAGAGGTGTCGACCTGTACTCTCCACCTCCAGTTTGAGCTCGGCTCCTGAGAGGTGTCGACCTGTACTCTCCACCTCCAGTTGAAGCTCGGCTCCTGTGCGAGGTGGGTCCCACGACCTCTACTCCTCCAACCTCCAGTTGAGCTCGGCTCTTGCGAGTTGTCGACCTCTTATTCTCCACACTCCAGTTGAGCTCGGCTCCCGAAGTGTGCTCTATTCTCCACCTCCAGTTGAGGTGTCGACCTCTAGTTCTCCACCTCCAGTTGAGACTTGCAAGACCTCTATTCTCCACCTCCGCTCGCTCCTGAGAGGATGTCGTCGTCCGAGCTCGGCTTCCGAGGTGTTTACTCTCCACCTTCCAGTTGAAGCTCGGCTTCCTGCGAGGTGTCGACCTCTACTCTCCACCTTCCAGTTGAGTTCGGCTTCCGAGGTGTCGACCTCTATTCTCCACCTCCGCTCAGCTCTCTCGGCGAGGTGTCGACTCTCTATTCTCCACCTCCTGTTCTCAGCTTGCGAGTTGTCGCAGTTCTGGGCTCCTCGACTTGTACTCGCCACCGCAGTTGAGCTCGGCTCCTGTGAGGTCGACCTTCTATTCTCCACCTCCAAGTTGAGCTTCGGCTCCTGCGAGGTGTCGACTCTATATCCCACCTCCCTGATCTCTCCGCCCACCCTGTGTACTCTCCACCTCCAGTTGAGCTCGGCTCCTGCGAGGTGTCGGACCTCTCTTTCTCCACCTCCAGTTGCTCGGCTCCCTAGAGTGTCGACCTTGTACTCTCCACCACCAGTTGAGCTCGGCTGCGTCGCTCTAGTTGAGCTCGGTGAGGGTCGTCCGAGCTCGGCTCCTGCTCGACTAATCTCCACCTCCAGGTTGAGCTCGGCTTCGAGGTGGACCTCTATTCTCCACCTCCCTCGGCTGAGAGGTGTCGGTACTCTCCACCTGTTGAGACGGCTCCTAATCTCTCCTACCTCCAGTTGAAGACTCCTGCGGGACCTCTATCTCCCACCTCCGGTTGCAGCTCGGCTCCTGCGATGGTCGTCCGAGCTCGGCTCCTGCTCGATTCTCCACCTCCAGTTGAGAGCTCCGTCGCTCCCAGTTGCTCAGCAAGTGTCGTCCGAGCTCGGCTCCTGCGTGGTGTACCTCTCTCCACCTTCCAGTTGAGCTCGGCTCAAGGTGGACCTCTATTCTCCACCTCCTGTGAGGTGTGACCTCTACACTCCACCTCCGAAGTTGTGCGAGTCCGAGCTCGGCTCCTGCTCGATACTCTCCACCTCCAGCTCCTCCTAGTTCGAGCTCTATTCTCCACCTCTATTTGGCTCGGCTCCTGCGAATGTGTCGACCTCTATTTCTCCACCTCCAGTTGAGCTGGCTCCTGCGAGGTGTCGACCTATAGTCTCCACCTCCAAGTTGAGCTCAGACTCCTGCAGAGGTTGTCGACCTCTATTCTCCACCTCCGGTTATCGACTCCTGCTCGACCTCTACTCTCCCCAGTTGAGCTTCGGCTCCTGCGAGTTGTCGACCTCTACTCTCCACCTCCAGTTGAGCTCGCTCCTGCGAGTGTCGACCTCTACTCTCCATGTTGGGCCTTTTGAGCTCGGCTCCTGCGAGGTACTCGACCTCTATTCTCCCCTCCGTTGAGTTCGACCTATATTATCCACCTCCAATTGAGCGGCTCCTGCGAGGTGTCGTGTGACCCTTCACTCTCAACCTCCAGCTCGACTCTGGTGAGGTGTTGACTTGTACTCTCCACCTCCACTCATCCACCGCCAGTTGAGCTCGGCTCCTGCGCAAGGTGTCGACCTCTCCACTCTCCACCTCCAGTTGAGCTCGGCTCCTGCGAGGTGTCGACCTATATTATCCACCTCCAATCGAGCTGAGCTCGGCTCCGAGGTGTCGACCTCTATTCTCACCTACAGTTAAGTGGGCTCGGCTCCTGAGAGGTGTCGAGGGTGACCTGTACTCTCCACCGCCAGTTGACATCCAGTTGAGCTCGGCTCTTGCGGTCGACCTCTATTCTACACCTCCAGTTGAGCTCGGGCTCCACCCCACTTGAGCTGAGCTCGGAGGTGTCGACCTCTATTCTCCAACCTCGACCTCAGTTGTCCACTTCTAGCTCGGCTCCTGCGAGTGTCGACCTGTATTCTCCACCTCCAGTTGAGCTCGGCTCTTGCGAGACTCTATTCTACACCTGATCTCGACTCCTCTGAGAGGTGTCGCAACCTGTACTCTCCACTCTCCACCAATTCCAGTTGAGCTCCTGCAAGGTGTCGACCTCTTCTCTCCTGTACTCTCCAGTTGAGCTCGGCTCCATCGACCTGTACTCTCTCCACCTCCAGCTCGGCTCCTGCGATTGTCGACTCCAGTTGAGTTCGGCTCCTGCGTGGTGTCCAACCTCCACCTCCAGTTCCAGAGCTCGTGGGTCCAACCTCTACTCGTCCACCTCCAGTTGAGCTCGGCTGCTCCTTCTGAGGTGTCTGACCTGTTACTCTCCACCTCAACCCAGTTGAGCTCGGCTCCCAGTTGAGGTGTCGACCTCCACTCTCCACCTCCAGTTGAGCTCGGCTCCTGCGGGTGTCGACCTCTATTCTCCACCTCCAGTTGAGCAGTTGGCTCCTGCGTGTGTGACCTCCACTCTCCACCTCGACGGCTCTGCGGGTATCGAGTCTCCAACCTCCAGTTAAGCTCGACTCCTCAAGGTTTCGACCTCTATTCTCCACCTCCGGTTGAGCTCGACTCGGCTGCTGCGAGGTGTCGACCTCTATTTCTCCACCTCCAGTTTGAGCTTCGGCTCCTGAGAAGGTGTCGACCTGTACTCTCCACCTCCAGTTGAGCTCGGCTCCTGCGTGGTGTCGACCTCTACTCTCCCACTCCAGTTGAGCTCGGCTCCTTGCGAGGTTGTCGACCCTATATTCTCCACTCCCAGTTGAGAGCTCGGCTCCTGCGAGGTGTCGACCTCTATTCTCCCACACCTCAAGTTGCGAGCTCGGCTCCTGAGAGATGTCGACCTAGTACTCTCCACCTCCAGTTGAGCTCTGACTCATGCGAGGTGTCGCACCTCTATTCTCTGCACTCTCCAGTTGAGCTCGGGCTCCTGCGAGGTGTCGACCTCTATTCTCCACCCTAGTTGAGCTCGGCTCCTGCGAGAGGTGTTCGACCTATCTTCTCCACCTTCCAGTTGAGCTCGGCTCCTGTGAGGGTGTCGACCTCTTACTGTCCACCTCTAGTTGGAGCTCGGCTCCTGCAGAGGTGTCGACTGTACTATCTCCACCTCCAGTTGAGCTCGGCTCCTGCGAGGTGTCGACTGTACTCTATACTCTCCACTCCAGTTGAGCTCGGCTCCT